>OX465410.1:9081673-10509977 GCA_950005105.1 Lycophotia porphyrea | reverse complement strand
CCTAACCTAACCTAACCTAACCTAACCTAACCTAACCTAACCTAACCTAACCTAACCTAACCTAACCTAACCTAACCTAACCTAACCTAACCTAACCTAACCTAACCTAACCTAACCTAACCTAACCTAACCTAACCTAACCTAACCTAACCTAACCTAACCTAACCTAACCTAACCTAACCTAACCTAACCTAACCTAACCTAACCTAACCTAACCTAACCTAACCTAACCTAACCTAACCTAACCTAACCTAACCTAACCTAACCTAACCTAACCTAACCTAACCTAACCTAACCTAACCTAACCTAACCTAACCTAACCTAACCTAACCTAACCTAACCTAACCTAACCTAACCTAACCTAACCTAACCTAACCTAACCTAACCTAACCTAACCTAACCTAACCTAACCTAACCTAACCTAACCTAACCTAACCTAACCTAACCTAACCTAACCTAACCTAACCTAACCTAACCTAACCTAACCTAACCTAACCTAACCTAACCTAACCTAACCTAACCTAACCTAACCTAACCTAACCTAACCTAACCTAACCTAACCTAACCTAACCTAACCTAACCTAACCTAACCTAACCTAACCTAACCTAACCTAACCTAACCTAACCTAACCTAACCTAACCTAACCTAACCTAACCTAACCTAACCTAACCTAACCTAACCTAACCTAACCTAACCTAACCTAACCTAACCTAACCTAACCTAACCTAACCTAACCTAACCTAACCTAACCTAACCTAACCTAACCTAACCTAACCTAACCTAACCTAACCTAACCTAACCTAACCTAACCTAACCTAACCTAACCTAACCTAACCTAACCTAACCTAACCTAACCTAACCTAACCTAACCTAACCTAACCTAACCTAACCTAACCTAACCTAACCTAACCTAACCTAACCTAACCTAACCTAACCTAACCTAACCTAACCTAACCTAACCTAACCTAACCTAACCTAACCTAACCTAACCTAACCTAACCTAACCTAACCTAACCTAACCTAACCTAACCTAACCTAACCTAACCTAACCTAACCTAACCTAACCTAACCTAACCTAACCTAACCTAACCTAACCTAACCTAACCTAACCTAACCTAACCTAACCTAACCTAACCTAACCTAACCTAACCTAACCTAACCTAACCTAACCTAACCTAACCTAACCTAACCTAACCTAACCTAACCTAACCTAACCTAACCTAACCTAACCTAACCTAACCTAACCTAACCTAACCTAACCTAACCTAACCTAACCTAACCTAACCTAACCTAACCTAACCTAACCTAACCTAACCTAACCTAACCTAACCTAACCTAACCTAACCTAACCTAACCTAACCTAACCTAACCTAACCTAACCTAACCTAACCTAACCTAACCTAACCTAACCTAACCTAACCTAACCTAACCTAACCTAACCTAACCTAACCTAACCTAACCTAACCTAACCTAACCTAACCTAACCTAACCTAACCTAACCTAACCTAACCTAACCTAACCTAACCTAACCTAACCTAACCTAACCTAACCTAACCTAACCTAACCTAACCTAACCTAACCTAACCTAACCTAACCTAACCTAACCTAACCTAACCTAACCTAACCTAACCTAACCTAACCTAACCTAACCTAACCTAACCTAACCTAACCTAACCTAACCTAACCTAACCTAACCTAACCTAACCTAACCTAACCTAACCTAACCTAACCTAACCTAACCTAACCTAACCTAACCTAACCTAACCTAACCTAACCTAACCTAACCTAACCTAACCTAACCTAACCTAACCTAACCTAACCTAACCTAACCTAACCTAACCTAACCTAACCTAACCTAACCTAACCTAACCTAACCTAACCTAACCTAACCTAACCTAACCTAACCTAACCTAACCTAACCTAACCTAACCTAACCTAACCTAACCTAACCTAACCTAACCTAACCTAACCTAACCTAACCTAACCTAACCTAACCTAACCTAACCTAACCTAACCTAACCTAACCTAACCTAACCTAACCTAACCTAACCTAACCTAACCTAACCTAACCTAACCTAACCTAACCTAACCTAACCTAACCTAACCTAACCTAACCTAACCTAACCTAACCTAACCTAACCTAACCTAACCTAACCTAACCTAACCTAACCTAACCTAACCTAACCTAACCTAACCTAACCTAACCTAACCTAACCTAACCTAACCTAACCTAACCTAACCTAACCTAACCTAACCTAACCTAACCTAACCTAACCTAACCTAACCTAACCTAACCTAACCTAACCTAACCTAACCTAACCTAACCTAACCTAACCTAACCTAACCTAACCTAACCTAACCTAACCTAACCTAACCTAACCTAACCTAACCTAACCTAACCTAACCTAACCTAACCTAACCTAACCTAACCTAACCTAACCTAACCTAACCTAACCTACCTAACCTAACCTAACCTAACCTAACCTAACCTAACCTAACCTAACCTAACCTAACCTAACCTAACCTAACCTAACCTAACCTAACCTAACCTAACCTAACCTAACCTAACCTAACCTAACCTAACCTAACCTAACCTAACCTAACCTAACCTAACCTAACCTAACCTAACCTAACCTAACCTAACCTAACCTAACCTAACCTAACCTAACCTAACCTAACCTAACCTAACCTAACCTAACCTAACCTAACCTAACCTAACCTAACCTAACCTAACCTAACCTAACCTAACCTAACCTAACCTAACCTAACCTAACCTAACCTAACCTAACCTAACCTAACCTAACCTAACCTAACCTAACCTAACCTAACCTAACCTAACCTAACCTAACCTAACCTAACCTAACCTAACCTAACCTAACCTAACCTAACCTAACCTAACCTAACCTAACCTAACCTAACCTAACCTAACCTAACCTAACCTAACCTAACCTAACCTAACCTAACCTAACCTAACCTAACCTAACCTAACCTAACCTAACCTAACCTAACCTAACCTAACCTAACCTAACCTAACCTAACCTAACCTAACCTAACCTAACCTAACCTAACCTAACCTAACCTAACCTAACCTAACCTAACCTAACCTAACCTAACCTAACCTAACCTAACCTAACCTAACCTAACCTAACCTAACCTAACCTAACCTAACCTAACCTAACCTAACCTAACCTAACCTAACCTAACCTAACCTAACCTAACCTAACCTAACCTAACCTAACCTAACCTAACCTAACCTAACCTAACCTAACCTAACCTAACCTAACCTAACCTAACCTAACCTAACCTAACCTAACCTAACCTAACCTAACCTAACCTAACCTAACCTAACCTAACCTAACCTAACCTAACCTAACCTAACCTAACCTAACCTAACCTAACCTAACCTAACCTAACCTAACCTAACCTAACCTAACCTAACCTAACCTAACCTAACCTAACCTAACCTAACCTAACCTAACCTAACCTAACCTAACCTAACCTAACCTAACCTAACCTAACCTAACCTAACCTAACCTAACCTAACCTAACCTAACCTAACCTAACCTAACCTAACCTAACCTAACCTAACCTAACCTAACCTAACCTAACCTAACCTAACCTAACCTAACCTAACCTAACCTAACCTAACCTAACCTAACCTAACCTAACCTAACCTAACCTAACCTAACCTAACCTAACCTAACCTAACCTAACCTAACCTAACCTAACCTAACCTAACCTAACCTAACCTAACCTAACCTAACCTAACCTAACCTAACCTAACCTAACCTAACCTAACCTAACCTAACCTAACCTAACCTAACCTAACCTAACCTAACCTAACCTAACCTAACCTAACCTAACCTAACCTAACCTAACCTAACCTAACCTAACCTAACCTAACCTAACCTAACCTAACCTAACCTAACCTAACCTAACCTAACCTAACCTAACCTAACCTAACCTAACCTAACCTAACCTAACCTAACCTAACCTAACCTAACCTAACCTAACCTAACCTAACCTAACCTAACCTAACCTAACCTAACCTAACCTAACCTAACCTAACCTAACCTAACCTAACCTAACCTAACCTAACCTAACCTAACCTAACCTAACCTAACCTAACCTAACCTAACCTAACCTAACCTAACCTAACCTAACCTAACCTAACCTAACCTAACCTAACCTAACCTAACCTAACCTAACCTAACCTAACCTAACCTAACCTAACCTAACCTAACCTAACCTAACCTAACCTAACCTAACCTAACCTAACCTAACCTAACCTAACCTAACCTAACCTAACCTAACCTAACCTAACCTAACCTAACCTAACCACATCCTTAACAAAGGTGACACTCCAACCTTCGATACCATTCGCGGCGGGAAACACTACACCAGTTTTGTTGATGTGACGGCCTGCACTATTGATATGCTGGACCTAGTGGAGGACTGGGAAGTCATCGTAAATCTCACGTGTGCTGATCACAGTGGTATTAGCTTTAACATCAAGCTCAAAAAATCGGTTGGGGTAAGTGTCAAAAGAACCACAAGACTTTACAACACCAAGAAAGCAAACTGGGAAACTTTTCATCATAAATTTAAACAATTAAAATCTGAATACAACTTAGAAACCGTAACAATTTGTACCATTAATACAATCGAAAACCTAGATCTATTCATAACAAACTACAACAAAGCTATTACAGAATCTTGCAACACCTCAATTCCATTAAAGAAGAATACAGAGACACTTACCCTACCATGGTGTACAGAGGAGCTCACAAAGATGAAGCAGGAAGTCACCACTAGGAAACGCAGAATCAAAAATGCCGCACCGATTCGTAGACAAAGTGTGGTGGACGCTTACATAATCGCCAGAAATGAGTATGAAGCTAGAGCTGTGGAGGCCCAGATCAGAAGCTGGAAGGATTTCTGTAGCAAACAGGACAAGGAGAGTATGTGGGAGGGCATATACCGAGTAATAGGGAGAACAGCCAAAAGGGAAGAGGACATACCCTTGGAAGAAGGCGGCATCACTCTTGATGCAAAAGGCTCGGTGGAGTTGTTGGCGAAAACTTTCTACCCGGAAGATCTAAGGGAGAATGAAAACCAGACGCATCGAGAAATAAGGAACCGAGCATCAGCTGTGAACTTCCAAAAACCCGAGGGACAGAACGATCCTCCGTTCACAATAACGGAAATGCTCACCGCGCTGGATTCCTTGAACCCGAAGAAAGCGCCTGGTGCCGACGGATTCACTGCGGATATATGCAGCCATGCCATTAGGAGTGACCCTTCACTTTTCCTGGAACTACTCAACAAATGTCTAGAGCTCCATTATTTCCCAGTTATCTGGAAGGAAGCTACGGTTATAGTGTTGAGGAAACCAGGAAAAGAATCATATACAACTCCCAAGTCATACCGCCCCATAGGACTTTTACCGGTAATGGGCAAAGTATATGAAAAAATGCTGGTCGCCCGACTTAAACACCACCTGCTACCGAAACTAAACACCAACCAGTTCGGATTTATGCCCCAAAAGAGCTGCGAAGACGCCCTCTATAAATTAATGCAACATATAAAAACTAAACTGGACGAGAAGAAACTCATAACCGTCGTGTCATTGGATATAGAGGGCGCCTTCGACAGCGCATGGTGGCCAGCGATCAAAGTCCAACTGGCAAACGCGAACTGTCCTCTCAATATCCGAAAAGTGTTTGACAGCTACCTCGACCACAGGAAGGTCACGGTGAGATACAATGGGGAAATATATACAAAGGCGACCAACAAAGGGTGCGTCCAAGGATCTATAGGTGGGCCCATCCTATGGAACACACTACTCGATCCCCTACTGAATACCCTTGAATCCGCTGGTCACTATGTACAGGCGTTTGCCGACGACGTCGTCATGGTTTTCGATGGTCAGACCGCACAACATGTGCAAAGACGCGCAAATGCCGCTCTCGAGCTTGTTCGGGGGTGGGGTGTCGAAAATAAACTCAAATTCGCACCTCATAAGACCAATTCAATGGTAATCACGCGCAAGCTTAAATTCGACACTCCGCACCTGAGCATGGGAGGGGTGGACATTGGCGTGTCCAAACAAATTAAGATGTTGGGTGTGACGTTTGACGAAAAACTCACTTTTAAGGCACACATAGCAAACGTTTGTAGGAAGGCCATAAACATCTACCAACAGCTCGCAAGAGCAGCGAAGGCGAGTTGGGGCCTCCACCCCGAAGTGATACGCACAATCTACACAGCGACCATCGAACCCATTATTTTATATGCGGCGAGCGTTTGGGCACCAGCTGCTGAAAAATTAGGAGTGCAAAGACAGCTCGGAACTGTGCAGAGAGGCTTCGCACAAAAAATGTGCAAGGCTTATCGCACGGTCTCTCTGAACTCAGCACTGGTCCTGGCGGGAGTGCTCCCGCTTGATCTTCGTGTACGCGAGGTAGCCTCACTATACGAGATCAGGAAGGGGGCAGCTCTGCCGGGATTAGGGGACAGAGAGATCGAGCGATTAACGCCAGCAACAGAAGCGCCACACCCTGCAGCAGTCGTAGACCTTCAGTTGACATGCCTAAGAGACCAGAATGACGTGGACGCAAATGGTAGCTGTGCAGTAAAAATCTTCACAGACGGCAGCAAGATTGGGGGAAGGGTCGGCGCAGCTCTGTCCGTGTGGGAGGGCGAAGCGGAAACTCGGACTGTCAAGCTTTGCTTGCCGTCATACTGCACAGTTTACCAAGCGGAATTATTGGCCGTTTGCGAAGCCACGAGGCGAATAAAGAAATACGATGCGCCCACATTCGGCATTTATAGTGACTCAATGGCAGCACTGCAAACGATCAAAAACCTCGGCTCCCTCCATCCACTAGCTGTAGAAACCCGCGAGAACCTATCAGAGTTATCTCGACAGAACAAAGTAGTATCTCTGTTCTGGATAAAAGCACACGCAGGATTGGAGGGAAACGAAAGGGTCGACCAGCTTGCCAAGGAAGCCGCTGCAGCATCAAGTAAGAGGAAACCGGACTACGATTTGTTTCCCGTCTCATTTGCGAAGCGCCAACTCCGACTGGAGTCGATTCGCGAATGGGATGCGAGGTATAAATCAGGACAGGTAGCCGGAATCACGAAACTCTTCTTCCCGGATGTGATCACTGCATACAGTGTGATTCGCAAGTTCGAACCGACATGCCTGAGCACTCAATTGTTGACCGGCCATGGAGGATTCTCCGAATACTTATGCCGTTTTAAGCGTAAGGAGAGTCCCTCTTGCACTTGTGACCCAAACGCAAAAGAGTCCGTCCCCCACATTGTCTTGGAATGCCCAGTGTTTGGATATGAAAGATACAAAATTGAACAGATACTGGATACAAAACTTAAAGCAGAAAACATAAAATGTATTATGGTGGACAAAAGAAGAAAAAAGTTCATGGAGTATTGCTTAAAACTAGTAGAAACAGTCGTAAAGAGAAACAAGTAACAAAAGTATGATGACCGTATATTATAGAATATATTGTACATCATACACTGAAATTTATTAAGGGATATTGTAATTAAAAGTAAGAATAAGCTTAGTTTAAGTAACATAATAAGTACTAGATTTAAACCCACCGTGTAAGAATAATGTGTTAAGAATATAATTATACTGGCCCAAAAAGCTCAGACAATAGTGGGTATTGTAAACTCAAATTATGCAAAAATATATACATATGTAAAATAGATTTAAATTGTAGTCATAAGTACACTATAAGATAAAAAGTAAGGATAATCTGTAAACTAGAAACCTAAGGAAACAATGTGCCAGAAGTTTGCTGTTCAGTAATTAAATAAAGAGAACTGTGTATGCTGTAAACCCGATACCTAAAATAAAGTTATAAAATAAGAAATCTAGAGTAGAGTAGATAGATAAGACCGGAATCCCACCGGGAAATTGCATGCAAGAGATAGAAAGATAGAAAGACAAAGTATGAGGAATAAAAGTACGAGAGGAATACTTGATAGAACTGGAATGAAAGAGTAGCATAAGATAAAATAGGCTCTGATATTATGTCAGAGGAAGTAGTAATAAAAAAAAAAAAAAAAAAAAAAAAAAAAAAAAAAAAAAAAAAAAAAAAAAAAAACCTAACCTAACCTAACCTAACCTAACCTAACCTAACCGGTTGATATCTTCGCTTCCAGACGCGCGATTTTGACGCTGTTTTCAGCTCAAATTGACATAACTAGGCGTCCGCCTACGTATTGACCACCCCGCACTGACCTGCACCCCTGGATAAAATATTTACCACCTACCCCTAGTTTTTTAATACATTTTTAAAGTAAATCGTCTAAATTAATTGTTTTTCCAAATTTTCTTTGCATTCTAACATCGAATTATAGTTTCAATAGTACTCACCCTTCATCCCTGTGTCCCGGTCCGCGTTCCGTGAGCCGGTGTCCCGGTTGGAGGCTGATAACCTAAATTTTTTGGTTCAAAAACTGGTTTTTTGACCATAACTCCAGAATTTTCTTGGGCACCTACCACGTTTTATTTCGCAGATCGCTAGCCCGCGCGGAGACGCGTCTCTGGACGTATCGCACGTGCGTCTAGCTCAAATAAAACATAAATATTTTTTCAAAATTGTCATTTTCAAGTAGTTTCTGCTAGTACCAAAATCCACGTAAGGGGATAAGAGAAATATAAAAACGTTGATATCTTCGCTTCCAGACGCGCGATTTTGACGCTGTTTTCAGCTCAAATTGACATAACTAGGCGTCCGCCTACGTATTGACCACCCCGCACTGACCTGCACCCCTGGATAAAATATTTACCACCTACCCCTAGTTTTTTAATACATTTTTAAAGTAAATCGTCTAAATTAATTGTTTTTCCAAATTTTCTTTGCATTCTAACATCGAATTATAGTTTCAATAGTACTCACCCTTCATCCCTGTGTCCCGGTCCGCGTTCCGTGAGCCGGTGTCCCGGTTGGAGGCTGATAACCTAAATTTTTTGGTTCAAAAACTGGTTTTTTGACCATAACTCCAGAATTTTCTTGGGCACCTACCACGTTTTATTTCGCAGATCGCTAGCCCGCGCGGAGACGCGTCTCTGGACGTATCGCACGTGCGTCTAGCTCAAATAAAACATAAATATTTTTTCAAAATTGTCATTTTCAAGTAGTTTCTGCTAGTACCAAAATCCACGTAAGGGGATAAGAGAAATATAAAAACGTTGATATCTTCGCTTCCAGACGCGCGATTTTGACGCTGTTTTCAGCTCAAATTGACATAACTAGGCGTCCGCCTACGTATTGACCACCCCGCACTGACCTGCACCCCTGGATAAAATATTTACCACCTACCCCTAGTTTTTTAATACATTTTTAAAGTAAATCGTCTAAATTAATTGTTTTTCCAAATTTTCTTTGCATTCTAACATCGAATTATAGTTTCAATAGTACTCACCCTTCATCCCTGTGTCCCGGTCCGCGTTCCGTGAGCCGGTGTCCCGGTTGGAGGCTGATAACCTAAATTTTTTGGTTCAAAAACTGGTTTTTTGACCATAACTCCAGAATTTTCTTGGGCACCTACCACGTTTTATTTCGCAGATCGCTAGCCCGCGCGGAGACGCGTCTCTGGACGTATCGCACGTGCGTCTAGCTCAAATAAAACATAAATATTTTTTCAAAATTGTCATTTTCAAGTAGTTTCTGCTAGTACCAAAATCCACGTAAGGGGATAAGAGAAATATAAAAACGTTGATATCTTCGCTTCCAGACGCGCGATTTTGACGCTGTTTTCAGCTCAAATTGACATAACTAGGCGTCCGCCTACGTATTGACCACCCCGCACTGACCTGCACCCCTGGATAAAATATTTACCACCTACCCCTAGTTTTTTAATACATTTTTAAAGTAAATCGTCTAAATTAATTGTTTTTCCAAATTTTCTTTGCATTCTAACATCGAATTATAGTTTCAATAGTACTCACCCTTCATCCCTGTGTCCCGGTCCGCGTTCCGTGAGCCGGTGTCCCGGTTGGAGGCTGATAACCTAAATTTTTTGGTTCAAAAACTGGTTTTTTGACCATAACTCCAGAATTTTCTTGGGCACCTACCACGTTTTATTTCGCAGATCGCTAGCCCGCGCGGAGACGCGTCTCTGGACGTATCGCACGTGCGTCTAGCTCAAATAAAACATAAATATTTTTTCAAAATTGTCATTTTCAAGTAGTTTCTGCTAGTACCAAAATCCACGTAAGGGGATAAGAGAAATATAAAAACGTTGATATCTTCGCTTCCAGACGCGCGATTTTGACGCTGTTTTCAGCTCAAATTGACATAACTAGGCGTCCGCCTACGTATTGACCACCCCGCACTGACCTGCACCCCTGGATAAAATATTTACGACCTACCCCTAGTTTTTTAATACATTTTTCAAGTAAATCGTCTAAATTAATTGTTTTTCCAAATTTTCTTTGCAATCTAACATCAAATTATAGTTTCAATAGTACTCACCCTTCATCCCTGTGTCCCGGTCCGCGTTCCGTGAGCCGGCGCCCCGGTTGGAGGCTGATAACCTAAATTTTTTGGTTCAAAAACTGGTTTTTTGACCATAACTCCAGATTTTTATTCGGCACCTACCACGTTTTATTTCGCAGATCGCTAGCCCGCGCGGAGACGCGTCTCTGGACGTATCGCACGTGCATCTAGCTCAAATAAAACATAAATATTTTTTCAAAATTGTCAATTTCAAGTAGTTTCTGCTAGTACCAAAATCCAGCTAAGGGGTTAAGAGAAATATAAAAACGTTGATATCTTCGCTTCCAGACGCGCGATTTTGACGCTGTTTTCAGCTCAAATTGACATAACTAGGCGTCCGCCTACGTATTGACCACCCCGCACTGACCTGCACCCCTGGATAAAATATTTACCACCTACCCCTAGTTTTTTAATACATTTTTAAAGTAAATCGTCTAAATTAATTGTTTTTCCAAATTTTCTTTGCATTCTAACATCGAATTATAGTTTCAATAGTACTCACCCTTCATCCCTGTGTCCCGGTCCGCGTTCCGTGAGCCGGTGTCCCGGTTGGAGGCTGATAACCTAAATTTTTTGGTTCAAAAACTGGTTTTTTGACCATAACTCCAGAATTTTCTTGGGCACCTACCACGTTTTATTTCGCAGATCGCTAGCCCGCGCGGAGACGCGTCTCTGGACGTATCGCACGTGCGTCTAGCTCAAATAAAACATAAATATTTTTTCAAAATTGTCATTTTCAAGTAGTTTCTGCTAGTACCAAAATCCACGTAAGGGGATAAGAGAAATATAAAAACGTTGATATCTTCGCTTCCAGACGCGCGATTTTGACGCTGTTTTCAGCTCAAATTGACATAACTAGGCGTCCGCCTACGTATTGACCACCCCGCACTGACCTGCACCCCTGGATAAAATATTTACCACCTACCCCTAGTTTTTTAATACATTTTTAAAGTAAATCGTCTAAATTAATTGTTTTTCCAAATTTTCTTTGCATTCTAACATCGAATTATAGTTTCAATAGTACTCACCCTTCATCCCTGTGTCCCGGTCCGCGTTCCGTGAGCCGGTGTCCCGGTTGGAGGCTGATAACCTAAATTTTTTGGTTCAAAAACTGGTTTTTTGACCATAACTCCAGAATTTTCTTGGGCACCTACCACGTTTTATTTCGCAGATCGCTAGCCCGCGCGGAGACGCGTCTCTGGACGTATCGCACGTGCGTCTAGCTCAAATAAAACATAAATATTTTTTCAAAATTGTCATTTTCAAGTAGTTTCTGCTAGTACCAAAATCCACGTAAGGGGATAAGAGAAATATAAAAACGTTGATATCTTCGCTTCCAGACGCGCGATTTTGACGCTGTTTTCAGCTCAAATTGACATAACTAGGCGTCCGCCTACGTATTGACCACCCCGCACTGACCTGCACCCCTGGATAAAATATTTACCACCTACCCCTAGTTTTTTAATACATTTTTAAAGTAAATCGTCTAAATTAATTGTTTTTCCAAATTTTCTTTGCATTCTAACATCGAATTATAGTTTCAATAGTACTCACCCTTCATCCCTGTGTCCCGGTCCGCGTTCCGTGAGCCGGTGTCCCGGTTGGAGGCTGATAACCTAAATTTTTTGGTTCAAAAACTGGTTTTTTGACCATAACTCCAGAATTTTCTTGGGCACCTACCACGTTTTATTTCGCAGATCGCTAGCCCGCGCGGAGACGCGTCTCTGGACGTATCGCACGTGCGTCTAGCTCAAATAAAACATAAATATTTTTTCAAAATTGTCATTTTCAAGTAGTTTCTGCTAGTACCAAAATCCACGTAAGGGGATAAGAGAAATATAAAAACGTTGATATCTTCGCTTCCAGACGCGCGATTTTGACGCTGTTTTCAGCTCAAATTGACATAACTAGGCGTCCGCCTACGTATTGACCACCCCGCACTGACCTGCACCCCTGGATAAAATATTTACGACCTACCCCTAGTTTTTTAATACATTTTTCAAGTAAATCGTCTAAATTAATTGTTTTTCCAAATTTTCTTTGCAATCTAACATCAAATTATAGTTTCAATAGTACTCACCCTTCATCCCTGTGTCCCGGTCCGCGTTCCGTGAGCCGGCGCCCCGGTTGGAGGCTGATAACCTAAATTTTTTGGTTCAAAAACTGGTTTTTTGACCATAACTCCAGATTTTTATTCGGCACCTACCACGTTTTATTTCGCAGATCGCTAGCCCGCGCGGAGACGCGTCTCTGGACGTATCGCACGTGCATCTAGCTCAAATAAAACATAAATATTTTTTCAAAATTGTCAATTTCAAGTAGTTTCTGCTAGTACCAAAATCCAGCTAAGGGGTTAAGAGAAATATAAAAACGTTGATATCTTCGCTTCCAGACGCGCGATTTTGACGCTGTTTTCAGCTCAAATTGACATAACTAGGCGTCCGCCTACGTATTGACCACCCCGCACTGACCTGCACCCCTGGATAAAATATTTACGACCTACCCCTAGTTTTTTAATACATTTTTCAAGTAAATCGTCTAAATTAATTGTTTTTCCAAATTTTCTTTGCAATCTAACATCAAATTATAGTTTCAATAGTACTCACCCTTCATCCCTGTGTCCCGGTCCGCGTTCCGTGAGCCGGCGCCCCGGTTGGAGGCTGATAACCTAAATTTTTTGGTTCAAAAACTGGTTTTTTGACCATAACTCCAGATTTTTATTCGGCACCTACCACGTTTTATTTCGCAGATCGCTAGCCCGCGCGGAGACGCGTCTCTGGACGTATCGCACGTGCGTCTAGCTCAAATAAAATTTTGCCCACCCACCCGCCCTCTGGTCTATAGGAAGGTAGACGTGGGGTTTTCGGTAAAATTAAATTTATTTCATTTTATCACTTTCTGGTTTGTTAGGGCTTGTTAAGGGGATTAGCAGGAAAATTTTTAATTTTTTAAAATATTTTGACCTAGTGTGAGAAATCTTGCACAGAAAAATTATTTGTGACGTTCGAAATTGAGTCGACGATTAATTTATACTGCATTTATTTTATTTATTTATATTTTAGGTGATTTTACTAGTCTTTACTTACTGTGTTTCCCCCTTTTACAGGGACACAGAAGTGTCCAGTGTCCTCTCAAATACCTCTCTCTTCGCAAGTAGATATTAGGAAACATCTCTGACTCCCTCTATACAGGAGTCCATTCTCCTAATACCTGCTCACAAACCTCAAAAATGTACCGCACCCCATCCAGCACCGTCAAGACGCAAGCATCTAGTGGCTCGCCGCGATCGGCGGAAAAAGTGGGGCCTTCACCTGCTGACGCGAGGAGGAGAATTTCTTTTGGAAACGACACTCCTTCTGCCTCCCAGGAGGGCCCCGCCACTCCGGGGACGCGCCGAGCCGCTACGAATGTCTCCATACAGCTCAAGAAGCCGGAGGCCCGGTACCCCAGTCGCACTGCGGAGGCGAGAGCTTGCCTGAGTAAGGCCAAGCTGAACCTGGGCAACTCTCGCAACCTCAAGACCGATATAAAGACTGCGGTGCTCGAGGCCATAAACCGGCTTTTTGAGCTCGTTAAGGAGTCCGAGCGTGACAAGGCCCCCACCGCACCCGAAGCCGTACCGGCAGCCGCACCCACTGCTGACTGCTGTCCCCCGTCCGTTTCCGAAGGTCTCGCTAGCCAGACTGAGCTCATAACCACCTTAAAGGAGCACATCTCAATCGTAAGGGAAAATTCTGAGAAAGTGGACAAGCTCCGAGACAGTCTGGCTGGCTGGGAAAAGGTTGGGGAGAGGACCTATGCCAGTGCAGCGGCCGCGAGTAACCGTCACACCGGGGGACAGGCCCTGGAGCGAGCGACGCTGCACTCGGTGGTTATTTCCTCGACTCAGGAAATGGATACGGGGGACGAGATTCTGGAACGCGTCAGAAGGGCGGTGGACGCGAAGGAGGGCTGGGTGCGGGTTGAAAGAGTGAGGAAGGCCAAGGATCAGAAGGTCATAATGGGTTGTGCAACGAGGGAGGATAGGCATAAAATAAAAACCAGACTGGAAGCGGCCGGAGAGAACCTCGTTGTCGAGGACGTGAAGAATCGGGACCCGCTTCTGATTCTTAGGGACGTGTTGCTGATGCATAGCGACGAGGAAGTTCTGAGAGCCCTTAAGAATCAGAACCGGGAGATTTTTCACGGGCTCGACAACGAGGAGCAAAGGATGGTTATAAAATACAGAAAGAAAACACGAAACCCGCACGCAAATCACGTTGTGCTTGGTGTGTCCCCTACCGTCTGGAGGAGGGCGATTGAAGGGGGAAAACTCCGCATCGACCTCCAGAGGGTTCGCGTCGAAGACCAGACGCCTCTGGTGCAGTGCACCCGCTGCTTAGCGTATGGCCATGGCAAACGCTTTTGCTCAGAGCCAGCCGATCTGTGTGGCCACTGCGGTGGACCACACCTCAGGGGGGTCTGCCCGGATAGACAGATCGGCAAAGCAGCGGCTTGCGTGAACTGCACCAGAGCAAAACAGGGGGCCACTGAGCACAACGCTTTTAGTAACGAATGCCCCGTGCGAAGGAAGTGGGACGCATTCGCAAGAGCTTCAATAGCATACTGCTAAAGTTGGCGTTGCGACCACTTCCTGGCGGCACAGAAAGAGAACCAATTCAGCCCAACCGAAGGACAGGCGCGTTGAGCAAACGAACACCATTGGCCTTACAAAAATTATTAACTTGAGTCAGTTTCATAAGAAACTGGCCCAAGTTATGCTGGAACAAGGGTCAGCCTTGCTGAATGCGTCAAGTTGTGTCGAAATTACAAATACTTTCTTACATGGAAATCAGTTTTGTAAAATACTTAGAAAATTAATAGCAGTAGATATAATTATGAATAAATTAGTAATAAAATAAATGATATTTAATTATATAGTGAGTATATAGTTTAGATATCAAGAAATAAAAAAGACAGAACCATTAAAATCAGAAAATATGAAAACAAAATTAAGTAATCAAGGTTTCAAAGTAAACGGGCATTAACATAGGGGTTGTAATAGATAAATATAATATAAAATAAGCAATCATTTTAATAAAACACCAGTAATATAAAAAGTAGAAGAGACAGTTCATAAATATAAGGATGATATAATATGTAGTAAAATTTTTAGAACAATAGTAAAACAAACAAATAAAAAGTAAAATTCTGTGTGATTAAATTGTGATAATAACCATAATGAAACAAAAACGCATATAATGTGGTCTTTCCGGTCACCAAACAGCGTACCAAAAATAAAAAAGACAGATGTTAAGGACTCTGATCATGTCAGAGGGACACTGGCTGGGGCAGGAGTGGTTTTTAGCCGGTTCGAGTCCGGCACTACCTCGACTGTCTCACAATCAGCGAGGCAGTCGAGGTGTCCGTGGGGATTTCCCACTCCTGCCAAAACAAAAAAAAAAAAAAAAAAAAAAAAAAAACCTAACCTAACCTAACCTAACCTAACCTAACCTAACCTAACCTAACCTAACCTAACCTAACCTAACCTAACCTAACCTAACCTAACCTAACCTAACCTAACCTAACCTAACCTAACCTAACCGATATCTTCGCTTCCAGACGCGCGATTTTGACGCTGTTTTCAGCTCAAATTGACATAACTAGGCGTCCGCCTACGTATTGACCACCCCGAACTGACCTGCACCCCTGGATAAAATATTTACGACCTACCCCTAGTTTTTTAATACATTCTTCAAGTAAATCGTCTAAATTAATTGTTTTTCCAAATTTTCTTTGCAATCTAACATCAAATTATAGTTTCAATAGTACTCACCCTTCATCCCTGTGTCCCGGTCCGCGTTCCGTGAGCCGGCGCCCCGGTTGGAGGCTGATAACCTAAATTTTTTGGTTCAAAAACTGTTTTTTTGACCATAACTCCAGAATTTTCTTTGGCACCTACCACGTTTTATTTCGCAGATCGCTAGCCCGCGCGGAGACGCGTCTCTGGACGTATCGCACGTGCGTCTAGCTCAAATAAAACATAAATATTTTTTCAAAATTGTCAATTTCAAGTAGTTTCTGCTAGTACCAAAATCCAGCTAAGGGGTTAAGAGAAATATAAAAACGTTGATATCTTCGCTTCCAGACGCGCGATTTTGACGCTGTTTTCAGCTCAAATTGACATAACTAGGCGTCCGCCTACGTATTGACCACCCCGAACTGACCTGCACCCCTGGATAAAATATTTACGACCTACCCCTAGTTTTTTAATACATTTTTCAAGTAAATCGTCTAAATTAATTGTTTTTCCAAATTTTCTTTGCAATCTAACATCAAATTATAGTTTCAATAGTACTCACCCTTCATCCCTGTGTCCCGGTCCGCGTTCCGTGAGCCGGCGCCCCGGTTGGAGGCTGATAACCTAAATTTTTTGGTTCAAAAACTGTTTTTTTGACCATAACTCCAGAATTTTCTTTGGCACCTACCACGTTTTATTTCGCAGATCGCTAGCCCGCGCGGAGACGCGTCTCTGGACGTATCGCACGTGCGTCTAGCTCAAATAAAATTTTGCCCACCCACCCTCCCTCTGGTCTATAGGAAGGTAGACGTGGGATTTTCGGCAAATAATATTATTACATTTTATCTTCTTTTGCTTTTTTTTAGGGGTTTGTTGAAAGGTTTTTGTAGGGAAAGATCGATTTTTACATTTGACCGAGTCTGCAAAGGCTCATACTTTAATTTTTATTACAGTAGAATCTTTTTATAGTATTTAATTATTGAATTTATTTTATTATTGTATTCAGATTTTAATCGATTCATTATACCAATTATTTACTGTGTTACCCCCTTTACAGGGACACAGTAACATCCAGTGTCCGTCCTCTCTCCTCTCGAGCGGTTATTCTGGTACCAACCTCCTCTTTACAGGGGTCTGTTCCCAGAATACCTGCTCCCAGCTTAAAACATGTTCCGCACCCCATCCAGCACCGTGAGGATGCCAGTCTCCAGTGGCTCGCCGCGATCCGCGGAGAAAGCGGGACCTTCGCCTGCTGATGCGAGGAGGAAAATTGTATTCGACGACGATACACCCCTCGCATCCCAGGTTGGCTCTGCTGCTCCGGGGACGCGCCAAGCTCCTGCTGAGGCTCCGAGATCGCTCAGAAAGCCTGAGGCAGGGCACCGCAGTCGCACTGCGGAGGCGAGAGCTTGCCTAAATAAGGCAAAGCTCAATTTGGGCAACTCTCGCAACCTCAAGGCCGAGATCAAGACTGCGGTGCTCGAAGCTATCAACAGGCTTTATGAGCTGGTCAAGGAGTCGGAGCGAGACGCGGCCCCTACCGCACCCGTAGCCGTACCGGTACCCGTGCCCACTGCTGACCGTAGTCCCCAAGCCGTCTCCGCCGAGGTCCTTGCTGGCCAGACTGAACTCCTTAACACCCTAAAGGAGCACATCTCGGAGTTAAAGGATAACTCCGAGAGACTCGACAGGCTCCGAGACAGTCTGGCTAGCAGAGAAAGTGTGGGGGAGACAACCTACGCGGGTGTAGCAGCGGCCAGTAAAAGCCACACTGGGGCACAGGCCCTGGAGCGAACGACGCTACACTCGGTGATTGTCTCCTCAACACAGGAGATGGATACCGGGGCCGAAATACTCGAAAGAGTACGGAAAGCGGTGGACGCGAAGGAGGGCTGGGTGCGCGTAGAAAGGGTCAGAAAGGCGAAGGACCAAAAAGTCATTATGGGGTGCGCAACGAAGGAGGAGAGGGAGAAACTGAAAGTGCGACTGGAAAGGGCCGGAGAGAACCTCGTCGTCGAGGCGGTGAAGAATCGGGACCCACTTCTGGTTCTTAGGGACGTACTTCTCGTACACAGTGACGAAGAAGTATTGAGGGCCCTTAAGAACCAGAACCGGGAGATCTTTCACGGCCTCGGGGACGAGGAGCAGAAAATTGCAATTAAATTTAGGAAAAAGTCCCGAAACCCTCATGTGAACAGCATTGTGTTGAGTGTTTCTCCAGCAATCTGGAAGAGGGCACTCGAAGGAGGCAAGCTCCGCATTGACCTCCAGAGAGTGCGCGTCGAGGATCAGACGCCTCTGGTGCAGTGCACCCGCTGCTTGGCGTACGGCCACGGCAAGCGCCTATGTACGGAGTCGGCCGACCTGTGCAGCCACTGTGGCGGTCCACACCTTAGGGTGGACTGCCCAGAAAAGCACACAGGCAAAGCAGCGGTGTGCGTTAACTGCACCAGAGCCAAGCTGGAGGAGCACTCGCACAATGCGTTCAGCGATTTGTGCCCGGTGCGAAGGAAGTGGGACGCATTCGCGCGAGCTACCATAGCGTATTGCTAAGGTTGTCGGTGCGCCCACTTTCGCGTACATGGAGATGAATAGGTCGACACAACCAGATTGCAGTCGCATTGAGCGAACCACTAGGGTTGGCTTAATGGAGGATGGTAATTCAAGTCACTTTTTTGAGAAAGTGACTGAAATTATGTTGAACCGTGAGCCAACTCAAGTGGAATCGTCAAGTTGTGTCGATCCTTGTAACTGCACTCATGATATTGACGTTTGACAATCTATGATATTGAGCTATATAATAACTATATTTTGCTAATATCATAGACATCAAAACGCAGACATTCATTTCCAAAGGGAATAGAAATAGGGGTAAATGACAGATTAAATTTTTTTTAAACAGTATTCAAAAGTAGTTTTCAACAATTATATAAATGTAAAGTAATTTATTTAGTAATAACAAATTATATAAATAGTCTATTAATTATTAATTTAGAAATAGTAATTAAAGGATAAAGTAAATTTTGTTAGTGATAGTTTATGTTATAATATGTAAAAAAAAAAAATAAAATAAAATCAAAGAGTGTGGTCTCTTCGGCCTCCAAACAGTCAGTCGCAAAAAGTTTTAAAATCCGCAGACAAGGGCTCTGATCATGTCAGAGGGACACTGGCGGGGCAGGAGTGTGGTTTTAGCCGGTTCGAGTCCGGCACTACCTCGACTGTCTCACAATCTGCGAGGCAGTCGAGGTGTCCGTGGGGATTTCCCACTCCTGCCAAAACAAAAAAAAAAAAAAAAAAAAAAAAAAAAAAAAAAAAAAAAACCTAACCTAACCTAACCTAACCTAACCTAACCTAACCTAACCGGTTGATATCTTCGCTTCCAGACGCGCGATTTTGACGCTGTTTTCAGCTCAAATTGACATAACTAGGCGTCCGCCTACGTATTGACCACCCCGCACTGACCTGCACCCCTGGATAAAATATTTACCACCTACCCCTAGTTTTTTAATACATTTTTAAAGTAAATCGTCTAAATTAATTGTTTTTCCAAATTTTCTTTGCATTCTAACATCGAATTATAGTTTCAATAGTACTCACCCTTCATCCCTGTGTCCCGGTCCGCGTTCCGTGAGCCGGTGTCCCGGTTGGAGGCTGATAACCTAAATTTTTTGGTTCAAAAACTGGTTTTTTGACCATAACTCCAGAATTTTCTTGGGCACCTACCACGTTTTATTTCGCAGATCGCTAGCCCGCGCGGAGACGCGTCTCTGGACGTATCGCACGTGCGTCTAGCTCAAATAAAACATAAATATTTTTTCAAAATTGTCATTTTCAAGTAGTTTCTGCTAGTACCAAAATCCACGTAAGGGGATAAGAGAAATATAAAAACGTTGATATCTTCGCTTCCAGACGCGCGATTTTGACGCTGTTTTCAGCTCAAATTGACATAACTAGGCGTCCGCCTACGTATTGACCACCCCGCACTGACCTGCACCCCTGGATAAAATATTTACCACCTACCCCTAGTTTTTTAATACATTTTTAAAGTAAATCGTCTAAATTAATTGTTTTTCCAAATTTTCTTTGCATTCTAACATCGAATTATAGTTTCAATAGTACTCACCCTTCATCCCTGTGTCCCGGTCCGCGTTCCGTGAGCCGGTGTCCCGGTTGGAGGCTGATAACCTAAATTTTTTGGTTCAAAAACTGGTTTTTTGACCATAACTCCAGAATTTTCTTGGGCACCTACCACGTTTTATTTCGCAGATCGCTAGCCCGCGCGGAGACGCGTCTCTGGACGTATCGCACGTGCGTCTAGCTCAAATAAAACATAAATATTTTTTCAAAATTGTCATTTTCAAGTAGTTTCTGCTAGTACCAAAATCCACGTAAGGGGATAAGAGAAATATAAAAACGTTGATATCTTCGCTTCCAGACGCGCGATTTTGACGCTGTTTTCAGCTCAAATTGACATAACTAGGCGTCCGCCTACGTATTGACCACCCCGCACTGACCTGCACCCCTGGATAAAATATTTACCACCTACCCCTAGTTTTTTAATACATTTTTAAAGTAAATCGTCTAAATTAATTGTTTTTCCAAATTTTCTTTGCATTCTAACATCGAATTATAGTTTCAATAGTACTCACCCTTCATCCCTGTGTCCCGGTCCGCGTTCCGTGAGCCGGTGTCCCGGTTGGAGGCTGATAACCTAAATTTTTTGGTTCAAAAACTGGTTTTTTGACCATAACTCCAGAATTTTCTTGGGCACCTACCACGTTTTATTTCGCAGATCGCTAGCCCGCGCGGAGACGCGTCTCTGGACGTATCGCACGTGCGTCTAGCTCAAATAAAACATAAATATTTTTTCAAAATTGTCATTTTCAAGTAGTTTCTGCTAGTACCAAAATCCACGTAAGGGGATAAGAGAAATATAAAAACGTTGATATCTTCGCTTCCAGACGCGCGATTTTGACGCTGTTTTCAGCTCAAATTGACATAACTAGGCGTCCGCCTACGTATTGACCACCCCGCACTGACCTGCACCCCTGGATAAAATATTTACCACCTACCCCTAGTTTTTTAATACATTTTTAAAGTAAATCGTCTAAATTAATTGTTTTTCCAAATTTTCTTTGCATTCTAACATCGAATTATAGTTTCAATAGTACTCACCCTTCATCCCTGTGTCCCGGTCCGCGTTCCGTGAGCCGGTGTCCCGGTTGGAGGCTGATAACCTAAATTTTTTGGTTCAAAAACTGGTTTTTTGACCATAACTCCAGAATTTTCTTGGGCACCTACCACGTTTTATTTCGCAGATCGCTAGCCCGCGCGGAGACGCGTCTCTGGACGTATCGCACGTGCGTCTAGCTCATATAAAATTTTGCCCACCCACCCACCCTTTGGCTTATAGGAAGGGTGAACACATAGCAATCGACAAATTTTTTATTATTCTTTTAGCTCTCAGAGCTCTTGCTAGGCGGGTAAACAGTGTAGTTGCAGTGTGCATACCAAAGAAACACCATTTTGACTATAATTTTATCATTTTTATGTATTTTGACTAAGTTCCATTGTAGGACTTATTTTATTTCATTTATTAAATTATATTTGTAAATTTTTCTACTGACTGAATCCCCCCTTTACAGGGATTTAACTTAGTACTTGTCCCCCGACAACTTAATACTAACGCTACAATGCTCGGCATCAGGACTCCGGTGAAGGCGAAGACTGCAGAGGAGAGCTTGGACGTGGAAGGGGCACGCCCACTACAAGCGGGCCCCTCAGTGCGGCGCAGTATCGGAGAGTGGGAAACGGAGAAGTTCAAATCGGGGCAACTCTGCAAAACACTTACTCCCCCAAAAACCACACCAGCTACCACTCCCCCAAAGAAAACAGTTGTGCCTGCCTCCCCCAAGCTCAAATCTAAAATAACAAACACGCAGCAGGCAAAGCAGCCAGAGAGGGCCCTGGAAAGCTCACCACGGGAAGTGCCACCCGTAAGGTATCTAAACCGGACTACGGAGGCCAAGGCGTGTCTCTCTAGCGCCAAGCTACAACTGGACAGTTCCAGAAACTTGAAGAAAGAGATAAAAGACGCGCTCATAAAAGCAGTTGACCGGTTGTACCAGCTTGTTAAGGAAGGGGAGAAGGATAGGGGCAAAACACCCGTAGAGGTAGCTGAGCCCGAGAAGGCCCCGAAGGGCCTGACGCCGGCCTCGGGCGCACCGACAGAGCTCATGAAGCAACTTATGGAGAACCTCCAGGTGCACAAAAAGGCGCTGGAGGATTGCCAGCAGCACTCACGGGCTCTGTCGGAGCACCTACAGCAGGTACCTCGCTTTGTCGCAGGCCAGGGACCCTCGTTCGCCGAGATGGCCGCCGTCCCCAAACAGCACATCCAAAAGCCTCTACACTCGGTGGTCGTGTCATCGGTCGATGACAAGGACACCGGTGAAGAGGTTATTGAGAAGTTAAGGACGGCCGTAGATGCTAGAAACGAGGGCACCAGGGTGGAAAGGCTGCGGAAAGTGAGGGACCAGAAGGTGGTGGTCGGCTTCAGGACCAGGGAGGAGCTGACTCGGGTGAAAGAGAAGATACAGAGGGCCGGAAACCTCGTGGTGGAGGAGGTCAAAAACAAGGACCCCCTTATCATCTTAAAAGACGTCCTCTCCTGTCACTCTGATGTGGAGGTCACAGAGGCGCTGAAGCGCCAAAACACCCACCTGATTGGGGACGTGCCTGCGGATGATGTGAGGATGGGGGTAAAGTACCGTCGTAGGACGAGGAACACCCACATGTCTCACATCATCATGCAGGTGTCCCCTTCTGTGTGGCAGAGGCTGACAAACGCGGGTCGAGTGCACATCGACTTGCAGCGGGTGCGCGTGCTGGATCAGTCGCCACTTATCCAGTGCACTCGCTGCTTGCGCTTCGGCCATGGCCGTAAACTGTGCACTGAACCCGCTGACCTCTGCACACACTGTGGAGACCCCCACCTCAGAGTCGACTGCCCCGCACGGCTGGCCGCCGAACCGCCGAAGTGCAGGAACTGCGTGACCGCAAAACAGGGGAAGACCGAGCATAACGCCTTCGACAGTGAGTGCCCAACTCGCGTAAAGTGGGACGCATTGGCGCGACTGTCGGTGGCGTACTGCTAAGGTCCAACCAGCGGCAACAAGAGGTGGCTCATCCAGGGATTCCCGAACACGCCCGAGCGCGCGTAAGGATTACCAGGTAATCCAAGCGAATCTGCAGAGGAAGAACCTAGCAACCCAAGAGCTCATGATTGTGGCTAGCGAGCGGAGGGTTGCGTTCGCATTGCTCCAGGAGCCGTATGTGGGTGGGGTTAAAAGGATGCGAGACTACCGGGGAGCGAGAGTCTACCAGTGCGCTGAACAAGGAGATGGAACTGTGAAGGCGGCAATAGTCGTCTTCGACCACGACCTAGACGTCACACAGTGTCCGAAACTCACCACCAACAACATCGTGGTGGTGAGGATCCGTACCAGCGCCTGGGAAATCGCAGTAGTCTCCTTCTACTTTGAACCAGACCAGCCCATACAGCCATACCTGGAGCAACTTTTGCAGATTCGCGAGGAAATAGGCCCCACGAGGATGATCATTGGCGGCGACGCCAACGCCAAGAGCACCTGGTGGGGAAGCCTGGTAACCGACAGCAAGGGAGAGGACATGTCGGGAACCCTGGAGGAAATGTGCTTGCAGATACTCAACGTCGGCAACACTCCGACCTTCGACACCGTCAGAGGAAACACCCTGTACAGCAGCTTCGTTGATGTAACAGCCTGCTCAACGGAGCTGCTGGACTTGGTGGAGGACTGGCGGGTCGAGGAAGGCCTCACGAGCTCGGACCACAACGGTATAGTTTTCAAAATTAATCTTCAAAAATCAAAAGGTATAAAGGTAAATAGGACCACAAGATCATATAACACTAGGAAAGCAAATTGGAGCCAATTTCATGTGAAACTGGCCCAATTAAAAGCTGAAGCAAATTTAAATGCAAATGAAATAAGTAAAATTAATAATAAAACAGACCTGGAACAAAATGTAAACAAATATATAGCCAAAATTATAGAATCTTGTGAAGAAACTTTAGATAAAATTAGTAATAACACAAAACCAACTATACCGTGGTGGTCCAAAGAGCTCGCTGAGCTGATGTCGGAGGTGAACACCCGAAGACGCCGCATCCGGTGCGCTGCACCAGTCCGGAGGCAAAAGGTCGTCGATGAGTACCTGCAAGCAAAACACAAGTATGAGTCCTTAGCCTTAAAGGCGCAGACGGAAGGATGGAAGGCTTACTGTGGGAAACAGGATAGGGAGGGAATGTGGGAGGGGATTTATAGGGTCATAGGACGGACCACCAAGAGACAAGAGGACTTGCCGTTGGTGAAGGATGGAGTGCCACTGAATGCACAGCAATCGGCTTTGCTGTTGGCCGAGACCTTCTACCCCGAAGACCTAGAAGAGGGAGAAACTGCCGACCACCGTCGGACACGCGAAGCGGCCTGTCGTGTAAACGAGTGGACGCATGATGAACAACATGACCCACCGTTTACACTTCAGGAGCTGAAAACCGCGGTGGAAAGCTTCAACCCGAAGAAGGCACCCGGGGCAGACGGTCTCACAGCCGATATCTGTGCCCAGGCTATATTCCGGGACCCAGGGACGTTCCTTGCATTGGCCAATAAGTGCCTCGAGCACGGACACTTCCCTGGGGCCTGGAAGGTGGCCACAGTGGTAGTCCTCCGAAAGCCCGGCAAGGATTCCTACACCACCCCAAAGTCATACAGGCCGATCGGCCTCCTACCAGTCTTAGGTAAAACGCTGGAAAAACTTCTAGTAGCGAGGCTAAAATGGCACCTCATCCCGCGGTTTAGTACTCGCCAGTTTGGTTTCATGCCACAGAGGAGCACCGAGGACTCCCTCTACACCATGATACAACATATCAAAGCGAAGCTAAGTGAAAAGAAGCTGATCACTGTTGTATCACTGGACATAGAGGGAGCCTTCGATAGCGCATGGTGGCCGGCCATCAGGACCAGACTGGCTGAGGAAAAGTGCCCGGTGAACCTCAGGAGGCTGCTGGACAGCTATTTGACTGGTAGGAGTGTCCGAGTTAGGTACGCTGGTGCCGAATGCCGAAAGGACATGACAAAGGGGTGTGTGCAAGGGTCCATTGGTGGTCCGATCCTATGGAACCTTATTCTAGACCCACTGCTGAAGGGGCTGGAAGAGCGGGGAGACTACTGCCAGGCATTTGCCGATGACGTGGTTATGATCTTCGACGGTGACACAGCGTTGGAAGTCCAAAGACAGGCCAATGCCGCCCTCGAATATGTTCGGGGGTGGGGCATCCGAAATAAGCTAAAGTTTGCACCGCATAAAACTTGTGCAATGGTGGTAACCAAAAAGCTAAAGTACGATGTCCCGCTCCTGAGCATGGGCGGGGTAGACATTGGCATGTCCAAGGAAATAAAAATTCTGGGGCTCACCGTCGACCACCAGCTCACTTTCAACACCCACGTCGCCAACGTTTGCAGAAAAGCTGTTAATATTTACAAACAGCTGGCACGAGCGGCCAAAGTGAGCTGGGGCCTTCACCCGGAGATCATCCGCGTCATCTACATGGCAGTGGTCGAACCGGTCATTCTCTACGCCGCAAGCGCCTGGGCACCTGCCGCCAAAAAGTGGGGGTAGTCAAACAACTTGGCGTGGTCCAGAGGGGGTTTGCGCAGAAGCTGTGCAGAGCCTACCGCACGGTCTCCCTGAACTCGGCACTGGTGCTGGCCGGGATACTCCCTCTTGACCTTCGTGTGCGGGAAGCGGCTGCGCTGTACGAGGCTAAGAGGGGGATGTCCTTGCCGGCGCTTGGGGGCAGGGAGGTCGAGCGTATGGCCCCAGCAGTGGAAGCCCCGCACCCCGCGGACCAAGTCAACCTAGAGTTCGGAAGCCTGGTAGACGAGGAACAATACAGACACCACAATGATTTCGCTGTGCGAATATTCACTGACGGTAGCAAGATTGAGGGCAAAGTCGGAGCGGCGCTATCCTTATGGAATGGTGCCACCGAAACTAGGGCCCTCAAACTTGTCTTGCCGTCTTACTGCACCGTCTACCAGGCGGAGCTTCTAGCCCTACAGAGAGCGGCAGGCGAGGTGCTCAGGCGCAGAGAGACAACGTTCGGCATCTTCAGCGACTCCAGGGCGGCCCTTCAGTCGGTCGTAAATGCAAGTTCCCCCCATCCTCTGGCAGTGGAAACAAGGGACACCATCCGACGCTGCAAGCTCCAGAATAAGAGTGTCTCCTTGTTCTGGATAAAGGCCCACGCGGGCTTGGAGGGAAACGAGCGAGCCGACCAACTTGCGAAGGAAGCTGCCCTGAGGTTGAAGAAGAAGCCGGACTACGACCTGTGCCCCGTTTCATTCGTCAGGCGGCAGATCCGTAGGGATTCGCTTGGCGAATGGAACCACAGGTATCAGCAGGGTGAAACAGCAGGGGTCACAAAAATGTTCCTCCCAGATGCGATCGACTCCTACAGGATTGTGATGAAGATGAAACCGGCCGGTATAGTCACGCAAATCCTAACGGGTCACGGTGGGTTCTCCGAATACCTGCACCGTTTCGGGTGTAAGGAGAACCCAGCGTGCATCTGCGAGCCGGATAAAGTGGAGTCGATCGCACACATCCTGATAGAATGCCCTGTGTTCGAAAGGGAGAGATACGATGCTGAGCGGAAATTAGAGACTAAATTAAACCTGAATAATATACGCATAATAATGTCAGACAAAAAATTAAGACTCATTTTTATGGAATACTGCGTGACAATTGGTACAAAAGTCATTCAGCGCAACAAGACAACCTAAAATATGCTTTTTCAAATATAAATATTTCCCAAAAAGAAAAGATATTTAGACATAAGCATAGAATAAAGTAGACTATAGATAAATACGTTCTCAATTTAAAATTAAACAAAATAGAATCCAAAGAGTAATTCAGTGTAAATTTTTCAAAATTAACGTTAAACAAAACAACAAAAAAATAGCAATAACAATGTCCATGTCAGAAAAGGTCTCTGACTAAGTCAGGGGGACACTAGCAAAAAAAAAAAAAAAAAAAAAAAAAAAAAAAAAAAAAAAAAAAAAAAAAAAAAAACCTAACCTAACCTAACCTAACCTAACCTAACCTAACCTAACCTAACCGCACGGTCTCCCTAAACTCGGCACTGGTGCTGGCTGGGATACTCCCACTTGACCTCCGTATACGGGAAGCGGCTGCATTGTACGGAGCCAAGAGGGGTGTGCCCCAGCCAGTGCTAGGAGGCAGGGAGATTGAACGGATGGCTCCAGCGATAGAGGCTCCGCACCCCGCGGACCAAGTGAACCTGGAGTTCAGAAGCCTGGTAGACGAGGAACAATATCACAACCACAGCGACTTCGCTGTGCGTATATTCACAGACGGCAGCAAGATTGAGGGCAGGGTTGGGGCGGCGCTATCCTTGTGGAGTGGTGCCGCCGAAACTAAGGCCCTCAAACTTGCCTTGCCGTCTTACTGTACCGTCTACCAGGCGGAGCTTCTGGCCCTACAGAAGGCGGCAGGAGAAGTGCTCAAGAGCGGTAACACCACGTTCGGCATCTTCAGCGACTCCATGGCGGCCCTTCAGTCAGTTGTGAATGTCGGCTCCCCCCATCCCTTGGCTGTGGAAACTAGGGACACCATCCGACGCTGTAGGCTCCAGAACAAGAGTGTCTCCTTGTTCTGGATAAAAGCCCACGCAGGGTTGGAAGGGAACGAGAGAGCGGATCAGCTGGCGAAAGAGGCCGCATTGAAGTCGAAGAAGAGGCCGGACTACGATCTGTGCCCCGTCTCATTCGTCAAGCGAAGAATCCGATCAGAGACGCTCGACGAATGGAACAGGAGGTACGGATCAGGTGGAACTGCATCGGGCACAAAAATCTTCTTCCCTGACGCGGTGGCGGCGTACAGAGTTGTGCGCAAAATGGTCCCCGACAGCATCACCACGCAAATACTCACGGGGCACGGTGGGTTCTCTGCATACTTGAGTCGCTTCAAGTGTAAAGAGAGCCCATCGTGCGCTTGTGAGCACAGCAAAGAAGAGACGGTGCTCCACATACTGCTGGAGTGCCCAATCACTGCCAGAGCCAGGTTTGAGGCAGAGCAACAGCTTGGTGTTGTACTTGTAGCCGAAAATCTCCCAAACCTGATGACAGACAATCTAAGGCGAAAAACATTTTTAGAATATTGTATTAAAATTGCAACCGTAGTAATAAGTAGAAATAAGTAGGTAAGAAATAGTAATACTTGATTATATAATAAGTATATAGTTTAAGTATTATGATAACCCTTAAATATAAATTAAATTAAAAATGTACAAATAAGAACAAGAGAAAAAAAAAAAAAAAAAAAAAAAAAAAAAAAAAAAAAAAATTAAGAAAGTATAATAGTATAAGTCACTATAGTGTAAGAAATAGGTATAGAAAAAATAGACATTAATTGTAGTCTCCGCTGTCCCTACCGAGAGGAAGTAGTCTCTCCGGATTCCCTAGAATAGTTTTTAAAAATAAATATAAGCAGCCGAATGACCAAATATGCTTAAAAACGGCTCTGATCATGTCAGAGGGCACTAGCAAGGCAGGAGTGGTTTTTAGTCGGTTCAAGTCCGACACTACCTCGACTCCCCCACACCCTGTGGAGTAGTCGAGGTGTCCGTGGGGATTTCCCACTCCTGTTCTTAAAAAAAAAAAAAAAAAAAAAAAAAAAAAACCTAACCTAACCTAACCTAACCTAACCTAACCTAACCTAACCTAACCTAACCTAACCTAACCTAACCTAACCTAACCTAACCTAACCTAACCTAACCGGTTGATATCTTCGCTTCCAGACGCGCGATTTTGACGCTGTTTTCAGCTCAAATTGACATAACTAGGCGTCCGCCTACGTATTGACCACCCCGCACTGACCTGCACCCCTGGATAAAATATTTACCACCTACCCCTAGTTTTTTAATACATTTTTAAAGTAAATCGTCTAAATTAATTGTTTTTCCAAATTTTCTTTGCAATCTAACACCAAATTATAGTTTCAATAGTACTCACCCTTCATCCCTGTGTCCCGGTCCGCGTTCCGTGAGCCGGCGTCCCAGTTGGAGGCTGATAACCTAAATTTTTTGGTTCAAAAACTGGTTTTTTGACCATAACTCCAGAATTTTCTTCGGCGCTCATCCCGTTTTATTTCACAGTTCGCTAGCCCGCGCGGAGACGCGTCTCTGGACGTATCGCACGTGCGTCTAGCTTAAATAAAACATAAATATTTTTTAAAAATTGTCATTTTCACGTAGTTTCTGCTAGTACCAAAATCCACGTAAGGGGATAAGAGAAATATAAAAACGTTGATATCTTCGCTTCCAGACGCGCGATTTTGACGCTGTTTTCAGCTCAAATTGACATAACTAGGCGTCCGCCTACGTATTGACCACCCCGCACTGACCTGCACCCCTGGATAAAATATTTACCACCTACCCCTAGTTTTTTAATACATTTTTAAAGTAAATCGTCTAAATTAATTGTTTTTCCAAATTTTCTTTGCAATCTAACACCAAATTATAGTTTCAATAGTACTCACCCTTCATCCCTGTGTCCCGGTCCGCGTTCCGTGAGCCGGCGTCCCAGTTGGAGGCTGATAACCTAAATTTTTTGGTTCAAAAACTGGTTTTTTGACCATAACTCCAGAATTTTCTTCGGCGCTCATCCCGTTTTATTTCACAGTTCGCTAGCCCGCGCGGAGACGCGTCTCTGGACGTATCGCACGTGCGTCTAGCTTAAATAAAACATAAATATTTTTTAAAAATTGTCATTTTCACGTAGTTTCTGCTAGTACCAAAATCCACGTAAGGGGATAAGAGAAATATAAAAACGTTGATATCTTCGCTTCCAGACGCGCGATTTTGACGCTGTTTTCAGCTCAAATTGACATAACTAGGCGTCCGCCTACGTATTGACCACCCCGCACTGACCTGCACCCCTGGATAAAATATTTACCACCTACCCCTAGTTTTTTAATACATTTTTAAAGTAAATCGTCTAAATTAATTGTTTTTCCAAATTTTCTTTGCAATCTAACACCAAATTATAGTTTCAATAGTACTCACCCTTCATCCCTGTGTCCCGGTCCGCGTTCCGTGAGCCGGCGTCCCAGTTGGAGGCTGATAACCTAAATTTTTTGGTTCAAAAACTGGTTTTTTGACCATAACTCCAGAATTTTCTTCGGCGCTCATCCCGTTTTATTTCACAGTTCGCTAGCCCGCGCGGAGACGCGTCTCTGGACGTATCGCACGTGCGTCTAGCTTAAATAAAACATAAATATTTTTTAAAAATTGTCATTTTCACGTAGTTTCTGCTAGTACCAAAATCCACGTAAGGGGATAAGAGAAATATAAAAACGTTGATATCTTCGCTTCCAGACGCGCGATTTTGACGCTGTTTTCAGCTCAAATTGACATAACTAGGCGTCCGCCTACGTATTGACCACCCCGCACTGACCTGCACCCCTGGATAAAATATTTACCACCTACCCCTAGTTTTTTAATACATTTTTAAAGTAAATCGTCTAAATTAATTGTTTTTCCAAATTTTCTTTGCAATCTAACACCAAATTATAGTTTCAATAGTACTCACCCTTCATCCCTGTGTCCCGGTCCGCGTTCCGTGAGCCGGCGTCCCAGTTGGAGGCTGATAACCTAAATTTTTTGGTTCAAAAACTGGTTTTTTGACCATAACTCCAGAATTTTCTTCGGCGCTCATCCCGTTTTATTTCACAGTTCGCTAGCCCGCGCGGAGACGCGTCTCTGGACGTATCGCACGTGCGTCTAGCTTAAATAAAACATAAATATTTTTTAAAAATTGTCATTTTCACGTAGTTTCTGCTAGTACCAAAATCCACGTAAGGGGATAAGAGAAATATAAAAACGTTGATATCTTCGCTTCCAGTTGCGCGATTTTGACGCTGTTTTCAGCTCAAATTGACATAACTAGGCGTCCGCCTACGTATTGACCACCCCGCACTGACCTGCACCCCTGGATAAAATATTTACCACCTACCCCTAGTTTTTTAATACATTTTTAAAGTAAATCGTCAAAATTAATTGTTTTTCCAAATTTTCTTTGCACTCTAATATCAAATTATAGTTTCAATAGTACTCACCCTTCATCCCTGTGTCCCGGTCCGCGTTCCGTGAGCCGGCGTCCCGGTTGGAGGCTGATAACCTAAATTTTTTGGTTCAAAAACTGGTTTTTTGACCATAACTCCAGAATTTTCTTCGGCACTCATCCCGTTTTATTTCGCAGATCGCTAGCCCGCGCGGAGACGCGTCTCTGGACGTATCGCACGTGCGTCTAGCTCAAATAAAACATAAATATTTTTTCAAAATTGTCATTTTCAAGTAGTTTCTGCTAGTACCAAAATCCACGTAAGGGGATAAGAGAAATATAAAAACGTTGATATCATCGCTTCCAGACGCGCGATTTTGACGCTGTTTTCAGCTCAAATTGACATAACTAGGCGTCCGCCTACGTATTGACCACCCCGCACTGACCTGCACCCCTGGATAAAATATTTACCACCTACCCCTACTTTTTTAATACATTTTTAAAGTAAATCGTCAAAATTAATTGTTTTTCCAAATTTTCTTTGCACTCTAATATCAAATTATAGTTTCAATAGTACTCACCCTTCATCCCTGTGTCCCGGTCCGCGTTCCGTGAGCCGGCGTCCCGGTTGGAGGCTGATAACCTAAATTTTTTGGTTCAAAAACTGGTTTTTTGACCATAACTCCAGAATTTTCTTCGGCACTCATCCCGTTTTATTTCGCAGATCGCTAGCCCGCGCGGAGACGCGTCTCTGGACGTATCGCACGTGCGTCTAGCTCAAATAAAACATAAATATTTTTTCAAAATTGTCATTTTCAAGTAGTTTCTGCTAGTACCAAAATCCACGTAAGGGGATAAGAGAAATATAAAAACGTTGATATCATCGCTTCCAGACGCGCGATTTTGACGCTGTTTTCAGCTCAAATTGACATAACTAGGCGTCCGCCTACGTATTGACCACCCCGCACTGACCTGCACCCCTGGATAAAATATTTACCACCTACCCCTACTTTTTTAATACATTTTTAAAGTAAATCGTCAAAATTAATTGTTTTTCCAAATTTTCTTTGCACTCTAATATCAAATTATAGTTTCAATAGTACTCACCCTTCATCCCTGTGTCCCGGTCCGCGTTCCGTGAGCCGGCGTCCCGGTTGGAGGCTGATAACCTAAATTTTTTGGTTCAAAAACTGGTTTTTTGACCATAACTCCAGAATTTTCTTCGGCACTCATCCCGTTTTATTTCGCAGATCGCTAGCCCGCGCGGAGACGCGTCTCTGGACGTATCGCACGTGCGTCTAGCTCAAATAAAACATAAATATTTTTTCAAAATTGTCATTTTCAAGTAGTTTCTGCTAGTACCAAAATCCACGTAAGGGGATAAGAGAAATATAAAAACGTTGATATCATCGCTTCCAGACGCGCGATTTTGACGCTGTTTTCAGCTCAAATTGACATAACTAGGCGTCCGCCTACGTATTGACCACCCCGCACTGACCTGCACCCCTGGATAAAATATTTACCACCTACCCCTACTTTTTTAATACATTTTTAAAGTAAATCGTCAAAATTAATTGTTTTTCCAAATTTTCTTTGCACTCTAATATCAAATTATAGTTTCAATAGTACTCACCCTTCATCCCTGTGTCCCGGTCCGCGTTCCGTGAGCCGGCGTCCCGGTTGGAGGCTGATAACCTAAATTTTTTGGTTCAAAAACTGGTTTTTTGACCATAACTCCAGAATTTTCTTCGGCACTCATCCCGTTTTATTTCGCAGATCGCTAGCCCGCGCGGAGACGCGTCTCTGGACGTATCGCACGTGCGTCTAGCTCAAATAAAACATAAATATTTTTTCAAAATTGTCATTTTCAAGTAGTTTCTGCTAGTACCAAAATCCACGTAAGGGGATAAGAGAAATATAAAAACGTTGATATCATCGCTTCCAGACGCGCGATTTTGACGCTGTTTTCAGCTCAAATTGACATAACTAGGCGTCCGCCTACGTATTGACCACCCCGCACTGACCTGCACCCCTGGATAAAATATTTACCACCTACCCCTACTTTTTTAATACATTTTTAAAGTAAATCGTCAAAATTAATTGTTTTTCCAAATTTTCTTTGCACTCTAATATCAAATTATAGTTTCAATAGTACTCACCCTTCATCCCTGTGTCCCGGTCCGCGTTCCGTGAGCCGGCGTCCCGGTTGGAGGCTGATAACCTAAATTTTTTGGTTCAAAAACTGGTTTTTTGACCATAACTCCAGAATTTTCTTCGGCACTCATCCCGTTTTATTTCGCAGATCGCTAGCCCGCGCGGAGACGCGTCTCTGGACGTATCGCACGTGCGTCTAGCTCAAATAAAACATAAATATTTTTTTTAAAATTGTCATTTTCAAGTAGTTTCTGCTAGTACCAAAATCCACGTAAGGGGATAAGAGAAATATAAAAACGTTGATATCATCGCTTCCAGACGCGCGATTTTGACGCTGTTTTCAGCTCAAATTGACATAACTAGGCGTCCGCCTACGTATTGACCACCCCGCACTGACCTGCACCCCTGGATAAAATATTTACCACCTACCCCTACTTTTTTAATACATTTTTAAAGTAAATCGTCAAAATTAATTGTTTTTCCAAATTTTCTTTGCACTCTAATATCAAATTATAGTTTCAATAGTACTCACCCTTCATCCCTGTGTCCCGGTCCGCGTTCCGTGAGCCGGCGTCCCGGTTGGAGGCTGATAACCTAAATTTTTTGGTTCAAAAACTGGTTTTTTGACCATAACTCCAGAATTTTCTTCGGCACTCATCCCGTTTTATTTCGCAGATCGCTAGCCCGCGCGGAGACGCGTCTCTGGACGTATCGCACGTGCGTCTAGCTCAAATAAAACATAAATATTTTTTCAAAATTGTCATTTTCAAGTAGTTTCTGCTAGTACCAAAATCCACGTAAGGGGATAAGAGAAATATAAAAACGTTGATATCATCGCTTCCAGACGCGCGATTTTGACGCTGTTTTCAGCTCAAATTGACATAACTAGGCGTCCGCCTACGTATTGACCACCCCGCACTGACCTGCACCCCTGGATAAAATATTTACCACCTACCCCTACTTTTTTAATACATTTTTAAAGTAAATCGTCAAAATTAATTGTTTTTCCAAATTTTCTTTGCACTCTAATATCAAATTATAGTTTCAATAGTACTCACCCTTCATCCCTGTGTCCCGGTCCGCGTTCCGTGAGCCGGCGTCCCGGTTGGAGGCTGATAACCTAAATTTTTTGGTTCAAAAACTGGTTTTTTGACCATAACTCCAGAATTTTCTTCGGCACTCATCCCGTTTTATTTCGCAGATCGCTAGCCCGCGCGGAGACGCGTCTCTGGACGTATCGCACGTGCGTCTAGCTCAAATAAAACATAAATATTTTTTCAAAATTGTCATTTTCAAGTAGTTTCTGCTAGTACCAAAATCCACGTAAGGGGATAAGAGAAATATAAAAACGTTGATATCATCGCTTCCAGACGCGCGATTTTGACGCTGTTTTCAGCTCAAATTGACATAACTAGGCGTCCGCCTACGTATTGACCACCCCGCACTGACCTGCACCCCTGGATAAAATATTTACCACCTACCCCTACTTTTTTAATACATTTTTAAAGTAAATCGTCAAAATTAATTGTTTTTCCAAATTTTCTTTGCACTCTAATATCAAATTATAGTTTCAATAGTACTCACCCTTCATCCCTGTGTCCCGGTCCGCGTTCCGTGAGCCGGCGTCCCGGTTGGAGGCTGATAACCTAAATTTTTTGGTTCAAAAACTGGTTTTTTGACCATAACTCCAGAATTTTCTTCGGCACTCATCCCGTTTTATTTCGCAGATCGCTAGCCCGCGCGGAGACGCGTCTCTGGACGTATCGCACGTGCGTCTAGCTCAAATAAAACATAAATATTTTTTCAAAATTGTCATTTTCAAGTAGTTTCTGCTAGTACCAAAATCCACGTAAGGGGATAAGAGAAATATAAAAACGTTGATATCATCGCTTCCAGACGCGCGATTTTGACGCTGTTTTCAGCTCAAATTGACATAACTAGGCGTCCGCCTACGTATTGACCACCCCGCACTGACCTGCACCCCTGGATAAAATATTTACCACCTACCCCTACTTTTTTAATACATTTTTAAAGTAAATCGTCAAAATTAATTGTTTTTCCAAATTTTCTTTGCACTCTAATATCAAATTATAGTTTCAATAGTACTCACCCTTCATCCCTGTGTCCCGGTCCGCGTTCCGTGAGCCGGCGTCCCGGTTGGAGGCTGATAACCTAAATTTTTTGGTTCAAAAACTGGTTTTTTGACCATAACTCCAGAATTTTCTTCGGCACTCATCCCGTTTTATTTCGCAGATCGCTAGCCCGCGCGGAGACGCGTCTCTGGACGTATCGCACGTGCGTCTAGCTCAAATAAAACATAAATATTTTTTCAAAATTGTCATTTTCAAGTAGTTTCTGCTAGTACCAAAATCCACGTAAGGGGATAAGAGAAATATAAAAACGTTGATATCATCGCTTCCAGACGCGCGATTTTGACGCTGTTTTCAGCTCAAATTGACATAACTAGGCGTCCGCCTACGTATTGACCACCCCGCACTGACCTGCACCCCTGGATAAAATATTTACCACCTACCCCTACTTTTTTAATACATTTTTAAAGTAAATCGTCAAAATTAATTGTTTTTCCAAATTTTCTTTGCACTCTAATATCAAATTATAGTTTCAATAGTACTCACCCTTCATCCCTGTGTCCCGGTCCGCGTTCCGTGAGCCGGCGTCCCGGTTGGAGGCTGATAACCTAAATTTTTTGGTTCAAAAACTGGTTTTTTGACCATAACTCCAGAATTTTCTTCGGCACTCATCCCGTTTTATTTCGCAGATCGCTAGCCCGCGCGGAGACGCGTCTCTGGACGTATCGCACGTGCGTCTAGCTCAAATAAAACATAAATATTTTTTCAAAATTGTCATTTTCAAGTAGTTTCTGCTAGTACCAAAATCCACGTAAGGGGATAAGAGAAATATAAAAACGTTGATATCATCGCTTCCAGACGCGCGATTTTGACGCTGTTTTCAGCTCAAATTGACATAACTAGGCGTCCGCCTACGTATTGACCACCCCGCACTGACCTGCACCCCTGGATAAAATATTTACCACCTACCCCTACTTTTTTAATACATTTTTAAAGTAAATCGTCAAAATTAATTGTTTTTCCAAATTTTCTTTGCACTCTAATATCAAATTATAGTTTCAATAGTACTCACCCTTCATCCCTGTGTCCCGGTCCGCGTTCCGTGAGCCGGCGTCCCGGTTGGAGGCTGATAACCTAAATTTTTTGGTTCAAAAACTGGTTTTTTGACCATAACTCCAGAATTTTCTTCGGCACTCATCCCGTTTTATTTCGCAGATCGCTAGCCCGCGCGGAGACGCGTCTCTGGACGTATCGCACGTGCGTCTAGCTCAAATAAAACATAAATATTTTTTCAAAATTGTCATTTTCAAGTAGTTTCTGCTAGTACCAAAATCCACGTAAGGGGATAAGAGAAATATAAAAACGTTGATATCATCGCTTCCAGACGCGCGATTTTGACGCTGTTTTCAGCTCAAATTGACATAACTAGGCGTCCGCCTACGTATTGACCACCCCGCACTGACCTGCACCCCTGGATAAAATATTTACCACCTACCCCTACTTTTTTAATACATTTTTAAAGTAAATCGTCAAAATTAATTGTTTTTCCAAATTTTCTTTGCACTCTAATATCAAATTATAGTTTCAATAGTACTCACCCTTCATCCCTGTGTCCCGGTCCGCGTTCCGTGAGCCGGCGTCCCGGTTGGAGGCTGATAACCTAAATTTTTTGGTTCAAAAACTGGTTTTTTGACCATAACTCCAGAATTTTCTTCGGCACTCATCCCGTTTTATTTCGCAGATCGCTAGCCCGCGCGGAGACGCGTCTCTGGACGTATCGCACGTGCGTCTAGCTCAAATAAAACATAAATATTTTTTCAAAATTGTCATTTTCAAGTAGTTTCTGCTAGTACCAAAATCCACGTAAGGGGATAAGAGAAATATAAAAACGTTGATATCATCGCTTCCAGACGCGCGATTTTGACGCTGTTTTCAGCTCAAATTGACATAACTAGGCGTCCGCCTACGTATTGACCACCCCGCACTGACCTGCACCCCTGGATAAAATATTTACCACCTACCCCTACTTTTTTAATACATTTTTAAAGTAAATCGTCAAAATTAATTGTTTTTCCAAATTTTCTTTGCACTCTAATATCAAATTATAGTTTCAATAGTACTCACCCTTCATCCCTGTGTCCCGGTCCGCGTTCCGTGAGCCGGCGTCCCGGTTGGAGGCTGATAACCTAAATTTTTTGGTTCAAAAACTGGTTTTTTGACCATAACTCCAGAATTTTCTTCGGCACTCATCCCGTTTTATTTCGCAGATCGCTAGCCCGCGCGGAGACGCGTCTCTGGACGTATCGCACGTGCGTCTAGCTCAAATAAAACATAAATATTTTTTCAAAATTGTCATTTTCAAGTAGTTTCTGCTAGTACCAAAATCCACGTAAGGGGATAAGAGAAATATAAAAACGTTGATATCATCGCTTCCAGACGCGCGATTTTGACGCTGTTTTCAGCTCAAATTGACATAACTAGGCGTCCGCCTACGTATTGACCACCCCGCACTGACCTGCACCCCTGGATAAAATATTTACCACCTACCCCTACTTTTTTAATACATTTTTAAAGTAAATCGTCAAAATTAATTGTTTTTCCAAATTTTCTTTGCACTCTAATATCAAATTATAGTTTCAATAGTACTCACCCTTCATCCCTGTGTCCCGGTCCGCGTTCCGTGAGCCGGCGTCCCGGTTGGAGGCTGATAACCTAAATTTTTTGGTTCAAAAACTGGTTTTTTGACCATAACTCCAGAATTTTCTTCGGCACTCATCCCGTTTTATTTCGCAGATCGCTAGCCCGCGCGGAGACGCGTCTCTGGACGTATCGCACGTGCGTCTAGCTCAAATAAAACATAAATATTTTTTCAAAATTGTCATTTTCAAGTAGTTTCTGCTAGTACCAAAATCCACGTAAGGGGATAAGAGAAATATAAAAACGTTGATATCATCGCTTCCAGACGCGCGATTTTGACGCTGTTTTCAGCTCAAATTGACATAACTAGGCGTCCGCCTACGTATTGACCACCCCGCACTGACCTGCACCCCTGGATAAAATATTTACCACCTACCCCTACTTTTTTAATACATTTTTAAAGTAAATCGTCAAAATTAATTGTTTTTCCAAATTTTCTTTGCACTCTAATATCAAATTATAGTTTCAATAGTACTCACCCTTCATCCCTGTGTCCCGGTCCGCGTTCCGTGAGCCGGCGTCCCGGTTGGAGGCTGATAACCTAAATTTTTTGGTTCAATAACTGGTTTTTTGACCATAACTCCAGAATTTTCTTCGGCACTCATCCCGTTTTATTTCGCAGATCGCTAGCCCGCGCGGAGACGCGTCTCTGGACGTATCGCACGTGCGTCTAGCTCAAATAAAACATAAATATTTTTTCAAAATTGTCATTTTCAAGTAGTTTCTGCTAGTACCAAAATCCACGTAAGGGGATAAGAGAAATATAAAAACGTTGATATCATCGCTTCCAGACGCGCGATTTTGACGCTGTTTTCAGCTCAAATTGACATAACTAGGCGTCCGCCTACGTATTGACCACCCCGCACTGACCTGCACCCCTGGATAAAATATTTACCACCTACCCCTACTTTTTTAATACATTTTTAAAGTAAATCGTCAAAATTAATTGTTTTTCCAAATTTTCTTTGCACTCTAATATCAAATTATAGTTTCAATAGTACTCACCCTTCATCCCTGTGTCCCGGTCCGCGTTCCGTGAGCCGGCGTCCCGGTTGGAGGCTGATAACCTAAATTTTTTGGTTCAAAAACTGGTTTTTTGACCATAACTCCAGAATTTTCTTCGGCACTCATCCCGTTTTATTTCGCAGATCGCTAGCCCGCGCGGAGACGCGTCTCTGGACGTATCGCACGTGCGTCTAGCTCAAATAAAACATAAATATTTTTTCAAAATTGTCATTTTCAAGTAGTTTCTGCTAGTACCAAAATCCACGTAAGGGGATAAGAGAAATATAAAAACGTTGATATCATCGCTTCCAGACGCGCGATTTTGACGCTGTTTTCAGCTCAAATTGACATAACTAGGCGTCCGCCTACGTATTGACCACCCCGCACTGACCTGCACCCCTGGATAAAATATTTACCACCTACCCCTACTTTTTTAATACATTTTTAAAGTAAATCGTCAAAATTAATTGTTTTTCCAAATTTTCTTTGCACTCTAATATCAAATTATAGTTTCAATAGTACTCACCCTTCATCCCTGTGTCCCGGTCCGCGTTCCGTGAGCCGGCGTCCCGGTTGGAGGCTGATAACCTAAATTTTTTGGTTCAAAAACTGGTTTTTTGACCATAACTCCAGAATTTTCTTCGGCACTCATCCCGTTTTATTTCGCAGATCGCTAGCCCGCGCGGAGACGCGTCTCTGGACGTATCGCACGTGCGTCTAGCTCAAATAAAACATAAATATTTTTTCAAAATTGTCATTTTCAAGTAGTTTCTGCTAGTACCAAAATCCACGTAAGGGGATAAGAGAAATATAAAAACGTTGATATCATCGCTTCCAGACGCGCGATTTTGACGCTGTTTTCAGCTCAAATTGACATAACTAGGCGTCCGCCTACGTATTGACCACCCCGCACTGACCTGCACCCCTGGATAAAATATTTACCACCTACCCCTACTTTTTTAATACATTTTTAAAGTAAATCGTCAAAATTAATTGTTTTTCCAAATTTTCTTTGCACTCTAATATCAAATTATAGTTTCAATAGTACTCACCCTTCATCCCTGTGTCCCGGTCCGCGTTCCGTGAGCCGGCGTCCCGGTTGGAGGCTGATAACCTAAATTTTTTGGTTCAAAAACTGGTTTTTTGACCATAACTCCAGAATTTTCTTCGGCACTCATCCCGTTTTATTTCGCAGATCGCTAGCCCGCGCGGAGACGCGTCTCTGGACGTATCGCACGTGCGTCTAGCTCAAATAAAACATAAATATTTTTTCAAAATTGTCATTTTCAAGTAGTTTCTGCTAGTACCAAAATCCACGTAAGGGGATAAGAGAAATATAAAAACGTTGATATCATCGCTTCCAGACGCGCGATTTTGACGCTGTTTTCAGCTCAAATTGACATAACTAGGCGTCCGCCTACGTATTGACCACCCCGCACTGACCTGCACCCCTGGATAAAATATTTACCACCTACCCCTACTTTTTTAATACATTTTTAAAGTAAATCGTCAAAATTAATTGTTTTTCCAAATTTTCTTTGCACTCTAATATCAAATTATAGTTTCAATAGTACTCACCCTTCATCCCTGTGTCCCGGTCCGCGTTCCGTGAGCCGGCGTCCCGGTTGGAGGCTGATAACCTAAATTTTTTGGTTCAAAAACTGGTTTTTTGACCATAACTCCAGAATTTTCTTCGGCACTCATCCCGTTTTATTTCGCAGATCGCTAGCCCGCGCGGAGACGCGTCTCTGGACGTATCGCACGTGCGTCTAGCTCAAATAAAACATAAATATTTTTTCAAAATTGTCATTTTCAAGTAGTTTCTGCTAGTACCAAAATCCACGTAAGGGGATAAGAGAAATATAAAAACGTTGATATCATCGCTTCCAGACGCGCGATTTTGACGCTGTTTTCAGCTCAAATTGACATAACTAGGCGTCCGCCTACGTATTGACCACCCCGCACTGACCTGCACCCCTGGATAAAATATTTACCACCTACCCCTACTTTTTTAATACATTTTTAAAGTAAATCGTCAAAATTAATTGTTTTTCCAAATTTTCTTTGCACTCTAATATCAAATTATAGTTTCAATAGTACTCACCCTTCATCCCTGTGTCCCGGTCCGCGTTCCGTGAGCCGGCGTCCCGGTTGGAGGCTGATAACCTAAATTTTTTGGTTCAAAAACTGGTTTTTTGACCATAACTCCAGAATTTTCTTCGGCACTCATCCCGTTTTATTTCGCAGATCGCTAGCCCGCGCGGAGACGCGTCTCTGGACGTATCGCACGTGCGTCTAGCTCAAATAAAACATAAATATTTTTTCAAAATTGTCATTTTCAAGTAGTTTCTGCTAGTACCAAAATCCACGTAAGGGGATAAGAGAAATATAAAAACGTTGATATCATCGCTTCCAGACGCGCGATTTTGACGCTGTTTTCAGCTCAAATTGACATAACTAGGCGTCCGCCTACGTATTGACCACCCCGCACTGACCTGCACCCCTGGATAAAATATTTACCACCTACCCCTACTTTTTTAATACATTTTTAAAGTAAATCGTCAAAATTAATTGTTTTTCCAAATTTTCTTTGCACTCTAATATCAAATTATAGTTTCAATAGTACTCACCCTTCATCCCTGTGTCCCGGTCCGCGTTCCGTGAGCCGGCGTCCCGGTTGGAGGCTGATAACCTAAATTTTTTGGTTCAAAAACTGGTTTTTTGACCATAACTCCAGAATTTTCTTCGGCACTCATCCCGTTTTATTTCGCAGATCGCTAGCCCGCGCGGAGACGCGTCTCTGGACGTATCGCACGTGCGTCTAGCTCAAATAAAACATAAATATTTTTTCAAAATTGTCATTTTCAAGTAGTTTCTGCTAGTACCAAAATCCACGTAAGGGGATAAGAGAAATATAAAAACGTTGATATCATCGCTTCCAGACGCGCGATTTTGACGCTGTTTTCAGCTCAAATTGACATAACTAGGCGTCCGCCTACGTATTGACCACCCCGCACTGACCTGCACCCCTGGATAAAATATTTACCACCTACCCCTACTTTTTTAATACATTTTTAAAGTAAATCGTCAAAATTAATTGTTTTTCCAAATTTTCTTTGCACTCTAATATCAAATTATAGTTTCAATAGTACTCACCCTTCATCCCTGTGTCCCGGTCCGCGTTCCGTGAGCCGGCGTCCCGGTTGGAGGCTGATAACCTAAATTTTTTGGTTCAAAAACTGGTTTTTTGACCATAACTCCAGAATTTTCTTCGGCACTCATCCCGTTTTATTTCGCAGATCGCTAGCCCGCGCGGAGACGCGTCTCTGGACGTATCGCACGTGCGTCTAGCTCAAATAAAACATAAATATTTTTTCAAAATTGTCATTTTCAAGTAGTTTCTGCTAGTACCAAAATCCACGTAAGGGGATAAGAGAAATATAAAAACGTTGATATCATCGCTTCCAGACGCGCGATTTTGACGCTGTTTTCAGCTCAAATTGACATAACTAGGCGTCCGCCTACGTATTGACCACCCCGCACTGACCTGCACCCCTGGATAAAATATTTACCACCTACCCCTACTTTTTTAATACATTTTTAAAGTAAATCGTCAAAATTAATTGTTTTTCCAAATTTTCTTTGCACTCTAATATCAAATTATAGTTTCAATAGTACTCACCCTTCATCCCTGTGTCCCGGTCCGCGTTCCGTGAGCCGGCGTCCCGGTTGGAGGCTGATAACCTAAATTTTTTGGTTCAAAAACTGGTTTTTTGACCATAACTCCAGAATTTTCTTCGGCACTCATCCCGTTTTATTTCGCAGATCGCTAGCCCGCGCGGAGACGCGTCTCTGGACGTATCGCACGTGCGTCTAGCTCAAATAAAACATAAATATTTTTTCAAAATTGTCATTTTCAAGTAGTTTCTGCTAGTACCAAAATCCACGTAAGGGGATAAGAGAAATATAAAAACGTTGATATCATCGCTTCCAGACGCGCGATTTTGACGCTGTTTTCAGCTCAAATTGACATAACTAGGCGTCCGCCTACGTATTGACCACCCCGCACTGACCTGCACCCCTGGATAAAATATTTACCACCTACCCCTACTTTTTTAATACATTTTTAAAGTAAATCGTCAAAATTAATTGTTTTTCCAAATTTTCTTTGCACTCTAATATCAAATTATAGTTTCAATAGTACTCACCCTTCATCCCTGTGTCCCGGTCCGCGTTCCGTGAGCCGGCGTCCCGGTTGGAGGCTGATAACCTAAATTTTTTGGTTCAAAAACTGGTTTTTTGACCATAACTCCAGAATTTTCTTCGGCACTCATCCCGTTTTATTTCGCAGATCGCTAGCCCGCGCGGAGACGCGTCTCTGGACGTATCGCACGTGCGTCTAGCTCAAATAAAACATAAATATTTTTTCAAAATTGTCATTTTCAAGTAGTTTCTGCTAGTACCAAAATCCACGTAAGGGGATAAGAGAAATATAAAAACGTTGATATCATCGCTTCCAGACGCGCGATTTTGACGCTGTTTTCAGCTCAAATTGACATAACTAGGCGTCCGCCTACGTATTGACCACCCCGCACTGACCTGCACCCCTGGATAAAATATTTACCACCTACCCCTACTTTTTTAATACATTTTTAAAGTAAATCGTCAAAATTAATTGTTTTTCCAAATTTTCTTTGCACTCTAATATCAAATTATAGTTTCAATAGTACTCACCCTTCATCCCTGTGTCCCGGTCCGCGTTCCGTGAGCCGGCGTCCCGGTTGGAGGCTGATAACCTAAATTTTTTGGTTCAAAAACTGGTTTTTTGACCATAATTCCAGAATTTTCTTTGGCACCTACCACGTTTTATTTCACAGATCGCTAGCCCGCGCGGAGACGCGTCTCTGGACGTATCGCACGTGCGTCTAGCTCAAATAAAATTTTCCCACCCACCCGCCCTTTGGCTTATAGAAAGGGTAGAACCTAGGATTTCGGCCAAAATTTTTATTCAGGTTTTTAATTTTTGAACGTTTGTGGGGACCGTAAAACCCCTTATTTTATTTATACAACTTATTTTATTGATAAGACGAGTCCTTTTTCTAGGATCAAAATTAAACACTAATCATTTATCAACATTTTAATTCTATTTATATTAATTACATTTTATATCTGTGATCCCCCCTTTACAGGGATCCAGATACTTATACTAGTCCCCTCTGACACGTCCAAAATATGCTCGGGCTAAGGACCCCCCACAAGCCGAAGGCTGCTGAGGAGTGTTCGGGTGCGGGGGAGGAGGGCCCAGCGCTAATTGGCCCCTCAGTGAGGCGCAGCATTGGGGAGTGGCAAGCGGAGAAACATAAATCGGAGCAACCCCAGAAAGGCAAAACACCGCCCACAAAGGCACCCGTTCCCACCCCCCCCAACAAGACAGTTGGACCCACCTCCCCAAAACCCAACCCCAAAAGCACGACAACCCAACGGGCAAGGACCGGAACTTACGGTCTGCCGGGGAAGGTCTTGGAGAGCCCTCCTCGAGAACAGCCACCAATCAAGTACCTAAACAGGACCTCGGAAGCCAAGGCGTGTCTCTCCAAAGCCAAGATTAACCTAGAAAGCTCCAGGAACCTAAAAAAGGAGATCAAAGATGCGATCACAAAAGCTGTAGAGAGACTCTATCACCTTGTCAGGGAGGGAGAGATGGAGAGGGCCGAAACATCCGGAGAGGTAGTCGCACCCGAGAAGGCCCCCAGGGACCTGACACCGACCCCCAGCGCGCCGACGGAGCTCGTGATGCAGCTCATGGAGAACCTCCAGCAGCACAAAAAGGCGCTGGAGGAATGCCAGCTGCACACGCGGGCGCTGTCGGAGCAACTTACACAGGCACCTCGCTTTGTCGCGGGCCAGGGGCCCTCGTTCGCTGAGATGGCCGCCGTCCCTAAGCAGCACATCCAAGCGCCTCTTCACTCGATGGTCGTGTCATCAGTTGATGACAAGGACACGGGTGAAGAGGTGATTGAGAAGCTAAGGACGGCGGTAGATGCCAGGAATGAGGGCACCAGGGTGGAAAGGCTGCGGAAAGCGAGGGACCAGAAGGTGGTGGTCGGCTTCAGGACCAGGGAGGAGCTGACTCGGGTGAAAGACAAAATACAGAAGGCCGGAAACCTCATGGTGGAGGAGGTCCAAAATAAGGACCCCCTTATTATCCTAAAAGACGTCCTCTCCTGTCACTCTGATGTGGAGGTCACAGAGGCGCTGAAGCGCCAAAACACCCACCTGATTGGGGACCTGCCTGCGGATGATGTGAGGATGGGGGTAAAGTACCGTCGTAGGACGAGGAACACCCACATGTCCCACATCATCATGCAGGTGTCCCCTTCTGTGTGGCAGAGGCTGACAAACGCGGGTCGAGTGCACATCGACTTGCAGCGGGTGCGCGTGCTGGATCAGTCGCCACTTATCCAGTGCACTCGCTGCTTGCGCTTCGGCCATGGCCGTAAACTGTGCACTGAACCCGCTGACCTCTGCACACACTGTGGAGACCCCCACCTCAGAGTCGACTGCCCCGCACGGTTAGCTGCCGAACCGCCGAAGTGCAGGAACTGCGTGTCTGCAAAGCAGGGGAAGAGTGAGCATAACGCCTTCGACAGTGAGTGCCCAACTCGCGTAAAGTGGGACGCATTGGCACGACTGTCGGTGGCGTACTGCTAAGGGCCAGCCTGCGGAAACAAGAAGTGGCTTACCCAGGGATTCCCGAACACGCCCGAGCGCTCGTAAGGACTACCGGGTAATCCAAGCGAATCTGCAGAGGAAGAATTTAGCAACCCAAGAGCTCATGATTGTGGCTAGTGAGCGGAGGGTTGCATTCGCACTGCTCCAGGAGCCATATGTGGGTGGGGTTAAAAGGATGCGAGACTACCGGGGAGCGAGAGTCTACCAGTGCGCTGAACAAGGAGATGGAACTGTGAAGGCGGCAATAGTCGTCTTCGACCACGACCTAGACGTCACACAGTGTCCGAAACTCACCACCAACAACATCGTGGTGGTGAGGATCCGTACCAGCGCCTGGGAAATCGCAGTAGTCTCCTTCTACTTTGAACCAGACCAGCCCATACAGCCATACCTGGAGCAGCTTTTGCAGATTCGCGAGGAAATAGGCCCCACGAGGATGATCATTGGCGGCGACGCCAACGCCAAGAGCACCTGGTGGGGTAGCCTGGTAACCGACAGCAAGGGTGAGGACATGTCGGGAACCCTGGAGGAAATGCGCTTGCAGATACTCAACGTCGGCAACACTCCGACCTTCGACACCGTCAGAGGAAACACCTTGTACAGCAGCTTCGTCGATGTAACAGCCTGTTCGACGGACCTGCTGGACTTGGTGGAGGACTGGCGGGTCGAGGAAGGCCTCACGAGCTCGGACCACAACGGTATACGTTTCAAAATCAATCTTCAAAAATCTAAAGGCATTAATGTAAATAGGACCACTAGAATGTACAAAACAAAAAAAGCAAATTGGAACCAATTTCATTTGAAATTGGCCCAATTACAAGCTGAAGCAAATTTAAATTCAATCGCAATTAGTAGAATTAATAACAAAATAGATCTAGAACGTAACATAAACCAATATACAGCCAATATTACACAAACTTGCGAAGAAGAATTGTCAAAAATCAAGAATAATGAAACGCTTACTATACCGTGGTGGTCCAAGGAGCTCGCTGAGGCAATGTCGGACGTGAACACCAAGAGACGCCGCATCCGATGCGCTGCAAAGGTCCGAAGACAAAAAGTCGTCGAAGAGTACCTGCAAGCAAAATTAATCTATGAGTCCCTAGCCAAAAAGGCGCAGACTGAGGGATGGAAAGGCTTCTGCGAGAAACAGGATAGGGAGGGAATGTGGGAGGGGATTTATAGGGTCATAGGACGGACCGCCAAAAGACAGGAGGACCTGCCGTTGGTGAAGGACGGAGTGCCACTGAGCGCACAGCAATCGGCTTTGCTGCTGGCCGAGACCTTCTACCCCGAGGACCTAGAAGAGGGAGAAACTGCTGACCACCGTCGGACGCGCGAAGCGGCCAGTCGTGTAAACGAGTGGGCGCATGATGAACAACATGACCCACCGTTTACACTTCAGGAGCTGAAAACCGCGGTGGAAAGCTTCAACCCGAAGAAGGCACCCGGGGCAGACGGTCTCACAGCCGATATCTGTGCCCAGGCTATATCCCGGGACCCAGGGACGTTCCTTGCACTGGCCAATAAGTGCCTGGAGTACGGACACTTCCCTGGGGCCTGGAAAGTTGCTACGGTGGTAGTCCTCCGAAAACCCGGCAAAGAATCCTACACAACCCCTAAGTCGTACAGGCCGATCGGCCTCCTGCCAGTCCTTGGCAAAACCGTAGAGAAGCTCCTAGTAGCAAGGTTAAAGTGGCACCTTATCCCGCGGTTTAGTACTCGCCAGTTTGGGTTCATGCCACAGAAGAGCACCGAGGACTCCCTCTACACCATGATACAACATATCAAGGGGAAGCTAAGTGAAAAGAAGCTGATCACTGTTGTATCACTGGACATAGAGGGAGCCTTCGACAGCGCATGGTGGCCGGCCATCAGGACCAGACTGGCTGAGGAAAAGTGCCCGGTGAACCTAAGGAGGCTGCTAGACAGCTACTTGACTGGTAGGAGTGTCCGAGTTCGGTACGCGGGTGCCGAGTGCCGAAGGGACACGACGAAGGGGTGTGTGCAAGGGTCCATTGGCGGTCCGATCCTATGGAACCTGATTCTCGACCCCCTGTTGAAGGGGCTGGAGGCGCGCGGCGTTCACTGCCAAGCGTTCGCCGATGATGTTGTGATGATCTTCGACGGTGACACAGCATTGGAAGTTCAGAGACATGCCAATGCCGCCCTCGAGTATGTTCGGTTGTGGGGCATCGGAAACAAGCTGAAGTTTGCACCGCAAAAAACTTGTGCAATGGTGGTCACCAAGAAGCTGAAGTACGATGTCCCACTCCTGAGCATGGGCGGGGTAGACATTGGCATGTCTAAGGAAATAAAAATTCTGGGGCTCACCGTCGACCACCAGCTCACTTTCAACACCCACGTCGCAAACGTATGCAGAAAAGCTGTGAATATTTACAAACAGCTGGCGCGTGCGGCAAAAGTGAGCTGGGGCCTTCACCCGGAGATCATCCACACCATTTACACGGCAGCAGTAGAGCCGGTAATACTGTACGCGGCGAGCGCATGGGCGCCGGCCGCCAAAAAGATCGGAGTGCAGAAAAGCCTCAACACGGTCCAGCGAGGATTCGCGCAGAAGCTCTGCAAATCCTACCGCACCGTTTCTCTGAACGCGTCCCTGGTGCTGGCTGGGATACTCCCACTCGACCTCCGAATACAGGAAGCAGCCGCTCTGTACGAGGCAAAGAGGGGGGTGCCACAGCCGGCACTTGCGGGCAGGGAGGTGGAGCGGGTGGTGGCATTTGCAGAGACTCCGCACCCGGCGAAACATATGGCCATGGAGTTTGTATGCCTGGAAGACCAGACACTTGTGGACAGCCACAACACCCAGGCAGTCAGGGTGTTCACGGACGGCAGTAAGATTGCGGGCAAGGTCGGAGCAGCGCTGTCACTCTGGGGCGGTGATGCCGAGATCAAGTCCGTCAAGCTTAGTCTGCCGTCGTACTGCACGGTGTACCAGGCTGAACTTCTGGCCATATGCGTAGCCACGCGCGAAATCCTCAAGAGCAAAGAGGGAACCTTCGGTATCTATAGTGACTCAAAGGCTGCATTACAAACAGTCACAAACCAAGGTTCCCTCCACGCCCTGGCCGTGGAGGCGAGAGCGAACGTGGCCGCAGCTTTATCCCAGAGCAAAGATGTGTCTTTGTTCTGGGTAAAGGCACATGCGGGGCTAGTAGGCAATGAGCGCGCGGACCACCTCGCCAAGGAAGCTGCACTCCGGTCTAAGAAGAGGCCGGACTATGACCGCTGCCCGGTTTCATTCATCAAGCGGCAGATCCGTCTGGGGTCGCTCGATGAATGGAACCGGAGGTACCAGAACGGCGAAACAGCCTCTGTTACCAAAATATTCTTCCCGGACGCGATCGACGCCTTCAAGGTTATAAAAAAGGTAAAACCAACTGGCATCGTAACCCAAATCCTAACGGGTCACGGTGGGTTCTCCGAATACCTGCACCGCTTCAGGTGTAAGGAGAACCCAGCGTGTATCTGCGAGCCGGATCGGGTGGAGTCGATCGAACACATCTTGACAGAATGCCCAGTGTTTGAGATGGAAAGGTATGATGCCGAGCGTATGCTGGAGACAAAAATTAATCGAGATAATATAAACAAAATAATGTCACAAACAAAATTGAGGAAAATTTTAATAGAATATAGCTTAAAAGTGGCGACTAAAGTTATAAATCGTAATAAAGAAATTTAAAAAACCGTGCTTTTTCAAATATGACATTCTCTATCAGAAAAGATATTCGATATAAGCACAGAAATCTTATAGAATATTATTAGTCAATCAACAACATTAGGAAGAGTAAATTCAACGTTTAGAATCACAAACCAAAATTAATAGCATATTTTCAAAAATTGAATAACTAATTTAATAAAGTCGCAAACAAAATTAACAAAGTCAAATAAGGTCTCTGACTATGTCAGGGGGACACTAGTCAGGCAGGAGTGGGTTTTAGTCGGTTCGAGTCCGACACTACCTCGACTGTCTCATAACCCGTGAGACAGTCGAGGTGTCCGTGGGGATTTCCCACTCCTGCCAAAACAAAAAAAAAAAAAAAAAAAAACCTAACCTAACCTAACCTAACCTAACCTAACCTAACCTAACCTAACCTAACCTAACCTAACCTAACCTAACCTAACCTAACCTAACCTAACCTTTTTTTTTTTTTTTTTTTTTTTTTTGACGCTGGGAAAAAATGCATTACGCATACCCTCCCGTCGGGGGATGGGAGGGGTATGTGGGACTCCCCGGGCGGCCAAACACCACGGTATACCCACTAAAACGACCCAGCGCATTCCCGCTTCGTCATAGTGGAGGGGGACTGGGAAACCGGCACAGCCTTTACTTCCAGTCCCCCGCCGACGAACACACAAGGCTGACCCCCCTCTTGTCCTCACGGCACGGACGTGGAGGGGGGGTTCGGGAATGACCGACGGAGGTGACGGGTGCAATGCGGGCGTAGGCACCCCCGCGCCTTTCGCCCGCCCGTCACCGTGAGGAGGGAGGGCAAACGCCCCTTCCCCCCCCCCGCCCGCAGAGCAGCGCAGCGAGAGTAAACTCCCGCTGGCGCTCCGCCTCCTCCTTCTGCGAAATCGCAGAAGGAGGCAACCGCTGACCAGGCCTCCTCGCTCCCCAGCATGGTGTTCCGTGGCACGCACGCCGGGAAGCGGGAGGCCCAGTCGCCCGCGAGGTGACGGGTGCAATGCGAGCGAAGGCACCTCCGTGCCTGTCGCCCGCCCGTCACCGTGAGGGGGGAGGGCAAACGCCCCTTCCCCCCCTCTCCGCTAGCGGAGCGGCGCAGCGGGAGGAACCTCCCGCGCGCGCTCCGCTGACCAGGCCTCCTCTCCACACTCCCCAGCATGGCCTCGACCACGCTGGGAAGCGGGAGGCCAAGTCCCCCGCGGCACTCCCCTGCTGTGCCCTCCGCTATGCCCGCTGCTCAGAGGGCACGCAGGGGAACGCACACCGCACATCGCATGAGTCATCACACGACGTGCGGTGCGCCCCTCCCCAGAAAGCGCCTGGTGGTTTTTTGTTGCGTCTATTTCTTATGGAATTAGACCAAGAACAGGGCGGCAACCACGTGAAGGTAACACACCAGACTTGCCTTGAGGATCTACACGACCGTAGCGCTCCCCCTCAAGACCCCGCCACCCTACCGCCTCTGAGGGAGGCAGTAAGGTAGACCTGCATCTATGCTACCAAGCAAAGCATGTGCAAAGCTTGTCGTTGTGCAACCGCGAAAGCATAAATACAGATCCGCCCCAACCTAACCTAACCTAACCTAACCTAACCTTTTTTTTTTTTTTTTTTTTTTTTTTTTTTTTTTTTTTTTTTTTTTTGACGCTGGGAAAAAATGCATTACGCATACCCTCCCGTCGGGGGATGGGAGGGGTATGTGGGACTCCCCGGGCGGCCAAACACCACGGTATACCCACTAAAACGACCCAGCGCATTCCCGCTTCGTCATAGTGGAGGGGGACTGGGAAACCGGCACAGCCTTTACTTCCAGTCCCCCGCCGACGAACACACAAGGCGGACCCCCCTCTTGTCCTCACGGCACGGACGTGGAGGGGGGGTTCGGGAATGACCGACGGAGGTGACGGGTGCAATGCGGGCGGAGGCACCCCCGCGCCTGTCGCCCGCCCGTCACCGTGAGGAGGGAGAGCAAACGCCCCTTCCCCCCCCCCCGCCCGCAGAGCAGCGCAGCGAGAGTAAACTCCCGCTGGCGCTCCGCCTCCTCCTTCTGCGAAATCGCAGAAGGAGGCAACCGCTGACCAGGCCTCCTCGCTCCCCAGCATGGTGTTCCGTGGCACGCACGCCGGGAAGCGGGAGGCCCAGTCGCCCGCGAGGTGACGGGTGCAATGCGAGCGAAGGCACCTCCGTGCCTGTCGCCCGCCCGTCACCGTGAGGGGGGAGGGCAAACGCCCCTTCCCCCCCTCTCCGCTAGCGGAGCGGCGTAGTGGGAGGGTCCTCCCGCGCGCGCTCCGCTAACCAGGCCTCCTCTCCACACTCCCCAGCATGGCCTCGACCACGCCGGGAAGCGGGAGGCCCAGTCCCCCGCGGCACTCCCCTGCTGTGCCCTCCGCTATGCCCGCTGCTCAGAGGGCACGCAGGGGAACGCACACCGCACATCGCATGAGTCATCACACGACGTGCGGTGCGCCCCTCCCCAGAAAGCGCCTGGTGGTTGTTTGTTGCGTCTATTTCTTATGGAATTAGACCAAGAACAGGGCGGCAACCACGTGAAGGTAACACACCAGACTTGCCTTGAGGATCTACACGACCGTAGCGCTCCCCCTCAAGACCCCGCCACCCTACCGCCTCTGAGGGAGGCAGTAAGGTAGACCTGCATCTATGCTACCAAGCAAAGCATGTGCAAAGCTTGTCGTTGTGCAACCGCGAAAGCATAAATACAGATCAGCCCCAACCTAACCTAACCTAACCTAACCTAACCTTTTTTTTTTTTTTTTTTTTTTTTTTTTTTTTGACGCTGGGAAAAAATGCATTACGCATACCCTCCCGTCGGGGGATGGGAGGGGTATGTGGGACTCCCCGGGCGGCCAAACACCACGGTATACCCACTAAAACGACCCAGCGCATTCCCGCTTCGTCATAGTGGAGGGGGACTGGGAAACCGGCACAGCCTTTACTTCCAGTCCCCCGCCGACGAACACACAAGGCGGACCCCCCTCTTGTCCTCACGGCACGGACGTGGAGGGGGGGTTCGGGAATGACCGACGGAGGTGACGGGTGCAATGCGGGCGTAGGCACCCCCGCGCCTGTCGCCCGCCCGTCACCGTGAGGAGGGAGGGCAAATGCCCCTTCCCCCCCCCCCGCCCGCAGAGCAGCGCAGCGAGAGTAAACTCCCGCTGGCGCTCCGCCTCCTCCTTCTGCGAATCGCAGAAGGAGGCAACCGCTGACCAGGCCTCCTCGCTCCCCAGCATGGTGTTCCGTGGCACGCACGCCGGGAAGCGGGAGGCCCAGTCGCCCGCGAGGTGACGGGTGCAATGCGAGCGAAGGCACCTCCGTGCCTGTCGCCCGCCCGTCACCGTGAGGGGGGAGGGCAAACGCCCCTTCCCCCCCTCTCCGCTAGCGGAGCGGCGCAGCGGGAGGGTCGTCCCGCGCGCGCTCCGCTGACCAGGCCTCCTCTCCACACTCCCCAGCATGGCCTCGACCACGCCGGGAAGCGGGAGGCCCGGTCCCCCGCGGCACTCCCCTGCTGTGCCCTCTGCTATGCCCGCTGCTCAGAGGGCACGCAGGGGAATGCACACCGCACATCGCATGAGTCATCACACGACGTGCGGTGCGCCCCTCCCCAGAAAGCGCCTGGTGGTTGTTTGTTGCGTCTATTTCTTATGGAATTAGACCAAGAACAGGGCGGCAACCACGTGAAGGTAACACACCAGACTTGCCTTGAGGATCTACACGACCGTAGCGCTCCCCCTCAAGACCCCGCCACCCTACCGCCTCTGAGGGAGGCAGTAAGGTAGACCTGCATCTATGCTACCAAGCAAAGCTTGTCGTTGTGCAACCGCGAAAGCATAAATACAGATCCGCCCCAACCTTTTTTTTTGTTTTTTTTTTTTTTTTTTTTTTTTTTTTTTTTTGACGCTGGGAAAAAATGCATCACGCATACCCTCCCGTCGGGGGATGGGAGGGGTATGTGGGACTCCCCGGGCGAACCCGGTATACCCACTAAAACGACCCAGCGCATTCCCGCTTCGTCAGAGTGGAGGGGGACTGGGAAACCGGCACAGCCTTTACTTCCAGTCCCCCGCCGACGATTGCAAGGCAAGACCCCTCACACCCTCACGGGTGTGGGGGGTCGGGAATGACCGACGGTGGTGACGGCTGCAATGCGGGCGGAGGCACCCCCGTGCCTGCCGCCCGCCCGTCACCATGAGGAGGGAGGGCACGACGCCTTCTCCCCCTTCTCCGTCTGCGGAGCGGCGCAGCGAGAGGGTCGTCCTCCCGCGCCCGCTCCGCCTCCTCCTTCTGCAAGAGTACGTCCTCGCAGAAGGAGGCTACTGCCGACCAGGCCTCCTCGCTCCCCAGCATGGCGTTAACCACGCCGGGAAGCGAGAGGTCCGGTCCGACCACCGCGGTGAGACCGCGGCGCAGCTCGGACCACGCCGGGCACTCCTCGAGGGTGTGCTGCGCCGTGTCCTCCGCCGCGCCGCAGTCGTGGCACGCCGGGGTCTCCTCCCTCCCGATCCGGTGCAGGTGCGATCCGAAGCATCCATGCCCAGACAACATCTGCACCAGACGGAAAGAGAGGAAACCGTGGGACCGCTCGAGCCAGCCCTGCAGGACCGGGCCGAGCGCATCCAATGTCCGGCGGCCAAAGGCGGCGCTGGCGAGGTCCTCCGTCCAATGGAGGACGATGGCGTCCTTCGCCTCTCGCCGCACCGCCTCCCGCTCTTCGCCCGTGGGGCGCTCCCCGAGCGCCTTTCGGCGCGCCGTCCACTCGTACACTCTGGCGAGCACCCAAGCCTCCAATTCCCATGGAGGGGTGCCCGCCAGAGCGCACGCCGCCGAAAAGCCCACTGAGCGGTAAGCCCTCGCCACCCGCTGTGCAATAGCCCGCTGGGGCCTGCGGATGGCGGTAGCATTCTCCCTCCTATGGAGGGAGTCCGCCCAGATGGGTGCCCCATATAGGGCCATGCTCCGCAAAATGCCGGCATAGAGGCGCCGGCACTTCGCCTTGGGCCCCCCCAAGTTTGGGAGGAGCCATGAGAGGGCGTCCGCGGCCTTCAACAGGCGCGTCGACAGCCCGCTGAAATGCGGGCCGAAGCGCCACCTGTCGTCCAGCACCAGCCCCAGATATTTCATCCGGGGCTGGACCCCTATACGGACGCCCTCCACGACGATGTGGCCGTCGGGAGGGCAGCGCTGCCGGGGACCGCGAAAGAACACGGCCTCCGTTTTGTGCAGCGCCCCCCTCAATCCCAGGCGGCGGATCCTCTCTGCCACCAAGGATCCGCCAGCCGAGGCCAAACAAGCCGCGTCGGCGAAGTTCCTCCCCCGGGCAGTAAGGAGAGTGTCATCCGCGTAGCAGATGACACTCGTGCCCGGGAGGAGGGCTCCCCGCAAGAGCCAGTCGAAGCCGATGTTCCACAAGGGAGGGCCTAGCACCGACCCCTGCGGAACACCGGACTCTGCGCCGTACCGCCTCACCGTGGCCAGCCTGTCTACGAGGAGGACCTCTCGGCCCTCCAAGTAACTGGCCAGCAGGTCCCGCAAGTATTGGGGCACTCCGTGATATCGGAGTGCCTCCAATATCGTCGAGTGGGGGACGGAGTTGAAGGCGTTGGCAATGTCGAACGACACCGCCAGCACTCCGTCCCCCGCCTCCACCGCCTCCTTCACCTGGCCCTTGAGTAGGGCCAGCGCATCGATCGTCGAACGCCCACGACGGAAACCGAATTGGGCGTCCGAGAGATCCGGCCCTACCCCCCTCAGGTGGCTTTCCAGTCTCCCGGCGACAATCCCCTCGAACATTTTACCGACCTCATCGAGTAAAACGATGGGCCGGTATGCCGAGGGTGAGTCCACCGGGCGACCCTCCTTTCGGAGGAGGCATAGCTGCCCCTCCTTCCACAGTTTCGGGAACCTCCCAGCCGTAAAACACAGGCTGAAGAGGTCCCGAAACCTGTCCTCCATTTCGGTGGCGGCGATCGCCACCACCCGCGCGGGGACGCCGTCCGGCCCGGGGGCGGTCTTCTTCGCGCGGAGGCTCAAAACCCCCGCGTAGAATTCCGCCGACGTGACCGAGGGCACCTCCGCCTCCGGTGGAGCCGCCCCTTGCGGGGGATCCATTGTTGGTGGGGCGAAGTCGGTCCCGCGCGGAAACAGGGACCGAACCACCCCATCCAACAATGCCGGCTCGAGGGTCTCCGACAGTGGGGGACCATAGGGGCGGAGCTGATTCCGCGCCGCCTTGTACGGTCTCCCATAGGGGTCCCTGTCGAGACCCTCCAGCATCTCGGCCCTCGCCGAGTCCTGCGCAGCGCCCATTGCAGACTTGAGGGCCACCGTAGCCTCTCGGTAAGAGGCGTACAGGCGGTCCTCCTCCGCCCGGACTCGGTTCTGGGCGCTGCGTCGCCGGCTCCGCGTGTAAGCCCTTCGAGCCGCCACGCAGGTGGCCCGGAGCCCCGCCAGCTCCTCCGTCCACCAGTACACGGCACGACGGGGAGGCGGACGGCGAGACCGAGGCATGCAGGAGTTGCACACCTCGGTCAAGGACCCCCGTAGCCGGACCGCTGCGGCGTCCACGTCCGGGGCCTCCTCGACAGGGGGAGGCGACAGCCAGTCCTGGAGGAAGGCAGCCTCCCTGGCTGCCTCCCGGTCCAGGCGGGTGAGCGCCCACCGCGGGAAGGGAGATTGCCCAGCGCGGGCCGTCCCCCCTCCCCGCTGTGTGGAGATGTCGAACCGCACGTAACGGTGGTCCGACAAGGTCTCCACCAGCTCCACCCGCCAGTTCACAACGCGGGCGGCCAGCGCGGGGGTGGCGAACGAGACGTCCACCACCGACCCGCCCTGTTGCCGCACACACGTGTGGACCGCCCCCCTGTTGAGGAGGGACACACCGCACGAGGCCGTCCAAAACTCGACGGCGCGTCCCCGGACGTTACAACCGGCGGCCGGGTTGCCCCAGGCCGCCGATTTGGCGTTGAGGTCGCCGAGCACCACGACCTGGCGTGGTGCCGCCCTCCCTACGACAGCAGTGAGGATCTCTAAGAAATCCTCAAAGTCCGAGAGAGGGCGGTTTGGGGAGAAATACACCCCCACTATCGCTATCTCTCCCCACGCGGCGGCCACGTATCCCGGTCCCCTCTCTAAGAGCGAGAGGGGAGGGGAGTCTGTGGAAGACCGCGCCACCAATGCCACTAGGCCATCCCGGTCGCCCAGCCAACGGCCAGGGACCGAGTATGGTTCGGCGACCACCGCCAAGTCCACCAACCACTCAGCCATGGTCTGCATCAGCAGATCCTGGGCTGTCCTGCAGTGGTTGGCGTTCGCCTGAAGGATGCGATGTTCGACCCTGGGCATTAGTCGGACATCGCACCCTCCTCCGCTGCCGCCGCAGGAACGGCGGCGTTAGCGGCAACAGCTGGCGCAGGCCCGGTCGGCGCCTGCGCTTTGCCACGCTTAGGGGGGGGATTGCACCTCCTCCCCATCGTGACGTGGCCTGCCAGGCGGCCACTGGCGGCACACACCGCGCAGTGCGGCGTGGCGGCCTGGCAGGAGGAGGCTTTGTGGCCCTCCTTGCCGCAGCGGTAGCAAGTGTCCGACCGATCCACTTTGGACGGACACAGGGGCCGGGTGTGGCCGATGCCGAAGCACCGGAAACACCGCAAAGGCTGGTCCTCGAGTGCCCGAACCGCACCCGAGCTAAACCCGACTTGAAGCCGTCCTTTTGCAAGGACGGCTTTGGCAGCTGCGATTGGGCACTCGAGGCGGATTGTGCCCATTCCGCCGCGGCCGGGCCTTATGTCCCGGCCTTGGACCGCCGCTGCACCACAGCCCCCCACCGCTGCGACCGCCGCCACTACCTCCTCCTTGGTGACGGAGTCATCCAACTCCGTCACTTCGATGGCCGCCGACTTGACCGGCCGGGCCACCTTCGCCGAGTCCGCGATGACCTCTTTCAGCTTGGCTGCAAAGAGGTCCGCGTTGGCGCTGCCTTGCGCCCCCGGGAACTCGAATAGTCGAGCCCCGGCTTGGGTTCGCCGGCAAGACACTTTGCCGATCCCCAGTTGGGTGGGATGCCTGCGAAGCAGGCTCTTGTGAAGGCCCTCTCCTCCATTACGACCTTGCGGATGACATCCTCAAGGTTGGAGGAGGGGCCCTCTGCCACCGGGCTCGCCTTGGCCCGTTGTGGCTGGGCCGAGACAGGGCCCTCTGCCACAGGGCCTGCCTTGGCCTGCCCTGGCCGGGCCGTGGCTTCAGCCAGCTTCTGATGAAGCTGGCTGACCTCCGACTGCAGGCGATCCACTTTCGCCTGCAATTGCCGCGTCTCGTCGGTCGCTTTGCGCTGGACCAGCTCCGTTACGATGCCGCGCATGCTCGCGGCCCGACACTTAAGGGCCTTTTGAATTGTCCCTTTTAGATTGGAGGACTTAGAGGCGACATCCACTATCTCCTCTTCGTCCTCCTCCGCCATTTGCTCCAGCTCGGCCAGGGAGTGGTCCGCGTACACAACGCGGGACGCGCCGTACCCGGACTTGGCCCGGGCAACGCGCGCCCGCTGCTCCTTCGCAATGACCTGCTCCTCCAGGTCTTGCTGGAGCTGCGCCCGTCTAGCCAGGTCTAGCTGGCGCTGGGCGTCCGCAAGTCCAACGACGTGGGTGTCCGCAGCTGTCGTTGGCTTTTTTGCCTTCAACTGCCGCGCCGACCCCGACCCCGATGAGCCCTCGGACCCATCCTTTCGGAAGGCCCGCTTACGCGACTGCGCATCGGCCGCGTCCGACACACTGACGAATGTGTCGGAGTCTGACGACTCGTCCGCCCTTCCGAAGAGATCCGCCCCAACCTAACCTAACCTAACCTTTTTTTTTTTTTTTTTTTTTTTTTTTTTTTTTTTTTTTTTTGACGCTGGGAAAAAATGCATTACGCATACCCTCCCGTCGGGGGATGGGAGGGGTATGTGGGACTCCCCGGGCGGCCAAACACCACGGTATACCCACTAAAACGACCCAGCGCATTCCCGCTTCGTCATAGTGGAGGGGGACTGGGAAACCGGCGCAGCCTTTACTTCCAGTCCCCCGCCGACGAACACACAAGGCGGACCCCCCCTCTTGTCCTCACGGCACGGACGTGGAGGGGGGGGTTCGGGAATGACCGACGGAGGTGACGGGTGCAATGCGGGCGGAGACACCCCCGCGCCTGTCGCCCGCCCGTCACCGTGAGGAGGGAGGGCAAACGCCCCTTCCCCCCCCCCGCCCGCAGAGCAGCGCAGCGAGAGTAAACTCCCGCTGGCGCTCCGCCTCCTCCTTCTGCGAAATCGCAGAAGGAGGCAACCGCTGACCAGGCCTCTCACCCCCCAGCACGGTGTTCACGCACGCACGCCAGGAAGCGTGAGGCCCAGTCGCCCGCAAGGTGACGGGTGCAATGCGGGCGGAGGCACCTCCGTGCCTGTCGCCCGCCCGTCACCGTGAGGAGGGAGGGCAAATGCCCCTTCCCCCCCTCTCCGCTAGCGGAGCGGCGCAACGAGAGGGACCTCCCGCGCGCGCTCCGCTGACCAGGCCTCCTCTCCACACTCCCCAGCATGGCCTCGACCACGCCGGGAAGCGGGAGGCCCAGTCCCCCGCGGCACTCCCCTGCTGTGCCCTCTGCTATGCCCGCTGCTCAGAGGGCACGCAGGGGAACGCACACCGCACATCGCATGAGTCATCACACGACGTGCGGTGCGCCCCTCCCCAGAAAGCGCCTGGTGGTTTTTTGTTGCGTCTATTTCTTATGGAATTAGACCAAGAACAGGGCGGCAACCACGTGAAGGTAACACACCAGACTTGCCTTGAGGATCTACACGACCGTAGCGCTCCCCCTCAAGACCCCGCCACCCTACCGCCTCTGAGGGAGGCAGTAAGGTAGACCTGCATCTATGCTACCAAGCAAAGCATGTGCAAAGCTTGTCGTTGTGCAACCGCGAAAGCATAAATACAGATCCGCCCCAAACCTAACCTTTTTTTTTTTTTTTTTTTTTTTTTTAAGCGTTGAAAAATGCCTAACGCATACCGCACCGTCCGGGGAGACGGTTTGGTTATGTGGGGCTTGCACCCACTAAAAAACACCGCCGTGAGCCTACTTTCGCCTTTGTGGATGGGCCACGAGAACTGCTACGCATGACGTTCGCGACCCATCCAGCGCAGCCCGCTTTTGGGCACCAAACTCCTTTGGCGATGTCCGGGCTCACCTGAGACATCGCCACCACTCGTGAGGGCCGTGCAAAGCGACGACGATAGATTCCCCGATCTATCGCCCGCTGGCACCTCCTACGGCGGCATCAGGTCGCCATGGCGCCTCCTCCGCCGCCCTGTCCTCCTGCGGCGAATCGCGTCAGCGAGGGAGTCTTCCTCCCTGACGCGCTCCGCCGCCTCCTTCTGCGAAATGACCTCCTCACAGAAGGATGCCACCGCATCCCATGCCTCCCTGCCGTCGACCATGGCCTTGGCCACAGTTGGCAAGGAGAGGTCTGCCCCGATTGCTGCTGCGAGAGCACGGCGCTGCACTTCCCAAGCAGGACAATGCTCGAGGGTGTGAAGCGCCGTGTCTTCGCTGCAGTCGCAATGGTGACACACGGGAGTCGCCTCCCGTCTAGCCACTTTGTGCAGGTATTTGCCAAAGCAGCCATGCCCTGACAATACCTGCACCAGACGGAAGGACAACGTCCCGTGTCGCCTCCGTACCCACTCGTCCAGGATCGGCTGGATAGCCCCCACGGTCCAGTGACCTGCAGTGGGCGTCTCCAACCTCTCCCTCCAAATCCGCAGGGTCTGGGATTGGGCCTCCCTACGCCACCTCGTGATCAGCTCAGGTGGCGGGCGTCTGCCACTCTCCGCCTGCAGGTCTGCGCCACGCCAATAGACTTCGGCGAGCACTTGCGCCTCTAGATCCCACGGGGGTGTGCCCGCAAGGGCGCATGCCGCTTCCGCAGATACGGTGCGGTATCCGCGTATGACCCTGACTGCCATGACTCTTTGCGGCCTTCGCAGAAGAGCTTTGTTTTGGGAAGACAGGGACTCCGCCCACACCGGAGCCCCGTAGAGCGCCATCGAGCGAACCACCCCCGTGTACAGCCGTCGGCAAACCATGTTCGGTCCGCCCAAGTTCGGCAATAGCCGGCTGAGGGCGGACGCCGTGCCGATTAGCTTCGGTGCAAGCTGAGCAAAGTGCTCGCCAAAGTTCCACCTCCGGTCCAAAACCAGGCCCAAGTATTTCATCCTTGCCCGTACCGCTATTGTTGCACCACCAATAGTGAGGTGTGCTTCAGCCGGTGGCCGGCGTCGGGGTGCATGAAATACCAGGGCCTCCGTCTTCTCGAGTGCAACCTTGAGGCCCAGTGCCTCGATTCGGTCCACGACGAGGGACGCGCCCTCGACGGCGGAACGTGCCGCTTCTTCGTAGCTCGCTCCCCGGGCCGTGACGAGAGTGTCATCAGCGTAGCAAATGACGCCCTGCCCGGGGGAGAGTAAACAGCGCAAGGCCCAGTCGTAGCCAATGTTCCACAGGAGTGGACCCAGAACCGACCCCTGTGGAACACCGCACGCGATGGCCCTGCGCATGACTTGGCCGTCGCGTCCCTCGTAGCAGACGAACCGCCTCTGCAGGTAGTCTGCTACCAGCTGCCTCAGGTAGACGGGCACCTGATGGTAGCGGAGCGCCTCCTCGATGCAGCTGAAGGGCAGAGTGTTGAAAGCGTTGGCGATGTCTAAAGACACCGCCAACAACACCCCGCCTTGAACAACTGCATCCTTCGCTTCGGTCTTGAGGCGCAAGATGGCATCTACTGTCGAACGCCCTGCCCGGAAACCGAACTGGGCGTCCGACAAGTTCGGGCCAACTGCTTCTAAGTGCCGGACGATGCGGGTAGCGAGAATCTTCTCTAGCATCTTCCCCGCCTCGTCCAGCAAGACAATCGGCCTGTACGCCGATGGAGACTCTGTTGGGCGACCGACCTTCTGCAGCAGCACCAGTTGACCCTCCTTCCAGGCCTTAGGGAACCGTCTCGAGGTCAGACAGGCATCAAACAGCTCCCTAAGCCTATCTTCCAGGGCCGCTTCAAGAGCCAGGGCCAGCACCCTTGCAGGCACACCGTCCGGTCCAGGGGCAGTTCTTTTCGACCGCGCCCGCAAAATTGCCGACTCCATCTCCGCGTCCGATATTGGGGGAGTCTCCACCTCCGCATCTTGGTCAGCCTCCGCTTCGGCCATATTCGGGGAAGGGTGATCCGCCTGGTCCGGGAAGAGTGTCTCCACGACCCTTGCGAGAAACTGAGGCTGGAGGGTTTCCGTCAGTGGGGGGCCTCGAGTGCGGAGTTTCTTCCGCGCCGCACGGTATTGGCGTCCCCATGGATCACGGTTCAGATCCTCCAGTGCCTCAGCTCTCGACTGCTCCTTACCTTGACAGATCGCCAACTGCAGATCCCCCCGAGCATTGCGGTATGACTCATGCAGTTGGGACTGAAGGATTTCCAGCTCTTCGTCGCGGCGGCGTAACCTACGAACTTGTGAGTAGATCCTCCGGGCAATTGTACAGGCCGCGCGGAGGTCCGCTATCTCCTGGGACCACCAGTAGACCGCCCGCTTTGGAGGTTGCCTTCGGGAGCGAGGCATGGCTGCATCGCACACAGCCGTCATGGCGTGGCGAAAGCAGTCAGCCCCGACATCGACACCCTCTGCAGCAGGCGGTGAGGACAGCCAAGCCTGGACAATGGCTGCTTCCTCTAGGAGGTCCCCGTCAAGCCGCTTCACCGCCCACCTTGGGAACTGTCGAGCGTCAGATCGTGGAGACACTGCTGGGCCCGAGGAGGTGGAGATATCCATACAGATGTACAGGTGATCCGATAGAGTCTCCACACTCTCAAGGACCCGCCAATCCTGAACCCTTGCGGCGACAGCAGGGGTAGCGAACGAGAGGTCCACTATTGACCCCCCCTGCTGCCGGACGCACGTGTTAACGGAGCCCCTGTTTAAAAGACAGAGGCCCGCAGCCATCGCCCATTCCTCGACCGCCTCCCCTCTGACGTCCGTCCCGGGGGACCCCCACGCGGTGGATTTCGCGTTGAAGTCCCCCATGACGATGGCATGGGACGGCATCATTCGCCGAACCGAGGTCCCCAGGCGGTCCAGGAAGTCCTCGAACTCCGCTAGGCTCCTATTTGGGGAGAAATAAACTCCAAAGAGAATTATGTCCCCCCAGGTGGCTGCAACAAATCCTCGACTCCTCTCTCTGACGGTTAATGGCGCCGAGGAGCTGATAATAGCTACAGAGCCGTCCATGTCACCTACCCAGTCAGGCCGAGCTGGGATGAAATACGGCTCCGCCACTACAGCCACACCAATAGACCGCTCCGCCATGGTTTGGAGAACCAAGTCCTGCGCACCGGCGCAGTGGTTCAGGTTCGCCTGGAGGAGAGAATGAGAACGGACCGGGTCCATAATTAGTCCGTTATCATTATCGCCCCCTGCGACGGCTCTTCCAATCGCACCGCGCCGGAAGCGGTCGAGACCTGAGTAGTCAGACCATCCCTTCTAGGACGAACTGGCGGCTTGCAGTTCTTTCTACCAGCGATGTGGCCAGCCGGTCGTCCCGCTGCCGCGCACAGTAAGCAGTGTGGGTCGGCAGAGCACGCGGACGCCAGATGCCCCGGCTTACCGCAGCGGAAGCAGTGTCCACTAAGGTCGACGTCAGAGTCACACTTCCGGCATACGTGTCCCGACCCCCAGCACCTGTAGCACCTCAGGGGCCGAGCGTCCAGAACCACGACCCTAGCAGAGCTCCAACACACCATAAGCCGACCAGCGTCAGCCAGGTGTTTGGCCACAGCGATGGGGCACTGGGTCCAGACCGAGCTGGCGCCCCCCGGGCCAGGGCGGATTGGGCCGACTCGGACCGCGTCCGGAGAGCAGCCAGTCTTCCGTGCGATCGCGTCTTGCACGTCTTCCGCAGTCACGGAGTCGTCAAGGCCCGAGATGCGCAGTTCAGCGCACTTAGTCGGCCTCGAGACCTTGACCTCCTCTGCAAAGATCGCTCGCAGTTTCTCAGCGACGCGGTCTGCCCCCACGGTGCCTTCGGCCCCTGGGAACTCCAGCATGCGGGCCCCGGTTAAGGCCTGTCGGAACCTGACATCTGTTATGCCAAGCTCCTCCAGATTCACGGCTTGTCTGGCCTTAGTCAGGACGGCCGCGTACGTGACGCCTCTTTCCGCTGCCTCAGGCTGCAGGGTCAAAACTACCGCAGCAGACCGGGGCGCACGAAGCCCTCGCTTTGTGCTCTTGCCCTTCTTGGGCCCGGAAGACTGGTTTCCTTGAGGGGTTTTTTGGGGCATCGAAGGAGAAGAACCCTCATTCTTCTTTTTCTTCTTTTTCTTTTTCCTCCTTACGGTCTGCCAGCCCTCACTGGCAGACGCCGATGGGTCTGCATCGGGGGCCCGCGTGGTAGCTGTTGGAACGGATGCACTCGGCGGAGCTCCCCTCTGCGTCTCAGGCATTCGAGAAGGCATCTGAGGAGCCACAGAAGGCTGTGTCAGCCTGTTCCCTGTGCCGCCAGCGCTGCTAGTAGCAGCCGCACTCCTGCGATCCGCTGCCAGGGGTGGACGAATGGTCTTCGCTGGTAGGAGGCGATCCTCGATGCCAGCAAACCGGGCATCCATCATTTTTTTGATCTGGGTAACGATGGCATGCGTCTGCATCTCGCTTATAGGTAGCCCCTGCGGGAGCGACTTCTCCGGAGCAGAAGTACCCCTGGAACCTGCGGGCTCCGGCTGCGGCGGATCTTCCGTCCGCACCCGAAGACCCACGACTTCTTCCCGAAGAGCCAACATCTCCTGACGGAGTGCCTCAACCTCCTTCCGCAGTCGGTCGTTCATCAGGTGGAGCCTTCGGGTCTCCTCACTGGAGCTCCTGCTGGCGAGCCCCTCTATGGCCAGCCTGACCCGCTCTGCTGCTTCTCGGATGGCCCGCTGACTCGTGCCCTTTAAGTTTTTGGACTTTCGAGTGGTATCCAAAACCACCTCGATGTCCAGTAGGGCTATTTTTTCAAGTTCCTCTGCTGAGGCGGAAGAACTCTGCCCCATCAGAGGAACGTCAGCGCTGGCAGGCGTCTCCGCACTCGCCACAGTCGCGTTGACGGCCATTTGGCATGCAAGCACTGTGGTGGCGATTTCAGCCTGCTCCATCTGCATTGGCGCGTCGGAGTCGCTAACTCCGCTGGCCTCTGACGTATTGGGGTGCTTTAGGAAGCGACCCCGGGGGTTACGTGGCGCTGCCAGAGCGCTCACTCCGGAAGGTATCCCACGTCCTCGGCCCCGCCTGGCTGTCGCCACCTTGGGGGCCGGCAGGTTCTCTTCACTAGAGGACAAACCCACCGAACCCGCGTCCGACTCACAAGCACGCGGTCGTTTCCCCCAAAACTTGGAGGGAGATGCCGCAATTGTTTGCGGTGTGTCGTCGACCCCCGACAACACACTCACCCTCTGCAGAAGCACGCGTGGCTCTGCCAGAGCCTCTGCTCTCGTCTTCATTGACGCAGTGCCAGAGTCCGACACTGCGTCCGCCGCGCGGTGCTCACCCGGCTCTCGGTCGGGTGACCCAAAACTAAAAGAGATCAGGTCTTCAAACGACCTAGATCTCGAGGAGCCTCCTCGGCTCTTGTTGCCATCGGCAAGCGGAAAACGTTTGTTGCCCTCCCCAGAATACGGTGGGCTTGACGACCCCGAAGGGATCGTGGCGGATTCTCCAGCTGCTGAGCAGCTGGTACCGCCCTGGGGTACTTCTTTACAAAGCGTCTTTTTCATTTTAATTCGTCCTTTGAAGGGTATGGTCCCTGTCTCCTTTCTTCCCTTTTTTTTTTTTTTTTTTTTTTTTTTTTGTTGTCCCTATGACTATTCTGTCGCTCTCACAGTCACGTCTGATGGCCAGACGCGTACTTGAGAGCGACGAATGCCAATATCCCTGTACATACCCCGCAACGACCGTAACGTGGCATGTACAAGACATACTATCCCAAACCCCGATTCACTCCCCGGGGACCCCGAGGAGAGAATCACTAATCATATATCGTCCGATAGGCTCGCTCCGTGAGCCATCGCACGATATACGACGAAATAACCCAACCCGGATTCACTCCCCGAGAGTCTCGAGGAGTGAACCACTAATCACGTACCGTCCGATAACCCGCTCCGTGAGCCATCGCACGGTACCCGACAAAATAACCCAGCCCTGATTCACTCCCCGAGAGCTTCGAGGAGTGAATCACTAATCACGTATCGTCCGATGAGCCCGCTCCGTGAGCCATTGCACGATACACGACGAAATAACCCGACCCTGATTCACTCCCCGAGAGCCTCGAGGAGTGAACTACTAATCACGTACCGTCCGATGAGCCCGCTCCGTGAGCCATCGCACGGTACACGATGAAATATCCCGACCCTGATCCACTCCTCGAGGAACTTGAAGAGTGAATCGCGAATCACACATCGTCCGATAGACCCGCTCCGTGAGTCATCACACGACGTGCGGTGCGCCCCTCCCCAGAAAGCGCCTGGTGGTTTTTTGTTGCGTCTATTTCTTATGGAATTAGACCAAGAACAGGGCGGCAACCACGTGAAGGTAACACACCAGACTTGCCTTGAGGATCTACACGACCGTAGCGCTCCCCCTCAAGACCCCGCCACCCTACCGCCTCTGAGGGAGGCAGTAAGGTAGACCTGCATCTATGCTACCAAGCAAAGCATGTGCAAAGCTTGTCGTTGTGCAACCGCGAAAGCATAAATACAGATCCGCCCCGCCCCAAACCTAACCTAACCTTTTTTTTTTTTTTTTTTTTTTTTTTTGACGCTGGGAAAAAATGCATTACGCATACCCTCCCGTCGGGGGATGGGAGGGGTATGTGGGACTCCCCGGGCGGCCAAACACCACGGTATACCCACTAAAACGACCCAGCGCATTCCCGCTTCGTCATAGTGGAGGGGGACTGGGAAACCGGCACAGCCTTTACTTCCAGTCCCCCGCCGACGAACACACAAGGCTGACCCCCCTCTTGTCCTCACGGCACGGACGTGGAGGGGGGGTTCGGGAATGACCGACGGAGGTGACGGGTGCAATGCGGGCGTAGGCACCCCCGCGCCTTTCGCCCGCCCGTCACCGTGAGGAGGGAGGGCAAACGCCCCTTCCCCCCCCCCCGCCCGCAGAGCAGCGCAGCGAGAGTAAACTCCCGCTGGCGCTCCGCCTCCTCCTTCTGCGAAATCGCAGAAGGAGGCAACCGCTGACCAGGCCTCCTCGCTCCCCAGCATGGTGTTCCGTGGCACGCACGCCGGGAAGCGGGAGGCCCAGTCGCCCGCGAGGTGACGGGTGCAATGCGAGCGAAGGCACCTCCGTGCCTGTCGCCCGCCCGTCACCGTGAGGGGGGAGGGCAAACGCCCCTTCCCCCCCTCTCCGCTAGCGGAGCGGCGCAGCGGGAGGAACCTCCCGCGCGCGCTCCGCTGACCAGGCCTCCTCTCCACACTCCCCAGCATGGCCTCGACCACGCCGGGAAGCGGGAGGCCCAGTCCCCCGCGGCACTCCCCTGCTGTGCCCTCTGCTATGCCCGCTGCTCAGAGGGCACGCAGGGGAACGCACACCGCACATCGCATGAGTCATCACACGACGTGCGGTGCGCCCCTCCCCAGAAAGCGCCTGGTGGTTTTTTGTTGCGTCTATTTCTTATGGAATTAGACCAAGAACAGGGCGGCAACCACGTGAAGGTAACACACCAGACTTGCCTTGAGGATCTACACGACCGTAGCGCTCCCCCTCAAGACCCCGCCACCCTACCGCCTCTGAGGGAGGCAGTAAGGTAGACCTGCATCTATGCTACCAAGCAAAGCATGTGCAAAGCTTGTCGTTGTGCAACCGCGAAAGCATAAATACAGATCCGCCCCAACCTAACCTAACCTAACCTAACCTTTTTTTTTTTTTTTTTTTTTTTTTTTTTTTTTTTTTTTTTTTTTGACGCTGGGAAAAAATGCATTACGCATACCCTCCCGTCGGGGGATGGGAGGGGTATGTGGGACTCCCCGGGCGGCCAAACACCACGGTATACCCACTAAAACGACCCAGCGCATTCCCGCTTCGTCATAGTGGAGGGGGACTGGGAAACCGGCACAGCCTTTACTTCCAGTCCCCCGCCGACGAACACACAAGGCTGACCCCCCTCTTGTCCTCACGGCACGGACGTGGAGGGGGGGTTCGGGAATGACCGACGGAGGTGACGGGTGCAATGCGGGCGTAGGCACCCCCGCGCCTTTCGCCCGCCCGTCACCGTGAGGAGGGAGGGCAAACGCCCCTTCCCCCCCCCCCGCCCGCAGAGCAGCGCAGCGAGAGTAAACTCCCGCTGGCGCTCCGCCTCCTCCTTCTGCGAAATCGCAGAAGGAGGCAACCGCTGACCAGGCCTCCTCGCTCCCCAGCATGGTGTTCCGTGGCACGCACGCCGGGAAGCGGGAGGCCCAGTCGCCCGCGAGGTGACGGGTGCAATGCGAGCGAAGGCACCTCCGTGCCTGTCGCCCGCCCGTCACCGTGAGGGGGGAGGGCAAACGCCCCTTCCCCCCCTCTCCGCTAGCGGAGCGGCGCAGCGGGAGGAACCTCCCGCGCGCGCTCCGCTGACCAGGCCTCCTCTCCACACTCCCCAGCATGGCCTCGACCACGCCGGGAAGCGGGAGGCCCAGTCCCCCGCGGCACTCCCCTGCTGTGCCCTCTGCTATGCCCGCTGCTCAGAGGGCACGCAGGGGAACGCACACCGCACATCGCATGAGTCATCACACGACGTGCGGTGCGCCCCTCCCCAGAAAGCGCCTGGTGGTTTTTTGTTGCGTCTATTTCTTATGGAATTAGACCAAGAACAGGGCGGCAACCACGTGAAGGTAACACACCAGACTTGCCTTGAGGATCTACACGACCGTAGCGCTCCCCCTCAAGACCCCGCCACCCTACCGCCTCTGAGGGAGGCAGTAAGGTAGACCTGCATCTATGCTACCAAGCAAAGCATGTGCAAAGCTTGTCGTTGTGCAACCGCGAAAGCATAAATACAGATCCGCCCCAACCTAACCTAACCTAACCTAACCTTTTTTTTTTTTTTTTTTTTTTTTTTTTTTTTTTTTTTTTGACGCTGGGAAAAAATGCATTACGCATACCCTCCCGTCGGGGGATGGGAGGGGTATGTGGGACTCCCCGGGCGGCCAAACACCACGGTATACCCACTAAAACGACCCAGCGCATTCCCGCTTCGTCATAGTGGAGGGGGACTGGGAAACCGGCACAGCCTTTACTTCCAGTCCCCCGCCGACGAACACACAAGGCTGACCCCCCCTCTTGTCCTCACGGCACGGACGTGGAGGGGGGGGTTCGGGAATGACCGACGGAGGTGACGGGTGCAATGCGGGCGGAGGCACCCCCGCGCCTGGCGCCCGCCCGTCACCGTGAGGAGGGAGGGCAAACGCCCCTTCCCCCCCCCCCCGCCCGCAGAGCAGCGCAGCGAGCGTAAACTCCCGCTGGCGCTCCGCCTCCTCCTTCTGCGAAATCGCAGAAGGAGGCAACCGCTGACCAGGCCTCCTCGCTCCCCAGCATGGTGTTCCGTGGCACGCACGCCGGGAAGCGGGAGGCCCAGTCGCCCGCGAGGTGACGGGTGCAATGCGAGCGAAGGCACCTCCGTGCCTGTCGCCCGCCCGTCACCGTGAGGGGGGAGGGCAAATGCCCCTTCCCCCTCTCTCCGCTAGCGGAGTGGCGCAACGGGAGGGACCTCCCGCGCGCGCTCCGCTGACCAGGCCTCCTCTCCACACTCCCCAGCATGGCCTCGACCACGCCGGGAAGCGGGAGGCCCAGTCCCCCGCGGCACTCCCCTGCTGTGCCCTCCGCTATGCCCGCTGCTCAGAGGGCACGCAGGGGAACGCACACCGCACATCGCATGAGTCATCACACGACGTGCGGTGCGCCCCTCCCCAGAAAGCGCCTGGTGGTTTTTTGTTGCGTCTATTTCTTATGGAATTAGACCAAGAACAGGGCGGCAACCACGTGAAGGTAACACACCAAACTTGCCTTGAGGATCTACACGACCGTAGCGCTCCCCCTCAAGACCCCGCCACCCTACCGCCTCTGAAGGAGGCAGTAAGGTAGACCTGCATCTATGCTACCAAGCAAAGCATGTGCAAAGCTTGTCGTTGTGCAACCGCGAAAGCATAAACCTAACCTTTTTTTTTTTTTTTTTTTTTTTTTTTGACGCTGGGAAAAAATGCATTACGCATACCCTCCCGTCGGGGGATGGGAGGGGTATGTGGGACTCCCCGGGCGGCCAAACACCACGGTATACCCACTAAAACGACCCAGCGCATTCCCGCTTCGTCATAGTGGAGGGGGACTGGGAAACCGGCACAGCCTTTACTTCCAGTCCCCCGCCGACGAACACACAAGGCGGACCCCCCTCTTGTCCTCACGGCACGGACGTGGAGGGGGGGTTCGGGAATGACCGACGGAGGTGACCTCTTGCAGCTTTGCTGCGAAGAGGTCCGCGTGGGCACTCCCCTCGGCCCCCGGGAACTCGAATATTCGAGCCCCGGCCTGGGTCCGCCGGCAGGACACACTGCCGATCCCCAGCTGAGCGGGATCGGCATTGCTGCGCGCCCGCACCAGGATGGAGGCGTAGGTCTCCCCCCGCCCCGCAGCCTCCGCGGTGAGCGTCACCACGACGGCTGCGGTTTTAGGGGGGACCAACTTCCCCCTTCCCTTTTCTTTCCCCTTTCCCTTTTCCTTGCCAGTCGTCTGTGGCTGGCTGGCCAGGGTGGTTGCGGGGACGGCAGGGACGGCTGTCGGCGCCTTTTTGGCCTTGCCCTTCCCCCTACGGACCACTTCCGTCCACCCTGGCTGGTTGGACGGGGTGGTGGCTGGAAGAAGGGCGTCTTCCTCCTGGGACGAGGACGGCCCCGGCTCAGACCGCCTTACATCCGCCTGGGAGGACGACGGCTCCGGCTCAGACCACCTCTTATCCGCCGCAAGCGGCGGTCGGAGGCGCTTCTCCGGCAGGAGCCGGTCCTCGATCCCTGCTAGGCAGGCTCTTGTGAAGGCCCTCTCCTCCAATATTACCTTGCGGATGACATCCTCAAGGTTGGAGGAGGGGCCTTCTGCCGCCGGGCTCGCCTTGGCCCGTTGTGGCTGGGCCGAGACAGGGCCCTCTGCCACAGGGCCTGCCTCGGCCTGCACTGGCCGGGCCGTGGCTTCAGCCAGCTTCTGATGAAGCTGGCTGACCTCCGACTGCAGGCGATCCACCCTCGCCTGCAGTTGCCGCGTCTCGTCGCTGGTCGTCCGCTGGACCAACTCAGCGACGACACCACGCAGGCTCGCGGCCCTGCACTTTAGGGCCTTTTGAATGGTGCCCTTTAGGTTGGAGGACTTAGAGGCGACCTCCACGATCTCCTCCTCGTCCTCCTCCGCCATCCTCTGGAGCTCCTCCAGAGACTGGTCCGCGTACACAACGCGGGACGCACCGTACCCGGACTTTGCCCGGGCAGCCTGCGCCCGCTTCTCCTTAGCGGCCACCCGCTCCTCCAGCTCTTGCTGGAGCTGCGCCCGTCTAGCCAGGTCTAGCTGGCGCTGGGCGTCCGCAAGCCCAACGACGTGGGTGTCCGCAGCTGTCGTTGGCTTTTTTGCCTTCGACCGCCGCGCCGACCCCGACCCCGATGAGCCCTCGGACCCATCCTTTCGGAAGGCCCGCTTACGCGACTGCGCATCGGCCGCGTCCGACACACTGACGAATGTGTCGTCGGAGTCTGACGACTCGTCCGCCCTTCCGAAGAAGCTAACCGCAGACGGCGCGCGGCTAGCCTCTGACGCCGAAGCGTCGGAGTGGCCCTGAGAAGGGCCTTTTGGTTGGCCCTGAGAAGGGCCTTTGGGTTGGCCCTGAGAAGGGCCTTTTTTGAACCGCCCGGAGGCGTCCCGCGAAGGTTTAGGCATTGACGCTCGGACGCTCTCCACGACGATGTGGCCGTCGGGAGGGCAGCGCTGCCGGGGACCGCGAAAGAACACGGCCTCCGTTTTGTGCAGCGCCACCCTCAATCCCAGGCGGCGGATCCTCTCTGCCACCAAGGATCCGCCAGCCGAGGCCAAACAAGCCGCGTCGGCGAAGTTCCTCCCCCGGGCAGTAAGGAGAGTGTCATCCGCGTAGCAGATGACACTCGTGCCCGGGAGGAGGGCTCCCCGCAAGAGCCAGTCGAAGCCGATGTTCCACAAGGGAGGGCCTAGCACCGACCCCTGCGGAACACCGGACTCTGCGCCGTACCGCCTCACCGTGGCCAGCCTGTCTACGAGGAGGACCTCTCGGCCCTCCAAGTAACTGGCCAGCAGGTCCCGCAAGTATTGGGGCACTCCGTGATATCGGAGTGCCTCCAATATCGTCGAGTGGGGGACGGAGTTGAAGGCGTTGGCAATGTCGAACGACACCGCCAGCACTCCGTCCCCCGCCTCCACCGCCTCCTTCACCTGGCCCTTGAGTAGGGCCAGCGCATCGATCGTCGAACGCCCACGACGGAAACCGAATTGGGCGTCCGACAGATCCGGCCCTACCCCCCTCAGGTGGCTTTCCAGTCTCCCGGCGACAATCCCCTCGAACATTTTACCGACCTCATCGAGTAAAACGATGGGCCGGTATGCCGAGGGTGAGTTCACCGGGCGACCCTCCTTTCGGAGGAGGCATAGCTGCCCCTCCTTCCACAGTTTCGGGAACCTCCCAGCCGTAAAACACAGGCTGAAGAGGTCCCGAAACCTGTCCTCCATTTCGGTGGCGGCGATCGCCACCACCCGCGCGGGGACGCCGTCCGGCCCGGGGGCGGTCTTCTTCGCGCGGAGGCTCAAAACCCCCGCGTAGAATTCCGCCGACGTGACCGGGGGCACCTCCGCCTCCGGTGGAGCCGCCCCTTGCGGGGGATCCATTGTTGGTGGGGCGAAGTCGGTCCTGCCCGGAAACAGGGACCGAACCACCCCATCCAACAATGCCGGCTCGAGGGTCTCCGACAGTGGGGGACCATAGGGGCGGAGCTGATTCCGCCACGCAGGTGGCCCGGAGCCCCGCCAGCTCCTCCGTCCACCAGTATACGGCACGACGGGGAGGCGGACGGCGAGACCGAGGCATGCAGGAGTTGCACACCTCGGTCAAGGACCCTCGTAGCCGGACCGCTGCGGCGTCCACGTCCGGGGCCTCCCCGACAGGGGGAGGCGACAGCCAGTCCTGGAGGAAGGCAGCCTCCCTGGCTGCCTCCCGGTCCAGGCGGGTGAGCGCCCACCGCGGGAAGGGAGATTGCCCAGCGCGGGCCGTCCCCCCTCCCCGCTGTGTGGAGATGTCGAACCGCACGTAACGGTGGTCCGACAAGGTCTCCACCAGCTCCACCCGCCAGTTCACAACGCGGGCGGCTAGCGCGGGGGTGGCGAACGAGACGTCCACCACCGACCCGCCCTGTTGCCGCACACACGTGTGGACCGCCCCCCTGTTGAGGAGGGACACACCACACGAGGCCGTCCAAAACTCGACGGCGCGTCCCCGGACGTTACAACCGGCGGCCGGGTTGCCCCAGGCCGCCGACTTGGCGTTGAGGTCGCCGAGCACCACGACCTGGCGTGGTGCCGCCCTCCCTACGACAGCAGTGAGGATCTCTAAGAAATCCTCAAAGTCCGAGAGAGGGCGGTTTGGGGAGAAATACACCCCCACTATCGCTATCTCTCCCCACGCGGCGGCCACGTATCCCGGTCCCCTCTCTAAGAGCGAGAGGGCAGGGGAGTCTGTGGAAGACCGCGCCACCAACGCCACTAGGCCATCCCGGTCGCCCAGCCAACGGCCAGGGACCGAGTATGGTTCGGCGACCACCGCCAAGTCCACCAACCACTCAGCCATGGTCTGCATCAGCAGATCCTGGGCTGTCCTGCAGTGGTTGGCGTTCGCCTGAAGGATGCGATGTTCGACTCTGGGCATTAGTCGGACATCGCACCCTCCTCCGCTGCCGCCGCAGGAACGGCGGCGTTAGCGGCAACAGCTGGCGCAGACCCGGTCGGCGCCTGCGCTTTGCCACGCTTAGGGGGGGGATTGCACCTCCTCCCCATCGTGACGTGGCCTGCCAGGCGGCCACTGGCGGCACACACCGCGCAGTGCGGCGTGGCGGCCTGGCAGGAGGAGGCTTTGTGGCCCTCCTTGCCGCAGCGGTAGCAAGTGTCCGACCGATCCACTTTGGACGGACACAGGGGCCGGGTGTGGCCGATGCCGAAGCACCGGAAACACCGCAAAGGCTGGTCCTCGAGCGCCCGAACCGCACCCGAGCTAAACCCGACTTGAAGCCGTCCTTTTGCAAGGACGGCTTTGGCAGCTGCGATTGGGCACTCGAGGCGGATTGTGCCCATTCCGCCGCGGCCGGGCCTTATGTCCCGGCCTTGGACCGCCGCTGCACCACAGCCCCCTACCGCTGCGACCGCCGCCACTACCTCCTCCTTGGTGACGGAGTCATCCAACTCCGTCACTTCGATGGCCGCCGACTTGACCGGCCGGGCCACCTTCGCCGAGTCCGCGATGACCTCTTTCAGCTTGGCTGCAAAGAGGTCCGCGTTGGCGCTGCCTTGCGCCCCCGGGAACTCGAATAGTCGAGCCCCGGCTTGGGTTCGCCGGCAAGACACTTTGCCGATCCCCAGTTGGGTGGGATCGGCATTGGCACGCGCCCGCGTCAATATGGACGCGTATGTGTCCCCCCGCTCCGCAGCCTCCGCGGTGAGTGTCACCACGACGGCCGCGGTGCTTGGAGGAACGAGCCTCCCCTTTCCCTTTCCTTTCCCCTTCCCCTTTCCCTTGCCAGTCGTCTTTGGCTGGCTGGCCAGGGTGGTTGCGGGGACGGCAGGGATGGCTGTCGGCGCCTTTTTGGCCTTGCCCTTCCCCCTACGGACCACTTCCGTCCACCCTAACCTAACCTAACCTTTTTTTTTTTTTTTTTTTTTTTTTGACGCTGGGAAAAAATGCATTTCGCATACCCTCCCGTCGGGGGATGGGAGGGGTATGTGGGACTCCCCGGGCGGCCAAACACCACGGTATACCCACTAAAACGACCCAGCGCATTCCCGCTTCGTCATAGTGGAGGGGGACTGGGAAACCGGCACAGCCTTTACTTCCAGTCCCCCGCCGACGAACACACAAGGCGGACCCCCTCTTGTCCTCACGGCACGGACGTGGAGGGGGGGTTCGGGAATGACCGACGGAGGTGACGGGTGCAATGCGGGCGTAGGCACCCCCGCGCCTGTCGCCCGCCCGTCACCGTGAGGAGGGAGGGCAAACGCCCCTTCCCCCCCCCGCCCGCAGAGCAGCGCAGCGAGAGTAAACTCCCGCTGGCGCTCCGCCTCCTCCTTCTGCGAAATCGCAGAAGGAGGCAACCGCTGACCAGGCCTCTCGCTCCCCAGCACGGTGTTCACGCACGCACGCCGGGAAGCGTGAGGCCCAGTCGCCCGCAAGGTGACGGGTGCAATGCGGGCGGAGGCACCTCCGTGCCTGTCACCCGCCCGTCACCGTGAGGAGGGAGGGCAAATGCCCCTTCCCCCCCTCTCCGCTAGCGGAGCGGCGCAACGAGAGGGACCTCCCGCGCGCGCTCCGCTGACCAGGCCTCCTCTCCACACTCCCCAGCATGGCCTCGACCACGCCGGGCAGCGGGAGGCCCAGTCCCCCGCGGTACTCCCCTGCTGTGCCCTCTGCTATGCCCGCTGCTCAGAGGGCACGCAGGGGAACGCACACCGCACATCGCATGAGTCATCACACGACGTGCGGCGCGCCCCTCCCCAGAAAGCGCCTGGTGGTTTTTTGTTGCGTCTATTTCTTATGGAATTAGACCAAGAACAGGGCGGCAACCACGTGAAGGTAACACACCAGACTTGCCTTGAGGATCTACACGACCGTAGCGCTCCCCCTCAAGACCCCGCCACCCTACCGCCTCTGAGGGAGGCAGTAAGGTAGACCTGCATCTATGCTACCAAGCAAAGCATGTGCAAAGCTTGTCGTTGTGCAACCGCGAAAGCATAAATACAGATCCGCCCCAACCTTTTTTTTTTTTTTTTTTTTTTGACGCTGGGAAAAAATGCATTACGCATACCCTCCCGTCGGGGGATGGGAGGGGTATGTGGGACTCCCCGGGCGGCCAAACACCACGGTATACCCACTAAAACGACCCAGCGCATTCCCGCTTCGTCATAGTGGAGGGGGACTGGGAAACCGGCACAGCCTTTACTTCCAGTCCCCCGCCGACGAACACACAAGGCGGACCCCCCTCTTGTCCTCACGGCACGGACGTGGAGGGGGGGTTCGGGAATGACCGACGGAGGTGACGGGTGCAATGCGGGCGGAGACACCCCCGCGCCTGTCGCCCGCCCGTCTCGCGAAACCGTAAAGCATAAATACAGATCCGCCCCAACCTTTTTTTTTTTTTTTTTTTTTTTTTTTTTTTTTTGACGCTGGGAAAAAATCCATTACGCATACCCTCCCGTCGGGGGATGGGAGGGGTATGTGGGACTCCCCGGGCGGCCAAACACCACGGTATACCCACTAAAACGACCCAGCGCATTCCCGCTTCGTCATAGTGGAGGGGGACTGGGAAACCGGCACAGCCTTTACTTCCAGTCCCCCGCCGACGAACACACAAGGCGGACCCCCCTCTTGTCCTCACGGCACGGACGTGGAGGGGGGGTTCGGGAATGACCGACGGAGGTGACGGGTGCAATGCGGGCGGAGGCACCCCCGCGCCTGTCGCCCGCCCGTCACCGTGAGGAGGGAGGGCAAATGCCCCTTCCCCCCCCCCCCGCCCGCAGAGCAGCACAGCGGGAGTAAACTTCCGCTGGCGCTCCGCCTCCTCCTTCTGCGAAATCGCAAAAGGAGGCAACCGCTGACCAGGCCTCCTCGCTCCCCAGCATGGTGTTCCGTGGCACGCACGCCGGGAAGCAGGAGGCCCAGTCGCCCGCAAGGTGACGGGTGCAATGCGGGCGAAGGCACCTCCGTGCCTGTCGCCCGCCCGTCACCGTGAGGAGGGAGGGCAAATGCCCCTTCCCCGCCTCTCCGCTAGCGGAGCGGCGCAACGAGAGGGACCTCCCGCACGCGCTCCGCTGACCAGGCCTCCTCTCCACACTCCCCAGCATGGCCTCGACCACGCCGGGAAGCGGGAGGCCCAGTCCCCCGCGGCACTCCCCTGCTGTGCCCTCTGCTATGCCCGCTGCTCAGAGGGCACGCAGGGGAACGCACACCGCACATCGCATGAGTCATCACACGACGCGCGGCGCGCCCCTCCCCAGAAAGCGCCTGGTGGTTTTTTGTTGCGTCTATTTCTTATGGAATTAGACCAAGAACAGGGCGGCAACCACGTGAAGGTAACACACCAGACTTGCCTTGAGGATCTACACGACCGTAGCGCTCCCCCTCAAGACCCCGCCACCCTACCGCCTCTGAGCATGCGCAAAGCTTGTCGTTGTGCAACCGCGAAAGCATAAATACAGATCCGCCCCAACCTAACCTAACCTTTTTTTTTTTTTTTTTTTTTTTTTTTTTTTTTTTTTTGGCGCTGGGAAAAAATGCATTACGCATACCCTCCCGTCGGGGGACGGGAGGGGTATGTGGGACTCCCCGGGCGAACCCGGTATACCCACTAAAACGACCCAGCGCATTCCCGCTTCGTCAGAGTGGAGGGGGACTGGGAAACCGGCACAGCCTTTACTTCCAGTCCCCCGCCGACGATTGCAAGGCAAGACCCCTCACACCCTCACGGGTGTGGGGGGTCGGGAATGACCGACGGTGGTGACGGCTGCAATGCGGGCGGAGGCACCCCCGTGCTTGCCGCCCGCCCGTCACCATGAGGAGGGAGGGCACGACGCCTTCTCCCCCTTCTCCGTCTGCGGAGGGGCGCAGCGAGAGGGTCGTCCTCCCGCGCCCGCTCCGCCTCCTCCTTCTGCAAGAGTACGTCCTCGCAGAAGGAGGCTACTGCCGACCAGGCCTCCTCGCTCCCCAGCATGGCGTTAACCACGCCGGGAAGCGAGAGGTCCGGTCCGACCACCGCGGTGAGACCGCGGCGCAGCTCGGACCACGCCGGGCACACCTCGAGGGTGTGCTGTGCCGTGTCCTCCGACGCGCCGCAGTCGTGGCACGCCGGGGTTTCCTCCCTCCCGATCCGGTGCAATGCGGGCGGAGGCACCTCCGTGCCTGTCGCCCGCCCGTCACCGTGAGGAGGGAGGGCAAACGCCCCTTCCCCCCCCCCCGCCCGCAGAGCAGCGCAGCGAGAGTAAACTCCCGCTGGCGCTCCGCCTCCTCCTTCTGCGATTTCGCAGAAGGAGGCAACCGCTGACCAGGCCTCCTCGCTCCCCAGCATGGTGTTCCGAGGCACGCACGCCGGCAAGCGGGAGGCCCAGTCGCCCGCGAGGTGACGGGTGCAATGCGAGCGATGGCACCTTCATGCCTGTCGCCCGCCCGTCACCGTGAGGGGGGAGGGCAAACGCCCCTTCCCCCCCTCTCCGCTAGCGGAGCGGCGCAGCGGGAGGGTCCTCCCGCGCGCGCTCCGCTGACCAGGCCTCCTCTCCACACTCCCCAGCATGGCCTCGACCACGCCGGGAAGCGGGAGGCCCAGTCCGACCACCGCGGTGAGACCGCGTCGCAGCTCGGACCACGCCGGGCACTCCTCGAGGGTGTGCTGCGCCGTGTCCTCCGCCGCGCCGCAGTCGTGGCACGCCGGGGTTTCCTCCCTCCGGATCCGGTGCAGGTGCGATCCGAAGCATCCATGCCCAGACAACACCTGCACCAGACGGAAAGAGAGGAAACCGTGGGACCGCTCGAGCCAGCCCTGCAGGACCGGACCGAGCGCATCCAACGTCCGGCGGCCAAAGGCGGCGCTGGCGAGGTCCTCCGTCCAATGGAGGACGATGGCGTCCTTCGCCTCTCGCCGCACCGCCTCCCGCTCTTCGCCCATGGGGCGCTCCCCGAGCGCCTTTTTGCGCGCCGTCCACTCGTACACTCTGGCGAGCACCCAAGCCTCCAATTCCCATGGAGCGGTGCCCGCCAGAGCGCACGCCGCCGAAAAGCCCACTGAGCGGTAAGCCCTCGCCACCCGCTGTGCAATAGCCCGCTGGGGCCTGCGGATGGCGGTAGCGTTCTCCCTCCTATGGAGGGAGTCCGCCCAGATGGGTGCCCCATATAGGGCCATGCTCCGCAAAATGCCGGCATAGAGGCGCCGGCACTTCGCCTTGGGCCCCCCCAGGTTTGGGAGGAGCCATGAGAGGGCGTCCGCGGCCTTCAACAGGCGCGTCGACAGCCCGCTGAAATGCGGGCCGAAGCGCCACCTGTCGTCCAGCACCAGCCCCAGATATTTCATCCGGGGCTGGACCCCTATACGGACGCCCTCCACGACGATGTGGCCGTCGGGAGGGCAGCGCTGCCGGGGACCGCGAAAGAACACGGCCTCCGTTTTGTGCAGCGCCACCCTCAATCCAGTGTAGGCCCTTCGGGCCGCCACGCAGGTGGCCCGGAGCCCCGCCAGCTCCTCCGTCCACCAGTACACGGCACGACGGGGAGGCGGACGGCGAGACCGAGGCATGCAGGAGTTGCACACCTCGGTCAAGGACCCCCGTAGCCGGACCGCTGCGGCGTCCACGTCCGGGGCCTCCTCGACAGGGGGAGGCGACAGCCAGTCCTGGAGGAAGGCAGCCTCCCTGGCTGCCTCCCGGTCCAGGCGGGTGAGCGCCCACCGCGGGAAGGGAGATTGCCCAGCGCGGGCTGTCCCCCCTCCCCGCTGTGTGGAGATGTCGAACCGCACGTAACGGTGGTCCGACAAGGTCTCCACCAGCTCCACCCGCCAGTTCACAACGCGGGCGGCTAGCGCGGGGGTGGCGAACGAGACGTCCACCACCGACCCGCCCTGTTGCCGCACACACGTGTGGACCGCCCCCCTGTTGAGGAGGGACACACCGCACGAGGCCGTCCAAAACACGACGGCGCGTCCCCGGACGTTACAACCGGCGGCCGGGTTGCCCCAGGCCGCCGACTTGGCGTTGAGGTCGCCGAGCACCACGACCTGGCGTGGTGCCGCCCTCCCTACGACAGCAGTGAGGATCTCTAAGAAATCCTCAAAGTCCGAGAGAGGGCGGTTTGGGGAGAAATACACCCCCACTATCGCTATCTCTCCCCACGCGGCGGCCACGTATCCCGGTCCCCTCTCTAAGAGCGAGAGGGGAGGGGAGTCTGTGGAAGACCGCGCCACCAACGCCACTAGGCCATCCCGGTCGCCCAGCCAACGGCCAGGGACCGAGTATGGTTCGGCGACCACCGCCAAGTCCACCAACCACTCAGCCATGGTCTGCATCAGCAGATCCTGGGCTGTCCTGCAGTGGTTGGCGTTCGCCTGAAGGATGCGATGTTCGACTCTGGGCATTAGTCGGACATCGCACCCTCCTCCGCTGCCGCCGCAGGAACGGCGGCGTTAGCGGCAACAGCTGGCGCAGGCCCGGTCGGCGCCTGCGCTTTGCCACGCTTAGGGGGGGGATTGCACCTCCTCCCCATCGTGACGTGGCCTGCCAGGCGGCCACTGGCGGCACACACCGCGCAGTGCGGCGTGGCGGCCTGGCAGGAGGAGGCTTTGTGGCCCTCCTTGCCGCAGCGGTAGCAAGTGTCCGACCGATCCACTTTGGACGGACACAGGGGCCGGGTGTGGCCGATGCCGAAGCACCGGAAACACCGCAAAGGCTGGTCCTCGAGTGCCCGAACCGCACCCGAGCTAAACCCGACTTGAAGCCGTCCTTTTGCAAGGACGGCTTTGGCAGCTGCGATTGGGCACTCGAGGCGGATTGTGCCCATTCCGCCGCGGCCGGGCCTTATGTCCCGGCCTTGGACCGCCGCTGCACCACAGCCCCCTACCGCTGCGACCGCCGCCACTACCTCCTCCTTGGTGACGGAGTCATCCAACTCCGTCACTTCGATGGCCGCCGACTTGACCGGCCGGGCCACCCTCGCCGAGTCCGCGATGACCTCTTGCAGCTTTGCTGCGAAGAGGTCCGCGTGGGCACTCCCCTCGGCCCCCGGGAACTCGAATATTCGAGCCCCGGCCTGGGTCCGCCGGCAGGACACACTGCCGATCCCAAGCTGAGCGGGATCGGCATTGCTACGCGCCCGCACCAGGATGGAGGCGTAGGTCTCCCCCCGCCCCGCAGCCTCCGCGGTGAGCGTCACCACGACGGCTGCGGTTTTAGGGGGGACTAACTTCCCCCTTCCCTTCCCCTTTCCCTTGCCAGTCGTCTGTGGCTGGCTGGCCAGGGTGGTTGCGGGGACGGCAGGGACGGCTGTCGGCGCCTTTTTGGCCTTGCCCTTCCCCCTACGGACCACTTCCGTCCACCCTGGCTGGTTGGACGGGGTGGTGGCTGGAAGAAGGGCGTCTTCCTCCTGGGACGAGGACGGCCCCGATTCAGACCCCCTTACATCCGCCTGGGAGGACGACGGCTCCGGCTCAGACCGCCTCTTATCCGCCGCAAGCGGCGGTCGGAGGCGCTTCTCCGGCAGGAGCCGGTCCTCGATCCCTGCTAGGCAGGCTCTTGTGAAGGCCCTCTCCTCCAATATTACCTTGCGGATGACATCCTCAAGGTTGGAGGAGGGGCCTTCTGCCGCCGGGCTCGCCTTGGCCCGTTGTGGCTGGGCCGAGACAGGGCCCTCTGCCACAGGGCCTGCCTCGGCCTGCACTGGCCGGGCCGTGGCTTCAGCCAGCTTCTGATGAAGCTGGCTGACCTCCGACTGCAGGCGATCCACCCTCGCCTGCAGTTGCCGCGTCTCGTCGCTGGTCGTCCGCTGGACCAACTCAGCGACGACACCACGCAGGCTCGCGGCCCTGCACTTTAGGGCCTTTTGAATGGTGCCCTTTAGGTTGGAGGACTTAGAGGCGACCTCCACGATCTCCTCCTCGTCCTCCTCCGCCATCCTCTGGAGCTCCTCCAGAGACTGGTCCGCGTACAGAACGCGGGACGCACCGTACCCGGACTTTGCCCGGGCAGCCTGCGCCCGCTTCTCCTTAGCGGCCACCCGCTCCTCCAGCTCTTGCTGGAGTTGCGCCTTCCGGGCCAGGTCCAGCTGGCGCTGGGCGTCCGCAAGCCCAACGACGTGGGTGTCCGCAGCTGTCGTTGGCTTTTTTGCCTTCGACCGCCGCGCCGACCCCGACCCCGATGAGCCCTCGGACCCATCCTTTCGGAAGGCCCGCTTACGCGACTGCGCATCGGCCGCGTCCGACACACTGACGAATGTGTCGTCGGAGTCTGACGACTCGTCCGCCCTTCCGAAGAAGCTAACCGCAGACGGCGCGCGGCTAGCCTCTGACGCCGAAGCGTCGGAGTGGCCCTGAGAAGGGCCTTTTGGTTGGCCCTGAGAAGGGCCTTTGGGTTGGCCCTGAGAAGGGCCTTTTTTGAACCGCCCGGAGGCGTCCCGCGAAGGTTTAGGCATTGCCTAAAATAAAACAAAATCCCGCAAACTCGACAGCAACAAGACAAATAAAATAGCTACGAGAGCACAGAGCACTTTGGCCAGTCCCAGTCTGCCACTCCGTTACGGTGGTCAGAACTGGGCTGTTTCCAGGGGACGCGACGTGGACGCAAGCTCTGTGGGGTGGTCCCCCAACCTAACCTTTTTTTTTTTTTTTTTTTTTTTTTTTTTTTTTTTTTTTTTTTGACGCTGGGAAAAAATGGTATACCCACTAAAACGACCCAGCGCATTCCCGCTTCGTCATAGTGGAGGGGGACTGGGAAACCGGCACAGCCTTTACTTCCAGTCCCCCGCCGACGAACACACAAGGCGGACCCCCCTCTTGTCCTCACGGCACGGACGTGGAGGGGGGGGTTCGGGAATGACCGACGGAGGTGACGGGTGCAATGCGGGCGGAGGCACCCCCGCGCCTGGCGCCCGCCCGTCACCGTGAGGAGGGAGGGCAAACGCCCCTTCCCCCCCCCCCCCGCCCGCAGAGCAGCGCAGCGAGAGTAAACTCCCACTGGCGCTCCGCCTCCTCCTTCTGCGAAATCGCAGAAGGAGGCAACCGCTGACCAGGCCTCCTCGCTCCCCAGCATGGTGTTCCGTGGCACGCACGCCGGGAAGCGGGAGGCCCAGTCGCCCGCGAGGTGACGGGTGCAATGCGAGCGAAGGCACCTCCGTGCCTGTCGCCCGCCCGTCACCGTGAGGGGGGAGGGCAAACGCCCCTTCCCCCCCTCTCCGCTAGCGGAGCGGCGCAGCGGGAGGGTCCTCCCGCGCGCGCTCCGCTGACCAGGCCTCCTCTCCACACTCCCCAGCATGGCCTCGACCACGCCGGGAAGCGGGAGGCCCAGTCCCCCGCGGCACTCCCCTGCTGTGCCCTCCGCTATGCCCGCTGCTCAGAGGGCACGCAGGGGAACGCACACCGCACATCGCATGAGTCATCACACGACGTGCGGTGCGCCCCTCCCCAGAAAGCGCCTGGTGGTTGTTTGTTGCGTCTATTTCTTATGGAATTAGACCAAGAACAGGGCGGCAACCACGTGAAGGTAACACACCAGACTTGCCTTGAGGATCTACACGACCGTAGCGCTCCCCCTCAAGACCCCGCCACCCTACCGCCTCTGAGGGAGGCAGTAAGGTAGACCTGCATCTATGCTACCAAGCAAAGCATGTGCAAAGCTTGTCGTTGTGCAACCGCGAAAGCATAAATACAGATCCGCCCGCCCCCCAACCTTTTTTTTTTTTTTTTTTTTTTTTTTTTTAAGCGTTGAAAAATGCCTAACGCATACCGCACCGTCCGGGGAGACGGTTTGGTTATGTGGGGCTTGCACCCACTAAAAAACACCGCCGTGAGCCTACTTTCGCCTTTGTGGATGGGCCACGAGAACTGCTACGCATGACGTTCGCGACCATCCAGCGCAGCCCGCTTTTGGGCACCAAACTCCTTTGGCGATGTCCGGGCTCACCTGAGACATCGCCACCACTCGTGAGGGCCGTGCAAAGCGACGACGATAGATTCCCCGATCTATCGCCCGCTGGCACCTCCTACGGCGGCATCAGGTCGCCATGGCGCCTCCTCCGCCGCCCTGTCCTCCTGCGGCGAATCGCGTCAGCGAGGGAGTCTTCCTCCCTGACGCGCTCCGCCGCCTCCTTCTGCGAAATGACCTCCTCACAGAAGGATGCCACCGCATCCCATGCCTCCCTGCCGTCGACCATGGCCTTGGCCACAGTTGGCAAGGAGAGGTCTGCCCCGATTGCTGCTGCGAGAGCACGGCGCTGCACTTCCCAAGCAGGACAATGCTCGAGGGTGTGAAGCGCCGTGTCTTCGCTGCAGTCGCAATGGTGACACACGGGAGTCGCCTCCCGTCTAGCCACTTTGTGCAGGTATTTGCCAAAGCAGCCATGCCCTGACAATACCTGCACCAGACGGAAGGACAACGTCCCGTGTCGCCTCCGTACCCACTCGTCCAGGATCGGCTGGATAGCCCCCACGGTCCAGTGACCTGCAGTGGGCGTCTCCAACCTCTCCCTCCAAATCCGCAGGGTCTGGGATTGGGCCTCCCTACGCCACCTCGTGATCAGCTCAGGTGGCGGGCGTCTGCCACTCTCCGCCTGCAGGTCTGCGCCACGCCAATAGACTTCGGCGAGCACTTGCGCCTCTAGATCCCACGGGGGTGTGCCCGCAAGGGCGCATGCCGCTTCCGCAGATACGGTGCGGTATCCGCCTATGACCCTGACTGCCATTACTCTTTGCGGCCTTCGCAGAAGAGCTTTGTTTTGGGAAGACAGGGACTCCGCCCACACCGGAGCCCCGTAGAGCGCCATCGAGCGAACCACCCCCGTGTACAGCCGTCGGCAAACCATGTTCGGTCCGCCCAAGTTCGGCAATAGCCGGCTGAGGGCGGATGCCGTGCCGATTAGCTTCGGTGCAAGCTGAGCAAAGTGCTCGCCAAAGTTCCACCTCCGGTCCAAAACCAGGCCCAAGTATTTCATCCTTGCCCGTACCGCTATTGTTGCACCACCAATAGTGAGGTGTGCTTCAGCCGGTGGCCGGCGTCGGGGTGCATGAAATACCAGGGCCTCCGTCTTCTCGAGTGCAACCTTGAGGCCCAGTGCCTCGATTCGGTCCACGACGAGGGACGCGCCCTCGACGGCGGAACGTGCCGCTTCTTCGTAGCTCGCTCCCCGGGCCGTGACGAGAGTGTCATCAGCGTAGCAAATGACGCCCTGCCCGGGGGAGAGTAAACAGCGCAAGGCCCAGTCGTAGCCAATGTTCCACAGGAGTGGACCCAGAACCGACCCCTGTGGAACACCGCACGCGATGGCCCTGCGCATGACTTGGCCGTCGCGTCCCTCGTAGCAGACGAACCGCCTCTGCAGGTAGTCTGCTACCAGCTGCCTCAGGTAGACGGGCACCTGATGGTAGCGGAGCGCCTCCTCGATGCAGCTGAAGGGCAGAGTGTTGAAAGCGTTGGCGATGTCTAAAGACACCGCCAACAACACCCCGCCTTGAACAACTGCATCCTTCGCTTCGGTCTTGAGGCGCAAGATGGCATCTACTGTCGAACGCCCTGCCCGGAAACCGAACTGGGCGTCCGACAAGTTCGGGCCAACTGCTTCTAAGTGCCGGACGATGCGGGTAGCGAGAATCTTCTCTAGCATCTTCCCCGCCTCGTCCAGCAAGACAATCGGCCTGTACGCCGATGGAGACTCTGTTGGGCGACCGGCCTTCTGCAGCAGCACCAGTTGACCCTCCTTCCAGGCCTTAGGGAACCGTCTCGAGGTCAGACAGGCATCAAACAGCTCCCTAAGCCTATCTTCCAGGGCCGCTTCAAGAGCCAGGGCCAGCACCCTTGCAGGCACACCGTCCGGTCCAGGGGCAGTTCTTTTCGACCGCGCCCGCAGAATTGCCGACTCCATCTCCGCGTCCGATATTGGGGGAGTCTCCACCTCCGCATCTTGGTCAGCCTCCGCTTCGGCCATATTCGGGGAAGGGTGATCCGCCTGGTCCGGGAAGAGTGTCTCCACGACCCTTGCGAGAAACTGAGGCTGGAGGGTTTCCGTCAGTGGGGGGCCTCGAGTGCGGAGTTTCTTCCGCGCCGCACGGTATGGGCGTCCCCATGGATCACGGTTCAGATCCTCCAGTGCCTCAGCTCTCGACTGCTCCTTACCTTGACAGATCGCCAACTGCAGATCCCCCCGAGCATTGCGGTATGACTGATGCAGTTGGGACTGAAGGATTTCCAGCTCTTCGTCGCGGCGGCGTAACCTACGAACTTGTGAGTAGATCCTCCGGGCAATTGTACAGGCCGCGCGGAGGTCCGCTATCTCCTGGGACCACCAGTAGACCGCCCGCTTTGGAGGTTGCCTTCGGGAGCGAGGCATGGCTGCATCGCACACAGCCGTCATGGCGTGGCGAAAGCAGTCAGCCCCGACATCGACACCCTCTGCAGCAGGCGGTGAGGACAGCCAAGCCTGGACAATGGCTGCTTCCTCTAGGAGGTCCCCGTCAAGCCGCCTCACCGCCCACCTTGGGAACTGTCGAGCGTCAGATCGTGGAGACACTGCTGGGCCCGAGGAGGTGGAGATATCCATACAGATGTACAGGTGATCCGATAGAGTCTCCACACTCTCAAGGACCCGCCAATCCTGAACCCTTGCGGCGACAGCAGGGGTAGCGAACGAGAGGTCCACTATTGACCCCCCCTGCTGCCGGACGCACGTGTTAACGGAGCCCCTGTTTAAAAGACAGAGGCCCGCAGCCATCGCCCATTCCTCGACCGCCTCCCCTCTGACGTCCGTCCCGGGGGACCCCCACGCGGTGGATTTCGCGTTGAAGTCCCCCATGACGATGGCATGGGACGGCATCATTCGCCGAACCGAGGTCCCCAGGCGGTCCAGGAAGTCCTCGAACTCCGCTAGGCTCCTATTTGGGGAGAAATAAACTCCAAAGAGAATTATGTCCCCCCAGGTGGCTGCAACAAATCCTCGACTCCTCTCTCTGACGGTTAATGGCGCCGAGGAGCTGATAATAGCTACAGAGCCGTCCATGTCACCTACCCAGTCAGGCCGAGCTGGGATGAAATACGGCTCCGCCACTACAGCCACACCAATAGACCGCTCCGCCATGGTTTGGAGAACCAAGTCCTGCGCACCGGCGCAGTGGTTCAGGTTCGCCTGGAGGAGAGAATGAGAACGGACCGGGTCCATAATTAGTCCGTTATCATTATCGCCCCCTGCGACGGCTCTTCCAATCGCACCGCGCCGGAAGCGGTCGAGACCTGAGTAGTCAGACCATCCCTTCTAGGACGAACTGGCGGCTTGCAGTTCTTTCTACCAGCGATGTGGCCAGCCGGTCGTCCCGCTGCCGCGCACAGTAAGCAGTGTGGGTCGGCAGAGCACGCGGACGCCAGATGCCCCGGCTTACCGCAGCGGAAGCAGTGTCCACTAAGGTCGACGTCAGAGTCACACTTCCGGCATACGTGTCCCGACCCCCAGCACCTGTAGCACCTCAGGGGCCGAGCGTCCAGAACCACGACCCTAGCAGAGCTCCAACACACCATAAGCCGACCAGCGTCAGCCAGGTGTTTGGCCACAGCGATGGGGCACTGGGTCCAGACCGAGCTGGCGCCCCCCGGGCCAGGGCGGATTGGGCCGACTCGGACCGCGTCCGGAGAGCAGCCAGTCTTCCGTGCGATCGCGTCTTGCACGTCTTCCGCAGTCACGGAGTCGTCAAGGCCCGAGATGCGCAGTTCAGCGCACTTAGTCGGCCTCGAGACCTTGACCTCCTCTGCAAAGATCGCTCGCAGTTTCTCAGCGACGCGGTCTGCCCCCACGGTGCCTTCGGCCCCTGGGAACTCCAGCATGCGGGCCCCGGTTAAGGCCTGTCGGAACCTGACATCTGTTATGCCAAGCTCCTCCAGATTCACGGCTTGTCTGGCCTTAGTCAGGACGGCCGCGTACGTGACGCCTCTTTCCGCTGCCTCAGGCTGCAGGGTCAAAACTACCGCAGCAGACCGGGGCGCACGAAGCCCTCGCTTTGTGCTCTTGCCCTTCTTGGGCCCGGAAGACTGGTTTCCTTGAGGGGTTTTTTGGGGCATCGAAGGAGAAGAACCCTCATTCTTCTTTTTCTTCTTTTTCTTTTTCCTCCTTACGGTCTGCCAGCCCTCACTGGCAGACGCCGATGGGTCTGCATCGGGGGCCCGCGTGGTAGCTGTTGGAACGGATGCACTCGGCGGAGCTCCCCTCTGCGTCTCAGGCATTCGAGAAGGCATCTGAGGAGCCACAGAAGGCTGTGTCAGCCTGTTCCCTGTGCCGCCAGCGCTGCTAGTAGCAGCCGCACTCCTGCGATCCGCTGCCAGGGGTGGACGAATGGTCTTCGCTGGTAGGAGGCGATCCTCGATGCCAGCAAACCGGGCATCCATCATTTTTTTGATCTGGGTAACGATGGCATGCGTCTGCATCTCGCTTATAGGTAGCCCCTGCGGGAGCGACTTCTCCGGAGCAGAAGTACCCCTGGAACCTGCGGGCTCCGGCTGCGGCGGATCTTCCGTCCGCACCCGAAGACCCACGACTTCTTCCCGAAGAGCCAACATCTCCTGACGGAGTGCCTCAACCTCCTTCCGCAGTCGGTCGTTCATCAGGTGGAGCCTTCGGGTCTCCTCACTGGAGCTCCTGCTGGCGAGCCCCTCTATGGCCAGCCTGACCCGCTCTGCTGCTTCTCGGATGGCCCGCTGACTCGTGCCCTTTAAGTTTTTGGACTTTCGAGTGGTATCCAAAACCACCTCGATGTCCAGTAGGGCTATTTTTTCAAGTTCCTCTGCTGAGGCGGAAGAACTCTGCCCCATCAGAGGAACGTCAGCGCTGGCAGGCGTCTCCGCACTCGCCACAGTCGCGTTGACGGCCATTTGGCATGCAAGCACTGTGGTGGCGATTTCAGCCTGCTCCATCTGCATTGGCGCGTCGGAGTCGCTAACTCCGCTGGCCTCTGACGTATTGGGGTGCTTTAGGAAGCGACCCCGGGGGTTACGTGGCGCTGCCAGAGCGCTCACTCCGGAAGGTATCCCACGTCCTCGGCCCCGCCTGGCTGTCGCCACCTTGGGGGCCGGCAGGTTCTCTTCACTAGAGGACAAACCCACCGAACCCGCGTCCGACTCACAAGCACGCGGTCGTTTCCCCCAAAACTTGGAGGGAGATGCCGCAATTGTTTGCGGTGTGTCGTCGACCCCCGACAACACACTCACCCTCTGCAGAAGCACGCGTGGCTCTGCCAGAGCCTCTGCTCTCGTCTTCATTGACGCAGTGCCAGAGTCCGACACTGCGTCCGCCGCGCGGTGCTCACCCGGCTCTCGGTCGGGTGACCCAAAACTAAAAGAGATCAGGTCTTCAAACGACCTAGATCTCGAGGAGCCTCCTCGGCTCTTGTTGCCATCGGCAAGCGGAAAACGTTTGTTGCCCTCCCCAGAATACGGTGGGCTTGACGACCCCGAAGGGATCGTGGCGGATTCTCCAGCTGCTGAGCAGCTGGTACCGCCCTGGGGTACTTCTTTACAAAGCGTCTTTTTCATTTTAATTCGTCCTTTGAAGGGTATGGTCCCTGTCTCCTTTCTTCCCTTTTTTTTTTTTTTTTTTTTTTTTTTTGTTGTCCCTATGACTATTCTGTCGCTCTCACAGTCACGTCTGATGGCCAGACGCGTACTTGAGAGCGACGAATGCCAATATCCCTGTACATACCCCGCAACGACCGTAACGTGGCATGTACAAGACATACTATCCCAAACCCCGATTCACTCCCCGGGGACCCCGAGGAGAGAATCACTAATCATATATCGTCCGATAGGCTCGCTCCGTGAGCCATCGCACGATATACGACGAAATAACCCAACCCGGATTCACTCCCCGAGAGTCTCGAGGAGTGAACCACTAATCACGTACCGTCCGATAACCCGCTCCGTGAGCCATCGCACGGTACCCGACAAAATAACCCAGCCCTGATTCACTCCCCGAGAGCTTCGAGGAGTGAATCACTAATCACGTATCGTCCGATGAGCCCGCTCCGTGAGCCATTGCACGATACACGACGAAATAACCCGACCCTGATTCACTCCCCGAGAGCCTCGAGGAGTGAACTACTAATCACGTACCGTCCGATGAGCCCGCTCCGTGAGCCATCGCACGGTACACGATGAAATATCCCGACCCTGATCCACTCCTCGAGGAACTTGAAGAGTGAATCGCGAATCACACATCGTCCGATAGACCCGCTCCGTGAGTCATCACACGACGTGCGGTGCGCCCCTCCCCAGAAAGCGCCTGGTGGTTTTTTGTTGCGTCTATTTCTTATGGAATTAGACCAAGAACAGGGCGGCAACCACGTGAAGGTAACACACCAGACTTGCCTTGAGGATCTACACGACCGTAGCGCTCCCCCTCAAGACCCCGCCACCCTACCGCCTCTGAGGGAGGCAGTAAGGTAGACCTGCATCTATGCTACCAAGCAAAGCATGTGCAAAGCTTGTCGTTGTGCAACCGCGAAAGCATAAATACAGATCCGCCCCGCCCCAAACCTAACCTAACCTTTTTTTTTTTTTTTTTTTTTTTTTTTGACGCTGGGAAAAAATGCATTACGCATACCCTCCCGTCGGGGGATGGGAGGGGTATGTGGGACTCCCCGGGCGGCCAAACACCACGGTATACCCACTAAAACGACCCAGCGCATTCCCGCTTCGTCATAGTGGAGGGGGACTGGGAAACCGGCACAGCCTTTACTTCCAGTCCCCCGCCGACGAACACACAAGGCTGACCCCCCTCTTGTCCTCACGGCACGGACGTGGAGGGGGGGTTCGGGAATGACCGACGGAGGTGACGGGTGCAATGCGGGCGTAGGCACCCCCGCGCCTTTCGCCCGCCCGTCACCGTGAGGAGGGAGGGCAAACGCCCCTTCCCCCCCCCCCGCCCGCAGAGCAGCGCAGCGAGAGTAAACTCCCGCTGGCGCTCCGCCTCCTCCTTCTGCGAAATCGCAGAAGGAGGCAACCGCTGACCAGGCCTCCTCGCTCCCCAGCATGGTGTTCCGTGGCACGCACGCCGGGAAGCGGGAGGCCCAGTCGCCCGCGAGGTGACGGGTGCAATGCGAGCGAAGGCACCTCCGTGCCTGTCGCCCGCCCGTCACCGTGAGGGGGGAGGGCAAACGCCCCTTCCCCCCCTCTCCGCTAGCGGAGCGGCGCAGCGGGAGGAACCTCCCGCGCGCGCTCCGCTGACCAGGCCTCCTCTCCACACTCCCCAGCATGGCCTCGACCACGCCGGGAAGCGGGAGGCCCAGTCCCCCGCGGCACTCCCCTGCTGTGCCCTCTGCTATGCCCGCTGCTCAGAGGGCACGCAGGGGAACGCACACCGCACATCGCATGAGTCATCACACGACGTGCGGTGCGCCCCTCCCCAGAAAGCGCCTGGTGGTTGTTTGTTGCGTCTATTTCTTATGGAATTAGACCAAGAACAGGGCGGCAACCACGTGAAGGTAACACACCAGACTTGCCTTGAGGATCTACACGACCGTAGCGCTCCCCCTCAAGACCCCGCCACCCTACCGCCTCTGAGGGAGGCAGTAAGGTAGACCTGCATCTATGCTACCAAGCAAAGCATGTGCAAAGCTTGTCGTTGTGCAACCGCGAAAGCATAAATACAGATCCGCCCGCCCCCCAACCTAACCTAACCTAACCTAACCTTTTTTTTTTTTTTTTTTTTTTTTTTTTTTTTTTTTTTTTTTTTGACGCTGGGAAAAAATGCATTACGCATACCCTCCCGTCGGGGGATGGGAGGGGTATGTGGGACTCCCCGGGCGGCCAAACACCACGGTATACCCACTAAAACGACCCAGCGCATTCCCGCTTCGTCATAGTGGAGGGGGACTGGGAAACCGGCACAGCCTTTACTTCCAGTCCCCCGCCGACGAACACACAAGGCCGACCCCCCTCTTGTCCTCACGGCACGGACGTGGAGGGGGGGTTCGGGAATGACCGACGGAGGTGACGGGTGCAATGCGGGCGGAGGCACCCCCGCGCCTGTCGCCCGCCCGTCACCGTGAGGAGGGAGGGCAAACGCCCCTTCCCCCCCCCCGCCCGCAGAGCAGCGCAGCGAGAGTAAACTCCCGCTGGCGCTCCACCTCCTCCTTCTGCGAAATCGCAGAAGGAGGCAACCGCTGACCAGGCCTCTCGTCCCCCAGCACGGTGTTCACGCACGCTCGCCGGGAAGCGTGAGGCCCAGTCGCCCGCAAGGTGACGGGTGCAATGCGGGCGGAGGCACCTCCGTGCCTGTCGCCCGCCCGTCACCGTGAGGAGGGAGGGCAAATGCCCCTTCCCCCCCTCTCCGCTAGCGGAGCGGCGCAACGAGAGAGACCTCCCGCGCGCGCTCCGCTGACCAGGCCTCCTCTCCACACTCCCCAGCATGGCCTCGACCACGCCGGGAAGCGGGAGGCCCAGTCCCCCGCGGCACTCCTCTGCTGTGCCCTCTGCTATGCCCGCTGCTCAGAGGGCACGCAGGGGAACGCACACCGCACATCGCATGAGTCATCACACGACGTGCGGTGCGCCCCTCCCCGGAAAGCGCCTGGTGGTTTTTTGTTGCGTCTATTTCTTATGGAATTAGACCAAGAACAGGGCGGCAACCACGTGAAGGTAACACACCAGACTTGCCTTGAGGATCTACACGACCGTAGCGCTCCCCCTCAAGACCCCGCCACCCTACCGCCTCTGAGGGAGGCAGTAAGGTAGACCTGCATCTATGCTACCAAGCAAAGCATGTGCAAAGCTTGTCGTTGTGCAACCGCGAAAGCATAAATACAGATCCGCCCCCCCCCAACCTAACCTTTTTTTTTTTTTTTTTTTTTTTTGACGCTGGGAAAAAATGCATTACGCATACCCTCCCGTCGGGGGACGGGAGGGGTATGTGGGACTCCCCGGGCGAACCCGGTATACCCACTAAAACGACCCAGCGCATTCCCGCTTCGTCAGAGTGGAGGGGGACTGGGAAACCGGCACAGCCTTTACTTCCAGTCCCCCACCGACGATTGCAAGGCAAGACCCCTCACACCCTCACGGGTGTGGGGGGTCGGGAATGACCGACGGTGGTGACGGCTGCAATGCGGGCGGAGGCACCCCCGTGCCTGCCGCCCGCCCGTCACCATGAGGAGGGAGGGCACGACGCCTTCTCCCCCTTCTCCGTCTGCGGAGCGGCGCAGCGAGAGGGTCGTCCTCCCGCGCCCGCTCCGCCTCCTCCTTCTGCAAGAGTACGTCCTCGCAGAAGGAGGCTACTGCCGACCAGGCCTCCTCGCTCCCCAGCATGGCGTTAACCACGCCGGGAAGCGAGAGGTCCGGTCCGACCACCGCGGTGAGACCGCGGCGCAGCTCGGACCACGCCGGGCACTCCTCGAGGGTGTGCTGCGCCGTGTCCTCCGCCGCGCCGCAGTCGTGGCACGCCGGGGTCTCCTCCCTCCCGATCCGGTGCAGGTGCGATCCGAAGCATCCATGCCCAGACAACACCTGGACCAGACGGAAAGAGAGGAAACCGTGAGACCGCTCGAGCCAGCCCTGCAGGACCGGACCGAGCGCATCCAACGTCCGGCGGCCAAAGGCGGCGCTGGCGAGGTCCTCCGTCCAATGGAGGACGATGGCGTCCTTCGCCTCTCGCCGCACCGCCTCCCGCTCTTCGCCCGTGGGGCGCTCCCCGAGCGCCTTTCGGCGCGCCGTCCACTCGTACACTCTGGCGAGCACCCAAGCCTCCAATTCCCATGGAGGGGTGCCCGCCAGAGCGCACGCCGCCGAAAAGCCCACTGAGCGGTAAGCCCTCGCCACCCGCTGTGCAATAGCCCGCTGGGGCCTGCGGATGGCGGTAGCGTTCTCCCTCCTATGGAGGGAGTCCGCCCAGATGGGTGCCCCGTATAGGGCCATGCTCCGCAAAATGCCGGCATAGAGGCGCCGGCACTTCGCCTTGGGCCCCCCCAGGTTTGGGAGGAGCCATGAGAGGGCGTCCGCGGCCTTCAACAGGCGCGTCGACAGCCCGCTGAAATGCGGGCCGAAGCGCCACCTGTCGTCCAGCACCAGCCCCAGATATTTCATCCGGGGCTGGACCCCTATACGGACGCCCTCCACCCCCAACCTAACCTAACCTAACCGTTGATATCTTCGCTTCCAGACGCGCGATTTTGACGCTGTTTTCAGCTCAAATTGACATAACTAGGCGTCCGCCTACGTATTGACCACCCCGCACTGACCTGCACCCCTGGATAAAATAATTGCGACCTACCCCTAGTTTTTTAATACATTTTTCAAGTAAATCGTCTAAATTAATTGTTTTTCCAAATTTTCTTTGCATTCTAACATCAAATTATAGTTTCAATAGTACTCACCCTTCATCCCTGTGTCCCGGTCCGCGTTCCGTCAGCCGGCGTCCCAGTTGGAGGCTGATAACCTAAATTTTTTTTGGTTCAAAAACTGGTTTTTTGACCATAATTCCAGAATTTTCTTCGGCACCTACCACGTTTTATTTCGCAGATCGCTAGCCCGCGTGGAGAAGCGTCTCTGGACGTATCGCACGTGCGTCTAGCTCAAATAAAACATAAATATTTTTTCAAAATTGTCATTTTCAAGTAGTTTCTGCTAGTACCAAAATCCACGTAAGGGGATAAGAGAAGGAGAATGTGCCAGCGCCAGCAGCCAGCCTGCAGGCGCAACCGCCCCCCCCACCCCCTAAGCCTCCCGTGGCCGAGGCCGGTTGGCAGGTTGTCGGGGAGAAAAAGAAAGGGCGGAAAGCGGCCAAAAAGGCCCGAAAGGAGAAGCGGAGGCGCCAGCACAAGGCGCGGAGCGTCGCGGCTAGGCTCCGCGCCCCGAAAACCGCAGCTGTAGTGATTACACTACAGCCGGACGCGGAAAAGAGGGGCGTGTCCTACCGCGACGTACTCGCAAAAGCGAAAGCGGCGGTGGATCTCGGGGAGCTCGGGATCACCGGGGGCCTCCGGCTCAAGGTCTCTAAGACAGGGGCTCGAGTGCTGGAGATCCCTGGTGAAACCAGTGGCTCGTCCGCTGACGCTCTGGCTGAAAAGCTCAGAGCGTCCTTAGATGCGGACGAGGCCCGAGTGTCCAGGCCCGTCAAATGTGCAGACATGCGCATCGTGGGCCTGGATGACTCGACAACCAAGGAGGAGGTGTTGGCTGCCGTAATCAAGTCCGGGGGGTGCCCTGCCGAGCAGGTCAGGGTAGGCACCCTACGTCCGGACCTCACGGGCACGCAGACCGTCACGGTTTGCTGCCCTGTTACGGCGGCCAAAAAAATCGTGGAGGACCGAAGGCTCCTGGTGGGCTGGGTTGCAGCGCAGGTGAAGCTGCTGGAGCCCAAACCTCTGAGGTGCTACCGCTGCCTCGTGGGACACCACGTGTCAGTGAAATGCACTTCGGAGGTGGACCGCAGCGGACTTTGCTTCCGCTGCGGTCAGCCCGGTCACATGGCCGCGGTTTGTTTCGCCACGCCGCACTGCTCTGCATGTGCGGCGGCTGGCAAACCGGCCGATCACCGGGCAGGGAGTAAGACCTGCGCCCCACCCGCCCAGGCCAGAGGCAGGGGAAGGCCCTCCGCCACCACCCCCACCGTCGTTACCGCCGCAGCCGCCGCCACTGTCACCGCTGCCGCCGCCGCCGTAACTGCCGCCTCCGCAGCGGAGCCGCCCCAGGGGGCCCGAGAGGGGACTGAAATGGAGTGCCAATAACGGCCCCATTACGTCTCCTCCAGGCGAACATCAACCACTGCGCCTGCGCTCAGGACCTGTTGCTCCAGAGCATGGCGCAGTGGTCGATTAACGTCGCCGTGGTCGCTGAGCCCTACTTTGTCCTGCCCAGGGAAGACTGGGTGAAGGACCTTAGTGGCTCAGTGACCATCATTTCGTCGGCCGCCGCCGGTACCCCGACCCTGGAGAGTGTCAGGCAGGGTCAGGGGTGCGTAGCAGCACGGTTCGGGGAGATCGTCGTAGTGGGTGTCTACTTCTCCCCGAGCCGAACTCTCGCCGAGTTCCACAACTCCCTCAGGGAGTTGAGTGTCGTCGTCCGCAGCTATCCCCTCCCCGTGCTTGTGCTCGGGGACTTCAATGCCAAGAACTTGGCTTGGGGTTCTCGTTACACTGACGTGCGGGGTAGGATGGTGGAGGACTGGGCTCTGGAGACAGGCCTAGTCGTCCTAAATCGGGGTTCTGTCCCCACGTGTGTGCGGATGCGGGGTGATTCGGTGGTGGACATCTCGTTCGCTAGCCCCGCTCTGTCACCGCGTGTCGTTGACTGGCGCGTCATGGAGGGGGTGGAGACATACTCCGACCACCGGTATATCCGGTTCGATGTCTCTGCCCAGACCTCAAGCGCGCTGGTCCTACAGGCCCCGAGTGGTCCGCGATGGGCGCTGAAGCAGCTGGACCGGGAGCTCCTCCTGGAAGCCTCGATAGTGCAGGCCTGGGTGACATCACCGGTCAGGCCTGCCGACATCAACGATGAGGCGGGTTGGTTCCAGGAGGCCATGTCCGATATATGCGACGTGGCAATGCCCCGAGTTCGGCCAGAAAGCGCCCGGCGTCAGGTGTACTGGTGGTCGCGAGAGCTGACGTCTCTGCGCGAGGCGTGCGTCGCTGCGCGGCACCTGTACGCCAGGCATCGCAGGCTCCGCATCCGCCCTCCGGATGCGGCAGCCATTGAGGCGGAGCTGTATGAGGGATACAGAGTGGCGAAGACCGCCCTCCTAGAGGCTGTCCAGCGGGCCAAGGATGCGGCCCGCGAAGAGATGCTGGAGACTCTGAACGCAGATCCGTGGGGGCGCCCTTACAAAATGGTGAGGGACAAACTCCGCATCAGGGCCCCCCCGCTGACGCAGAGTCTCCGGCCTGAGCTGGTGGAGGATGTGGTGAGCGCTCTGTTCCCCTCGCGTGGGGAACACCCTCCCCCACCTATGGCTCCGCCGCTTGCGATGCCAGAAGCGGACCACCCAACGGACGACGACGACGTTCCGGAAGTGACCGGGGTAGACCTGAGAGTGGCGGTAGGCAGGCTTAAGGCCAAAAATACCGCCCCGGGACCCGATGGCTTGCCTGGCAAAGCCTGGGTCCTGGCCTCGGAGGCTCTCGGGCCCCGACTGGAGGGACTCTTAAGCGCATGCTTGGAGAGAGGCCAGTTCCCGCTTCGTTGGAAGACGGGCAAACTGGTCCTCATTCGGAAGCCGGGGCGCCCTGCGGACTCTCCGTCCGCATACCGGCCCATTGTGTTGCTCGACGAGGTGGGCAAGCTCTTTGAAAGAGTAATTGCAAACCGCCTCGCCGGGCACCTTGCGGGGATTGGGCCGGATCTTGCGGAACACCAGTTTGGTTTCCGCAAGAGGCGCTCGACGGTGGACGCCATCATGCGCGTGAGAGCCCTCACGACGGGGAATGCGGTGTCCCGGGGTGGGGTGGTTTTGGTGGTGTCTCTTGACATCGCCAATGCCTTCAACTCCATACCCTGGAGCTGCATTAGGGAGGCACTCCGGTATCACCAGGTGCCGACCTACCTCCGTCGTATTGTCGGGGACTACCTAACGGATAGGGCCGTCATCTACCCTGGTCGCGACGGCCAGTGGAACCGGCGAGAGATGTCGTGCGGTGTTCCACAGGGATCGGTCCTAGGGCCGCCCTTGTGGAACATCGGTTACGACTGGGTGCTGCGCGCCGACCTCCCTGGTGGCGTCAGCGTAGTTTGTTACGCTGACGACACGCTGGTGCTGGCGCAGGGGAGGTCGTACGAGGCGGCGGCCGAACTTATGACACGCGGGGTTGCGATAGTCGTGGAGAGGATCCGGCAATTGGGTCTCGAGGTGGCTTTGCACAAGTCCGAGGCCATGTGCTTTCATGGGCCTCGGAATGCGCCACCGTCGGGATCCATAGTAACGGCGGGAGGGGTTCCCATCGGCGTCGAGTCGACGTTGAAATACCTAGGGCTCGTCCTCGATAGCCGGTGGAACTTCGTGGAGCATTTCCGACGTTTGGCCCCCAAATTGGAACGGACCGGGGCTGCCTTCAGGCGGCTCCTGCCCAACCTGGGGGGTCCAAGCGCCTCCTGCCGGAGGCTCTACGCGGGGGTCGTGCGGTCCATGGCCCTTTACGGGGCCCCGGTGTGGGCGCGTTCCTTGAGGCGGCGAGCCGCCCACTACCTGAACGCGCCCCAGAAGGTGGTAGCCGTAAGGCTAGTCCGGGGGTACCGCACGATCTCCGGCGAGGCGGCGAGCCTCCTTGCTGGATTGCCGCCATGGGATCTGGAGGCGATAGTCCTCGCGCGCCTACATGAGTGGCGCGTAGAGGCACTACGCCGGGGGGAAACTCCGCTGCCGCGGCAAATTGTCGCACTGCGGACAGACTTCCGGCGCGATCTCATGGCGACATGGAGAGAGCGACTATCGCAACCCCGTGCAGGGCACGCCACAATAGTGGCGATAAGTCCCCTCTTTGAGGAGTGGCTGGAGAGGGGCCACGGCACCCTCACCTTCCGCCTGACGCAGGTCCTCACCGGACACGGTTGTTTCGGGAGGTTCCTGCACCGAATCGGGCGGGAGGAAACGCCCAGGTGTTACCACTGTGAGGGCCGCCCAGAGGATACGGTGGAGCACACGGTAGAGGTCTGCCCCGCTTGGGCGGAGCACCGCCGTGTCCTCGTAGCGGCGATCGGCGGCGGCGACCTATCGCGTCCGGCCCTGGTCCGGTCCATGGTCCGGAGCGAAAGGGAATGGGACGCCGTCACCTCCTTCTGCGAAGCAGTCATGCTAGCGAAGGAGGTGGCGGAGCGTGAGAGGGAGAGAACCTCTCGTCCCAGCCGCCGCGGGAGACGCCTCGGGCGTCGGGGGTCACGTGGTGGCTTCCGGCCACCGTAGACGCGGACCTGTGGACGGAGAGTAATGGGCTAGCTCGCCGTCCGTCCGTCTTTTGACGACAGGCCGTGTTGACGGCGCGTTCGTGTTCCACGCGCGCCTCAAAGAGATGTCAGCAAATAGGGAGGGGCCCGCAAGGGCCGATGCCTGCCAGGGCTGCGGGCTGTTCGAAAGAGATACCGCGGCCCTGGAACACAAAGGGCAAGGAAGGAACATGGATGGGTTTTAGTCAGTACAAGTCTGACACTCCCTTCCGCTCTGCCCAGAGCGAGAGAAGTCATTTGATGATTTCCCATCCGTAAAAAAAAAAAAAAAAAAAAAAAAGGGGATAAGAGAAATATAAAAACGTTGATATCTTCGCTTCCAGACGCGCGATTTTGATGCTGTTTTCAGCTCAAATTGACATAACTAGGCGTCCGCCTACGTATTGACCACCCCGCACTGACCTGCACCCCTGGATAAAATAATTGCGACCTACCCCTAGTTTTTTAATACATTTTTCAAGTAAATCGTCTAAATTAATTGTTTTTCCAAATTTTCTTTGCATTCTAACATCAAATTATAGTTTCAATAGTACTCACCCTTCATCCCTGTGTCCCGGTCCGCGTTCCGTGAGCCGGCGTCCCAGTTGGAGGCTGATAACCCAAATTTTTTGGTTCAAAAACTGGTTTTTTGACCATAACTCCAGAATTTTCTTCGGCACCTACCACGTTTTATATCGCAGATCGCTAGCCCGCGCGGAGACGCGTCTCTGGACGTATCGCACGTGCGTCTAGCTCAAATAAAACATAAATATTTTTTCAAAATTGTCATTTTCAAGTAGTTTCTGCTAGTACCAAAATCCACGTAAGGGGATAAGAGAAATATAAAAACGTTGATATCTTCGCTTCCAGACGCGCGATTTTGACGCTGTTTTCAGCTCAAATTGACATAACTAGGCGTCCGCCTACGTATTGACCACCCCGCACTCACCTGCACCCCTGGATAAAATATTTACGACCTACCCCTAGTTTTTTAATACATTTTTCAAGTAAATCGTCTAAATTAATTGTTTTTCCAAATTTTCTTTGCAATCTAACATCAAATTATAGTTTCAATAGTACTCACCCTTCATCCCTGTGTCCCGGTCCGCGTTCCGTGAGCCGGCGTCCCAGTTGAAGGCTGATAACCTAAATTTTTTGGTTCAAAAACTGGTTGTTTGACCATAACTCCAGAATTTTCTTCGGCACTCATCCCGTTTTATTTCACAGATCGCTTGCCCGCGTGGAGACGCGTCTCTGGACGTATCGTTCGCGCGTCTAGCTCAAATAAAATTTAACCACCCATCCTCCCTCTGGTCTAAAGGAAGGTAGACATGGGGTTTTCGGCAAAAATTGTTTACAAGTTTTTATTTTCTATTGCTTTTTTTGGGGTTAGTTGAAGGGTTCTGCAGGGAAAACTCGCTTTTTACATTAGTGACCGAGCCTGCTAAGGCAAAAGTTTATGTGACAAGGATAATTATTATTCTATAATTTTATTGTATTTATCTTTTTAATTGATTTATTATATTATTATTTGCTGTGTTCCCCCCTTTACAGGGACCCAGAATTATCCAGTGTCCATCTTCTTTGATTGACCTGTTGGTCTAGTGGTTAGTGACCCTGACTGCTAGCACGGAGGTCGTGGGTTCGATTCCCACACAGGACAAATCTTTGTGCGATGAGTACGATTATTTGTTCTGTATCTGGGTGTATAATTTATCTATAATATGTATGTATTTAGAAATATATTTATCAGTTGTCTGGTTTCCATAGTACAGGCTCTGCCTAGTTTGGGATCAGATGGCTGTGTGTTGGTTGTCCCAAGATATTATTATTTATTATTATTCTCTCCTCAAGAGCAGTTAGTGTTGTACCACCTCCTTTTTACAGTGGTCTGTCCTGACAACACCTTTCCAAAATTTTAAAAATGTTCCGCACCCCATCCAGCACCGTGAAGATGCAAGTCTCTGGTGGCTCGCCGCGATCGGCGGAGGAAGCGAGGCTTTCGCCTGATGCGAGGAGGAGAATCTCCTTCGGAGATGACACTCCTCCCACCTTGCAAAATAAAGTAAGTAATAATATTGTAGTTTAAATTTAGGGTTTTCATGGAAGTTTTTGTTTTTGTTCAGTGACTGGGCAACTAAGGGTATTAGGAAAAGTAGGGAGCGATTGTTTGAGCTGTACGGCCTTAAGCCTTACATCAACTCAGAAACTTTTAATAAATATGTTACAACTTATTCAAAAAAATTTAAAAACACATGTAAGGTAGCTAAAGCCTTATTCATTAGCAACAAGATTAAATCCGCCGATAATAAAATAAAGACAGTTTGGAAAATTATCAATAGTGAAACTAATAGAAATAAAAAATATAATAATGATATCACACTAGAGACTTCACGGGGTCTTCTGAGCTCTAAAAACGAAGTTGCGCAAGAATTTGTAGATTTCTTTACTAGTATCCCACTTAAAACGACTGAAACCTTAAATTCCTCACCCTTGCTTTCTATTGAGTTATTAAGAGCTAACGTTTCAGCCTGTCCGGTTGAATTTCAATTTAAGCATATAAACCCCATAGCAGTCATTAAAGCTTTTAAGGAAATCAAAATAAAATTAATTGAAGATCTCTGGGGAATGTCGATTAAAGTTTGTCAAACTATTAATGAGACTATAGCACCGTACTTAGCCTTAATATTTAACTTGTGTGTGGACCAAGGAGTCTTCCCGGACCTTATGAAATACAGTAAGGTAATACCACTTTTCAAATCCGGGGACAGTAAAGACACAAATAACTATAGACCCGTATCCGTGTTGCCGGTTTTCAGGAAGGTGTTTGAAAAGGTAATGCTTAATCAAATGCTTAACCACTTTAACACCAATAAAATCTTACATGAGAAACAGTATGGTTTCACCAAAGGACGTTGCCCGACTGACGCCGGTGTCAACTTATTAAAACACATATTTACTGCGTGGGAAGAGGCACAAGATGCCATTGGAATCTTCTGTTACCTCTCGAAAGCATTTGATTGCGTAAACCACGAAACCCTACTCTTAAAACTTGAACATTACGGTTTAGGGAAACTTGCGCTCAGTTTAGTGAAATCATATTTAAACGATAGACATCAGCAAGTACAAATAAATGGTGTCAATTCAATGGGTTTAAAAGTAAGTATGGGTGTACCGCAAGGTTCGATATTAGGTCCTTTCCTCTTTTTAGTCTATATAAATGATCTACCCCATTTATTTAAATGCGTTTATTTAATTGCATTAAAATTTAGGAAAAAGTCCCGAAACCCTCATGTGAACAGCATTGTGTTGAGTGTTTCTTCAGCAATCTGGAAGAGGGCACTCGAAGGAGGCAAGCTCCGCATTGACCTCCAGAGAGTGCGTGTCGAGGATCAGACGCCTCTGGTGCAGTGCACCCGCTGCTTGGCGTACGGCCACGGCAAGCGCCTATGTACGGAGTCGGCCGACCTGTGCAGCCACTGTGGCGGTCCACACCTTAGGGTGGACTGCCCAGAAAAGCACACAGGCAAAGCAGCGGTGTGCGTTAACTGCACCAGAGCCAAGCTGGAGGAGCACTCGCACAATGCGTTCAGCGATTTGTGCCCGGTGCGAAGGAAGTGGGACGCATTCGCGCGAGCTACCATAGCGTATTGCTAAGGTTGTCGGTGCGCCCACTTTCACGTTCATGGAGATGAATAGGTCGACACAACCAGATTGCAGTCGCATTGAGCGAACCACTAGGGTTGGCTTAATGGAGGATGGTAATTCAAGTCACTTTTCTGAGAAAGTGACTGAAATTATGCTGAACCGTAAGCTAACTCTAGTGGAATCGTCAAGTTGTGTCGATCCTTGTGTAAATTTTTGCTGTCATTTCGTTAGAGCAGGAACACTATTAAATGTAACTGCACTCATGATAATATTGACGTTTGACAATGTATGATATTGACTTATATAATAACTATATTTTCCCATACTATATAAAACTATATTAAAAATTTCTCCCATACGTCGATAAAGAAGTTTCACTTCAATAAAGTAAATCTAGTTAATGATAGTTTATGTTAATATATGTAAAAAAGTTAAAATAAAATCAAAGAGTGTGGTCTCTTCGGCCTCCAAACAATCAGTCGCAAAAAGTTTTAAAACCCGCAGACAAGGGCTCTGATCATGTCAGAGGGGCTAAAACCACACTCCTGCCCCGCCAGTGGGGCAGGAGTGTGGTTTTAGCCGGTTCGAGTCCGGCACTACCTCGACTGTCTCACAATCAGCGAGGCAGTCGAGGTGTCCGTAAAAAAAAAACCTAACCTAACCTCTGGTAACACTGAAATCTGCCATCAATGGTATTGTGCATTGTTAACATCGCATGTCGCTTTGTGAGAAATATAAGGTTTTAGGTACGACAAAGTGTTCTATCACGTCATGTAAAAGTGAATCTTAAAGTTGTGGCATATCATATCACAGCCCAAGGGTAAGGAATATTTTCGTTTACTAACAATGATTACTGTGGCCATGCTTTAGACGTTTTGTAGACGAAGGACTTTGCTTTCGTGTATTTTTTTTTCATTAAAACTATTCATGTTATGCGTATGAGAAATTTAATGTGTGTACAGACGCCAGCAGGTCAAGCTACCCAAAACTGTCAGATTTTCGGGTAGCTTTTTTTTAATCTGACAGATTGTAGTAGCTTGATGTGCTGGCGTCTGTACCTATCTATCACATTATTCAAATAGCATTATTTTTGTTTGTTACAGCTTTCCATCTTCGAAGGAAGAAATTAATCAAAATGGTTAAATGTTACTCCCGAATCTCAAACAATAACTAAAACTTTGGTTGTGTGCCTTCATTTCAAGCCGGCGGATTATTAAATTATAATGTGTGTCACACACTTTTAGTTTTATTTTCCTCCATTTAAATACTGCAGAGCAAACGGAAAAACAGCATGAAAATATGGCCTTTTTTTGATGTGTTAACCGAAAGAAACTAATAAGTATGTCTTTCAAAACAAAGTTTTTTATTTGATAAATAAATATTTGGTCACCCTATTACAAAGTGATAAACGGGCTCTGTTATCTCTACCGTCACGTTTTTCGGGTAGTGCTCAGTTTGAAGCATAGTTTGAAGTCCATGATCGCACCCTGCCGTCAACTATTACTATCACAGTCAAGCAGATGTCAATGTCAATGTGACTGCAATAAAATTTTCAAATCTTTTGTAACTACCTACGAAATCTGAGAAAAACCTTTGTTTGCATGAAAATTAATGAGATACCTAATTCTGTCTCTAATTTGTAGTTTTGTTGTGTTTGTAAGTGCTTAACATCGAAATAGCTATCTGTGAAGTGTTTGATTATTTAAATTTTCGAAATGACTTCGGATTTCAAGTTGACAGAAACGCAACTGATAGCAATTTATAAATTGGAATTCTATAAAAACAAAAAGAACTGGAAGCTGTACGAGAATGTGAAGAAGGAAACGCCGCGGCCGCCGTCACCGAAAACCTCAAAGTAAGATTCATTGTTTTCTTCATTGGAACGTAATTACTCAAAAACGTATGTAAACATTTTGTTAGCTCAGTTCTGTGTGTTTCAAGTGGATTGGTGGTTTCTACTATATGGGTCTGATATCTGATGTCAGTATTACTGAATTTGTTTGTGTTTTTACATTCCTAAACTGCCAACATTTATTTTATTATTAGGTGCTTAATTTGTAAGCTTAGTTCTTGATTTTATTGTGCATGCTGTGGTTTCCTATTAGTGAAGGAGTATCATCATCATCATTTCAGCCAAAAGACGTCCACTACTGGACATTGGCCTCCCCCAAGTGTCGCCACATTGACCTCGCATCCAGCAGATCCCCGCAACCTTCGCCAGGTCATGGGTCCACTTAGTGGGAGGCCGTCCATAAGCCACTGCCACTTAATTAATTTATTTAAAACATTGAGGACTTACAGCTAGTAAAGACAAAGAAAAAGGAAACCATAGTTACCAGAAAGCCAATTACAAATCCTCACATATAGATTATGATAACAAAAAAAATATATGGTGTAAGCACAAAAACAGAAAACACGCCGCTTTAATCAAAGTAAGAAGAATATTAATACTAGATTTGTAATTAATTTACTTAAACAATATATATATACAGGGTGTTTGGCGCATGGACCGACACAATTTTTCCAGGGATTTGGGAGGTCATTAGCTAGGTTCTACCCATACACAAAAACAAAAAAAAAAGTTACAAAAAAAAACAGACAAAAAAGTTATTTCAAATTAAAGGAAACATTTTGGGCATTTTTTTCATTTTTTTTTTTAAATCATATGTAGCCAACCGTGACATTTGGGACAAAGGGTGTATGGGTAAAACCTAGCTAATGACCTCCCAAATACCTGGAAAAATTGTGTCGGTCCATGCACCAAACACCCTGTATAAAGCAGCAGGCAGAGCCACAGGAGGGACACTATCCCCAAATATCGACACCATCTGCCATATTGTCTTGACATGACAATCATGATTCTTCATTGTTGGTAGATAGGCCGTAGGTGGGTAGTTGAAATCACACACAACACTTGACTCAAACTCCAAACGTTTATTTTTAATAAACCATAAAGGTACAGATACTTATAAGCTTTCTAGAGTACAGTCCGCCCATTCCCAAATATGGTTAGTTATAAGGAGAAGAATGGTACTCCTTTCTCTTTCATATCAGTCTTCACACAATCCATCCATCTTTTCTTTGGCCTGCCTCTCCCTCTCCATCCATCAACATTCATGTCCATCACTCTTTTAGTCACATTCGTTTAGTCACAACATGTTATTGTTAGCTTCAAATTACTTAATACTTCATTATTGTCTATTGATTGCGAGCTAACAAGACTTCTCGTCCCTGCGCGTTCTCTCCGTGGGCAGAAGTGAATTAAAACTCAGAACAGTTATTACTTACAAACAATACTAGAATACTTCACAATTAACTATTTTAGCAATTAACCAATACCAATATTCACAAATGCAAAAGCATTATTAAATTAAAGCTTATTAGTCGCTTCAACTTTTTATAACAATATTCCCTCAAAACCATCTCCGGCATATCAAAGGATTTAATACAAAGAGCACATAAGAAGTCTTCAACTAATAAAATTGCTCTGTAAAAAAATCTTGTTACTTTTTACTTTGTAATTAGTTACAGAAACTGATTTAGCTGTTGTTTCAAATTATAAATTGATTTATTGATCATGAAAATCATATTTCGTGTCGACTTCCTCAACATTGTGGAATACTGCCGCAAAACAAATCTTAGTTTGACATTATGATTTGTTTGAGCAATATTTGTTAGTATTAAATTATTATCAAATATTTGCTTATCTTAATTTTAACTATAGATCTAGCTAAAGGCTTCTGTTTAATTAATTATTCTTTGAATTGATACTTGATAATTTAATCACCTCATTAAAGTGGCCGGACGAAACTGGATAGCCATGTCACAAAACCGCCAAAAGTGGAGAGAATTGGAAGAGACCTACACTCAGCATTGGGTGGCCAAGGGTTGAAGATGGCAGGATCAATATTATGTTAAATGAGAAATAAGTTGGTTATGATTTATTTATTATTAATTAGATTAACTAATATTCTTAGCAGATAGATACCCTTGTGGCGACTTTAATTATTAAATTTATATCGATCTACAAGTGGTAGCAGATGATACTTCTTACAGATTCCAAGATAATTCTTGTTTGGCAATTCTTCGGGCTACATCGGTAACCATGGTTCTCTTGCGGATGTCCTCATTTCTGATTTGATCATGCTAGGAAACTCCGAGCATAGCCCTCTCCATTGCCCTTTATGTTGATTTAAGCCTTCTGATGAGGCCCATTATGAGCGACCACGTTTCGGTCTCGTATGTAATCACTGCCAACACACACTGGGCATAGACTTTCGTCTTGAAACACTGCAGTAAGTTGGACGAAAAGATACCACGCAACTTCCCTAACATTGCCCAACCGAGTCGGATTCGACGATTGACCTCTTTCTCAAAGTAACACCTACCTAACTGGACTGTTTGTCCCAGGTAGACATAATGGTCTACAACTTTGAGTGTAGTCTCCGATCTTGATAGGAGTGGGTATTCAACATGACCTTGGTTTTGTCCATGTTCATTTTAAGACCCACTCTTTCGGAAACTCTACTCAGGTCATCGAGCGTTGTATTGAGGTCCTCCATGGTCTCAGCCACTATATCGTCGGCAAACCGAAGGTGAATGATGTACTCGCCATTAAAGTTGATGCCTAGCCTTCTCCAGTCCAGAATCTAGAAGACATCCTCCAGTGCAGCGGTGAACACTTTCGGACATATGACGTCTCCCTGTCTCACACATCGCTGCAGAAGGTTAGGTTCGGAACTTCGGAGGTCTGGTCCTGAAGCCGGACTGACATGGTGGCGTTTTGTATAAACACTTCCACACCTCGATGTACCAATAGTCGATTTGGCACCACTGGAGAGACTGGAGTACAGCCCAAGTCTCGCTCGAATCGAAGTCTTTCTCGTAGATCACAAACGCTAAACAGAGAGGAAGGTTATACTCTTCGGTCTTCTGTATAAACTGCCGCAGCGTATGTATGTGGTCTACGGTGCTAAAGTCTTTTCGGAATCCGGCTTGTTCGGGAGGCTGGAAATAGTCAAAGCTGCGCGTAAGGAGTATACTTACACATTATATTGTACGTTATCTAGTAATGGTTTGTGTATATCTTTTGTTGGAGATCCTAAAATAAATAAATATTTCCACTAAACACAGTAAGACACGGTGTTCCATATAATCCACTACTATGGTTTACTGATGAGTAGATGCCCGCACTGGAGGAGACACTCGAACTACCACAACTTACAACATACCTGCGTATAGCTAATGTTGTTTGCAGAGAAACAAAGGAAAAACTATTTATATAATTAAGTATTATAATCATCATTTAGCAAAATTATGAGGAGGGATGAATATAAAGGATGGATGGAGAGAGGGAGGAAGACCAAAGAAATGGTGGTTGGATTCTGTGAGGAATGATATGAAAGACAGGGGAGAATAGAAGAAACAAATGTATTGTGCCCTTGTCCCATGATACTGTTGTTCTAAAGTAAAGCGGGGCAAGGGCGGTAGAGTCTCATATGTAACAACACAACAACAACAACAGCACGCCTGTAATCCCCGAAGGATTAGGCAGAGGTGTACCCAATAGTACATCCACATTTCGTCAGTTATGTTTAAGTTCCATGTAACAAGATCATCAGTTTACTCTACCTCATGTGATGGTGTGTGTATACAGGTGGTAGGGGTTGATGTCCCTTCCACCTTGTATTGTCTGTTACATTGTTAAATAATATTATAGCAAGCTGGACAAGACGTACAGTGTCAAGGAGGAGCTTCCGGAGCCGGAGTACGACATGGAGCAGGTCTCCCCACACAACAAGGCTTTCCTGCACGAGGAACCGGGTCAGTATCCTGTTAATTCTGGTTCAATTATTGCCTGGGGCTTTACATGTAGGTCTAAAAGTTATCCCACAGGAATACACTGGGAAATGGTATTCTATGTCGGGCTGGTGATATCATACTATATTAGTATGGATGAAATGGACCTTGTCTACATGCAGGTCAAAAGTTATCCCACAGCAATACACTGGGAAATTGTTTTCTATGACCGGCTGGTGATATCATACTGTGATTATATATTAGTATGAATGAAATGGACCTTGTCTACATGCAGGTCAAAAGTTATCCCACAGGAATACACTGGGAAATGGTATTCTATGTCGGGCTGGTGATATCATACTGTGATTTAATATTAGTATGGATGAAATGGACCTTGTCTACATGCAGGTCAAAAGTTATCCCACAGCAATACACTGGGAAATTGTTTTCTATGACCGGCTGGTGATATCATACTATGATTATACAGGATGTAAACGGACTCTTTACGAAGCCGTCAACCAAACATTATGCATCAAAATAAGTAACTTTACGCAAAAATTATTGCTGAGTTTTCAGCAATAATTTTTTTTAAAAAGGATGTTTAATTTTTAAGTGATGTTAAATATTAATAAAAAATAATATCAACAAACAGTCACTACCTAGTTTTTACTTTTTCCAGAAAATACTGCTATGTGGTCACCTCAATCTTAGTATTTCTTCCCAGGAATTCGATGATTAGTTGTGATGAAACGGTACATTTATTGATGCTGTTTAGTAAAGTAATCGTTAGTAAAAAAAAATACTAAAGGATAGACTGTAGCATTCGTCTATTTAACTTCCAAATGCTACGTAAACTGATTTTACTTATGATAAGCGTTTCAATTGAGGGACCAACTTAAATCGATTGTAATTTTCGAATGGCTTCTTTTACAAACTAGAGGTTGAACATACAATCGTTCAAGTACTTTTACTTACGCTAGACCCATATATAAATTTCAAATTCCATCGTGGTCTCCACTCACGGGAACTTATGGTGCTCAATTGAGGGACCACCTTCCGCATTCTAGTTCTTTTTACTGTGTGAACAGGAAGGGTTTATATTCAATAAATTAGTTTGACAAATCTTTTACTATACGCAGTCATATAGAGGAGTTTAAAATGTTAACTAGGTTTTGAGATATGGATGCCTGTCAGTCACGACTGAGGGACCACCTTTAAACGATTGTAACTTTTGAGTGGCTGCTTTTACAAACTAAAGGCTGAATTTACAATCGTTTGGGAACATTTACTAACGGCTCATGCATTCAAAAAATCTAAATTGAAATGTGGTCCCTCAATGGGAACGCAAACCTAATTCTCGTGTCTACTGTCGCGGCGCGGCGCGGCTGTGCTCACCACAGGCTGTACGGTACCGTAACTACTCTCGTAACCGCGCCGGCACACGACGGAACCTCGAGGTGTGCGAAGTTGTCACTCGGGGTCGCGCTATATCATAAGTAACTTTCGAGAAAAGACGTTTGAAATCAGTTTTGCGGTTTGAAAACAGAAAACACTACTTTTTTTAGCTCAAACTCAATAACCTTATGGTACCTGGTATGTTTTATAATGTACAGTTATAATTCACTTATATGTCTGTAAAGAAAAGTGTCCTTTTCTTTATGGATTATTATGTCAATGCCACCGACTGCCAATATTGATGTTATTTAAGTTAGGTTATGTTATTTTATAAAAACGTGAAACAGTAAATAGCTTAAGGAGAAGTAAAGGCTTTAAATGTTGTTTTTTGTTATTACAGGTAAGTTAGGGTAGGTTTACAATAAAATATGTAAATGGTATTAAAACTTTGTTTTTCATTGTATTATGAATAAAAGTATTTTGTTATTACAGAAAACGCAATATCGTCTTACTTCATAAAAGCACATAACTATTATAAAACAACATTTTCTGCAATTATTCCAAGAATATGGAGAAGTTAAGATTTGATTTTTGTGTGTAAACATCATCAGATGGAAAATCTAACATTATTTGCATAACCACAATAGGAACACCTGATGGTCAAACTTTTGGCTTACCGGCCGAAAACCAGCAAGTTTACATCAATTAATTACAAATACATCTAACTATGCCAAAATAAGAAAAACATTGAACAAAAGACATCAGACAAGAAGAGAATGGATATCTTTAACCGAAGAGATAGCAAAGATATATTTAGATGAAGAACAAAATATACAATTTAATGATTTTTACCTAGAAGAGATTACGGAAAACATAAATTATCAAAAATCTTTAACTGGAAGCTCAAATGAAACATTAGAAAGAGAAATTACTTGAAGAAAAGCAAAGAAAATCTGAGACTCAAAATTTGGGGCAAATTTCAAAAGATTTTGTGATTGAAAAATTCACTGGTAGAAATGCAAACGCTCACCAATGGATTAAGGATTTCAACAACGAATGCGAACGCTTCCATATTGAAGAAGACAGAAAAAAAATACAAATTTTAAAACAATTTCTACAATTTTCTAGTGTAAATTGGTACAGTTGTATGTTAATGAAATTTACAATAGAATCAGAATGGATTATATGGGAAAAGTTACCGCAATTTATGATTCTGGTTCAAATGTGTATTTCAGAGTCATAAATTGCGGTAACTTTCACAGAAATTCTTTTTTAATCAATGCAAAATTATTGAAAATACATGAAAAAGAAGAAGACAGACTTAATAAACAAACAGCGAACTTGAAAACTATTAATGGTGATAAGAAAACAAAAGGTATGGTAACATTAAAAATAAAAATATATAACATTGAAAGAAAAATGAATATTTTTGTGATAGATAATGAAAATTTTCATTATGATTTTCTCATTGGTTTGGATTGCATCAAAGAATTTAAATTAATCCAAAATGAAGAATTGAATATCATACAATGGAATAATCCACGAAAGGGAGAGTAAAGTCCAAAATGAAGAGGATAACAAAAATAAAGACTCCGAAACGAGTATTTTAAATTTAATGAATGTCGCAATTCCTGATGTACTAGGTGATAAAAATAAAAAAGATGTTTCTCTATACTCTGGAGTACGGAAACAAGATATGAACCATATAAACAGATGTGAAGTAAATTTCAATGAACATATTAACTACAGTGAATTTGAAATTACAGTAAACAACTGGAATCCGTAGTTTTATTCATATATCTCACTGGCGACGAGGATAAAAAAAAATGGAAGCGTGCAAAAATTCTGTTCAAAATGTCAATCGGAAAATTGACCGAATTCAATATAAGATCGAGTGATTGGACCATGTATGTGGAACGTATAGAGATGTTCCTGATGGTCAATCGGGTTAAGGAAGAATTTTGGCTACCTACCTTGATTGCGGCTATGGGTGATGAAGCTTATGAACTTTCAAGCAACCTAACAAGTCCGGACAAACCAAGCGCAAAAACGTACGTAGATGTGGTGAAGCTTATGGCAGATCATTTACAACCCAAGCCGTCGTTTATGGCGGAGAGATACCGTTTCCGCCAAAGAAGACAGAATGCCGGGGAGTCAATTCAACAATACATATCTGAACTTAAAAAAATGTCAAAGTTCTGCGAATTTAAGTCCGTTTTGGAGGATAATTTACGGGACCATTTAGTTTGCGGGTTGCGAAGCGAGTCGATCAGACAAAGATTGTTTTCGGAAGAAAATCTGCATTATGCAAACGCCGTTAAGATTTCATGCGCTATGGAAGCGGCGGGAAGCGATGCGGCGGCAGTTGAAGAGACGGTTGGGAGAAGCAGTGCCTCCGGTGGTAGCGGTGACACCGCGGCTGGAGCGCTGCATGCGTTGGCGCCGACGGGCAGTCGGGGCCGCCGAGGGCGTGGTGGACCACGCGGGTTATCGGCGGCACGCGCATGGAAGGGAACGAACGATTCTAAAAATTGTTGTTCAGCTTGTGGAGCTCCGGATCACCAGAGTGAAGGATGCAGATACGCTCGGTTTGTCTGTGGTAGGTGTAGACGGAAAGGACACCTGCGTCGGGTATGTCCTATGCTTCCAGGTGGGAGACAGCCACAGGACCGATTTTACGCAAACAACATGATGGCACAGGTGCATGTAGCAGGCGGGGCAACCCGGGCAGCCAATCCGTCTAACCTCGAGGACCAGTCAGGGGAGGATGAGCCTCCTTTGTCAGACGAGGCGGACTGGGAGCCGGTAGAAGATTTACATCAACTTAGTTTAAACAGCTATAAACCGGTGAGCTTAACTGTTTTTGTAGACAAAACCCAACTACCTATGGAGATTGATACGGGATCTATAGTATCATGCATTAGTAAAAAAATGTATAGTCAACGGTTCAGCCATAGACCTTTGGCTAATTCTAATTTAGTTTTTAGATTCTATGATGGTTCTGTAACAAAACCAATAGGGGTGTTTAGGCCACGTTAAGAGTCTTTTTACACCCTATTTAGGTACATATTTACAAGAATTGCTCGTTTATAGGTATAAGATTTAAATATTTTATCACAATTAAGTAAGCAGTAAAAAAATATATAAAAAAATTAGTCATTAGTCATTTATTCATGAACAATAAATTGTATCTGAAATTACATAGAAAATTAAAATTACAAAATACTACAACTATGCATAAATTTAAATTCAACAGCATAAAGACACTTATTCAATAGGAAACTTTTTAGTTCGTTTTTAATTAAATTTAATTGGATAGATAAATAAACCTTAAGTCTTATAATATTATTTCTTATTTATTGATATTTTCAACATATTCTTACGAGTAGACGCCGATTTCGCGCATCATGTTATCGGGTTTCAGTGTGAATACTATGTGCCCAGTATGTACCATTTTTTTTTCAGATTATAATTTATTATCAGTTAGCCAAAAAAGCTATTGAAGAACCTGGTGTTTCGTGCTTACGTAAAAACGTATCGCCTCGCCACAAGAGCAACGTGACATCTCATAAAAACGTTTTTTTTTTTGAGATATCCCGTTGCTCATGTTAAGAGTTTGGTCGGGGGACGTGAAGGTGTTTTTATAGCTGTGACACTATGTGAGCGGAGGTGCGTTGTGCTGATGGATGGATTGAATAGTACGGGGGACGTGAAGGTGTTTTTATAGCTGTGACACTATGTGAGCGGAGGTGCGTTGTGCTGATGGATGGATTGAATAGCTGTGACACTATGTGAGCGGAGGTGCGTTGTGCTGATGGATGGATTGAATAGTCCGGGGTCGTGAAGGTGTCTTAAGTAAAAAACACATTAAAAATATGTATTTAAAAAAAAGTTGGAACTTTGACCCTCAATATCTCCTATGGTATGGTCTAGAACAAAAAAATGATCGCAATGACGGGGAGAACAAGTGCCTTTCGGCTTCGTTAATTGTCTTTTTACACCCTTTATATTAGTGAGGATGACATGGACTTAATTTGTGGTCCACTGACGAAACATTTACATAAAAACAGGTTGTTGGAGGAGATAGAAGATGTTAACTAATTGAAGGTGAAAAGTGAGTCGTAGAAATAGGGATTCCAACATGTTTTACATGAATGTTACCCTACCCTATGCGGGAGCCTTCATACTGGGGCAACATTACAGGGTTATAGATTGTGATACATAAGCATTTTTTCTGTTTTCTTCCTAATTCATATTGTGTCTGTCAAAAGTTAGAGAACTACATATTTTTGAATAATGTTGCATGACTTATAAAATTTTATGATGTTACCCTACCAGATGACGCGCCGGACCTCCAGCTCCCTGTTGATGTGCCCCCCTCGCTGCCAGCCCCCCCACAGCCCCTCTCCCGGCTGCAATCCTCGTTCGAACAGACCTGGAGCGGAGAAAAGACAGAGACTGTCTGGGAAGACCCCCAGAAGGTGAGCCCCCGCACCCCCGCAACGAACAGACCTTTAGTGGAGATAGACGGGAAGATATCTGGGAGGACCTCCAGGAGGTAACCAACATAACGCCCAGCCCGCTCCACCTCTTGTACCGGACAGCCCTGGAGCGGAGATAAGACGAAGGCTCTCTGGGAGGACCCCCGGTGAACCCCACAGACGGCCCTGATTCCTGAGAGACGGATTTGGGTATGTAAGGGGTGGTAATAAAATTATATTTGAACTTGTAAGTATAACAATATATTGATGTTCTTTAGGATTGGTGCGGGGCAGAGGCCGAGGGCATGCGAGACGAGCTCGCGTACGACCAGTGCGACGGAGCCTGCCAACAAGACAGCCCGTGGAAACCGGGTACGTTACCGAGAGGTCCTATTGTGAGCATGTTCCCGTCGGCCTCACTGCACACTGCACACTGCACAGTCGGGCGGCAACATATTACAAAGATAATACCTACCCGCCCCTGCTTTGCATTTTGCCACCTACCATGACTAAAACTATCCTATTTTTCAATATGGAAGCAAACATATACACGTTGAAAAACACTGGTAAAAAAATCACGGTTTACGGTAGGACTCAATGTAACGCAGTCAAAACATTGTGCTGATGAGGTATTGAATAGTACGGGCTACGAGGGTCGTCTCTCTTTCACGCAACAACTGCTGACCAGATTTGGATGTTTGGTACACAGATAATTTATAACCTGAATTCACACATAGAATACTTTTATTCCGGTAGTACTATACCTTCGGAGATTACTGTACTACAGGCGGGCGAAGCCGCGGGCATAAGCTAGTTTACATTATTTATAAAATATGTACAGTCAACAAAACAGATAGGTATGCAGGGTCGAAAGATATAATTGATTTTTTCTTAAAAACCGATCGTTGTTTTCGAATGAAATTAAAATTAAATGAAGAAAAATAATCAATTGGTTAAATTAATTCAAATTTCATTTGAAGATGTGTAACAGTTTCTAAAAAAAACTAAAACTATATCTTTCGACCCTGCATACCTATCTGTTTTGTTGATTGTACCTACTTACATTTTAAGGACTACATCAATTAATACAGTATAAATATTTTCATTCATCTTAAAACTTATTTTATACATTTTAAAATATTTCTTAAAAAAAACCTTAATAAAAAAATCATTTAAAACTATCAAAAAAAAAACTTTTTTGCAAAAAATAAGCTTAAGCTTTAGCTTCAGAAGTTGGTGACTTTTGTTAGACTTATTCAATATTTTTTGTTACTGACTTCTGAAGCTTCAGTTATTTTTCACTTTTTTGTGTTGTTGAAGTTGGTTCTGTTTTTTGCAAAAGTTTTTTTTTCTTCCATTTTTTGCTGTTCTATACAATTAATATTTGTTATGCTTATAACCCATATGGGTGCAAAGTTCAACCAATAGAAATGAATTAAGTCCAAACACACGGTAGCTTCTGTAAAACGTTGAGGAGTTCCCTTGACTATCCTTCGTCTTCATCATCAGACCCCTAATGACAGCAGTAGTCCTGCCTGTGGCGCCCGCTGCGTTGCCTCTGAGGTGCCAAGTTTGTGGCGACAGCAGTAGTCCTGCCTGTGGCGCCCGCTGCGTTGCCTCTGAGGTGCCAAGTTTGTGGCGACAGCAGTAGTCCTGCCTGTGGCGCCCGCTGCGTTGCCTCTGAGGTGCCAAGTTTGTGGCGACAGTAGTCCTGCCTGTGGCGCCCGCTGCGTTGCCTCTGAGGTGCCAAGTTTGTGGCGACAGTAGTCCTGCCTGTGGCGCCCGCTGCGTTGCCTCTGAGGTGCCAAGTTTGTGGCGACAGCAGTAGTCCTGCCTGTGGCGCCCGCTGCGTTGCCTCTGAGGTGCCAAGTTTGTGGCGACAGTAGTCCTGCCTGTGGCGCCCGCTGCGTTGCCTCTGAGGTGCCAAGTTTGTGGCGACAGTAGTTCTGCCTGTGGCGCCCGCTGCGTTGCCTCTGAGGTGCCAAGTTTGTAGCGACAGAAGTAGTCCTGTCTGTGGCGCCCGCTGCGTTGCCTCTGAGGTGCCAAGTTTGTGGCGACAGCAGTAGTCCTGTCTGTGGCGCCCGCTACGTTGCCTCTGAGGTGCCAAGTTTGTGGCGACAGCAGTAGTCCTGTCTGTGGCGCCCGCTGCGTTGCCTCTGAGGTGCCAAGTTTGTGGCGACAGCAGTAGTCCTGTCTGTGGCGCCCGCTGCGTTGCCTCTGAGGTGCCAAGTTTGCCTGGAATTGTTGTGTCAAGTGGAAGAAAACCCCGACATGTGTATTCACCGAAAAGCTTTATTGAACTGACATTCATTACAGCAATAATAAATGTAAAACTGTTCTTCTACAGTAAAGAGTTGTGAGATCTAATGTCTTTAAAGAATGACTTGTCCATCGCACAGCACTATAATCAAATAACAATAATCTACTATTTTAAATAGTCCTAACTCCTTTTTGAAAATAACGGGGTGCGCCACTAGCGTCCTCCCTGTCTCTCTACTTTAATCATACCTGTAATTTGGAAATAGCCACACGGGTCTATGTTCTGGGTTAAGCAGTGCTTGCTGGGGTCGGTCTGTGGATGGGTGACCATTCATTACATACCAAGTTTCTTCCGTGCCTCGGAAAGCACGATAAGCCGTAAGTTGGTCCCGGCTGTCATTTGTAGGTCTTTTACAGTCGTTACAGGTAGGTAGTGAGTGCCCGAAAATCTGACAACTAGTCTTACCAAGGGGTATTGTATCTCTCTGACTGGGTTGCGGAGGTCAGATAGGCAGTCGCTTCATGTAACAAACAAGCCATGCCGACCCCGACTAAGTGGGAGAAGGCAGGCAGATGAATCTGTATGGTGGACTTAATAAAGAGTATTCTACTTACGAGTATCTATATTTTCCAGCAAGCCACTTAGAGCTGAAACCTGCAGTGGATCCCCTCGACCTCCAAATGGAGTACCTGACTCCTGCACAGATGAGACAGACGGCTGAGGACTGGCTGACGATGCATGGTTGCCCAGTGGGGCAGGAGGAGTATGCGGACACCTATGAGGAATATGGGGTATGTACTTCGAACATAATCAAATTTACAAAAAGAAAGCTGGCATCATCTATGGCGCAAATTGAGAACTAAAATCCTGCATCGCGGTATTAGTTGCGCCCGCGCACCCCCCCTGTGCTGTGTGTGTTTCTTTTAACGGGACGAAGCGCATTGCGTATCGTAAATCGAAATGACGAACGTATACCCCGGACAAAATAGACATTGACCCTTGCAAAAATTCCCAAGAAGCTGAAAATTTACATGAACTTTAAGGATACCATTATAATGAAATTGTGAGAAGTCCCCATCGATCCCATGTATGAAAAAATGTTATGATGTGATTTATCTATTTACACTCAAAAATCACGTAATTTCGACAAATAAAATAAATGAAGACTTCACTTCCATTCGAACCCATAGAATGATTTATAGTAGTTAAAAGTATCTATCTGTTATTCATTTTGTTTAGAGCTGTTTGCAATAGATGGCGCTTTACTCAATTTGTCACATATAATGTAACCATAATCGTTTCAATTTAATTTTAGTTGTTTCATTTTAAGTAAATTCAAACATTTTATTTAAATCTATTACTGATCAAGAAATCCTTTAATATGTTTATGGTACATCATTTTATTTTTTTTTTATTTTTCTGAACCGGGAACTCTATTACACGAAACGTTTTAAAAGTAGGTAGTTACTCTGTCTGTCAATGCCACTGTCAATACTGTTTCCGTGTCTGACGACTCCCAGTTACAGTTATTGATTAATAATATTGTTTACTAGTTTCTTTTATCTACTTCGAATACGTTTTTGTTTTCTTCTATCCGACCTGGCTTCGAAATACGGATTTTGGAAAAGACTCCTCCCTACGATTAGACCTGGACCGTGGATACTGGACAACAACGAATCTTGCACATACGACGACCTAAGCTAGTGAAAACTTCGGATTTTGATTTTACAAAGAACACTAATTAATATGCCTCCCATCAAGTGCTCATATTTAAATTGTAATAATACATCGAAAGATTTCTCACTGTTTACGGAGCTTAGTTTTTGAGCGTAGTTTAATTATTGGTTGATGTAAATGTGTGCGTGTGAGCGTGTATGCACAGCGAGGCGTGGTTTTGCGCATGCTTCACTGCATTGTTCGCAGTGCTATGTCTTGGTTTTTGATTTGGTCTGAGGCGGCTCGGAACAGCTAATCTAACGTAAAGATGCAAAAAGCGCACAACAAAATTTTCTTACGTTTTTTTTTGCAATTTGCAGGTCAGAGTTAGCTTGTCAAGTTGTACCTATGTTGATTAAAAATATTATGATTCGCAGCCGTAACATTTGTATCTACACAGAATTGTAATGATTAAAATCATCAACAAAAACCCTCTAAGTTCATTTAATCTCAATGACTTTTTCATGAAATAGCCATCCAATGGCATTGAATTGACGATTTTAAATATTCAGGTGTGGTTATTAGGCAGGTCAGTACCTGCACATTGCATTGCAAAATAATACTTGGCGCGCTACCCTGACGAATACTCAAAAACATGATTGCTAGCTCAGTCACACAAACGAAACTGTTCTGCCAAGTCGAGATATTTTTTGTTGTATTGTTATTACCTACTAAGTTGGTCCTTGAATCGATGCCACTTACGAGTACTATCGATACACCGTAGTATCTAGGCCGATTCCTAGATGGCGTTGTAAAACTACAGTCTCTGGGAATTAATGCGTCGCTCATGCTGCCATCTGTTAAAAAAATGGAGGAAAGAAAATAACCAGAGCAATAACCAGACTTAGGGAGGTGTCATTTCTTTGTATGGGATTGGGTATCTGTACGTAGTATTATATTATCTGTGCTTAGGTACTCAATAGCAATACTATCATCCCCACTTTCGGCCGTCCTCCAATTAGTCTGTCCCTAGACTAATACAAATAAGAAATCTTTAAAACACAAAAGCAGTACACATCAAAATAATATCGAAAACAATAAAAAAATTACATTGTTACTACTTACTACTAAACATAACATACAAAGTTGATACGACAGATAGGCTTTCCTTTAAACTGCCTATACTAGGTACCATTTTCAAGCTCTGTACCAAAAATCAATTAAATAGGAGCAGTAGTTTAGTCGCAAATGATTTTTTAAGTTTTTGCCCCGTTTGAACACGATGTATCTTTCCTAACAGCTGATTATGTCTATACGCATAGGTCATGCACCTTAAAACGATAAATCGGAGTATAACCTACGATGCGTTGTTGCCGCTCTGACGCAAGTCACAAGTACAACCAAATATTTTCGCTAAAAGATGGCAATGCAAACAAGGAAGCAATAAATACACACACTTGCACTTTCATTACGAGAGTGACAATCATAGCAAAACATCCCGCGAGTAAAAGAAATAGAAATAGGTCATTGTGTTGCTACTGCATCTTAGATTTTTGCGGTCGGTAAGTGGGGCGTCTAAAAAACTTGTTTTTTTAGTTCGCCGACGCAACCCTTTGGGAACGTACTTAGGTTACGTAACACGGAAGCTCCCGCGCCGCTTTTGTTTTGTCAAACTCGCGCGCTGACAATTGTTTAGCCGTTCATCGCAAGTTGTGGTACCAGCTGGACGGAGCGCCTCCACATTCTGTGATGGCTTCCAGGGAGCGGCTCACAGAAATGTTTGGGCAGCAATGGATCGGTCGATTCGGACCTGTTCGATGGCCACCACGATCTCCAGACCTGACTCCCATGGATTTCTTTTTGTGGGGGTACATTAAGGGTGAAGTGTATGCCTCAGAGGTAAATACAATTAATGAACTAAAAAATAGGATTATTTTAGCATTTCACAAATTAAAGTGCTTAGCGACGGACAGTGATTTAATTTAAAAAATAAATAACAATATTCTCCATCCGTATAATTTGTGCATTAATGTGAATGGAGGACACATGGAGAACTTAAAAAATTAGTGTTTTTGTTGTGATTGTTGTGCGCCGTATTTCAAAAACTAATGTAATCAGCGCGAGCGAAGGCGTAAGCCGCCGTCCGCCGGCCGACCGCTTTGATACGAGAGAACACACGCGCGCCGCGCGCGTGCGACGTTGCCGCTTTAATACCTAGGTATCTAAGGTCAGTTAAATTTATTTACAAAGGGTGTTTGCGTTTTACTCTGATTTGTAAGCTATTTAGTTTGTTTGAAAAAAAAAAAACCTCATTTTTATTTATAATTTATTTTATACCGTATCGAATTAATACTAAACACGTATAGTATACGTAGTGTAATTTAATGCCTCTCGGTCATATCAACTCTGTATAACTACGACATAAACAAAAACAAATCTAAACATTAAAGGGATTAGAGAACGTAATGTTTCACCGTCTGAACTCAAAAAATAAAATTTAATCCTAAATCTATGCCCCAACCTTAGTCATTTGCAGCATCGCTTTCCTGCACAGTGCACACTCGGCCATGGCTTCATAGAATCCACCGCACTGCTCGTCTTATGCGGCCCTTCGGTTGCAGAATCCAGCTTAGCTACATCGTCTTCGCTTTGGTGATCCGATAAGGACCTAAGTACTTTGGTCTGAGCTTCATACCTACTCCAAACTGCGTGCGTCGAATAGCCACAATATGTCCAACTTTATAGGCTCGACTTTTCTTATTAGTTTTATTAAAATCACGTCTATTTTCGTTTTGAACTTTTAAAATCTGCTTTTGCACCTTCATTCGCAGTTCTTCCCGATGATTCATAAAAATGTTTGGATTCTCCTGTTGAATTAAATCCAAAATGTCAGGATCTGCTTGCCGTCTCATCTTTGTGGCAATGAGTAACTCATAAGGTGCAGCATTGACACTTCTCTGATAAGTGCTATTTAGCGCTTGTTGCATACGACTAACAATTGACAGGAAGTGGGTGTGTAATGTTAAATGCGAGCGTAGCGATCGCGTGTCACATAGTCATATGTCATGGTCACCCTAAAACTCCAACCAACGTCGAAATTATAACAATTGAACAAGTTATCATTTTGCCTTCGGCATAATACATGCCTGCGAGCGTTTCTAAACTGACGACGCCGTATGTAAACGGCGGAATCATACAAATTGCCTACCAGATATACAGGGTGTAAACAGACTCTTCACGAAGCCGTCAACCAAGCATTATGTACATCAAACTAAGTAACTTTACGCAAAAATTAGTGCTGGGAAACAACTTTTTTTTTAGGCTGAAAAATAAGGTTTTACATTAGGAATCAATGTAACACACTCAAAACATTGTGCTGGTGGATGGATTGAATAGTAAAGGGGTCCTGGAGGTGTTTATAGTATAAATCTTACATTAAAAACATGTATTTAAAAAAAAAACTTGGGAAACAGTTGTAACTTTGACCCCCAATATCTCCGTAGCTAGAAGCTTCCCAGGTATGGTCTAGAACAAAAAAATGGTTGCAATGACGGGCAGAACAAGTGCCTTTCGGCTTCGTTAAGAGTCTGTTTACACCCTTTATACAATATCTGTAATACACAGATACTACACAGTCATAGTTTTATTGTTGTACATGTATTATTGTTGTGCAGTTGGTGGACGAGAGCGCAGACTTCGTACGCGGCGCACACTATGCACCGCACTCCTCCGAGATCGATCTGAGCAGCACACGAGGTACGGTCACCATTACGTATAGTTGTGTTTCAATAGAACTCCCTCAGCGTCTAGAACTTTTTACATCTAATTGGAAAATGCCTTACTTTCTTACTTTAATATTTTTGTTGTCTACAGAATGTCCGTGCACCTACAACAACTCGCTATGCGTATTGTCCGTGCGTCAGCTATCACGAGCCATACAGCGACATCACTCCGCGCTCATACTGCTACTAAGAGAACAGGCGTTCAGGGAGAGACTGGTAAGTACTACACACACGTACATACAGCGACACCACTCCGCGCTCATACTGCTACTAAGAGAACAGGCGTTCAGGGAGAGACTGGTAAGTACTACACACACGTACATACAGCGACACCACTCCGCGCTCATACTGCTACTAAGAGAACAGGCGTTCAGGGAGAGACTGGTAAGTACTACACACACGTACATACAGCGACACCACTCCGCGCTCATACTGCTACTAAGAGAACAGGCGTTCAGGGAGAGACTGGTAAGTTACTGCTAAAACTTAGGCCTCCTCTCTGCGAGAGAAATTGGGCTTGTCTTCGAGTTTTTGGTACGCACAGTGACATAGTGCACAAGTGAAGTGTTACTAACGTAGTGTTAAGGGGCTTTATAATCACGATGATGATTATAAAGAACCTCATCATTTCAGCTGAAAGTCGTCCACTGCTGGGCTAGGCCTCAAGTGCCGCCACATTAGACGGTCCCGTGCGACTCGCATCCAGCGGATCCCCGCAACCTTCACCAGTTCATCGGTCCACCTAGGAGGAGGTCTCCCAACGCAACGTCTTCCGGTTCGCGGTCGCCACTCTCAGAACTTTTCGGCCCTATCGGCCGTCCGTATCACATATCATATGGTTTTTTTTCGATGTTTCCTTCACCGTGTTGAGTGCTGTGGTTATGACATTAATTGAACAGTGCCTCTCCGAGCTGGTCCCGCAAGCTACAACTTGCAGTCGGTGCTGCCGGAGTCCAGACTACTCACCTGTTACTAAATCTTCTATTTGATTTTGGTTGGTCTAGTGGTCCCACCGTCCCAAGCGCACCTGCTGAGCATAAAGTCCTGGATACGATTGCCAGCTCGTGCGAAGTGTCATTGGGTTTTTCTTTCAGGGATTTCTTCGTACTAGCCACGGAGTCCGAATTTGTGTCGGGTTGATGCCCGCCCCCTATGACATGGGACTTAACTGGCGAATTGGGATGTACTACATATAAAGTTCATCTCTGCCTAATGTTCCGGAGGTTGCGGACGTAATATTATGTTTTCATTTCAGTTAATGAGACACTGTTACTGTTTTCCTCGACAGTCCTCCCGCTCTCTCCTCCACCCCCCGATCCCCTTCGAGGACTACCCGACCCGCGACACGGACCCGCTCCGGCCGCCGGACAGTGTTCTGGCCGGCTCGCATCTCCTGTCCGGCCCCGGACACGACGCTGGCACCGGACGGGGACGCGGACGCTTGCAGCAGCGCAGGATCATCGGCATCGGGATGGGGCGACCTTACCGACTATAAGTATGAGGAAACTGATGGGATAGAAACACAATGTGTTGTAGTGAGTGACCTGCACAGCTGCACACTCGCCGACGTGTAACCGGGTTGAGCCGATCCGTAAGAACTTCGTCTACACCACGGATGCAGAGTGTTCGAGTATCTCAGTCTGGCTTGCCACTAAAGGCGTCACTTGGTGAGCGAGAGGTGAGAGGTCCGCGCGACCATCCGCACTCATTCGCATCGGAGGCACTTGCACTGGTAGCGAGACCTCTCACTTCAGTGAGCCACGATCATAAGTATCTGACCTGTGCGTGTGGCTCGAAGGGGCCTTCTCGCGCCCGGGAACCTCTGTAACCTCTGTAACCTCGGTAACCCAAACGAGGAATCCTTGCTGTTCTCTAATTGCATGCACATTGATTGTTCTGATTGTTTCAACCCGCTTCTGCGTCGACAAGTGTAATGTGACTGGAGGAATTTAACAGGTATGTGTGTTTTAAAAGAATATAATATAAAATTGTGTAAGATACAACTTTATTCTTAAAAGAAAAACGGGTTATTATATTTAAACACAAATAATGTAAAATAGAACATTTTAATATATCTTGCTTTGAGTACACAGCATAATATTAAACTAGCTAACGAAAGTACAGTACATAGATATCGACAAAGATTTTCGAATACAAATTTTGGGGATGTTGTGTAATGAGTTGTCAGTGTCGACTGAGAAGTTCATTTAGATCATTCCATATAACTGTAGTAAAGTTGTAACGCATGTGATGTAGAACGAGTCCGAGACAGTGGAACGTCGACTTAGCAAGGCGGAACTATTCTTATGTTGGTTTTCCCCATATTAAACAATGTTTTTGTAATAATTTTTCAATAAATCTTGGTGCTATCTGTCTGGCATAGTACCGATATAGCAAATTTGGTATTTTTATTCTTCAAACTTTTACGAACGTGACATCGAGGAGTGCAGGAGATGTACCTAGTGTTCATTTGAGGAACTCTTTATACCGGCTGAAAATCATATCAAAATATATGGGGGCACGGCAGTGTATCCGACAAGTCAAGCAAAAAAAAATGTTTTCTCGAAGCCATTCAGGTCACTTTTGACCCCCTGTAACTTCGTTATAGATAAAGCTAGATGCCTGAATTTTCAGTGACTAGGAGGGCATTATACTTAGGTATAAACCTGATTTACATACAATTTAGACCTGATTATAAACTATTGCAGGTCAAAGGTCCTTCATTTCGTCACTAACTCAACGATCATAATTCTAAGGCTTTAAGTTTTGAACACTGAGTTTCCAGTTTTCTAGAAATAAAAACTGCATAAATTACTTTGTAATCTATACTTCTATACGAATATTATAATGAGGTAAAATTTGTTTGCAAGTTTTTATGTAGGGGGTAATCTCCGGAACTAATGATCCATTTTTCAAAATTGTATTACTGGTAGAAAGCTACATTATTCGTGAGAGCTCTAAGCTTAATTTAATTATATTGATATCATGCATATTAGCCGAGCTAACACAATTATTGTCTGGCCAGGCGGAAAGAAATACCTCTTAAAACAGAGTTATTTGCGTGGGCTACCTAAACCGTTGTATATAATTGAAAACAATGTAGGACAACCTGGTCCGTCTTAAATAGTTCTACATAAAAATCCGCGACACGCCACAGGACATGTCTGGTTAAATAGTCTCTAAACTGATATAAAATTACTAAACGCAAAATGCCATCCAACGTTCACGAAGCGCATTAGAACATGCCCCTTGGTCAGTTGTTACAAGATACGTCACTGATAATGTGGGACGAATGTAACATGAGTCAAAACTCATGTTGAAGCAGTGGATCGAACACTAAAGGACTTGAGAATCTCAGTCGCTGTCGTGGGTGGGGTGTAACTTTTATGTTTGCTGGTGATTTTCAGCAGACAGTTCCCGCTGTCACCAAAGGGATACGTGCTGATATTATCAAGGCATGTCTAAAATCATCGCCCCTATGGAGTATAACTCAAACTTTTTACGTATGAGAGCCCACCTTATTGGAAATTTATGGATAACGATGTTACACAAAAGGTAAGATAGTCGTTACAGGTAGTCAGTGGCCCGAAAGTCTGACAACCAGTCTCAGCAAGAGGTATCGTATTACTCAGTGCTAGCTAGGTTGTGGAGGTCAGATAGGCAGTCGCTAGACCGCGTCATCCTCATACGTAGTGCTCAAGGTCATCGGCGTATGTTAGAGCCACGTTAGTCTTAATTACCTATATCGTAAGTTCATGGAAAGGCTTGTCCAATAACATAAGCTATTGAATAAAATGAAACACACAAACAAACAAACATTCTTATTTATTACTTATAAATAGTTTACCATTACTGTACAAACTTGTCTGAAAGCCTTTAACTTAAATCAACACGTGAATTCTCAAATGCCAGTTCACTTAAAGTCCACACGGGTGCTGTTAGCGATACGCGCCAGCGGGAATGAACTGATAATTAATATTAAGTGGCGTTTGGGAATTCTGTCGTAAAACACAATAAAACATTAATTCTTAAAAAGTTAAGAACAAAAAGTAAGACCAATGTGCTCACATGACGTGGCAGATAAAACATTCGATCTTGTTAAATAATAATAAATTCTATCTAAATATAGTAAGGTAGGAACCCAATAACACGTAGACGTACAGACTACAGACTACAGCTCTACATTCATGCATTGTCATTTTAAAACGCAGGGTTCGAAGTGATCATTATCTTGATATAAGAAAATCGTAAAACAATCGCTAACGTTTTCAGAGTCACTTCACGTGCATCCGAACGAGATTTGCCGCTTCCGCGTGTTGTCAAACGGTCACATTGTTTAATATAAAAAAAGAAAAGTCTTTCTTTACAGAATAATTTAGTAACGAAAATACCATTAGAAGTCAGAAAATAAAGGATTTCAAGTTACGAATGAGCATGGATAATTATCTGGTAGTTATCCGATAATTATAAAATAAAATAATTATCTTAATGATTTCGAACCGTACTAAAACGTAGTTATTATGCAAACGTACAACTTTAGAAAAACTCATTATGTAATTTGGCTGAGTCTACCTTAAATATAAGGAATGCTTGCAGATATTTCACCAAATTCTATATACTTGACAAAAAAAATAGTTATCAGAGAAATAGTTTATTATTTCAATTTAAGGCACTTGCATCACAATTTCTAAATACATTTAGCTCATAACGAATTGAATCTGTTTCCACCAGTTCAGGGAGACAATGATGATGTGACGTTTAGTAATAAATCTATATATGTACGAGTTACGCGGTGTCTCTGTGTGCAGTTCGTACGTCATACTCATTTATGCATATCGATTTTATTTAGGGTTCATTTCTCTAACTTAGCATGTAATCGTGTAATTATATGTAAGAGGAACCTTTCTATATAACTTGAGATACTTTACAAAGTACGACACTTGACGCTACGAACACTGCACAATCATATTGTACTAGCATTTGGCCCCCGAACTTACACCTACATTATTATGATGAGATATATTCGACCTCATTATCAACCAGCATAAGTTTGAATGTCGCTTCTATATCTTAACCGACAAGGTATATTTGGTCTTTGGTACAGATACTAGTTTGAGTCCCAGTGAGTTGAAATTGTTGTCCAAAGTGACCGAACACCCGGTCACTGTACCCAGTTACTGTGTCCTGGAGGTCAGACAGGCAGTCGCTCCGTGTAACATACTGGCGCTCAGCTGCATCCTGTTGGACTGCAAGCCGCCTGCCGACCCCGAAAGGCAAGCAGATGATGATGAATTGATGATGTTGTCAAGTATGAATTGAAATAATTATGAGGTCGTCTATAAATACAATGTAAATAAAAATTGAACATTTTCACAGCGTCACACCCGTTTTCTGGAAGGTCACAGAACAATCTGACAGATTGCCAAACTCATTTCGAGTGATTTGATTGGCAGATTAGTTTTAGCGCTAAGACCCTATGTACATTTTGTACAGTTATTTATATCTGTAATGTATAAGGTACCCGTGCAATTTCGTCCGCGTCACATAAGAGAGAGAGGGTTACAGAGAGTGGCTCGTAGGCACCTGTAATACAATTCTAGGAGCTGAAACATAATTGGTTTCATCCACGAACCACTTGAGAACCATTGAACAAAATTTGATAACATTTGGTACCTACTAACCACCTGTGCTGATTTAAAATCACGCGGACGAAACCAGGAGAAACATCATTTGTATGTCTGTAATGGGTAATATTTATTGGTTAATTTGAAGTTTGATTTTGTTTTTTTTTTATTAGCTACGTTAAGAGTATACAATGATCATGATCAGACAGAGTGGAACTTTAGTCAAATATGTCGCGGGAACAACAACAAATGTAACGGGCAATAGGGTATGTGACAGGAAGTCAAAATAGTTACTTTTTTACAATTATATTGTCCCCCAATATTTAATTTCTGTACGGTGATGGTAGTTTTTAAGATGAGTGGCCTTATTTCTACGTATTTTTATATTTTATTTTTGACCTTGTCAACTAGCCTATTGTGACCGGCTCTCCAAACCCGAGTGTGAACTTATCATAAATTAATATTATTGAATACTTCTACAAACATCAGGTGTCGCCGAATTTGACGCACTTCATAACACACACAGAAGGACGGACTCGTAACTAAACACAATCGTCTCCAACTAGGTAGGTAACCAAAATTAATGCCCCCATTTATTACCCAGTACTAACTAGGTTGTGGAGGTCAGATAGGCAGTTGCTCCGTGTAATATACTGGTATTCAGCTGCATCCGGTTGGGCTGGAAGCCGACCCCGACGTAGTTGGGCCGGGGCATGCAGATCATGCGCTCTGTTCCATTTTGAACTCTCGGAAATATTGTAACAGAGCAATAATATTAAGGCATGAATTTACATGTAACTTAGTATTGGTGTATACGAGCCACTTGAACATAAACATTACACGGGTCCCTACGTCTCTAGCAAGCGATCAGTTCGTATTGAGCGATATGTCATTCATTTAAAACTAATTATTACTCACAAACTAATTAGTCTCAGCAGTCAACTGTCATATCAACGAACTTTATAAACAGATTGTATGGGGACTGTGAAATTGGTATCTTTCATCTTTCTCTTTCTTTTTTAAACGTTGCCTCACACTAGGAATTTCCACTGTATCGTAGGTGCGTTTACAAACATATAAACTCACATACACAAACAGCCACACGGGGGCCTACCGGTAGGCCATGCAAGTATTAGTTCCATGCGCACGGAGTGTAAGGGCTGGTGAAGACGGAGCCTATAGTGATAATATAATGTATTCAAATATTATTCTATAAGCTTCTTCTGTAAATAATGTCTGCTTACCTCCATGGGCAAAAGGCGTGAGTTTAACTATGCGTGTATGTATAACATTTCGCGTTTACCTAGAGCCTTACAATAATACATTCTAGCGTTTCTATACTAAGTTACAAAAATAATAAAATACTGTTAATTTTAACAATGGACGGACTCTTGCCAGTTTTAGATAAATGCTCGGGTTTAGCACCGAATACACTAATTAAATACAATAGTGTTACAGGGAGTAGGGACAGCCCTCCACAAACTGACACCGGATTTTTCTCAGGAAAATTAAGTTTTCATTTTTTTATAATTTTTTCAGTTACCACTCCATTTATGTAAATAATACGGTTAAAATAAAAAATAAAACGAACAGTGGATGTTGAAATACTCTAACGAACGGCGCGTGAAATCAGCTGTTCATCGAACTCGTCGTCACGCTTACCGCTCGCTACATGCGTTTTGCCACGGTAACAACATGGTAAAAAACAAATCATATTTATTGTTTTCCCAAAACGTTCCTGAAATAATTTCTTGTACCGGTCACCTTAGCATGATATATTTAATTCACCCCATCAGTCTGCAGAGGGCTGATCCTAACACCTTGTATATATAATATACACGAGGTTAAATTAAATTAACTAGTATAACTCCCCAGACTTGCTAAATACAGCTGTAGTTACTTGAGACTGTGAGTTTAGGAAATAATATCTCGTTTGTAGTAACTTGCTTAGGTATCGACACCCATCAAGCCTCTGAAGTTTCGTCAGCTTATTGCAAAGGACCCTGTTTTTATTTTGTAGTAAATATAAAGCCTGCAGGACTAGCAGGCTACAACTTTACAACTTGACGTATCTATTATGCGTTTTATTGACACATAATTATGCTTCTCATTACATATACAATTTATCAATTTTACTGCTCGCACATAAAAATTGGAGTTTACGTTTGCGCACACCATTAAAGTTTTACAGAGAATTAATTTATTTTAGCCTCATCCAATTTCTTCAGCGCACTATTTAGTTTAATTTTAATATGTTTGACAAAAGGCTCGCCTCCTATCGCACGAGACTTGAACAACAAAATGTGGGTGTCCTACAGCTAGATCCCCTCACCCTCACCCTCCCGGGATAAGGCTCAGTCGTCCGTGCTGTCCGAGGAGCTGTCTGCGTCCGAGGCGCTGGCCTGGCTGGAGTGCGAGTGCGCGCGGTAGTCGGGCCGGCGAACTGCCTCGCTGATGTTGTTGGCCGTCGGGATCACCAAGTCGCCAAGGAACTCGGTACTGGAATGGAGGAAAAATATTTTTTGTTAGAATTGGCAACAATACTTTTTTTCCCATTCGTACCAAGTGGGGCGACGAGGTGGGGACGACCGGGAATAAACCGCCTTGCGCATGCGCATGCTCGCGACTCGATCGCGCGCCTTTGGACAATGGTAATACGGTTCTATGTTCAGTGCAAGCAGTAATTAACTCGCGCATTTACCGTTCTGTCTAAAATTGACCCCAAGCGTCATTTTCGAAAAGTCCTCGCGGACTTTTTGATGTCACTGAATAAAGAACTGTATCAGTGCATTAAAGTACACAATCCGACGCAAAGATTCAGCGTTTCCTCGCGCGAGCTCGAAGATGTGCGAGCGCCCAATTTCATTACCTTTAAGTTTCACTGACATTAAAAAAGTGCGCGAGGATATTGCCGCTCGGTGGAAACGGACCCTAAGGGGTCAAGTCTATTACAGTGCCGCAATCTGCCGGTGCGTGCGTGGACGTGCGTGGCCGTGCGTGGCGGTAGCTTTCATCAGAACAAACGACGAGTACACCATCTCGTTGTCCCAAAAACATTTCCAAGGACGACAAAAATAAAACATGCGCAACAATGGGCGTTGTCCTGTCAATATCGTTCTAGCGTCAAAATACAGTGCCACATAATAAACAAAAATAAAAAATCATTTATTTCAGACAAAAAAAGTCCATAGGCAAGGCAAGGTTGTTGGTAACAAACATTTTGCTTATAACTAATGTTAGTAATTAACAAGAAGACACTTAGACACACCGTCAACCCCTGCACAGTAGGCTCATCGGTCTCGCAACACATGGAGCTCAGAGAACCTACTGAGCAGAATAGTATCCGTTCTCTCGCCAACCATCCTGAGGACACAATGCGGTCTCCCCGTACTCGTCGCACCATCACACAAGCTATCAAAGTTGTGCTGAAGATGCCATCAGTGAATGGACTTCAAATTTGATAGCAACTTAAAAAAAAATGGCGGAAGTTAGGCTGGCTATTAAATGGAAACCTTAAACTTTTCGTACGCCTTGTTTTTTTCACATATATGATCTAGGATGACCCTCATTTCAAAAGCACGCTTCACCTTCAAATAAGTGAAATTCCAGCATATCTTGTAAAAGTGCTAATTGCTCTACTTTTAAACTGTCACAGCTTTAAAGTACATTTGTTTTTGTTTTGGCGAGAAATGTATGGTTTTGACCAAGTATGTTGTACATTTTCATAGTCATTGCTGAATAATTTTAACATTTTCATAAATATTACATTATTTTGCTCTCCAGGCGTCGAAGCGAGGTATCGTGCGAGTCACGACTGACCACTTACCTATAACGCTAGCGTAAGGGTTACTTACAAGAACTATTGGTTGCAATATAAACAAACCTTGCATCTCCCATCTCCCAGTTATGTTTTACCTTTGTTAATATATTTTAATAACTGAATTCCCTGATTCTAGCCTGTTTTACTATATTTTTCAATCCTTTCCTTGTTTAAATAATGATACGAGGCATTGGTCTTATTCATGTCAGGGAATTCAGTTCTCTTAGTCGGTGGGCGGCCGTGTGGATGGCGAGGCGGGGCCCTTTCGCCTTCGGGGGAAACCGATCATAATACTAATATTAACATGATTTAGGAAAAACTAACATTTTATCAGCCTAGGGTAATTTAGGAACAGTCACATGCATAAGTATGTATTTTTCGTACGAAACGCATGGAAAAGTTTGACCCGCATCAAGAAATGCCGATCTGGTCCGACTTTTTCATGCTGGGAGCGGGTAAGCAAGCATCCATAGTAATGGGCAGGCTAGACAGATGATGATGAAAGGTGTACTCACACGAGGTCCTTGGTGACCTTGTTCTTCCAGGAGAAGAACTCGTCTCCGAGGTTGAAGGTCATGTTGCTCCGCATCACCACCTTCACGGGAGGACCTGCCTCGCCTGAAGACTTGGAGTGGCCGCGCGGCTACAGCACATAACGTGAAGGATTAGTGTTTGGGTAAAGTCAAAGTAGATTGCATCAGGACCGATAGGCCGGAGTCGTCACGCAGTGGGTGCCAGGAGACGGGCGTCGTCGCTGAGGGAGCCCCAGGAAACGCTGTCGTGACGATTTAGAGGCGTTTGTGCGAGATTGGTCGGAGTAAATCGCACTGAGAGATGAGCGGAAGGCAACGGCTTTTGGCCAGCAGTGGGACAATATCGGCTAAAAAAAGAAGAAAAAAATGTCAAACTGTTTGGAAATTAGAAAGAATGAAGAAGAAAAATTGTTTTTATTCGGCATTATTCAAAACAAAAGACCTAACAAAATAAATACTACAACTAATAATGCCAAAAGAACCTCAGCTCATCATAATGCCAGATGGCAACACAAGATGTACCAACTGACGCTGATTTTCAGCCACGAGTGCCATACGCCCGAAAACCGAAGCGAACAAATATTAATTGGCTTTTACCACAAAGATAAGAAGGAAAGGTTTTCAAATCTATGAAATTAGGCATAGCGCCGCAAAAACTCCGCAGACCGCGGCATCCTCACCTCGATGTGATGGAACAGACTCACGGTTCATTTGATTGCTCGGGCCAAGTGACATTGGGCTTTTCCCTATAAGTCTATGGCAATCAGCTCGGCACAAATTGAAATAAATCATGAACTAAAAAACCCTTTTTTAAAAATTAGCTTTTATAAAAATTTACTTAAAAGAAGAAACCTTGGAGTTAATAAAAACGAATAATATAGTTTTTTTTTTCTCCGAAGTTTATTTTTGAAATTAATTATAATTCGTTTATTCATTCTTATACTTATAAAGTACATTTTTTAATATTTCATAAAAAAACATTACAAATATAAAAATATCAGCCTACCGGTATCGGGAACAGGGTCCAAGCTACCGGCGGTCAGGGCTCCAGAGAGAGGAGCCTCCTCAGCTATTGGTCGAGGCTCTTGGCAATTAAGCCATTGGCTGAAACGGCTCAAGCCGATGCGCTGAGTCGCTCACATTCCACATGTCGACAACCTCGCGAGCCAAGTCACGATACTTGATTTGCTTATCTTTCTCGGCTTTCACGAGGTTCTCGTCATGCGGAACCGTAATGTCAACAATCATTGCGCGCCGCTCTGTTCGATCCACCACCACTATATCAAGCTTATTGGCTACAATAGTCCTGTCAGTGATGATGGTTTGATTCCAGTACAGTGTGATATTGCCACTTTCGAGAACTGGGTCGGGCACATACCTATAGTACGGCACCGATGCCACAAGGTTGTATTTCAGAGCAATTTGCTGGTGAATAATCCTGGCTACAAGGTTGTGTCTATGCAAGTACTCTTCATTAGCCAGACGAGAACACCCGGAGATAATGTGACGGATTAATTCACTTAGACGGTGGCATGCCTGACATATGCCAACCATGGCCGCCCTTCAAAATAAATCTCCGGTAGTTATTCTTCATCATAACTTCATCCATAATTGTACAGATAAAACCTTCGGTTTCTCCGAAGTGGTCCCCGGAACATAGCCAAGCTACAGACGCTGTTAGGTCTACATCGGCCCCATGCAGGGCCCGGAAAAAGCGTCCGTGAAGCTCCTTACTCTGCCATACCTCCCTGCGGTCGTTAGTGTCAAGCACTGGAGGTTTGCGCCAGTTCTCTTTAGCCAAGGAGAGCGGGGTAAGGCCCTTATCCACCGCGGCCACATCTCGATGCATCCACATGTCAGTTTCTAGGACTGAGACTGCATATCTCGCGATTGTGGACATCTTGACGTTTAAAAAGGCTCGACCCCCACACCTCCGCGGGATATACAGTCCCATTACCGAACAACGTGGGTGATGCATTCGATATGCCGTCAGCAATGTACGGACCCTCCTATCCAGGGCGTCTAGTTCTGTTTGAGTCTATTTGAGTATGCCGAAAGATTACATCAAAACCAGCATGACCCAACCGTTGAAGGCACGCACCTTATTTCCGCCTGATAAAAGACTATTAAATACTTTTTTCAGGCGCCCAAGGAAGCGCTCCTTCAACGATTGATAGTCATGTCAATAACATTGATGCCCATCGCTTCCAACATACCCAAATACTTATAGGTCTCGTTTGCTGAGAGGGATCTAAGATTTATGGAATCCGTGAGCTTGGTTCCCACAGATTCCACAATCTCCCCTCGCTTTACACGCATGACCGCACATTTGTCTACACCAAATTCCATCTTGATGGCACTACTGAAAGTTTCAGTGACCTTCGGTAGCTCCATCAGTTGCAAAACATTGGGGGCAAAGAGTTTCAGGTCCTCCATGTAAAAGTCGTGAGATATAACTTGACCATCTCTCTTTAACCGATATCCTAGACCTGAATCCTTCAGCAGCGTTTCAAGGCTAAGCCAAACCAAAGTGGACTAAAACTATCGCTACTCTCTATCCTTATCGGCTCGCTATCCTCTGGATATGCCGACATCCTGGATAGCGAAGGACTGTCCTGCATTGCCCCATACACGACATCAGGAAGGTGCACAGAGTTGCATCAACTTTATACAACTCTAGCACGCTCATGAGCCATGTGTGTGCAATTATTGCATAAAATTGCTTAGTGGTAGTAGTTAAGTTTAGTTAGCTAGTACGCTATCATCGGCTTGCTGCACGCTTAGGTGCAAACTGTAAATGCGGCAAGTAACTGTTTAAACAATAAATAAATGTGGCACCGAGTCGTAGGCCTTCTTATAGTTTATCCAACATGTCGACAGATTCCTTCGGGAACGGCGAACTTGTTGACTTATGGCCATATCAATGAGGAGTAGGTCCTTAGTACCGCGGGACCCGTTCCTACATCAATTGTTAGAAGCGGACATAATAGAATTTTCGTCAATATGTTTAGTGATTTTAGCTCTCAAAATGGAGGTAAGAACTTTATAGACCGTCGGAAGGCACTTAATAGGTCTATAATTTTTGGATTCCGCAATACTACCTAATTTATGGAGCATTGATGTCAGGAACTCGGGAAGCGACCCTGATTCTAAGGCTGACTGGAATAGGGCAGCCTAGCCAGCGTGCGACCTTTGGATCCACTTGATCCATAAGTTGTGCAGCCGTACGGTCCTATATAATTATTAAAAAATTAATAATTTTATTAATAGAAGAGAGAAAGAAAGAAAGATTAATGTTTATTTGACGTCAGTTCATTGAGCACACAGAATAAAAAAGATACAAAATAAAAATGACAGTAAAAAATAAAGGAAATTACATTATATTGTGCTGTGTGCCTCACGGCTGCGCCAAAAAGGTCCATTTCAGCATTCATGCCAGACAGGTGAAGCTGTCTGACGCTGGTCTTCCAATGAACCTTTGGGGGTAAGCTGACGGACCAACAGTTTCAAACATGAATATAACAATATAAATAAATGGTTACAAATAAATAGATAACAAGTAAATTAATTAAATGTGTAGAAGAATAAGGATTTTATTGTGTTAAATAGTAGCGCTGGTAACATTAAATAAATAAGATAAAGGTAGGCGAGGGAAGAAAGTGATGAGAGTGGTGAGAGTGGTGAGGCGGTGTAATCATTGTAGTTCGTACAAGAAAAATAGGTTAATAAAAGAAGAGGTTAAAACCTTGTGGTGATTAGGCAAATACTTAGCCACAGAGTTATTCATAGGTAGGTACGTGCACGGTGCACTCGCAGACAAGCGCTGCAAATTGCAGAGCGTTTATATTATTGAGACATTAATTGCGACCATATCCAATTTCTGCTGTGCTGCTAATAAATACTGCCGCAATCGTTTTCTGAAGATATGTGTAGTGCCCGATACCCGTAATGGTGGGGGAATATTATTCCACACTTTATGATAAATGATGTTTATTTTGCAAATAGGTTTTTACAAACACTTTTACACGTCTTGTTTTTTAAAGCTAGATGGGGCCGGTGTTTCGTACCTGGCTACTCTGAGAAGAAACAGCCGAAACAAACTCAGAGGTCATAGTCTCTTTTAAAGTCCAGACATAATCTTGCTCAACTCACATGAGGACTATGCAGATTAGTGTCTGAGATGGCCTTTGGAAGAAAGAACCACACAGATTTGAGCGGACCTGTCCAGTCAGTGCAAGCATTTGTCAGTTATCGAGAGCTCGACTTATAACTCAAGGAGCTCAACGACACGACGAACAATACCAAAGAAAGGACATTTGGGTAGGTCGCTTGTAGTGCTCAAACTGCCAGACAATCGTGGGAAAAATTTAAAATAAAATTAAAATATTACCCACATTGTCCTCACATTCACAGAAATTAAATAAAATAAATTAATAATACTTCACAAAATAAATGTTAATAAAAAAAACATAAAAAAATCATTAAATGTCACAATAATAAAAAAATAAAAGAAATATAGTAAAATACTTAACGAAGTATTCCCGTCAAAAAAATTGAATGTCAAAATTCACAATAGTAAAAAATGAAGCGTACCGGTTTAGATGCAGCGTACCGGAAACTACCTCTGAAAGCTGCTGTCCTATGAGACTGTGTCGATAATTGCTGCGCACAAAGCCTAGGTGCGCACTCTCGTCTACTAGCCATCCAACTTAACTTATCGTAATGAATTTGTGCACGCTAAGCCGTTGGTCCCGGCTGTCATTTGTACTGTATCTTTGACAATCGTTACAGGTAGTCAGTGGCCCAAAAAGTCTGACAACCAGTCTTCCCAAGAGGTATCGTGTTACTCAGTATTAACTGGGTTGTGGAGGTCAGATAGGCAGTAGCTCCATGTAAAATACTGGTATTTCAGCTGCATCCGGTTAGACTGGAAGCCGACCCCAACATAGTTGGGAAAAGGCTAGGCAGATGATGATGATTAATGAATTTGTGCCAAGCTGATTTCCATAGACTTATATCACCAAATAAATATATAATAAAAGCCCAATACCGCAAGCAACATTTGGCCCGAACAATCAAATAAACCGTGACTAACGTAACGCATCATTATCTCAACACTTTTTCCGTATCCGTGCTATTAACCGTTCAGGAGTTCCCTCGTGAGGAGATTTTTTTTATTTATTTATTTATTTATAACCAACTTATGCTAACAGTTTACACCACACATATAAGTTATTGGTTGAGATGATCCTGGTTGCAGGATGAGTTCATAATAGAAATCATATTTCTCCATCAAATATGAACGCGTATTTAAAGTTTCTTGTCCGCGCTATTTACCCTTGAGGAGTTCTCGCGTGAGGAGACGATGCTGGCTGCAGGATTAAATAATGTCCATCATAAAAATGTATTGTCGCCAGGACAAAGATGTGTGCAAAATTTCAGTTCATTCGGTTAGGGGAATTGGTTTGGTATTCAGTTACAAGATTAGACCAATACATACTAAGAAACAAACTAACAAGGCAAGTTAAATAACAGCTTATAAAAAGACTAAACGTGGACTAGATCGCACCAACAAATAAACACTATAGGGCTGAGAACACTTACCTCATGCGTAGAATATTCGTGATGCTTCTCTTTCCTTTCATGTCGTGTCTCTCCGGACGAGTCACTGGCGCGCTGGCTCATGCGCTGTCCCTGCGAGGCGATGTCGTTGTTGTCGTCACTCGCCGCAAACACGACATGCTGGTCTATCCGCTCTCTTTGCGTGGCGACAGTCTTCTCGTTCGAGTTTAGCTTGTTGTTTTCAGCATGCGAGATAATATCTTTGTGGCTGTCACTGGCATACTTGTTTCGCTGTCCCTTCTCACTGGAGTACGAGTTAATGTTGTTCTTGTCACTGGCGAGCTTGCCCGGCTGTTCCTTTTCGATGGGGTGTCCGACAAGGTCATTGGGTTTCAGACGCAGCGGTCGAATGTGGGAAACCCGACGGAATCTTGACTCGCCTGGTTAGGAATGGTAAGTTCATAGGGTAAATGCCGAAAGGACCATGGACATCTTTCTGTGAACTCTTGGCGTAAGACTAACAGAAATGAAATATATCTTAAATAGTGGGTAGCTTATAATGAGGACTTCACTTCATATTAAAACATCAACAACCTAAGTCACCGGAGCTTGCTTTTTTTATGTATTTTACCAAATATTTGAACACATTAATATTCTTATTAATAAAAAACCTAGTTTAACGTTTAACGCTTCGACTGTTAAGGTGACACTAGTCGACATTTTTTCCATACAAATTTCGGGAGGGTATAACTCCAATGTTTGACACTGTACATCCAAAGTTAAACATGATATCGTTTTGTCTCATTATTAATTTTGTCTGTGCGGAAACAGAATACTAAAATAATAAGCCATTTAAAAGTTACGAGCTACCAAAAAATCATTTTTATTGCCAATTTTAACGCAACTTTGGGCGTAAATTAGTAATAAAAGAAGTGTCAAATTTCCAAAACAAAGTCGGTACCGACAAAGCACAATTATCGAAAAATTCAATAAATTTTATTTGTAATTGATTTATGCAGTGGTTTTTTCATAAAACTCGATTTTCCAAAGGCCTTTTCGTATTTTTTTTCGCGCGCCTGTACTATGTTTTATCGTGCATCTCACTATCGGGCACGATGCAAGGTGAGACAGCGTGCTTTTTGGCCACGCCCACCAGTAAGTTCGAGCCCGCGACTAGTGCTACCTTAAGGCTTCGTAACGGGAATCTTCCGTTACGAAGCCTTAACAGTCCTTAGTCGATTGTAGGGCTTTGCGAGCCGTGGATTAATTACTGTGTTACGAACACAGTAATTAGCTTTAATGTTTTACCTTAAAAAAAAAAACAAATGTGTGCGTGTAACCTTTACGCGCGATTGAAGTAAAACTTATTTTTCTTTAATTTACTTATTTTAAAAGTAATAAATAAACAAGTATATTTAGAGATTTTCAAAAAAATTTGAGTTACTCCCTAGTCGCGCCTAAAGAAGTTTTACTTCAAAAACTTTGACTTTGACTTTATTTGCCTGAAATATGGTGTTTTACAGATTTTATAACACAAACATAGTTCTTTCGCCTACTAAAAACGGCATGCAAATAATGCGAGGAAATGAATTAAAATTTTCAAAATCAATGATGCACACAAACAACAATATTTTTTCTCGCGTTGATGAGTTCATTTGTTTTTTTTCAATAAACAGCTTTCTATTTGCAAGCCAATTCGATATTTAAATAAAACCTTTGATAAGTTGGCTCCTTGGTTGCCATGCTTTTGAGTATAAGATCGTTCCATTTTTAAATATAGTAAGCGTTACTTCCGTCAGAAAAAAAAACTGAGTTACTCCCTAGTCGCGCCTAAAGAAGTTTTATTTCTACAAATGACTGTTGTAGTCAAATCTACGAAAAAATACATGTTTTTTTTTTTGTTCAGCATTTTCAACTGGCTCTGTCGCTGGTGTCCGGCGATTTAGATACTTGTTGTTCTACAGTGAAATGAAGTCCTAATTGTAAGCTTCTATTTGAGTACATTTCATTACTGTTTGTCTTACGCCTAGAGTTCATAGAAAGATGCCCATGGTCCTTTATGATTTATAACCTTGTAAATCAAATTTGATTTACTAGTGATTCGTTACACATTAGCTAGCTGTACGTGTACAGGGCATATTTAGGGCGAGCTCGAGAATACTAGTCATTAGGGCGTGCTCGAGAATACTAGTCAATGTTAAAATGCTCGTGGGTGTACTCCAACAATGTTCGACCTCGCTTTTAGAACACCGGGTAAAACAGGGTGAATAGAGACGCCGGGGTGGATAGAGACGCCGGGGTGGATAGAGACGCTGGGGTGGATAGAGACGCTTGGGTAGATATAGACGCTGGGGTCGACAGACACGCTGGGGTGGATGGCAATGCTCTGGAGTAAATAAAGAAGTTCTGGGGTAAATAAAGACGTAGGGGTGGATAGACACGCTGGGGTGGATGGCAACGCTCTGGGGTAAATAAAGATGCTGGGGTGGATGGCATTGCTCTGGGGTAAATAAAGACGTTCTGGGGTAAATAAAGACGTAGGGGTGGATAGACACGCTGGGGTGGATGGCAACGCTCTGGGGTAAATAAAGACGCTGGGGTGAATGGACAAAAACCTTTGAAAGGGGTTAATCGTCGAATTCATATGTATTGTTAGCAACAAGTACTCTATTTTATTAACTTATTTATTTAGAAACCTTATTGGCACCATACCATATAAATCGAGTTTCTACTTCAACGTTACGTTATCAAAACAGATTTTTGATTATTCTATACTAAGTTGTTGTTGTTGTTGTTGTTGCAAAGGAATTCGATCTTTATCATGAATTTCATTAAAGAACAATGGGTAAAATGGCCTTACCCTTGTAGCACTCTCATCTACGTATCAAATTCAAGTATTCAATTTTATTCCCTGTATCAATTCATGTATGTTTTCAAGTACTTGAAAAGTGTAACATTTCATTGTATGACAGCAAACCTATAAAACGTGGGGGAAAAAAGTAATTGAAACTTAGAAATCAAAATACAAACGGTGAATAATGTTAGGTAGAATTCATATTATGTCTCTTCAATATAATTTAATTATTTATGCGCCTATTACGTTATACACCATTTATTGCATGAAAACGATTCATTTATACTGATCACGACTTTAGAGACACAATTCGACCTAGAAGAACATGGCTATGACTGTCACAACTGACTAACGAGCAGGCAGAAGAGTCAACAAAAACCACTATTCTGTGATGGGTCGTAGAAGTCATAAAGTAATAGTTCAAAAGAGATTATAAGATATTTCGAAACTGTTCAACAAATCCTTACCACATTTATTTACAGACTTTCGCATAGCTGGAGCCTTGCTCGACTAGTTCAGAGAACCTTTAAAAGATGTCCGCTATGCCGCAATTTTTGCAGAGATAATACAGCAAAAAATGATTTTTCCTAATAGGCTGGGAAACTACGTCACAGCAGAGAACGTTAACTGCCAGCGAGCGACATTCGTATCAATGAACACCGTAGCTGATATTCCGTTTCCTGTCCTCACCGAAGACGTTATTTTGTTTTGTTTGGGGACCTATCATTTGCGCCTGGCACGCTCCTATGTTAGCGAACATATGCGAGGAGGTGTTTATAATATGGAAGTGTACATGACACCAAGTCCAAGGATAACACAGTATGACATCCAAACGGGAGATTGTATGCTGCTGAGAGGTCGTATCTCACCGAGGTATATCTCAAATAAAACTTATTACAGTTATTTACTGATTACCAACTTGGAGGGCAGATCTGCCATTAAAGAATATTATCGCTCATGGTTAATGGGCATAAGGACTGTTGGTGCTTGCGCACATACCGTGTCCGTTATCTGATACTTCCCGTCGATGTCTGCCGATATTTAGACAACTTCGTTGGTCCTGCAAGTGCCTGGGTCAATATTATTGTACAAGGCCGAACTACAATTTATTACAATATAATATTTCGTTTACATTCGTTTATTTATGTATACCCAAACATAGTTTTTTTTAAATTATTTACTTAATTATTTTAGTTCCTGTATTCTAAAAACAATTAAGTAAAATAATTTTACACAAAATACGATATTCTCACATTCTCCCATTCATTCATTCAAATTTGTTATCTTTATAACACTATACATGTTTCCATCCAAATCTTGACATGCTACAAGGGTAGGGAAGAGGTTATACAAAATCGCCCATTGTTCTTTGTGTTCCCTTGATACCTATCACTGTATCTTGATTATTGGTTTCAAACATAGTAACATACCCATATTCCAGCCCTCGCGTTCGGCGGAGCGGTCCATGCTATCAAACGCGTCCTCCAAGGACCTTAAGCCTTCGTTTTTGTCGACGTATTTCTTGTCGCCGTCTGTGACTTTGTTGCCCTCGTCTGAGTGACCGTGGGTGTTGCTTTCGTCTTTGTTGTTTGCATGTTTGTTGCTATCAACATCATAATTGTTATTAAATGTTGCTTCAGGAGAGTCGTGTGGTGCCGACCTATAAGGAAGAAAAACATAATTATTGTTGTTTAGTCGTTACTGATGGCACGGCTGGCGCAGTGGCCAGGGGCGTGCCGTCCATAGAGGCAATTAGGCCTAGCCTACCCTACCAACAACGCCAAATGCATTTATTATAACTACGTAAGAAAATAACACATAATATTAAAAAATAAGTTGAAACTCCTGTTAAATACTTATAGCAACTTGTCGCGCCCGGGTGAACTCACACTATACGTTACTACACCGCTCCGTTTGGATTTTTAGGCTCGAAGATTGAGGGCCTAGCTACAGTGGCGTGCAGTGGTTCTCCACGGAGGGTAGGCCACGTATACTGACTTCCGAAAAAAAAATCGCGCAACATCACAGTGTCGTTTTACTTAAGGTGACCTTCAAAGTAGTCACCTTTATTGATTTATAATATTTGAAATTATTGGGTCTAATAAAGGGGGTCGAAATTTTCATTATTTTCGAGATATAAGCGAAAGAAAAGAAAAAAAAAGACAGTACTGGTTTAGCACCTGAACTCAAGGTGTTGGTATGAATTTCAGTCCATGACAACTAATTTTATTCCACACCTTTTTAATCGCAAAATTTTGGGTGAAAAACGTTAAATTCAGAATAGCAAAATTTGCCATTTTCAATAATGTAATATCTCCGTGCCATCTTAGTGCTGTCAAACTAAAATATTAATTTGTGTCACTTAAGGCAATTTCAGAATGGGAAATTGTCGTTTGACAGGAATGAAATAATTTTTGGTGATTTTTAATCTAATTTAGAGGTATTTGTGACAAGAGAATCGGCATCATTATCAGCGCAAAGTTCATAACAGATCATCATTTTTATGTAAATAAACAAATAATAAACACAGCAAATAATATTTACAGTAACTGTACGTTTTGAAACTAATTATTTATAACTTAGTAAGTTATAAAAAGCAAAACATTCAAGATTGCGATACAAATCACAAAAAACGTAAGAAAATTTGAATTTCGCGGGCTACCGTGACCTCTTGACTTTTTTGGGGCAGCCATTCGTCCAATCACAACACATGATGGCCGTCTACAGTCCAAGGAGGTGACGCCCATATCTATACATGTGTGCCGTTCATACACGCGAAAATATGCATCAGTGTGCGTAAATTTATGAATGCATAGGTAGGCCGTACGACTTCTTGCCTTATAATCGTAGTACTGTGAAATACGTCACACGGGCGCGACAAGTTGCTATAAGTGTTGCTCAGGAGTTTTAACTTTCTTTTTTAATATTTTGTGTTATTTTATTACGTAGTTATAATAAATGCATTTGGCGTTCTGAATCGTGTAGCATTCAAATTTTTATGACTTTTGGCAATTTATTGTTAATACGCGGTACCATGCCTAAAACGCTAAGTCACTAAGGCAGTCTACAAGGCTGATTGCATAGGGAGTTTGCGTATTGGCTAGGAATCGCAACATCTTGTGACGTTGATACTGTTTCGAACAACCTCATGTTTGTTTTGACGAAAACAGTAATTTCAACAATATATAATGATGGTAAGGTTTAAGTATTAGAGCACACATTGATCTTATGCATTTGTTTATATGTCTTAAAAACGACATGTTAATCGGTTGGACTTTTGACTTAAAAGTGCTTTATCTTATCCCATTGAATTTATAAGTTTAGATTTTATGGTTTTCCTTTCATTTAATGTATCATGTTTGTTAGAGAGATTTGACACAGGGTGTTATTTTTTCAGATTTAGCCGGCTCGAATCCCAAGTGTGGCAACCGAATTCTCGAAGGTTTGTTTCTATTTATAAATAAAGGAATGTTTCCTTTGAGTAAAATTTGTTATCTCCAGTATTTTTGAGTACTTTCCCTCAATCGAGAGGGTATCACGCCATGACAGCGTCATGCCATTGCAGTCACGGCATACGGGTCAGTTGTACTGCCTGGGCGCACATATAGATGCTTCACAACTAACTCGTCGTAGTTCGGTTGTACCATAGAGCATGGACCAAAAAGCAAAGCACACAAATATGAGCACACTTTTCTGATACATGCCGTACAGAGTGGAAGGGACATCAAGAAATTAATAAATTAACCGTCGGAAATTAAAACAAAAACAGCTTTTTCCTACAAAAGCGCTCAGATGTTTTTTTTAACTAGCGACCGTGCGTCGGTGTCCTTGCACCGCATACAGTGGGAACCGTTCTGTCATGGATAGAATATAGCAGCCACTCACTCGGTGTCCTCGCCCAGCTTCTGCGTCAGTTTCTTCTGCAGCTCGTCGCGCCCGTAGTCGGGGGGCGGCGCGGGCTCGGCGGGCGCGGGCGGGGGCGGGGCGGGGCCGGGGGCGGGGGCGGGGGCGGGGGCGGGCGGCGCGGGAGGGGGCGACGTGCGGCGCCGGAACTTGCGCTTGCGCTGCGGAGACAAGTATAACTGTAGCGCGTACCAACTCTAGCGGTAGCGACCACGGTGAAAACACATTTACTACATGTAAATGTAGCGGCACTACAATAATGTACTACAGTGCAGCAACATAGAACTACAGAACAACAAGTACTACAGCGCCACCTACGACACAGACGATGAACTAATCAGCGAAAGACACCTCATTCCTACATCGCATCGCGCAAGTACAGTTATTCGTGACTTAAGACTATATAGAAGAACCCGACATTAACTGTCGGGCAGCAGGCCACCAGACAACACCCGTCTGGTCGGAGGATCCTCCCTTTTCTATGGGGGATGAAGAGCTTTACACCCTGTTCTCCGTACCCAAAACGTCCGGCCATGCGGAAGTAAGTCGACCCAAACATCCTTACCCTTACTTATAATATTATAAACGCGAAAGTTTGGATGTATGGATGTGTGAAACTGCTGAACGGATTTGAATGAAATTTGGAACACATAGTTTATAACTTGGATTAACACATAAGATATTCTTTATCCCAATAGTATGTTCCCGTGGGTCAATTATCTTCCACACCAATATTGTTGTATAATACACTAATCATTTAAAAAATGCTGTCCTAAATAAAAAAAAGACATTAAACAAAAGGACATAAAGTTTAAATTGTACACCAGTACGACAGTACAACCTACCAACCTTTTTCTCTACTAAAGACGGCGTTACACTAGACTCTTGCACCTCCACGAAGTCTTCTATGATGATCTTCTTGCTAGCTACGCCCTCACGGTCCGAGCGCGACCCCTCGCGGGCCACATGCCGCCCGTGGGAGCCGCTGTCCAGCTCGATGCGGGCGAGGCCCCCGAGGGTGTCGACCCCGCTACTGCCCGCTGCTTGTTCTGCGGCGTCCGTCTTCACGCTCTGGACGTGTTTCTTAGGTTCCTGTGGGAACATTTTAGCATTCAAATAAATATTACCAGGTAAGAAGGTGCGTTCGAAGTCGCTAATAACTGCCTAATACAGTCACGGCACGGAATGTGACCCAAACATAAACAAACCGATAACAGGCGACTTTAGAATCGCGTCTGAGGGCAATGTGTCAGGACATAATTATGTTTCTGTTCATTTAAGAGGGTAAGCACCTCATGGCGACATGGAGAGAGCGACTATCGCAACCCCGTGCAGGGCACGCCACAATAGTGGCGATAAGTCCCCTCTTTGAGGAGTGGCTGGAGAGGGGCCACGGCACCCTCACCTTCCGCCTGACGCAGGTCCTCACCGGACACGGTTGTTTCGGGAGGTTCCGGCACCGAATCGGGCGGGAGGAAACGCCCGGGTGTTACCACTGTGAGGGTCGCCCAGAGGATACGGTGGAGCACACGGTAGAGGTCTGCCCCGCTTGGGCGGAGCACCGCCGTGTCCTCGTAGCGGCGATCGGCGGCTGCGACCTATCGCGTCCGGCCCTGGTCCAGTCCATGGTCCGGAGCGAAAGGGAATGGGACGCCGTCACCTCCTTCTGCGAAGCAGTCATGCTAGCGAAGGAGGTGGCGGAGCGTGAGAGGGAGAGAACCTCTCGTCCCAGCCGCCGCGGGAGACGCCTCGGGCGTCGGGGGTCACGTGGTGGCTTCCGGCCACCGTAGACGCGGACCTGTGGACGGAGAGTAATGGGCTAGTCCGTCTCGCCGTCCGTCCGTCTTTTGACGACAGGCCGTGTTGATGGCGCGTTCGTGTTCCACGCGCGCCTCAAAGAGATGTCAGCAAATAGGGAGGGGCCCGCAAGGGCCGATGCCTGCCAGGGCTGCGGGCTGTTCGAAAGAGATACCGCGGCCCTGGAACGCAAAGGGCAAGGAAGGAACATGGATGGGTTTTAGTCAGTACAAGTCTGACACTCCCTCCCGCTCTGTCCAGAGCGGGAGAAGTCATTTGATGATTTCACATCCGTAAAAAAAAAAAAAAAAAGGGGGTAAGCACAAATAAAAGTTCATTTTTTTAGCTTAACCTCGAAGATCAACCCATGCGGTTGTTAGTATCTGATTTGGCCTCGCCTGAAAATAACAAGTAAAAGAAAATATACTAACAGTATCAGTACTCCCTGGGAGGTCGGCGGGGCGCGTGGGCGCGCGCGGCTGCACGTCCAGCATGGTGAGCACGGCGGGCGACGCCGCGTCCAGTGACGTCACCTTGTTGCGCTCGAACAGGCGCCCGTTGTTCACCACCTGAACGAGGCAATAGCGTTAAGTCAGCGCTAAATATATTGCAAAAAAGCAGCCAGCACTTACACTGGTATTCAAGAACGCTACATACATAAGTATGGCAGCAACACTATGCTAAGTAAGGCATTTCTCACTGCGTTCGTCATGGCAGGCCATTCATTTCATAAACAATACTTAATGGACTCTTTGCTGTGCGGACACACGGCATTGAATGGGGCGCTGTGATTGGTTACCGTTGTGAAGCGACTTCACTCGGGTTGACTGACTGACAGAATAAACGTCAACCAAGATATTTTAAAACAAAGACTGTTTTAGGTGGTTGAGTCAGGGTAGCCCGCGCAATTCTTTGAGGGTTGTATTGATGATTTTCACGATTATAATTCTGTAACTACATACGTGTTACTGGCGCGACTCATTTTTCATCAACGTACAGCCTGACACTGACCTGCAAATTGCAAAAAACGTAAGAAAATTTGAATTTCACGGGGTACCCTGACGCAACCGCCTTAAAAGTTTTGTTGACTGTTTGAAAGGTTTTACATTATTTCAAATAAACTTTGCTTGCCTATAATGATATAATAAGATAATGATATAATATAAGGATAGAATCATTAAAATCATCTTTGCCGCTGTAATCACTACAACATAACCTCATACCCGATACCAGTTTGACATTTGTGTTGATTTGTCGCACTATGCGTTGCGTAAAGTAGCAAGTGAGCTAGTTTATCTATTTGTTCATTATAATGAGCGCATAGTGTCGTCGTCCCTCAAGTATTGTTTATGAATAGGTTTTTGGGACACTGTGCGTCCGCGCGCACTGTGGGACCTCATAGTAACGTTCATGAATACCGGTGTTTGTCGGTTTAAAAAAACCTTGTTAAAAGAAAAAAGTTCCTCATGTTCACGGTTGTTGTCGGGATATTGTGCTAATCTCGCGGATAATTTTGATTGCGTGATGCAAGATTTTTAGTTCTTAACTTGCGTCAATGATATCGCAATAGTACAGGCAACAATTCGATATAGACAGAGACTTTATGTCGTTACAGTAAGGGAGGTTTTCGTCAAATGAAATGAACTAGACAAACTCTACTGATATGTTCTAATGACGAGTTGTCAAGTGGAGTCGAGTCGCTGCAGGATGAACTGGTTGCAGTTGCATCCACATTGTTGTCTACGAGGATGGTGACGAGGTCTCGCACAAAGCTGTTGTTGGGCAGCAGCTGGGCGTGCCTGCAGTGGATGTCCACCTCCAGGAGTTAGCTGCAGAATGAACTGGTTCCAGTTACCTTAACATTGTTGTCTACGAGTATGGTGACGAGGTCTCGCACGAAGGTGTTGTTAGGCAGCAGCTGGGCGTGCTTGCAGTGGATGTCTACTTCCAGGTGTTGTGTGGATCCGTTGTTGAGTATGCGGAGTAGTTTCAAGATGAACTTGTTCTTCGTGCGCTTTTTGCCCCCGTGTATGCGTTTGTGACTGTGACGTTTGTGGTGTGTGCGCTACAGAAGTATAGGTACTGTTAGTGTTCAACCGGAGAGGGTAGTGCTTCGGTAGATAATGTTCCTGTTAAACCGCAAAAAGTATGCGCTTCAATAAGCCAGGGCTCGAGAGCCTTGCCGTGACCATCAAGGTTATCAGTCTTAGCCAAAGAGATCTACCCAATTTTGTTAGAAGAAAATTAAACATAGGTACAGATCTCCCATTTAAAGTTTTCGCTTCGAAAATTATCGTTTAACTTCGGAAATACAAACGAGCAGTGATGACATATAATATAGAGTTGTTACAACGACGGAAGCGGGTATGTTCTGTGTTACCACGATTATAACATTACAGATTAACAACTTTGTGCAATTCCAAACAACTCAAAGCTTTAAACTGAAGTGACATAATGAATGAAGTAGGTAGTACTCCAACAAAGAGAAGCTCCATACAAACTTGCTGCGGTAGATTTACTACTACAAAGCGCGACAGTGCAAAACTTACAATGTAGTCGAGTGCAATGAGCCAAAAAGATGGAGCGAAGTTTAAGTGGTTGGATTTTCATGGGACTTTTTTAGAGTTCCTAGAGGTGACGAAAAGAAAGTTAAAAAAAATTTCGCTGCTCCTGACTTTTTTTTTAATTGCCTTTTAATTTTTTTTTGACGAATTTATATTGTGACGTGATAATGTGACCTGTGTGCATCTATTAAATGCCAATTTGGTCTGTTTATTTGTTCATTGTTGTCGAAGAAATGCATATTTCAAGTTTTGAAAAAAAAAATGAAATTTCAAAAAAAAAGTTGCGAGCGGCGAATTTTTCTTTTAATTTTCTTCTCCACTCCTCTAAATATCAATAAAAAAAAGTCTCATGAAAATCCGACAACTATAAACTTCGTTCCACCTTTTGAGTATTTTTTTGGCGAATCGCGATCGGTTAATGCTTCTGTGGCATATCTATTCGAAAACACAAACATTTTAGATGCGCATATTTTTTCTTGTTTAACTGTAGCTTGATACATCACGCCATGTTGTGGTGTTGCTTGCGTAGTGCACTAAGTGTTTGTACAGTCTAGTTTTGGGTCGAGTAGGTATTGAAGTTTTGTATGTTACAACTGATTATTATTGTTTGCGATACCAATGTTGGTCCCGTGAAGAAAGTCGTCCAGTTCCGTGGTCTGCAGCACACCCTTCAATATGACCACACATTTAGGACATCATTATGATGCTGTATGCGAGAACAAAAATAAAACGAATCCTGGCTGCAAGACCAAGCCATGGCTGTCCTAAACATGTATCGTCACCAGAAGCACAGGTGAGCAACATACCAGCTCAACCGGATGGGGAGAACTGGTTTGATATTCAGTTGCAAGATTCGACCGAGACATACTAACTAAATAACAAGGCAAGTTTAATAAAAGCTTATATAATTAAAAGTTTTACTTTACCCGCTTAGCTGTGGCCGGGCTGTGGGCTCTCACACATCCTTGTCAAGTATCAATTTTATATTAGGTACATACATCATCTACTTACACGAAGAAGAAAAATGACATATTCTAGAAGATAACTCATAAACTACCCAAGCCATGTGAATAATATTTATATGGGACCACCGCACGAGCTTCCTCTACCAAATGAAACACGTAAATCGGACGAGCAATTACGGAGAAATCGGTGAACACACATGAAAAAAAAATATGGTGAAGATGCTGGTGGAATACATAACCTCCTCCTTTTTTAGAAGTCGGTTGATAAAGCAATATGAAGCTGAAAGCTAGCCGGTACCTTGTGCGTGTGCCTCCTCTCTGTACCGTTGTTGACGTTCCTGCGCGCTTGTCCGGCCGGCTCGGCGTACGACAGCAGCGAGCGGGAGATGCGACTGAGTACGGACCAGCAATCAAATATATTTATTTGACACATTATACGGTAGATCGGACTAAATATAAAATAGAACACTAGAAGAATCTGAAATATTTTAAATGTATGGATGTATATCTGAGGTAAAGATAAATTATTATTATTATATTAAAATAATGACATACAGCGTTGAGGAGCTTGTTGTCCTCGTTTTTTAGTTAAGTTAGGCCGATGAGTTATTATAGTATTAATGATATGTCGGTTGGTTTTTTTTGTCATCAGATTGCTTAGATTGTCAACAAATACTTTTGCAACTGAGAATGATTAGTATTTATATTTATACAAACCGAGCTGGTCTGAAATAGAAATGTCTAATAAGTAATGCAATCAGACGTTCCTCTGCGGAGATCAAAGATTATTTAATGTAATGCAAAATATTTTGTATTAATTTCGCGAAAAAATATCCAGAGTTGGATGTAGGATGTAGTTCACCTTCCCGCCCGCAAAAATTTGCATTTGAAAAGTGAAAATTAGCACGAATTGCACCCAAACCGATAATCGCCGCGTATTTCGGCCCTCTGCGGGGCACCCTCATGAGATTTGTTTACTCAAAGGTCGTTGATATTTTGCATAATATTAAATAGGAAGAGGTTTGGGTAAAAATGGCATGAGTTTTTAAGTCTGCGGCCACTGTTCTAATGTATTCCATTCAAAAGAACACAATGAGACATTCATTTTATATAAAAAAAAACATGGCGTCAGTTATTGAATACATTCAATTATGTTTTTTTGTAGGCCTAAAAGGTATTTTATTTTTATTTTTTACGGATTCGTTTATCGAAACTGAACTCACCCTGAAGCTATGGCATGCAATTTCTTTAACACCCTGTATACTTTGTCAGCCTTTAGCTTAAATACCCCATTGCCATTTTAGTGGGGTAAATTGTGCATTACAATGAACCTATAGGTACCCAATTTGCCCCAACCGGTCCTGGGTTTTTTTGGACCATCTCCTTTTACAAAAATATGTGGACAGTTCCTAAGACCATTCCGTGTAGTTGCAACCGCTGAGGTAGTTCCCGTCACCCCGGAGGTGGCCCCGCTGAGAGCTTCCATCCTGTATACTTCACTAAACGTTAGCAACAATTATATATATCTTAATGGCCGCTTTGAAAACAAATCACGCCGCTGGTTCATACAAAATTACCCAAACCCCTTTCTTACTTTAATAAATAATGTAAAAAAATGAACTGCAATTTATTAATTTAACTACCAAATTCTGAACATTTTAGCTCCTTGGTCGCACATCTTCTTAGTATACAAAAATCACGTGTCACTATGTTCGTACATACATGCTAATCTCCGAAACCAACCAACCTATGCCAATGAAATTTTGTGAATGCGTACGATTGGTTCAAGCTTGAAAAATAGGATTATAGACATGGCCCCGATAGGTGGCGCGTGTGGTATATAGTTAACAAAACATACCGTTGTCCTCGCAGTTTGTTCAGTCTCTGTTCCCGTTCTGCACCGAATCTCAAGTCATCTGTGAACGGACACGTGGACGTTATTACACGAATGTGGCCACGTCCCCCCAGGGAACACCTGGATGAGGGACGCACAGAACCGGGAAGTGTGGCAAAGGAAGGAGGAGGCCTGTACTCAGCAGTGGGTGATTCCAGGCTAAAATTATAATAATGATGCTCAGGAATGAGCTAGGTACAATGAGGTGGTATCTACTCGGTCGTGAACATTACCATCAAATACTTCACACACATCGCTTTCTAGTTTCATCGTGTTTTGAAGTAAGCTTTGCGGCGCTCGTTCGCCTAAACACTAAACGATTGATTTAACGAAAAAAAAAATGGTTGTCTGTAAAGTTGGTTTACGGACGATAGTTAAACGTGACAACGTCATAAAATCGAGTGGAAGAGAGATAGATGCGGCGCATGCGTACAATGAGCGTAACGGGACAATTACCGTAAAAGGACACTTTTTGTGCATGCAGCCGGCGTTCATCAATTTATTAGACGTTGTCACGTGAAAAAAGGATTATTACATGAATTGGAGGAAATTTTATCTAGTTTCATTATCACCATACTGGACATAGGCCTCCCCCAAGTGTCGCCACGTTGGCCGGTCCCGTGCGACTCGCATCCAGTGGATCCCCGCAACCTTCACCAGGTCATCGGTCCACCTAGTGGGAGGCCTTCCAACGCAACGTCTTCCGGTTCGCGGTCGCCACTCCAGAGCTTTACGGCCCCATCGGCCATCCGTTCTGCGAGCAATGTGCCCTGCCCACTGCCACTTAAGTTTGGCAATTCTTCGGGCTACGTCGGTAACCTTGGTTCTCTTGCGGATGTCCTCATTTCTGATTTGTCTAGTTTAATTTTCTTATAAATAATTTTATTTTAAAATATGTCGTAAAGGAGATATTGTCAAAAAACTGCTTCTAGCTGCTTCATCCTGCAACCAGGATCGTCTCCAGAGCGAACTCCTCAACAATAAATAGCAAGAAAACGCGTTTATATTTGATAGATAAACATGATTTCTATTATAACCTCATCCGGCAACCAGGATCGACTTCTCACGAGGGAACTCCTCAACGGTTAACGGTTAATAGCACGTTCACATTTGATGAACAAAGATGATTTCTAGAAATCTATTTTTATCTTTATGCATATAATCTAGCTTTTATAAAAATCTACTTAAAAGAAGAAAATAAACCTTGGAGTAAAAAAAAAACGAAAAAAATTGTGTTTATAAAAGTTTGTCGCGTAAAATATTTGTTTGCCTTTCTGTTCACGTAGGTTTTTTTAAAGGATTTTCTTTTTAAAGATTTTTAACTAATAATTTTACTTTACGTTTGGAGTCTGCAACTCACCAGCACTTTGTGCAACGAGAACAAAGTCACTGCCATCTTGACATATTTCTGAATGAAGCAACCCAACACCGAGCTTACAGTCACAACAACAAAGATACCCCTATAACTGTAATGCCAAGTATATCACAATACGTACTGGCGTGAAAGTTGTTGTCCTCGGTGTAGTCGATGGTCCAGTACTGCGTGGGCGCGGTGGGCTGGCAGGGCTCGGCGCTGACGTCACCGATGTCGGGCGGCGCGCGCAGGCACAGGCGTGACGTCACGTGCTGCAGCTGCCCCGTGCTCAGGCGGCGCCAGCGCTGCTCGCGCCCGCCGCCGTGGCACGGCGACATCACCACGCCCGCCGGCCGCCCGCCGGGCTGCCCCGGGGCGATCCTGTGGGATGTGCCCGACACACTTCTTCAAAATGTACTGGGATCAATCTATCATCACTGACAGGACTATTGTAGCTAAAAGCCTGATATAGTGGTGGTGGATCGATCAGAGCGGCGCGCAATGATTATTCATGACGAGAACCTCGTGAAAGCCGAGAAAGATAAACAAATCGAGTATCTTGACTTGGCTCGCGAGGTTGTCGACATGTGGGATGTGAGCTCAGCGATCATTGTGCCGGTAGTCGTTTCAGCCAATGGCTTAATTGACAAGAGCCTCGACCAACACCTGAGGAGGCTCTCGTTAGGCAGCTGGATCAAGGGCTTGTTTCAGAAAGCGGTACTCTTGGACACGGCGCGTATTGTTAGGAGGTTCATCACAGCTTGGACCCTCCCGATACCGGTGGGCTACTATAACAGAGAGGAGACCTGTGTCCCAGCTGTGTGAACATTATATGCTGACCATTACGTTAGTACCTGGAGGACTGGACGCTGGCGCAGTTGGCTTCGTCCCGGATCTCGCCCGCCAGCGAGAGGGAGAAGTACTGCGTGGCCTGCAGCTCCGCGTGGCACGGGTAGGCGCCCAGCGGGGCCGCGTCGTTCTCGCGCTGGAGCGTGTCCAGGCACAGGCCGGTCTCTACGTTCTTGAACCTGCCATAGTGCAATGATTAATGGCTAAAATGGGTCGGTCTGTAATCATCCTAATGTGAACTCAGATTAAGTACAGGGGACCTAGAGTGGCCGCTTCAATCAATCAATCATAATGGGATTATATGAATTACGTTACGAAGAAGTTCGTAAAATGGTTACGATGTGACAATTCATAATGTTAACCGTGTCTGTGACAATTTTAAGAATATTAACGTGATTCACATTATATCCTATTATGATTCTGCTAAAGCGGCCAGCTTAGAGCTGATCTTCTAGAGAAAGTATGCGCTCTGCTACCGCTTGACGTAAGTCCTCACCGGCCGTATGAGACACTTTGAGATGAACCTAGTATACACACGCGTAAGGTACACATTCGCGGGCTCACCTGCCGTAGCCGTATACGTCGCGCACGGGCACGAACTTCTCCTTGTAGATGTTGTCGAGGTACCACTGGAAGCTCTTGCACTTCAGCTTCTCGCGCAGGATCTTGCGGTGCGTCACGTCGCCGATCTTGGGGTTGTTCTGTGACGAAACATTTTTAAAATGCATCATCACCCTAGCCTTTTCTCAACTATGTTGGGGTCGGCTTCCAGTCTAATGGGATGCAGCTGAATACTAGGAGGATTCTACATTATTCTAACTAACCTCCAACCTAATGCTCGTTATTGGCTGATACGGGCGGGCGGGTTATTCATAAAGATTGATGGCAATATTAAAGTATTGTATCGGATCAGTAGTTTAGGTAACAAACAATATTACATTCGCATTTATATTATTAGTATGGACGGATGGATATGGACTATTGAAACATTGGCGCTCACCCTCAGGTCGGGGCGGTGCAGGTAGAACAGCTCCGCGTACTCGTCCATCCACACTTCAGCCATGCGCGCAGTGTTTATACCTGGAAGTAGGACAGCTTACATAACATTATATCAGCCACGCTATCGGATTGGGTTTAACAATACCTGTAATCACAGTTGTAAGTTGAAGTAATAAATATATCATACCTGTAATCCCAGAAAAGTCCCATGTAGGGGGTGAGCCTATTGCCATCAACCGGGCTCAAATCTAGACTCCATGGCTGCTACTGATATATTCCTGATGGAAGAACCCAATAACACTTTGACCGACCCAGGAATCGAACCCAGGACCTGATGCTCAGCAGTCGTCCTTGCGAACACTAGACCAACGAGGTAGGTTATTTGTCATGAAAACCAATCACATGTCGTCCGGCAGCACAAGTGGCTGTCAGGTAGTTAACGAAGCCGAAAGCTTTTCAGGCGGTTACTCTGCACCGCGACTTGATCGTATGTGTCTAACCGTGTGTGTCCATGTGCGCGGGCATGCCGTACGGGTGGAAGCTCCGGAACACGTGGCCCACCCGCGAGCAAGGGATTGTCTCCAATGTGCCGCCGCCTGCAAACATTAATAAATACGTAGTTACAGTGATACAGGGATTTTTAGTTTTTGTTGTTCGTAGACGTAGAGAGTTTGAAATTGTGTTGAAAAAATGGAAGTCAGCCCAATAGAATTAGAATCAGGATCATTTATTTCTTAAACATACAAATAAAAACAACAATGTTATACGCTACGCTTGTTGTTACGTTATGTTTTCTCATTGGTGAGTCTGGTGACATGCACACGTCCACTGCTGTCTGTAGTTAGTTTAGTTGTTTCTACAAATGTTCTCTGTAACTTCTGATCTTGAACAGCTAATACAATTCGGTCTCAGAGCATTCTTTCTTCTTGTTCTTTAAAATTGCAATTTTTCACCAGTTTTCTTATATTTTCTATGTAAAACAAATCGAAGCGCTCGCCTTCTTCCTGATTTCAATTATGAAAGCTGAAAGTACTTGTAAGTTCGTTCTGTTTTACTCAAAATAATCATCCAACAGTTTTATGATTTGTTCATATTTCGTCGATGCCTCTGTTTTTAATACATTGAAGAAAAGCTCTTGTACTTCGTGAACCACGCTATTAAGCAAAATGGCCGCCTCCCGTGTCTCAGAAAATCTATCAAATCCAGCCGCCGTCAGGAATATTTGGAATTATTGTTTAAATTTTACCCATTTAGGGAGCAGATCTCCCTGCGAGTCTGGCCGCATGGGCTCCGGCATTCTGTATTCAACACCCGCCATTGTCTCTTGTGCGTCAACCGGCGGGGTCTGTGGCGTGGTTATAACCTCCTTGCCAATGAAATTTACTGAAATCTTACTTGTATTTAGTGCTACGGTTCTACCGTCGGCTGCGCCATGTAATATTTTGTAATTAAACACACTTGTAGTGTAACACATTTATTTCCAGTATTCCAATATTCTTACATACATTCGTACATTATTGATATACGAGCTCCCCTGGATGTCTATGCCTTTTGTGACAGACGTGTTCCGATAAGTGCGCGTTACCCTCCTTACATCTTAATCCTATGGGTGTTCCAATACTCACGTAAGGCTATATGTTACAGTCCACGAATTTTGAAGTGGTGTAATTTACAGATGAGCATGTTGTGGTCTACGCAGTCGAATGCTTTTGAGAGATCACTGAATACGCCAATGTCATCCTGGGACTTCTCCCAGGATTCAAAAACCAAACTGTTGACTATGCAGAATCTCATTCGAGTTGAAGTGAGATAACATCTGGTCCAGCATGATTTTTACATAGATTTTATTCAGTGCTCACTCTTACAACCCCATTTGATTTGCACTTCTTTACTTTGTTTAATTAAATCAGGAACCTTGACGGTGTCCAAACATTGATTGAACTTGCCTGTTAGGACAGGAGCAATTGAGTCAATAATATCTCCAAGAACCTTGACGGAAATCCTCCATAAGTCTTCAGTATTTTTTATGTTAAGACTTTTGAATGCGTTTTTAGTTGTAGCACTTCATCATCTGCCTAGCCTTTTCCCAACTATGTTGGGCTCGGCTTCCAGTCTAACAGGATACAGCTGAATACCAGTATTTTACATGGAGCAACTGCCTGTCTGGCCTCCACAACCCAGTTAGTACTGGGTAATACGATACCCCTTAGTAAGACTGGTTTTCAGACTTTTTGGGCCACTGACTACCTGTAACGACTGTCAAAGATCTACAAATGACAGCCGGGACCAACGGCTTAGCGCGCTTTCCGAGGCTCGGAGGAAACTCGGTATGTAATGGGTGGTCACCCATCCATATTATACATATATGTATGTTCTATATATAATCTGAATCTCGGAAACGCCTCCAACGTTTTTCATGAAATTTAGTATGCAGGGGGGTTTCGGGGGCCGATCTAGCTAGGTTTCATTTTTAGAAAACGTCGTTTTATTCATCCAGGTACTATCAATAATACAGTGTGTTTGGCTACCGGTTACCGGTACTTTAAGGGCATATTGTATACTCATTTCTATCAACAAATACACGTTTATAAATACTTCCAACCCCACACCCCGCAAATGGCAGCCATTTTGTTTTTTTAATCCGCTGATCTAGGGTATGCTCAATGAAATGCAAATATCTTTGAATCTAAGAGTCCTAGAGACGTACAAATGATATCATTGCCAGAGTAAACGTAGAAGCTACCGAAGACCTAAATTTTAATTGATACTAACATTGCCAGATCCTGAAGCTCATCTCTAGGTTCTCGCCGCCCCAGCCGCCCATCTGCTCGTCGTAGGCGCCGAGCTCCCAGAAGTACGACCGACTGATGGCAAACAGACCACCGGCCATGGTTGGAGACCTGTCGAGAAGGGAGCGTCTTATATAATGCGTCATGGTGGTTGTGGTCTCTCACGCTATTTATTAAGACTCCTGACAAGAAAAGGCCTGAGGAAGAAAGCTGTCAAATTAGTTCCGTGTAGATAAAGAAATAATTTAGTAGTCATGGGGTGTCACGCGAGGTAGCGATAAGTGCTTGGTCTTGTCGCCGATTGATCGGTTTTAATTCAAGATGACTTTGACTGGTGACAAACAATCAGCGCCCTCTCGCGACGAAGCTTCAAAGACACCACCTCATTGGAAGTCAAAAGTTGGAAAGTGGCATCAGACACTTGCCAAGGAGTATCAACGTCACATTGTAGTTCTGGGTTGTGGAGGACAAATAGGCAGTCACTCCATGTAAACTACCGGTATTTAGCTGCATCGGGTTAGACTGGAAGCCGACCACTACATAGCAGGGAAAAGGCAGGCAGGCAATGACATATTTGACATCGATTAAATTTTATCAAATCTAAAAACTTAATGAGTACAAACCAAGTAGGCGCTATATCCGACCCTCGTCTTTTTTTCTCTCTTTCAGGCACATCAGTCCAAGTGAAATGTCCCATGAAAGAGAACCCACCAACCTGCACGAGATAATATATTAGTACCATGAAGTATTGGACGAAAGAGGTAGGTAGCGCTGAGGTCGACACGGCGGCGGCGCCTGGAGCGGAGATCAGGCATAACTAGGATGTTGCTCCCATCGAGCATTAGAAAGAGACAGTCACACAGGTATGACGTAACAGAGATGGCGCTCTACAAAGCAGTTTTTGTGCCATAACAACATTTTTCATTTTCTATTTTCAATACGCCCCAAAACTAGAATTACCAAAAGGTAGCAGTAGATTCCCGAAAAGCATTTTAAGCAGACCTTGACGACTTTTTCGATGATTGTATCTAAAATAGGAAATACCACAGGCATAGATTCCGATAAGTTGTATGAAAATTAGAAATAAAAATCGCGTGGCGATTCACAAACAACTCATTACCATCCTAGTTACGCCATTATTGCTAAATGTTTATATTTTCACTGACCTTTTTTATGGTGGGACCTTCCTTTTTTTAATAATGATTGAACACTTATTACTTAATACCCAATAGACTCTATTATGGTTTACTTTTACCACAAAACTAACACTCTTTCTGGACAAACCAGTCAAAATCAGCCTCAATGAATGTATTAATTTGGTAAGTTCTATGAATAGAGCAATAATTATAAGCGTGTGCAGTAGAGGAATAAAAAGGTTTAGCACGGCAAGATCAATTATTTTACTAACTACATCGTTCCTTCGTGAGATTTATTATTTTCGCAGTTCGTAATACCTCGTGTAAAAGTCAGCTCTACGAATAAACCTTGCTTAACCTTTTAATTCCGCGGCTGTACATATTCTCTAACTAAGTGATGTTTGGTGAATCAACGACAGTTAGTGATAACAAACGTTAGTATGTACATACAACACCATCGCCCGGTTCTGTCTACATTCCCAATACAAGCGTGTTTTAGTTATTTGCTTACATAATGATGTCAAACTCAACCCAAAGCATTTATTTCAATTAGACCATTACAGGTACGATTGAATGTCAGTAAAACAAAGAAAGTGATTTGTTTTGAAGATAAGAGGTAGCTCTCTTCAATAAATGATGAAAATAACTAAATACGTAAATTAAATGGGTCGTATTTTTTGTTCAAAAGAATAGTAACAGTGGATTTTGTAAACGCAAAACTAGTATTTGGATTTTTGTAAACACATTTGGCACATTTTTTAAACAAGATCACATCTTACATCGGATCGATAAGTATATGCACCACATCTCGCTGCGTGGGGACACGTCGGCTTCTAGGAAATATTCCCTTAAACTGCATATCATTCGATTGTGGAGATTGTTAGCATTTAAAAAGCCTCGATATCCGCAACTCCGCGGGATATTAAGGCTCATAAGTAATAACCGAAGAACGCGAGTGATGCATTTGATATGCCGTCAACAATGTACGGACACTCCTATCCAGGTTCGGTTTAAGTTCATTTGAGTATGCCGGAAGAGTACATCAGAACCCGCTGTTAAATACTTATTTCAGGCGGCCAAGGAAGCGCTCCCTCAACGATAGCTTCATGTCGGTAACATTGATTGATGCCCAGGGCTTGTTATCTCCCCTCGCTTTACATGCATGACCGCACATTTGTCCACACCAAATTCCATCCTGATGGCACTACTGAAAGTTCATCAAGTTGAAAAGATCACATTATTATCCTGACATGAATGGTAAGCATTAGGTAGTATTGTTGCCACATCCAAGTTATTTTAGTTCATTCGTTATTTAACTAAGCATCATCTTCATTAGTTGTATTCTTCTGTTTCCACATGCATATTGTTCTTGTTATCATCATCAGTCATTTTATTTTTAGTGTCATCATTGGCAATCCTGTTCGAGCAAGCGTGGTTAACGCTCCTGCAATCTGGCATGCTGTTGTTTAGACTGAGCCCTAGCCCCGCAGCACCACCTCCTTTAGCATTCTTACTTTAATGTCACTTCAGTGTGGGAAACAGATGGAGCTATACATCAAATCTAGCTCCATCTCTTTCTCACACCTAAGGTAAGATTTAAAAAAAATACTGACATAAAGACGCTACTTCAACGGGAGCATTCGCTTGTAAAGTAACGAGAACCGAGCATTACATTACAATACGCAACCTGTCCACCTGTCCGATACAACAAATTCGAATCTTAGATTCTTGCATCACAAGCGAATGCTACCGGCGAGGGAGCGCTTAAAGACGTCATGGCATGCCACCTGATAGGTATCGGGAGCTTCAAACTTGAAAGTGCTCTGGTCTATGACGTCAATGATGGGCGTGAGCACAGAGTCCCGCTTGTGTTTGATTCTCTCCAGCAGCGGACGCAACCAGTCGGCGCCCGTCTCGCAGTGCGAGTCCAGGAAGATGAGCACGTCGCCGCGAGCGAGGCGCGCGCCTTTGATGCGGGCGAGCATTAAACCCTGTCTGGAATATAGTACTGGATGGAAACGTGCTACTTGCGGTTTACGACACGACTTGCGACACGACTTTTGTCAAGCGACACGCGCGTGTCACTTGTTCCCTTCACGTGAATATCGGTGGCGAGGTCCCTACAACTCCATCCCTACCGGCTGTTCTTCGGAACAACCACTCTACGTGTGTATCATATCATTTTACAGACATTTAAAATACATAAACCTCTTTTAAACACACGCTGGGTGCCGAACTGCCGAGAGATGGACAGGGCCGCCGAGGCCGGTCCAGAAAGAGGTGGCGAGACGATCTGGACGCGTACCGCCTCGGCTAGTTAGAGGAGGCGCGGGAAAAGACCTCATGGAAGGAATTGGGGGAGGCCTTTGTCCAGCACTGAGACAAAAAAAAACTACTTCTGGGCTTCGCCGAAGTGGACTAAATTTAGGACCACAGCAAATAATTCCGTCCGATAACATTACACAAACGCATGCATTCGTTGTCATTCACAGGTCGTCACCACACACTCGTGACATACGGGGCTCCCGCTCGGCACCGCGCCGCAACTCGCGTCAAGTTCTTTCATTGGTTCTCTCCGCTCATCCGCAGTCACAGTTACAACATGCAACACTCTCGATCGGTTACTGCAATAATGCTATTTTTGTAAGAAAACCGGTTTGATTTCTGGCTCAGGCAAAAGCTTTTTCAAATAAATAAAACTGCGGTTTTATTCTCCGCTAAAATCCAGACAATGGTTCTTTTGACCACTTTGCTCTAATGTGCGAATGCACTTGGCCATTCTGTACAAACTGACAACTGAATGCTGGCTCAGGCTTGAGCTTTACTGTCATACTACATTTTGTTTGTAATTTTAATTTTTTTTAGTGGCTACCGAAAAATAAAAAGCCAGAAATTTCCGTGATTGTAGTTTTAGTTGAAAGTACCAAATCACGAACGGCGTGTTTGCGGCACCTAAGGGATGTTTTATCAAAATATGCGGCGCGTATAAGCAAAATTAGAGTTAGGTTAAAAATACGAAATAGAAGCCAACGGCTCATAAAACCCGTATTCGTTTTGTGAACACTAAAATATAGCAATTTCATAAGAATAGCAAACTGTTCACAACCCATCGGGAATGTACACATCCATAAACCCATAGAATTAATCACCCAGGTGTAGATTAAATCTTAATTTACGCAATCGTGTACCCGACAGAGCACACAAGCATATACCTTATACGTACAGGTAGTCAACACATAAATAATTATTGAAATATTTGTACACGTAATTGAAAAACATACTTATAAACATAGCCAGCAAAATGAGAAATTAATAAAAATAATTGGATGAACTAACCTTGGATTTATATACAACATCATTTTTAGTATATACGAAACCCGAAACACGTGTCTAGTATTTTTATGTAAAGAATCTATGTACAATTTCAAAACTGTATCATGAAAAATCACAAAGTTAGAAGCTTGTCCGTACTGCTCACATGCTCACCCACCACGCGGCGCCCGCGCACCGCTCCGCCCGCGCGTCAGCGTCGTCTTGCGCTCAATGATCGCGCAGTGTCCAACTTGTAACCTTTTTTTAAATATTTTTGGGACAAAATATAACATAATTTATAATATTTGATATTAATTATTAGAATCGATTCAGTTACTTATTCTGAGCAAACTATATTCAGGTTTCGCATATACTAAAAATAATGTTGTATATACAAGGTTAGTTCCTTGGATTAGGAGAAGGAAATTAAAGAATATAGAATCCTAGAAAATTGACCAAGGAATTATTCCTTCGATTAAGCCGAAGACATACCTTGCGATCAAGAAAGCAATACTATAAAGTATTGGTATGGACCATGTCGATACTTGCTACAAATCAAAATTACACATTTTTTTCTTTGTTTTATACCTATACGGTTTTATTAAAATGAAAATGAGAAAAAGAAGATGCTGCCGAACAACTTTTTAGAAGTCTGTTAATTAGGTTTATCTATCAATAATAATAAAGTGTCATTAAAATTACAGGTGTTTGCAAAACTCAAGCTCCATCGATTGGGGCGGACTGGTTTGAAATTCAGTTGCAAAATGTGACCAATACTAACAAGGCAAATTAAATAAAACCTTATAAAAATCAAATCTAGAATATGTCACAGAACACTAGGAACGACAGAATCATGTGCAAATCTTTCTTAGAAAAGATACTAGGAATTTCGTCCGAGATAATCTTTACATAGTGTAGAACAAACTCCCGCCGCGCTGTCTGTACGCTTAGATCTTTTAAACTGCGCAATGCATTTTAATGCAGTTTTCAGTAATAGATACGAGTGATTCAAGAGGAAGGTTTATATCTACATTGCACCCATGCGAAGCCGGTGCAGGTCGCTAGTATACAATAATTGAAACTTTTATAAGAAACCAATTGAAAGAGAACCAGGATAACTTGATGTCTTAGAAACCCTAAACGTAAAGGAAGTAAATAGGAATCGAATGTTACCCACAGTTAAACCACAGAAATACAAAAATGCTTTACAAATGTAGCATGTGCGCCGCAGATACTCGTGTTTCAGTTAGTGACACAGAATAGCGAAGAGATGCCTTGTTGTCAGGCATCTCCTCGACAAGCCTCCTCAATTAGGAACGCATTCGACCAAGAAGCGAGATTGGTATAAAAAGAAGGAAAACCCATATATTAAGTAATTTCTCGACACTTCTGTAATACTAAATCTATTTCGATAGGACACTTTTCGTTGATCCTCTAAAAACGCAGTTTCCTAATGATGATGGCCTTCCTAAAATAAATGCCACTTTTTTACTTTCTGCCCATCTTGTTTTCAATACCGGTCGCAGTAGGCTAGGGTACCCCGGGTTAGGTTATGTTATAACTGTGACAGCCACGCGCGAGCTGAGCGAGCGAAGGACAAATTAAAATGGGAATTATTTGGGGTTCGAGCTGCCTATTTAAATGTAAACTCGTGGTTGTCATGTAAAACATATTATATAATCTTGTACGAAACGTTGTGTGAAACCGTCTGATCTTTGCTCCGCAAAAGATTTATTAACTTATTTTAAAAAGTAATCTTAAATCGTGGCCTAGTATTCAATATACTAACGTTCCCGTAAAAAGAATGCAGTGCGTGTACCTTAGTATGGTCTTAGAGAGAATTATTTAGATCGTAATATAAAAACTGTCGGTGAAAAAGCTAAAAGGATTTTTGATGCCTTAACGAGAATATCCAAATCTACGTGGGGTCTGTCATTTTTTTCACTTTAAAGACTATCTATGAACTTCCTTGGTGTGCATGTGCTACGGAGTACCTGTTTGGGCCGATAGGGCCACCATAGGGGCGGTACGGCGTAAAATGCTTCAAAGCCAGCGTTTGGCTTTGATATTCTTATGCAGAGCGTTTAGGCCGGTTAGTACTGAAGCCTTACCGGTACTTGCAGGTGTACGTCCAGTCGAACTTAAAGTGCAGCGACGTGCTGCAATGTACTATTACGTATGAGAGACAGCGGATTTGACCATGCTAGACTGGTCAAACCACAGACTGATATCTGGGAGGATTTTTTGTCTGAATGGCAATGTAGGTCGGGTAATTCCATTAAGGGCTGACACTTCAACCAGTTCTTTCCATCTGTTGCGCGTGAGCGGCTGGCCAAGAGCTGGCCACGGTTTGAGGTGGATCACTGTGTTGTCCCATTTCTCACAGGTTATGGTAATTTTATGAGTAATTATTTTCCTTCAAGCTTGTTGCCTCGCCTTTTTGTCAATGTTCTTCATCTGACTGCGACATGAACAATCTGCACATCGTATTTTATGCGAGCGTAGTCTTTGGCAAAATGAACACAATATTATGTTAGATAGTGTACAGGCTACATCCGGAGTTATTTATTATACGGACTTTGTAGAAATAGAACACGCGTTTCCAAGCGTTTTTGCTATACCTATTATTGGAATCAAATAGGTACATATAACAGCTCAAAACTTAGGAACCATTAATGATAAGGCCACCGGGCATATCCCAGTTGTAAACGTCCCTTTGTACCTATCGGCCTTGTTTTGTTGTGTCCTGCCGATATGGAGGGAAGCGGAAATTATGTTCTTCCTACTCCTCCGCTATTCGTTTCTGATTCATTGTGTTGCGGGATCCAACACAGTTAAATTGTTTCCCTAGGACTTCGTCGAGCTTTATTATCTCGGCGCTTTTTTGGTGTTCGCCACTGCTGATTCTGGCTTTTAGGAGTTGCAGTGGTTAGGAAATAGTGTGGCGGGCTTGTCCATGCCTATTTAAATCATTGTACGAAGATGTGTTGTCGATCTGAGCGCGTGCCATCGGAAATTACCGCCATAATATAAAGACTATTTTCGCACAAAACAGGCGAAGATTGTATCAACAACCAGTATCAAGATACTAGAAGCAAGAAGGTATGGCAAACACTCTAGTCATGAGCATTGTTTTCTAAAACAACGTATGAAAACCGGTGTGTTTTGCATTACGCGCTCGCTCTCACGGCGCGCGACGAGGACGCTTATAGGCCTATATAGGGTGACTGGTAGTTAGTGACCGATACTTATACACGTGATTGTACTCGTGATAACAAACTACTTTCCCAAATAAATATTTTTTTTTTAATTGTCTGTAATTTTTATCACAATAACACAACAGCCGTATGAAATTCGCGTGCACGCGCCTGTGACCTATCAGCTGTTAGCCGCGTGACGCCGTTTGTCTCATCGGCTTCAAGCCCGCTCCTAAGCGGTTGTTGTGTTACAAAGCGAATCAGTATAAAAAAAATGTTTCTTTGGGAAAGTTGTTTGTTATCATGAGTACTATCACTGTTTAAGTATTGGTTACTAATTACTAGTCACCCTATATTGCATTCTTCTCCAAGCCTATTTTATTTTTTATGTTACTAATACTAACTTTTTTATTGCTGTTTCCTCTCGATGACCTCCCACTTTAGATTAGATTACCAAGTCCTCCACTTTAGATTACCAAATCGCAATTAAATAAATCTTAAAGGTCGTTCGATCATTAAAATTTTTATCGTGATATTTTATGCTTTATACAACACAACACACTTTATCATAATTCCAAGGAAATTTCAAATACATTGCTTCATGTGAAAAAATCGTCTGCCCGACAACGCAAATAATGTTGTTGAAAGGCATTGCCATTGAAGTGGGAGACGCAATTACCCCCCTAATTTTCGATCGGGTAGTGGACAGTTCCGTTAAGGCATTCCTACAATATAATTTATAATTGATTATACGATCACCAAATAGCTAGAGCGACCTGCAATTCCAAACAATGGCCGAAACAAAAGAGATTATTTCAGAAGAACCGAAGACATCAAAGCTTATAAAAGTCCCAGTATTCCCAAAAAAGATGCAGAAATGCAACTCAAACGAAGGTAATTTGACGTTGACGATCGGCGGCGCGGGTAAGTTCTGGGGGCGGGGCGGTAACACGAGTGACACGAGTGCGAGGTGTAAACGTACGTGCCCTACGTGGTGTAAATACCTCGATTTTTTAATCGAAAGCATAATTATCCTATAGCATTTAAGTTAAATTGTTTGCAACAAGCACAATCGGTAACCTCGATAGATATGAATAAATTCTTAAAACTACGAAAATATATTAAGTATGTGAAACGAGTATTTTAAATTTTAGAATCGAAGACTTGTAACGTACGTTTAGACCGCGCGCTCATGCGCTCGTGCTAGGGGCTCGGATAATAGCAACACGCGTGCGAATATTATAAACGTGGCTTGCGACTATGGACATGATATGGCAAACATTGGAATACCGGGTTTGTGGCAAGTATTTGGTTACAGGATGTTGACAAATGTTTGCAAGGTAATTTGTAAGTGAAAGTTTAATTCCGAATTTCAACAGTCATAGGGCGTTTTCACATTAGGCTATAACGATAAGGACACGACATCGTGGGACTCGTAGTTTCATACATTTTCGACGGATATAAGTTGGTGGCGGAACGCGACTAGGCGGTACTCGAGACTGCTTGGTGGCATAACGCATACAAGCTGTTGGTTTATGTCGCATGTCGTCTCGACACCGTCGGACGGTAGTTTCTGCAGTCCCATGATGTCGTGTCGCTATCGTTATCATGTGAAAATGTCCGTAAACGTGTGGAACTCACACGTTTAATTAATTAATCAATTGATTGATTAATTGTCAAATCAGTCAGGTATACTTGATCAATAATTGCAGTAGCAAGCGATAAGAATCAATATTATACAATTTATTCGTCGATTCTTTACCTTTGAAAGCAATTGCAAGTACGTTCACTTACAATGAGCTAAGTATAAAGATTGCCATTGGCCATAGTTTAATTGATTTTAAGCACAGATTCAAACCGTGAGTCGTAACTAACACCATAAATTTTCAGCAATTACTACGAAATATTCTCAATGTTGACGACCATGACAGTAATTATGAGGTAAAAATAACCGGAACAACATACCAATACTAGCCACAACACCCTTCAAATTAACCTGAAAAACGCTGGGGTCGATCACGCTGTAGTAGAAATTGTTGGCCTCGATGACGTCAATGATGGGGACGACGACGGAGTGGGGTTGGTCCTTGATGGTCTGGAGGAGGGGGCGCATCCAGTCGGGCTGGGCCTCGCAGTGCGAGTCCAGGAACACGATCACGTCGGCCGCGGCGTAGCGCGCGCCCGCCAGCCGCGCTCGCGTTAGCCCCACGCTGTAGTTACCACACAAGTCAATGGCACCGGTGTCGTGACAACGGCTTACAGGGGAACTAGACATCACTATTTAAGTTTAATTGTTCCAACAAAATTATATTTTAGTATCGAGTAGGTTTGATAAGACCATTAGGTAATATGCATTAAGGTAGGTATGTACGTAATCTTAATTATAGTTAATTGGGAAACTAAATGATTCGAGGGTTACGTAAGTAATGTTATCGCTTTTAACGCTACTAACAAAGGTGTACACTGTACACGTTAACATAAGAAAATATTATGAGGCCTACGTGTCCATGTGGCACGATCAATTTCCTTTGGAAATTTTGTAAACGTATTTTTGAAGTGAAAACTTCTTTAGCGGCGTTGTGCACTTTTTGGGATGGGTAAAAACTGTTAAACTAGCGTCAGATCGCCAGAATGATTCGGCGGCGCAGGGCGCTTGCGCGAGTGTGCGTGTAGTTTAAGCTAGATGGCGTTGTATCAAGTTTTAACTTCTGCCGGCACTCCCGGAGTGCAACCCGTTGTTTTTTTTTTATTAAGGCTTGTCTTTCGCTACGTTTCCGAAGAAGAACTAACAAGAAGAACAACTGTTATATCACTTATATCACGAAGAGACATGGATTACTTTTTTACAAGCCCACTAAGAATTCCAAATAAAATGAGCACATTACAGAGACCTCGGCATTAGATTGTCAACTTAATCACAAGAGATATAAAGCCTAGATATTTCTACCTCGTCGCTTTCATAGCTAAGAGCGAACAAGAAGTTCTCTTGGGAGATAACATCAATAGCCGGGTTGACTACCGCATTCCTTTGGTCGTGAACTCGCTGAAGGAGAGGCCGCAGCCATTCAACAACGACCTCAGTGTGGGAGTCGAGGAAGACCAGGATTTCGCCAGTGGCCACCTCGGCGCCTTTCAGCCGAGCTCGGATCAGCCCTGTTCTGATAGAACGGCTTAGTCTTAAAAAAGTTACATTTTGTTACAAGAAAACATGTTTATGGCTCCACTTCTGGTGTTCACAGTCATCTGCAATACCAAGGGTGTTGCAGATGACTGGTGTTGGTGTTTTCTTATGGAGGAGAACCGACAAGAAACTCCATGGTTACTCTTTTAAAATCATGAGGTTTTACAATGTGGCATAATTTAGTATTATGTTACAGCGTTAGTACTTAAGCATGGGAGGACAGTGTCGCCCCGACAATAAGTGGTTGCTTCCCACACAAAAAACGTAAAACAAGATTATAAGTGAAGAAGCATGTAGGGACCTACGAGAGCTACACTGTGCACACATTCACAAACAATCGGTAAAGAAGAATCTATACAAAGAAAAAGATTTCAATATAGTGACACAAAAGTTGTCATCGGTGCTGTAACTACTCTCATCAAAAGGAAAAATCATGTAAGCAACATGATTTCAAAACTATTGTTAAAGACCTGATTAAAAAGAAAATAAAAAAAAAACGGCCCAGTGCGAGTCGGAGTCGCACACTCAGGGTTCCGTAACCAAACAAAACAACATTTTTAACGCTCATTCATAATAACACTCAACAGCAAAACTAAATTTGATTTTCAATGTATGTTGATGAAAAACTAAGTCACTGCTGCAGTTTGGCGAAAACGTAACATTTCAACAACTAAAAATCGAATCTTATTTTAACCAATTTTCTACACTTTTCAAGTTCTATATCCAAGTTTTAAATAAATAAGACATCCAAAATACATTGTATGATATAATGTGAGGGCAAAAGTCAGTATATCGATCTCTTTAATTTTTCTCTGAGGGATTCGCAAGGACCCATTTTATAGATCACCCGTACTAAATGTTGTAAGAAACTCGAAAGTATTTATAAGCTTCTACAGATAATATTTGGAAAAGTATTTCGATCACTACATGCATACTGATAGCAAGTATTAGATTGCAGCCGCTACGGACGCTCATTTTCACAAAAATAAAAAGGTCCAAATTCAAGGGTTTGGATTTTTTTTAAACAACTTTTGACTTTTTAGCTCATGTCCGCACGCGATATAACTTTATATAATCAAAAATCTTTTGTTTATAAGATGTTATTTACAGCAAATAGCCATTGTCGGTTTAACAGTGCACGCACAAGAAACAGATGGAAATGAAATTGCAAAAGTAATTGGAGTATTTGACATGGGTTTAATTCTGAGACCAATTCCGACATGTGACCTGTATAAGGAGCGACGAAAAGAATAATTGATGACGTCAACACACAGACAGCGTAACACATAACGATGACCACTCAGGATCGGGCAGCAGAGCAACCAGTCCACTTGGAATGAGTGTATAGTACATCATGACATTGGAGTAAGTACCGTATTACATTTTCAAAGTAATAACTAATATAAACTAATTAGTGTCACCTCATTGGTAGATGCATTTAAATATTCGAAGGTTTGTTGGTAGATACTGTCGATGTTTGGGACGACCACAGTATCCTTGTTATTCTTTATGCGGTTGAGCAGTGGTCTCAGCCAATCCGCGACGCCCTCTGTGTGTGCGTCGAGGAACACCAGCACATCACCGGAGGCAAGCTTGGCGCCTTCCAGACGAGCTCGGATCAGCCCACTCCTAAGTACCAGTTTTATTGATCATCTTAAAGGTATTGCTATAATTTTTGCTCTCTCTCTCTATCTATATCTATATAAAATTTTGATCATGACTTATTCCAAGTGCTTTATTGTGGGTTCTAAATAGGTAATAAAAAATGTTTTGTCTCAAGCCAGCACACTATTTACAACTTCTGAAAGCCGGAATCAACAGTGGTGGCCACCAGACAAGTGCTGACGCAACGAAGTTCGACGATTACTTGACCGCTGATCCTTTCTATTTAATTTTTGTTATACGGGATCTCAAGGCCCAGCGAACTCCGCTGGAGGCGCGGCGGAGCGCATTTCTTAAAAACGTGCGGGCGGATCCGCGGGCCCCGAGCGGCGCTGACAGCCCTCGAGCGGAGATACGCGCTGCGGCGCGCAGCTACTCCGAGCGCGCCCATGTCATTTAGTGCTGCTCGATACTTTGTACAGACAACTCGCTCTCGTCGACTTCTTTCTGTCGACTGCCATAACTGTACTATCATGAGATCTCCCTTAAAATATTGCTCTACTAAGCGAGTGATCCTACTTCCTAGCCAGGGCCGAAGGCACCTAAGAAGCCGATTCCTGCCGGCTTCCCTTTGGGGACAAGGCACTCTACTTAGTGTCTAGGGTATCCACTAAATTTAAAAGTATATTACATACACATCTGTGGGTACACTGTAAAGTCATTTAATACATCATAGGATTGAAAACATTAAAAAATGACAACATTTTTCATGTCAATAAATAAAGCAACATGTGGCGCCAAATAAGCCGATGCTCGGGTGTCAGAGTCCAGAACTAAAATCGTATGGACGCGGTCACGTGACTTCGCGGCTAGCAGTACCGTTTTGTAGGGAGCGGTAAACCGAAAATTATCGAGTTACAACAGAGGCAGAAAAAGAAAGTATGTAGGAGACGAGATAGAAAAAGTAATGGTCGATACCGTATTTGGTAACAACTAGATTTTTCACAAAAACACTTTTATTCTCTTTATTATATTCCTCTGCATTTTATTCTTTACTTTTTTTCGGTTTTTTTGTCAGGGGTACCATTTTCATGGTTTTCGGGGTTGCTGATAACGAAAAAGAGGTCAAAATGAAAATCCAAGATGCAGCCGACGAATATTTTCAGTTTTTTCGTCAAAAAATACAGAAACAAAAAACAATTCTCATTTCTTTTCTTCGGCTTCCCTTTCAAAATTTTCACCCTTCGCCACTGCTCTCTATAATATGCTAAAGTTCTTTCTGACCGACTCAAGACAAATCCATATCAAAAACTCAAAAGCATTTATTTCAATTAGACCATTATAGGCACTTTTGAATGTCAAAAAAACAAGGTCGTGTGTGTGACGTCACCACAGGCGTACTGCGATTCATTTTAAGTCCATACCAATGACCGGATCCTACATATTTATATTTGTATTTTTAAATACGACTTGTCTTTTTACTGCGAGTATGAGTTCAGAAAAGCATATTTGTTTATTTAAGAGATACCTGTCACGACTGTCAAGTTTCGATAGGTAAATTAATTTGCCTATATTGTCAAAAAACTCAAACTCAAACTCAAAAGCATTTATTTCAATTAGACCCTTACAGGCACTTTTGAATGTCGGAAAAACAAAGAAGGCTAAGCTACAGTCACAGTCACAAGGCATAATAACTTGTGAAAGTACTGTAGTTGCCCATTCCAAAGCGTAGATCTCTATGGAGAAGAATGGGCAAGAAACTCCATGGACACTCTTTTCAATCAAAATATTATTACAAAATCTTGGTTACATCATTCATGTTGAGATTATACATGTATGTGAGAACGATGTAAAGAGGCGTGCGAATTAAGAGCGTCCAGAGTAACAGAATAAATCAACAATAATTTAAAAATAAAGTACTTAATTAAAATAAACCGTGACAGCTAAGAGATGACCAGTCCCAACTGACAGCGCCCGTTCACGAACATAACGCATGGATCAGCGCCATTCAACTCAACCATTTTGAAGGGAACCAAATGACCCGACACACTCACCAGTCACCACCATCAGCAAGACATTCGAGTGAGCATGACATTCTCTCAACTGCCAGGGCACATTCAAGTCAATGAAAGATAGCTAAATGTAAACGGTAGCTTTTCAATACATAGTACTCACATATGTGCTATGCAATTATATAATACTAAAAGAAGGAATCTATACAATGCAAGGATATTTTTACAATCTTCTGCAGCTTCCACAATATTTATCATGGTAATCAATTAATTTGCTCCTATGGTTGTGGAGCAGGACCAGCATTGAGCCAAGCATTTTTATCATCAATGTAATCTCCCAACTTATAATATGCTTACCTACATAGTGTGCGTTTTATACAAGATTTAAATTTCGTCTCATTCAGTTGTAGAATGTGGGGAGGTATTTTATTGTAACATTTTAAACAGTACCCCATGAAAGATGAGTCTACTTTAGCTAGCCTGAAACCTGGCTGAACTAGTTGGTCCCTATTTCTAGTCTTATAGTGGTGTCTGTCACCTCTTTTACTAAATAAATGCAGATTTTTTCTAACGTTCATGATGTTTTCATAAATGTATTGACAAGGTACTGTCATGATGTTAATTTCTTTAAACAGTTCCCTTAGAGAATCGCGTCTACGTAGATCATAAATGGCTCTGATGGCTCTTTTCTGCAGAATAAATATAGACTCGATGTCTGCAGCCCGTCCCCATAGTAAAATACCGTATGTCATAATACTATGAAAATAACTAAAATACACTAGCCTCGCGGTATCTACATCAGTAAATTGACGGATTTTTCTAACAGCATATGCTGCTGAACTCAGCCGTCCTGCAAGAGATGTTAAATGGGGACCCCATTGTAGCCTTGAGTCAAGCGTGATTCCCAAGAAAACAGTTTTATCGACAAATTCTAGTTTCTCTTGATTTAATATTATGTCACAATCACTACTTCTGACTTTTGGTAGAGCAAATCTTATGCACTTAGTTTTTTTCCCATTTAGTACTAAATTATTTGCGGTAAACCAATTATGGACCAGCAGTAGGGCGTTATTTACGTCGTCAAGATCCGCGGCACGTCTGTTTATCCTAAATATCAAAGAAGTATCGTCAGCAAACAATACCATTTGCGGTTGGTTGTTAAATAAATGGGGTAGGTCATTAATATATACTAAAAAGAGGAAAGGACCCAATATCGAACCTTGTGGAACACCCATTTTTACTCTTAAACCTTTTGAATTGACACCATTTACTTGTACTTGCTGCTGTCCGATCAAATTAAGCCGAATATGGGCAACAAAATAAAAAAATATATTGTCTTAAGCAACTTACACATTTACAGGCCCCAACTTCACAAACTCTACAACGGTCTACGATCAATATTTTAGGAGCTGTAGAGGACAGCTCCTAAAATATTGATCGTAGACCAAAAATAAATATGACCAAATTTGTAGAAAATTTAATGTAGAAACTTTTGTCAGAAGTAATAATGATGCTATTCCTAAAGATATTCGAGATATGAGCAAAAACCTGAAAAAAGAGACCCTCAACCCTCCCCCCCCCTACACCCTCAGCACACCCCCCACCCTTGAAGACTTTTAGTATGTTTATCTGGATACCGCAAGGTATAACTGTACCAATTTGCAATACTACACGAATTATGTTCCCTGATTTTATTAATTTTCCTATACTAATAAATATATTCGATATCAGGTTACTTTGAGCTTTTACAACATTCACCTTAATCTGTCACAGTAGGAACACTTCTAGAAGAACAACGAACAGGAATTATTTGTTACAAACATTTAAACCACAACAAGTACAGCCTAGTAGTACCATCAATAACATTGACCAAGAAGTACAACAAACAAAATTAACCACAAGTGCTTTAACTTCGACATTCAAATAACAATCCTACCACATAAGACACACAGCCTAATCCCCTAACTTCCTCATCGTAATAGGTAGTCTCACAGTAGAAGTAGAAGTTGTTCCATCAACAAACTTGACCAGGAAGAACATCAGAAAGAAACAGGCATTATAAACATCGATCATCAGTGCAACAGACACTTAAATACAAACTCTCCCCCCTAAGACATTTAGCCTAAAATCCTAAGTACCACATCAAACATAGTAGTGTCAATGTAGGAGAAGTTGTTCCATTTGATGAAGTCGATGTCCGGTACGACGACTGTGCTGGCATTCTCCTTGACTCTCTGCAGGAGTGGTCGCAGCCAGTCGTCGAGGCCCTCGCAGTGACTATCCAGGAAGACGAGAACATCCGCAGAAGCGTTCTTAGCACCTTCCAATTTTGCTCTGATCAGTCCTATCCTATTTAAAAAAAAAAACTTACAGATCTCCCAGAAAAAGTATGCGCTTTGGTAATCATCGTCTATCTTTGGAAATACGAACAAGATGAATAGGAAAGTCTGACAAACAGGTTTAGCAAAGAATCCCTCCTCAATCTACCTACAACCATTCTTATAAATCTAGGATATGGAGGTACAAGTAAACATATAAATAATGTCAAGAATAACTATTTCCTGAAGGAGGTAAAATCCAATTTTCATAATTCTAAAAAAGTTTGGGAAACTATTAATAACTTATGTGGAAAAATAAATAAATCTATTGATGAAATAATCACAAAACATTTTAAACTATTGCCAAATATTGTATCTAATAAGTTTGCCACCGAATTCAGAGATAATGTAAAGAATATTTGCAAATTTCAGTGTAACACACCTATCCTAGATGTTAATTCATATATTTATAATTGTAGATCATCAATGGGATTACAAAAGGCCAAAGATGACGTTGTATCCTCTATAATAAAACACCTAAACGAAAAGAAGTGTCCAGGTTTCGATGGCATTCGAGTCAAAGACTTAAAATATATAAATAAAGCAATTTCTCCCGTTATAACGCATCTAATTAACGCATGCATTGCCGCGACCTTGTACCCTGATCAACTAAAGATTGGAATAGTAAGGTATATATACAGGGTTCGTATACAGATGTTAATAACTACAGGCCTATTACTATTTTATCATGTATAGATAAGATAATTGAGAGGTATCTTGGATTAGAAATTAACAAATTCTTGACTAAAAATGAGTTGATTAATGATAAACAATACGGCTTTCAAAAAAACAAAAACACCTCGCAATTATTGTCCAAGTTTAGTAATGAGGTCAGCAAGTGCCTGAACAACCGTGAACATGTACTTGTTGTCCGCATTGACTTCAGCAAAGCTTTTGATTGTTTACAATATAAGACACTATTTAATAAATTACAGCAAAGTGGTATACGGGGTCCTTTTTTAGAATGGTTCAAAAACTATCACAAAAACCGCTTCACGTCGGTGAGTGTCGCAGGTTCGTTAAGTAGCATGATCCCAACCGATACAGGCACAGCACAAGGTTCGATTATCGGGCCGACCCAATACTTACTGTACGTGAACGATATGTGTAACATCTTCACAGAAGGCTCCGTCTACCAATTTGCTGACGATACATGTTTAGTTACTGCACATAAGGACATACGTGAGGCACAGAGAGTGATGCAGAGTAACTTCGATCTCCTATGTAAATGGGCTCACGACGTTGGTCTTGTTATTAATGCAAAAAAAAACAAACTTCTGCATATACACTCACCTTACCTGACGGCGTCTAGTGTGCCTTTTGTCATTGCCCATGAGCATCTGTTTTTACACCGACCGATCAAAGCGTGTACTTGCCAGACATTGGAGTTGGTGACTCATCACATGTATCTTGGTCTGATAATAGATAATAATTTCCACTGGCGGCCGCACATTGATCACGTATGTAATAAGCTTAGATCTGTACTAGCAAAGTTATCGATACTCAAGTATAAACTTCCATATAAAACACTTAGAACATTGTACTTGGCACTGGCTGATTCTGTTATTGACTACGGTTTGAGTAGCTACGGGCGCACATACAAGACTTACGTCGAGGACATCTACAAGTTACAGTTACGTATTTTAAAAACTATTGTACCCAGAAGAATAAAACAAAAATTCCAGGATGATGACACGGGTCTATTTAAGTACTGTCAAATTGTAAATGTCTTCGACAAGGTGCGTATAGTCGTCTTAAACGAGAACTACCATAATCTAGGTTCAATTAAAAAATACGAAAGGATTAAGTCATTACGTTGTTTACCATACCTACCCACATATCAAATACCTAAATCAAACAACGTCTATGGAGCAAGGACGTGAGAATGCATGCTACCCTCTTTTATGAACGACTTACCGCCGGAAATCTGCGATGGAATAGATGCGAAAAATTGCTCGAAGATCCTAAAGAGATACTTTCTAGGTTGTGGTGCAGTCTAGGAAGTGTCTTTTTAGTACCTATAATTCCTATACTTTTGTACTTTTCTACAGTTGTAAATATGTCTATAAATAATTTTGTGGCACCGAGTTGCCGTGTCTGGCATACCACTGTTAAACCCACGATGGTTTGTGTGGTATGTTTTACGTCTTCTAAATTTTGTAACTGTATGTTTTGATTAATAAAAGATAAAAAAAGGTAATTCGGAAATACACGCGCGTTGATGAGATATCATAATTATAGAGCTGTTTCAATCAGCATTTACTTATTGTGTTTGTGTTACTAAGGACATTAAATGGATTTTATCGAAAATAATGAACAAACAGAAGAAACTGCTTTTTAACGGATGCATACAGGTCACACTATTATGCCACAATATAAATTTCAAGTTATTCATAAACAAAAAAATAAATTAAAAAGAAATTTAAAAAAAAATGTTGTATCGGTGATTTTTTTTTTAACTTTCCACACCACTACGAACTCAACAAATAGTCCCGTGAAGATCCGACGACTATAAACTTTGTTCCACCTTTTGAGTACTTTTTGTTTTTGCACTCGGCAATTCAGATAAAATAAAATACAGAATGATTTAATACCTTTTGAAATATAAATTCAATTTGAGTTTACGTGTTCGTTTATTATACAATTGATGATGTCACGTAGAGTTTAAACATCAAATACTTATCTGTAAATTGACAAATTATCGTTAAAAACATAAATAAAACATTTAATGTGAGAGGAAGAATGAAGAAAGTTAAAAAGAAGAGTAGACCAAGAATGATTAGAGAAGACACTATGGCAGAACGTCATCAATGAAATGAATGGATCAGTGAACGCTACGTAGTTAATTCTATCAAAATACTTCAAAATCTACGTTAGTGGTGGTCCGTTTTGACCGCGTCTTTTCTACCATGGTTGATTTTGTTAATTCTAGCTAAACCGGCAATGGATACCGAACAACGCTTTAGACACTTTTGGTAACAAACGTGATGCAGGAGACCTCTTGTCAACAATCTAATCAATTCATGAAGCTAGTCACAAATGTTGTAGTGTCATATGGACCAGATCGGACCAAATAGTCCACGGCTGCCATTACTACACGGTAACGTACTCGTATGTTGGCTTTCATCGGTTACTTCCCAACGTTTTTGTTTTACGAATGTTGAAAAAGATCTCCCACACCTAAACAGTGTCCCGAATCACCTCAAATTGAGTTCTGTGTCCAGGTTCATACATAAAGTCGGCCTTTTCTATCACATCTATGAGGGGAGTGACCACATGTTTCTTGTCTTCTTTAATTCGAAGGAGGAGAGGACGAAGCCAGTCTTCCAAGACTTCACAATGGGAATCCAGGAAGATCATCACGTCGCCCACAGCAGACCGGGCGCCGGACATCCTGGCCTGGGTCAAACCTATCCTGGGTGTTGCAGGACGTTTTAGTCAAACGGGGACGACTGGATACAATGACGGGGTGTTGTCAGTTGCAAATTGATTTTTATATGGATGATTGTTTGGCAATTATGATGGGATTTTCTTAAATGGGACGTTTATTTCTGGTTTTGTATTTCTACGCTTTTCTAGTGTGTGCATATGATTATGCAGTATTTTCCGTCCATTTTAGCTCTCATTAATGCCATGCGCGTGTAGTATTTCTCCTAACTCTATTAATGATACATTTGTTACACAACCATGTCTGTGCCACGCGGGCGTCACTTGCTGATCGTCCACCTCCGCTGGAGCCCATTCTAGCATCATTTACGAATTATTTACTTTCCTGTACGATCTAGGGTAAACATCTTTAAACTTACCTTTTCTGCTAAATTAGCCAATGAAATGATGTTACAATGTTGTTTGTATTGATATTATTGTTATATACACTGGACCGCAAAGAAAAAGGGTCGATTAGAAAATATTCAATATCTTCAAAAGCACCTGACGTATGTTTATGAAATAAAGACTAAATTAAAGAATATTTAATGCCACATAAAATAATATATAAAACCTTTTTATTTATTTTTGTTACTTGTATAAAAAACAGAAAATGTAAAATAATGGTCGTTTTTTAATTTATACAACGAGAACTGTTGGTGTGACTCTTTGAACTGGAAACTGGATCCAATCTTGGAAGACCAGGAACAGGCCGAACAAGGTACAGGACGGCGCGGGAGGATCGCTATATGGTGTCAACAATTTTGAGAAATCGCTTTCTTACGGCTGTTGAAGTAAAGAATCATCATTTACGAGCTGGAGGAAACAATCTGAGTACGGCTAAAGTAAGGCCGTATGGCGGCGACACTTGGGGGACGCCTGTATCCAGCAGTGGACGTCTTTCGGCTGAAATGATGAAGGCGGCGTCTGGCTGAAGAAAATTTAAAGCCATTAAGACCTGCAAATGACCCAAAACTAGAAAGACACCACAGAAACTCAAGGTTGAGTTATGGTAGAGAACACAAGAATTGACTTGACGAATTGACTCTAGACGACGTGTACGTCAGCGGAATCCGCCTATCACGCTACGTGAAATGAAAGAAGCTCTAATTGAGGAATGGCAGAATATTCTGCAGCATCGCCTCAAAAACCTAGTAGAATATATGCCAAATCGAAATCGCGTAACAGCAGTATTGCGAGCTCGCGGAGGCAACACAAAGTACTAAAATGCGTGAAAACGGCACATCTATAACTAATCTACATAATACGAAAATACTGGAAAAAACTACGCATTTTTATTTATTTTACATTTATTAAAAATAAAAAAGTTTGAATTCATTTTTTTATTTCCTTTTAAGTACATTAAAATATTGTTTAATTTAGTCTTTATTTTATTAAGCTAGGTTCATGTGCTTTTGATGATTTTCTAACCGACCCTTTTTCATTGCGGTCCAGTGTATTTCGTCTTTGTATTTGTGCGTGTAACTAAAGTCTTATGTGGTACCTATGTTTTATTTTCATTAGTTATTAGCTTTGTTTTTATGTATTAATTTCCTCTTCTTCTCTTACACACTGTGTCTACATCTCTTTCTATCTACTCTCCTATGCTGGAAGAGATTTCGTGCCTATCTTTCTGTTCTTAGCTACTATTCTGAAATTAGTGTGCACTTTGCAGGTATGTAAATTGATAAATAAATACATTACCATTGGTGTAGTATATTGATGTGGTGACTTGTCAAAACATTTAGATTGAGGTGCAAAGCCTTCCTAAGTAATATAAATGCTATTATCAATTTAGTTGTGAGAAGCAATGGAAACACTTGAAACGTGGTTTTGCTTCATTCGATTCAAGGTACAACTTTTATCACCAATCAACAATGCCATAATGTACTCTTACTATGACTGTAACATTACCAACCGTTGTCAACATTTAGAAAAAAGTAGTACTTGGTAATATTTTTGCCCTTGGCTGTACAAATGAAGGTGGCAATGTCGAAATGGAATTTGATGTGGTCATATATTTATTTAAGTATGTTCGCTTAAATCAACAAAATGTACGAAATGGCACTTTTTATTTATAACCGACGTAAAAATTGTAAGCGGTCTAGAACCATGTGCCGGATTCTTCGTTTAAAGTTTGTGTCTCGTGATCGATATTTTCATATGTCATTTCAATTACTGCACTCAATTATAATTTTCGAACTTGGATAGAATTATGGTTTTTTGAATAGAACTCGATTATCCGATGGTGTCACAATTAGTGAGGTAATGGTTTTGTCACGAGCTGACAGCTTCGTTCAATAACCTTTTATATAAACTTGTAGTGTTGATTAAATAAACTCGAACACAATAGATAGTTTAAAGACAAATGACTTTTGAACATTGTCAATGCACTGAGAAGATTATGATTAAGATCCCGGTGGACGGGAACTCGACGCACCTGTATAGTCAATCTATTCATTGCTTTATCACCCTTAGGTTGGAAGTCGCTCGCATGTCACAACACGCCAAGGTACACAGACGCACACGGTGGGCGGGAAGTGGGAACTCGCCGCACCTGTAGAAACGATTCCCGCGTATTCAGTACGCCATTCCGACATCGGTTATTTAAAAATAAAACAGCTGTTCTGTACATTTTGACCTTACAGGTATTACGAAGTGTGTCGGTGTTGCGAGTGAAGTGCCACATAGTTACATATACCAAACATAGTTTTAAGTCTTACTTATTAACACAGTTTTTGCATTAACTTTTTATATGGTATATATCTATAGGCCATTGAAGCCTGAAATAAATGATATTTATGTTTTTTTATTGCACTTTTGTAGGAAACAGCAGATTTTTTTTTCAAATTACCGAACAGATATTCGTGTGTGATGTACTAAATACGTGGTCATCGTTTGTGCGTCAATGTCTGTTCCATCGTTTTTGTCTGTGATCGTTTTAACAATATTTGGTTTAAACTCATGCCGACCGCATCTGCTGCGTGCTGTGGCATTCCCGCTCTGTTTCTCGCTCTAGCAAATGGCGGTTCTGAGCGACAGAAAAGGTTAGGAGCATGGAAAAATGCTATTCCATGCTGATAGATGAGGCGCAGCCCTTACTCGCAAGTATAAAATCAGCCTGTATCACTCACAAGTATAAATCAACCTGTATTACCCACAGGATATAGACTTCCCTGTATAACGAACATATATTTTTCCTGGAATAATAAAAAACAAGGAAATGGTAAGAGTGCAGGGAGCCCTGGAGCCCGACCAACAATACCTACCTCCTGCACCTAGAACAATCATTTGGGACTCATTTTTCTTTAAGCCCTGGGAATGATAATGTATGGAATAATGTTTAAATAATAATAAACATAAAATAACATCACGCCTGTAATCCCCAAAAGGTTAGGCAGAGGTGTACCTTATAGTACACCCACATTTGCTCAGATACGTTTAAGACACATGTAATAGGGGGCGAGCCTATTGCCATCAACCGGGCACAAATTCAGGCTACTGAGAAATTCCTGATGGAAAAACACAATAATACCTTGCTCGACCCGGGAATCGAACCCAGGAGCTAGCTTGCTCATCAGCTCGCTGCCCCCCGCCCCCCACCCCGCTACACCCCTTCCACTCACCGGTCAGGCAGGCGCAGTATGCGGATGAGGTCGGGCGGCAGGCGCGTGCGCACATAGTGACTCAGCTTGCCCTTCAGTTCAGGCAGCGTCGAATTATCGTCGACTAAGATGATTTCCTTCAGGTATACGAGCTCGGAGTTCGGGTCCTGGCCGGGGTAACCTGCACAATAGAGAGAAGTATGGTTTAGTGAGCACGCACCTACGCATGTCCTCCGCCTTCGTCATTTAATCTGACCCAACCAGCTTTTGCAGACCGCTTTCGCAGGCCGGTACATCTAGCTGGACGGGCTATGCTATGCCTGCCGATACACGGTCTCCACTACAGGTCCTTGGCTCTATTAGCCGTTGGTCTTTCAACAGACCTGGCTGGTGGCCAGCCCACTGCCACTTCGGCTCGCTTCCAGCCCTCAGCTATATCGGTAACTTCAGTTCTTTCAAGATAATTTCGTTCGACACTTATCGGTGCTGCTACTGCTTTAATTCCTGTTTTTTCCAAGGTGATAGAAAAGATTATATATGAATTAATCAACAACTTTCTGACAAAATACAACATATTATGTAATGAACAAGCAGGCTTTAGAAAAAGTATTAATACTGCAATATACGACTTTTTACACGAAATAATGATAAATGTAGATAATAAAACCCCTATTTGTGTAATTTTCACAGACATGACTAAAGCTTTTGACAGTGTCAATCACGATATACTATTAAACAAGCTTAGTAGCTACGGTCGAAGGGGAAATGTGCTGAATCTTTTAAAATCCTATCTCAATAACCGCACACAATATACAGCGATTTCCAGAATTTGTCTTAAATCTAAATGTGAACAAAAATATAAATCTGAAGGTAAAGTAGTTAAATTCGGTGTACCGCAAGGGAGTGTATTGGGTCCTCCGCTATTTTTGCTGTATATGAATGATTTGCCCCGTCAGATACCAACTCCAATGGTTCTATTTGCCGATGACAGCACAGCACTGATAACATGTAGAAATATTAACAAATATGAACAGGATATTAATATTAATCTTAGAAATATTATTGATTGGCTTGACAAAAACAACCTGGTAATAAACTTACCAAAGACTAATGTGATGCATTTTCACCAACGTACAATTCCACCGAACGTCAATGTACAATACAATGGACAAGCTATTAATCAAAAAAAGGTCGCGAAATTTTTAGGAATTCATATCGACGATCAATTAACATGGAAGCCGCAAGCAGAAGAGGTCTACAAAAAGTTAAGCACTGCAGCATATGTTCTTTTCAACCTAACGAAAAAAGTTGACATAAACACTGTTTTAGTAGCATACCATGGTTTAGTCGCATCGGTCTTAAGATTTGGAATAATTTTTTGGGGTAATTGTAGCCTAAGAGAAAACATATTTAAAGCCCAAAAACGTTGTGTTAGAGCTATGTGTAGTCTTAAACCAAGAGATAGCTGTGAACCTCTCTTTAAGTCTTTGAAAATTCTTACTTTTCCGTCGTTGTATATTTTAGAAATGGCAATTTTTGTAAAGAAGAATAAAACATTGTTTGCTAAGTTTTCGGACGCCAAGAAAGGTCCCGTTAGAAGTCAATACAAAAACCTCTTAGTTATTGGTGGTTATAAAACAGCACTTCTGAGGAAGAGTGTTGTTTGCATGGGTCCAATAATATTTAATAAACTACCAGACAGCATAAAAAATGACACTCGTCAACAATTTAAAAATAAACTCAAGGCTTTTCTGATACAAAAATGTTATTATTCATTAAGTGATTTTTTGAATGACCATATGTGTGACATTACAACAGTTTTATAATATTGACATTATTTAATATCTACTCTAGATTTGTTATAATAATTTATTTGTACCTGTTGTAATCATTTTTCTATATTATTATATTTTATGTCATGTGTCAAAATGTGAAAACCGAAAACCAACAAAACAATATGAATCGATAATGTTGACAAGATCAGCAGCAGCTCGTGCACGCCTACCACCTCCGGACCCGTCGCTCAGCTCCGCATCGCCGCCGCCGGAATCCAGCCCCATCGTGAGTGCTGTGACACCGGCCGTGGCAGTTGCGTCGAGCTCGAGCGACGAGTATTTCTCTCCGCCCACGACGCCACCACCTGCTCGTCGACGGGGAGGACGCCGGCCGCCGGACGGCTTAGGACCTCGAGGCCCACCGGCCTCTGATGGGTCCCAGCTCCCGGCGGAAGTGTGCAGCGCATGCGATGGACGCAATCCATTAATGAAAACGTCATGTGCGCATACTATGGGGCTACAGAGGGGGGAAACAGCCTGACCGCGTACCGTGTTCGGATGCTCTCTCTGTTTCAGGTGCTTGAGCCAGCTGTCAACGTATCGGCGCAACGACTATCGGATCAGGTGCGAGTCATCCAGCGTAATCGTATGTTGGATGACACCGTGCTTGATCGCTTGCGGATTGAAATGCAGAGTAGCCATGTCATTGCCACGCCGTCGCAGGGTGTGGTCCCACTACCATCTACCACCACAATACGAAATCGGGATAACGACGTGAGTAATGACATGGTTACTAATGTAAGTACCCAGTGCAGTGAGGATATGAGGAGTGCTTTGGAGGGTGCGATTCGAGAATATAGGTTAATGACACCCGAACTTAGACCACGCTTACCTCGTTTGCCCATGCATAATAAAAATAGGATGCTGGTGGCTGTTCTGGATTCGCAGTTGTCAAACTATTTTGATAACTGCGAAAACCTCACTGATGCTCATTCAATCCTGTATTGTGCGGCTGTTGCGGCATGTCGTTTAGCTCAAGTCAAATTTCCTGATGACAGAGCTAAAAGACCGAAACCAGCCGTACCAGCTTGGCAGTACAGGATTGAACGACGTATTGGTGGGGCCAGAGCGCTCATCGGCAAACTAATCTGCTTCAGGGGGGGCAACACTCGCCCTCGAGTTATGCGCTTTGTGAGACGGGCATTTGCGGGGACTGAAATCAGTCCTCAAGACTACATGGCCCATATCACAGAGCGCATCGACTTCCTGAAGCAGAAAGTGTATGCATGGGCAAACCGTATTCGTAGGTATAAGCGGCGGGTGGAACGATACACTCAGAATCGCACATTCCAAAGCGATGAAAGGTGGGTTTATAGAGCATGGGAGCGACCGGACCAAGGTGTGTCTGACGGGTGCCTACCGGATGAAGACGCCATGTGGTCTTTTTGGCGCAGCATCTGGTCGGTACCTGTCAGTCATACCGAGGGTGAATGCACTCGGGGGGTCGAGCGAGCGTGCGAGCTAATACCAGAAATGGGGGCAATCTTTATCAGCCCCCAAGATGTAGCTCGTGCAGTCCGTCCGTTACCTAATTGGAAATCTCCAGGGCCGGACGGGCTGCACAACTTTTGGATTAAGTGGATCCAAAGGTCGCACGCTCGCTTGGCGACCCTATTCCAGTCAGCCTTAGAGTCAGGGTCGCTTCCCGAGTTCCTAACGACTGGAATAACCCACCTGCTCCATAAATCGGGTAGTACTGCGGAACCCAAAAATTATAGACCTATTACGTGTCTCCCGACGGTCTATAAAGTTCTTACCTCCATTTTGAGAGCTAAAATCACTAAACATATTGACGAAAATTCTGTTATGTCCGCTTCTCAAAATGGATGTAGGAACGGGTCCCGCGGTACGAAGGAGCTACTCCTCATTGATATGGCCATTAGTCAACAGGTTCGCCGTTCCCGAAAGGATCTGTCGACATGTTGGATAGACTATAAGAAGGCCTATGACTCGGTGCCACATACATGGCTCATGAGGGTGCTAGAGTTTTATAAAGTAGATGCAAATCTGCGCACCTTCCTGATGTCGTGTATGGGGCAATGACAGTTCTTCGCTATCCAGGATGTCGGCAAATCCAGAGGAATAGCGAGCCGATAAGGATAGAGCGAGGAATATTTCAGGGCGATAGTTTGAGTCCACTTTGGTTCTGCTTAGCTTTGAATCCTCTTAGCACGCTGCTGGAGGATTCAGGGTTAGGCTATCGGTTGAAGAGAGGTGGTCAAGTTATATCTCACCTCCTTTACATGGATGACCTGAAACTCTTTGCCCCCAACGATTTGCAACTGATGGAGCTACTGAAGGTAACTGAAACTTTCAGTAGTGCCATCAGGATGGAATTTGATGTGGACAAATGTGCGGTCATGCATGTAAAGCGAGGGGAGATTGTGGAATCTGTGGGAACCAAGCTCAAAGATTCCATAAATCTTAGATCCCTCTCAGCAACCGAAACCTATAAGTATTTGGGTATGTCAGAAGCGCTGGGCATCAATGTTGCTGACATGAAGCAATCGTTGAAGGAGCGCTTCTTTGGCCGCCTGAAAAAAGTATTTAATAGTCTTTTGTCAGGCGGAAATAAGGTGCGTGCCTTCAACGGTTGGGTCATGCCGGTTTTGATGTACTCTTTTGGCATACTCAAATGGACTCAAACATTTTCTCAATAATTTTTTAATTAATTTTTAATATATATATTGTTAGGAAGAAATGAGGTTTTACGTAGCACATGTTAGTTCTATGGCAAAGATTGACAACTTCGAATTGTGACTGGTCGCGAGAGACTTTTGTTGGGAATATGGCTCAAAGGGCTGTAATATTCATAATTCCATATTTTGTGTACTTACTCGCTATTTTCGTAAACAATTACGTGTTAATTGAATTCGTTATGATTTGGGATAGTTTCTGTGATTGATATTTTGTTCCAAGTTAGAATAAACGGTTGTATTCACTATTTTGTGTACCTCGTTGTCTTTCTTTAAGCATCTTCGCTTCTGTTTGCTAAATATATATATATATATATTTTTAAGCTTTTGTGTGACATTCCAGCAATTTAAAATTATTGACGTGATTTGATATTATCTACTTTTATGTTTAATTTAGACTGGTAAAATATTTTTCTAGTATTGTAATGATTTTCTTTATTATTTTATAATGTTTCTCTTATTGTTACCAACATTATTTGTTAAATTTTGCATGCCAAAGCTCAGGCAGAATGTACCCGGCGCACTATATTTTATAACAACTTGATTGTACAATACCTACATTCTATGCGAATAAATGATTTGATTTGATTTGATCGGCTTGAGGCGACTTCGTATTGTTACGTTGTTTGCGAATGTACTACTATGGACCTGTCTAAGACGATTCGAGTCTAGAATGTTCTACTATAGAAATTTCTAGAAGATTCGACAGAGTTGTGGAACCTGGTCACTGTGAAGGTTCGAGAAGGATCGGTCGTCATATAAATATGTAGATGTCGTGTTTGCGGGACCAGTCACTCCGTCCTCGCCGACGAAGCCCGTCGCGAAACCCCGGCCCACGCCCTCCCCGACCCTTGATCGAGCCAGCCCGCGCAGCTGTAGCTTTAAATCAGCCCCTAAATAATATCATTCAGATCTAGCCAGTCCCTTTGCTGTCCTCTCCCAGCGACGCCCTAAGCCGAGGTCCGTACCCCACAGGGGTGCCCTTAGTGCGTAGGCGCTTAGTTTGTTAGTTGCTCTGGCTGGAAGCCTCAATTTCGAGGCATCCACAGAAAAGCCCGGCTAAGCAGTAGACAACCTTCCTAGGTTGAAATGCGAGATGCCCTTTAATTGATTAAGTTTTAAGTGTTTTGTAATTAATAAAGTTATTTCATGTTTTATCGGAACTGGAGCATGCCGTGTCCGTCTGGAGTCCAGATTATAAAAAATACATTGAGGCGATTGAGAGTGTTCAACAGAAATTCTTACCGGCCTTATGCATTTCGATGCTTCGGAAATTACTTGCCATATCAGAATTTACTTATTAAGTACAAACTCACAACACTTGAAAGTAGACGTAAGTACCTGGAAGCCATGAATGAACCTTTATAACGTTGTTAGTAACAGATTTGACTGTATTTATTTAACCAACATGTTATGCTATGTTGTCCCTAGAACAGTGTACAAGCGAAAGGTGCGCGCTGGCAGACTATCATCCACGGAGCACGCGTACCTGTCATTCTAACACTGGTTTGCGCTCACCTGTTCGCAGAATAATAGATACTTACAATGGGACTTGTGAACATATTGACATTTTTGCATGTTCTCCCAGTATGTTCAAGTCTTATTCTCAAGGAGCTCTCTTGATTGATGTATATAAGTACTCATAAGCATGATAGTTAATAAGTTTAGTTTTTAATATTATTATGTTTTATTAACCTAGCGTTTAATTGTTGGTTCATTTATTCCACAGTTAATCTGTGAACATCGTTGTGGGCTACAATATTGTTCAAATGTTATGTATATCTCTTTTTTATACTATATACGGTGACTGGTAATTAGTGACCGATAATTAAACACGTGATTGTATTCATGATAACAAACAACTTTGCCAAAGAAACGTTTTTTTTTTACTGATTCGCTTTTATTACAATAACAACAACCGCTTACGGAGCGCGGTCTTGCGAGCCGCGCGGGTGCTCTGCCTACCCACTGTTGCACGGCACGATAGTAATGAGACAGAACGGCGTCACGCGGCTAACAGCTGATACGTCACAGGCGTGTACGCGTGAATTTCATATGGCTGTTGTGTTATTGTGATAAAAGGGAAAGACCAAAAAAAATTTTCTTTGGAAAGTTGTTTGTTCTCGTCACTACAATCACGTGTATAAGTATCGGTCACTAATTACCAGTCACCCTATATATCGTATCTGTTCCTCTTGTATGAAAAATAAATAAAAATCGGTAGTAATTAATTTATTCCATACACAGCTCGTAACAATTTGGTGGCAGAAGTGGGATAAGTTACGCTGATTCTACCAAAGGACGCACGGTATCCGTACCAGGAGTCAGCGACAGCAAGACATGGACCAAAGGCGTTTTGGAGATTCTCCGACACAGACACCGGGCGGTGTCCAGCCTCCGGCAGAGCCAGTCGCTGGCCCATCCATGGAGTTTTTCCAGCATCAGTGGCGCCAGACTTGTCTGCTTTAATGGCACTGCTGCGGGAACAAGCTCGCCGGTTAGAAGAGCAGTTGCAACGTGATAAGGAGGAGCAGGCTCGCCGGTTAGAAGAGCAGTTGCAACGTGATAAGAAAGGAGCAGGCTCACCGTCAAGAGGAGCAGGCTCGCCGGTTACAAGAGCAGATGCAACGTGATAAGGAGGAGCAAGCTCGCCGGTTACAAGAGCAGTTGCAACGTGATAAGGAGGAGCAAGCTCGCCGGTTACAAGAGCAGTTGCAACGTGATAAGGAGGAGCAGGCTCACCGTTAAGAGGAGCAGGCTCGCCGGTTACAAGAGCAGTTGCAACGTGATAAGGAGGAGCAGGCTCGCCGCCAAGAGGAGCAGGCTCACCGTCAAGAGGAGCAGGCTCGCCGGTTACAAGAGCAGTTGCAACGTGATAAGGAGAAGCAGGCTAGCCGTCAAGAGGAGCAGGCTCGCCGATTAGAAGAGCAGTTGCAACGGGAAAAAAAGGAGCAGGTCCGCCGCCAAGAAAAGCAGATGCTCTTCATAAAGGATCTTCACGCCACATTTGGTAAAGATCTCAAGGTGATGAAGGATCAGGTTCACCAGCACGAGAAATATCTCAGAGGCCGAAGTTCAGATTGCCGGGGTCAAGAAGGCTTTGGGGCAAGGCTCTGTGATTTTACTAGATCTACTGTCGAGAAGATGTGAAGGACTGGTGTCGCAAATGTACCAGTTGTGCGGCTATAAAAAGACCCCACACACGCAGCAGCAGCACCCGAAGTCTTCGCCATTCCCAACCAAGAAGCTACAACAGTCGCAGATAAATTAGTTCAGTAAGTCTTCTGTCGTTTTGGAGTACCCTTACACAGCGATCAAGGAAGGAATTTTGAATCGCAAGTATTTCAGAAAATTTGTCGATTGATGGGTACCCACAAAACCAGAACCACCTCTTACCACCCACAATCTGATGCAATGGTGGAACGATTAAACCAAACGTTGGAGAGATATCTGGCAAAACTCGTGGAAAGCAGTCAAAGGGATTGGGACAAGCACATACATCCGTTTCGTCTGTCCTATCGTAGTGCAGTCCACGAAAGTACGACTGTGACACCAGCCTTCGCGAACTTTGGAAGGGAATTACGGTGGCCTACAGATTTAATCACTGGAACTCCCCCTGATACTCCACGCAGTGTAACAGATTGACAGCAGACATGCGTAACAAGTTGGATGATGTTTATGAGCATATCAGACAATCCGGCCAACAGATGTCTGTGAAGATAAAGACCCGTTATGACCAGAAGGCAAACAGTAGGGGTTTCGAGGAGAGTTAGCAATCACACCAGTGGGTGTGGTTGCATAACCCAGTGCGGAGCAAGGGAAAGTCTCCGAAATTGCAAGCAAAATGGGATGGACCATACCGAGTCGTGACTAGAATCAACGATGTCACCTACCGAATACAGAAGGGTCTACAAGGTGCGCCTATGATTGTCCATGTAGACGGATTGGCGCGGTACTACGGGGCTAATGATGCTCGGGACGAGCATGTCTAAGGAGGAGGCAGTGTTACCTCGTTTGCTTCTAATATTCTAGATTACGCGCATGTCTCGAATGTTCTACTATGGAACTGTCTAAGACGATTCGAGTCTAGAATGTTCTACTATAGAAATTTCTAGAAGATCCAAGAGAGTTGTGGAACCTTCTCGAAGGATGATCCACTATGGAACTGTCTAGAACATTCGAGAAAAATGTCGAACTTTCTTGAAGGTGGTCAGTGGAGTCCGTGGCCATTGGTCCACCTTATAGGCTCGAGTATAAAAATTTACATTGTTTTTTTTTTTATAAATCACAGTAGCTAAAAGTTTTAACTCACCTATCTGAGTCATTCGTCCAGTCTTTTTATCCACAAAGTTGGCCTGCTGATACCACGGCTGGTTCCTCCGCGCGCTGTTGATGACGCTCCAAATAGTCCTTACTACCACAGAATAAGGCTCATTGTGGAATATCAGGATGACAGAGGCTGAGGGCAGTTCAGCGTCGTAGACCAGTCGCTGGCACGCTGGGTTGCGGAAATCTGGAGAAGAATAAACTTGGTAACTGTGGCACGAAAATTAGGATTAAAAGGTCGGCAAAATTGGCAATAAGATATACATACGATCGGTGGACACTGGACTGGCTGAAAGATGATATGGCTTGAAAGGAGGTGAATGCTGGGATGACGACTAATAGAAAAGTATGGAGGAAGACATACATTTTGATATAGTTGAGTTAGCATTGAATAATTTTATTGTATTTTTTTTTCCTATCATGATATTAATTTTTTGGATTTGATGTGTGATTTTTGTTGTTAATTTTTATTTGTGTTACTTGTATTAAGAATGTTTTTGTTTCTATTTTTTTATTATTCCGTTTATTAATTTACCTATATACACATTTTTTAACATTTTTAAATATTTCCTAAAAAAACCATATAAAAACATTTTATATTTTTTTATCTTTATATATATAATTCTACTGTGCGTGTGTATGTCACTGAACTCCTCCTAAACGGCTGGACCGATTTGAATGATTTTTTTTGTATGCGTTTGGGTGGCACCCTGGATGGTTTAGATTCACAAATTAGCCCGACAGATGGCGCTGCAGTCGTTATCTAGGTTTGACGCAGACGAAGTTGCGCGGGACACCTAGTTATTATATAATATGGTAATAATATTACAATATAAAATAATATAATAAGGTAAATTGTTTGTGAATAAATTGAATTAAGACATGCTGACGCCGAGCCAAAATAAATTGGGATGAGGGCAAGAGAATGATATCAAAAACGGTCGCGAGAATCAGCTAGATGCGAGGAAGGCATCGGTTTATACATCACATCACACATACATCTGGCAAGTGGGGTAGTTAGTCATGAAGGGGCTTTGTATCACAAAAATTGGGTGCCCATATAAGCCGAGAGCGGTGGAAAGGGCTTTCAATACCGGTATTCCGGGATCCCGTAATACCGGGATCACGGATTTAATATCGGGATTTTTCAATACCGGTATTGACGCCTCAATACCGTGATTACGGTATTACAACAATGGCTAATCGTGAACATGATATGACGATAGGAGAACCTTCTAATTCATTAAAACGACCAGTGAACATGAAGACATGTCACAATTAGAGAGGGAGATATCCAAATTGCCTAAAACCAAGAGGGCTATCTCAGCTACGAGCACCGATTTTTAATCTAAGAGATGTGTTTCTTCGAAACTGCTAGGGGTGGTCGGGATATATTTCTATCAAATCAAAATCAAAATTATTTATTTGTTAGAATATGGTACAAATATATGTATCGGCAGCTTACAGATGCTTATTGTCTGTGATACTTACAAGTGCAGAGCGTGCTTTTTCTTCAAAAGGTTATTTATATAACAGGCCGTCAACATTATTACTATTTGTATTATTTCGTTTATTAAAAGACAATAAATAATAACAAGATAATAAAATGATGATAATTATTACAAGTAGTCTTAGCTATCGCATTAGGTTTGTAACCTGTAATGATAGTATAAGAGTTTTAAATAAATAAATAAATAATAAATAAATAATTAATTTTTCTTTACACATTTTTTTATATTTTTACATATTTCTTAAAAAAATATTAAAAAATAACATTTGAAAATATAAAAAATAGTAGCCCACCGGTATCGGGACCAGGGTCCAAGCTACCGGTGTTCAGGGCTGAGAGAAAAGACCCTCCTAACAATACGAGCCGTGTCCAGGAGTACCGCTTTCTGAATCAAGCTCTTGATCCAGCTACCTAACGAGAGCCTCCTAAGGTGTTGGTCAAGGCTCTTGGCAATTAAGCCATTGGTTAAAACGACTTTCGGCACCACGATCTCTGAGCACACATCCCACATGTCGACAACCTCGCGGGCCCAGTCAAGATAAGTATCTTAATTTGCTTATCTTTCTCGGCTTTCACAAGGTTCTCGTCATGCGCGATCGTTATATCAACAATCATTGCGCGCCGCTCTGATCGATCTACCACCACTATATCAGGCTTATTGACTACAATAGTCCTGTCAGTGATGATGGATTGATCCCAGTACAGTGTGATAGTGCCATTTTCAAGAACTGGGTCATAGGTATGTGCCCACCTATAGTACGGCACTTCCGATTCCACAAGGCTGTATTTTAGATCAAATTGCTGATGGATGATCCTGGCTACAAGGTTGTGTCTATGCAAGTTAGCCGTTAGCCAGACGAGAACACCTGGAGATAATGTGATGGATTGATTTGCCTGGACGGTGGCATGCCCGACATATGTCAACCGTCCCGTCCTTCACAATAAATCTCCGGTTGTTATTTCGTCGGGCCCATGCTCGAAAATACATACATTCATACCTCCCTGCGGTCGTTAGTGTCAAGAACTACAGGTTTGCGCCAGTCTCTTTAGCCAAGGAGAGTGGGGTAAGGCCCTTGTCCATCGCGACCACATCTCCACAACTCGATGCAACCCCACGTCGGTTTCTAGGAAATATTCCCTTTTTTTTCGGATGGGAAATCATCAAATGACTTCTCCCGCTCTGGGCAGAGCGGAAGGGAGTGTCAGACTTGTACTGACTAAAACCCATCCATGTTCCTTCCTTGCCCTTTGTGTTCCAGGGCCGCGGTATCTCTTTCGAACAGTCCCGCAGCCCAGGAAATATTCCCTGAGACTGCACATCTCGCGATTGTGGAGAGTCTTCAAGTCGAGTCGGGGGGCAAAAGCTAGCTTATAATAAATAAGAACAATAAAGACTGCTTGGAAAATAAAAACACGTATTTTAATGGTTTTATTAATGTCCTAACTGGACTTGCGTTCAATATCGGTATTAATACCGTGATCACGGTATTGACTTCCAATACCGGTATTGATACCGGTATTGAAAATATCCGATATTTGAAAGCCCTAGGTGGAACCCAAAAGAAGGATAATAAACTAATGATTTTTGCCAAAAACATCAAATAGAATCTTGACTTAGCTGCAATTGAAAAAATCCATTGATTTTACTGAGAAATTGCGCTTATCAGGTAAGCGCAATTACAAACCAAAAACAAAATATACAATTCCGAGTCTTCTTAGGAAATGTGTAAAATAATGTTTCAAAGATTCTTTAATACACACATCTTCTGTGAAATGTATTTATTTCATAGGAATTGTATGCAATTCCGAGACGACACTAGGAAATGTATAAAAACTGGCCAAGTGCGAGTCGGACTCGCGCACGAAGGGTTCCGTACCATAAACCGAAAAAAACACGTTTCTTGTATGGGAGCCCCTTTTAATTATTAAATAATTTATATTTATATTATTTGTTGCTATAGCGGCAACATAAATACATCATCTGTGAAAACAACTGTCTAGCTATCACGGTTCATGAGAAAAAGCCTGGTGACAGACAGCCAGACAGACGGAGAGTGGAGTCTTAGTAATAGGGTCCCGTTTTTACCGTTAAGTTTGTTTTAGGTGCATTGCCCCAGATTTCGATTAGGTACAATATGTATAGTTTTACTAGAAAGTTGTATATTGTCTGGCGTACACTATAATTATGGCACACAGTGTACGATGTTTCGTTGTGAACCCAATAAAGAGGTACATACTTCTCGTATTGTTTGAGTTCGAGTATTTGGTTTTAATTGTAAACCGTGGATGAGGTGGTATTTTCTTATTTTTAGCTTTAAATGGCTGGTCTTGGATGCATAAATTGTTAGAAGATTTTCTTGAAACCAGATGGATAATGAGTGTAGGTCTTGTTGGGTTTGATTTATCATGTCAGCTACAAAACCACCAAAATAAAAAAGGCTGGTATCGTCCGCATATAGCGAAATATGCCCGTGTATTGTAACCTTATGGATGGAGTTTATGTATATTAAGAAGAATAGTGAACCTAGCAGTGATCCTTGGGTAACACCGAACGTGATATTGTGCAGTTCACTTTGGTTTTCTCCGACTTTAACCACCTGCAGTCTGTTATTCAAATATGATTCGAACATTTTATACGTTACACCTGATACGTCTATGTCTTTTAGCTTTTGCTGTAGTATAGGATGGCTAACTGTATCAAAAGCCTTTTTAAGGTCGATGAATAGCGCCATGTTTTTTGATCAATATTCATTTTAATTTTCGTAATTGATCTGTAGTAGCTGATAGGGTGTTGGACTATGTTCGAAACCCATATTGCCTTTCAAAGAGGAAATTTATTGAGGGGAGTTTTTCATCTATGGGTGAATAAAGGACCCTGTCAAATATTTTAGAGATAATCTGAGGAACTTATAGTTATTAGGAGATACCAGATTTGTGGATTACGATAACTTTGGCTATCTTCAAATGATCGGGAAAGGTCCCACTGGCAAGATGTGTGTTTATACAGTCGGTCAGTTTGTCCACGATTAAGTCACTTACGCACTTGACGACTTTGGTAGTTATACCATCGATACCGGCACCGCAGTTCGGATCAAGATCCTTAATTATTTTGGATACTTCGCTTGGTTGGCATGGTATGAAGCTTGTGAATTCTCTGTTATACGGCTTAAAATCAGGCGCAGTTTTGTGTTGTTGTAGTTGTGTAGAAATGAGGTTGGCTAAATTGGAACCAATCGTAGAAAAGAAGCGGTTAAATGTTTCACAAACCTCGTTGCCATCGGTTAAAGGTCCAGATTGAGTTAGAAGTTTCGAGGGAACTTTGATTTTATTTTGTTATTAGACAATGTAATTATTAATTTCCACATCTTTTTAGGGTCTGCAGTATGTTTCATAAATGCTTCATAATAGTACTTCTTCTCAGTGTACCTAATTGTTTCAGCTGTAATATTTTTTTCAATTTTAAAACCTTCCATAAGATCTTTATTACTTGGCTCTTGTTTCAATAGATGCCAGATTTCATTTCTTCTCATATTTTTTTCTGTTATTTCTCTGCTGTGGGTTTTTGATCGTTGTGCTACTATGGATGCGACACTTTAGATACTTCTAGTTCTCGTAAGTGCAGGGGCGTGCCGTCCATAGAGGCAATTAGGCCTAGCCTACCCTACCAACAACGCCAAATGCATTTATTATAACTACGTAATAAAATAACACAACATATTAAAAAATAAGTTAAAACTCCTGTTAAATACTTATAGCAACTTGTCGTGCCCGTGTCACTATACGTTACTACACCGCTCCGTTTGGATTTTTAGGCTCGAAGATCGAGGGCCTACCTTTGCATTCATAAGTTTACGCACACTGATGCATATTTTCGTGTGTATGAACGGCACACATGCATAGATTATGGGCGTCGTCTCCTGCCACAGGAGCTGTGTTGTTATTGGCTAGCTAGATTGTGAATGACTCAGGGTTCCCAATTTGTAGAGATTTCCCCGAATTACGGGGAATTCAAGAAACAGACTACACACAAACCTAGATAGTTTCATTAATTACTAATAGAGACAATAAAAAAACAGGGTCGTATTGTCGAATTTATACCTTCCAAAAAAATATAAATTCTAAGGAATAGCAAAAGCCCTTTATAATACAGAAACTACAATCATGAATTTTATTTTCCGCTTTGTTTTTAGGGGAGTTAGGAAAATAAATATGGACAACCCTGCTGTGTCTGTCACGTTTATTGACAAATTAGAAATTAAACTTTTCTTAGAGAAGGTTTTATGTGACAAACAACTTATTGGTTTGGATTTTTATATCTTACTAAGTTATCACACTCGCAATGTCTGATGTGTGTGAACAGATATTAATAATTATCTGTTGATCGCGATTCGCGCCAAATTGAACCGATTTGTTGTGTTATTTGTTTATTTACTTAACAATGGTGTTCTGTTGTGCTGATAATGAGTGTTTGTTAGAAGTTAAAAGCAGTAAGTTTACGTAATTATCATATGAATGATAAGATAATTCAAGCAAGTTGTGTCTAAAGATGTGTATCCAAATTACGAGAATTAACCTAAAAATATGTATACCCATTTTTATTTGGGTATCGGTATGCATGGCCTACCCTACATGGAGAACCACTGCACGCCACTGCGTAAGTGTTGTCAATGGACGAGTATTCTGCGAGTGCGATGCTTTCGTGTAGTTTTGCATATTCTATCGCTTCGTATTTTACGTACGTTTCTTTGGTGGTCTCTTGTATTTTTTTACATTTAGATAAATTTGCTTGTGGTCGGACACAGGCGAGTCAATAATGACCATATAAAAGCTTTTGTCTTTATGGTTAGTGCATACGTGATCAAGGATGGTTTTTTGTGGAAACAGTCTCACGCGTGCTGTAGTCTTCATGGATATAATTAAGAAAACCGTATCCAGACTCTTTCATAGCATCTCGGTAGTATTTGGTCTTGAAATTTTTGTCAGGAGGTCGATGTTAAAATCGCCGATAACTATAGGTCGGACCTTTTGGGTGGGGTCCGAGTGAATTTTAATGTTATCCGGTAGTTTAGTTTTGCTTCTCAATATTTTCTTCGCCTCTTCAGTGATCCAAAGCAAATCTTCAGTACGCGGTTTTTCTCTGAGGTGTATTTTCCAAGTCGAATTGTTTTTATTATTTATACATGTTCGATCAATGCATTTTGTAGAATGTTTTGGGCCGAACTTATGTCCTCAGCCTGACGTGCGATGTAAGGCTGCGGTTCCACTGAGGCGGAGTGGAGCGGTGCGGAGCGGGGCTGAGCTGTGAAAAGAGGTAGGTGTTTCCATTGAATCGGAGCGAGGTGGAGCGGAGCGGAGTGGGGTGGAGCGGAGCGGAGCTGGGTAGAGCGGAGAGATATTTTAAACAATTCCGCTCCTCTCCGCCAATGCTGTTTCCTTTGAAGCTGAGTGGAGATGTGGATTTCAAGCCATGTGATTGGTGAATCGCGGCAGAGCTTGTCTCTGCTCTGCTCCGCTCCGCCTCAGTGGAGCCGCAGCCTGATCAGGGTATTGTTGGCTATGTTTTTGCTTCTATTCGTCCGTTCCTGCAGTTAATTAATAACTTTTTCATTGACGAAATCATAGTTTTGACTTTGGTGGTGTAGATTTTAGTTCACAAATTTCAGTTTCAAGCTTAGATATCTATTTCAGTGGTGAGGTTACTTTTCTTCAGTTCTGAAATTTTAGCTTTCATGTTGTTATGTTCAGCTAACATGTTTGCAGTTGAATTTGTTTTATATTACTGGCCGGTACTTTCGTTAAAGAGATGTCATCGCGCACTGGCTTCAAGTTTGTCTCCTGCGATCAACCGTGATAGCTAGACAGTTGAAATTGTCACAGATGATGTATTTCTGTTGCCGCTATAACAACAAATAATAAAAATATAAATTATGTAATATTTAAAGGGGGCACCCATACAAGAAACGTGTTTTTTCGGTTTATGGTACGGAACCCTTCGTGCGCGAGTCCGACTCTATTCCGATTCCGATATTTATTTTAAAACTAGCTGATGCCCGCGGCTTCGCCTGCGTGGATGTCGGTTATCGCGACCAAAAGTAATCATTATGATCCCATTTCCTCAACTCATGGGAACCTAGTTTGCCCATTTTCAAAGTATTAAAATGGATATAGTATATTATCTAAAGAACATACATTGTTCACTTGCAGAATAAATACATAACTAAGGTAAATTGTAGTCCAGTAGTTAACAGTATTGTTAGCTTAATACAGGTGGGTACGATGTCGACATATTATTGTGAGTAACTCAATAGTTTTGTGTTGTTGGTGACGTGCTGCCTGAGTTTAGCTTTAAATAGGTTGAAATAAGATGTGTTCCTGATATCTGCTGGTAGACTGTTGTAAAGTTGAACACCTTCGTACTTTATATTTTTCCTGCCATATTGCGTTCGCGGGGGGCGCGTCTGGATTTGGTTAGGGTTTCTTTGGCTGTATTTGGATGTTTTCGTGTTAAAGGACAACTGTGTGTGTATGGTTTTGTTAAGAATTTTTCGAATGAGAACGCAAGAATTGAATGTGTAAAGTTGATTAATGCTCATTAGTTTCGTGTTTTTGTATAGTTCGAATGTGGGTGTGTGATAATCGTAGTTGAATAGCAGTTTAAATATTTTATTTTGTGCTATTTGTAGATCTTAGAGATCCTTAAGAGATAGACATAAGCCATCGCGGATTTTTCTGTAGACCTATATAAGATATACAATTCTACCATTCATCATTTTGTTATATCATAAAAGGCAGCGTTTTCGTTGAAACCTCCACCAGACGGCTTATTTTTTTCCAGCACCCCCAACATATATCATTAAATATTTTAGCCAATCTGTACAAAAACTTGACAAATTATATACTAAAAAATTCCTTTAGTACCACTCTATCTATTTAAACAACATGAAAATCAGTGCAGTAATTTTTGAGTTTATCGCGAACAGACAGATAGACGCAGCGGACAACATTGTGTTATAATATGTAGTGATGTTGGGTTCGGGTTCCAGTACAACCGGATGCAGCTGAATACCAGTATTTTACATGGAACGACTGTCTATCTGCCCTCCACAACCCAGTTAGTTCTGGGTAATACGATACCCTTTGTTAGAAATACAGTGAAATTAGTGATAGCTTTAATTTCCACATCAGGTGTTCCAGATCTTCAATGTTTATTCGTCAACAGAGAGTTCTCATCAGGCTGAACAACTTTTGCTAAGACGTCATTCCTATATATATTATAGTGTAACTGGGGTCTTGGAGCTCCACAACAGGTGTTCCACATCTTCAATTTTTATACGTCAACAGAGAGTGCTTATCAGTCTGAACAACTCTTGCTAAGACGTCATTCCTATATATGTTATAGTGTGGCTGGGCTCTTGGAGTTCCACATCAGCTGTTCCAGATCTTCAAATTTATTCTATTAGCAGAAAATGCTCATTACGTGGAACAATTTTTGCTATGGTACCATTTTTGTATCTCTTATAGTTTAGTTGGTCTGTTGCGGTTCTGCATCAGGTGTTCAAGTTTCCTAGATGAATTATAGCCTATATGTTGCCCAGACTTAATACCTTTACAACAAAAAAAATCATTCAAATCCGTCGAGTAGTTCCGAAGATTAGCGTATACAGACAAACAGACAGATTTTTTTTTTGGATTCGTGCTCTTACTGTTTCTAAAACCCCCACATTTTTTTTTATTATATGTATATAGATATATAGATTTGTTAGAAGAGGGTTTTTCTTCTTTGTTAAGGACAAGCAAACCGGCGCCGATAGAAAACAGTTAAAGGTTAAAATGTACAATTAGTGACAACAAAATCCAAAAGGTACAAGGAGCGTCGGTGATTCAGACATACACCGTTTTAAAGCTTGTTAGAATAGGGTATATATTTGTTAAGGACATAGTAAATCGACGCCGGGAGAAAGAAGTTATAGACCATTATGTGTGATTACTGTCAATTAAATCTACAAGTGAAAGACAAGGAACCTCGGTGATTGAAGAAATCGAGACTAACTTACATAATTCTAACGTGTTGTAAGTGTGTGTGTGCTTTTTTTATTATTTTTCAACTGTGAACTTCGGCATACGATGAAACATGTCTGCTTAGCCCTCTAAGGATTATAGTCGTGAATATTTTGTCTCCAGGACTTAGCAAACAGATCGTTTTCAACTCATAATAACTACAGCGAGTGCGACCAACTGTGAACTTCGGCATACGATGATAAATATCTGCTTACCTCTCTAACAATTATGGTCGTGAAGGTTACGCTACTGTTTATCAGTGATGAAGTGATAAGGGCTTTATACTGGCCACTCGCCTACTCATAAATATCGCTTGTATGTACATAGTAATCTACCTTGTATTGCTTTTTTAATACAATGAAGAAATTGATTTACTAGAAGTACTATTTATACTATTTTTTTTAAGCGATTTCCATGACCTTTGCTAATTGAAAAGCATCAAACACAACAAGTGATATGAGTATCCTAGAATCAACAAAGCTTCTTGGACCAGAGTCTATAGAAGCTTGCCCGATCTCCTTTCATACATACCGAAATAGTACTGTAAGTTTGTAAAGATAGCAAGATTACTCAGAGGCTCATTTTTAGCCCTAAGAAATAGAATAGCGAGAATGTGGTTCTGGGTACCTACTATACGCTACAATTTATTACGTACTGACGATTACGTATTCTGTGTGTATACTTCTTCTGCCATCAGGCAGGAAAAGCTTTAAACTTTAAATAAACGCTGAGACACTTGAGTCCTGGCGACGCGACGCCTGTGTTATTGTACTATACGTACTTACGTAGAGTACATTAGCATTGGTTGCGGCTTGACTTACGTAGGTCATTATCGAATCATTATTGTATCAATTGGAAGCTTTATTTAATTTTTTGTTAATGTAAGTGGGCGACGGAGCCCCTTGGCGTAGCAACTGTTTAGTGGTCGCAACCTCACTACTGCGCGTAAGGTGGGCGATAGAGCCCCTTGACATAGCAACTGTTTAGTGGTCGCTAGCATCACTACTGAGCGTAAGGGTAGCACGGAACCCCTTGACGTAGCAACTGATAAAGCTAAATATTGAACTGCTTATGATTTCCCACCACCCAGTCTGTTATCAAGTAGTTATGCGGTACATTATAATTATTAACCGATTAAATCTTTTCATGCTGATAATGTTAATTAGGTACACTTCCCTTGAATGCCACGCTACCTGGCTACCCATGATAACGCATGCAATTGTATTTATTTAAAACTGGCCAATTGCGAGTCAGACTCGCGCACGAAGGGTTCCGTACCATTATTTGAAGCGTCTACTGTCACCGTTATTAATATCGCGGAGAAAAAAAACGGCAAAAAATCACGTTTCTTTGTTTTCCCTTAAATATTTATTTTATTCTGTTTTTAGTTGTTGTTTTAGCGGCAACAGAAATACATCATCTGAAAAATTTCAACTGTCTCGCTATCACAGTTCATGAGATACAGACTGGTGACAGACAGCCAGACAGACCGACAGACAGACAGACGGACAGTGGAGTCGTATTAATAGGGTCACGTTTTTACCCTTTGGATACGGAATCCTAAAAACTAAATCGAGTATAGGCCGGAAATTATCCTATGGGGATGTCCTGCCTGCCTAGCCTTTCCCCTATGTTGAGGTCGGCTTCCAGTCTAACCGGATGCAGCTGAATACCAGTATTTTACATGGAGCGACTACCTATCTGACCTCCACAACCCAGTTAGTACTGGGTAATACGATACCCCTTGGTTAGATTGGTTGTCGGACTTTTTTGGGCCACTGACTACCTAACGACTGTCAAAGATCTTCAAATGACAGCCGGGACCAACGGCTTAACGTGCTTTCCGAGGCACGGAGGAAACTCGGTATGTAATGGGTGGTCACCCATCCACAGACCAACCTAGGCAAGCACGGCTTAACCTAAAGATCGACCCGAGCGGCTGTTATCCACGAGCCACGAGCTCCTATGGCATCCCCATAGGAGCTCGTGGCTCGTGGATAACCTATTCGAATAAAAATATTACTTAACATCACACCTGTGACCTCCAAAGGGTTAGGCAGAGGATTATTTGATAGTTCACCCATAAATATGGGTGAACTATCAAATAATCCTCTAAAAAAAATAACTGGCGAAATCGCCAGTTATTTTTTTTAAGTTCTATACAATGGGGGCAAACCTATTGCCATCAACCAGGAGAAATCCAGACTCTAGAGAGGACTGAGCTACTGAGAAATATTGGATTTGCTCGACCTGGGAATCAAACCCAAGTCCTCTTACTCAGCAGTTGTACTTGCAACCACTACACCAACCATAAACCTGATTGCTTGGTCGATCTATGGCCTGACAATGATCTCTTACTGGTGTAATGTGGTTGTATTATTACCTATTACGCACCATTGGCTGAGTTTATTTCTTAAAATATATATGGGTGGACTGGACCCCATGACACGGTGTAGTGATGGAGTCCAAGAAATAACTAAAAATGTAGTGCTATAAGACTCATGCAAATCAAATCTAGTACAATTGCATTGTGGTATGTGAATTGAATCAAAAAAAAAAAGAATTCAGATTTTATCATACTACTTTTTACTATTTTTTACATTTTTCTTACATTCCTGATGTTTTCTACCCAATTTTGTCATTGTGGTTTGGGATAGGCTCTGTTGAGTTACTGAATGAGTCAGAATATTTCTTTTTATATTTTTAATTATTTTAATACAAAAGCTGTTCAGCTGGAGATTCATAGCCACTCTGCCCTAGAGTGTAAATGTGTTGTGGTTCCACAAACAATATGCACACTTAACATTGTGTCCTGTCTGTCCTGTTGGTTGTACATTACAGGAGCTGGTGGACGCTACTGAAAGTGTCAAACTCATTGCGAAATGAGGTGATTTAATTTAGATTGCCATCAACATGCTGTGAAGCAGAAGAATACAAGAGCAAAGGGAACAACTACAGAGGATTCAAGTTGATTGTGTGGTATAACGTTAAGTGATAGGTAGTAAACATTTTATAAAATTACTCTTTAGAAAGTGTTAATCTACAATATATCTGGCCTTCTACATGTTGTTTAGAGCCATAAAGTGCTCCAGACTTTATCAAAGTATCTTTGTAAGTGGACTATGTCCCACTTGCTGGAGTGTTCATACTGTTCCTACATCAGCACTTGATGCACATTATTAATGCTACTGATGTAATGCCATGATGAATGTAGTCACCTAGAGAACTCAAATAACCAGACAAGATATCATAAATAAAAAAAAGTAGTGCAACTCAGTGTAAAGACACTTGACAGTTCAAACAAGGTTTAACTGTGGCGTGCCACTGGCTATTTTATTTATCATAAAGATTTTTATAATATATGAATTTTAAAAATAATTGCATGACATATCTATAATTCTACTTAACAAACATTTCAATTTACCAACATCATATTATCTAAGTCAGATAAAACGAGATCTACGATTTGTATACAATTAGTAGGATGTACTTAGGTACGTCCTACAATTTTATAAAGTGGGGTTGGATAAAGTATTCTTATCATATTTTTAATCCTGACTTCTACACATCATCACATGAGGGCATGTGATGAGGGATGAATCGCATGTTACTAAAAGAGAAATGAACATAAATGTTGATGGATGGAGAGGGAGAGGAAGACCAAGGAAAAGGTGGATGGATTATGTGAGGAATGATATGAAGGAAAAAGGAGTAAATGATAGTGTGACAACTAACAGAGGAGAATAGTAGAAAAAAACGTGTTGCGCCGACCCCACATACAAAATAAAATAACATGCGACAAGGGCAGAAAGACGATGAAAACCTCACACAAAAGTCTTTGCAGAACTATTATTAATATTATTTAAAATATCCTGTTATTTAGTGCTCAAATAATATTTAGAATAAAATCATAGTTTATCTTGAATCAATTGGTTTGTGAAACAACTGAAATTTAAAATTGCTACTCGAATTTATTAATGTATGAGTACTTGATAAAATTATATTGTTTGGTTCTGCAGCTAGTGTAGAATTACAGAGATAACGCTAACGCCGGTGGCTGAGTACATGTAGAGCGTGGCTCCTCGATTGAATTAGTGTGTTATTACTGCCATACTTTCACTACTAACTGACCAGCTACAATGACTAATTTATACACTATTACGACTGATAGTTCACGTATTTATAGCGACAAAGAGTTTCTGGGCAGTTTTAAGTATTATTTGTAGTTTAAATCGGAGTTTACATTTTATATTTGACTTACCGTTTAAAGTTCGGTTATAAGGTATCCTGTCACTAAGATACACGTTAATCGCCAGCTTTTTCTCTGATTCCTCGCCCAACTTTTTCTCCTCACCGATGAGTTGGGCAGCAGCACCTCCGTGTCCCAATCCTGGGATAATTCTCGCCTCGTCTTCTAATATAAGCCTCTCATACTCCTCCTCGAGGGGATCTGAGTACTCCGCTTTCGTATTCTTCCTCCCACCGTGCCAATGCTCGAATAAAGCCAAGATAAACACCACCAATACAATCAACAACGCCAATTTGGCCGCTTGGTAGCACTTTCGCACCGGGAAATGCACCATTTTCGCTTATATATTACTTAATTTGATACCGCATCGCGCCGTGTTCGGCGACCGACTGATTTTGACGTTTCGTTTCAACCATGTTTGTTTACAGTCGAACTTTTTAAAACCGGAAAAGCAATCGTAAACAGCCTATTCAGCCTAATCTGGATAGGAAACTGTTTAGTTTTTATTTCAATTTTACTTTTCCGAATTTTGTTGGAACTTATTGTGGTTCCATGATAATCTGCTTTAACGGTAATTAGTATGCTAGTTTTGGCATCGTATATGCAATTTGATTAGAATTTAATTCTAAAAGATAGATAAGCAACGAATAAATAACTATTCGGTGTGATAATAGTATACGTCGATGCAGAAAGTAAATAGTTCAGTTAAATTACATTATAGTTTCTTCAAGAAGGTCTTGACTTGCGCAGTTCGTCACGATCCCCTGGTCAAGTTTTGGCTCAGATCAGTTTCGGCATATATGTTAACTTCTGTAACAATTAGCGAGTTTAATTTTGACTTCGTGTTTAGTCAGAACTCAGAGGGTAGATGGAGATGCTTTTATTTATTTTATTATACAATCGTCGAGAGCTGGTTGCCGTGATAAGATAAGATAAGATATATTTATTTGCTCTTGAACTGTCGGTTGGCAAACTATTCTATGGTCTAATTGAAATAATTGCTTTTGAGTTTGAGTTTGATTAATTTCCATTTTTTTTTAAACTAAGGTTCTCGGCTGATCCTGATACAGCTGCTGTGCTGGTTTATCATAGTCTTTGTCAGTCAATTATTTTATATTGTATCCTTGTTTGGAGTGGAACCTATAAAACCTCCTCACTCAAAGTTGAAAGAGCTCAAAGAGCGATCTTGAAGGTTGATGCACTTTAAATTGAGAGATTTCCTGACCACACAACTGTACTTAATCACAAGTCGAAGTTTTGACTGTATTTGTGCTCCGCGCTGTCTTACGGAAACACCCTATGCTACACTAGACTCTGATAAGCTGAAAAGACGCAAAGGCTTCAAAACTTCGACTTGTGAGTAGGTACAGTTGTGTGGTCAGGAAATCTCTCAGTTTAAAGTGCATCAACCTTCAAGATCCCTCCTTTGAGCTCTTTCAACTTTGAGTGAGGAGGTTTTATAGGTTCCGCTCCAAACAGGGATACAATATAAAATAGTTGACTGAAAAAGACTATGATAAACCATCACAGCAGCTGTATCAGAATCAGCCGAGTACCTTAGTTTAAAAAAAATGGAAATTACTCAAACTCATACTCAAAAGCAATTATTTTAATTAGACCATAGACTAGGCAGGAAACTCCATGGACACTATTTTTAATCAAAATATTGTTGCAAAATCTTGGTTACATCATTCTTGTTGAGATTATACATATATATGTGAGAACGATGTAGAAATACGGGCACGTTAAAAGCGTCCAGAGTTAAAGATCATATCAACAATTTAAAAAGAAAGTAAGTTAAAATAAACCGTGGCAGCTTAGAGATGACCAGTCCCAACTGACAGCGCCCGTTCACGAACCTGACGCATGGATCAGCCCCATTCAACTAATTTTGAAGGAAGCTAAATGACCCGACACACCCGCCACCATCAGCGAGACATTTGAGTGAGCATGACATTCTCTCAGCCACCAGGGCAAATTCAAGTCAATGAAAGATAACTAAATGTAAATGGTAGCTTTACAGTACATAGTACTCACACATCATCATCATCTGCCTAGCCTTTTCCCAACTATGTTGGGGTCGGCTTCCAGTCTAACCGGATGCAGCTGAATACCAGTATTTTACATGGAGCGACTGCCTATCTGACCTTCACAACCCAGTTAATACTGGGTAATACGATACCTTATATAGTACTCACACATGTGCTATGCAATTATATAATACTAAGAGATTGAATTTATACAATGCAAAGATATTATTACAATCTTCTGCAGCTTCCGCAATAACTTCACATGTTAATCAATTAGTTTGCCCCTATGGTTGTGGAGCAGAACCACCATTGAGCCAAGCATTTTTATCATCAATGTAATCCCCCAATTTATAATATGCTTGCCTATTGCCTATATGTAGGCAAGCAGACGAAATTTAAATCTTTTATCAAACGGTTTGATAAAAGATTTAAATTTCGTCTCATTTAGTTGTAGAATGTGGAGTGGTATTTTATTGTAACATTTTAAACAGAACCCTATGAAAGATGAGTCTACTTTAGCTAGCCTAAAACCTAGCTGTACTAGTTGGTCCCTGTTTCTAGTATCATAGTGGTGCCTTTTACTAAATAAATGATTCTTCCTAACGTACATGATGTTTTCATAGATGTATTGACAAGGTCATGATGTACAGTTTTCATAGAATCGCGCCTACGTAGATCATATAAGGCTCTGATAGCTCGTTTCTGCAGACTAAATGACTCAATGTCTGCAGCCTGTCCTCATAGTAAAATAGCGTATGATAAAATGCGCACGGTTGGCGCAGTGGCTGAGCGATAGACTGCTGCGCTGCGTGTCGCGACTCGCGGGTTCAATCCCCATCGAAATATTTGTATGGCCTACAGTTAGTTATTCCAGGTCTGGCTGTTTGTGTACGTGAGTTTAAATGTTTGTGAACGCACCCACGATACAGGAGAAGTTCCGTAGTCTAGTGGGGTCACGAATTATATTTAAAAAAAAATGTACATTAGTAAATTGACGGATTTTTCTGAGAGCATATACTGCTGAACTCAGCCGTTCAGCCAAAGATGTTATATGCGGACCCCATTGTAGCCTTGAGTCGAGCGTGATCCCCAGGAAAACAAGTCTCTTCGACGAATTCTAGTTTCTCTTGATTCAATACTATGTCACTATCACTACTTTTGACATTCGGTAGAGCAAATCTAATGCACTTCGTTTTTTTCCCATTTAATATTAAATTATTTGCGGTGAACCAATTATTATGGACCTGCAGTAGGGCGTTATTTACGTCGTCAAGATTTGTGGCACGTCTGTTTATCTTAAATATTAAAGAGGTCGTCATTAAAGAACACCATTTGTGGTTGGTTTTTAAATAGGTAAATGGGGTAGATCATGTATATAGACCAAAAAGAGGAAAGGATCTAATATCGAACCTTGCAGTACACCCATACTTGTTCTAAACCCATTGAATTAACACCATTTATTTGTACTTGCTGATGTCTATCGTTTAAATACTTTCACTAAACTGATTGCAAGTATCCTTAAACCGTAATGTTCAAGTTTGATAGATAGATAAATAAGTATATTCATTTACTAGCTGCTGCCCGCGACGTCGTCCGCGTAGAATAGTGACTTTCGGCAGCATTTTTTGGAGATATCTTTTTACAAACCCTATAAACCCTTAAATAAAAATAAATGAAATATGCAAACAGTCAGTGTTATCGAATGCAACTGTTATGTTATGCACCTCCGGAATACGTGCGGTGTTTTTTTTTTTAATAGGATCTCGCAGTTCAGCCTAGAGAGGTTGTCGTCTGCTCAACCGGACTATCCTGTGGGTGCCTTGAGTGTAAGGCCTCCAGCCAGGGCATAAAAACTTATAAACTAAGCGCTTACTACACGTGTTGTGTACGGGCCTCGGCTTAGGGCGTCGCTGGGGGAGGGCAGAAAGGGGACAGGCTGGATCTGATTATTTATTTATTTTATTCATGATGATTATGATTATTTAGGGGCTGATTTAAAACTACAGGCCGCGCGGGCTGGCTCGAGCAAGGGACGTGGAGGGTTTGGACTGGGATCTCGCGACGGGCCTCGACGGCGAAGGCGGAAAGACGGTTGTTTGCGCTTCTTGAGCGTGCTAGTTTCCCTACTGCACTCCTGGAGGAAGGTGATAGTGTCATCGGGATCGACTAAACTATGCCTGGGACGGCGAATCTGACTAATACGCGAGGGCTCGTATCGGGTGGCCGATGCGATCAGGGGATTACGAATCGAAGAAGCGCTTGGAGAGGCGCTTCATGAACTGCTGTTATATGCAGACGATCATTGCGGAGGGCTCCCACGACTTTGCGTAAGAATCGGTTCTGGAGAACTTGCATCCTCTAGAGGTATTTAGGCTTGGTATGTACGAACACGACGCGACGTAAGCGTACGTCATGATAGGACGGATCACCGCGGTATAGAGGCGCAATAGGTATACGACATGAAAATATATTAATAATCACAAGCAATAATCACACAGATAAATACCGAGCAAAAGTATTAACAGTCAATGTTTATTTTGAACTAACAACATGAAATTGATGAAGAAATGATCATCATCAATGAACATAACTTTTTTGTAAAACTTAACACCGCATCTTTTTTAAATTGTCTTCCTCAACTCTGCTCAAGATTTGAGGGTTTTGTTGGAACTTGAATTTGTCAAAACGATACAACTTTTAAAAAAGAAAATGCACATTACCATCTATGAATTTTAAGAATAACTAACTACTAACCTCGCCAACATGATCAAATTTAAATTATTAATTTCCAAAAACTGTTAACATGTAACTTGATTTGATTTTCATAAAATCTCATAGATGACGCTGCTTCAAAATTGTCTTTATACTACTAACATTCATTAAACTATGTTTCTCTGCCCAAGTTACTTAAATGGCGTAGTTTTTATAGTATAAAGCTAGATAATAGCATGGCTTACTCAAAAACAACATTTAAATATGCGTCGTCAGATTACACGCTGTCACAGAATGCGTAAGACAAATAAAGATTCACAGCTCCTCCCCCGTAGGTGATAGCGTGGTAATATGTAGCCTATATGTTGACCCGACCTCTTAGTAATATTCATGCAAAATTTGAAGTAAATCCATGCAGAACTTTTTGAGTTTAGCCCGGACATACTTAAAGACAAACAGCGTAAATTCTAAAAACTATATTTTTGGCTTCGATATCAATTGTAGATCACGCCCCAAGAATTCTTTTTAAAAAACATTCAATGTACAGTTTTGACTTTCCTACGATTTTATTATATGTATAGATTTGCCTGAAATATGGTATTTTACAGATTTTATAACACATTCATACATACATAGTCCAGGGCTCATCAGCGACGCAACTTATCTCCGAAAATCAGAAACTTACTTTGGAAATCGATTATGCTTTTCTTATAATAACCGTGTCTGTCTTTCATTCCTTGATTTAATTCGGAACTTCTTACTGAAAGTATTTTGACGCAATTGTCACGATTAAATAACTTGATCAGTATTGAATCAGTATATCCAATCGTGAAAATTGTATCAAAATCTTCCAAGTAGTACGGAGACGGAGATTTTAAAGCACAACAAAAAAAGACCCCTACACCTCCTAGGTTCCCCTATTTTAGAAGAAAATTTTCATCTTTAATCAATGACAAAATCAATCTTTTTTATGATATTTCGGATAGACTCTTCAGCATTCACCCATAACAGGTATTACTGTTTTGATTTTGGTTCAAATTGTATGTATTTTCTCCGTTGTCTTCTTTGGAAGTGTAGTGTAGGTATGCGCAGCAGCATTGGCGTGGCAGTCGTTGCACCGGCAGTAATCGAGAGCGCACGTGTTCTGGTTTTCGCATACAGTATATCCTGATCAGTGTAACCTGAGTAACGGAAAGAGTGCTTTATTGGCTCACGAGACATTACAGGAAGAAACCACAACTTTGGGACAAAATTGACCAAATTATTCGCAACACATTTTTTGTAACTAACCCATGGACCATTGGTGTCCGAGTAAATAAATAAATTATTATTATTAATTCTTATTTACATCCTTTATTTCTTAATGTGGCCCTGGACGATCGAGCGTGGCTGCAAACCACCCTTACCAATTCGTTTTGGTGGCTTGTAGTGTAAGCATACCGGTACCACAGCACTGAAAAGCTACCCAGGAAAATTGTAGCTGTCTCCCTGGTTGTCTCGGAAGTGCCGTGTTTGACCGTCGCAGAGGACGCCTGGAAAGTGGCATGCCCGGGTACGGATCGGCCTGAGAACCCGTTTTCCCAGCAGATACCGTTTTCACAGTAGGATGAGCCGCTCTGCAGGTTGGTACGGAATAAACTAATTATTACGTCTACCAATACTGCTGAGCGTGCCCGCCTGCTGGCTGTGGGCGAGTTGGGCCTCTGGCTTCAGGTACTACCGTCACTTAATGGTACTATGTTAGTTGACACAACCTTCCGGCTCGCTACATGTTTGCGATTGGGCGCTCCTTGTGGGGCTCCACATCGCTGTCAATGTGGTGAAGCAGTCGACTGCCTCGGACACCATGGCCTTTCTTGTAGTAAGAGTGCAGGTCGTATTGAGCGGCACGCTAGCATTAATGATCACAGCCGTCGTGCTCTTGCCACCGCCGGTGTGCCAGCTGTCTTAGAACCCACTGGCTTGGCACGCGCCGATGGGAAGAGACCAGATGGTATGACCATAACGCCATGAAAGTTTGGTAGGCCTTTGGTGTGAGACGCAACTTGCGTCGAAACCCTTGCGCCATCCCATCTTTCTAGCACAGTGGGCTGCGCTGGGGCTGGTGCTAAAAACCTCAAACGGCGCTTGTACGGTTTACGTACATTCCGTCAGGCTGCAAACGCAGCAACCTACTTTTCTCTTTGGTATTTAAAACAATGTTTAATATGATTTTAAGTTAGTTGACGAATTACATACTTACGCGAACACCGCGGATTAGCATCCAACCCACTTTTACTTTGTTGTGATCGGTACTCTAATAAACCTTTAGTGTTACCAAATCTGTGTGTGTTTACATCAACTCGCCTAACTCCAAGTACTGACTTACCACTTCTTACTTAAAGCTACAAGTGTAAGGTACCAACTACTACGGGACCTTACATTTAATGGTCCTTCGAGTATTTCACAGTTTGGGGTAATTGTATCTCTTGGAACGACAGCGAATCGGCTTGGCTGGCCTTCCACAAGCGGATCTCACCAGTCAAGTTGAGAAAGCGCGCAGATTCGTAAAAAGAGTACAAGAGCTCTGAGCAATCAACGAAGAGGGGATACTTTGGAACTTCTTCGTGAATCAAGCGGAAAAACAAGACTCAACTGCGGCAACAAGCCAACTACTACTACGACTACTGCTACTACAGCTTCCGGACTACAACGTGAACTGCGGGTAATACGAGGCCTACAAACTAGAAGACACCGAACTACGTGTTCTTCAATACCTACTTTACTACTACATCTTACTACTACTACTACTTTCGATTACCGAAACGACTACATCAAGATGAGCGAAATCACTGCACAAAACGAAGTCTTCGAGTCAATCAAACGTCTCTGTACTAACTACCAAAAGGACAGCGCGTCTCGGAAAGGAAAGGAGTACCTGACTCAAAGGTTAGTGTCATTGGAAAACCTCTGGCAAGACTTTGGCAATAGACACAATGTATTACTTGAACGAGAGGACAAAGAAATCCAATATTTTACTGGAAACATTTATGAAAAGACGAAACATATGTATGAATCCACCAGGATTGATATACTGCAGCGGTTGTTGGTCTGGGAAGGAAAACAGGCTGAAGTTGTCATTCCTCATCCTACGGGAGTAGATACCAAGACCAAGGAACTGCTTGATCGACAAGAATGTCACATTAAAGCACTAGAACGGGCGATGTCCAAAATAGAAATTGACTCCATAACTGAAAAATGGGAGTTAGAGGATCACCTGAGCGTCCTGAAAACCAAGTGGGACACTGTAGAGAAATGTCACTGGGAGCTAGAAGCTATTTTGAAAGGGTCAAACGAAATATACAACGACTTGTTCGCCAACAAAGAACGTCAGTACGATGTCATGAAAAGATCTCTCAACTCGAAACTATGGACAAGCGTAAACCACCAAAACTATGCACCGAGGATTCAACTACCGGAATTCACTGGAAACTACAGTCAGTGGATTACGTTCAAGGATATGTTTCTGGAGACAATCCACAACAATGCAAATTCTTCGAAAGCGCAGAAAATGCAACACTTAAAATCTAAGCTTAAAGGAGAGCCGGAACGATTAGTTCAACATTTGGTCGGCGCTGAAAACTATGAAACTTGTTGGGATATTCTTATTCAGCGATACGACAACAAGAGACTCCAATTTACGAACTTGATGAATACTTTGATGGAGTTACCATCCATCCAGCAGGTCAATGCTGCTGTCTTGAAGAGAATGCATGACGTAATCAACGAATGCATGAATGGCCTACATAACATCGGTCTAAATACATCAAGCTGGGATCCAATAATCGTGTACTTGATGGCACAGAAGTTGGACTCAACATCATATACTGAATACACTAGAGAATTAGAGCATCCAAAGCAAGTCCCGGAGCTGAGTGAATTTTTGGGGTTCTTGGAGACCAAATTCATGGCGTTGGAAGCAGCAAAGGGTTACCAAAAAGATGCATCTAACCAACATAAACAAATATTCAGCAACAAAACGAAATTTAACTCCAATAAACCATCATATGAACCACATAGAAAAGAAACATCAAGAATATACCATGCGTCATACGGTAAATGCCTTCTGTGCAGCGGTTTTCACGTGATCATGCAGTGTCCAAAGTTCATTGAAATGGACACACGGCAACGGAATGACACAGTAAGGAAATTACAAATATGCAAAAACTGTTTGTATAAGCATGGAGACACAGAATGCACGTCGAACAAAACTTGCAAAGAGTGCAATAAACCACATCATACGATGTTACACTATTCAGCGCAAAAACTGTCGCCAAGTTCCAATATGAACAATATGGGTCAACGTTCTCAACAACGGGAACATCAACCTTCAACATCAACAAACCAACATAGTTCGAACCATTTATCAAACAACTACATTATGGAAATATTACTTACTACAGTAGAACTTCAAGTAAAGACATCAACAGGAGACTTTATAACGTTACGAGCTTTACTGGACCAAGGATCTCAAGTAAACCTCATCACGGAGAACGCGGCTCAACGACTGAAACTACCTAGAAAAAGGATGAACGCTACAATTTCCGGCGTGGGTACGATTTCGGGAGATTGTAAAGGACGACTAGAATTAGAGTGTAAATCAAGATGCACTGACTTTGCATTTTCAGTCAGCACTCTAATAATGAAAAGGATCACGAACAACTTACCTAACAAAACATTTAAAAAAGAAAACTGGCCTCAGCTACAAGGTCTGAAACTAGCGGATCCTGACTTCAACTTAATTAGAGGGGGTCCTAAAGGGAGATGCCCAAACGCCGACAGCTCAGCAAACCCGTTTAGGATGGATTTTATGCGGCAAGCTAGAAACTTTTAACTGCCATGTCGCTCTTGTCGACCTGAACGACTTAAAGAGATTCTGGGAGACAGAAGACATCATTCAGAATACTGAGGACACATCTAAAGACGACTGGTGCGAAAACTACTACAAAATGACTACTGAAAGAGATCGCGACGGAAAATACATTGTAAAGATGCCACTGATTCCTCGTTATGAAGAAAAATTGGGAAACTCAAAGTCGATCGCAATCTCTCAATTCTTACAACTGGAAAGAAAATTCGACAGAAACCCTAAACTTGCATCAATGTACAAAGATTTCATCCGCGAGTACATTGATTTAGGTCACATGAAGCTTTCAAACACGACACCCGCCAAAGATGCAATCTTCTTACCGCATCATGGAGTACTGAGAGAACAATCAACAACAACAAAACTACGAGCTGTTTTTAATGCTTCCCAGAAGACCATGGGTGGATGTAGCCTAAATGACGTAATGGAAAAAGGTCCTAATCTGCAAAAGGACATCCAAGCATTGATATTACAATGGCGTGGCTATAAATACGTCTACACAGCGGACATTGAAAAAATGTACCGTTCCATATGGTGTCATCCGGATCAACAACATCTACAGAAGATCCTATGGAGAAAGCAACCAAAAGACAATTTACAAGAATATCAACTGCAAACATTAACATATGGGACAAAAAGTGCTCCATGGCTAGCAATGCGAACACTCAAACAGCTTGCTATCGATGACGGCCACAAATACCCAAAGGCCGCTGAAATATTGCTAAATCAGTTCTACATCGATGACCTAATCAGCGGCCACAACTCTACAAAACAAGCAAAGGAAATTCAAACATCGATCATAAAACTACTGAAGGGAGGCGGAATGAATCTGCGAAAATGGTCAAGCAACGATCCTGAGCTTCTACGACACTTAGACGAAGATCAAATATCGAAAAGTACATTTGATTTTAGAGGCGACGAATCAATGAAAACGTTGGGGTTGAGTTGGAATCCAAAAGATGACGTTTTCATATTCAACTGGTCCATAGACGACTGCAACAACGAACCACTAACTAAAAGAAACCTGCTATCACAAATATCCAAACTATACGACCCCTTGGGTTGGCTGGCGCCTATAACTGTGTCAGCTAAACTACTATTCCAAAGGGTGTGGCTAACTAAAATAAACTGGGATGCTGAACTACCTACTGAGTTACAAGACGAATGGCGGCATCTAAACAAAGAACTACATCTAATTAAAAACATTAAAATAAACAGATGGATTGGCAGTACGCAGAAAAATATCCAACTACATGGATTTTGTGACGCAAGCGAAAAGGCATACGCTTGCGTCATATACAGCCGAGTAATCGACGAAAAGGGCGACCCAAGGATCACATTACTAGTATCAAAAACTAGGGTAGTGCCGATTACTCAAAAAACTTCATTGCCCAGACTTGAGCTATGCGGAGCACTACTACTCTCCCAACTCATGGAAAAAGTGAAGAAATCACTAACGGAGCATGAGATATCAGCTTATGGTTGGTGTGACTCCAAGGTGGTCCTAGCTTGGATTCAGGGAGACCTCTCAAGATGGGAAAGATACGTAGCTAACAGAGTGGGGAAAATAAAAGACGTAATTCCACCTCAACAATGGTGTTACGTACGATCGGAACTTAATCCAGCTGACTGCGCTTCGAGAGGCTTGCTACCGAGCAAAGTAGTCAAGTTCAACTTATGGTGGAACGGACCTATGTTTCTGAAAAACTTTGCAGAAACAGAAACACCTCATAATGTGAATTGCCACTTTACTACAAGCGAAGCAAACAGGGTCGAACCCAATGACGTCAGTTCGAAAAACTACAACACTGAAAATATTGTTTACAAGTTGTTGAAGAACCACAGTTCGCTGACTTCAGTAATAAGAATTACTGCTCGAATTGTGCGATATATTGCATCACTAAAGCAAAAATTACGACCAAGCGCTACTTACCTAACAACAACTGACCTACAATACGCAGCAGAATATATAATAAAATATGTTCAACAAAGCGAGTTTGCGCAAGAACACAAACAGTTGAAACAAAATAAAACTGTGTCACCAAAAAGCAACATTTACAAACTCAAACCTTATCTGGATAGCAAGGGAATCATTCGCGTAGGCGGAAGACTACAGCACTCTGATCTTCCTGCAAATATGAAGAATCCCGCAGTGGTACCCTACTCCAGCCGCTTCACTGAACTACTGATCGACCAAGCACATTCGATGACGCTTCATGGAGGAGCCCGTCTGACCCTTACTTACATACGGCAACGATACTGGATAGTCTCTGGAAATCGGGCGGTAAAGGGAAGAATACGACGCTGTGTGAAATGTCATCGTTACAATTCTACGGACAATGCTCAACTAATGGCCGATCTGCCAAAACAAAGAGTAACACCAAGCCGTCCATTCACTCACACTGGTGTTGACTTTACTGGTCACGTAGACGTGAAACTTAACAAAGGAAGAGGAGTGAAGACCTCAAAAGCATACATCGCGGTCTTCGTCTGTATGGCTACGAAAGCTGTACATATCGAATTAGTCTCAGAACTAAGCACGGAAGCGTTTATTGCGGCCCTTCAGAGAATGTGCGCGAGGCGCGGAACGCCTGCTCACATGTACTCAGACAACGGCACGAACTTCGTTGGAGCATCCAAAGTACTGAGAGAGGATTTCAGTAACTTCAAGAAGCTACTCTCTCCTGAGTTCTTTGACGAGATTGGGAAACTAGAAATTCATTGGCACTTCAACGCCCCTGCTTGGCCTAGTGCGGGGGGGATATTCGAAGCAGCCGTCAAATCATTAAAACACCACTTGAAGCGGGTTCTTGGGGATCAAAAACTGACCTGGGAAGAATTCACTACGTTACTAGCGAAAATAGAAGCCTGCCTAAACTCGAGGCCTCTATGTCAGCTAACAGAAGATCCGGAGGAATTTTACAGCACTCTCACTCCTGGCCACTTTCTAACTGGCAGTGCTACGTTGTCTCTACCTCAACCGGAGCCTGACAACAGAAAGATGGATCTGAGAAAACGTTGGCAACTAACGGAGCACATGCTGGATCAATTCTGGAAAGCTTGGTCCAATGACTACCTGAACACCTTACAGTCTAGAAGCAAGTGGAACAGAACTGTACAAAACCTCAAACTAAACGACGTGGTCCTAATCAAGGAAACAAACTTACCTCCTGGCAAATGGGCCATGGGACGAGTGATGGAAACTCATCCCGGTAAGGATGGTCTAGTACGAGTGGCCACCCTTAAAACAAAAACTGGAGTGATAAAACGACCCACTGTTAAACTAACTCCATTACCACAGCAAGAAACACTGCTACCTACCGAAGAAACAACAAATAACAAAAGAGAAGAAGATACAATAACTGAAAACCAAAGAAGAAAAAGGAGCACGCGAACCAACAAGTACAGTTTCCTGACTTTCGCTCTTATAACTTTAATAGGAATGTTAGGAACTGCACAATCGTCACCAGTAACAAACAACTATAAGGTGACCTCTATAACCAACAATCAACCAATTTATTTCGATGAAGCCGGAAAACTGCAACTTATACATGATGAATGGACTCTACTGATCTATTACAACCTAACGTCCTACTGGCAAGCTGCGAATAACATGAACGACTACATAAACCAAATTGATAAACTCTGTCAAAGAATCGCGCACGAGTTTACACCATGCGAAGCAGTTGTCAGACACCTACGTCATGAAATGCATCACCTTGAGAATTATAACACTATGTTACTTTCTCAGCATTCGCGACAAAAACGAGGCTACTTTGATGGAATCGGAAAATTAGCCAGAACACTTTTCGGGGTTTTGGATGAAGACTTTGCGCAAAAGTACGAGAAGGATATCCAAAACTTGCAAATCAACGATAATTACTTGTTACAGTTGATGAAGAATCAAACTTTGATCATAGAGGCTGAAAACAATGTAATTAAAAACAATACGGAATTTATGGACAAACAATTTCACGCAATACAAACCTACATAAATCAGACTTGCAACATAATCACTAAAATTGAGAACAGAGCACAAATTTTATACACAGCAAATGACGTGAACTCTGCCGCTTTATCATCAACTTTAATTTTGAGCGACTTGCATAGAATTCAAGAAATGCTAATGAATGCTCTCGCCAACATTTATCGAGGTCATTTGGATACACACTTGTTTCCTGCATCTCAAATAATAGAACAGCTGAACATCATCTCTGGAAAACTTCCACAGGGACTAGCCTTACCGATAAAGGACATACAAAAGGATTTCCGTGACATCTACGAACTAATCCATGTCAAGGCTCGGATTACAAACAACTTTCTACTTTTCGAATTGCATATTCCACTTTTGAGCGATGAGGACTACAAAATATACCGGGTAATACCTATACCATTCCAGAAACAAGGACAATTGAGAATCGTGCAGCCTTTCTCCAATTATATCGCCATAAACTTCGTGAAAAATTCGTACATCACTATGGAAGAGCAAGACATGCGCCAATGCACGCCATACGGAGAAGACGAGTACACATGCATTTCACGTCAGCCGGTATTTAGCTTACAAGACAAGGACGCACCTTGCGAGGCCAAGGTATTCAGTCAACAAACTTCATTATCCTGTGTCATCAATGATGTAACTTGCAAAGAAACTTGGATCCAATTACATAAACCTAACTGGTGGTTGTTTACATTATGCGACAGACAGCTGATGCGCGTCATATGTAGCGATCAAGTTACGCCAGCAGTCATCAACGGTACTGGGGTGATTGCCTTGAAACCAAAATGCATACTACAAAAGAAAGATGCGACAATATTCACCTATAACCACTTAGGAAGCAAATTTCACATGGAGGCGGATATTGAAGTACCTACACTTAACACGACTATCAACAATTTATTTGATCTAAGTTGGAAAAACGTACAGCTGAATATGACAGAACTGGATACATCTGCAATAAATATCAGAAACATAGATAAGCAAATAATTCAGCAGAAAGAGCAGGAAAGACTACCACAAGGGATAGATATATCGAGTCACGACATATATATCTACTCTGTGACTTCTCTGCTGTGGGGAGGAGCTGCTTCGTTTGCTGTCTACATTTGGATTAGGAGACTATGGCATAAGAAAACTAAAAGGCCACCTACAAGACAACCTACAGGAATCGACAACAAAGTCGAAATCGAGATGCAAGAAATACGCCATTCGACACCGCCGGAGCCACTATACAGCGACGCGAGGCCGAAACAACTGTTTCACTTTGAGGAGCAGTAAAGCTTATTGTTTTTATGTGTACATGTTTAATTTTACTTACTTAATAAGGTTTACTTTACTGTCTTTACTTTTTTTTTTTTCTTTATTTATTTAGGGACATTTATAATCGCAATGCGTATGTCAGTCCCATCGTAACCTAAATACACATTGTTCATATCTGGGCCATGAACCTGAACAGACTCTTCGCATCATCACTACTTTTTATTGTGACGTTCTGGGATGTCTTACTTTTATATTTTTACTTACTTAACCTACTTTTATACGGTCTATACTTTTTTATTATTGCATTTTGGAATTTTTACTTTAAAACGTTTTATGTACTGGATGCTCATCCCGCCTTTTCCCTCGGGGGCATGTACGGTTTACGTACATTCCGTCAGGCTGCAAACGCAGCAACCTACTTTTCTCTTTGGTATTTAAAACAATGTTTAATATGATTTTAAGTTAGTTGACGAATTACATACTTACGCGAACACCGCGGATTAGCATCCAACCCACTTTTACTTTGTTGTGATCGGTACTCTAATAAACCTTTAGTGTTACCAAATCTGTGTGTGTTTACATCAACTCGCCTAACTCCAAGTACTGACTTACCACTTCTTACTTAAAGCTACAAGTGTAAGGTACCAACTACTACGGGACCTTACAGCGCTAATACAGTAATTTAATTGATGGTTATGTTTTTGATCCGTTTTTACGCAAACTTGGGAAGGAACATGGATGGGTTTTAGTCAGTACAAGTCTGAGACTCCCTTCCGCTCTGCCCGGAGAGGGAGAAGTAATTTGATGATTTGCCATCCGTAATAAAAAAAAAAATTAAAAAAATGTCAGACAAGACGGCGAGAAGTCGGTTTTGCAGCGATTCGTTTCTGTCACTAAATGTAGCACAACATGTTATCTTTGTATGATACTATTTAAATTTAATATTGAAAATGCTACCAAGTAACCGGCTATATATTTGTGACCCCTTGTTCGCTTTAGCATATCGGCAGGTCGGCAGCCTGCTTGCAGTAAAAGTGATACCATGATGGCTGTCAATGGAGAACTGATTATGAAGACAAACACGTTTAGCGCCGGCAGTCGGCACCCAGTAACATCGGACAAGGGCAGCTATTGAGGAAGGTAATAGGTATAGGTAGGATGACTTCTGTAGACCCCAAATAAATAACAGCTACAGTACAGTTCACAAAAATGTGTAATTATTCGTTATTTCAATTATAATCGTTATTGCACATTATAAACAGTAACATAATCTATTAGTGGAATGTCGACAGAATCACAAAACTTATAAAGACACACAGACAACACAGACAAGCACACAACACATACTGGTCCAATTATAAAACGTACAACACGTATATTTAATATTAAACTTTGTAAAAACATCGTATAGTAGAGAATTCAACCAAATATATATGACGTCATTTTTAGGCTAGCTTGCAACACAATATGAATTAAAACAATATTCTGTGTCCATCATCGGTCGGTGATCGGTGTGATCGGTGTGATCGGTGTGATCGGTGGTGCAAGCAAGCCTTATCAGCACTTTTAACTTGACTATCTAATTTCATTTACATAAAAAACTTAATTCATTATTTCATTTTGAATTTTCTATAATTTAATTTAATTGAAGAGTAAATAATAACTAAGTACATAATAACAATTTAACTAGTCTCATTTGACCATTTTCGCAAGCGATATTGGTTCCATTTAGTTTATTTTGATTGTATTTCATTCACCAGGTACTTTGCTTCCTTACATCTCGTCTTTTTGTTTTCAAGGTTTGCTATTTAAGAAGGTACATTCTGAAACTTGGGCACGTCGCGAATGTAATGTAAATGTAGCTTTGATGGACATCATATTATAAGTGAATGAACTACAATAACTAATATTTGAACATTCAGTTTGAGATACAGAAACCGCATTTAGAAACCTTCCAAATGCTGCTTTTAAGTCTAACACCGTTAAGAACCTAATCTAGAATCTAGTGTTATTAAATAATTCATCATTAATATTTTAGTGCCAAACATAGCGATGTATCTGACGGCGTGATTCATTATTTTAGGGGGAAGCGTCAGGGAACCCGCATAATTCATTTTTTTGTGAAATACTTCATTTCATTTTCCTCGCCCGATCACCTATGTCCTATTAAAATCGACTATGGACCCAAATGATATTGTGGACGGTCCTGACGTCCCTTTATATCATAATTTCATTTAGTAATATTGATGCGAAATATTTGACAGCTGTTTGCGACGTTGCCAAGTTTCAAAATGCACTCTTAAACAAACCTTCGCAGAAACATTAACTCACACCACTCCATGTCACAAACTCATCTCTAAAGTACATCTCATTTCCACATCGTCACTTCCCCGCGTCACTGTTGACATTTTTACAAGTTTCCCTGAACAACGCATCTAGAGAACTCTGCTGCGTCTTCGACAACTTGGCCCCTTTCATATCTAGAACTTTATGAAACTCTGCCACGGTACATTCCGGCAGTAACTGCACAAATTGACCCACAAAACCTTCCAAGTTCCCATCTAGAGGAGCCATCACTAATTTGAGAATCATTTCGGCTTTCGTCATCAATTTTATGACGACTTTCGTATAGGTGGCGGGTGCAGGCCGACGTACCTCGGACCCTATCGACGGCAACTCTAGCAATGCCGTTTTTAACATATGAGTATCTAGAAGCAACTGTTCAGAGCCCACAGTGGAAATCGGCTTACATTTATAAATATTCTGAATGAATTTCGGTATGAAAGAGTTCGCAAATCGGATACAGAATTGGGTGAAATATTTTCTGGACGAGGAGAGATTGTCTCGCAGATTGGGGACGGTATTCTTAAGGTACATGATGATCTGAGTGACGTAGGAGCTCTGGTCGCCCACGTTGTCGAAGTGCAGCCAGGAGATCTTGGTCATGGCCTGTAGCGCCGGCTCGCACGCTACCTCCAGATCTTGGACTAGCAGTTGGATGCAGTTGCTGATGATCTTGTGGAACAGGTCCTGTTCTGGACTCATGTCTATCTTGTCTGCGAGGCCCGGGGAAACCTGGAACGTGGAGACCTTGGTTAAAAACAACTCAAGATAATTTATGGAATTAGGCCATACTTTGCGGAAGTCCACGATGCAAATTATCACGTTCACTGTCCAATGACTCCAGTTGGAGTCATAATTCCAAAAGTAAATTTGATGTTTTTTATTTGACTGGACGTAAATACTATGAATAAGAGGGAAAAGATTCTCATGGACGTATGGTTGGATAACAAGGCTGCCGAAAATTTAAAAGAGCCGCCGTAAAATTTTTAGTTTACACGTCCATGACTCCTTAGGGAGTCATTTTTTTTCAGGTATTTTCCTGTAAATTGGTTTTCTTTAGGCCGTATATTAGTATAAATGTAATCCTTTATAATAATTATTGACAAGCTAGGGCGAGTTTGTAGATTACGAATATTTTTTATTACTTTGTACTGGGACAGTGAACGTGTCAAAATGTTTACTTTATAAAGAAAAGATCTATCACATCTAAAACCTTTTAAGTTATGCCAATATGCTTAGTAAATACCTTAAAGGTTATATCTCTTACTGTGGTTACGTACTGTTGTATTAATGTTTTAACCATCTTCTAAAGGAAAGGGTAATGTATTCGGCCGGAATCTTCTTTTTAAAGATATGTACACCGATTTCTTCGTGATTTGCTGACCCGATTTACGTGGTCTTATTTTGATTACCTTTGTTTGTGTATTATATACATTTTTTACCTTTCCCCCTTTCCCATTCATACATCATTGAAGAAATAAGTAGGTCTAATGGCTGGATAGTAATTTACAAGGTTTTTATATTAACTTTGCTTGGGCAGCTATTGAGTATATTTTGTGTAGGGTAGTTAGGTTGGTATTGCAACACCACATTACGGGTAAACCTCTGCAGAAAACAATGAAACCTTTTCTTTGAGCTTCTGCTCCAAGTGCACCGTGGTCTCCAGACAGTACTCCGCCGTCGTGATGACGCTCGTAATCTTCGATATTTCTTGTTTCGTGTACCTGTAACATGACAGAAATGGTTCGTACATACGTTTATGATTAATTTAGTTGTGTGCGCAAAGAGATCACTCTTACTTGGCTAAGAGTAAGTGGTAACTAACATGCAGCCACCCATGCATCCCTACCAACTCTCGCATCACTACATGTTATAAAACAAAGTCCTCCGCCGCGTCTGTCTGTATTATCGCGATAAACTCAAAAACTACTGAACGGATTTTCATGCGGTTTTTACCAATAAATAGAGTGATTAATGAGGAAAGTTTAGGTATAATTTGTCAAGCTTTTGTGTAAATTCGTTAAAATATGACGAAAATTGTTGGAAGTGTAAAAGTCAAGCCGCTCGGGAGCTTTCATCGACAACTCTGCCTAATCCCGTTGAGATATAACAAAACAATGCGTGGTGGAATATTTCTCTTTTATAGTCCGCGATGGCATATCTCTTTGAAGGCTTACTATACAATATAGAATGGGTACTTGGGTACTTGGTTTTTTTTTTGTTATTTAGCCAAAAGCCTAGGAAGGATTGGAACATTTAGGGAATCTTCTTTATTCGCGTGGTTAGTGCCTAACCTGGTATCAGAGATTTTATGCCGCCCATGGGCCTCTGATTTGGCTTTACATGCCGTCAAGAAATATCTCTCAGGCATGCTGCTTTCCCTCACGATGTTTTCCTTCACCGAAGCAAGTGATAATTATACAATACGTACCTACGTGAATCCGAAAAATCAGAGGTGCTTGTCTTGGGTTCGAACTCGAGACCTATGTCTTGGCAGTCCCACGGTCACATTACCTGGTGTATCTGTTGTCACTGTTCTCATCCCTCAGTAGCGTGTGCAGGTTGGTGACGATGCTGGGCACTCCTAGCGGCAAGCCGGACGCCGCGCCGTTCCGCGGGAGGCTGCCCTGCAGGACGGAGCTGGCGTACTCGCGCAGGTACTTCTGGAACACGCCCGCCAGCTCTGTGCGACGGTACGAAACAGTATTAGAAGACGAGCGTAGAACAGAACAGAAGACGGACGTGTGAGCAGTAAGTGGAGTGACGTAGTGAACAGTGTCCAAGGATCAGATAGAATTAAATATGAAATTACAAACAGATAATTCAATTTTATTTATTTGTGAAGATGTTAAGAGTTCTGTTTTAAGCTTTCACGGTTTAAAACTAAACTTATACTGTGACTTCCGGGATGTCTTCCGCGATTGATATCCGGAACTCAACATTATGAACTATCACGGAAGATATCCCGGAAGTGGCAGTATAAGTTTATGTTAAAAGTTAAATTAAATTGAGTATTTTTTTCTTGATTTACAGTCAATAGGGATGTTTTCTGAGTAAAAGAATATATAATTTTATTTAGTCCGTCAGTTAGATTATCGAACAATATTGGATACGTATTTTTTGTTTTATCAAATCAATAAAAGTTAACGAAGATAAAACGCATCAAAGTTCATGAGTGGGGGGGGGGGCTTGTGACGTCACTTTCCGCTAAAAAGTGCACCGGAATGTGACGTTAATATGTCATTTTTAGTTTAAGAGAAAAAAAAATACGTGTCCAATATTTTTTTAGCTGAAAAAAATCTAATTAGTCCAACTAGATTTTTTTGGTCAACCACCCTATTAAGGACCACCCCAGGTAAGACTTCAACAAGTAAGAACAACCGAGAAGGCTATTAGTTATTAACTAAATATTTTACAATTTAATTTCAATCGGGCCTAATTGCCAACTATCTTTGAAGTGATTGCAGTGTACTCAACCAGCATGGGCTCCCCGGTGGTGAGTCTCGCGCACTGCACGAGGCACTCCTTGTAGAACAGGAACAGGTCGGCGCAGGACGCGATGTATTGCAGTGTACTCACCCAGCATGGGCTCCCCGGTGGTGAGTCTCGCGCACTGCACGAGGCACTTCTTGTAGAACAGGAACAGGTCGGCGCAGGACGCGATGTATTGCAGTGTACTCACCCAGCATGGGCTCCCCGGTGGTGAGTCTCGCGCACTGCACGAGGCACTTCTTGTAGAACAGGAACAGGTCGGCGCAGGACGCGATGTATTGCAGTGTACTCACCCAGCATGGGCTCCCCGGTGGTGAGTCTCGCGCACTGCACGAGGCACTTCTTGTAGAACAGGAACAGGTCGGCGCAGGACGCGATGTATTGCAGTGTACTCACCCAGCATGGGCTCCCCGGTGGTGAGTCTCGCGCACTGCACGAGGCACTTCTTGTAGAACAGGAACAGGTCGGCGCAGGACGCGATGTATTGCAGTGTACTCACCCAGCATGGGCTCCCCGGTGGTGAGTCTCGCGCACTGCACGAGGCACTTCTTGTAGAACAGGAACAGGTCGGCGCAGGACGCGATGTATTGCAGTGTACTCACCCAGCATGGGCTCCCCGGTGGTGAGTCTCGCGCACTGCACGAGGCACTTCTTGTAGAACAGGAACAGGTCGGCGCAGGACGCGATGTATTGCAGTGTACTCACCCAGCATGGGCTCCCCGGTGGTGAGTCTCGCGCACTGCACGAGGCACTTCTTGTAGAACAGGAACAGGTCGGCGCAGGACGCGATGTATTGCAGTGTACTCACCCAGCATGGGCTCCCCGGTGGTGAGTCTCGCGCACTGCACGAGGCACTTCTTGTAGAACAGGAACAGGTCGGCGCAGGACGCGATGTATTGCAGTGTACTCACCCAGCATGGGCTCCCCGGTGGTGGGTCTCGCGCACTGCACGAGGCACTTCTTGTAGAACAGGAACAGGTCGGCGCAGGACGCGATGTATTGCAGTGTACTCACCCAGCATGGGCTCCCCGGTGGTGAGTCTCGCGCACTGCACGAGGCACTTCTTGTAGAACAGGAACAGGTCGGCGCAGGACGCGATGTATTGCAGTGTACTCACCCAGCATGGGCTCCCCGGTGGTGAGTCTCGCGCACTGCACGAGGCACTTCTTGTAGAACAGGAACAGGTCGGCGCAGGACGCGATGTATTGCAGTGTACTCACCCAGCATGGGCTCCCCGGTGGTGAGTCTCGCGCACTGCACGAGGCACTTCTTGTAGAACAGGAACAGGTCGGCGCAGGACGCGATGTATTGCAGTGTACTCACCCAGCATGGGCTCCCCGGTGGTGAGTCTCGCGCACTGCACGAGGCACTTCTTGTAGAACAGGAACAGGTCGGCGCAGGACGCGATGTATTGCAGTGTACTCACCCAGCATGGGCTCCCCGGTGGTGAGTCTCGCGCACTGCACGAGGCACTTCTTGTAGAACAGGAACAGGTCGGCGCAGGACGCGATGACGGCGCCCCCCGCGCCCCCCGCGTGCGCCCCCGCCGGCGCTGACGACGAGCTCTTCGCATCCTGTGGGCGGTACACGAGTGCGTAGAGTTATACAGCTCTCAACACAAGAACTGTGTGCCCCAGACCCCAGCGCCCCTCGCACGTACTAATAGTTCAGGAAACTGAGTATAACCAATGCAACACCCTTACAAACATCTTTATTAAACGTAGCCCACGTCTTTATTTATATTTTTGTAAGGGTGTTTAAACAAAATTATATAAATTAACGGGAAACATACGAATGAAAACTTGTGTAAATGAAAAATATTGGTCTTACGTGATTTTATGGCTAATTGACGCGAAAACCAATAATATTAGAAAATACTTGCTAAAAACTAATATTTGCAATTTTTGACAGTATTTTACTATCAATTACAGTTGTAGAAAGTCCATTACCATTACGAAGACGTGGACTTTCTACAATTGTAAAAATGCCGACCCACCTGACACCTCGGTCACTTAGGTACCTGCACGAACCGCTCCATGAGCTCGGCGAGGTTGGTGTCCAGTGAGCTGACGTACAGCGACAGGTAGGGCTCGAAGCAGGCGCCTATGAGGCCGATCCACGCGGAGCCTGATGGACCCGACACTTCCATATTCAGGTCCGACGATGTGGCCTGGTGGAGGAAACATGCTGTTTCAATGCAATAGGGTATGCAGAGGTGTATACAGTTACACACCCATGTCGTTTGAGTCCCGTGTAGCGAGTCGAATGTTAGCCGAGCACAATTTCAGACAGCTACTGATTTTTAATAGAAAAGCCCGCTCTTACCGCCCGACCTGCGGATCAAACCCAGGCAGTTATGGCTCCGCACTACTCGGCAGTTCAAACCGGTAAAAAAAAAATCGTTTCCTAGCACTAATTTTTGCGTAAAGTAACTTAGTTTGGTATACATAATGCTTGGTTGACGGCGTTAAGTATTAGCCGTATGTTGTTTTTCAATTTACCTTGTGTGTGTTTGCAAACCACTTGTATTGGGTTATCTTGTAAATATAGTGTATGTTTAATAAATAACACTTTCATATTTACGTTGATTTTATTCTTAATGTGACCTTGACCTTCCAAAACTTTTATTAACCTCGGAAATGTCTTTGTCTTTGGACCTATGTCCAGCAGTGGACGTCTTTCAGCTTCCCCAAGTGCCGCCACATTGATCGGAAATCTAAAGTTTTTCGCATTTTGGCGATTTCAAAAATACACTATACAGCGTCCATACTACCAAATAAAATTGCTACTGTAAAAATAGCCGGGTAATAATGGAAAGAGTTTCGTATTACAGCTAAAAATGGAAAAATAAAACACAAAAAGTGAAGAATAACTTTAAGGTGACACTAGTCGACATATTTGTGCCTTTTCGTATTTTTTTCGCGCGCCTATACTATGAATTATCGTGCATCTCACTATCGGGCACGGTGCCAGGTGAGACAGCGTGCTTTTTGGCCACGCCCACCAGTGAGTTCGAGTCCGCGACTAGTGCTACCTTAACTTCAGAAGTTGGTAGCAATAAAACTGAATCCAACAAAAATAAGTCACCGACTTAGAAGCTAAAGTAATTTTTCAGTGTTTTTGAAGACGGTTTTATTTTTTGCAAAAAAAATTCACAATGTGCTCACATATAGAACCAACAATATTGTACCCACACAGAAATCTTAATAATAAGGCAATAGAAGTCGCATAGACGCGTGACCTTGTCGCCGCGCTTATGTGTTGGAGTACACAAGTGCACGCGGAGCGTTTGTTGCGGTTACTTGTGTTATTTGAGACGCGGAGAGGTAAACATGGTGTTTTGCAGCATATCCAACTGCGGAAACTCGTCCAAAACTTGTAACTTAACAAATAAAGGAATAACATTTCATATGTAAGTACTTAATTTTTGAAATATTGTCGTTTTTTAGCAAATATAGACAAATCAAATATTTTCACTATCACTACTACGATTTATCACAAAAAAGGTTTTTTTTTGTCAAATCAATAACCATTAACGCTTAAGCTTATTCATGTCTACTATTACTACTGCTAAAAGCAGCAATGAAATTATAGTCATACGCAATAAACAAAAATCGCCGTTTGCGTAAATTCTAGGAACAAGCCGCATGAGTTGGCCGCAATTTAGTGACGTGCTACTACTATTCTGTATCGATAATTATTTACGTTCAGCTTAATACTTCGTTTTACCAAATTGGAATGTATCATGTTTTTTTTTTAATATTTAAATATGAGATGTAACCTTTTTCATTTTCAGTTTTCACTGTGTTTGTTTTCTTTCTATCTATGGTGCGTTTGTTTAGGTGATTAAAAAAAGTTTACCTTTTCTTCTATCAATCTTGGTATGTCTTTTTATCTAAAAGTTGTTTAAAAATTGTATGTAAAAATGTTTACAATTAGGTATATACCTGTATTAATGTTAGGTAATAAACTAAATTTAATTATCCTTCGTATGTATTGTATACGACTACTTTAATATAAAAAGACATACCAAGATTGTTTACCTTTTTTTAGTCACCTAAACAAACGCACCATAAATAGTTTACAAACCAATTTTTGTAACGATTAACTATTAATTCGTATTTTTAAACTACTTTCTCATTCAGAAAATTAATAGGAGGAAGGCTTATTACGTACGTGGGCAAGTTAAAAAGCAGTCTGCGTTGAGTATCCTTTTATATAATACAAGGTCAAGATTCCTCAAGAGACTCCTTGGAGATTATTAACACTCAACGGAAAAATATAATTTATCGATATGAGCTCGTAATAGTTTGCACTGCACTATTCTTAAGTGAGAGTGAGCACGCAATATCATTTTTTGCTTTTCGCACACGTTTCTTATTGGCTGCAGGAGTCGCGCCCCCTGACATTATGCGTTTATAAAAAATATTGCGTAATGTCATCGCATAAAGTTTAATTTTGTAGCAGTAATGCAAAGTGCATTTGTAGGTGTAATTGTGTATGTATTTTTTGTTTATGTAGTAGTAGCTGTGACCCGGCGACACTCGTCCCGATATAAAATTTAGTACTATAGCATTTCTATTGCCTTATTATTAAGATTTCTGTGTGTACCCAGGACTATGTAATGTCTAACTCGATTTGAAAAGAGTGTCCATGGAGTTTCTTGACCATTCTTCTCCATGAGATCTACGATTTTGGAATGGGCAACTACAGTCCATTCACAGTTATTATGCCTGTGGCTGGACTGTATGTAGCTTATTTTTGATAGCAGATTGCAAAATGACTGCCACGGGTCTATCAAAACAAATAAATTAAATTGGAGTGTATGTTTGTAATATCAAAAAAACAGCTTTTAATGAATGCATATGAAAATTAAATTAATATGTAAATATATATAGCAGGACTTACAACAAAAACACATTTGTTCAATTTTTGTCTGTCTGTCTGTCGGTCTGTCTGTTTGTTCCGGCTAATCTCTGAAACTGTTGCACCGATTTTAGCGGAACTTTTACTGGCAGATAGCTGATGTTATAAGGTCTCACTTAGGTTTCTTTTATTTTAGAAAAATAATTAGGGTTCCGTGCAAAAAAATTAAAACCCTAAAAACTGTTGACAAAATCCGATTCAAAAAGGGAAGTGATATTTTTTATAATAGTTTGAAAAAAAAAAATGCTTTGAGCTTGAGTTCCATGTGGGGCTCCACCCGCAACTCGCAGCTCAGCAGCCAGCCGTGCGCCCGAGACGGTGGAATATATAGCATATAAGCTTAAACTCACGTCTTTCCCGTCGCCGCTGTCCAGTGTCGGTCTCTCTACGCTCACCTCAGCCGGCTCCACGCCTAAGTCTGTACCTGTACGTCATCAAACAATAAGGGTTCAGTCACAAGTCTAACGCTTCACATTTCTCCTGAACTACGAAGTGTAATGGTTCCCTGCATGAAAGCCTCTACGCTTGTATCCTTTCGATTAATGACTGGCTCACAACCCAAGGTTTGTTTTAACTGTCAAAGAAATGAAATAATTTACAATTCTATAGTGGTTTGTCAGTCGTGGAAACGTGTGGATCTTTTAGAAGCAACATGATACAATCTTATGGTGTATAGAACCATTTAAAATCAATTACGGTGCTGTGGCCTGTTAAATTAACGTTGAGTAAAGTGTTTTTTTTGGTCGAAGACGAACTTCGGGCCGGGACACTAGTTATTATTTTGACAAGTCGTAATATAGTGTTATTAAATCTTCAACCGCAGTCGAAGGTTGTGGTTATTAGCCAATCTAGCGTCTTTGAGTTCGGCCGGACTACATCGCTTATATTAGTCGTGAGCTCATCGACGCATTGCCTTTACAGACACCTTCCATTGCACTTTTTTTTGTACTCAATGAATGTGATCCTGTCAAATCTAGTACACTTCGCTATTTCGGCTAGGTTTTTTGGGAGCCATGTGCGACCGTTTGTTTGATGATGTGGTTCCCCGGACCTGTGAACCTCTTGTGCAGCAGCAGCTCGAAGTTGTACGTCTTCTGTATGGCGTACAGCAACAGCTTCACGTCCACCTCCGCGCGGCGCGACGCCATCAAGTTGCTCAGCTCCGTGCGCGTTATCTGATAACAAGCGTAACATTTTCACGGCACGTATAATAACCGCAGCGTGCCTCTGCGGGGTGCAGTGACACCTGCCCAGCAGTGGGAGTGCGCCCAGCTTACCTTACAGAACTGCTGCGTGATCCTCTCGCTGAGCCTCCAAGGCGGAGGGAACAGCGTGGCAGTGGACTCCTCGAAGGTGAGGAGGTGCCTCTTCAGCCACGCGTAGCGACGCTCCACGTGAGAGATCCATGCGGACTCTTGCTCTGAGGAGAACAGGTGCTGGTACTCCTAGAGAAGTAAAAACTATTTTGGTCAAGTAAAAAGAATGAGGACAATTAAAAAAAAATGACTTCACAACTGGAGATGAAATAATTCAGTTTTCGGTTACCACCTAATGATGGTAACAAACTCTATTATCCAGCTAGTATACCGAATTACGGATATTACATCAATATCCAGCAAATACTAGATTTTTATTAAATTACAAAAAAAAGGAATAACATAGTCTCAATATTGACTTATTGATTTAAAAAGCCGGACAAGTGCGAGTTCGACTCGCGTGGAGAGGGTTCCGTACGTTAATAAGTTAACAAAAAAATATCGAATAGCGTGGAGAGGGTTCCGTACGTTAATAAGTTAACGAAAAAATATTGAATATCCTATGTTACTTTTAATACCATAGATTTCTTATCCTGTAATCTATAGGCAAAGAACTATTTTTTGTATTTTTTTTTTCGGGCCTGTAATTTAAGTGTTAAGGGGGAGGAATGGTCAATTTTCACCTATTTTCTTAAATAACGTCGAAAATATTTATTTTAAAATTATTAATAATATGCATATGAGCGGTACGGTGGCCCAGTGGTAGCGACCGGCTTACGAACAGTAAGTCGTGGGTTCGAACCCAGGTAGGCGCATTACTTTGTGTAATTTATATCATCACCACTGCTCTCAAAAACGGTGAAGGAAAACATCGTAAGGAAACCGGCATGTCCTAGAACCAAAAATTCGAAGACATGTGACATCTACCAATCCGCACTGGGCCCGCGTGGTGGATTATAGCCCATTCCCTCTCGTAGAGAGGAGGCCTGTGTCCCAGCAGTGGGAACATCAAAAGGCTGATGATGATGCATATGAGATGCTCACAATGTACTCTTTCGTTTGATATGTAACACAATATAGTTTTCAATTATTATTTTTTTGTAATTTACCCCCCAAGTGTTTAAAATTCATTAATGTAGGTTACACGTTTTTTCAAAAAAGGTACGGATCCCTAAAGACTCAATCTAAAGACAAATGAACTTCGAAGATGAAGAGACAATTTTGGTCTGGATATCCGGCTACTGAAATCCGACTATCTTGGCCAAATATCCTGTAACTGTCCCGCCAGCTATCTATTTCATTGTCACCTCTGACAATGTCTGTAGCGTCAAATTGTTTTTAAGAACTACTTTTTAAGTGATCTCACCTGCAACTGCATATTGATGAACCACTTCAACAGCTCAGTCTTGACCTTCGGCTCCAGGATGTCCACCACGCCGCAAGCTTCCGATAGTGTCCGGTGGGAAACGCCGCTCTTACTGCCCGCTGTAATGAGCACTCCATAAGTATACAAGTAGAGTTCTTTGTAGTGTGGCATTTAAGAAGCGTAAGGTCTGTTTCCATAAAGTCACATATACATATAAGTGTCTAAACACACTATGTCGAAGGTACGCGACCGAAGTTCGACATGATTACGCCTGCAATACTATTTGAATTACTGACGAAATTACGTTGCTTTATAGCGTACAGCCGAACTTCGGTCGGGCGTAAGTTCAGCGGCAGTTCGGCGGCAACGTATTCTGTAGAGCTCATATTATACGTGACCGAAGTTCGGTTCCATTCGAATATTTTTTCCTGTATTTGTCCTCTTCTAAAGCATCACCAAATTGCTATTACTATAAAATCGTACATTTTTCGATTTTCGCACGTCAAAAGTTATAACGGAACCCTAACAGGATCACTTTGTTTTGCGTCAGTCAATCCGGCTGTTTAGATAACACGACACGACGCGACGCCACGACAGCGCTCGAGACATACAAAGTTGCGCAACTGAATTTCTGCCGCGTAAGTTCGGCACTTATGGTGTATCATATCAACCGAATACGTCGGAACGTAAAATCAGCCGCGGAACTTCGGTCGTGTACCTTCGGCATAGTGTGTTTGGACACTAAAAAGCGTTAGTGTACTCAACAGCAACAAAGAAATCCATGAAATGTCACAAAGTGACCAAATCCTTATAAAGGAATTTATTCATTATAATCTAATATTTTCTGAATGCCAGTAAATCTTTTCAAATTTTTATGACTCTGAGACGAAAACCAAAAGGTGGATAACGGTGTCTGTTAGGTTTATACTTTTATCTAATATTGGTATTTTCAGGAGCTCCGAATAAAATACATTCCCCTTGTTAACTTTACAGTTTGCTACTATATAGGTTATACGTTACCAGTGAAAGCCTCTTTGAAGTCGGCGAGTATCTGCGTGGCTAGCTGTTGCCTGATGGACGTCACCTGGTCGCGGAGTGTGCTCAGTTCGCGGATCTCGCGATAGCATTCAAAGTGTTGTAGTACCTGCAGTGAATTGGAACTAGATAGCTTAAAATATGGGCTAAGGACGGGCATCTAATGGTGCAGTCTAACATATTCACTTGTAAACAAAGCCATGATACCTATTCATTTTTTTGTGAAATCACCCAACCATAAACTGCCACCTGCCATCAATTCAAAAGGAGTATGCCCACTTTTGGGCCCACACATTACAGTCAACTTTTTTATTGCAAAATTATATCCATTTTATCGTAAAACCAAAACATGAAAAAAAAAACCAATTCACAATTTCACTAATTGCAAAACTGAGAAAATCGCATTTTATTCGTTTTACTAGCGACCCGCCCCCGCTTTGCACGGGTGCAATGTGGGGCAGTATGGAGTGATTTATATACATATAAATAAATCTTCCTCTTGAATTACTCTATCTATTGCTGAAAACTGCATTTAAATCCGTTGCGTAGTTTAAAAGATCAGAGTGCACAGATAGCGGTAGCGATTTACAACTCAATGGATAAAAAGACATTGTGTCAGGTTTCAAGCCATTCGCATTCGAAATATGAGGTTTAGGTATATAATCACACGTAAAACGAAATGCCTGTAACCAGTTTTCCATTACAAACCAGCTAAATAAGAATTATTTTTAATTTAATCTTATCTTTGCTTGTCACTTAATGCCTTTTCTAACCTAACTCAGCTGTAAATTCAAATTAAGAAATCTCAGAAATGCAATTGCCAATTTAATTGAAATTAAGTGAAATTATACCTCTAAAACATGACACCAATTTCATGACTGTAACAGGTGGGCCCAAAGATGTAGGGAAAATGGGCATTCTCTTTTGCCGTGTGATTGTCAAAATAATGTAAAGTAATTTAATTGACATTACTACACCCATCATGGAGGTCAGATAGGCAGTCGCTCCATGTAAAATACTGGAATTCAGCTGCATCCGGTTAGACTGGAAGCCGACCCCAACTTAGTTGGTAAAAGGCTAGGCAAATGATGACTACACCCATCATGAGTTTAGTGAAATGCAAAGTTTTCTTAGATAATAAAAGGTTAAGATATTAAAATGAACACCCTACCTCCATAATAGCCTGCATGGGCAGTACAATCTCCTTGTACTGCCTGCTCTGTGTCATGTTCCGCAGCGTGTCCACACCCCCCACCAGCATGTGCAGGTGGTTGAGAGCCGTAATGGCGGCGGTGAGATTGGACTTGGCACAGTCCAGCTGTTTGATCTCGGAGGTAATCTCACGCACCATGCTCTCGCTGCGTTCTGCTTTCTTGTTAATGTCTGCTACCTGGAGATATCCTTACTTCCTTACTAATATTATAAATGCGAAAGTAAGTTTGTGTGTTTGTTACCTTTTCAAGCCAAAACCACTGAACCAATGATCCTGAAATTTTGCAGATATGTTGGAGAAACAGAAATAGGGTTCCTTTCATCCCGAAAAAAGTACAGTTCCTGGGGAAAACAACAATAACATTTTTATGCTCATAGATGGCGCCACGTGTCTCTCTAATCATGATTGAATTACAAACAGAGTACAAGCTGCGAGCTAAAGCTAGTGGTAAATGTTTGTGATTAACAATTAGAAAAGATACCTTGTAATGTAGAAATAATGCTCTAAAAGTGGTTAGCTCATACTCCTACAAGCACTTTTGTGATTCAGTAACTCATTTTTGTACACTAATACTTTGCTGAATGCAGAGTGTTGGGGTTACTTGCTGGGCAGGGGCATTATTGTGTTTTCAACCTGATGGCCAACACCTTAACCCATTCACTGCCCAGTACTTCGCGAAACCTTCGTGAATTTCGTTCGCGTGCCCACAACCCGAATCCGAGTCGTTGTTATAATGAACTATAGATGACTTGTATTCATGCCCAGAACCCGACTAGCGAGTCCATAGCAACAGATACGGATTGTGCGAACATACAAATTATTGTTCGACTCATATTATGCTGGGTTCTGGGCACTGAATGGGTTAAGAGTCCAAAAGTAATAGGTTTATTTGCAATAAATGCTTTGAATTTGGGTCAGCAAGCTATCTTGGGTTTATTTGTATTGAGTTTGAGGATGGGTAGACCAGTTTTAGTTCTCTATCAAATTCTTCTAAAAAACTCAAAAGCATAATTCCTTTACCTGTAATGCAAGTTCACCAATACACCTCTGAGCATCGACCAGTGCCTTCTGCCCTGCATCCCTCTGTTCAGCCTGAGCTCTCACAAGCCTGCGGATGTCATGCTCCACGCCGGCGAGGTGGAACTCACAGCGAGCCGCCGCACTCTCAACTCCTGAGAGGGACTGCTCAGTTGGAAAGACACGGTTGATGTACGCTACTGCATCAAACTGTGAGAGATGAAGTTTTTTGTAGTTTTAAATAAATTATTGATGATTTTTTACGTTACAGTGGAGATGTGTAAAAGATATATAGAGATAGGTATTATAAAATTTTGTTAAATTGTAAGAGGTTGATCTTGATAGTGAATCCATGTCGAGGCATGAAATGTACTACTTACATAAAACAACGTCTTTAAAAAAGTAGTCATCGAACCTATATCGGCAGCTTTTATGCGCAATGGTACGAAATTAAATTTAGACCCAAACAAAAGCAGTAACCAAACAAGAAATAAGACCAAAGCAGACAAAAGTCCAACTCACTTCTGCACTATCAAACTGTTCAGTTCCTCCCATCATTTCTTCAATACGGCTCATCACGGAGCTCGGGAAGTTGATCTGGACTTCCGGCCCACTATCCTTATCATCTAATATATCGTTTGAATCCATATTTTTATCTGTTTCTTGATCAATTTTAGGAAAAATCACAACTTCACGAGCCCGCAGGCTCGGTTTACGTTGAAACGTCACTGTCAAATTGACGTTTACAATTCTATGTTAGCCATGAACTTAGTATACAAACAGTACTGAGTCCTCTGTAATTAATACGACAAAAATGAACCATAAAATTCACGCCTGACTGTTGACCCCGCATCTAATGACGACCCTCGCGATAATTAAAACTGTTTTATTTCCAAATGGCTACTTATTTTCTTAACTGATAAATACTAGGTGTTCATAACAACTTAAACTACAATCCCATAAACTATGTATCAGTGTTTACTGTGGGCCACGGTTGTTCTAATAGGTGGGTATAGACCTTTAAGAATATTCCATCATGAGAAATTTTATGCATTGAGAAACATAAGCAGATTGGCTTACGGCTAAAACTCCACAAAACGATTCTGTTTAGCCATGTTTGATTTTAATAAATGTTTGTCACACATTTTTAGTTTTATTCCCGCCATTTGAATACCCAAACACCAATTATGCAGAGCAAACGTAAAAAGAGCAGGGCAAGGCCATGGTCCCCAACAAAATTCTTCTTCTCATTTTACTATTTTAAGTAACCGTTGATTGTGTTAACCGGACACAAAATATCTCTATCAAAACGAAGTTTCTTATCACTATCACTACATATTATAAAACAAAGTGCTTCGCCGCGTCTCCGTCTGTTCGCGATAAACTCAAAAAATACTGCACCGATTTTTATGCTGTTTTCACCAATGGATAGAGTGGTTCTCGAGGAAGGTTTCAGTATATAATTTGTTACGGGAACGGGATCAAAATTTCATGATCACTTTTGGTGTCGATAACCGACATCCAAACGGGCGAAGCCGCGGGCATCAGTAGTTTGTTATAAAAATGTTTGGTCACCCTATTAGAAAGAGACAAAGGCCTTATGGCTGTAGAGTTCAGTTTATTATATTATGTCCATGATGATGTTAGCTTATAAGACCCTTAAACCCGATGTTACCCGCTAATATATATTGTATACCTGCTAGGACATAGGAATGGGACTGATTGGACATCATCATCATCATTTCAGCCGAAAGACGTCCACTGCTGTACATACGCCGCGACTCATTCGTGTTTGGTCACCCTCACCCATAAAGTGTTTTTTTTTTCAGATCTAGCAACATTTCAGGAAACCTCAAAAAGTGACGTTTTTCACGTTTTGTTTCCATCGTTTGATCAGTCAAGTCACTGTCAGTCAACAGTCATGCCAGTGTGTGTTGATGGATTCCTAAGTCAGATGTTTGATCAGTCTTTAATCACAGTCTATAATTCTAATCAAAGACTATAGTCTAATGTAGATGGATGGAGAGGGAGGGAAACCAAGACCAAGGAAACGGTGGATGTATTGTGAGATGACTGAGGAATGATATGAAAGAAAAAGTAGTAAATGATAGCGTGACGGTTGACAAGATAAGAGAAAAAAAAAACGTGTTGCGCTGACCGCAAGTAAGATGATGATCAGTCTCTGTGAAAATTGACACTGTAACTGTACTTGTACTGACTGCTGAAAAAATAAAAGTTCCTTTATAAGTGAATAAATTAAAATCCGCCCCTAAGTCGACCCACTGACCAATATTCCGTTTTACAACTTCTTACTAATTTGACTAGGTATCGAAACTCCAATAAAACTCCACGGTTTGTTTATTTTCTAGTATCAGATAAATTGGTGTTCTAACTAGAAAAAGTGTAGGTAATCCGCTAAATCCGCCTTCTTACAGCTGTTTCAACGTGTGTCAGTGGAAACGACAATTAACTCGACCGACCGCCAACGTCAAGTGACTAGTGAGTGGAAACATCGTGAGCGGTTGCTCGGTCTGACGCTCATAGTTTTTCAGTTATTTGAACGCGCTCGGGGCGTCTTGCCGTCGCGTGTTTTGCCGCAATGAACTTCGCGCAAACTTCGCCGTGAATATCAGTTCAAGTGTTAGTTTTCTACCAATTTTTTTGTGCAAACACCTGTGTCAGTGGAGTGATTAACAATGGCTCGTCTCACTGAAGAAATGGTGATCGCGCGATCCAAGCAGTCGGACCTCAGCGCGATCAAGAAGCTGAACTGCTGGTGAGTACATGACTCAGGGTTCGTGATGTTCCCAATGATACTGGACGCGGACAATGAACATTCGAAAATTAAAATCTCCAACGGCCTACGGTCTCGGCGTCTGCTGGACGGTTTGTCGTAATGTGAAATCGCAGGCAGTGCACGGAGGCGTAACGTAAACGTATTTGTTTGCGTTAATGTGCTACAGTTCATGGTCTTAGGGTTTTATCTTAATTTCATTGTAACTAGCTGAATAACATTCATTACCTCGGTCTTTCACTTTTATGAACGTAACATGTCCATAGAGCATGAGATTTTGTTCTAATAATCTTTTTAATTTCTAAGCTAATGAACTACTTAAGAGAATGGAGTGTGAGAAAACTATTCATTATAATTACTATGAGCTCATGCAGCCAGTAATGTTACTCACTTGTAGTTTATAATATCAGTACCGAATAGCATTGTAAAGAATTACCAACATTATGATGTTGCGTTGGTATATTTAAACAATATTTTATTATGCTTACGATTTGTTGTATGTTACAAATAGTGCAATATGTTAAAAAAATATTTGTAGTATTTAACAGCAAAATTTTGTTTTGTGTTGAGTTAATTGAACTAAGAAATATTATAACCTGGATTTAACACATAGGATACCACACACAGGTTTATCTCGGGAGTATGGTCCTGGAGGACAATTACCGAACTCCACCTGGGTGAAGCTGTGGGCTTAAGCCATAGTTAGTCATAATCAGTGTTTCATAAAAAAAATCCGAAGTTTAAAGATCAAATGATTGTGGTGGATGTGTAATCTGTTTGATTCTGATATCAGTAACACCATTAACTTCAAACAACAAACTGATATGTTATCATTTCTTATACTAGGCCAATTCTAGGTCTATAATTATAAGAACTGATATATCACCTGTGTTGAACAATCAATGAATTGGTTTTAGGCTGGTTGTCTGAACCATGCTTGGTTAATGACATACATTGTCTATGATAATATTTCTATAAGCACTTTCCTGGTAACATCATCATTGCCTAGCTAGCCTGTTTCACCTGTTCACATGATCTTAAGCCTTTCTCTCTCCACCCAGTGTTACATGTAGACCTACCAAGTTGCAAACCACTTTACTTTGTCTTCGGGTTCTTGCTCCCAATGTTGCTGCTGCTCTGACTAGGTTGTTGAACCACCTGCCTCGTAAAAACCAGACTTTAATCAACAAACATTGCATAAGTCTATTTGCACTAAACCATGTAATATAAGTATTTATTAACTTCTTTTCTCAAGAAAAGCTTGCTGTGATGTGTGACTCATAACTGGCCTTATCAATAAAACATGTTATTTAATTAAATGAAGCAAGACAAACATGAAACACATCATCAGCTACACTACAGATTAACTTCAGATTAGCTAAACACCTCCACTTTATTCAATGGGAATATTAAAAGTCCTACCTAATGGAGTGTGAACCTCTTACCCTAAAACTTGACTCCGAGGTGCTACTGAGAAATTTATGAGTAGATTTATTATTCCATCTGTGTTTGTGTTACAACACAAACACAGATGGAATAATAAATCTACTATTATGTAGTTTGTGTAATTTTCTTTTTGTGTGAGTCCCAAAAATAACCTTTTTTTTTAAACAACCATTTAACAATTGGCAATGGGCTCCGGGACCCCCATGCTAGCAATCCCCCCTCAGGCTACTATATGATAGGTAGCAAAGGCGATATCAATTTCTTTGATAAGATTATGAAAACTGAATGAATGAATCTTTTTTATCTAAACCCAGCAGACAGACAATTTTCTTATCTTTGCACTAGGAGATCCTGACTTAACGTATATACACTCAGCGGCACGGAATGTGGCCCAAGCGCGCTATATGGTTTATTATCAAAAATGAAACGCAAAACAGGGTTTTTTTTTGTTGTAAAATTTAAATGTTTATTCGAATCTTAAATGCGAATGATTAATTAACAAAAAGTGAGTTAACTTTATTAAAAATTTACAAAGTTACAAAAAAGACATTAAGCTCTAAGTTTAAAAAAAATGTTTTACAATTAAATTTACAAAATAAAGCTATGGTACTTAAAATTAATAGCGCGTATTTCCACCTCTGGCCCTGATGACCGCCTGCATGCGGTCAGGCATGCTGTGGATTATGTTTTTAATGTCCACATGGGGTATTTCTTCCCAGGCGGCCACCAAAGCGGTTTTTAATTGACTGATAGTCTCTGGAGGGTTGGGACTGGATCGGATGCGTCTTTTAAGCATATCCCAGACATGTTCTATGGGATTCATGTCTGGGCTTCGTGCCGGCCACTCCAATTTATTAATTCTCACCTCCGACAGGTAATCATCCACGCAACGTGCAGTGTGAGGTCGGGCATTATCTTGCATTAAGATGAAATCTTCGCTACCGATGAATCCCATGAATGGTAGAACGTGTTCTTGAAGGATCTCTTCAATGTAGCGCACTGCCGTTAGACGACCTGCAACTACTGCCAACTCTGTGCGTGCGTCTGAACAGATCCCTCCCCAAACCATAACTGATCCACCATGGAAACTGACGGTTTGCCTGGTAGTTATTGGCAGAAACCTCTCCCCATGCCTTCTCCATACACGTTCGCGGCCATCTGGAGCTCTTAGGGCCACTCTGCATTCGTCAGTCCACAGAACTTTACTCCACTGCTCGTGTGTCCAATTTGCGTGTTCGCGAGCGAACCGAAGTCGAGCTACACGATGGTGCCGGAGCAGTTCTGGACCTCGCGCTGGTCTTCGAGCACGCAGATCCCGTTCCTCCATTCTCCTTCTTATTGTCCGCTCACTTACGTTGACCCCTCTTGCCGTTTGTAGCCGCTGCCGTATTTCAACCGCAGTAAGGAACCGATTTCTCAAAATTGCGAGAGCGATAAATCGGTCATTTCGCGCTGATGTACACCTAATACCGCCACTTCCAGGTCTCCTCGTGTAAAGGCCGGTCTGGTCGTACCTTGTTAAGGCGTACCTGACAGTTGTACGCGGTACATTTAAAGTTTCAGCAATCTCTCGTTGCGTTCGCCCCTGACTCCGAAGCAACACAGCTTGAGCAACTTGAGCTGAAGTTAGAGGCATTATGTTCCAATTCTGGAAGCATAAATTACTACAGATTAATTAAAAAATAAAACAATAAAGATTAAAATGCACGATCATTAGAATATCGAGTTTTAACTCACCCGTGTCTTGTGCGTTGCAGTAACGAACTAACGTTAAGTGTCACAGAAATGAAACAAATTAACAAATTTAAGTGCTTACCCTCTTAAATTAACAAAAACAAACGTCCTGACAAACTGCCACTTGAAATTCTTATACGCGATATCAAAATCGCCTGTTATCGGTTTGTTTAAGTTTGGGCCACATTCCGTGCCGCTGAGTGTATTATCTCATCTGAGACACTGATGATGATTCGTCGACAATCAACTTGTATCTGCCATGTATGTGTCACTCCTGTCAATGATATGCAAAGAGTATTAACTTACATGAGTCTGTAGTCCTGAATCAATGAGCTTGTTACTGTTTAAATATTGAATACACAATTTTATTACTAATAGCCTGGTTCAACACACTGTTGGGCAATGGCCACTTCTCATGGCTTCCAAGTCTTATGATCCAGAGGACTATTGTGGACCACAGGTCTTTTGGTCCAGTTGAAACTGAACTATTATGAACCATAACATGTTGCTTTCTAGCTAGAAATAATTATGGTCATTTATTATAACAAAATATTGGCAGCTTTCTGATATAAAAACAATCAAATATATTTGTGACAGATGTCTGACTTAATTATAATTAAACATTGAACAAATATCCCTGTTTAACTGTTTAACAACCAACTTGAACCGTGCGGGGTGCACTCCCAACGTGTTATGAGAGTCCGTGTAGGCCCAGGCCCAGGTGAAATAAAATATTTTTAATTTGATCATCATCATCCCGATTTCTTTAAACTTTTGACTTCTGTAGTGATAGTGACCAAGTATCCTAATTAATCCTATCCTCAACATTTATGTCCGAAGCAGCTTTTCATGATAGAATTTGATTTTTTCATTTGACACTATTTGATTTAATTATATTCTTGCTGTAACGTGTGACTACTTACAATTTGCATGCCTTAATCGGTAGACCATAGTGAGCTGCGCATTCACTCAACAACTTGCAATGTATTTATATGTACATATATATAAAGATTTTATTTGATTTGATGCCTTTGTACTCAATCATATTTAATTAAAATAACATAGGAACATAACAGTCACAGGCGGTATCCGTAGCGTCGCCAAACATAACAGTCACAGGCGGTATCCGTAGCGTCGCCAAACAATAATGTGGGAAAGAATATACGGTACAAGCTGCGTTCTATGTTCACACGTAGAGTCGCTAGTCACTGGTGAATCGGAACAGCTGTTTCTATAACCGTGACAAACGTGTCTGATCGTAAACTACAGGTCTACAGTACTCCGGCGACAATATGACACATCATACTGTGACGAGCTGGGTATTCTTCTTAGCGTGTCGACGGCAAATTTTTGCTAAATATGTTTGGCCCAAAATTCAGCTACGCGAACTCCGCTCGCTGATGCAGTCAAGAGATCGTCAAGTGCGCAACTATCAGGGCATGCAGTGCAAGATGGAAGATGGGCCATTGTCAGTGGAGACACACTGCATACACATTTGAGATCTGAGCCGTCTATGAACCGCTATCTGCAGAGATTGTCTTTGCTACGGCCGACTTGGGTTCTATTCAGAGATTTCCAAGTCGGCCATGGCAAAGCATCCCCAGGTGGAAGGCTTTCAGACGGCTCGATGAAACCATGGCTGGACCAACGCACCCAAAGAAGCTTTTACGGCTTTTCAGCCTCTGGGGCACTGGTACGTAACCGTGCATTGGGTGGCGTGAGTCAGCTTGTAGCTTCGTCCTCTCGATGCGGCTGGCTATGGTCCTACGAACTTTTGGAGGCGCAATCCCAGTTAGTGGATACAGCACTTGTACCGGAGTCGGCTTAAGGCAACCACTGATAATCCGGCACGTCTCGTTTAGGGCTGTATCCACTAGATTGGCGTGGGCAGAACGGTCCCATACTGGGCAAGCATATTCGCCAGCGGAGAAACAGAGTGCCATTCCAGTTGTTCGCAGAACTTGAGGAGACGTCCCCCATTTGGTAGATGTAAGGCGACGCAGTAAATTGTTCCTGGCATGCACCTTCATTTTTATGTCTATAGCTGGGTATGGGATAAATTAAAACACTACCGATTAAACACCAAATATCTTTATTAATCGCAAAACACATATAACACAATCACATAACACATCACTGATCACTACTCACTTAGATACCACACACTTTTAATTCACTTCGTTGTATCGCCTAAGTCAGACACGACAAACACGACGGCTATAATTGATATGCCAACCGATCCTGCGAGAAAGTTCTACAACTTTCTGGAACTTTCTTCACAGTTCCATAGTGGAACATTCTAGGAGTTGGATTACTCTCAAATCTTCTAGAATGAATGTCCCCGTAACACGGCCAACGTAACACTACGCCCTCTTTAGACATGCTCGTCCCAAGCCTCATTAGCCCCGTACTATCGCGCCAATCAGTCTACATGGACAATCTTAGGCGCACCTCGTGAACTCTTCTGTATTCGGTAGCTGACATCGTTGATCCTAGTCACGACTCGGTATAGTCCATCCCATTTTGCTTGCAATTTCGGAGACTTCCCCATGTTCCGCACTGGTTTAAGCAATCACACCAGTGAACTCTCATCGAAACCCCTATTGTTTGCCTTCAAGTCCTATTGGGACCCCTCCCACCCCTTGTCACACGATGTCGCACTTCATCTACGTAATTTATGGATGGCCTCTATACATTAAAAGTTTACAGTGAAATAAGAACAGTTTTCAAACTTTAGTGTTTTATTCTAGTCAGCACGTTTTATTTATTTTTTGTACATAAAGCGTGCTTGTTCCAAATGCAAAATGTTTTTATTACTCAGTGATTAAAAAAACGGGCCGAGTGCGAGTCGGAGTCGTGCACGAAGGGTTCTGTACCAATATCTATACAATATTAGACTATGTATATATGGGGACACCCTTTAATTGTAAAAGCAAGGTCTTACAGCACAAATAAAGGAAAAATTCAAAAAAATAAAAAAAAGTTGAAAAAATTAAGGTACAATCAACAAAATAGATAAGTATCCAGGGTTGAAAGATATAATTGAGTTTTTCTTAAAAACCGATCGATGTTTTCGAATGAAATTAAAATTAAATGAAGAAAAATAAACAATTGGTTAAATTAATTCAGTTTCATTTGAAGATGTGCAACATGTGGTGTGTTTCTAAAAAAACTGCAACTATATCTAACGTCCATGGATTCTTATCTATTTTAATGACTGTACATTTTGGTACTTATAAGTTTTCGCGAAAATCTAAATTAGCCCATATCTCTTTACCGTGTTGACTCAGGACCTTGATTTTTTATAATATTTCTAATAGGGACTGAGACCTCAGTATCTGGTATAAATTTCTACTTGCCAGGTCCATCCGTTCCTGAGAAAATCGGTGTTGACACACGGACAGACAGACAAGAGAGTAATCTTATAAGGGTTCTTTTTTTTTTACCTTTTGAGGTATGAAACCCTAAAAAGGGTTGTATTCACTGTTATCGATGAATTAAATGCCCTTTTTAACCGACTTTCTTCAAAAAGGAGGAGGTTCTCAATTCGGTTGTATGTTTTTTATTTTATTTTTGTTATCAAACGACATAACCCCATCGAGTTTGGGCTCGTATGATTCGTCTTTACGAGTGCTTTGTCTCTAGATGGTATCCAGGGTCTGATGATGAAGCTGGAAGGTGGCCATAGGATCTCCATGATAAAACGATGTAACCGCATAAAGTTTGGGCTCGTTTGATTCGTCTAAATGAGTAGTTTGTCTATAGATGGTATCCAGGGTCTGATGATGGAGCTGTAAGGTGGCCATAGGATCTGCGTGATAAAACGACATAAACGCATCGAGTTAGGGCTCGTTTGATTCGTATAAATAAGTTGTTTGTCTTTAGAGAGTATCCAGGGTCTGATGATGGAGCTTGAAGGTGGCCATAGGATCTCCGTGATAAAACGACGTAACCGCATCGAGTTTGTGTGTATAGTAGTTTGTCTTTAGATAGTATCCAGGGTCTGGTGATGGAGCTGTAAGGTCGCCTTTAGAACTCCGCTATAAAACGACAACCCCATCGAGTTTGCACTCGTTTGATTCGGCTTGACGAGTACTTCCTTAAACTTCTGATTACAATGTAAAAATTAATTCATGATTAGAATTTGTGTGGTATGCTAGTCTACAGCTAAAAAGGGTAAAATAAAAAACTTTCTGCGAAAAAAAACCGACTTCCAAAAAAACACAAAGAAAAACGAAAATAACTTTTTTTTAATTACTTTCGGAAGTCATTGACAAAAAATTACAATGAAACAAACAAAGTCACCGACTTCCGAAAGTAATTTAAAAAAAGTTATTTAATTTTTATTTTTTGTGTTTTTTTGAAAGTCTGTTTTTTCCCTTTCTTTTTAAACATCATTATGTGTCTGTTATCTTCAAACAACAGTTTGATCATATCAAACGAAACAGAACGATGATGTTTTAAATTCGTTTAAAATAGTGTTTAGTGATTGTCGACCTGAGACATGGGTAAGATGGTTATGTCCGGTGTAACACAACTACATTCATCAACCTATGAACGACGGGAATCACTTTCTACCAGGTAACCAGTCAAAGTATTTGTATTGTATTGTGTATGAGGCTGGTGTCCGCAACTCCTCGTCCAAAGCGCGTATTTTTCGCTAACCAATTACATAAAGAACTCATTTCAAATAATGCTGAGAAAATATTTGTCGCTCATAATTGTACATATTTCATAGTTGACTCCATAACTTGTTACTGCTGAAACAGTTCGTCCTTGAACAAATGTGCCGGATCGCGTAAGAGTCTGCGCAATGGCCAGCTTACCTACGTACGAGTACCGTACAGTTCGAAATAAGAGGGGTCTAAAAGAGCGTCGGGGTCTGAAAAATTGTGTGGTAATCTTTGTCATGGTATGGGCATGCCCTGCGTTTTAACGAATACATTAAATAATTAGATCTATATTTGTTCTATCGAAATATGCATAGTACGCAATTTGTTCCATTTTAGTTTAAAAATAATGACTTCTTCTATAACAGTTAGCCGGCGATGTACTTTTAAATTACGCACTTAAAAAAACAAAATCTAGATAGGCGATTACTTCTACATTAGCTCTAATTACTTATCTACTTTATACTTATAAAATTCATTACTTTAGGTTAAAAAAGACAATACAAAGAAGTAAACCTAGCGATGTATTTCTAAGTAAATGAATTTCTTTTTTGAGATTCTATTAATGTTACAACTCATTTAGTATTTTATTATGAATTTTGAATTACCTGCTTAGATTAATTATTTTATCCAGGTACAGACACTTATGGGCCATGTTATGCGGATAAATAAGGTAAACGTCGTAAAAGTTTAGAGTATGAATGTGAATAGCTATAGAAGTGGGGCAAGATCTAAGAAACGATGGATGGATTGTGTGATGGATGATATAGTTAGAAAGGACGTGACTACTGCAACGACGACGAATAGAAAAGTTTGAAGCCCCAAAGTCAGGTGAATGATATTGACTAGGTACCGTACGGTACAATCACGGGACACAGAGACGCTGGCTGTCGCTTCGATACAAACCAAACGTGTCACTATTTCTACGACAGTAATGACTGAATAAACTGGCGGCTATGAAGGCGGTTCGTGACAGTTCTGCACAAGTAAAAGCATAGTCAGGCCTCCACGACTCAGGGTACCCTAGTGTGGAGACCAGAGACCTTATTTGATGTAATGTACCTCTGAATCAATAAAGTTATTCGTATTATAAACACAGGTAGAGTGCACCTGTGTATTTGCATGCCTCACTTTCATAGACCAACAGGAGGGCAATCCGCCCGACCGCAGAGAGATAAAACTACAAAAAACAAACAAAACAAACTGTGGTATACAGGGTCCTTTCAATAAAATGATTGCAGTCTTCAATAGTTTTTTATTTTACTCCGCACTTTGCACAACGTCTTTCTTATTACCAAATCATCTCAACATGGCGTCCATTCGAATATTTCCGTATTATCTTCGATATCTTGTATCCCACGACTCACTGCTCTCTAGGTAGGTATGGTCTTGACCCGAAACATTACTTATAAAGTCTTCAGCATACTGTACACCCCTCGGTGACGTCTTCAGTAGTTTTCGGCATCTTAACGTCTTTAGTCTTCGTCGTAGCTCGTAAAATATACCAACCAACGGCTTCATCTGCTCTCCCAGTCCCGGGTGTCCCAGGAATGTCGCACCACAAACTTTAAAACTTCGAGCTGCTACTGAGAAATCCTTATCGCAAAAACTCAATGCCCGACCTGGAAAAATAGAACTCAGAACACCAAGGTCGGCGTCAGACCAACGGGGCAGTTAAACTAGGCGCCATCAACATCGCCCACGTACTATGAGTCACCCTGCGCCCGCGCGGTGGGCCGCCGAGACAATGCGTGCAGTATTGCGCACATTGTACTGCGTTATGTAATGCGTTCAGTTATAATGTTTATGTCATTATGTGCAGTACAAGGTGAGCGGTGGTCTAGTTTTATGAACACAGTTTGAGAACCTGGTGTCTGGAATCTAACTGAATAGAACTTTAAACAAATAGAGGCGCACAATTTTTTTTTTTTTTAAATAACCTTATTATGACGACTAATACAAAACAAATTCATCATTTTTTTTTCGCTGTCGAATTCCATACGCAACGAACAGTTTTTTTAAAGAGACCCTTAATCACGGAGAAAAGTAAAACTAATGATTACTCTTTACTTGACGCTCGTTTAAAAAAGACGAATTAGTTTAATAGAAGCTTTCTTATTTTCCCTTACATATAAACTCAGAGGTGGGGTTTTGTGAACAAATAAATAAGGGGTCTGAATTAAATGGCCTGCCTAACATCCGCCATTTTTTTTTTCAAAGTTGATATCACGCAATCGATAGCTTTGTATGAGACAAAATATTCTTAATCTAAAGTGTCACGATTCCAAGATATAAGTTGTCAAAGTTAAAACCCATTCACTGATGGTATGATCAGCACAACTTTGATTTGATTAGCCACACATAAAACCTGTACAAACAAGTATTCTTCAGTAAGTATTTCTGAGGAAGCGGAAGTCCGGTCAAGCAGCAATCATCTTCAAAACGCTGTTTTTGCGCTGTAGTAAGGAGGCTGCTTTCTTTCGCATGATAGCGTCGAAGCCGTCTGTGCGAGCCTCCGTGAACACTCCCGATGCACTACAGCGCCATGGCAGTCCCAACAGCATCCTGAACGGGTTATTAAGGCGCTGCGCAAACGTGGACACTGGTGTCTTGTGTCTGACACCGAACACTTGTTGATCGTCAACGAGTATGTGCAAAGTGGAAGCAACTGGACGTTCTATAGAAATCCAATATGAATTGGTAGCTTTTATCAGACACAAGACACATTCAAAATAAAATGGCGGAAATTAGGCCGGCCACGCCTCATACAAAAATCCTCCAACCCCTTTGTAGCTTGACTTATAATTTCCCAGCAAATAATATTACTCAATATAAAAATCTCTATACACTATTCTGCAGCAAGTCATTAACTCAATTAGCGCTCCTCATGCGCACACCAACAATGTACATAATGCTATCTCATATAGGTACATATAAGACATAAGTATACAGATCAAGATTACTCTCGAATTTGCTTTCACGATTACGACATAGCACTGTATCATACCTCTATCATCTGGTCATCAAATGGCACGTCGTGTTCTAGAAAAAGTTCGGCTTTATCGCGGCATTTCTGTCACTCATACATGAGTTCGGTCGTCATCACCTGGCTAGGTTTTTCTTGGTTACCAGTTTAATCGGATACAGCAGAATACCAGAATTTTTATGGAGTGACTGCCTATCTGACCTCCACACCCCAGTTAGTACTGTATAATACAATACCCCTTGGTAAGAGCCTGCCTACCGTTGCGGCAATAGGGCAGCACACATTTTGAAAGAGATTGAATATCTTTGACAGCCGTTACAAATAGAAGCCTGAAAGTTTAACAATGAACGTGGTTGCTGACAATGGGATCAGAAGGGTTAAAGTCACCCAAAGAGCAATAAAGAGGGCTATGCTCGGAGTTTCCTTGCGTGATCTAATCTAGATCTGAGGACAACCGCAAGAGAACCAAGGTTACCGACGTAGCCCGGAGAATTGTCAAATTAAAGTGGCAGTGGGCAGGGCACATTGCTCGCAGAAGGGATGGATGATGAGGCAGAAAAGCACTTAATTTTATCACTTAAATACCCATTATCTCCGAATGTATTAGTGCTACAATAAAAATGCATATGACATGATTTGTAGGAAATTTAATGTAGTTGATTATTGTAGAAGCAACTGTAACGATATTACCTATTAATGGTTTTCGAGAAATTACCAAACAACTCCACAATTCCGTCAAAGGATCGACTGGACACAACTTCAACATGATATTGAGTGGGACAGCGTCGATGAGAATGTCACGAGTGTCAGTATGTCGAGATCAAATGTCGCGAGTGTCAAGAGTGGCGAGGTCGAGCTAATCTGATGATGAGAAGATGTAGCTGAATACCAGTATGTTATGAAGCGACTGCCTGTCTGACCTCCACGATTCAGTTAGTACTGGATAATACGATACCCCTTGGTAAGACGTTGTAAGACTTTCGGGGCATTGACTGACTATCTATAAAGACTGTCAAAGATCGACAATGGTCACTGGTCACCCATCCACGGACCAACCTAGGCAAGCGCGGCGTCACCTGAAGATCGACCCGAGCGGCTGTTACTCTAGCTTCGAGCCACGACCTGAACGAGCACGGTGCACAAGTAAACAGTTGATTGATGCAGTAACCTCATATTACACACTCGTTCATTCCGATGTTCTCGGAGACAACTCATCTAATTAGAGAATTTGATTCATTCGTGACTCGGCGCCGGATTCCTAGCGTGCCTTACCACTACATTCTATCACGCCAATGTACTCCTTATATCACCACTGTTACAGTTAATAATCGCATGTTGAAGTTTACTGTGGTTACTCGTACTCGTGCTATTATATACCTTATGTCATCCTGATATGGTTGATTATCAAATTCAGCATGTGATTGTTTCAAATAACGTAACAATTTAATTTTTTAATGAATTAGTTTGTTTTCAAGTATTATTAAAATGTTAATTCTTAGAAAGGAGCGGTTTCACTGAAATTCGTAATAATATAATTGAAGTGTTGTAACTTTTACTAGTTTTGGTACTCAGTTTTTAGAGCAGCTTCAACTTGCGAATGGTGGTTGTAGGTTTGACCTTCGAACCAAGGCAAGGGTGACGCCAGCTTTTGAGCCAGGGGTGCGAGTAAAAACGGATTTGCAAGGGTTAAGTTAACTAGCTTTTACGGATGCAGCTAAAGCTCTTCTAAGAATCTAAAATGAAATAGCCACTTCAAAACTGTTAGCACCTCTGATTGGATAGATTTTCCATACTCGATTATGCAGGGTGGAAGGGACGGGAACACACGACAGTTTACACAAAACTTTTGAGAGACAGACGAAGTCCAACCTAAGTGGAGAGACTTCATAATACGTCGAAAAAGAAGCTCAGCCTCTGTGGGTGCTCACTCTGTGGCACGACGTTAGTGCCGATTCGGAAATCGGCATTTTATTTTGTGTAATTTATTTCATCCCCTCTGCTCTCAAAGTGGTGAAGGAAATATCGTAGGGAAACCAACAATTCGAAGACATTTGACATCCACCATTAATTGGGATATTCACAGAGAGAAAGTCAGTGTCTCACTGTCCCAGCAAGGAACATTCATCGTCTGCCCTTTACCTATGTCGGGGTCGTCTTCCAGTCTAACCGGATGCAGCTAAATACCAGTATTTTACATGGAGTGACTGCCTATCTGACCTTCATACATAACCCAGTTCGTGCTGTAATATGATATCCTGCTGTTGTTATTAGCGGCCCAAGAGACTTTCAGCTTACCACTGGGGTTGGTGGCGGTGGTGGAGCATTGCGATCTTGCGGATCAGCTTTTCTATTGCTGATGTCCATAGACGGTGGCCAAACCGGCTTGTTTACCATCAAATAACATGGAAAAATCCCCGTCATGGATGACACGATAGGTATACACTAGGGCGCTCAAATACCGGATATTTTCAATACCGGTATCAATACCGGTATTGGAAGCCAATACCGTGATCACGGTATTAATACCGGTATTGAACGCAAGTTCAATTAAGATATAAAAACCATTTAAATACGTGTTTTTATTTTCAAATCAGTCTTTATACTTCTTATTTATAATAAACTAGCTTTTGCCCCCGACTCGACTTAAGACTCTCCACAATCGCGAGATATGCAGTCTCGTGGAATATTTCCTGGGCTGCGGAACTGTTTGAAAGGCCCTGGAACACAAAGGGCAAGGAAGGAACATGGATGGGTTTTAGTCAGTACAAGTCTGACACTCCTTTCCGCTCTGCCCAGAGCGGGAGAATTCATTTGATGATTTCCCATCCGAAAAAAATGGGGAATATTTCCTAGAAACCGACGTGGGGTTGCATCGAGATGTGGTCGCGGTGGACAAGGGCCTTACCCCGCTGTCCTTGGGAGAACTGGCGCAAACCTGTAGTTCTTGACACTAACGACCGCAGGGAGGTATGAATGTATGTATTTCCGAGTATGGGACCGACGTAATAACTACCGGAGATTTATTGTGAAGGACGGCACGGTTGACATAAGTCAAAGTCAAAGGCGAATCAATCCATCACATTATCTCCAGGTGTTCTCGTCTGGCTAACAACGGCTAACTTGCATAGACACAACCTTGTAGCCAGGATCATCCATCAGCAATTTGATCTACAATACAGCCTTGTGAAATCGGAAGTGCCGTACTATAGGTGGGCACATACCTATAATGACCCAGTCCTTGAAAATGGTAATATTACACTGTACTGGGATCAATCCATCATCACTGACAGGACTATTGTAGTCAATAAGCCTGATATAGTGGTGGTGGATCGATCAGAGCGGCGCGCAATGATTGTTGACATAACGATCCCGCATGACGAGAACCTTGTGAAAGCCGAGAAAGATAAGCAAATCAAGATACTTATCTTGACTGGGCCCGCGAGGCTGTCGACATGTGGGATGTGTCCTCAGCGATCGTGGTGCCGTTAGTCGTTTTAGCTAATGGCTAATTGCCAAGAGCCTTGACCAACACCTTAGGAGGCTCTCGTTAGGTAGCTGGATCAAGGGCTTGATTCAGAAAGCGGTACTCCTGGACACAGCTCGTATTGTTAGGAGGTTCCTCTTTCTGTAGCCCTGACCACCGGTAGCTTCGACCCTGGTCCCGATACCGGTGTGCTATTATTTTTTATATTTTTAAATGTATTTTTTAATATATTTTTTTAAGAAATATGTAAAAATATAAAACATGTGTAAAGAAAAATGAATAAACGAAATAATAATAATAGTAATAATGTTGGCGGCCTGTTACATAAATAGCCTTTAAAAGAAAAAGCACGCTCTGCTTCTACACTTGTAAGTATCACAGACAGTAAACATCTGTAAGCTGCCGATACATATATTTGTACCATATTCTAACAAATAAATAGTTTTGATTTTGATTTGATAGAAATATATCCCGACCACCACAGCAGTTTCGAAGAAACACATCTCTACTCTTATTATAGATTTAAAATCGGTGCTAGTAGCTGAGATAGCACTCTTGGTTTTAGGCAATTTGGATATCTCCCTCTCTAATTGTGACATGTCTTCATGTTCACTGGTCGTTTTAATGAATTAGAAGGTTCTCCTATCGTCATATCATGTTCATGATTAGTCATTGTTGTAATACCGTAATCACGGTATTGAGGCGTCAATACCGGTATTGAAAAATCCCGAACTTAAATCCGTGATCCCGGTATTACGGGATCCCGGAATACCGGTATTGAAAGCCCTAGTATACACGGTAGGCAGAACAGGTTTGTGAACATAATATTAACATGCTACTCAGACGGCTATTAGAAAGTAAAAGCTAAATAATAGATATTCGCTGCGCCAAGAACATGTCAGCATGTTTGCGTGTACTCATCTCTAAAAGCACTATTGTGGTCAATGCGCAGAACATTTTATAAAAGAAACTGATTTAAAGCGGCTTTGTAGGTATGTTGTAGTTTTGGTAAATTCAAAGTTATAAAAGGTGTAAATAGACTCTTCACGAAGCTGTCAACCAAGCATTCCGCACATCAAACTACGCTAAAATTATTGCTGGAAAACGAGGTATTTTTAGGGTGAAAAAGCACGATTTATGGTAGGACTTAATGTAACGCACTCAAAACATAGTGCAGATGAGTGCAGATGGATGCATTACCGGGAGTTGTGGAGGTATTTAAAGTAAAGTAACATTAAAATCTTGTATTTCAAACAAAGTAGGAACTTTGACTCCAATATCTCCGTAACTAGCGGCCCAAATAGGTCTTTCATCCAGCCCGCGAGTTATTTAAAACTATCAGTCATCAATAAACATTGCGCGAACATTGTTTAAAAAATGTCCTTACGTAAGTCAGCTACTCTCGCGCCATGTTTACCTACCCGCCCCACCTCACCTACCCGCGAATACAGACCGCATCATCATCGCAGTCTAGTCCGGTGAAGCTTGTTTTATTTAAAAAGGTCACGTCACTTCAAGGCATTTCTTTTGGCCCGCCACGGTTATAAAAATACTCAACTTGACCCATAAAATTATGTTGGACACCCTGTTGGACCCTGGCCTTGCTAGAACAAAAAAAATATCGCAATGACGTTGACGGGGAGAGCAAGTGCATTTCGGCTTCGTTAAGGGTACTTGTACTGTACACCAATTGTTTATTATCAATCAAGTTCGGCAGTAAAATAAACAAAAATAAGTCATATCGGGGTGGAAGGGATACCGACACGAAAACTGTTACCACGTATTATGTACATCATTCTGAGCTCCCCGAGTCCCGACATACAAATGTATCATCAGTTATTAATAAAAAACTGCACATCGTATTTTTTTTCTTTGTTTATTTGCGTGTTACCTAACTTGTGTGTGTCAATCAATTGTTTAACTTATAACCTTTGGACACACGAGGAAGCGGCAAATAGCGTTCTGTACGTGAAGTGACATTCGATAGTGACTATTGTTATTATCAATTATTAAGATAAAATTATCACTACGAATCCTGCCTTTAACGCACATTTAAATATTGATAATACCTACTGGGGGCTATTCTAAAACTACCAATAACGTGTAAAAAAAAAATATATATCATAACTAATCTTATTCTTATTATTTATCTAATGCATAATGTGAGTAACGAAATTGTTATTGTTTTTGTTTTTGATCTGATTTGGTTTTGTAGCTATAGTTAGCTTTACAGTATATTAACTATTTCAAAATATTTGTTAATTTTGGTAATGCCCATCTAGTGGCAACCACTGATCTTTAAATATGTCTTATCTGCGGATAATGTAGTGGACTGCAAATTACCACTTAGTTTTGTTATTAATCTTATGTTTATATATGTTGTAGTTGTTTATTATCCCTAAATAAATAAAATAAAAAAAATTAAAAGTAAGTATCAAATGGTACTCCCTGATGTTAGTAGGTTAGAGTCTCTCTCGTACTTCAATTTCATGTCCTTAAATATTTGATGAGGCAGCGGCGAGGCACCGCCACATTGCCTCAACGTATATCACGGGTTATATCGACTGTCGTGCGATATACGACCACTCGTTACAGACGTGATATGTGTCCAGTGGAGGCTCAGCCGCTTAGGTCGTCATACAGGCCCCGATGGGTACGGCAGCTCGGTATACAGTAAGGTAACCTTAAATCGGGTAACACGACACACCAGTCCTAAGGATCATCATCATCCAGATCCCAATTTGACCCGCTAGTGGTTGGTCACAGGACTCACAGGCCTCTTTCCTTGTGCCAATCTCCACGCACCTGCACCAGTCCCATCCATGTTCTACTGGCGATGCCAACACCAAACTGCAACAACAGCATGACAAGGATATCAGCTCAAAGAAGCCTCCCTAAAATGTCGACGGATTTTTTCATTCCTTTCTCCGTCCATACAGACAAAGATCTTAGTTCAGCATTTCGCTCCAAAACTATCAACTTACCACTTCAAGTATGGTGAACCAGGATGCCTGTATCGTCATACACAATGTGCTGCCTCGCCCGCGCCCGTCTTGCCTTGTTGTCGTCAAGGGCGCTATGCGGTGCGGCGAGGCGCCTTATAAGGCGAGGCGTGGGTGACAAAGAGGCGGCCTCGTACTGAACTGAGCTTTTGTTACCCAACTGTGGGAACGTGCAATACACGCGAAAAATCGAAATTTAGAATGAGTTTTGTTACTGATGTGTCATGGTTATCTGGTCCACTGCGATGGGTCCTAGTCGGTCAGGATCTATGACCACCAACATCATGTTCGTTACCCATGCTATTAAACAGTGAAGGCTGAAGCTAGTATGTAAACTTCTTTTGATTGTCCAAAACAAACAAGCAATCAGCCAAAAATGCGTAACGGTCAGTCAGTACGGTCAAAATACTACCTTATCTGGAACAACCCCCAACAATTTCTCAGTATAGCATAATATAAATATTAAGATTTATTTTGTGATTCATAATAAATACTGCTTTTGAACCGACTCCTTCAGAGCACCATGCTGAGATAGGGGCCTTTTGGCCTCGTACAGCACAAATTTCGTTTTTTTTTTGTTTACTTTTAATATAATTTTACTGCATCGCTAATTGTAAAACCATTTTCTTTTTGTGTGTTTTGTCCTGTGCGGGCTAATAAATATTTTTTCTTTCTTTCTTTCTATAAAGGAGATGGTTCTCAAATGGTCGAAATATTCTATAAACGTGTTCCGAAGAGAGTACAGTTGGCCGTAAATGCCGTGCCGTGCCAGCGCCAGGGTATGTAATAGTCAATCAATGGGACTAAATGAACCGGCCGCGAATCATATTTTGATCAACATACAGCCTGATGCTGACGAGCAAAATTGCAAAAACTGTAAGAAAATGTGAATTTCGTGGGCTTTCCTAGCGCTTCCACCTTAACATAACTACTCCAGTAGAAGTAGAGTCTTGTGTCTTATTGAAACCTCCCAGTTCGGGGTGATAAGGCTTGATGTTTGTCTATGGTGATAGTAAAATCGTTGTCATTTCCCTATTCACATCTGTCTGATATCTACGAGTGTGGACATGACAGTTCGTGATCTATTCGCAATGACTGCCTGTGTTGACAGTGTTGGCACATCGCCGTCTGTCTGATAGACACGGCATCCCACAGCCATTGATACGGTCCACTAGTCTTAATGATTATACTACACTCCTGTGTTCCCCGATGAGTGGGTAGGCAGATGTGTGGCCCACAGCACATTACGCGGTTAAATTGTAATTGGTATTGCCACCTGCCTAGCCTTTTCCAACCATGTTGGGTTCAGCTTTTAGTCTAACATGATGCAGCAAAATAACAGAATTCAACATGGAACGACTGTATATCTGACCTCCACAACCTAGTCAGTTACTGGGTAAAGTGGGTAATACGATACTTCTTGGTAAGACTGGTTCTCAGACTTTCTGATCACTGACTGCTTGTAACGACAGTCAAATATCTACTAATGACAGCCGGTATCAATGGTTTATCGTGCTTTCCAGGGCACGGAGGATACTTAGTATGTAATAAATGGTCACCCATCCTCGAACCGACCAGGGACAAATCTAGACTCCGAGCTACTACTAAGCGATCCCTATTAAAATTCCAATAAAACTTTTCCTGAACTGATATAATCGAACCCAGAACTTCGCGCTCAGCAGATGCGCTTGTGATTACTGGGTCAACGAGGCAGTCTTTTGTAAAACTTTACAACATTAATCATTGTGTGGTGAATGACAAATACGACGTACCTTATGTACTTCGATAAACATAATATAAACATCGACTAATCAGCGCAATTTGCGGACTGCTAATAATACTATCGACTTAAGCCAAGCGATATTTCATCTTATGGCAATGTACATAAAGTGTAAACATGTGTAGGTACACGTTAACAATAAGTACATAAATTGAGTCATTGATAAAGCATTATGTGCTGTCTGCATTGTATGTTGTATGGCGGCAAGCCCACGGTGTCCGGGGAGTGATACCCAAGTGCTGCGCGATCCCATACAAGGTGATTCTTGCTCGTTTTGCCATTTATTTATTTAACGAACAATGTACATAACCATGTATACTTTTTTATTGCTCATTAGTCGTCAACTCAGTTGTGACTCCCTTCCTAGCCATCATCTTTTGCTCAACATGTATTTATACGTCATTTATTTCCGTGTTCTCCCTGCTCTTATAGCCAACAACTAGTCGGACAAAAGCTCCAATTTCTGACTTTCCTTACTCATTTCTAATTATGTCCAATTCCAACACCAAAACTACCTCGAAAATATTGTTATCAGGCAAAATGTGAAAGCATCCTTCGTGCGATGAACTCTACGATAAGAAACGTTTACGTATTTAGGAATGTATTTACCGGAGCTCGGAGGCGAGGGAAAGCCGGGGAAGGAAACATCCGTTTTTATTAGTCTTTATTACTGATACAAATGACGGTCAACATTAAACATTTCACGAAAAATTAAAGTATTTGGACACGAACGGGGTTCATTTCTGAATTACATTATCATTGAAGTCCGATACGCAGTCGCTCCATGCTGAAGACTAGGCAGGAGATGGTGGCACAGTATTGGGGAGTTACATCCACATGCTGTGACTAGGCTTTGTGCCGCCGAGGAGGTTTTGCTGTGTTCCGGCTTAAAAATGATGGAGCCCGGTGTATTTATACGCATGACACATTTTAGCTTCGTCTTTAGGAACACAACACAATTTGCGACACGTTTTGTATTCTAGGTTGAAGGTAGTGACGACTTGGACAGACCTACCTACGATTGGTTTGAACAACAGCCTCCTCTCTGTGCGGAGACTGGTCTGTGTGTCACCCACTACGCGGGTTCTGCTGGTTGAGAGACGTCCAAAATCAGAAAAGACTGAATATTTGGAATAGACAGCCGTATGTCGTGATTCACCATAACGTGTTTCTTATAGGAATAAATATGACTATATCAAAGGTCGCTCCGTTCCGCTTCGCGGATCACAACTCGTCTGATTGTTTGCTCAATGTATTGATGTAGGTGTATCTTACCGTTGCCCTCCGAAGCCAATGTCACATGCGCACAGTATACTCACTGCACAAGAAACGAGGAAGTCCAACGTCACCCATGCGGATGACTGCGGCGAACTGTTGACTCGAACTTGATGTGAAGAAAGTTCTATTTAAGAAGTGCAGACAACGCATCTGCTGTACCTCTGGTATTGCAGCGGTTTTTTCAATATAGGAACTTTCCAGAAGCAGCCCGTACTTTGTCAGTTAGCCACCACACCACGCTAACCATATCTCATTATTAAGAGTGAAAAAGACGCGTAAACATAGTCATCATAATATTCAGGATCATACATCCAGCAAGGTCCGGGAGAATCGATACTCATGTTAGCAATTACTAGGCAAACAGAGGACGTCAGAAGTATGAGAGAATGTTCGTAGTAGATAATGCAGCGAGCATGCTCCTCTGATTTATGAAACCCTGGTACACAGCTCGTCTCGTGTCTAACGTATATTCGAAGAAAATCATCGTAAATACATAGTTATATTTTTAAAAGAATCGACCTCATTCCTTTTAATTCTGTAAATAAAATAGATATTGTTTTCAGCTTTTCCGGGGGTGCATAGTTTTATGAAAATGGCTCTAGCTTTTCGATGCTTCCCTAAAAGTTGGCTTAAAAATGAACATGTCCAAGACGAAGGTGATGTCAGGCATTCCGGACGACTCTGTTTCAGCTGTTATGGTTGGAAACGAGCGTCTATAAATGGTTGACCATTATGTTTATCTGGGACATGTTCTATGTTTTGACAGTGAGCATTCCAACAAGGAGATTTCTAGGAGAGTACAACTCGGATGGGCGGCGTTTGGTAAACTGGAGCATATTTTTCGGTCCACAAAGATCCCTCAGTGTCTAAAAACCCGCCTTTTCAACCAATGTGTCCTGCCAACAATGACTTACGGTGCCGAGACATGGACACTCACAAAGGAGACTGTCCACCGAGTACCAGTGGCACAAAGGGCCATGGAGCGAGCCATGCTCGGCATAACCCTCTTAGATCGAGTGCGTAATACCGAAATCCGCCGTCGAACGAAAGTCTACGACGTCGGGGAGCGGGCGGTGCGCCTCAAATGGGCGTGGGCAGGACACTTGGCTAGACGCGGAGGTGGCCGATGGAGCAAGGCTTTGACCGAATGGTGGCCAAGGTTAGGCCATAGAAACCAGGGCCGTCCTAAAGCTCGTTGGGTTGACGACATCGTCAAAGTCGCGGGTAACACCTGGATGAGGGACGCACAGAACCGGGAAATGTGGCAGGAAAAAGGGGAGGCCTATACCCAGCAGTGGGTGATTCCGGGCTGATATGATGATGATGATGATGGCTCTAGAAATGTAAACACAATAAGCCTAAGCAACGCAAACGAAGCAAGGGCTCAAAACGATGGAAATATGTAAATTCAAGCGATCAAATCAATACTGTTTGTTTGTTTGTGGATGTATTCAGGGTTGCCACCCACGTACCCACGCCGAGCGGCGCCACGCGAGCTATTACTAATGCAGATATTATGAGTAACAGCTACCGAGAACAGGCCATTTGATGCAGGTATCGTTTATTTGATTACTATACTTTGTGCCACACTGCTGCCCCGGTCAAGGCCACGGTAGAACATTATTTTTGATTATGACGAATACTAACATGAAGTTGGACGGCAAACATGCTAATTTATTTATTTGTAATATTCCACTTATTGGTAAATAGTCAGCAGCACAGCCTAACCGCTTGGCCACGATACTGAATATTATCCGGCTGGAGGAGGGTTATGTGTGTGTATCAGCCTAATATATATATGTATGTTTGTTGATTGTCGCAAGCATGCGCGACGCAACCCTCGACGTCCGCATTCACAGTCCGACATTCATACAATTTTCTACTTTAGGTAATGGTAATACGGTCCTATTTTCAATGCAGCCAGTAAATTGAGCGAGGATTTCTCCGTTCTGTCTGATCTGACGGTAAGGACATCGGTAATGCCAGTGCAGCAGTGGTATCACAGAAACATTGTTACGGAAACAAGGCTGAATTGTTTTATGGATATACTGAAGTTCATACACTGTGAGTCTGTGACAACACTTTTACTGGGGCCTGTGTAGTAGCAAATTTATTTACGAGGTATAACGTAGTCGTATAAGGAGCTAGTTGTGCTGAGTCATCCTCGTGGCGAAGGCGTAGTGCGCTGCTTGTTTATGAGGTCATGAACGTTAGGGCTGAGAGCTTCGCAACGTTACACTGAAAATGTTATAAGATCAGTCTTTCTAAGGAGTACCGTATTAGCAAGGTAATAGGTTGTGGAGAACTTTGCTGCAGTCGTTCCATGTGAAGTACTGGTATTCCGCTGCATCATCGGCAAGGTTGGCGCAGTGGCTGATGACTGCTGCGCTGTGTGTCGCGGGTTCAATTCCAGCACGGAACAAATATTTGTATGGCCTACAGATGATTGTTCCGGGTGTTACTGTACTTACTGTGAAATGTTTGTAAACGCTACACGATACTGGAGAAATTTCTATTGTATGGGATAACGTTGTTAAAAATTAAGAAATACAAATGGATGCTGAGCACAATATATTTGATACAATTGGCTGGTGATTATGATGGATTGTATTCGTATACAATACATTGTTCACTGGTAGAAGTCGTTGCTACTTCACGAGTTCACGCTAACGCTTTCCTTGGACGAACTTCTTCACAAATAGCGCGCTCTTTGTCTGGGGATCCCTGCCAACATACCTACATTTGCCGCATAGCAGCACTGCTGTGTTCTGATTTGAACGGTATACATCACCCATAAGTGCTGCTGGCTGGTGTAGGTGTAATGAGATATTTCAGCTCTATCTGACACAACATCTGTGACCACATACTATCAGCCTGCTCGACTGTCGGCCAGGAATTGTCTTTTCTTAAAATTAAGCTTGAAAATCTTTTGTTGAATGTCCAGTGAGCAGTGTCGGCAAATTAGTGATCGTTCGTGCGAGATCATTGTTAGCGATTATTATGTCGAAGCAATAACCATTGGCTATCAAGTCGATCGGTACTTTCAATGTCTGCTGATAGAGGTATTGGTCATGTCTTTTTCCGGAGCAGTAGTTTTGACAATACTTCAGCCACTTGCTGTACATTGACTTCTAAAAACTCGTCTTTGAAGATCCCCCCATGTTTGTTGTATAGCTCCGCTCAGCAGCTGTCAGACATAACCTAGCATTCGTTAGAACCTAAAGGTATAACGTTGTTGTCCATACAAGTCCCACTCCCACATCAAAAGACCAAGTATTTGCAGTAAGATATCCGCATTTAAGATACACCCACGTAAAGAAGTGAAATGATATAAATAACATTCAATGTTGTCGACATCATTCTATAATTATTTAACGAAATGAACAAAATTTTAAAATAGATAATCTAGAGATACATTCGAAAATTCTATAAGAAAATCAATATAACACTGACACATATTTCCATGAATTAATAAGAAATAGCCCATGTTGTGTTGTTTTGTTAGCCAGTTAGTGGGTCGGGCAGCAGGCAGCGTGCCAACCGCCAAGTGTAGCGGGTCAACTGGGACTGGCGGGTCAGTGCCTCACTGGGTACACTGCGGGGGTTGCTACTGTGTGCCAGAATGGCCGTGAATTAATTTTTGATCTGTGGCCCTAACACAATCATTTGCAAGGTAGGTCTCGGTGACAGTTGACAGTGGCGCGACATGGTTCACAATCGCATTGTAAGTACGTCTAATGAACCAAGTGGTCTTCCTCAGTGTAGGCTCGTAGAAAAACCTTAGTATGTAGTATTAAAGGGGTTGTTTTAAAAGTGTCTTCATTGCCCTTTCACCTCTAATCCAACCCCCAATCAATTCCAATTTTCTTTATCCTCTCTTTCCTTTCTGCTAATGAATGCACCAGCTCATTCAGAAAACTCACCTTACAAGGTAATCTGTTCATTTATATAAGTGAAATGACTGGTTTCGCCTGAAAGTGCACAGGTCGGCTTTATTATTATGCTATATGTTTGTCAGACATAGGTAATAAATAATAGATATATACGAGGTGCGTGCGACACGCGAGCGGCGCTAATGGGCGCAGACCGCGACATCGACATGGAGGAGGCAGGACGTGGAAGGATAGTGGTTGATGAAGAGCGATCGTAGGCCCTGCAGGCCTTGTTAGTCTAGTAGTCGTAAGCGCTTTGGCTACTTGCTCTCCTGGGTTAAATCCCCAGGCCGAAGACTTATTTAATTGCTCCATACAAAATTCCCAAGAGTGAATTTGTGCCCGGTTGATTCGATATCCTTCGTCCCTTCTTTTAGAGAATACAAACTTGACTCCTGCGTCTAAACTTAGTTCAAATTAGATCGCAATAGCAAGTAAGCACTCCATTCCTAGAGTGCTCTGTGCCGCGAGGTGACACAGACGAGGCGGTCACCAGTACCATCGGTACCCACTGCTCATTTATGTTTCATTAGTTATCGTTGACTCGCTTTTTACATGTGTAATTGGTACTTACATTTTACATTACATTATTACAGAATGCGACTGTTAATGTCCAGATTGAGAAAATCCAAATTTTAGAGCAATTCAACTTATTAGAGATTTCTATCTGGAATTTCTCAGTAGCAGCTACGAAGTCTGCATTTGTGCCCGGTTGATGGCAATAGGCTCGCCCCCTGTTATATGGGATTTAAACAGAACTGGCGAAATGTAGGTATACTACTAGCTAGGTACACCTCTACCTCAACCTTCTGGGATAACATTTAGGATAACATTTCTGGGCGTTACATTGTAAGTACTTGTAATTACACGAGCACACATAGCCTTTAAACCAGAATTTCTAGAGAATTTTGCACTACATAACATCACGCCTGTAATCCCCGTAGGTTTAGACAGAGGTGTACCTAATACTAGACCCACATTTCGCCAGTTATGTTTAAGTGAATTTTGTACTTATATCCAGAATATCGACTAGTCGTGAAATAGGTGTCCCTACTTGCCGGGCCCACGTAATATCTACAGGGTGGGCCAGAAAGAATTGCGAATTTGAAAAAATCATTAAAAAAAAACTTAGTACAATTCACATACAAATTTTTATTTCTATAAAAATTGACAACTGAGAAATTCATTTCTTAAAAATAACGTCATCCAGGTGTGCACCATCCCGCTGCAAACATTCTTCGAATCTGAACCTCAAATTGGTAAAAACTCGCTGGCACATTGCACGGGGAATAACTGCCATTTCTTCCCGGATATTGGTCTTCAACTGGTTAATCGTGGCTGGGTTATTGGAGTAGACTCTACTTTTTAGGTATCCCCACAAAAAAAAGTCCGGTGGCGTTAGATCTGGACTTCTAGGAGGCCATGCAATGTCACCTCGGCGCGATATCAGTTTCCCAGCAAACATCTCGTTTACGACCGCCAAAGAGGCATTAGCTGTATGGCATGTCGCGCCATCTTGTTGAAACCATGTCGCACGATTATAGGCTTCAAATTGTTGCAGTTGTGGAAAGAAAAAATCCCTTAACATGTTATGTATCGGTCAGAATTTACAGTGACAGATTGGCCTTGTCGATTTTCGAAGAAGTAGGGTCCGATAATTCCGTGCGCTGACATGGCCGCCCAAACGGTTACTTTCGGCGAATGCAGAGGCTTTTGATGTTTTGCACGTGGGTTCTCTGCAGCCCAGTAACGGCAATTCTGTTTATTCACATGCCCATTTATGTGAAAATGGGCTTCGTCGGAGAACAGAATATTGTTGAAACTCCGAAAGCGTCCCAACATTGTTTGAACAAAAGCTCGTCGTAAAATTGGATCATTTGGCTGTAATTCCTGCACAAGTTGAATTTTATACGGGTGCAATTTCAGATCTTCCAACAAAATGCGACGCAAAGATGTTCTGGATACCACAAGTTCGACTGAACGCTTTCGAGTCGATAGAGCAGGATTACGTTGAACTGAAGCTCTAACTTGTTCAATTGTGTCTTCCGTTCTTGTTGACCTTGGGCGTCCCGCAGGCTTCTGTTTGAGAGTCGAACCAGTATCTTCGAACTTTCTGACCCACGATCGAATCACACTTTCTTTCGGACACTGATTTAGGTCATGTAATCCAAAAAATATCACGCCGAAATAAACGCCGAACAATAGCGCACGAATCGCGATTTTTGTAATAATGTTTAACGCAGAATAAACGTTGCGCTCCGGTGAAGTGATCCATCGCGACTAAATTTCCGAGAACCGAGCTACTTAACCCCACCACCCGCGCAGTCCCCTCTCTAAAGCTTCAAACGCTAGAGTGTTTTTAAAATCGTACGCCTTTCTGGCCCACCCTGTACATCGGTAAAGGTAATTCGGATCGATACTAGCAGGGTGTGAACCGAGCTCCGAGGTGCTGTCGACATAGCTTAGTGCGACTGTGTCACCGCCGACCGGTGTACAACGTACAGTCGCGGCCTTTACCGCCTGATCATTAAAAAAAAATCGCTTGAATCATGCGGTGGCGCCCCGCCTGGCTAGAGAGCGCTTCATGTTGTGAGTGCAAGCAAAAATGTGCTTAGTGGTTATCAGGCGGAAGTGTCCTCAATTGTACAGTCAGAGGCACATGTGTAGAGGATGGTAGGAACATCACCGCGCAAACGAATATAACGTATTCAGTCAAGTATTCCGAATCCGGACCATATAGAGAATCGGACTGGTTGTCAGACTTTTTGGGCCACTGACTACCTGTACAAGATGTGCAAATGACAGCCGGGACCAACGGCTTAACGTGCTTTCCGGGGCACGGAGGAAACTCGGAATGTAATGGGTGGTCTCCCATCCACAGACCAACCTAGGCAAGCACGGCTTAACCTAAAGATCGACCCGAGCGGCTGTTATTATTTTGCCACGAGCTCCTCACGATCAAAATGTAAGGCACAGCTGATTTTAGTTACCGCAGGGTATCAGATGACTTAGTACCTGGGTTGTGGTTGTGGATGACAGGCAGGCAGGCGGCTGGCAGCCGACCCTAGCATAGTTCGCAAAACGCAGGCAGTTGCTGATATATAGGTACTATGCGTGTGTGTAAGAAGGCTTGGTACACAAGTACAACATCTCATAATTTTGTAATCAATGCTTTAGTAAATTGTAAACTCTATTGTATTCCCAAATAATAAACATATTGTCATGCTATTGTACTGTTACTCGATTAATAAACGCTATAAATTGTTATTATTGTTATTAAAAACAGATCCTGCTGCTCCGCCCACGTGTGTCAGATTATGAAGGAATATGATTGAAGATCATTGTTGTCTCCTGACTGACCGCACGCGCCCTGTCCTGTGTTGCTAAGCTCACAGACGCCACTCCGGGAATTTCTTTGTACTGTCTTCGCTCGTTGTACTAAGTTGTTGACGATATTACACCTATACAGGGTGTAAACGGGCTCTTCACGAAACCGTCAACCAAGCATTACTTTACGCAAAAATTATTGCTGGAAAATGACCTTTTTTTTTGGGCAAAAAATCACGTTTTACGGTAGAACTCATGTAACGCATTGAACACATTTTGCTGATGGATGGTTTGAATAGTAAGGGGGTCCTGGAGGTGTTTAAAGTAAAAATCTTACATTAAAAACATGTATTTAAAAAAAAACTTGTGAAAAAGTTGGAACTCTGACCCCCAATATCTCCGTAACTAGAAGTTTCCCAGGTATGGTCAAGAACAAAAAAAATCGCAATGGCGGGGAGAACAAGTGCCTTTCGGCTTCGTTAAGAGTCTGTTTACACCCTTTATTCTGAGAGTTCAGTATTCGAGGGGTTTTTGCACAGACTTTCGTGATTCTTTACTTTCCGGATGGGTGTGTCCTTTGGCACACGCTGATGTGATGTTAATGTATAACTCTTCTGCTTTCCCTTAAGCCTGGAATACGCATGGCTACGTAGTAGCACATAAGCATGCTAGTTTCGAGCAGATGAGATGAGCATACTACCTAGTAGCAAACAAGCGCGCTTTTCTAGTAGCATGTGTATTCCAGGCTTTATTCTATGTTGTACCCTGTCTGCCTTTACGCTACTACTCGCTCTATTGTCATTCATATTATTCCTCACACAATCCATCCATCTTTTATTTGTTGTTTATCATCTTATCATCATCGTCCCTCTGTCCTCAGTCCAACTTATCAGAGGTCGGCATAGCTTGTCTTCTTAGCCTAATTTTTAGTGGTCACCCCTCTTCACGCCTTATCGTCTTCCACACAGTCTATCCACCGCCGCCTCGTTTTGTCTTCCCCTACTATTAAAGCCTGCATACTCAAACATTTTCTCATTCCTCCGCGTGTCAAGCCCATACCATGATTACTACATAACTTTACAATCATCGGTACCTCTTATAACATTCCTCTTGCATATTCGTTTCTTTCTCTATTCCGTGATGCATCATTGTCCTGCCCTTATCCCAATTTGTTAGTGGTCGGCGCAGCATGTCTTCTGACATACTTCGCTATGGCTTGTTTCACACGCACCACAACCACACCACATACTTACCACAACCACACGACGCGGGCGGGAACAATTTTGTATTGAAAATGAATAGTACAATTCACACGGACCACATTTTTCCGTCATTATCGACCACATGGGTGATACCGACCACAACGCAACCACCTTTTGTCGCTGCAATGTGGTGTGGTTGTGGTACGTGGGAAAAAACCCCATTACTCGTCATCTCAGCAGTCACCTCTTTCTGTCTATTCCGTCATTATAAAAATTTAATTCTCTTCAACGTTGCCATCACCGATTCCTAATTATACAACGTTTGTCTGCAATAGTTGCGCAAGTATCGTGCCACGGCGTTGTCTCCGGAACTGACCGGTAATCGCTAATCGTTGGCCTGTCGGTAGTGCGGAGCTGTTCAACCTATTGCCTATTGTACGTTGTAACAAATGTCTGTGTTCATTATGCATGCAGTCATGAATTTGACGCGAATGGACGCTAACTTGATACGTTTTCTAGGAAAATTAGAATCAATGTTGTTGTAGATAATTATTCGTTGCACTGTAACATAAGTTAAATACATACAGGGAGTGAGCGGAGCCTTCATGAAGGCGTCGACCAAGCATTCTGTATACAAACTAAGTAACTCGACGCAAACATTATTGCTGGGTAACGACTTTTTTTTGGGGGTGAAAAGTCACGTTTTGCGGTAGGACTCAGATTAGTTTTGAAGTAGAATTGTGTAATATGTAGAACGGGTAGAAGAAATGGGAATTTTTGGCGGTATTAGTTGTACGATATTGTACCACCTTATATCGCAGGACTAGTGGGAAGAAATAGTTCCAGTAGTGTACCGTCGAACTGTTCAGTAGAACGAATGGGTACGCAACTACGCACCGCGGGGCTACCTAACCAGCCGCCTGCGTCACTAGCGCGCGGCCTGACTCTGATGTACCTAATCTTAAATCTCACCTAGGTTAAGGTATTGCCATTCCTAGAGACAATTTATCCCAGAAGGCCCACAGCGCAATCAACCCAGTCCAATTCAAAGCAAGGTTTACCATTTTTAACCCGAGCCACCATTTGCTTACGGCTCCTAGAACATAGGTACTTATATATGTACTGCAGTATTCTAATCCTTGATCTTATTCCAACTCAATTATAAAAATGTTTAGTTTATGCTACCGATCTCACGGAACCCTAAATAGGAATCGCGCTTTGAAAAGCTTTTGTCTCATTCAATTTTGTACCTTATTCGTAGCTAACATGAAAATTGTAATGGCCAACCATATCGTGCATCCAATTTTATCGTTTGTGGCAAAAGAAATAAGGTCTAAACTACAATCCACCTGCATTTAGGGTTGTCGCGATGTCACGACTCGACACGAAAGGCGAATGAACTGTACTTGATAGTAATTTGACTGAGTACAGTCAAACGCACGTAGAAGTGAAACATGAACTACGAAAAACGACCTCAAGGTGACACTAGTCGACATTTTTCCATAGATATTTCGGGAGGGTATTACTCCACTGTTTGACACTGTACATCCAAAGTTAAACATGATATCGTTTTGTCTCATTATTAATTTTGTCTGTGTGGAAACAGAATAGTAAAATATAAAGCCATTTAAAAGTTACGAGCTATCAAAGATTCGTTTTTATTGCCAATTTTAACGCAACTTTGGCATAAATTAGTAATAAAAGAAGTGTCAAATTTCCAAAACAAAGTCGGTACCGACAAAGCACAATTATCGAAAAATTCAATAAATTTTATTTGTAATTGATTTATGCAGTAATTTTTTCATAAAACTCGATTTTCCAAAGGCCTTTTCGTATTTTTTTTCGCGCGCCTATACTATGAATTATCGTGCATCTCACTATCGGGCACGGTGCCAGGTGAGACAGCGTGCTTTTTGGCCACGCCCACCAGTGAGTTCGAGCCCGCGACTAGTGCTACCATAATGCTACGAAATAAAAGGGCTCCCAAACTCAAAAGCATTTATTTCAATTAGACCATTACATGCACTTTTGAATGTCAGAAAAACAAAGAAGGCTAAGCTACAGTCACAGTCACAAGGCATAATAACTTGTGAAAGTACTGTAGTTGCCCATTCCAAAGCGTAGATCTCTATGGAGAAGAATGGGCAAGAAACTCCTTGGACACTCTCTCAAAGTAAAACTACAACTATAGTCTGCGGTTGAGTGTACTGTTAGGAAAATGAAAGGGGCTGTTTATTTACTGTTGTTTTGTAGTTTTATGACGGAAATTGAAGTTTTCATTCGATTAGTTTGAAAACAGTGTTATTAGGGGTAATGGAAATTGTGACAACCCTAAGTTTGAGTGACGACATCTTTGTTTGAAACTTGTTGCACTATAGTTTGTGGTCTGTCCTATGTTTGTAGCAAATTGTGAGCGGATGGTACATGCGGCGTGTGGTGATACTGTGAGCTGTGCTAGAACTGGCAGTACCTGACTGTTATGATGACCGTCTGGTTTAGAGAGAGACTGTCACACGGTTATGACCTCATGAGTGACAGAGACAACGCCATACAAAGCCGAACTATTTAAAGCTAATTTAAACAAGTTTACAACAGACTTACGAGTACGGAGAACGCGAGTCATTCACGTCAACACGGACATGGCGTATATCATCTCTCAGCGATTTTTTTAATTTTTTGATATGATAAGACCCTCTTAATGACAGGAGCTCGTGGCTAAATTATAACAGTCGCTCGGTCGATTTTTAGGTTAAGCCGCGCTTGTCTAGGTTGGTCCATGGACGGGTGACCGTCCTTTACATACCGAGTTTCCTGCGTGCCTCGAAACGATCAATGGTACGAAAGTCTGACAACCAATCTTACCTTGAGGTATCGTATTACCCAGTACTGTGTTGTGGAGATCAGATAGGCAGTCGCTCCATGTAAAATACTGGGTCTCAGCTGCATCCGGTTATTACTAGAAGTAGTAGAAGCCGATCCCAACATAGTTGGGAAAGCAGTGGATCGTTATACGCTGATTATGGTATTTGTGCGACGTTGTATTCTGTTACTCTGTGCCGAACTGCCGGCATCTAGTTGACTCATTCATTGCGTCTTAATTTGTGACCTTCGTCCATTCAATCACCGATGCGGGCCGAGCTCAAATGGTAAAGTTCATTTACTTCGTTCACGTCACGCTACCCAAATGATTTTGATTCTTGTACCATGCAATGTAACCATAGATTTCTTCTCCATAGGAATCTACATACTCGCACATAAACTTTCAAAGCTTACGTCAATTTTCTGTCCAAAAACTCTTAGATAAGTAATTTATTAACCGAGTTCCAAAAAGGAGGAGGTTCTATGTTTGTGTGTGTGTATGGCTGTCACACAGGTATGAGTGACAGAGTCGACGACAGACAAAGGCGAACATGCCTTCACCTTAAAATAAATAACTTACACAAAAACATAAAACAACCTCTGTGCGCGGGCGCACAGATGAGCGCGCGTAGATCACCGCTAACCATTCACGGCGCGTTCACTTTCGCCGCCAACTACCGACGACCCCGAGCTTGTGCGGCTGTACAATGACCCGACCATACTGTACCATCGTGATACATCATTATATGGAGTTGGGTGGCAAACAAGAGACGGCTGGGTCATTCCGGGATCATTTAACGATCTGAGTCCTGGCTCTGCAGCCAGGGTCCGATCTGAGTCCGGGTGGGGCAGCTCTTTGCTTGACCAGAGACTCGATAATATTAACGATTAATTTTATGTCAATCCTTTTGAAATTATTGCCAACGACACGGCATTCGGTTTTGAAATCGTTGAAGAAATACTGGAACTCAGCGTTTTGAATGTGATGACCACTTGTCAAGACGCTCTGCACATGAGTGCCTTCTCTTTCGAGGAGCATAAGCGGTCAAGGATAATCTGTCTGATGATGACAGCGCTTTCTAGGGTCACGACAATGTGTCGAACTTCCCACTGATCTAGCGCAAGGAACCATCGTGCGGTTTAAGTCTGTATGAGACATTATTAGTATCCGACACTTCGATCTTTGTCCTCAAACGGAGGACATCCATGAGAACTTCCCCAGCCACGCTTAACTCCAAAAGTTCTGTACGAAGTTTATTTAAGTTGTCGCTAAGAGATATGGTGTTGGAGAGGAGGTCCTACCGAAGTTACTGACCATACGAAGTCATAATCACAACTAGAGACTACACAAGTCGCAGTCTATATCAAAATGATAATTAAAGCTCTTGGTATTTGTGTCGTAGGCACACGTTACGTTATCGGGGCGATGCGTGTGCGCTGCTATAAGTAGCTGTAATGTCAAGACAGTGCACTCACCCGACCACGCAGACTCTAGTACAGTAGGACTCCTTTACCAAGTGGATCTAGTTCCTGACGTTGGTAATGTAGCGACGTCTATGACGCAGCATACGAACTAAATTCCAACATCGCGCGGCATAATCGGCAAAGTGCACGCATCATTAAAAAACATATTACATTTACAAACAAAGATATTTTTTATTAACAAACCACACTATTTTTATCTGATGTTTTTATAAACAACAAACGTATGTATTAATACGATATTATGTATTGATAAGTACTTACTGCTATTATTACTACTCAATGTTATTCTGCTCTGCCCCCACTTCATGTATCCAATGACTACTATACATACATAACAATAAAAAAAGACGTGGCACTCGGAGACTGCCGCGGTAAAGCTATTGCATAGCATTTTTTATCAACTTATGTAATTATAATTATTTAGTCACTTTCGTAGTGTCAGATATTGACAAGCCTAGGTTATTATTTTTAATCTACTGCTGGAGCTAGGAGGTTAGGTTGTATAGGTTTACCTATACACTACGTGCACTACGTACTACGTGTTAGGCACTAGGTGTTAGGTTATTTTCGTTACGGAGTTTTCGTTACGGAATTTCTGGATTCGGTCTCCACGCTCAAGGCCCGCGATAGAAGCTATGCAATAGCTTAATAAAAACCTAGGCTTGTCAATATCTGACACTAGGCTGTTAGGTTATTTTAGTTATGGAATTTCTGGATTCGGTCTCCACGCTCAAGGCCCGCGATAGAAGCTATGCAATAGCTTAATAAAAACCTAGGCTTGTCAATATCTGACACTAGGCTGTTAGGTTATTTTAGTTATGGAATTTCTGGATTCGGTCTCCACGCTCAAGGCCCGCGATAGAAGCTATGCAATAGCTTAATAAAAACCTAGGCTTGTCAATATCTGACACTAGGCTGTTAGGTTATTTTAGTTATGGAATTTCTGGATTCGGTCTCCACGCTCAAGGCCCGCGATAGAAGCTATGCAATAGCTTAATAAAAACCTAGGCTTGTCAATATCTGACACTAGGCTGTTAGGTTATTTTAGTTACGGAATTTCTGGATTTGGTCTCCACGCTCAAGGCCCGCGATAGAAGCTATGCAATAGCTTAAAAATATGGTATTTAAGAGATAAAAAAAAAAGTTGTTAATTAATTATTTATATTAATTAACAATCTTTTCAATACACTTTCTCGAAAACTGGTTGTTATCGCACTACGATTAGGTTCAACATGCAAGTTATTTCACACGTGTGGATTTTTAGTATATTTCCGCACACGTGCGGAAATAAAAATTTCCACAGATAACTGTACTAAGTCCAAATTGGTTCAATGACTGTTGTGGGCGTGATTGATTTTTTTTTATAACTCGGCAAGGGGAGGCCTGTACCCAGCAGTGGCAGTGGCAGGCGGTTCCGGGCTGACATGATGATGATGATGATGATCTCGGCAAAGAGATGCGTCGTTACGGCCTCAATATTTATTGAGTATTTAAATTGGGTTTTTAGATAAACATCCATTATTTAAAACAAATATTTACTTTTATGAACAAATAAACATTTTTTTGTGTTCTAAATTTACAAATATTTGAATTTCCTATTTTTCATATAAGGCTGTTTAGCGGCATAATAATATAGTTTAGCTTCTTCTTCAACCTGGCCAAAGCAAAGCGCGGAAAAGAAGCAATTTAATCATAGTAGGTATCCTAATAATTCCTGCCAAAAATACTTTCCGTTCTAATATTTTATTTCTTCGAAAGGGTATTGAAAGACGTCGTTTGATACGCGTGCTGTTTGTTACTGCAGTTCTCTGCTCTATAACATCCTCGCCTGCAGCTCGGGTGTTAATTCCGCCTCGAATGTCATAACAAAGTTTCCCCACTTAGATCGAAATGTACTATATCGGCATGGTTGTAGAACACGTAATACTTTACCTATGGTTAAATGAGGAAATGTAGGTATTAATGAATAAAATAAATATAATAAAGAATGCTTGGTTGACGGCTTCGTGAGGGTTCGCTGTACGTGTATAGATAGGTATACGATCGACACGACCTTGCTTTGTGCGCAAGTTGTGTCGCGTCAGTACCGGAAATATAATAGTACGTAATACTCCATAACGTAGACGGCATTACAAATGAGCACTGCCTTGCCTTGCTCGCCTTGCTCGGCTTGCTCGGCTTGCTCGGCTTGCTCGGCTTGCGAGAAATAAAGAGATGACGTTGTTATTTTGCGAGTTTTTGTTTATTAAGCGTTTTCAAAAAAGGAGGCGATTCTCAATTCGTCGGAATCTTTTTTTTTAATTACACCGATTACGTGTCGTGGGTTCGAACCCAGACAGACGCATTACTTTGTGTAATTTGTTTAATCACCATTGCTCTCAAAAACGGTGAAGGAAAACATCGTGAGGAAACCGGCATGTCCTAGAACCAAAAATTCGAAGACATGTGACATCTACCAATCCGCACTGGGCCCGCGTGGTGGATTATAGCCCATTCCCTCTTATAGAGAGGAGGCCTGTGTCCCAGCAGTGGGAACATTATAGGCTGATGATGATGATGATCACCGATTACTCGAAGACGCCTTGCTTTGTTTCAAAGGGTATCGTATTACCCGGTAGTCCCGGTACTAACATGGTTGTGGAGGTAAGATAGGCAGTCGTTCCATACAAAATACTGATATTCAGCTGCATCCGGTAAGACTGGCCGACCCCAACATAGAAAGGGTAGGTTGATGGTGTGGAAAACTGATTTACATCCATAACACTAACCATGCGGTCCAGTTATCCCGCGTCGGGCGCCGGTTGTGTGGCAACTTGCAGGACCTACTTGGTGCAGCCGGGCAGCCGTGAGGCACACATTGTTATTAATATCATACTTGTTTAGATTTAAGTTTTATTTTATTTTGCTGTTTTACTTGTGGCACGTGCCAAATAAATGTATTTCTTCCCGTCTAACCCTCACGGTCATCATGAACAGGGGACGTATAAGTAACGCATGTCATTTGTTTGTTGCAGGGGAGCAGAACTTGGCGACGTCAGCCTGTTACGGAGGATGCCCAACGTTGAAGTACTAGCACTCAGGTATGTGTTCACGTTTCCCATTGCAAAATGAACCTATTAGTAGTAGAAGTAAAGCTGTTTGTGCCGGAGCTCACGTAGGTTCAGTACTACCCCCATACATTGGTCCATCGACAAGTTGCGCTGTGTGAAGAGTATGGCTCAATGTACACCGCCGCGGAATGGAATGGAAGCGTCAATTTCGCCTCATGACGCGAAAAGGCGCGCGAATTCGCGGAAATCCTTGAGAATTCACGCGCATTTCAGCGAATTCACCGGCACCGCACTGCTGTGACCGACCCGACGAATCCTACCGACTTTCCGTTCGCGCCACTTCCCGCGGATTCCACAGATGGCACCGACAGTAGCTAGGGAAATTCTCGACAATGCGCGAGGATTCCCCAGAAGACGGTGATCTTATTTTGGCTCGTATTTCGTTTGTATGTTATAACATTGACATAAAGTTAATTATGCTATACCAATTTCGTTGCAAAAAGTCGCTTCCATTCCATTCGGCTTACTCGGAAGATCGACCGAGCGGCTGTTATTATTTAGCTACCAGCTCCTCATGTGGCACAACCAGACTTTTGCATGATTGTATTTAACCAAATGTAGCGTAGGTTAGGTATGGCTCTATCTAAAAACCACATAATTAGGCTCGTTTGGCCTCACCCTAATTTATGTCCTTGAATAAAAGACCAAACAGTTCACATAATGTGCCAGCAGACGCCGTGTGCTGTCCTTCAGTTGTATCACTAACTGAACTCGGCGTCGTACTCGTTGGTGGTAGGTGGTAGCCCACTACATTAACGTGTTATCGATTCAGCCATCGATACGTTACGTTTCTATTGTTTTTTGATAAATGACGTCTACAAGGTCACAGCGTTCTATTGATAAACGAGATTGAAATAGCTGAATCATGGACATGCGGCCTTGATAGAAATTGTAGCTTGTTTATTTAAACTAGGCTTCGAATGACTGTCTATTCTAAGAGGCCATGGCTGCGTATCTGCAACACTAGAATGTTAGCAGATGTGCTGCCGTACTTCACCATCATCTGCCTGCTATTTCTCAACTATGTTGGGGTCGGCTTCTAGTCTACCAGTATTTTACTAGGAGCGACTGCCTCTCTGACGTCCACAAACAAGTTTCCCCCTGGCAAGACTGTTTGTCAGATTTTCGGGCCACTGACTACATGTAACGAATGTCAAAGAGATACAACTGCGGCACCCATGCACGTTAAACCATAATGATGCTTGTCGGTGGGCATTGGTAGATTGGTACATTGGTAGACTGGTACATTGGTACATTGGTAGACTGGTACATTGGTAGATTGGTACATTGGTAGATTGGTACATTGGTAGACTGGTACATTGGTAGATTGGTACATTGGTAGACTGGTACATTGGTAGATTGGTACATTGGTAGACTGGTACATTGGTAGACTGGTACATTGGTAGATTGGTAGATTGGTACATTGGTAGATTGGTACATTGGTAGATTGGTACATTGGTAGATTGGTACATTGGTAGATTGGTACATTGGTAGATTGGTACATTGGTAGATTGGTACATTGGTAGATTGGTACATTGGTAGACTGGTACATTGGTAGATTGGTACATTGGTAGACTGCGCTGCTCCCTCTTATTCTGTTAGGTAGAGTCAGGGAATGTGGGTCGTGTGTTGCCTGTACTTCCCTCAAAAAAAGACTGTCTTCTACTTGTTTATAGCTGGTTAGTGGTTAGATTATGATGCGTATGAGCTAAACTCTCTTCTGAAGAAAGCTTGCAAAAAAGTTAAGTGCTAAAAGAGAACAGTTAACGAATAACTCTGCCTTCTTCTACTAACATAGCAAGTCCGTGAACTAGTTCGTGTGCAAGCAAGTCGCGGGCTGGTCACGGTGGTCTGTCCGGGATACATGCGGCCGATTGATTCGACACAATCGATTCCTTGAACAGAATCGCTGAATAAACACTATGATTGAGATTCATAAAGGTACAATTTAAGAAGGCGGCCGCAGCGGGAACACCACCGTTAAGGGCTATTGACTGTTTTCTATTTAACTGTATGCAAAGAACTTCAGCCGATTCGCCGCACTCTGCAATGTCGCCGTCTTGTGACGTTCTACGATCAGGTCAGAATTTCAAGGTCGGTTCAGAATTTTATTATATCGAAAGATGCGCTCATCATCGTCGGTCGGGTTACGATAGAACAGACGAATCTATAGTAAAACATCCAAGCTTACACAAATAAACAATGAATGCACTGATACGGTCGATCGACTTCCGTCAGGTGTGCGTCCATTCTAAGTGAATGAACGTATTTGGGTGGAAACAGGCCCATTAGATGAATGGGTATAAAGCATTGTTCTCTCGCAGCGCGTGCGACGTGCGACGTGCGTGTCCACTAGTTTACACTGGGATCACAGCGTGCACCGCGCCAGCAGTTAGTAATGCAACTGATTGAACACTGACGTTGATTACCAAAAGTCACGCAGTCGCTGCCACTTTCACGGTATACTTTATTTATGTTAGAAGCACTAGCTTCTGCCCTCGACTTTGCCCGTAACTTCGGAATCTATCCCGCGGGAACGTACTTCCGGGATAAAATGTACCCCACGTTCTATGGCCTAATAGCCACTATGTGGTGCCCTGACACAGCCTGAAGGCTTTGCGACCTTGTAGAAGATGGCGGGACGAGCTGGACAATACCAACAACCAGTGGTCCATTAGATGAAAAAAATCAGAAACATGGGGAGATACTTTTACCCAGCAGTGGGATACCGCAGCTAACTGGCTCAGTATACTATCCTCACTCAGATCATGGCCTATTTGTGTGCCAAAAATGATGGATCTTTCAGCCGACAAGACGTGAAAATGTAACATGGATTAATATGGTTACCTATCAAGCCAGGTGCGGGGGGGGACCACCTCACATAGACACTCAAGAAGCTATTTATTATCAATATGAACAACAGTGATCCATTAGAAACGTGAGCCGTCTAGCAAACTAATTTCCTAAGTAAACAATAATGCTCTAACCCCAATACTTGTACACGTAGAAGTGTGCAGAAGTTCCACTCCTTACATCTGCCTGCCTGGTCCCAGCTGTGTCGGGGTCGGCTACACGCCGTCCGTGTGGTGGGCACCGGGCACACGGGCTGCCACTGAGTCTGAGCTGTGGGAGTCTTCCTTCTAATGCTCGAACTGTCATAATATTATCTTCCGACTACTATATTCCTAAACAAGTTGGAAATATACTGTCATTGGAGGAAATTACGTTAAATATTGATGATAGCAAATGGTGCTTCTTAGGGATATTAAATGGACACAAATGCGTCAAATAACATCCTGTATTATTAGCCACCAAGCGATAACATCTGGTCGAACTTCCATTGCAATTAGTTCCCAGTCGTGGACAATTTATTTCTACTTGCTTTCCTTCCCGTAGCTTCGCAAAGAGGTTAGGAATTATTCCACGGCGCCGTATTACCAGGATAAAAATTATCCCATGTGATTGTCTGTCTACCTTTTCTTCATGTGGGGATTCATTCTCATGGATACCCGACATCTGGGGAGAACGGAAGGCCAGACGGCAGACTGCCCCCGACTCAATGTCTACCTGTATGCCACACGTGTAAGGCTCGCGGTCTACGCGGCCACGACCAAGACATGTCGCATGACCGGCCGCCAAACTTTCTCGGTGGTCCAAGTTTCTGCGCCTAAAAGTAGTGGTGCTCTGCTCACATTTTGCCTGTACTCCATATCTAAATTCAAAACCCCTCTATCGTAGAACCCAATAGCCAGGCTTAGCCGTCTCGCCTCCCACCTCTACACCAGCAAGAAAGTCAACGAACTATAACCATTCATTTCTCCTGATAACGCCTTACGCCGTCTTACGTGCTGGCTATAGGATACATTGAAACACTATCAATTAAACACCAAATATCTTATAACTCAATCTCAAATACACTACTGATCACTATTCACTTACATATCGCACTTCTAGTTCACTTCGCCTAAATCAGACTGCCCACACCCGCAAACAACAGCATCATCATCTGCCTAGCCTTTTCCCAAGTATGTTAAGGGTCCGCTTACCGACAGCGATACCACATGGTAAGACTGGTTGTCAGACTTTATGGGCCACTGACTTTCTGTAACGACTGTTAAAGATGTACAAATGACAGCCGGGACCAACGGCTTAACGTGCTTTTCGAGGCACGGAGGAAACTCGGTATGTAAGGGTGGTCACCCATCCACAGACCAACTTAGGCAAGCACGGCTTAACCTAAAGATCGACCCGAGCGGCCGTTATTATTTAGGACGAGCTCCTCACTCCCGCAAACACGACGGCTATTTATATGCCGACCGATCCTTCGAGAAAGTTCCACAACTTTCTAGAACCTTCTTCACAGTCCCATAGTGGAACATTCTAGACTCAGACTAGACTTAGAATATTCTCGTAACACAGCCGACGTAACAATAGCTTCCCCTTGTCCGTACGGGGAGGGACGGAGGTCGTGACCTGTCTGCACTCTGCCGTCTGGTCGTTTACAACATTGTCGGAATGAAAGAGAACAAAACTGGCCAAGTGCGAGTCGGACTCGCGCACGAAGGGTTCCGTACCATAAACCGAAAAAAACACGTTTCTTGTATGGGAGCCCCCTTTTAATATTAAATAATTTATATTTTTATTATTTGTTGTTATAGCGGTAACAGAAATACATCATCTGTGAAAATTTCAACTGTCTAGCTATCAGGGTTCATGAGTTACAGCCTGGTGACAGACAGACGGATTTTTACCCTTTGGGTACAGAACCTTAAAACAGAAAGAAAAAAATTTGATTGGTCGCAGAGATATGACGTGCTTGAAAAATGACAAAAAAATAAATAACCATACAATAAACAAACAAATATTTATAAATACAACAGGGCGGAACAAAAGATGACCGCTTACTCGTGAGTCCGACTCAGCATGATGCTGTGCTACACGCGCGCGCCTGCCGCTGCCCGCTGCCGCCTCGCTCCACTGCGGGCTGCGGGCTGCCGGCTCGTGAGCTCAGCATTGTGTATGTGCTGTCGGTGTTGAGCGGGTGGCAGCTAGGAGCTGTCGCACGTCACGCACGCCGGCGTGTTTACGTGCTTGGGTGTGCGTGAATGACCCGTTTACATAATTGTAACTGCCTCGTTGGTCTAGTGGTCGCAAGCGCGATTGCTGAACACGAGGGCCTGGGTTCGATTCTCGGGTCGAGCAAAGTGTTTAGCAGCCACGGAGTCTGGGATTGGGACAGGGGCTCGCCCGTATTACATGGCCCTTAAAAAACATAACTGGCGATGATAGGGTAAACCTCGGCCTAACGCTTCGGGAATGACAGGCGTGATGTTATACAGTTGTGGCTGGGAGCAGATCTGTATCACTCAACACTGTCTTTAGTCAGACTGTAGTCACTTTATGAAAACAATGATGCCCATCTCACAGAGTCACTTTCCAACGGCGTACTTTTTGTAAAAACTATGTGCTATAATATTAATGTTCGGGTGCGTATTGTATATGCTATCTAGGCCATAGTGTCGCTCAAAGAGATATCACTGCGCGAGAGATATCCTGCAGCACTTCACGGTAACAGCGTGCGGTGCGTGCAGCATGAGGTGCGCAGTGCGCACACGCATCAGTACGCGTCGTGCGCGTCGTGCGCGACGGTCGGACGGTGACTCGGTGACATCGGGCGGCAGTAGATGTCACAAAAGTATGAGTGACAGGGACGGCGCGCGGCGCTCTATAGAGCCAAACTTTATCTAAAGCTGTGTTGACCGCGCATGAAACGGCCGCGACCTGTACTTACTTACTTACGTACCTTTACTAGCTTAGCATAACATAGAAGCGAAACTCCTGCACCCAACGCATTCATCCTCCAACGTTAATTCATAACAAACTAGTATAGTCAACGTGAGTCAACGTACATATTGATGTGCCATTTGGTAACAATTTTACATTAAAAGCGTCCGCATGTCAAAACAGTAAGGGCGGTTTTGAAATGGACGTGTTACTAATGTGTTGCTTTTCGATTGTCGATTGCGATAAATATACCAAGAACAGTACCGACAGTGATAAGAGAAATGCGGTCCATGCACCAGTGATAACTGTCACCTTATCACCTCATTGTTTGAGACAATGCACAATGCACAAAGTACAACGGTAATCAGTCGGTGAGTCAAAACAACGCTGTTCTGCCGCGCGGCAAGGACGCGGCCAATCAGAGCGTGGCGCGCCGAACGTTGCCCAATCACGCGCGGGCGTTGGAACATTGACCAATCATGACGCACGACCGTTGCACTTTCAAAATTTATAACTAACGAACTATCCATCTATTTTTTTTTTAATTAGGGCTTGTTTTAGATTGTAGTGTTAATGAATAAGGCTTACTTAGCAGGATGTGCGAATGCGTTGCGTTACGGCCTTGCGTTCGGTTAGAAGTGCTCTTAGATCATGTTACACGCTGTTCGATTGTTCGGTGACATTTCTATACAAAGAAAGATCTTACAACAGGTTGTGAAAAGTATGAACCTCTTCTACTGTGACCAGCTGGTTTGTGTGGGCTCAGAGAACCCTTTGACCTCCACGGTCATAAATAAGTGACAAAAGATTGTTTTGTTGTGCGACCTAATCAAGATAGTTATAGAGTGTTTGCTGTAACTACCACACAACAAAACAAGTATCTCACGAGCAGATACTAGGTTGTCGACTTGTGGGAACTGAATAGCAGGCATTGTGCATGCCGTAGGCATACGAGCCTGTGCCTTGAGTGCCTGGCGCACTTTTTTGATGAGACTGAATAAAGGACTGTATCAGTATTGCTTTAAAGTATAAAAAGCGTCACCTCGAATCTCTTAAGAGGTCATCTCTCAGAAGTAGCCTGTCTGGGGCTACTGCTTTTGATACCGGCAGTTGATTAAAATGGTTATACATTGAGCACCCACTCTCCACTGCCACTCAATTATCTATTTCTCTTGGAATGTTTCAGTATAAACAAGATCCGCACCCTAGGCGACTTCGCGGGCTGCCGGCGCCTGCGCGAGCTCTACGTGCGGAAGAACGAGATCAACGACCTGAACGAGATCAGACACCTCAGGCATCTGCCGGACCTCACCAGCTTGTGGCTTGATGAGAATCCGTGTACTACACACCCGCAGTAAGTTCTTTATGTTTTGAAGGCGAGAGGATGGCTCATGGGTAGCTGCCGCACGATTCGATCAATGTGTGCTCATGGGTAACTGCCGCACGCACGAGTCGATCAATGTGTGCTCATGGGTAACTGCGGCACGTACGAGTCGATCAATGTGTGCTCATGGGTAACTGCCGCACGCACGAGTCGATCAATGTGTACACATGGTTAACTGCCGCACGAGTTGATCAATGTGTGCTCATGGCTCATGGGTAACATGTGTGAAATACTGTTATTTGTGTCTGGCTGCATCAAGCCCAGTTCGAAGCCGAATGCCTATATTCGCTCCTGCAATCACAAGTTTTGAACGTCTTGAGTCTTTCCAGCCGACGCAACTTCCAAGTTCTGTTGTATAACAAGATGATGTTATGTTTGCAGATACAGGATGACGGTGCTGCGGAACCTGCCCAACTTAGAGAAGTTGGACAACGTGCCCGTGCAGCCCGACGAGGTAAACGAATCTCAACTTTAAATAGTGTTCAATAAGTGCTATATAATAAAGCATAATAATAGTGGATCCATCTCTGGATTTACTTGTATTGACTATTGTACACTGAACTTGAGCCAAGTTGAGCCCCTATTTAAAATCAGAGAGAGGGAGAGAAGTGCCACCACGTGCGAGATTTTGTGAGATTGGAATCTGCCAAAATGTCGCGCTTGTTGCTACACGTTACCTATCCCTTCTGCCCCTTCTGGGAATACACGCCTGATGTTACGTCCACTCCTGACCTTGTTGTCGTGAATTCAATGAAATTCACAAACTTGTATTATACATACAATATGTGTATAAATGAATGAATTGTGTGTGTTCAGGTGCAGGAGGCGATGCGGCGCGGCCTACACATCCCCGACTCCGACGATGAAGGCTATCCACAACAGGTGAGAGACATTGAATTCATACTCAAACTCTAACCATTACACCGTTACAGGCACGTTTGAAAGGGAAAACAAAAGGATGAAGCTACAGTCCCAGTTACAAAAACGAACCGATTGACACATTATTTATCAAAATCGGATGAATAGTTTAGGCGCTACAGAGGAACATACGTAAATACAAACATAAATAGACTGCTTAAATCATAACCATTCCTTTTGGCTTCACCGTAGTCGGGTAAAAATAAAGTAATAAAAATAAACCGTGACCATTCCCAACTGACAGCGCCCGTTTATGAACATGACGCATGGATCAGCACCATTCACGACAACGTAGTCTATGGCTCTGATGGCTTTCTTCGAATAAATATAGACTCGATGTCTGCAGCCCATCCCCATAGTAAAATACCGTATGACAATACTATGAAAATAACTAAAATAGACCAACCTTGCGGTATCTACATCAGTAATTTGACGAATTTTTCTAACAGCATATTAAGCTGGTGAACTCAGTCGTCGTGCAAGAGATGTTATATAAGGACCCCATTGTAGTCTTGAGTCGAGCGTGATCCTCAGAAAAACAGTTTTTTCGACAAGACTCTTTACTTCTAGTATTTATTCAAATAAATATTATCTTATCTCTTGTTTCAATACTAACTCATGTCCACAATCACTACTTTTGTTGACATTCGGTAGAGCAAATATCATGCTCTTCGTTTTTTCCCATTCGGTGAACCAATTATGGACCCGGTAGGTGGCGTTACTTACTTATTTACTCAAATCATTTATACTACCTAGAGATAAAGTTTATATGTTTGTAAGCTTAGATATCTTCTTCTTAGTCTTTCACCGCAGACAGAGTGGTCGTGGTCACGGGGAGTCGGTCACCACTGTTGACAGAGTGGTCGTGGTCACGGGGAGTCGGTCACCACTGTTGACAGAGTGGTCGTGGTCACGGGGAGTCGGTCACCACTGTTGACAGAGCGGTCGTGGTCACGGGGAGTCGGTCACCACTGTTGACAGAGTGGTCGTGGTCACGGGGAGTCGGTCACCACTGTTGACAGAGTGGTCGTGGTCATGGGGGGTCGCTCACAACTGCCTAACGTTCGCGCCTTTAGCCTTCGCTATCCTTTTCCACCGGTGTCTATTGGCACATTGGAAATACGGATGCTCAATAGAGCCAAAAGGTTCTGGAGTGGCAACCACGTAACACGTGACGAAAGGTGCAGTGTTGGAAGGCATCCCACAGAATGGACTGATGATCTGATGAATTTCGCGGGAATCCGTTGGATGCTAAAACATAGGATCTGTCTGTATGGTGATTCTGAAGAGAAGCCAATGTTCAGCAGAGCATTTGTTTTGATGTAACCTACGATGACTCGTATATTAAAGTTAGCTTTGTTTCGTGTTCCAGCAAGAGAGCTACGGGCAGTACCGGCGGCAGCGGTCGTGCGAGTCGAGTCCGGAGCGCGAGCCGGAGCAGTACTACACGAGACACGCGCCGCGCCACGAGGTACCCATCCCACACGCCATACATACCCCACACCGCCTAGCAGGGTGTCGCGCAAATGAACACCGGTGTCTCGAGGTTAAGATGTCAAAAAAAAGTTCCGTTTAAAATATGCTGTCACTGTAATATGACATCGCCGTTTTTTTTTGAAGAAATTCGAGCTTGATAGTTGTACAGGGATCTTTCGGCGCGTGGTTAAAATCGGAACTAACGCCGCCATATTTTTTTCGTAATTGAATGATTACTAAACATTTTCTTAAATGTTTACTAGCGATTTTCCCTCTGTCAATGACACTCAAGCACCAAAACATCCTTGTAGAACCGCTAGGGGTATGCGTGCCAGTCATGCCGGTGTAATAACAAGCACATGTGACATATCAGCTTTGTCTCTGGGAAGACAAGACATCTAAGATCATAGTAACACTGCAATAAAAACTTCGTTGCTTGCGGGACAGATGGCGCTTTTCGCAATGTAAAAAAATTGGTTGTCTGTACAGTTCATTTACGGACGACAGTTTAACGTGACAACGTCATAAAATCGAGTGGAAGAGAGATAGATGCGGCGCATGGGTACAATGAGCGTAACGGAACACTTTTTCGTGCATGCAGCCGGCGTTCATCGATTTATTAGACATTGTCACGTCAAACATAATGTAAGTTACCAGAGCATGTGTACGATGTCCCGGGGTAGGCGCAGGTGACCACTCACCGGTCAGCCGTAGTGTGTGACGTGCAGCGCGCGGCGCCGGCGGGCGAGTGCGCTGGAGGGTGGACAACGTGCTGCACGTTCTAATCAACGTCTTGTGTGTCACTTAACTATTCAAATAACAATATTATGTGTATCTATTTCGTAACAACCAGCTAATATCTTAATGTAATCGTGTGATGACTTGTGTTGAATGAATAGGTAACATATTTATTTACTTGTTATGTAGGTTTATATTGCAGTGAGGTTTTGTGGAATGTTCGTAATTTTTATTTATCTGTGAAAATTTGCATCTCTTTTATCGTCCTAACTATAATTCACGACTCATTTTAAATTACCAGAATAATTGTTAGTACTTGAAAAATAAAATTGTCAAACATTTTGTCATTGGCTTGTGGCAATACTTGTTTTTTTCCACCCTCCAGAAGGTCATGTAACCCTATTCAATGAATATTTCATGAAAAAGTCATTCAATAGGGTTAAATGAACTCACAGCGTTATATTGATGATTTTCATAATTGTGATTCTGTAACTACATATGTGTTACTGGCGCGACTCATTTTTTATCAACATACAACCTGACAATGATTTGCAAATTGCAAAACACGTCAGAAAATTTGAATTTCGCGGGCTTACGCAACCACCTTAACAACGATTTCTTTGAGATCCAACTAATAAAGGTAAAACAAAACTCTTTTGGAAAAAAAAAAACTATTTCTAAAAAAATGGAAAACAACTTTTGTTTATTTCTTTGCAAAATGGTTTTTTTACTTATATTTTCACTCCTTTTTCTTTTATATCTCTTTCTGCGCTCCACGGTTGGGATTCCTCAAACTTTTCTTAGGCCTTCCTCGTTTTTATAATTAAATGAGCCATCCTTTTGTTCTGGTAAATAGAAGTGAGTCGTGTATGTTTGTTTGTGTGTAACTAACGTACGTGTGCGCCCAGGGCAGCGACAGCTCGGAGACGGGCGGCGAGGGGCTCCCCGACGCGCCCGCGCCGCAGGTACCGTACCTCTCCTCACCCCACCTCACCTCACCTCACCTCACCTACTCAGGCACACACGGTGGGATCACACCGACTCACAAACGGTAACCACGTGTTCACTATATCATACTTGATCATACCGAACTCTCACATAGAACTGCTTCATCGGTGATTAAAAAAAAAACGGGTTGCACTCCGGGAGTGCCGGCAGAAGTGAAAACTTGAAACAACGCCATCTAGCTTAAACTATACGCACACTCGCGCAAGCGTCTTGCGCCGCCGATTCAATCTGACGATATGACGCGAGTTTAACAGTTTTTACACATCCCAAAAAGTTTTCACTTAAAAAAAACAGTTACTTTTTGACCGTGTAGGAATTGCACTTAGCAAACAGCACATTTCATTGTCGATGTACTGCACCCTGGTCACCGTCTGTGCGGCGATGTCCCTTCCACCCTGTGGCATCTATGTTATCTGTGTACAGCCGAACTTGCTTGCTACCACTTTTGTCAACAATTCATAGACAATTGCTATGTATTATTGTTATTTACGTACGTCTTAAAGCAAAATAGACCTTGAAATTTTAAGACGTGCAATATTAAGTTCATCCTTAGGGTGGTAAATAATTACGATGTCGACTTTACACGTATAATACTGACTTTATTACGCTCCGCTAATCTCTCATTTGTACGTTTACATAATTTGTGTACTTTTAGTTTGTCTACTTTTAGTTAGTGTAACTGGGCCTCTAAGATACAATTCCGAAAGCAACCACCTACACCGTTCAACAAAAAACGCGAAAAATAAAATCTGCCGTCCCATACTAAACTTCCAAAGCTACTGGACCCATGTATGGGACTGCCGATTACTTTGCGCGCTTTCAAATGTTGGTCCTACGGAACAGAAAAGACAGTGGAAGTGCCAAGCGACAAAGTTTGTAGGGGAACCGCTTTCGCCAAACTAACACAAATAAACCAGTAATCATTTAACGCAGTATTAATTTAGAATTTCACAATCAATTCGGATTGGAGCGAAAGACACGTGGCGCCATCTCTTACCATAAGAACGTTATTTCTGTTTTCCTCGGGAAAAGTACTTTTTTTCGGAATGAAAGGTACCCTATGTCCGTTTCTGTACACCTGACAACGTATACGCAAAATTTCAGGATGATCGGTTCTGTGGTTTACGGGGCAAAGGTAACAAACACACTTACTTTCGCATTTATAATATTAAGTTAGGATAGGATCAACTGTTTATTTCGGGCAAAAAAACATAGTGTTAGCAACAAAACTACTTAAAAACTATGTTAGTATATACCCTTGAGAAACCCTTGAAATAAGTAACAAAATCCGATTCAAAAGGGAAGTAATATATTTTATTTTAATTTCACGCAAACGAAGGTCGACAGCTAGTGGAGGAATAAAGTAGTCGGGAGACTAGCGAGTAGCGACTGGACGTGATATATATTAGAACCCGTTACACGACTAACAACCCCCTGAGCAAGTACGCGTGGCAGCGCTAGTTGTGTCGCGTGACGCGGGTCGCTTGTCACATGTCGCGCCTGCTCTACACTTCCACTGCTTTTAATCCCATAGAGAAAGTTGTTCAGTTAGGTGGTGCATACCACATCCTACAATATGCCCAAACCATTCTGACACACGCTGTATAAAGGCGTCTTCATGGCCACCTCTCATGGACTCCCCAGTCCGGGCGCTTCAGTTGCTTTAAGGTTGTTGTAAAAGATTCACAGGGCAGGGGATATGAGGCTGCCTTTCTACTAGAGTTTTGCGAGGATGCGTAGCGAGGTTGGGTGCAAGTGTACTTAATTACATAACGGTTTCGTAATTTTCCATTTAGCTACGGAACCCTAAAAAAGGGAGGATCTTCCGACTAGCGGGGGTTTGTGTCTGGTGGGTTCAACTGCCCGACGGTTTGTGTCTGGTGGGTTCAACTGCCCGACGGTTTGTGTCTGGTGGGTTCAACTGCCCGACGGTTTTTGTCGGATAGTTGCATATATCATCATCTAAAATGACGTGATTTATCGTGGCATTACTTCATCAGGTATGACATGTAGTTCGTATGTGATGTCGTAGATGGCGCCAGTCCGGCACAGGTTAGGTTACCACACTTCTGGCTACGCTTCTTGGTACATCTCTAATAGGCAAGCAGTTTAAATTAGTGTGAGGACCATATAAATGAACAAGAGTAGTACTCCCGGCAGTGCCCCTTGTCCCCCGCGTGCCCCTCGTCCCCCGCGCGCGACCGCGACGAGCGCCTGGAGCACCCCGCCATGAGCAACATGACGCGCTCGCACCACGACGTGAGTACACTACACATACCTACATTATTACTATTCATTGGACACATCATCATCTGTCTGCCTTTTCCCTACTATGCTGGTGTCGGCTCCCAATCCAACCGGATGAAGCTGAATACCAGTATGTTACATGGAGCGACTGCCTACAGTTCTTTTGACACATTCAGTTTGAATACAACTTGTAATCTAATGAGTACAGACTCATCTTCATGCAGATGTCCGATCCTCGTTTCGTGACAGAAATAACAACTAATTCTATAACAACACAATATGCTTGGTCTTTATCTCATATCACCATATGATGCAGTCAGGGCAGAACCAGATAATTTGTCTACAATACTGCCGTCATAAGGAAAAATGGCACAACATTGTTTTTTTTCGAAATTGAGTTAAAAGTTCTGGCAGAATTGCCTTCTTTTTCTGATTCCGAATATGTATATAACTCAATTTCGGAAAAAAAATTTAGTTGTGCCCTTTTTCCTTATGACGGCAGAATAAATGTGTCCGCTTATAACCATTTCATAAGACTTTCAACAATGACAGTTATGACTTGATTATATGGCCAAGTTTTAATTAAATACAGGGAGTAAACAGACTCTTCACGAAGCCGTCAACCAAGCATTGTATACATCAAACAGCAAATTAAGTAACTTTACGTAAAAATTATTGTTGGGAAACGACTTTTTTTTTGGGCTGAAAAATCACGCTTTACAGTAGGACTCAATGTACCGCACTCAAATCATTGAGCTGATGAATGGATTGAATAGTAAGGTGGTCGTAGGGGTGTTTAAACTAAAAAAAAAACTTGTGAATTAGTTGGACCTTTGACCCCCAATATCTCCGTAACTAGAAGGTTCCCAGGTATGGTCTAGAACAAAAAATGATCGCAATGACGGGGAGAACAAGTGCCTTTCGGCTTCGTTAAGAGTCTTTTTACACCCTTTATAATGATCCGTTTCCCTGACTGTACGTACGCCGTACGCGCTACGTTGCATTACCACGCTTTTGCATAGTGTGACAAGATTGTTACTGTAATTTCATTGTTATGGCCGTGTCGGATCTTGATGAGTATGCACTTAAAATTAAACACAAGCGCCTTTTTTTTTTCAAAATCAAAATCAAAGCATTTATTTCCAGTAGGCCAGTTACAGGCACTTTTGGATTGTCGACAAGATAATGGCTACAGTCCCAGTCATAAGGCATAAAAACTGTAAAAGTACTGTAGATGCCCATGCCCTAGCGTAGATCTCTATGGAGAAGAACTTTGTTTGGAGTTATGCGGACTCTAGAGGTATGGTGTCCGATACAGACCATAGTCCCATGGGTCCACAGTGACCGTGCGGAGGTGGTCGCGACACGTACTGGTCTAGGAACTGCTCTGGGTTTCATTTTACATTCAGAGTATATAGTGCAGTTCGGCATCACAGTTTGACAAGATCCGCGCTCTCTCTATGTGCTTGTGCTCGCTGTCATAAAGTTTATGTCGGAGATAAAGTAATACTGAATGAAGTGTACACTGTGCTGTGTGGGACCACCATTAGACGTATCGTATCTTTGAACAAAGATTAATTTAAAAAAATAGTAAACCTTGAAATTGTGTCGTATCTCATCATCATCTGCCTAGCCTTTTCCCAACTATGTTGGGGTCGGCTTCCAGTCTAACCGGATGCAGCTGAATACCAGTATTTTACATGGAGCGACTGCCTATCTGACCTCCACAACCCAGTTACTACTGGGAAATACGATACCCCTTGGTAAGACTGGTTGTCAGACTTTTTGGGCCACTGACTACTTTAACGGCTGTCAAAGATCTTCAAATGACAACCGGGACCAACGGCTTAACGTGCTTTCCGAGGCACGGAAATTGTGTCGTATCTATGGTGCTTGATAACATGGCACTAGTAACAAATAGTATCATGACAGTGGTTACATTTTATATTGATTCTATTCGGAAAAGCCGAACTTTGCCCAATAAAATGGTTAATTTATTAAAACTTAAAGTAAAAGTAATGCGCCTGCCTGGGTTCGAACCCACGACTTACTGTTCGTAAGTCACATATGCGGACTTAATGCTACAAGGCATTCTCTGCCAGTCAACCTTAATCGTAATAGATTCACGCGCAAATTCCGTGAAACCCTTGAGGCGACTGGAGCCGCCGCTGAAACCGCTATGAACAGATTGGAGATGGACTGCAGACTGCAGACACATCTGAGAATGACCCAACTTTTATTCCATTCTCTTTGATTCGAACAAATCGGTTGCCGGTAGGTCTTTTATTGAATCAATCACATTCGATTCGGCGACGTTTCGCTTTTCCGAAGCCACCAGTGCGCGGTAGTGTGTGTGTGTGTGTGTGTGTGTCACGGGACGTGTGTCGTGTTGCAGGCGCGCTCGCCCGACGCCGGCGCGCTGCGCCACTCGCTCTCCACACACAGCGTCAAGGTATACCACCCACCCCTACATGCACCTCAACGCACCCTGTTCAAGTTCACTTCTCACGCAATCACGTATTTAGTTATAGGTTACCTTAAAATTTCATCAAATTGTTTTGGAATACAGTTTATACCTACTCCGACATGGCTATGAATATGATAGTCCAGTCGACATATCGAAAAAAGAGAACATAACTGCTGAACTATAAAGAATTTAAACGAACAATAGTATACGGCAAGATTGTATGCTAGTGGCTAATATCGCCAGATTCTCATAATATATGTATAGAGAGCCATGTCGGATTTGCACATTCAGCCACATATGTCTAAAGGAGCTTCTAAACGGGTAATATTTTATCTTACGACAAAGTTGCACAAAATTGTTTCAGCAACATTTTTACCTCAAGACAAAAACATGTTGCTGAAACATGTTGTGTAACTTAATTTACCATTATTCCGAAACATTAGTATGACGACAGCCACTGTGCAACATTTCGTATTAGCAGCAGCATGTTGCGAATGAAGGGTTGTTCCATCACACTCCGTTTGTGCGTATCGTTGGCTTGTGAATGCGACACTCACATAAACTATCAACATTGTTTCATTATAAACATACGTGTTCATTGCTGTTTAACAACATGTACTTCTATTAACAATCACTAAATAACTAATGTATTAATACTATGCTTCCAAGAGCCAACAAGTTGCAGCATTATTATATTCAACACACTGCCGGCCGGAGATAGGGGCTGCATCGGGGCTATAGGGGTCGCAACTATGATTAAAGAGCGTCAGATCCTGGGTTCGATTCCCTGGCCTGTCGTTCTTCAGCCAAGATGTTTTAATTAGCAGTCGTAGGATTTGAAAGTAACGGCTTTCATTGGCCGAAGTGATTGTTACAACATGCCTCGCTGTGTTCCAGGAGTTCTCGTACTCGTCCAACGGCGAGTGCCGCTACCCCGCGCCCGCCAGCGGCGTGGCCTCGCCGCCCTACCAGGAGCCCTTCTACGAGCGGCCCGACAGGTAACTGCTATTAAATAATACACCCTAATACTGTCTCATTCAAGTTCATAATCTGCACATAGAAAGTAACTAATCCGCTCGAGCTGATACGGTGCCGATCCATTCCCGATTTAATTAGTTTGCTGTGTGAATTCAACCGTCAATTAAACTAATAATTAGCACACCGTGCACCCAAACCTATGCTAATTATTGCTTTTCCTGCAAGTGCACTTTTTATGTCTAGACTGTCATTATATCTTTATCTTTAATTTTCGCGGAATCTCCACTAACATAATACTTAATAGCAAGCAACATTATGCCCAGCTACGGCAAGCCCACCAGGCAAGCAGGCGGCACAAACTTTCAAATTATGATGAACAGTGTAAGAAAGAAATGGCGCTAGACGGCCTGTATAGCTCTGTCTCTTTCCCACACTGGAATGACTTTTATTCGCTTTAAGATGTCATAGTAACCCCAGGTTATGAGGGTAAGTTAGGCTTGTAGGGTTGAATGAAAGTACTGCCACCGCTTTATACAGGGTGAAAACAGACTTAACGAAGCCGAAAGGCATTTGTTCTCCCCGTCATTGCGATCATTTTTTTGTTCTAGACTATACCTGGGAAATTTCTAGTTACGGGAGATAACGGGGATCGAAGTTCCAACTTTTTCTTTTAACACCTCCAGGACACCCTCACTATTCAATCTATCCATCAGCACAATGTTTTGAGTGCGTTACATTGAGTCCTACTGTAAAACGTGACTTTTCAGCCCAAAAAAAAAAGTCTTTACTTAGTTTGATGTACAGAATGCTTGGTTGACGGCTTCGGGAAGAGTCTGTGTTCTTTGTAGTTGAAGAGTGGTGGTTAAAATAGGAACAAGTTCAACACGAAACAATTGAAATACAGATATGTGATGTTGTGTGAGCCCAGGTCGGACTCGTACGGGCACATGTCGCAGCGCGGCAGCGGCGAGGCGTGGGAGGAGCGAGCGAGCGCGAGGCATGGCGCCGCGCACGCGAGCGAGCGGGACAAGGACTACCCCTCCGCCGTCATGGCCGAGCACAGAGGGTTCACCAGGAGGCCGGTCGCTAGGGTATGTACTCAATAGTACTGCTGGACGTGGTCCAGCATTTTAAACAGTATGCACGACACGATGTTGACACATGACACATCAGCTGAATCAGCGGGGTGATGCGAATTGTCATGAAATTCAAGAATTTTGGTGAACTGTCCGCATTCGATTTTATAAGAAAACATGTCGCGGCAGCTGTCCCATACGATAAGTTTGTGGTCAACATCTCCAATAACGTGTTGAGGTCGGTAAGACGTCGTTTATTGCCAAATATGGGTAAACATGCGCTGCGCACACTTAGATGTGCTAGAAATAATGTACATACACAAGTTTCTCGCATTTTATGCGCACTATGAGTGCAATTACTCTTTATCTTGTTCTGATCTTTGTTAGCATTATATGGCAACATTGAGGGTACTTTTAAAATGTAACTGTAAAAAAATCCTTTTAATCTGAGTTTTTACCAACATCTGCTTGCATATATATGTAGTACGTAAATCATATTCCTAAATTCTTTCTTCATTTTAATTATTTGCAATTCATTTTTGTTTGTACACGTTGGGGCGGGCATATTCTGTCCATCTCTTTTCATCCAAATCCATTCAATAATTATTGCACTTACACTTTCGCATTTATAATGAAATTGTATATTATTTATTATTTTGTTGCAGAACTCGAACCTGCTGTCCGCGGTGTTGTGCCTGGTGAAGGAGCTGGACTACCCGAGCCTGGAGGTGGCCGAGATGGCCGTCAGGTAACTATACACACATACATGATACAGGCCGTCTTCTACTGCCCTTGAAGTCTCATCCTTGACATCTTTGATCTATTTTGACATGTACTTAACTGTAAAAGTTCGTCGTACTATAAGCTTGAGATTTCCAGATGTCGCATGGACGAGCTCGCCAACACGCAGTGACGTAGTGCGGCGCCGCCCGCGCCGCCCCCGCACTGACGTCACCGCGCGTCGCACTGACGTCACCGCGCGTCGCCCTGGCGCGTGACGTCACGTCACATCTAGTCACAGCGCGCCACTGCGCTGCCGCACTCGCGACGAGCGCACGAAGGAACAACACGTGAACAATGACTATATACAAGTGTGTGTGTGTGTGTGTGTGTGTGTCGTCCACGCGGACCGCTCAGTGGTATACTAATGATGATCCGGCTCGGCCTGCTCGACTGACAACATCGAATGTAATGTAGATATCCAGGACGGAGCGGCTCCAGTTGGTCGATCGGCTACTATTGAAGCCGAATATGTTCCGTGATTGTTTCGGGTATGCTCTGTTGTCCAGCAATACTGCTGACCTCATAAGTACGTAGCCTCCCCGACACTAACAAGTAACAATAGTATAGGATAAGCAGAGCTCACGGCGTCTGTTTGTACCCAAAGCTATTGGAGTCGCGTCCACACGTGTCCACACGTGTGACACCATCTGGCGACAGCGTTACCGTTACGTGTGAATGTTTCAACTTGGTATGTCTGTGGATGGCCAAGTCTGACACTATGAGGAATAACGTGAAGTACTCATCACTCTCCAGAATTTGATCCCTATTAACGACACTATCGAATGGTGTAATAATACAATGTGCCCAAAATCAATGAGTTCGGTTCCTGTCCTGGCTAGGAACATTGATTTTTCAAAAATCCAATGATGCGGTTTTAGTTTCCATATAAATCAGGCTCGAGACTCCTTTCAGTATTTTTCGTTACTCCCAACCAACCATTTGAAAACTTCACTTTGTATAAAGTCAAACTAAATTAGCTAACGAAACTACAAATATATGTATATTGGGTGGGGTTACTAACTACATCTGACTGAAATCAAAAGTATAGATGTTTTTAATATCTATCAATAATTCGATATTATCTACGTATAAAGTCTAATATTGTGTTACCACAGCTGTGTTGTGGAGGTGAGACAGGCAGTCGCTCCGTGTAACATACTGGTATTCAGCTGCATCCGGTTAGACTGGAAGCCGACCCCGGCATAGTTGGGGATAGGCTATAAGCAGATGATGAAATGTAATACATATGACACGCACAGGTTTTCTAAGACCGCGTATGCAAGACTAGTACTGTCGCCTAGTTCGGTGTCTTTTTTACACTAAATAGGCTTCCGTTTGTCCGCAACTCGCCCCACGTGAAGCGATGCCGCGCCTAGGTTGGAGCACTCGGGCTGCGGCCCTGGAACACAAAGGGCAAGGAAGGAACATGGATGGGTTTTAGTCAGTACAAGTCTGACACTCCCTTCCGCTCTGTCCAGAGCGGGAGCAGTCATTTGGGGGTAAAAGTTGGAACTTTTACCCCCAATATCTCTCCGTAACTAGAAGGTTCCCAGGTATGGTCTAGAACAAAAAATGAATGCAATGAAGGACAAGTGCCTTTCAGCTTCGTTAAGAGTCAGCTTACTCCCTTTATGTATTGTTCTTTGAAATGTCACTCATGTGGACGGTACTGCTTAAAGTGATCAATGTTTTAAAACAAACTTGTAAATAATAAATTTAAATCTCAATAAAATTGTCTACAGGTTCAACTTAAATTGAATATCGATACGCAATACGTCTGCGGAGTGTTGCTCGCTAATTTAATTTGTACCTGTTCATTAGACTATGTTATAATATTTTCAACTTTATTTACACAATGCCAAAGTCCAATATTGATAGTTCGCTGCAGCGGCCTCGCTAAACGGATTCGAAGAACTTGTAATGTAATACTGAAAGTTCGTAACTACATTAGTTCTAACTCGTTTTTTCAATGAACTGCAAATAAATATCTTTTTTTTTACCAGTTTTCTTGTAATATTTCTGCATATTACGAGAAACGTTGCGTTTAAAGTTGCGGGCATGTAATCACCCAAAAAATGAATCACTTTTGATAGAAAATCAATAATAAGGCATGGTTTTAAGCAACTTACTGCAAACTTTCTATAACAACCAATCCATTGCTCACAACAGTAATAATGTGTAAAAGAGATGCCTACCTATGGGCGAATAATTCAAATAAAGTAGTACACGTCAACACAAACATACAAGATGGTTGCATGAAACACTTGTCAGTCAGCACGCACGGCAAACAAGCACCAGTTTTAAGTTATAGCACCACATATTTTTGTTATTAACAACTTTGATAAACGCAAATGATAAGGTGGCTCGATTTTTTTGATAGTCAGAGACCGTACCAAGAGCGCTCGGTGTAAACGTATAAACGTAAATACGTCGATTTTTTTAAATGGGAAACATAATTGTTATACACAACACAACAAAATACAACAACATAATACACAACAACAACATAATTGATATTATTTTTATTATATAAAATTCTGAAAAAAATGAAAATAGTATAATTGAATCGAGTAAATTTTATTTTGAAATCGACGTATTTACGTTACGTTAACACGGCGCGCTCGTGCTGAGGCCGCGGAGTACGTCGCGCACACGTCGCGCACACGTCGCGCATCTAATACTCGGCGTAACACTTACTTACGTCCATTTCTATTTAGGCTTTATTAATTAATTAATTGACGCCTGACAGGGGAGAACAGAAGAAGCAAACGTGTTGCGCCGACCTCTAGTAGAGCGACGTGGCCGAGGATGATGATGATAATTCATTCGTTTGTTTAGGCGAATCTGGTTTTGAAATATTTTGACACATCAACATTTTGAGTTCGAGGTATGAAATTATTCATTTCTTCACATGACACTTAGTATAATGTCATCACGACTGCGCTCGTAACTGTGAAGCAAAACATCGTTAGGAACCGGCCGGCATGTCCTAAAACCTAAAATTCGAAGTCATGTGAAGTCTACCACCGCACCAGCAGTACCGGCCGGCGTGGTAGGTTACAGCCCACTCCCTCCCCCTGGGACACAGGCGTCCCCTGAGGCCTGTGTCCCAGCTAGGGTTGCCAACATTTCTTGGGCGAAATATACTATTTTTTAAACTAAGCTATAAAAATATAGTACTCTTCAAAAAATATAGTATTTTATAGAAAAATCGGCAATGATTATTGTATTTGAGTAATTGTTATTAATTTATTTTTATAAAAACTGAGTATATTTTTTTTGCAGTTGTTACATTTTTTGTTTAAAATAAATATGCTTTATTTCTCTAAATTTTTTACATTAATTTAAATCAATAACTGTTTTTTTTATTAAAAGAGATACTTACTACTTCTGTTTCTTTCTTCTCGCCATTTCGAATTCATAACCGAAAATATCCTTTATGTGAATGCCGAAGTGGCGGAAATAGATAGCAGGAAAGAATTTTTTTGTTGTTTTCAATATGTTTATAAATATGCAGGCATTTTTGGCCTTTTTTTATCAGTAACTCACTACAATCTTTTACTTTTGACAGATGAGTTCGGATACATGCTATGCCAACAGTCAAATTAATTGTGCGTATTGTATAATTATCACTTGCTTCGACGGGGTGTAACACCAAGTCATGGGCGGCATGAACAGTGATACCAGGCTAGGCACTCACACACGATAAAAAAAGGAGAAGTCAAAAGTTAATGTAAAGGCGTGTTCATATTTAAATTAACGATAAATTAGTTAGATTTCGGTGTTGAAAATATAGTATTTTTGCGTAGTAGGTACATATATATTTGTTCAACAGTATATAGTACGCAGCCCCCAAATATAGTACAATACTATATATTATAGTACGGTTGGCAACCCTAGTCCCAGCAGTGGGGACATTATACGCTGATTATACTAATGAATTAATTCGGGCTCGATCGGTGAATGCTTTTAATCATTTGTGCTAATTATTACATGCCCATAAGACTTCAATATTCACAAGTCAATACTTGTGAATATTGAAGTCTTATGGGCATATGAAACTCACATTGAACAATTTCAATGTGAGTTTCAGGAACAAACTGGCACTAAAACAATTCTAACGGGCGTACGTATAATCGGGTATTCATATGTACGATAAAATAGTTTTAGCGGGCAAAACAACTGAATACGAACTTGTACCAACAACTCGCAATTTTAATGGATATTGATCGCTATTCGCTAACTGTATAGTACAGGACCTGTGTATTATGATACGCGTTTGATCGGAAATTTAGCGATAGTTGTATAGCTAGCGATATCAATCGTTTCCAATTGCGAAGTTTTGGTACGTAAGTTAACTGGTTTTGCCTAGATAAGACGCCGCGAATCATAATTTGTTCAACATACAACCTGACACTGACCGGCAAATTGCAAACGTTAGAAAATTTGAATTTGGCGGCTACCCTGACGCAACCACCTTAAAGAGATCTGACTATAGCGTGTGAGTATCGTGGTACAGCCTGCCGCATGTCGTGGTACAGCCGACCGTCTACCGAATTTCAGTGTTGAGATTTACTCTAACAAAACGCGTTTATTGCTACGTCGTATGGAAGCTGTCAATGTTAAGTTGTTCACTAATGTGCGGTGGTAAGTAAGGGGCTTGTTTATAAGTCTGTGGTCGACGTATTTAAGCGAGATTGGCGCGCCCATGGATTTTCTACTTTCGACGTTGAAATTATGACTATTATTGTAAATTGATTTTTAAAATCACTTTTATACGGCTCAATCAATTATTTGTTTAAAAACTGGATGAATCCGATGTTTTTTAGGTGACTATTTTGAGAATAAACAGCCGAAATAAACTCAGATGTGAGTCTCTCTCGGCGCCGCGTTGTAAGTTGGCACTTGCAGGTCCAACGGCACGCTCGATGTTCCTTAAGTTAGGGCCACATTCGGGATATTCGGCGAATAACTTCGGTGTGAGAAAGAGACAGAGCTATACAGGACGTCTGAAACAGTTCGCCGTATCCCGCCAATGTGGCCCTAGCATTAGGGTTAGGGCGTCACTTTCCATAGTCGTAGTATGTTGTAAATTGTTGTAAATAAGTGCGTGTTGTCTGTTGGTCGGCACTCGGCAGTGCGTGGCGCTGCTGGAAATGATTGTTTAATTAAATTAATATGTAATGTACTCCTAATTAATTGTATTGTAATAAATTAACTTGCCGTAAAGCTGCCGTTTTATTTATCTACCTGTTCGTGCCGCTGACTAAGCTGAAGCTTCCCAGTCTTCATCCGGAACTGAACCATATTTGCATAATATATATAAATGTTTGTTTTCTTATGATACGCGTTATCACACTCGCTTGTAGGAATATATTTATTTTCGGATAGACGGTGTTACGGTTGCGAATCATATTTTAATCAACATAAAACCCGACAGTGACCTGCAAATTTGAATGTCTAACTTTTGGGATTTTTCTGATTTTTGGGATTTTTAATTAAGGGATTTTTTTTTCTAATTTTTGTTAGACTTAGACGGAGACACTGCAGTCTAACAAAAATTATCACTTTAAAGCTCGCAATATTTTTTAAAGACCTATCCAACGACATCCCAAACTATGGGGTACGGGAGAAAAAAAAACATCCCTTCTGTACAGGAGATACCCTAAAACAAATATTTTTCGAGATTTTATTTTACCACGTTGTCGGCGCAACTTATGTGTATATTCATGCCAAGTTACAGCTCTAGTACTAAGAGAGAGATATGTGTGAGACTGCCAGGTTGGTCGAGTAGTCGCAAGCACGACTACTAAGCATGAGGTCCTGGGATCGATTCCCGGGTCGGCCAATGGTACAAAAAAATGTTTATTTCAACTACCTACATCGAGTTATAACGCTCATGATTTGGAGATCGCCTTTTAAGCAAGGAGTTGCTTGTGTTAGGTGACTCCGCTCTTCCACTTAACATTTAACAATGTATGCAAAGGAAAAAAAAAACTATAAATAATAGTGTTATTGGGTTATTCCATCAGGAATTTCGCAGTAGCAGCCACGGAATCTGAATTTGTGCCCGCTTGATAGGAATAGGCTCGCCCCTATAACATAGGACTTTAACACACCTGGCGAAATGTGGGTGTACGATTAGGTACACCTCTGTGTGTATGAATATAATATATATGCTCCTTTACTTTACTAACGTTGAGGCGACGATATGGCTTAAAAACCGGTTTATTTTGGCGCTATATTTTCATTGTGAACCATCAAACGCCTTGATAGGCGCTATTTATTCTGATACCGTTTTTTATACACTGTACTGTGTATATGTGTCCTGGTTGCCGCCCATTACATACCGAGTTTCCTCCGTGCTCGGAAAGCACATTAAGCCATTGGTCCCGGCTGTCATTTGTAGATCTTTGACAGTCGTTACAGGTAGTCAGTGACCCGAAAGTCTGACAACCAGTCTTCCCAAGGGGTATCGTATTACCCAGTACTAACTGGGTTGTGGAGGTCAGACAGGCAGTCGCTCCGTGTAAAATACTGGTATTCAGCTGCATCCGGTTAGACTGGAAGCCGACCCCAACATAGTTGGGAAAAAGCTAGGCTGATGATGATTTGGTGTTCTCTGTGGATAGCTGATATAATATTATTATATATTTTTTTTAGGTTGTTTTATTTTCCGGTAACAAAATAATCAGATTTGCGGGTGATCTTATTCGTGATGAACACCCCATATAGCTCCCCATGGGTAAAATATTCTTTTCTTATGTAAATGCCAACCAAAGAGAATGTTTGCCACTGGGACTTGTTAATAGTAAACAGGGCAAATGATGTTTTATGGGAAACTGGAGTTGCTTGAACTATATACGTAGGTCCGTGGGAATCATTGGAATTCTCGTGATCTGCGCCAACTGGCCAGCTCCTGGTCCGATGAGAATTGTCGCTACAATTAAGTTATCTTTTATTAGTACCATTGCACTTGTTAGGTTATTAGTACCATTGCACTTGTTAGGTGGGCTTAAATTTCTTAAAAGCATGATAGGTGTTCCGATTTTCAATAGCAGTTCGTCAGGTGGCAGGCCAGATGGATTAAGGGAGTTCTAAAATTCTTGCCGATAGTGGACTGCATCATCGATATTACCCACTGTATCAATGGACTTGTAGGTTTTGACCTTTTTGTAAAATTATTCTATTGATATTTTTGATTATTGACTACAACGTTGGCCTAGTGGTCGAAAGCACAACTGCTGAGCAGGAGGTCTTGGGTTCGATTCCCGGGTTGGGCAAAGTGTCACTGGGTTTTTCCATCAAGAATTTCTCAGTAGCAGCTACGGAATCTGGATTTGTACCCGGTAATGGCAATAGATTCACCCCCTATTACATGGAACTTAGCATAACTGGCGAAATGTAGGTGTACTATTAGGTACACCTCTGCCTAACCGTTCGGGGATTACCGGCGTGATGTTATGTTATGTTATTTGTATATTATTGATTTCATTGACTGTATCGTCCTTAGGTGAGACGATAGCCCTTGAACAAAGCCAATGAATATCTGTATCTAGTAAATATTCAAGGTCAGGATATACTGCATCTATCCTATTCTATCTAGTAACTGCAAGCTGTGAACTATCCTACCCAGACTCTCTTTTATACCGATTTCCGCAGCGGTAGCGCCCAAAGTTGGAGAAGAGAAAGACCCGTCTCCAACTTTGAGCAGCTATTGTGGAAAATCGTTAACCATATTTCCGATTAGGTGGGCTCTCATGTTAGTACGTAAATTAAAATTTGAGTTATACTTCATAAGGGCAATGATTTTAGACATGCCTTAATGATGTCCGCACGTGTCCCTTTTGTGAAGGCGTAAACTGTCTGCCGAAAGTCACCAGCAAACATAAAAGTTACACCATCTACGACAGCGACTGAGTTTCTAAAGTCCTTAAGTGTTCGATTCAACATGAGCTTGACTCATGGTACATTCTTCCCATATTATCAGTGACGTAATCTCATAACAACTGACCAAGGGGCATGTTCTAATGCGGTTCGTGAACGTTGGATGGCATTTTGCGATTTATTAATTTTATATTATCTTTGAAACTATTTAACCGATCAACATACTGTAAAGGGCAAATCTTATCTCTATGATATCCTTGTGATCATAAAAATATTTTTTTGTATAAAGTTTAATATTTTGTTGTTTAAAAAATCGTCCAAATGTAAGTATGTCGAAAAATACTTTTTTAATACATAAAAGCTACTATATCTGTTAAAATATAAAAGATAGAAATATAGTGTCGCGGACTTTTTAGTAGAGCTATTTAAAACGGACCAGTTTGCCTTACATTGTTTTCAATTATATACCACGGTTTAAGCAGCGCATGCAAATAACTCTGTTTTGAGAGGTATTTTTTTCCGCCTGGCCCGACAATAATTGTGATAGCTCGGCTATTATGCATGCTATCAATATAATTTATAGTCTATAGCACTCACGAATAATGTAGTTTTCCACCAGTGAAACAATTTTTAAAATTGGATCATTAGTTCTGGAGATTACCCCCTACATACGAACTTACAAACAAATTTTACCAATTTATAATATTAGTTTAGATTGCACTCGACTATCACTACTACTTAGGTTCCTCAAGAAGGTTGTAACAGTCTGAAAAGATCACGCACCTCTTTTCTTTCTTCTTTTCGAACATGGAAAGGCGTGTGCTGTCATCGTGACAGGTGTCCGAGTGCCGTGTGAGTGAGTGGAGAGGACAGTGAGGACACAGAGCTGATGCAGTCAATGGGACGAAGCGCGCGCCTGGGGCCCGCCGCCCGCTATCTGCCCGCGCCACGCACCTCCTCTAGCGCGCACGAAGGTACGCATCGGTAGGTCAAGTGCCAGTCCCCCAATACGTCCCCATACACGATGACTTCTATCTTCAGAACCATCTGATCTTGGTTTAGCCCTCCCCCTAACACTGTGGGACCGCAGAGTTCGTTGTCGGACCTTAAAGTTCTGCCCAACAATAAGACATTACGCTCAGAGCCAGTATCAGTAGGTGAAAATTTTTAAGAAAAAAATGCTGAAGATAAGAAGAAAGCGCGGTCCGAGGGAATTCGCACAACTAAAGTTATGTTAATAGCTTACTACAATTCACGCAAACTTATTAGCATAAGTATATCTATCTGCAATGATAAAAGGCTAAAAAGAAAATATAATCTATCGGGGGTTTAGTTAATAGTAGGTATGACAATAGACTCAAAACCCAAGTTGGACGCAGCAAGGAAAACCTGCTCAGGTGGAGATTCATTGGTGACTCTGCCCTAGAGTGTAAATGTGGTGATGTTCCACAAACGATGGGGCACTTAATATCGTGTCCTGTTGTTTGTTCACTACAGGAACTGATGGACGCTACCGACAGCGCCAAACTAGTAGCTCAGTTCTGGGCCGACACAATATAGATTGCCATCGACACGCGAGAAGAAGAAGAGGGGAACAATCAAATAAACAAAATAATTTTACTTAATTTTTGATTTATTTTTTGGTTTTTACCATAGTTTAGGTTATCAGTTTTATCCAAACAACATAAATTTAAAAAAGGTCAAACAAAAATAATTACAATCATAAATAAAAATAATTAACATTGGTGGCTCCCACTACACTTTTTTCACATAACCTCAAAATGTAAAAAATGAAAAATTCATATAACCAAGTTTTTGGTTTTTTATTTTTATCTTTTACAAAACATTTTTTTTTTACGAAATTTGGTGAAAACTTACCTTTTTATGTCCCAATCACACTATTTTTTTTTCACCTTATTTCGACTTAATAACGAAAAAGCATTTTGAATCGAAAATTTTCACGTCAAAATATGTTTTTTTTTTTAAAGTCGGTGGGCTTTTTGTTCGTTGAAATCTCTACTTTCTGATGGTGTAAAAAATATACATTACTATGGTAACTAAAAAAAACTCGATTCCGAAATTTTCACAATTGTCTTGAAGTAACTCAGTCTGCACGTGTATTTTTATGAACGATGCTATTCACTGCTCTGTGTCTCGAATACTGGCTAACGGTTTCAATGTTGCTACCTTGCAGAAAAAATACCACTAGTTTACCCTTAAAAACTCACCCCTATCCACTTCCCGACCTCAGATCGCCCGTAAATTATTTTTATTTTCATTTTTGTTATATTATATATATCCTACTATTTTTTTATAGTTTCAAAAGTTATCGACCCTGGTCTAGTAGGGTAGGGTTATGTAGGGTAGGTGGGGTAGGGTAGAAAAAAATGCGGATCACAACTAATAAAAAATAAAATCGATGAAATAAGTGGAGTGTTGACTTATCTAATTAACCTGTCCTTTTCACAAGGGGAGTTTCCCAAAGCATTAAAAAGATCTATTGTTAAACCGATATTTAAAAAGGGTGATAAAGCTGATACAAAAATTATCGCCCCATTACACTAATACCCATCTTGACAAAAATATTTGATAAATGTATGTATCAAAGAATAACTAATTATTGTGAGAAATTTAATAACGTCAAAAAAGAGCAATTCGGTTTTCAAAAACATAAGTCTGCGTCTTTAGCCATCTTTTCAGTTTTGAAAGGAATACTGACCAACACCAACAACAATGAGCTGACGACAGGGTTATTTTTTGATCTATCAAAGGCATTTGATCTAGTTTCACATGACATATTATTACAAAAATTAGAGGCTGTCGGAATTAGAGGACTGCCACTTAAGTGGATATCGTCATATCTAACTGACCGACAACAGGGTGTCATTGTCACAAAACTTGACGAAAGGACATGGCACAATTTTCGTCTGACTATAAAAATCCAAAAACGTGGCGTCCCCCAGGGTAGCATATTGGGTCCTATTTTATTCTTACTCTACATAAACGACATAGTAAATAGCCAATCATAAATGCTTTCTTTTTGCTGATGACATTTCCATAATTGTTACTTCCGATAAAAAATGTAAATCAATAATTGATCATGAAGCGGACATAAATAATACAATAGATAATCTAATTAATTGGTTAAATAATAGTGTAGTGAGTAGTCATTGACGAGCTTTTAGACTGGAAAGCTCAGATCGATAATGTATGCGATTAAATAAATAAATTTGTATACGCCCTTAGACAGATTAAAAAGGTTACTAATATAAAAAACTGCTGTGATGTCATACTGTGCATATGTTGAGTCCTCGTTGCGATATGGTTTAATTATGTGGGGAAATAGTACTGACCACAACAGAGCATTTGTCGCCCAAAAAAAATGTTTACTAACCATATACGGGATTCCATCTGATGAATCATGTCAACCAATATTTAAAAGGCTTAGTTTGCTACCCTTGCCTTCATTATATTTGTATGAAGCATGTATGTTTGTTAAGAAATATAAAGGATTGTTCAAAACAGCAGAGGAAATAAGTTCTCGAGTCGCCGTGATCAATACAGACATACTAGATGAGCTCCCTACATTAGCAAAATATAATAAAAGCTGTCTGGCTATGTGTGTGCGTGTTTATAATAAAGTACCTAATGTATTCAAAATATTAAATTGCAGGTTATTCAAAATTAAATTATATAAATGGCTGAATGAAAATAGTTTCTATAGCATTAAGGACTTTTTTGAACATAAATTATAATGTTTGTCAATTCAAATTTGTTTATTCGTGTAAACTTGCATTCTTTAATTTTAAGCAAAACATGTATGATCTCATAAGCTATAATAACACTAATAACTACCATGTTTTACGCAAATAAATTATCTTATCTTAAAAAAATGTAATGGGTGTCTAATGAGATCCACCGGGGCAAAATGGTAGCCCAAAATATTATTTACTCTTAAAACGTAAATTAGTTAGTTTTATGTTTGTACCTACTTAAAACAATTGTACGGTCTCATCGCCGTACATTTTGCTGCTTACTCGGCAACCTACTTTAGGCCAACGACGCGCGTCATAATTTAGCGTAATAAACTAACATGATTAATGAATTCAATCTGAATCAACAACTGAGAGAAATAATCGCCTTCTACTCTAGTACTGTAATTTAGTCTTAACTTAAATTAACTTAACTACTTAGTGCATCTTAGTTGAACGTGTTTCTCTTACTAACTAAACTTACAAATCTTCACGACAAATCAATGTACGGAGTTAACTACTACATCCCGTACAACAATTATAGCCTAAAACAAAAATCACAAACATGATCTTCAGTGGAATCAGTTCCTGAAAATAAAGCAAGTGCCGCGATGCGACTAGTCACACGACGTGGGTCTGCGTCGTTCTGTACTACTACTGTATAACTTGTTTAGATACACGTAAACTAGGTTAGCTTTCATTACCCCGTAGCTCCTATACCCACGTGTAATTAAGTGAATTTTATTGAAACTTAAGTAAGGGAACTAGTTGAGTTCACGCGCCAGGAGAACCGATTAACGAAGACCCAACATCTAGTTGGCACCAGGGCCTCTGACTGCCAATTGTCACCTTGTGTTCCAGGTAGCTAACTCGCATGTCGGCGCGCTCGTCGTCGGGCTCGTGGTCCGGCGTCGGTCGCTCGCCGCCCGACATCATCGACCTCGACAAGTTCATGCGCGGCGCCGTGCGGCCCACGCGCGGAGATGCGCACACGCTCAGATGGCGAGTCACACTCACTTCTAACATATAATGAACGGGACAGAAGGTCGTATCTATTGGCGCGTGGACTTATTCGTGACCTACGCCGCCATCTTGGTTTAGCAAAACATTTACCAGAAGCGTCCCCGGTCAAACTCCCAACGTGTCTGTGTGCTTGCGCCTGTGTTCGCCCTTTGTATGGACACCGTGGAGACAACCTCCTGTTCCGGTCTGATTTGTATCTCATGTGTCTGTACTACCTACTACCTATAGCCTAAAGCCTTAGAGTATTATCTATGCCTAAAGCTACGGGCACATTACTATGTCGTGATGCGGGATAGTCCAATCAAAACTCGTTGTGATTTTACGTCACCGTGAACATAGATTCATATGATTGGCCTATCCCGCGCCACGACACAACACGACACGGTAATGTGCCCGTAGCTTTAGTTTGGTCGCGTGTGTATTGTAATGTTTCCTGTGACAACGATACAGCGGTGACAAGCTGGTGGTGGACGCGGGCGGCGTGGACCGGTCGCCGGGTGCGGCGGCGGTACCCGCCCCCACCACGCCGCTCGCGCCCCCCGCGCCCACTCTCACCGCACCCAGCGACTCCAGCGACAGCCTCCCGCGCCCGCACGGCAAGCGCTTCTCCCACGACTCCGGACTGTCCGACACCAGCTACGCAAGACGCAAACATCGCCCGCACAGGTACCCGCCGCTTATCGTAACTCTACTTCTATGACGCGTTGAGACTATTCATTAGATACTCTGTGCAAGCTTGACATGGCAACTGTGCGATACTAATACTGGTGTTCAAACGCAACACAAAGCCCAAAGCGCGATGCAGCTTCAAAAGAATCGCTGAATCACGCGATTTTGCTATTGCGACCGAACGAAAAGTTGGCGAAATGAGATGCAGTAGTGCGTCAGTCACGTGATCACGTCACCCATCGTCCATAAACTCTAACATTCCAATAGCTCCTTCCTCTGCACTCCGTACATCATTTCGATAATTTATTCCCAATTGTAACATTGTCCTCAAGCACCCGGGTGTTGCACAGGCGCGCGGTGGGCGGCGACGGCAACGGGCCGCGCGCGCCGCGCTCGCAGGCGGGGGCGGCCGGCGCGGGCTCCAGCGCGTCGCTGCGCGCCTTCCGCGCGGTGTGCGAGCGCACGCTGCTGGACCAGCAGGCGCAGATCGCGCGCGTGGCGCAGCTGTGCGAGCGCCTGTCCGAGCGCACCCCCGCCCCCGCCCCCGGCGCGCCCCCGCCCGCGCGCCGCCGCTCCGAGCGCTCCGCCACCGACAGCAGCGACGTCAGCTCCAGCAGCCGCAGCACGCGCGACCAGCGTCGCAAGGACAAGCATCGGGTAACCGCCGCACACACTATTATAAATAAATAAAATGCATTTATTTCAGGTAACAATGACACGGCAGCTATATTTTATTAAAAAAAAATATCAAAATCAAAAATAGTAGTAAACTAATATTTAAATGGAACGGCCACTGCAGGGTATGTGTCAGCCACAGCATGCTCGGTGTAGGGCTACAAACTAATAGTCACCAGCATGGGCGTCGCCGGGGGAGTGGACAGGCCGGGGGGAGGGCGCTGGCCCCCAGCCCCCTAGACCTAGAGGCTCAGGATTTTTAAAAGTTATAACTTGTCTAGCCTGCTGCCACAGTACCTACAGGCTACAGGTCAGTGTCAGGTTGTATGTTCATGAAAAACTGGCCAAGTGTGAAGTGCGGGTCGGTCTCGCGCACGAACGAACGTACCATTATCTATACAACATTATTTCCTTTATTTATTTTTAGACATACTTATTACATTTTTAAATATTTCAATATAAAACAACAACAAAAAAAACATTTTTTACATTACACCGCGCTACCCTGACACTTCCACCTTAAATAGTAAACTTAACCCTTACAAATCTGCTTTTACTCGCACCACTTTTATCGCTCATTTTTGTATTTGTCTGTGGAAGCATGCTTTCTTAAAATGTAAAGAATAATATTATAAGAATACCTTTCTACCCCCCCCCCCGTCCCTCTATGCCAAAAGCTGGCGACGCCTTTGCACCTACTGTGTATTGTCTCTGCATCACCCTAAGGTAGACTGGTAGAAAATGCCCAAAGTATTCAGGTCCCCCTTTGTGCAGTTTTTACTTGAACATAAAGTTTTACTTATACATAAATAGCCGTATTTTGTATAGAGTTGAACAATATACATATTTTTTACATGCGTACCTCACGTTTTTTTCTTCAGTGTTGCCAGCTTATTGTGTAGACAAGCTCCCTCACTGAGAGCCTTACCGCCAGGTACTGACCGGTAGCTCCACACAATGTTCTGCGCAGACAGACGAGTGCAAGACCTACAAGATCATCATGAACAAGCTGGACGAGCTCAACCGGCTGTTCGTGGCGCGCGCGCGCTCCCCGCCCCCCGCGTCGCGCGTCGCGCCCCCCCTCGCGCGCTCCCCTCCCCGTGCCGCGTCGCGTCGCGCCCCCGTCTCCTCGGGCAGCGTGTCGGTATCCGACAAGCTGGTGTCCACCGAGCCTGACTGCGCCGAGCGGTCGCGCGACATATCGCGCGACATGACGCGCGAGCTACAGGTCTTGCACAACGTCGTCACGGTAATTCCAACCGACACTATTTATTTTAAACAATTTTGTACATACACGTACGCGCTGAGGTAAGTCCCCACTTATAACAATTGCGTCTCTGAACAAACCAAAATAGTTACCCAACTGTTATTCAGACACTGAAGACACAAAAGCCGTTTATGAATTGAAATGGAGACTTTGACCGCGCTAGCATTAAGCCGGTGCTAGCGGTCACAGTGCTGCACTAATCGCTATTATTGGTCGTGTGTGCGATACAGATCCGCGGCGGCTCGACGTACGGCACGTGCGGGCCGTGCGGGGCGGGTGCGGCGCGCAGGGGCGGCTCGTGCGTGGGGGGGGCGCGGCCGGCAGCGCGCACGCTCGCCCGCGCATGCGCGCTCGACGGCGCGCCCAGCGACGCGCAGCCGAAGCACATCGCCACCGAGAGGTACCCTGCTTATGTTAGATGGCAAACCAACCGACACCCCACCGTTCTACGGTAAGTAATCATCGCCTATGAGGCCTTGCCATATCATAAAGCTGAAATGCGTCAGGTGCCTGTAACTACCCCGGCACACATACCCTTCACGCAACAATGCTTGGCAGCAGACATGGGTAGGAGTGCTCTGGGCGAGCTTCTTCTCACAGGGTTTAACTTTAAGATCTTAACAAAAATTGTGAGAAACGTTGTATCGATTGTGTTTGGTATAGCGTGATGCAGTGCGAGAGCCGCCCGGGTACCGGCACCAGCGGCGGCGACCCGCGCTGCGGGTTCGACCTGGACGACCCCGTGCATGTGAGTGCCACACGACGCGTTCTTCTCAAGTTCTTATTCTCGTTACAATCTCGCTCTCCGACACACGAGGGCGGCACCCGACCACTGACGTACAAGATGGAGTTGTATAGTATGCTTTCTGTATAGCTCTCCTTCCCTCACTCACGTTATACTCAAATAATACTGCTATAGGTGATGGTACTGGTAATGTCCCAGGACAACTATTCGCGCGGGTTTCATCCCCTACACAATTTGGTTGACACAATTATTTTTTTATGATTGCCAGTAGAAAATGGGCATTTGATTCATCGATAACTGTGAATAAAACTCTTTTTTAGTCACTGAGTGAATAAAAATCTTTTGGTTCTGCTTTGCACGAGTGATTTACTATTTTAATTTAAAATAAGTTGTGTGCATAGCGAAAAATATATCAAATTAAACCTTCAGCAAAATCGGACGGCAATTGATTTTATTTATATAGATTAATTGTATTTGTCCCTGTATAATCAATGATTCAGTTGTACTCGCAAGCGAAGCGGTTGCAAGCGATGTCGGCGACGACGCGGCGCGCACGTAGCGTGGAGCCCAGCGGGCGGCACTACGAGCGCTTCGGCCAGTTCGAGCACGACGAGCGGCGGTCGCCGGGCGCGGCGCCGCGCACCCGCGATCATGCGCGCGAGCGCACGCGCGAGCACTCGCTGTGCTCGCTGTGCCGCGGCTACTGGCGCTCGTTCACGCACTACCTCGCCGCACAGATCTTCTGTTGCCCTGACGCCCGCGCCGCCGGCGCCGTGCGGTGACGAGTCATTGTTTTAATTATATTATTGCAAATATATCATACTTCTGAACTCAAAGACCGCTTTTTATTTTAAATATTACTTACTACACACGCGTATTTGGTTGTTATTGGGATTTGGTTTGCTGCCCTGTCATCCTATAAGGGGAGTATAGGGGATGCACTGTATCGACGCCGTACAGTGAAAACCTCGTAAGTGCAAAAGAAGTAACTTTTCAGGAGGAAGAAAAAATTTCGTGCTGTAAAATTTTTGTACGGCGTCTTTTATGTTTTTGTATTCATTTCCAATGGAAATTAATTATAACTGTATGGCGTCGTTATGGAATTTTCTAACATGATCGTTTTGTAACAACATGAGTGCTGCTGGTCGGTGATTCTGCCACTGAGCACTATATAATACTGGTAGATTCGGCTATTGAATGGCATTGATGGGAGGACGGAGGTGCTATTATACCAAAGTGTTGTTTGCAAACATTTGTGAAATTGTCTGTGGAATATTTATTGTGGGAACCGATCACTTTTCCGCAATTTTTTTGTTCGAATTTCATTTTACCGAAAACTATTGACCGACATCTTTTTTGCTGTATACATTATTTCACATATTTTTAGATCATCGAAGTATCATCTGTCATACGTATTATTTTACCGAACTTTATTTCGCCGATTTACAAAATAACTTTTTGCTATTGGCCGAAACCTCTTTTGAACTTTTTTTATTTGTCAAATGATTTATTTGCCATATTTTCACCACACCGAAACAACATTTTGCGGAATATTATTCGGTTACAAATATACAGGATGTAAACAGACTTTTCACGACGCCGTCAACCAAGCATTATGTATGTACTCTAAGTAACTTTGCGCAAAAATGAGTGCTGGGAAACGACTTTTTTTTTGGGCTGAATAATCACGTTTTACAGTAGCACTCAATGTAACGCACTCAAAACATTGTGCTGATGGATGGATTAAATGAAAGGGTGTCCTGGAGGTGTTTTAAGTAAAAATCATACATTAAAAACATGTATTTAAAAAAAAACTTGTGAAAAAGTTGGAACTTTGTCCCCTAATATCTCCGTAACTAGAAGGTTCCCAGGTATGGTCTAGAACAAAATAATGATCGCAATGACGGGGAGAACACGTTCCTTTCGACTTCTTTCACCCTTTATAGTCGGTTACTTGGTAGCATTTTCAATATTAAAATAGTGTCATCAAAAGTCGATATGTTGTGCTACAAAATTTAGTGACAGAAACGAATCGCTGCAAAACCGACTCCACGTAGTCTTGTCTGCCCTACCCCTAGAGTGTATTAGAAACCCGCGTAGGCGCGGAGGGGTAGGGTGGCCCGCGAGCTAAGGAGCAGGTGGTTTTAAGGCCCGCCGCCGCAGCTGAAGCTGGCCGGCGCCGGCCCGGCCAGCAAGCTGAAGCTCCGGTGGTGAGCGTTAAAACCATCTGCGACGATAAGCTCGCTTGGGGCCACCCAAACCCCGCAGCGCTGGAGCCGTGACAGAGACAATGCTTGCTGAATGTTGCATGCCTGCTTGCATGCTGCATGCTTATTTGCACGCTGCATACTTGCTTGCATGCTGCATGCCTGCTGCATGCCTGCTTGCATGCCTGCTTACATGCTGCATGCCTGCTTGCATGCTGCGTGCCTGCTGCTTGTATGCAAACAAGCATCCTTGTTCGCATGTTTCTTACTGGGACCACTTAGAACCACTTTTGTAACTGTTTTATTAAGTGCCATTACAGTTGAAAGATTTTTTTATAAATTTTTAAGGATATTCAGTGTTTAATTAATTTAATTCACCTATCATAGATCATGAATTTCATCTATTTGCTTATTAGATTAATTTATTCCTCCCAGAAATGGACTACGAGTTCGTTTAGTACTTAAAACTAAGATGTACAGACGCCAGCACGTCAACCTACCCGAATCTGTCAGATTTTCCCAACCAACCTTGAACTTAATGTCATAGAGATAAAGTTGAAAATCTAGTAAAGAAATCTGACAGATTGTAGTAGCTTGATGTACTGGCGTCTGTACTATCAGGTTTTAGTTTAAATCAACAGTAAGTCAGTAGGTATCATCATCATCATCATCAGTCTCCTGCAAGTCAGTATACTAGTACATTATTTTGTAGAGAATGTTAGGAATATACTACGACTTCACGTTCCCATGTAATGTTCCCTAATAATGCCAAAAGAAAACGCGCTCACGTGAGCGAAGTTGCGGCTACAGCTAGTGGTAATTAAAACAGTGGTATAATGAATGTTCGGAAACATAATATTTCGGACAAATGTTTTTCCGCTAAGTGTAACTTCGGCTAAGTGTAACTTCGGTAAAAAGTTTTTCGACCAAATGAAACGTCAGAGTAACGAAAATAATCGAATTGATAATAGGTCAACTGATACAGTGGCAGACGTGACTTCGATGAAGTAAAAAAAAACGAAACGATAATAGTTGAAAAGTTTTAGGTGAAATGAAATTCGGTCAAATATTTTTCGAACTTATGATAGGTAACCATTTATTGTATTAAAAATAAGATAGCGCTGTTATAGTTCCGATAAAACCCACGCGCCAAAAGGTTTATGCAAATACAACGATGGCTACCGTTTCTCAACAGCTGCAGAAACCCCAATTTTATGCACAGATTATTAATATGCATAATCATTGTACAAATCAGCAAGCACGTACGTTATGGTGTTGCTCCCGGCTGTCGTTTGTAGCATATCTTTGACAGTCGTAAGGTAGTCAGTGGCCCAAAAAGTCTGACATCCAGTTTACCAAGGAGTATCGTATTACCCAGTATTAACTGAGTTGCGAGGAGTTGCTCCATGTAAAATACTGGTATTCAGCTGCATTCTCTTAGGCTGGAAGCCGACCCCGACATAGTAGGGAAAAGGCTAGGCAGATGATGAATCATTGCACAAATCAGCTAGTTTTCAACTTATGAAGTAGCCTCTCAATTCCGAACTACTTTAATTATTATTTGGAGAAATGTTGGTGTTCTAATGTAGCTGTACAATGGCCGACACTCCCGCCTGATCACCACTAAGCTTATTTTTGCTTGCACTTACAACATGAAGTGCTCTCTAGCCGGGCGGGGCGCCTCCGTATGATTCACGCGAATTTTTTTTTAACTTATGATGCGGAAAAAGAAGAACATACCTATATCACCTAATTTATAAGTATACCTAACCCTTCGGGGATTATTGGTGATGTTATGTTATGTTTATTTTAGCGAATCTACTTTTTTTAACAAAATATTTCAACTACCTACTCAGACGCGATCAGAAGGGTTCTCTGGGAAGCAGCATACACAGCGGTCTGCACTGAAGAAGATTGCGACACTCGCGACTGTAGTTAACTTTTAAGGATTTTCATTTTTATTTTTTTCCTCCTCCATTTGAACTTTAACTTAGTGTGCCAAATCACTCCCCCGGGCCCGTGATTCTACAAGTGTTGGGCCAACAGGGCGCATGCTTTGGGATAACCGCTTCAGGTTCGGCTAGAAGTGTTAGTCGTGTAGCACTACAACTACAAAAAGTACTACATCACCATCTATGACACAATGATGAACTAAACATCGAAATCCGATAACGCGCAGTTAAAATCATTCGTTAGAAGAACCCGACAAGAACTTTCTGGCCACCAGACATAACATACGTCTGGTCGGAGGATCCTCCCTTTTCCATGGGGATGAAGAACGTAACCTACCCTGTTATTCATACCCCCAAAGTCGTATCCGCGTTTAAATATAGGACAACCCACACGGACACGGTATTATGACAGCCAGCAGGGATAACGGCTCTGAATGAGTAGTAGCTCGATACCATGAGACTCAGATCAAGTAAATAAGGTACTTGATCTGAGCCACGTTGATACAGTCGACCGTCGTCGAAGAATGTTGGATCGATGTTCAGCCGCCCGTCGATCGACCGCTGCCCGGCTACACGCCTAGAACCTCAACCACAACGCATCATCCAGTGGTCTATGCACGACGCGTCGATTAATCACACCTCCGCGGAGTCTCAGCGTCGTCTGACAGAAGAGCTCTCTGGCCGCAAACACACGTCAGCGAAAAAAGAACTAGTTGACAGAACAGAACAAAAGAAAATTTCGGCCATGACACAATCAAAATTACATGTGAAAATAGTGAAATAAATTAAAACCATGCGTGCAATCATCAACACAATGTAGTGGGCTGCAACGGACTACGAAAACGTCACAAATATGAAAAATTCAAGCCTTGGCATCTGGTGGCTTCTCTGTCTATTGCTACAGGTAGGAGCGAGAGCGCGAGTGGCCGGCGGCAACAGCGCGGCGGACTGACGGGCCCGGCCGCCCGGCCCGCTGGGTAACAAGCCGTCGTGCTACCCTGAACCAGGATAATGTGCGGTGCACAATGCTTTCAAATTGACATTATTCATTCGTGTGTAATTGTTGTCGATGATATAGTGGTCGCAAGTTTTACTACCGAGAATGAGATCCTGGGTTCGATTCTCGGGTCGAGCCTAGTAGCTGCCCGTTGACTGGATTTGTGCCCAGTTGTTAGCATTTAAATTACATAGGACTTTAACATAACTGGCGAAATGTGGGTTTACCTGAGATCTACAGAGCACAGGCTTACCTTTCGAGGACGATGTTAATGTTATACATATTATGCCAAAAGTATTGCGCAGTTCAGAGCTTCGTGGATTGTCTCCCGTGCTTACCCCGCATGTGTTGGCGGCAGGTGGTGGGTGCCTTTGCCTGCTGCGGCAAGAAGTCGTGCCGTCCGCCGCGCTGCCCCGGCGGCTGCAAGCCCCGCTACTGGTGACGGCACGGATGTGTTCAACCTCACACAACTTTAAAAGAATTGGAAGCAAGGGACAACCACAGGGAACTGTACTATGGTGAGTCACGTTACGCTATTTGGCAATGGTTCGCCCATGTCTGCACCTTTCCACCTTGAGATGCGTGTCACGAGTACTTACTACTCTAGTGTTGCAACCCGCGGCGACATCTTTCCCTAACAAAATTTTAGAAATCGGTACCTAAGTTAAACGTTGTTAATACCGCTCATAATTCTGGGAAGAGAACTGTGTGTGACTTGAAATACAGGCTCAGCCTAGCTCATGTCAGTTCTCATCCTTTGTGCTCAAGTCTAACTACTTTTAATACTGTTCAACATGTTTTATTTTAAGGAGAAATGAATGCAGGTACCTACTAATATTAACTCTAATACGGTTTGGATTTACAAAGTGACAGACCCTTCACGAAGCAGTAAACCAAGCATTCTGTACATAAGACTAAATAACTGTACGCCAAGGAACTTAAATACTAACTGGAATGATTACGAACAAAATCTTGATATCAAAAAACCGTTTGGCAATGAAGTTTATCTCATACATATAGAGTTCGTATTATTTTAAGTCATTCAAACGCTTTCGCGTTGAAGTCGTATTTTCTCAAGTGCTTTTTATTGTATTCAAGTGAAATCTTTTACTTTAAATATGGAAGATCGTGTTGTGTGAACGGGTGTAATACTGAGGGGTTTATTGGATGTAGAATATCTGTTTTTAAAAACTTTGTTTACAAATTACGACTAGGGTGACAATGTTCTAGATATATATACGGGGATCAAGAAAATATTGTAAAGAATACATCTTTTCTATTTCCAATATCGGTATTCTATATCCAATATTTCTTCTTGGCGCATACGTACAAAATAAAAATAAAATTATTTTGTAATGCAGTATAAAATAATTTATTGAAAATAAACATTTGAAATCCAATTACTTTTTTAAAACCTTTCCATTTTGGCGGCAACTGTCGATTCAACCTTGTTTTTTATTCGACACAAAGTAGCGGGTCAAATCCAAGAAGTTTAAATAAACTCTTTGGTCAAATTAAATACTATTAATTTATTTTTTAAGATCACAGTAATTCTTATAATATTTTGAAATCATAACATAACATCACGTCTGTAATCCCCTGAAGCGTTAAGCACAGGTGTACGTAATAGTACACTCACATTTCGCCAGTTATGAAATTATGTCATCGAAATTTTAGCATAATAAAATAGCAAAGTTCATAGTCGTACGTAGTAAAATTGTACGTGCAGTTTTTTCATAAATGAGAAAAAATAACTGTTCGGAGATCATGCTTGTCGTCGACAGCTGTAGTTTGCTGTAAAATATTAATACTACTATTTGTTTCCATGCAGATTCCCCAACAACATAAGGCAGGGAGGGAACATGGATGCGTTTTAGTCAGTACAAGTCTGACATTCCCTTCCGCTTCACCCAGAGCGGGAGGAGTCATTTGATGATTTTCCATCCGAAAAAAAAAAGATTACCGACTAATACCAAAAGCCAACAATTACATAAAACCATACGTTCAATAATTAATTAAAAGTTGTTTATACTAACTAATTCAAGAAAACAAGTTGACGGTTGGAGCCTCCCTTTAAGTAAAAAATACCTATACAGAGTGTAAACAGACTCTTCACGAAGCCGTCAACCAAGCATTATGTACATCAAACTAAGTAACTTAACGCAAAAATTAGTGCTGGGAAACGACTTTTTTTTGGGCTGAGAAGTCACTTTTTTCAGTAGTACTCAATGTACCGCACTCAAAATATTGTGCTGGTGGATGGATTGAATAGTAAGGGGGTCCTGGAGGTGTTTAAAGTAAAAATCTTGCATTAAAAACATGTATTTAAAAAAAAAAACCCAATATCTCCGTAACTAAAAGCTTCCCAGGTATGGTCTAGAACAAAAAAATGATCGCAATGACGGGGAGAACGAGTGCCTTTCGGCTTCGTTAACACCCTTTCTGTCATTTTGAGTCTGTTTACACATCTTATAATGTGTAGTAGAATTAATTTTATCAAATACTATTAATTTGTTTGAGGATGCTACATGCTCATACTTCATCTATGTGAATTTGTCAGCCCTGTATGCTTTAAAAACCCTTGGCACATGAAGAATTCTTTGTAACCAAACATGTAGACCACCGTGAACGAAAATAAGTGTCAGGTATTCTTCACATCATAAACCTATCCCATTACAGTTAGTTTTTGTGGCACCATTAAAAAACTAAACGCTATTGAGATGCGTTATCGCTGGAGCAGTCCTGAGGTTTTTTAGTATTATTATATCTAAAAATTAAGTAGGTATTTTTTTTCAAATGGCCTTTTATGAACAGTATGCGTTGGTTTCGGCTTCGCCAGGTCTTTTTAAACCTCGTAATTTTGAAAAAAAAAACTGCTACCCATGCAAAGCGGGGAGCCGAGCGGGGTGCTAGTAAGTGGTAACAGAATAACTGTCCCAAATGTGAGTTCAAAAATATCGAATACCCTACTAGAAAGAGATGACACCTCCCCTCGAAGTTCTCTCGCTCTGAACGCCTTTGCGTTTCTCGTACGCATTCCAATTAGTATTTAAGTTCCTTGCTCTATGCAAATATTATTTCTGGAAAACGACTCTTATTTGTATTTAACGGAGAGAACAAAAGCATTTCGGATTCGCGAAGGGTCTTTATTATTCTGGTCTGGTGCTGCGGCGTGCGGTCTGTTCATCACGCGTTGTGTGGCAGTGGTACGAGTGGGCGGCGTCGCTGTGGTGGTGGGCGCTGTGCCTGGGTCTGAGCGCGCTGGGCGTGGGCGGCTGTAAAAAGAAGACCATCTGCCGCCCGCCGCCAGGCGGCAAGCCCGGCTGCGGCGGCGGCAGGTGACGATACACACTATGTCTACACGCGTAAGTTGGTCATACTTCTCTCTTGTCTAAACTGCGACGCGAATCGTAACTGAAGTCGACACGTAGGTAGTTGCCAGGTGCGTTGGTGCACCGCAATGTTGCGTATACCCAAGTATACCTATGGGTTGTATTACGAAGCAGGTTACACGTACGGACAAGTCGATACAATAATTACCATTTCATTAACATACAACCTGACACTGGTGCCGATTCCCTTGTTCGTCTAAACTTGTGTCAGGCGCTGGTTAATTTGACAGGACTAAACGATTTATCTTCTGTCCTTTTCTTAATGAAATAGAAAGAAAAAGATGCACTGAACTTAAATTTGGTTTAATTTGTTAACAAGGGAATCGGCACCACTGACCTGCAAATTGCAAAAAACGTAAGAAAATTTGAATTTCGCAGGCTACCCTGACGCTTCCACCTTAATATAACGAACATAAAATGGAACCCCACCCTGCTCCCTCTCTCCTTATACCTACGTTGCGATTTTGGTAGCAAAATTCAAAATAAAAATGTAGCGTTGCCGTTATATTTTAATAAATACGCTTAACATGATTGTTTTCAGTCTGTCTAATTCTAAAAAGTAGTACAAGTATGATATAACTTCACATATATGATTAAAAACTGGCCAAGTGCGAGTCGGACTCGCGCACTAAGGGTTCCGTCCCATTATCTATACAACATTAGACAAAAACGGCAAGAAATCACGTTTGTTAGCCTTTAACTTACTTAACGTTTAGCCTTTTAAACTTAATTTTTAAAAGTAATTCGTAATCAATGTACACCCCATGTGGTCGTGGTTTTAAACCACGCATTTCGGTTTAAAACGGTTTTTTTGCAACTATAATCGCGTCGCGCTGCACAAGTTCGTTTTGGCTTTTAAACATGAAACACACAGAGTTCGTGTGCTGTTGTGCCCGACGAGCGACAGTGCATCGCGGATGAGGAATCCACGGTGCATGAAACACCGACATACTAGTTTTATTTTTTTCATTCTTAATTTGTTTTTTAGAGAAACAAGTGATAATGACGACTACACATCTGAACTCTCACACAGTGAACACAACACTACTGTAAGTACTAGCCTGCCTATGTCAATATTTTATTTCCTGATGGTACCGGCGCCAGCAGGTCAACCTACCTGAAACTGTCAGATTTTACCAACCAACCTTGAACCTAATGCTATAGACATAAAATTGAAAATCTATTTAAAAAAATTGACAGATTGTAGTTGCTTGATGTGCCGGCTACAATCTGTCAAATTTTTTTGTCTGTTTGTGTGACCAAAAGACACTGCCAGAACCCATTTTTATTCAGCGGTGATTGCCTGACGATATCGTACCGTCCGGGGAGACGGGAGGTCCGAAACATCGCCACCACTCATGAGGGCCTTAGAATGTAACGACGATAGACTCCCGATATATCGCCCGGCTAGTATCTGGTATCAGGTCACCGTGGCGTCTTTTCCGCCGCCCTGACCTCAAGCGACGTATTGTGTCAGCGAAGGAATATTCCTCCAAGATGCGCTCAACCACCTCTTTCTGCGAGATGACACCCTCGCTGAAAGACAAAACAATGCTACTACCTCCCATGGCCCTCTGTTGTCTACCATGACTTTGGCCACGACTGGCAAAGAGAGGTCTGCCCGGATTACTGCTGCGAGAGCAGTTTCCACCACCCAAGCAAAAGTGTAAAGGGCCGTGTCCTCGCTGTTGGCGCACTGGTGACACACGGGAGTCACCTCCTGTGTAGCCACTTTCTGCAGGTATTTTCCAAGGCAGACATGCCCAGGTAGCCTCCGTACCTTTTCGCTGCACAATCGGCTGGATAGTCGCCAAAGTTCAGCGACCAGCACTGGGCGGCTCTAGCCTCATTCTCAGTGGAGAATGAGGCTAGAGCCAAAAAAAAAAAAAAAAAAAAAAAAAAAACTGGGGCGGTGGCCCCAGAATTTAGTATCGGGCCACCCTAACGCCACCTCGGTGACCACTTCAGGCGGCGGGGGCGAACTTTCGCACTAGTGCGTCATAAGACCAACGAGGCATGACACAGCAGCCATATTATCTTTGCTCTGATATGGATAAACCAACATCAAATTCTGCGTCACTGGAATCGCAAGAGTTTTTTGTATCGAAAAAGAGGTGATTTCCAGGTCGGCTGTGTTATTGGGTTTTGCTACCAGGAATTTCTCGGAAGCAGCTAGTCTGGATTTGTACCCAGTTGATGGCAATAGACTCGCTCGATTAGCTACACATCTGCACAACCCTTCGGGGATTACAGGCGATGGTATCTTATGACAAGATTCAGACAGGACCTCTGGGCTCCCAACAGACATGTAGAAATAAAACATGTCACCCATGTCTCTCTCCCTTTCAGATATTGATTCCTGTTGTCTGTCCTTAGTCCAGGTGTAATGGTATAATACCTGTTGGCAGATGTACAACAGGCGTGAACGCATCAGCAAGCGAACTTCATCCCGACTGCAGGCTGCTAACTGGCGGCTACGTGTCAATCGTGCGGCGAGTGCTCCCACGAGCACTTGGACCCTTGTGATATTTTTATGATATATACTACTACTAAAATTAAAATAAAAAACGAAACAAACTTTTATAGTTTTTTTTTATTATTTTTCTTAAAATTAGGCTCCTAACATGACTAAATAACATCAGTAGTTCCTGAAACAAACAGAAAATGGCGTTACATACACATCCAACATAATAACCACATAGGAACTTAGGAACACAGTAGAAAACTTAACTTAATATTGGATTAAAACTATTTCATATGAAATTTAGTATATTGAAAAATACATATAACGCGAGTGGAAAAAAAATCCTGTCAACCCATTATTTACTCGACAACTCTCATTCAAAACAGATTTTTTGCAAACAACCCTATATCATAATGTTCGCAACTTATTATATATTTTGATAAATGATAAGTTTAATAAAAACATGGGTGGAAATAACTAGAATCGATATACCTGTTTATACCTGCCAACCAAAAAGTAGTTAAGCTGGGAAAAAGGTAGAGAACCTAATGCTTGTATATTATTATTTTACAGGCTTCATACTTTCGGTTGGTATTAAATTTATTTGTTAAACTCATGAGTGCACTGTTTAACAAAAAGTTTAATTTTTCAATTTTAATTAATAATAGCTTGGTCAGGATTTTTTTAGCCAACCCTCTCGCGATATATTTTAACACACTAAATGTGATATAAAATAGTTTTCTTCCACTAAACAGATCAGTGAAGGTCAATTTTTTAGCCAACCCTATTATTCTACAAAAACTTACTTAGTCAAAATGCCGTCCTTCTTAGTGAGCCTCACAATGCAGTCGTCAGACTCCCCCATGCGTCTGATGGCTCCGCACACCACATACATCTTGGATGACTCAGCGGCACGGCCGGTGGCGGGGTCCACATCTGCGATCACCAGCTGCACAGACGCGTGGTCCTTAGCATGGATCAGACGGTTGCTGGCCGAGCTGGAACAGTACAGTGACACATAAGAATCCTGATGATTACCCATCTTTCAGTGTGAAGATAGTATTGTATTGTAGTTCTTCCTATTATAATATCTATCATTTATCTTTCAAGGTTCATAAATATTCAAAGTTGTAATTTTGACAAACATGTTTGAACAATGTGAATGACATCTAAATAAAGCAGTTTAAATTACTGATGAAGTACAATGTGTATCTCCCTAGGAACAGACGAGCCAGAATGAGACATCCTACTATAATTCCATTTGATTAGCGTTGCCAGGCGTCCGGATATAGCCGGATATAGGCTTGTTGAGTGTCCGGCCAAAATAAACGGTGTCCGGCTTTTTACATTTCGCAAACGAGCGAGCGCCGAGCGTGGCCGAGCGCAGGCGAGTCGACTGTTTATTTGAAGTTATTTTAAGTATTTATATTTCAATTTCGGTATGAAATATAAAAGAACATTATTTCTGCACATTGAACATTACCACAGCACCTTATGCGTGAATATTTTTTATTTATTGTTTCAAAATCCGCATGCGATTCTCGTAAAGCGCAATGTGGTCAACAATGTAAGATAACCTCAAACGGCACTCACCACTTCCTTGGGCAGTACAAGTCTACGAATTCACCGGCGTCGTTCTGCATGTTGAATGTCTGAAATACAAACTTTTACGTGACCACAAGCTCAATATTTGTTTAGAATCACAATTATTTTAGAATAAAATAAAATATTCACCTAGTAGGCAAACTAGTCACGGAAATGACAGAAGCGAAAAAGAAAGAAATTAAGATGGCGGCTGAAGTTTAAGTAAATATAAATACTAGTCTTTTGCGCAACCGTATATTATTTTAGTATGTATTATTAAAATAATTAAAATAACTGTATTTTATCCAAAAAGAGGGCTGTGAGGCTGCCGTACACGCTTTGCCGACCTACCTGAATTCAGGAAAAGGTGAGGTCATACTGAAGGTTGATATGAATGCCTTCAATTCAGTTAATAGAGACACATTGTTAACAGAAATTAAACAAAGAATTACCTCAAAAATGTATAGTTTTCAGTGTTACAGACACCCGTCTAAAATGCTGTATTGGAACAACCTTCTGGAATCTGCTGTTGGCTGTCAACAAGGTGATCCCCTGAGGCCAGTTTAGTTTAGCTATTCACCAAATTGTTCAACAGTTAAATTCTAAATTTAACGTTTGGTATCTTGATGATGGAACCTTGGGCAGCTATGTAAATACTGTTTTAAATGGTTTAATTTTCTTAAAAAAATAAACTTCATTCCATTGACCTTGACCTAAACCTTGCGAAATACGAACTGCATTTCAAGGACTGTACCAATAGACAACTGACTAATACTTAATTTAACGCAATGGCCCTCCTAACATCAAAATTATTAGAAAGTTCTCTTCGTTTCCTTAAGTCCCGATTCTATCGAGATTTTATAGAAATATTTAATTTTTTAAAATTTCAATGACATTTCGGAAAGGTTGCTCCAAATTAACAAGCCTTCAGCCATCACCATTCCGTAACTAGTGTTTCGGCCCAAAATTAACATATTTCCTTCTTTCTTCCACTTTATGGAAGCACACTCATCTTTTGGACAAAATAGTTCAAATTATCAGAAAGACTTTATTATCCATTTTAAATCTCTTTACTTCACGTATTACCGTCATCAAGCATAGGCACGTTTTTCGACGATACCACTTTCTGTCTCGCTGCTTCTCTACGTTTAGGTGCCCCATGTTGTTCTCCTCATCGCTGACACTGTGGTGAAGTTGTCAACAGCCTCGGACACCACGAACTGTTTTGCACGGCATTCGAACTTAAAGGATATCATCCGAGCTCTTGTCACCTTCGACGTTCCAGCTGTATTAGAACCAAATGGCTGGGTACGCGACAATAGCAATGGCAAAAGACCGGACGGCATGTCTTTATTTCCATGGAAGATGGGTAGGCCTTTAGTGTGGGACATAATATGTGTCGATTCTCTTGCACCATCCCATTATCCTAGCTCATCGAGCTGTGCTGGGGCTGCCTCTGCGGCTGCGGATAACCTCAAGCGGCGTAAATATAGTAACCATACTGACCGTACCGTTGAAACTCAAGACCGTGAGGGGAAAAGTCACAGCCTTTCAAGGAAATTTCGAAACGATTTAGTTGTCACTTTCCGTGACCCAAAGGCTGGCTTTTACCTTGGCATAGTATTGAATGAAGAGAAACAAGAATTCGTCGAAAAAATTGTTTCCTTGGAATCGGGCTCGACTCTAGGCTACAATGGGGTCTGAATATAATTTTTCTTGCAGGACGGTCGAGTTCAGCAGCATATGCTGAACTCAGCCGTCCGCCGTGTTAGAATAAATCCGTCAATTTACTGATGTAGATACCGCGAAGCTAGTCAGTCTATTTTAGTTATTTTCATAGTATTATGTCATATGCTATGGGTCTTTTATTGTGAGGACGGGCTGCAGAGAGTCTATATTTAATCTGCAGAAAAGAGTTATCAGAGCCTTATATGACCTACGTAAGCTTGATTCTCATGACCGTACCTTGTCAGTACACCTATGAAAACATCATGTAGGTATGAAGAAAAGTCTGCATTTATTTTGTAAAAGAGTTGACAGGCACCACTATAACAATAGAAATAGGGACCAAAAAGGTTTCAGGCTAGCAAAAGTAGACTCATCTTTCATGGGTTACCAACTGTTTAAAATGTTACAATACAAAAATACCTGCGTGGTACTTCCTGGCCGCGCTACTAAAGCAATTTGGATCGGAGTTAATACAAAAAAATGTTCGTAATTTGTTCATTATTGCACATGATTAAAAAGAAATTACTTTATCGGTTTGCGAGAAACGGAAGAAAACTGGTGGCACGGCTAGGAAGTATGCTATCTAGCCAACCAACCGCGTACACTGCCAAAAATAGTCTAAAAATGTACAAACTCATTAGTGAACAAATGTGAGTCTATTGTTCATTCTATATAACATTGTATTGTATTGTACATTTTGATACAAGTGGAAAACTGTCATTTGATTGGCCTGTTGGTCTAGTGGTTAGTGACCCTGACTGCTAGGACGGAGGTCGTGGGTTCGATTCCCACACAGGACAAATCTTTGTGCGATGAGTATGATTATTTGTTCTGTATCTGGGTGTATAATTTATCTATAATATGTATGTATTTAGAAATATATAAGTATGTTTATCAGTTGTCTGGTTGCCATAGTACAGGCTCTGCCTAGTTTGGGATCAGATAGCAGTGTGTTGGTTGTCCCAACATATTATTATTATATTATTATTATTGCAGCCGAGGCGAGGGTGTTATGGAGCCGAGAACTGCTGTGACTAATGCCCACGTGAATCAGAAGACGTGTTTCAATACCTACTCCGCATCTGACCTTTCTGAAGAACCTCACCAATAAGGTTGAGTTGGGCAGTTAAATAAATAAAACACAAAAAGATAATCTCAAAAATAATCTTTACTTATACAACCATTTTTTACACGTTCACACACACAAGGCGAGACGAAACCAACACATATCATAGAAAAATAACAAATTTGTTGAAAAAATTATTAAAATAAAACATAGACGAACAGAAACAGTATATAAATATTATTATGTACAGATATTTGAGTCTCTCGCACTCATATTGGTAAAAAAAAACTAATAATACACTAGTTTCATGTTATTGCTGATTTTTCGAGACATGTTTTCGAGTTCGGCGAAATATTTTCGAGTTTCGCCGAAAGTATGTCGGCTTTCGGCGAAATTATGAGATCATTACTACAACATTAGTTACAGAAGTAATTAAAATAAATACATTTTTCTACATATATTATTATGATTAAGAAACAGGTTGGCTCATTATGGTATTATTCATTAAACAAGAAAAATTGTAAAAAAATAAAAAAAAGCATTTTACTTTTTAATTTATATTTTTTTTCTAGCTGATATGTCTCAGTGGTCTCGAGGTTCAAAAAGAGAATAAGTACATAAAAATAATTTTCGACGAATTGACAACCTCCTTTTTTAAGTCGAGTACTTGTTAACCAACTTCAAAATAGGTGGTATATTGGTTACAAAGTTATCTTCAACACTACCTATCCTAATTTAGCCAATAAAAGATATCCACTCGATATCAGAACGAAACACAGCGACATGAAGAATGATCTGATTGGCTATTTATAGTTTAGACAACCAATCCAACAGCATTTGTCTTATTGTTAGCTAATTTTTGTGTTGATTTTCGTTCCAAAAACTGGATCTTTCGGTTCGCCTATTACAAGGGACTTATTAATACATAGTACAACAGTACAGCCAAGTCCTTATACAACAATATTTTTATTTAAATCGAGTATTATTAGAACAACAGAAATAAATAAGTAGAGACGAATAAAAGTGACTAAAAAAATATCGAGAAAAAAATATCTATGAATTTTGTAAATAACGCTATCTATCGGTTGTTGGCAATATCATGAAACTAGTGGTGACACGTAGCAACTCTACTAGCAACTCTACTAACAACTTCCTAGAAGAATTTCTTCGCTTGCGCTTCTTTTCTTTCTCTGTAAAAAAAAAGAATTTTGAAGATTTGTGGTTTTTTAAGTTATGTGCATACTTACGGGACTTACGATTTACGTCACTACTTTAAAATTTTTCAAGTTATACTTATTATAGTATCTGCGCAGAATGCTAGTCACCGCAGGTACAGAGCCAGCGACATATCCGCTGCGGACGATCTTCAGAAATACCACAAGCAAATGCCTTTTTGTCCGGCAGTGGGCTACTCACTTGTACATAGCGTAGACCAGCATGAGCGCCAGTTGCGTCGCTACGACCACTAGCAGTCCCGTGAAGCTCACGCAGCTGACGTCAGGACAGGCGGGGACGTTGAGCGCTTGGGCAGGGCTACCAGCTGCGGCTAGCCTGGAAACAAAGATGATTGGTTACAAGCAGAGATGTTATGGATATGATATTTCGGTTCTGGATACGGATATGGATAAAAGAATAAAATTATATCGGTTTCTGATACGGTTACGGATATAATAAAAAAATAACTAGTTATGAAAGAGGTTGGTGGTTGGTGTGTGTGTTGTGTGTATTTCGGATTAACCGTTAGTTTCGGATAGTTTCGGTTACAGATATAATAAAAATTAACTAGTTATGAAAGAGGTTATGTTATGACTAGAAATAACAAACAAACTGCAAGATTCACGTGGCGCGCGAGCGATGAAACAAAAACTTGTCGAAACATGTCGTTTTATTTAGACTCCGCCCTTATACGAAACTATCCGTAACATGTGAAACGGTTACGGATATATTTTTATTTCGGCTATCCGATAGTTTCGGTTACGGTTACGGAGCTCCATAACATTCCTGGTAACAAGTTACAACACATCGTCTTTTTCGGCTGAAACTTCATAGAACGTCACCTGGGGGTCGACTGCTGAAGTCTGTGAAGGCCCGGCACGAACACTGGCCTGTCCTCCATTTCATTTTTATGGTCTTGAAATCACATCGGGAGTAGGGACAACTGTCCAAATGTGTTGTCAATAATTGTTAGTTCGAGTCCCTAACTAATCTTATATCTGTTGATGTTACGGAGTAGGAAACGCCCGTAACTTAGGTGGTTGCGTCTGGGTAGTCTGCGAAATTCAAATTTTCTTACGTTTTCTACAATTTGCAGGTGAGTGCTATGTGTTGAACAATATAGAATTCGCGACCGTAACACGTGTGTTTTTACACAATTATAATCATTATAACAACCCTTTTTTTTCGGATGGGAAATCATCAAATAATTTCTCCCGCTCTGTGCAGAGCGGAAGGGAGTGTCAGACTTGTATTGACTAAAACCCATCCATGTTCCTTCCTTGCCCTTCGTGTTCCAGGGCTGCGGTATTTCTTTCGAACAGACACGCAGTCTTGGCAGGGTTATTATAACAACCCTCGGAAGTTAATTTATTCCCATTTAATGACTATATCATTATAACACTGTTAAGCTATATTTGTGACGGTCGCTAATTATATTCTAATCAACATACAACCTAACATTGATCTGCAAATTGCAAAAACGTAAGAAAAATTGAATGTCGCGGACAAAGACAGAAATATACCACTACGACTGCCACGTTGGTCTAGTGGTGGCAAGCGCGACTGCTGAGCATGAGGTCTTGAGTTCGATTCCCGGGTCAGGCAAAGTGTTATTGGGTTTTTCCTTCAAGAATTTCCCAGTAGTCCCACGTAGTCTAAATGTGAATAGGCACGCCCCCTATTACATGGGGCTTAAATATAACTGGCGAAATGTGGGTGTACTATTAGATACACCTCTGTTTAACCCTTCGGGGATACCCGGCGTGAGGTTATGTATTATAGTATCTGCGTAGGCGGATACGGTATAAATATCATTTTTACTTACAATTTCATCTTCATAATTTCTTTCATTTTCATCATAAATATACCATCTGTGGTAATAGATTTTGGGTATAAATCACGGCATTTACATCTCCATCCATATTATTGTCGTTAACAATGTAATTTCGTCGTACATTCGTTGAACCACGTCAGCACCTCCTTTTATAGGGAACTTTTCAGCGTTCTAGAGCTGTCTGTTTCGTTTATACGATTTTAGTTGTTGAAGCCAATATTCATCTGACCTGCCAGGTGTAGTCGGCCAAGACATTTAAAACCTCATAACCCGAGAGTGCGTTAAGGAATTTATAATTATCATTTAGTATTCCATTAATCAGAACACAAACGTAATTCAATATAAAAACTAGATTTTGACTAGCCAAAACGATATAAATGTTTTTTTTGTAAAACATCCTAATGCAACCTTCATTAAACAGGCTAGTACAGAAAATCTAAGAGAAAGAATAGATAAGCTTGACAGCTTAACGTTAATTGTCATCTATGGAAAATATTATATAACATTTCGAAAAACTGTTAAAACCGACGAAATTACATTGTTAACGACGATAATATGGATGGAGATGCTACCGTATCCGCCTAGGCAGATACTGTAGTATGTATATGTATATGTATATGTATAACAACATATGAAGCTCCTCCTACCTCTGCGCTACTCCAGTGACGGTCCCCTTGACCTGCGCGAGACTGTCCCGCAGCTCGGCGAGCAGCTGGGCGGGCGCGGCTCCGGCCAGCGTGTCCGACTTGCGCGACACGTCGATTATGAAACCTCTGTGGATAGTGATAAGGTTGATTTTAAAATAATGAAGAGTTAACTTGGCATTTAGATTAGTAACTGATATTTTAACATTTTAAATTCTAAATGCCAAACATTTAGAATTTAAAAGAAAACCATAGGCCAGTACTAAAAGATTCTAAAGATTTCAAAAGATTTCTTAAAGATGACAGATTAGTGCAATTCTAAAGAATTGGATGCGACCCAATTTGGGTTCGTTGCAACCGTAAGCAATCATAAGAAATGCCAAGTATGCAAATAAATCATAAATAATTCAGTCAAAAAAGTATCGGAAATGTATGATTTGCCAATTGATGGTGCCAAATTCAGTTTTTCGTTTTTTTGCTGTTTATTTATTTATTTATTTTATTTTACAGAAGGCTTACAGACTAACAAGCAAAAAATGATATAACAAGTGTAGTATTTCCAAATCGCTAATTACAAGCCTCCACACGTAGATAAAAAGAAAATACATATAACGGGGAAAAAAAAAAGTACAGATGACAATTCATTACATGCGAGAGAAGCTACTTAATCATCGAAAAAGTTGTGTGCCATTTGCCGTCGCAAGGACGCCACACTAGTGCAGAACAAGTCGATATCATGGACAACAGAAAGTTTATTGAAATTACGTGCACTCCTTATTGAAAAAACATTTTTCACATAATTGGTCGTTGTGAAAGGTACACTTAATATTGGTCGCTGACGTAATCCCATTAGGTTCGTGCGTAATCCTATATTTGCAACTAGTTCAGGACAGTCAATATGGCCATTTGCGACACCCATAAGCAGAGTCATGTCTCCAATATGACGCCTCATCTCCAGAGGGAGGAAGTGGTACCGTTTACAGCGGTGCTTATAGTCAACTGAGTATTGCTGTGCTCTATAATCTAGGTAACGTAAAAATTTTCTTTGGACGCCTTCAATACGGGTCTTATAGATCTCATACTGCGGGTTCCAAACCTGAGATGCGTATTCTAAATGGCTACGTACAAAAGAACAATATAAAATTTTAACCGGTTTAAGAGATCGAAAACAGGCCGTGGTGCGTAGGATAAATCCCAGAGCTTTTGATGCCTTTGTAACTATGCTATTCACATGTTGATCAAACAGAAGCTTGTTGTCCACGATCACCCCCAAGTCTCTTATGCTATTTAGCCTGCTAATTAATTCATTGTTGATAGTGTAATTAAAGTTGATCAAAGATGTACGTCGTGAGAATGTTAGGACGAAACATTTAGAGACATTTAATTGGAGTTTGTTACGTTTGCAATATATCTCAAATCTGTGCAGGTCGTCTTGCAATTGATATGCATCAGACATGTCTCTTACAACTTTGTGAATTTTCATGTCATCAGCATAGAGAAGAATATACGAATGATGAAAGCACTGCTTGATATCTGTAATGAACAATATGAATAACAATGGACCCAGAATAGAACCTTGAGGCACTCCTGAAGGAACAGAACTCCAACCAGAGGTGTACCCTTGAAGCACGACAGCCTGTGTTCTGTTCTCTATATAGGATGAGAACCATCGGTACAAGTCTCCGTGAATTCCGGCGAGAAACAGCTTTTTTAGTAGCATGCAATGATCAATACGGTCGAAGCATTTGCTATAGTCGGTATAAATTACGTCAACTTGACGCTGTGCCATGCCGTTCGTAATAAATTCCTGTGACAGAAGTAAGTTGGACGTGGTCGAGCGATTCCTAACAAAACCGTGCTGTTCATCACCAAGAACAGTCTCAAAAGCCGCGTAGACATCAGTGTACACAATACGTTCAAGAACTTTGGAAAATAGGCAGATTTTGGAAATCGGACGGTAGTTTTCTATATTTGCTTTATCGCCCTTTTTAAAGACGGGAGTGACGAAAGCAGACTTCCAAATCCTTGGAACTTTACCTTCAGACAGAGAACGTCTGAATAAGATAGTGATGGGTTCAGCCAGACTATCAGCACAAGTAACAATGAACAATGGAGGTATAAGATCCGGTCCACCTGATTTAGTTAGGTCCAAGGATTTGAGCAACTTCAGTACACGTGATTGGTTTATGTCAACTGAGCTGATAGACATAGCAGTATTACTAAATCGCTCACTGGAAGTACATTCATCATCAGCTGTTGTTGTTTCAGGTTCTAAAAAGGTGGACTGGAAATAGCCAGCGAAGAGGTTGCTAATACCCTGCCCTGTGTTCACAGAGGTCTCACGGTAGAACATCTCACTAGGAAATGAGCCAGCCCTCCGCTTGCTTTTAACAAACGTCCAAAAAGCTTTCGGATTCTCTACAATAGAAGCTTCAATGTTAGTCATATAGTTATCATAACAAGCCTTTTCCAACTCAATAATTCTGGTACGCAATAATGAAAAAGAATGATAATCAGATGAATTATTGTATTTTTTATATTTTTTATGATATTTATGTTTTTCTCTAATAATTTTAACTAATGCTGGAGTGTACCAAGAAGGATAAGAGGATTGTTTTACCGATTTTAAAGGTATGTGTTTATCCCTCAGTTCATACAGTTTATTATAAAATTTAGTGACCGCATCTTCTAAGCTTGTTGACAGTAGAAACTGAGGCCAATTCATTAGATCAAGTTCAGATTTTATGGCGTCATAATTGCCCTTTGAGAAAATATAACGTTGCTTAGGTTTGTCGACAAGTGTATGAATTTCGACAAATTTTGTCTTGACAATAAAAGGCTTGTGATGAGGATCAAGAGGCAAAGCAAGAGGGTCCGTACATTCGGAGACAGTTACAGTGTCGTTACAAAATACAAGATCAAGTAGTCTAGAGTTAACATTCCGCTCACCATTATACTGTGACATATTGAATGTTTGCAACGTATCAAAGAAATGAGTGATATGCTGGGAGGAAATATTTTGTGGTATTAACTCCCCATTAGTAGCAATGTCCCCATTACACCACTCGACATCATTTCCGAAATTAAAATCACCCACCAGCAAAAACTTATCAAGTGGATGGGTCAAAATTAAGTTATTCAAACTATCAGTGAAATTGTGCAACTGAGTGCTATAAGAATTACCTAAATTCTCCTTGCATAAATAAAGCGCGCAAATATGCAAATTGTAACTTACTTGTGGTTTGGATTTTTTAAGGATTAATGATAGCCAAATGTCCTCCGCAGAACTACGCCAATCCAATCTCTCGACTATTGTAAGTTCACGTTTCACTGCTATCAGAACACCTCCACCACGCAGCTGACCGGTTCGGGAGTAGTCACGATCACGTCTCCAAACAAGGTAACGTCCGTCAAATAATTCACTGCTGTTAAAACTATCATCTAACCACGTTTCCGTAAATATAATTATATCAAAGGAACTAAGACACACTCCGCGATACACTATGTTCGTTTTCGTACGCAAACCACGGACGTTCTGGTAATAAATTTTAAGCGTAGACATAATTACCTTTTACTACAACTAAATAACGTATGAATAGATCAATATTTGTAAAATATAAATTAAATATTACTGATAAAATCAAATTATAACTATTATAATGCTTAAGACGGGTAGTGGTCAAATAAAGTAATAGACACAGCAATACACAGTGTTTGCTAAAAATAACATTATAAAAACAGCTGTTGTAAAGGGAAACAATAAGCGACGACTTGTACAGAGATAACAGCACCTCGGAGTAAAACGTCATAATTGGGGACGGTGCACGAAGGAGAATGTACTCTATATCACGGTAAATAAGGTTTAAATTAGAATAACAGGAAGCGACATTGCAAAAATAATATTGAATTGACTTACTTGGGCACACAGTATAATGACACAGGATTAATAGGAATACGCAACTAGCACACATAAGACTGAGATTCTCAAACAACCTTTTTTCACACTCAGAAAACACAAACTTCAAACATAATATTATGATATCGGATTTCACAAGTATTAACAGTGAGTAATTTAAATAATTTTTTGTAGATCTTTCTCCGATTTGATAACAAGTGATGGCGACGTATCGTTTTTTCTTAAGTGTATCTTCGCGTGTTTGACCCAAACATATTTAAAATCCATTTCTGCCGAGGTTTTTTTAGTTTTAGTAAGCAACATCTTGTTTCTTATCGTCAGGTGATCATTTATAAAGATTTTATTATTGCCAATTAATCCAATTTTAACTGGCGATAGGGGTGAGGTCTTCAGTTCGTGCCTAGCAGCTGCTATAAAATCTTCCTTTACGTAACGTTGGCAAAAGCGGACTATAATAGGTTTTATACGGTCTTTTTCACTAGTAGGCACTCGAGTGATGAAGTTAATATGATTTTTCGAGATAGGGTAATTGACCTTAGCACCGATTTTGGCTATTATTTCAAATAAGTTTTCGTTGCCGGTTTGAGGCACTCCCTTAACTTCAATATTGTTCATACGCGACCATTGATCTTTATTGTTATTGTCTTCTTCTAATTTATCCAAACGGGCTTGCAGTTGTTCGACTTGGTCTTGGACCCTCTCAACTTTCACGATGCGCAGTTCCATATCATTCAGTTTACCAGTGACCTCTTTCATAACTTCGCTGTACTGATTTGCCATGGTTGTTTTGAACTCGGCAAATTCATTCCTCAATGCGACGATTTCTTCTTTCATATGCTCCAATGCGGCAAATTTCAAAGACAATGCACGAATTTCCTGCAGGACCATAGACTCAGGTTCCGGCACAGGTGTAGGTGACGACATTGGCGTAACGGGTTGAAATGCATTGCCGGCCATTAGATTAGTGGCACTTATCTTACATCTACTGCAACGCCACGTAAGCTTTCTGTCACCAAGCTTTCGATACCCGGTCTCCGTTATTCCTGCACAGTGGAAGTGTAGTTCCTGATTGCAGACTGTACAGTGAGCTCCATCAGTCAGCGGTTCCTCACAGGCGCCACACTTGAACGTATTCATGATTCTTAGGTCTTTTTATTGAAGATTTCGAGGTTTCACAAAGTCTTTGAGAAACGCTGGAAAAAGTACTCAATCGCAGTATATGTGGGTAATAAAACTGACCGTACGGCACCGGGCCTACGACGACACTGACTGTTGTTATGTATTGTCTATGAATGCCGTTTTGATTGTTAAACATACAGAAATGTCTGAATGAACACTTACTTTAATTCAGCAATAGTGTTGATCATAACTTGGTTGTTGGCGACCAACGCGTCCCAGTCGTGGCGACCAATGGGAAGGCTTGGCATCTGGAATCGTAACATTGTACACATTGAATTATTTACACACTACAAATCTATAATAGTAATAAAAATATGTACAAGTATCAAAAAGGTTACAGGGCGTCAAAAAATTCGCCCACATCGCTGTCAATAGGAAGAGTGCCCAGAAGGCTGGCAGCATTGCCTCAATCGGTCTCAATCTATAACTGTACCTGCGCGGACGACCGCCATTTTGGTTCAACTTGCGTGCCGCGATTTATACACGCTGTATAACAAAACACAACAAATCGGTTTAATTTGATCAACAGATCAAATTGAAATTGATCAACATATAATTATTAATATCTGTTCACACACATCAGACATTGCCATTGTTATAACTTAGTAAGATATAAAAATCCAAACCAATATATTGTCACATGAAACCTTCTCAAAGTTGAATTTCTAATTTGTCAATAAAAGTGACAGAAACAGCACAGGGTTGCCAATATTTATTTTCCTAACTCCCCAAAAAACAAAGCGGAAAATAAAATTCATGATTGTAGTTTCTGTTTTTAAAAGGGCTTTTGCTATTCCCTACAATTTATCATTTTTTGGAAGGTATAAATTCGACCTAATTTTGGTGATCATTTACTAATTTTGGCAATCAAAAGTGTTTTTTTTGCCGTTATATTTTACTAAATCTGGTGGTTAGTTAAACATAAGCCAAATGATATCTCGTCTAATAGTATTTTTAGTTTTTTCAGTTTGTGAAAGAGCTTATTCTTATTCTTTATTGCACACAAATTAAAAAAAAATATACATACAAATTGCAATGGTATATGGAGCTTTTTGATTTTTGTACTGAAATTGATAATTTCAGTTTCTTTAATTCGTACTCATGGAAATGATTATTTTCAAATATTAAATTACGACAAGAGAGAAGAGTTGTGGATCTTTTAGTTTCCGAAATAAAATTAGTTATGTTCATTCGTATCAGTGTTATATTTGGGAACTTTCTGAACTCGCCCTTTTGTGGCCGTGCGTCTGCTCGGAGCTGTGTGTTGCTTACCTGTGCGGGCGCGGCGCCGGGCTGGATGGGCTGTCCCTGCGAGTGGCTGTACACGGCTGTCAGCATTGATAGAGAGTTCATCTGCTTGCCTATCACCTGGGGTATGGGCATGTCATTACAAACACATTCACTTTATTGACATTGAAGAGTAAATGTGACGTCTTGACAGTCCGTCTATACAAAAACTGTCAAAATCACAAACTTATTCGTCGGATGAAAGTTAACTGGCGATTGAAAAACCGGCCCTTAGGAACATTTTTTTATTTACACACCAATAGTATGTCTAATTTTATAAAATACTCTTTCATATAATTTATGAGTAATTTAAATTTAAATCTTAGTCTTCAGACTGTTACCAAGATAATATGCTCGATAAAATAACACTTCCCTCAGACAATCTCTTTCAGCGAGAGCTTAACTAGTAATGTAAGTGGGGCTGTGGAAGTCCCTTGTTGAGTTTATTTTCCAAATACTCGGCTTTTGGCTCGTTGCTATTGATGGGTATATTGTGAAGTAATTATTATAATATTGCTTTTATTTGAGTAAGCAATATGATCTATTCTAAATTTCTTACTTTTTAACTAAATCATCATCATCTGTGATCTGCCTGCCTTTTCCCGACTTGGTTGGAGTCGGCTTCCAGTCTAACTGGGTGAGTCGGCTTCCAGTCTAACTGGGTGTAACTGAATTCCAGTATTTTAAATGGAGCGACTGCCTATCTGACCTCCACAACCCAGTTAGTACTGGGTAATACGACACCCATTGGTAAGACTGGTTGTTTTAGGGCCACTGAGTAGCTGTAACGACTGTCAAAGATCAAAAAGTGACAGCCGGGACCAACAGCTTTATGTGTTTTCCGAGGCACGGAGGAAACTCGGAATGTAATGGGTAGTCACACATCCACGGACCGACCTAGGTAAGCGCGGCTTAACCCTAGCGGCCGTTATTATTTAGCTCGTCCTCTTAGCGAAAATCATATTTTAATAAGGAAACAAATTTTTTGAGCTGTTATTTAAATATTCAAGATGTTATTATGATCAGTTGAAAAACATATTGAGCAGTTATTTAATTTAATGGCGGTTGATTAATTATTGCGACAGTAAAAAAAAATCAATTAGTCGGTTATTTTATCATACAATGTCTATTCTAAAAATAATTGAGCAGTCCAATAACTGAATGAGCGGTAAAAATGATGAAATGAGCAGTTAGATTATTATTCTTATTATGAGTATGCATTTCGTTATATTATTTCATAAAAGGTGTATTGGACATTAAACGCTGATAATTTTTCTATCTAATTTGATTTAGTTGTTCTATTTCTGCCCCCGCATAGGGGATGCTTACCGCAACGCATGGGTAGCAATCAGCAATTAACCCAAAAATTATCCTAAAAGACTTGCTAGCTGGCGTGAGGAGCGTAGGCCGAAGGCCGGCGGAGCGACGACGACATTTGTGACAGAAAGTGGGTTTGTTTTTATTATTGCGAGCGCAGCGAGCGCGAGTCATGGAGTCGCCGTAGCTAAAGTCGTTGCATGCTTAATATACGAGGATTACATTTTACCACCTCATTGTTTATAGATCTGCTTAGAATGAGATTTCTTACCGAAAAATTCCGATTTATTACTGCCCACACGTAACCGCTCGTTCAATAATTTTTACCGCTCATTTAATTATTTTCCTGCTCAATTATATATTCACTGATCCATTTCATTATTTTTTATTACTCATTTTTGTTTACTTTACTGCTTAGTTTTAACTGCTGAACTAGTTATTAAACGTGCCATTTATAATTTTTAACTTACCAAAACCGCTATTTACAACTGCCTCTTTAAATCAGTGCCTTTTAATAATGGTTGTGCTCACCTCATCAACCTTCTTGTTAAGATCCCTGAGTATGTCGTGTATCTGCGTCTGTCCCTGGAAGATCTGCCGCAACTCGCGCTGCGCGTCCGACTCGAACCAGTCGTCGAACTCGCCGTCCTTGTCGCGCACCTGCGGGAAAGATAGAGATGGCTATAGTTTTTGAGTTTTGTGGATACGTAATATTCCATGGGTTACAGATGGATGTGATGACGGGCCTTTTACTGATAGATAGCTGATGTCAATGTCATCTTTAATTTTAGAATAAGAATTAGGTTTCCGTACAAAAAAATAAACCATTGAAATTGGTAACAAAAATTCGATTAAAAAAGGGAAGTAACATCTTTAAAAAAATATTAATTACATGCGAACGAGGGTCGCGGGCAACTCCTAATAACAAAATTTAAAGTCTATAAATTCACATCAGTACAAACAATTGTTGTTTTTCTTATTTGACAGTTGTATGAATTGACGAAGAGACGTGCTGTAGCAATGGGTGCTAACGTTTTTAAGCTCACCAGATGGCGCCACTGTCGAGTAAGGTCTTGTCATTAATTCTATTTATACTTTAAAATACAAATAACTTCATAAAAAGTTTATTTCATTTCGTATATCAACTTAGTGTAAACTTCAGATACATATTTACAAATATTCTCCCTAACATTAACAAGCATGAACATTTAAAAAACATTCTACCTCCAAGTACTAACAAATAAGAACCTAAGTTGCTACTTAAAATCTTCAAGTCATAATTAATCAGGAATGGCTCAATCTAGACCAGAATAATGAATATTAGTTAAAATACGTGATAAAAAATCACGCAACGCGCGAAAACTCTATGACATCTGAAATTTCGGAAGACCTTACTCTACACGAACGCCTCTAGCGGCGAATTGGCGTATTGTTTAGCCCCGGACAACGAATCAACTGAAGAATTGCTGCGCCAACCTAATAAAATGCGATAACGGCAATAGGCACATGATGATGATGAATAGCATACGAACCTCATCAGGATGTTCCTTCCTATAATCTTCTTTCTGCTGCTCCAGCTTCTTCTGGTACTCTTGGTACTCAAGCGACAGCTTCTGTTGTTCGTCTTGACTCATCTGCTGACCTCCTGGTGGATTAGACATCAGTTATAGCCAAATTATCTAAGCTCCAATGACACTAAGGTGGCCTGATGATTGTGAAATTTCAGATAGACTCCACAAAAAGTACTAGGCTCACATAAGATGAAGAGGTTCTCACCGAATAAAAAAAATGTGATTATCATTTTGTACTGTCATCGAATATAAAGATTATATAGGACCAAGAGGGCAGTTAATCCGTGATCATGGTACTTCCAACAGAGCCGAAATATCGGGAACTCGAAGCAAATAAAACAAAAAATTAGTGCGTGGAGTCCCTCCGCGCGAAAGAAGTGAAACTTCGTAATGTGACGCATTCACTCTCGCTTTCAAAACTCAAAACTCAAAAGCATTTATTTCAATTAGACCATTACAGGCACTTTTGAATGTCAGAAAAACAAATTAGGCTAAGCTACAGTCACAGACACAAGGCATAATAACTTGTGAAAGTACTGTAGTTGCCCATTCCAAAGTGTAGATCTCTATGGAGAAGAATGGGCAAGAAACTCCATGGACACTCTTTTCAATCAAAATATTGTTACAAAATCTTGTTTACATCATTCATATTGAGATTATACATATATTTGAGAACGATGTAGAAATACGTGCACGTTAAGAGCGTCCAGAGTAAAATATTATATCAACAATTTAAAAACCAAGTAAGTAGTTAAAATAAACCGTGGCAGCTTTGAGATGACCAGGCCCAACCGACAGCGCCCGTTCACGAGCATGACGCATGAATCAGCCCCATTCAGCTCAACCATATTGAAGGAAGCTAAATGACCCGACACACAGTGGAACGAATGTATGGGAGCGGTTGGACGTAGACATGTCCGAAATATAAGAGTAAAATTATGACAAACTAATGATGCCATCTTATTCGATTACTTAATGCCTTCATAAATTGTGGTGATGAATTTCTTCATAACTCCCATATTTCGGGAGTAATTTGAGAAAATGTGAAATTTTACTATGAAAATGAGTGTATCGAGCTCTCTCCCTCCTGATTCCGGGCTTGTTTCAAGTACCGGTCTCTAATATCGTAATGCTATTACTAAGAGCTATATTTAATACTAAGACACATAGTGCGCCAAATGTGCACTTTCTGGGATAAAAGGAAATGAAAATTTAAAAAAAAAAACGTTTTTTCCCCATTTGTATTTACTTTAAACCGCAGACAGACTTATTAAGAGGTCTATAAATATATTATATATATACAGAAATATATATTAACAAAAATATTCACAAGAACTGATGAGAGTATGACTTTTAAGTAAGTTGATAATAAATTACCTAGTTTCATTAAAAGTACAATAAATAATTAAGATGTAAGCTCTAATTTACTAAGTTACACATTTTAAAACAATAACATCATTTAATTATCTTCGTCATCATCATCATCATCAATTAATTCAAATTCAGAATCGATGTCCGCTAAATCATTTATGTTAACAAATTCGATATCACTTTTCTCAGAATCCGTAAGCTCATAAAATTCCTTAAAAGAAGATTTTTTTACAAACTTATTTCCTTTTGGACGGATACTTGTAACAAGTGGATCAGAAGACAGTAAAAGATTGTGCATAATATCTTCATTGCATGAGATACTGCTATGCTTTCGAGAATGCCCCTCTCTATATTTTCTAAAATCTTTATTTCTAGCCTCAGATGCCTCTTCGGATAGAAAACCAATGGGCACAATTGACATGTTCTGAACTATGTCTGGCCCATGCATTAAAATTTTATGAAGTGAAGAAGGCATATAATACCATGGGTATAACTCCACGTAAAGCTTAGCAGTATCAAAGCAGAACTCTCGGAATTTAGTTACGTTGATCTTCTCTCCTGATGAAATACACTGCAAGATCACACAGATTTTTCTTAAAAGCATAGCATCTATTCCGGTCAGTTCAGCAGATTTAGTGTAGTTTTCAAAAAATCTCCTTGCCGAGTTGCCATTGTTGGTGGATCCACTGCCTTGTTTCACAACATCGAGAAGTAAGCCCGTTTCTCTTCTTACAGCCTCTTGAACTCTTTTCTTCCTGTCATCAACTTGCCTTTTTGCTATATCACCCCTTACTTGCCATGATTTTATGTCTAATTTGTAGGAAATGTGTAATAAGCATTCCATTGAGCGAATCCAAGCGTGAAGGGTGCTTAAGCTATATTTATACATGTCCTCGTTTGCGTGTTTATCTTTGATTAACTCTAAATTATTCATTTCTTTAGGACAAGCCTTGCATATGTCACACACTGAAGCTGCTGTATCGGATATAATGGAATGAATTTTACCATCAATCATTGTCAACAGCAGTTGGTGTTTGACACTAATTCCATCAGTGATGGTGGATGGAGTTAAGGCTTCAATCTCTGCTTCGATTTCAGCCATCTCTCTCTGCACATTTTCTTTGGTTTCCTTTATAAACTTAAACAATATTGGCCGGCAAAATGAAGTGGAAGATGGTCGCTCGTTTTCCCAAATTGTTACACCTTTTGAGACGAGCCGCAGTGGTACAAGACTAATCATAAAATTACTAGCAAGATCGATTTGCTCATCTTCACTCGTCCTTTGATGATAAATGCTTTGGCTAGATGATCCGTCAAAACCCCATTTGCTGGTCAATACGAGCTGTTGATTGGGATCAACAGGGGTTTCTAACGACCTAATAAGTCTTCTTGAGGTTAAATCCATCAAGGCTTGTAATTTGATTTTTGCAGAGCTCTCTGTAACTGTGAGATCTTCTTTGGCCGGATAGCACTTAATTTTTTCTTTAACCAACATGTAGTAACTCGGGTATTGAAGAGCTCCTTCTTGAGTGTTGAAATCCCGAAGAGTGTTATAGCGCCATTTCGATAAGTTCATCGATACATAAAGAGCCAATGTCTTCAAAGGGGATATTTCCCGTACCTGAATTGATTTACCTTCAATGAAGGCTTTGATTTTTGAGGCCTCTTCTGGATTCTCCGTCAAGTATTTCATAACATAAGCTGTATCGCTTTGTCCTGCCTTTTGAAGCGCCCTTTCGGCCGAAAACATAATTTCAGCGCTGCTACTGCTGCATGAAAGACTATCTTCAGTGCGTCTTCTTTTTTGCCGGTTACTAAGGTCCTCAAAAGATTTACGAGGACTAGGATGTGTACAAGTTGAAGCATCAGATTTAGCAGGAGAAATTATGGGCTCGATGACGTCACTTATATTTTCTGTAGAAGGTTCCATATTTTCATTCTGTAATTCCGGCCATTGAATTGCAGCCTGTAGCCAAATCTCATGTTTCTTCCGAAACTTATCTGTGCTTCTTCCAGACTGTGTCCATTTTGCATAAATGCGGTAGCAAAATCGACGACACCAGTCTTTTAAACTTGTTTCAGCACTTTCACATAACTGAACACAACTGTTATCTTTTAAAACACTGAACAAATAGTTAAAGTCGCGTAAATCTTTATGTGCGCGTGCGCATAAAGCAACGTGAATATCAAGATTTGTATTAAAATTTGGAAAATACATTGCGAGATTAGCTTGGATACAACGAGGTGTAAATCAACACTGATTTTAAAGTTACTAATAGTGACCTATTTATATAAAATCCAGGTATCCCAGGTATCCTTTGTTAAATATTGCAAGGTAATTAGTTATTGTGATAATTAGTAAATGATGCATGCTAAATTAGTGTATTAAGAGCCATTTAGTAATTAAATAATAGCAATGTTCTTATCAGTAATCATTAGTGCATCAGTTTTATATGTAAACCTTAAGTCCCTAATTATATATCCTAATTAGCTTATATCTTCTCTAATTGGCTGCTCAGAAATGTTATTGTAATAAGGTAAACCTTTAGAAAAACGGTTTTAATCAACAAAATAAACAAAAAATAAAAAAATTGTGTTATAAAATAAACATCACTCTTTATCCCAGAAAGTGCACATTTGGCGCACTATGTGTCTTAGTATTAAATATAGCTCTTAGTATTAGCATTATGATATTAGAGACCGCTACTTGAAACAAGCCCGGAATCAGGAGGGAGAGAGCTCGATACACTCATTTTCATAGTAAAATTTCACATTTTCTCAAATTACTCCCGAAATATGGGAGTTATGAAGAAATTCATCACCACAAGTTATGAAGGCATTAAGTAATCGAATAAGATGGCATCATTAGTTTGGCATAATTTTACTCTTTTTTTTCGGACATGTCTACGTCCAACCGCTCCCATACATTCGTTCCACTGTGCGACACACCCGCCACCATCAGCGAGACATTTTAGTGAGCATGACATTCTCTCACCCACCAGGGTAAATTCAAGTCAATGAAAGATAACCAAATGTAAATGGTAGCTTTACAGTACATAGTACTCACACATGTGCTATGCAATTATATAATACTAAGATATTGAGTCTATACAATGCAAAGATATTATTACAATCTTCTGCAGCTTCCACAATAACTTCACATGGTAATCAATTAGTTTGCCCCTATGGTTGTGGAGCAGGACCAGCATTGAGCCAAGCATTTTTATCATCAATGTAATCCCCCAACTTATAATATGCTTGCTCTGTCTCTTTCTATTCCCCCTCCCCAGGAGCGTTGGACATTTAACGCAACCTTGTAGGAAGTCGCATTAGAAGTTTCACTTCAACATGGTAAATATTCCGTTTTAAGGGATAAAGATAGGTTCTCAACATGGTCTCTCATCACTCAACTGTTTGTCGTTGGCTATCAATAAAAAGTAATAAATAGGCTTGTATACGATCAAAGAGGTTTCCTCTTCACCTGATGTCCATCATTTGCGTTGACGGCTCGCCTACAATCAAGAAGCGGAAGGGAGTGTCAGACTTGTACTGACTAAAATCCATCCATGTTCCTTCCTTGCCCTTGTTCCAGGGCCGCGGTATCTCTTTCGAACAGTCCCGCAGCCCTGACAGAACAAGGTCTCGTCTTATCGTTCACCTTTCCTCTGCCTCGCAGAACGTAAGCAAACTATTAGTAAATGTACCAGGCTACCATAGAAGTCAGGGGACTCACCGCTCTGCTGCTGCTGCGTGTGCAGGGAGGTGGTGAGTAGATGTATGACGTCATGGTCGTCGGCCAGCCCCCCCGTGGCGGCCGACAGTCCCAGGTACCCTCCTCGCGGGAGGACCACGTTCTCCGCGCGGAAGCAGAGCTCGTAGTCCGCTTCGTTGTTTGTCATGCCTGGAGGAGGAAAGGAACGTTAAGATAAATAAAAACTAACTATTAAAATCTCTTCAATGGTTTGGTGCCAAACTGCGCACAAACATAATGATTAAATACAACCTGTGGCCCGCGAGGTCACTCGCATCACGGTCGGATGTCTCCCTCGAGCACGGGATCGTTCTAAATATATACTAGCTGTTGCCCGCGACCTTCGTTAGCGTGAAATTATCATTATAAAAAAAATATTACTTAACTTTTTGAATCGAATTTTGTTAGCAATTTCCAAGGGTTTTAATGTTTTTGTACGGAACCCTTATTCTTATTCTAAAATAAAAGTAGCCTTCGTTACTCCTTATGACATCAGCTATCTGCCAGTAAAAGTCCCGTCAAAATCGGTCCAGCCGTTTCGGAGATTAACCGGAACAAACAGACAGATGTGTTTTTGTTATAACAATGTAATTTGTAAGCTGGCAATACTCGTCCAATAAAATATGGATGACATGAGTTATGTAATGTTTCTGTGCTTATAATTTAACAATTAAATATATCCAGCGAGTTCGTTACTTTTTATTTACATAATAATAACAACAATATTTTCATATGCGTTCAGCTCGCCAGTCGGGACCCTAAATACACTTAAGTTTCTCAAAGTGCACTTCAGCCGTAGCCGTCTATAGTGTACTTAACAAGTGTAGCTGTGTTCTTAACACTTCATTTTAAGGGCTATGGTCTCTTTAGCTCCTGAAGTGCAGATAAGACTTTTATATCTAAACTAAACATAATAAAGCTGAAGAGTTTGTCTGAACGCGTCTTAGGAACTCACAGTCGGATTTGATATTTTTTGTGAAATGCGTGAGTGTTAAAATCATTTTTCGAACAAAAGACGTGCGTACGCAGGAAATGTACTCACCATTGTGGAAGAACACGGTGAGGGTGTTGAGGTAGTACTCGATGCGCGCGCGCGTCGGGAAGGGCTTGTTGCGGAAGTCGCGCAGACAGCCGGACAGCAGCTGCTGGGAGCCGTCGCTGGAACAGACAGACGTTGTGTGTTCATTGTTAATACAGGTTCATAGCAATACAGAAGCTAAGTGCTTGGAACTGCTCGCCTTTCTTTTACATCATCATTTCAGCCGAAAGACGTCCACTGCTGGACATAGGCTTCCCCCAAGTGTCACCACATTGAACGGTCCCGTGCGACTCGCATCCAGCGGATCCCCGCAACTTTCATCAGGTCTTCGGTCCCCCTAGCGGGAGGTCTTCCAACGCAACGTCTTCCGGTTCGCGGTCGCCACTCCAGATCTTTACGGCACCATCTGCCATCCGTTCTGCGAGCAATGAGCCCTGCCCACTGCCACTTAAGTTTGGCAATTCTTCGGGCTACGTCGGTAACCTTCGTTGGTGAATCCTTCATGTCCAAACGAATTTGCCAATCAAAAAAACTTTAACAGCACAAATTAAATAAATTTGTAACGTCTCCGGTCAAGATTTACTTCTCAGTCAGACACAGAGATCTACCGCTTCAAGAGGTCCCTCGGTCTGAGCCGCTGAGGCGCATTCAGTGTGAGATTCGGGACACGACTGCGCGCATCTATTCTAATAGGTACGATAGAATACATCCATCCAATTCGTTAACACTATCACCGTTAGTGAATTTCATCCCATATTCCGCGCGAGGCTCAGATTGGCAGAAACTTAACAAATGCCTCGGACCTTCGACCTGGTTGAAGTAATCCTCGGGATGCTGGAAGTACAAAACCAGCTGTTGTGGCGACGGTTGGACGAGACCTTAGTTCAGCAGTGGTGTGAATGATGTCCAGGACTCATGATTGTTTACAGGCTAGATAAAAAATATGTTATACTAGCTTATGCCCGCCGCTTCGCTCGTATGGAATTCGATAATTGTCCCACGGCATCATACTACCGAGATAAAAATTCAAAATCCTATGTGTTAATCCAGGTTATAAACTATCTGACTGCTAAATTTCATCCAAATCCGTTCAGTAGTTTTTGCGTGAAAGAATAACAAACATCCATCCCACAAACTTTAGCATTTATAATATTATTGCCAGCTCATGGAATGCTACCGCTGAGGAAAATCCATTCTTTTGAGCACAAAATAAATTGTGCGACGTCTTTCTTTCAAGTTTGAGGCCAAATCTCCTTCTTGATCTACCTTTACATGATGTCTGTAGGTACTGATGCAGGGCAAAAAAGCTGTACCAACCTCTTATGGTCAAACACCTTGGTGCCATCATTGAGGACTGCCATGATGTACGGGTTGTTGTGCTTGTTGTCGTTATCGAACGAGTCGAAGATCACCGCCAGGCCGTTCCAGCGGTCCGAGGAGCCGAAGACTTCCCCCGTGTAGTCACCGCGCTGGGTCGTGTACCAGAACGCCTGTGGAAGTCAATGATGCTTATTATAACAAATTGCATATTGCATTTACTTATCTACATAATTATACTAATATATATTATAAAAAGGAAACATTTGTATTTTTGTATGCAACGAATAAACTTAAAAACTATTGGACCGATTTGAAAAATTCTTTCAGCAATGGATAGCTACATTATTAGCAAGTAACATAAGCTATATTTTAGCCCCGTACTCCCACGGGATCGGGAACTACGCGGGTGAAACCGCGTGATGTCCGCTAGTTAACTGTATAATGTATGGATGGGGATCAGTCTACTTTAGGTTGCAGAGTCAAAACATGACGATGTGTGTTGTGTATATTTATTTCAAATATTATTTGTGATGCCAAACAGCCAAGACTACGGTTTAAAAGAAGTGACAAAATAAAAGAGAAGGTATAAGTAAAACATCTTTATCGAAGCCAAGAGAGGCACTTGTTCTGGGCCATACCAGGGAACTTTCTAGTTACGGAGATATTAAAGGTCAAAGTTCCATCTTTTTCCATTCTTTTTTTAAATTATTTACTTATTCAGAAAAATACTAAGCTTACAGTTTTTTATTAAAACGCTTAAAAACTAACCATAATCATATTACAATGTTAAATAGCGCCATATAATCACAGTAACTCAAAAAACCGAATTTAAAATCAGATGTCTAGTGGTGTCATACATTTATCATAAAAAAACCGCGTAACATACGCTAGGATGTAGTTCCCGTTCCCGTGGGAGTACGGGGATAAAATATATCCTATGTTACTCGCTGATAATGTAGCTATCCATTGCCGATTGCTTTTCCTCTTTATAATTCAAAATAAAGATGTAAAGAGAGGCCAGAACTCGAGCCTTAAGGAAATTCAAGCAATGGAGCGTAAGAAACACCTCCACGTTTGGAGATTACATCCGGAAACTACAGTGGAAAAAATTACCGCTCATGTTATACAGGTGTGTGGCTCTGAAGTTAATGTCAAAATTGAAAAAATCAGGCATAAGACAGAGAGAAATTATGCTTCATTCATTGTTGGGATCTCTGAGGGCCTTTACCACAAAATATGTCAACCAGAGGTGTGGCCTCTGAATGCAGAATTTTCCGAATGGATTTGGTTTCGGAGACCAACAAATAAACCAAACGAAGGAAGGTAGAAGCATTGAAATGTATTATCAAAATGTAAGAGGTCTTCGTACAAAATTAGAAATCTTTAGAAATAACATAATATCATTTAATTCAGACTTATATGCTATAACTGAATCAGGGTGCAATGAATCCATTCAAGACGCAGAAATTATCCCTCAAGGATATAAAATAATACGTTGTGATCGAGTGGATGGGCGTAAGCAGGGCGGAGCGTTTCTCGTGGCCACACACCGCTTCGAGCTGCGACAGGTACATGTCTCGGACGCGTCAATAGACGCCTGCGTATTTGAAATTGTTTGTGCAACGGTTCATTTAAAGAATCGATTTTTGTTTTTATGTTGCGTTGTTTATATTCCACCTGGGAGTTTGGAGAACGATTATATGATTTTGTTTAGGGTAATAGAAAATATGTGTAATAGATATAGACAAGTGATTGTTATTGGAGATTTTAATTTACATTCTTGTCCTGTAAATATTAGCAATTATTATGAATGTTTTATGTCATATTGCGAGTTCACTCAAAGTAACATGGTGCCCAATGTCTTAGGCCGACACCTGGATTTGGTTCTGAGTACGGGTTTTAGCGGAGCTGTGTCAGTGGTATTGGCGGACGACGCGCTCGTTCCCGTCGACCCGTACCACCCGCCACTAGCGGTGTGCGTGCGCCCCGCGCCCTCAGCCCCCGCGCCTCCTCCGCCTTCGCCCGCTGCCGAGTCCGTGTCCCTCTCTAACAGCGCGTGCAATAACAGACCGCAGTGGAATTTTTATAGAGCCGATTATGAATTATTGTATTCGAAGTTAACTTCTGTTGACTGGAGTACAATGTATGAAATGCATGATTTGGAAGACATTTTAAATTTATTTTATGTGAAATTAGGCCGTATTTTAGACGAATGTGTACCAAGGAAAAAGTTTACCCAGGGAAACTCACGTTATGTGTATCCCGAATGGTACACCGGAGAGATTATTAAAGAGATCCAAATTAATATTAATATAGATATAGATAAAATAATTTAAAAACATCCTAATACGTGAAAAATGAATACATGTTATGTCATATTCGGTTAGACTGGAAGCCGATCGACAAGGTAAGGCCGATGGTGATGATGTTAAAATGACTACACTAGTGTCACATAATCATGTCAGAGGAATTCAATAATATTACAGTATCAATAAATAGTCTTGATTAAAATAACAAAAGAAGAGAAAGTTACAAATCAATTGTTTAAAAATGACACAATACATCTTTCGTGGCTTGTTTTTTCATGTTTTATCTCTAAATTCCCTCCTATACAGTGCCACCATAGCACAATGTTTTGAGTGGCCTAACATACTAAACTGTGATTCCTCACCCAAAAAAAAAAGTCGTTTGCCAGCAAGAATTGTTGCGTAGAGTCACTTAGTTTGATGTTCAGAATGTTTGGGTGACGGTTTCGTGAAAGGTTCGTTTACACTTTGTATATTCAAATCCAGCTATGGTCACTGATTCTTCACAAAGGTCAGGTGCGTAGTGCTCGCAACCGGCGTGCGTGTATGACCGGATGTATGAACGTGGTCGAGGCAAAAAGAATATGTAAAGATCGTAGCAGGCCTGCCAGGGCTGCGGGACTGTTCGAAAGAGATACCGCGGCTCTGGAAAACAAAGGACAAGGAAGGAACATGGATGGGTTTTAGTCAGTACAACTCTGACACTCCCTTTCGCTTTGCCCGGAGCGGGAAAAGTCATTTGATGATTTCCCATCCTAAAAAAAAAAGGATCGTAGCAGGCGGCGTTCTATGGTTTCTGCCTGCCCCCATGGGAAAAGGCGTGAGTTTACTTATGTGTATGTGTGTATGTATGTATGTTAGGTATGTACTACCGACGACTTACCAGTCCGTCCGCCCCTATCCTGCCTCTGCCGGTGACCTTGAACATAACATCGATCTCCCACCAGTCAAAGTTGAGGGGTTGCTTCGTCCATATCGCGCCCTTCTGGCTGCGCAGCGAGGGAGCCAGGCGGACACTCTCGCCTGATGCTATTGCGTCTGGAAGTGACAGAATTAGGTTTTGTTATGGGTGTTGCTTTTAGCGTCATCAGTGTATAATTGAAGAAACTGGCCAAGTGCGAGTCGGACTTGCGCACGAAGGGTTCCGTACCATAAACCGAAAAAAAAAAACACGTTACTTGTATGGGAGCCCCCTTTAAATATTAAATAACTTATATTTTTATTATTTTTTGTTATACCGGCAACAGAAATACATCATCTGTGAAAATTTCAAGTGCAATTTGCAAGTCAGTGTAAGGTTGTATTTTGATGACTTATGTGTCGCCCAAGTAAAACGTATGTAGTTACAGAATTATAATAATTAAAATCATTAATACAACCTGCCAACTTCATTTAACGCCATTCAATAACTATTTCATGAAAAAGTCATTCAATGGCCCCATTGAATGAACTTTTGAATGAACTTAGAATGTTGTATTGTTGATTTTAATAATCATTAAAATCAAAAACAACAACTAGCTTATACCCGCGGCTTCGCCCGCGTGGAGTTCGGGAATTACCCACGGGATCTTACTTCCGGGATAATAAGTAATCTATGTGCTATACCATACTATAATCTATCTCTGTGCCAAGTTCCATCCAGATCTGTTAAGCCGTTCTGGCGTGATTGAGTAACAAACAACCATCCATCTAAACTTTCGCGTTATAAATATGTGTTTATGTAAGATAAGAGCCCTCCCTGACACAGCCAGAAGGCGTCGCGGCAGACCTCGTAGAAGATGGCGGGATGAGCTGGATAAAACCAACGACCAGTGGCCCACATTAGCCCTGGATCGAAACAACTGGAAGTCATGGGGAGAGGCCTTTGCCCAGCAGTGGGATGGCTAACAGTATCAGTAAGATAACGGGCCTTTGCACGCCACGTTTTTTTTTTTATGCGCTGACGACGCGCTTTTTTGTTTAGCGCGTCCTGTGTGCGTTATCAACTAGTTTTAGCAGATTTTACACATTTGTATCGATTCAAACGCGCGCTTATAGCATGTTTGAATCGAGAGGACCACTTCACTCTCGAGAGGCAGCTGAATACCAGTATGTTACATGGAGCGACTGCCTATCTGACCTCCACATCAAACAACTACAACTGGTAGTGCTTCTAACTTCCCATAACCAGAGACTTCTAAACCCGTTAATAGCACGTTACCTCATCTGGGGATGGAACGCAGGACCTCACGCTTAGTAATCCCGCTTTGGACCACTACATCAAAAAGACAGCCTCTTTGTTTTATATGCCTGACATACAGGAATGTCTGGTTTAATAAACCAGTAGTTGAATGTCAAACGATAATCGAAACAACATGCTCAATAAATTATGATAAGATTAATACTAGCTAACTGAACTGTTTTTCAATGTGTAATATTATATGTTAGTATCTAATCATTAGAACTTTTTATAGTAGTCTTCTTATATCAATTCGATATAAAAATAATTTAAAGGAGATTGCCCAGGAACAGTACTCTTGAAAAATGACTTGTGTCTCAAATTGAACGGCATAAAATATCCAAAATAAAAACATTTTTTTTTAATAAGACAATTATTATTTATAATGGGATAGTTTTTTGAACAATAATTAGTATTTTTAAGTTTCCGACTATAATGTACGCCATTTTTTACTATCGCTTGTCAATAGTAGGGATGGCCATTTTTTCCAATGCGGGTAATGCCTACCTATTTTATTGATTGTTTAATCTATTGTTGTAAAGTAATAACAGAGTTCTAAATAACATGTATTTGCCGTTATTTCTAATGCCAGTGGTTGTCAACGGCGGCGGCATGGGCGCCAAGTGGTATTCGTGAAACCACCACTGGCTGGTTTGCGGGAATCGATCATAAATCGATCTTTCATCAGAACGGGTACAACCATAGTTGTCATTTATTGCTCGTCTGTCATATTTTTGCAATACAGTATGAGAGTATGTTATTTCTGCTGGTTTTGGTACGTTGTTCGTCGAGTTGAGCCTTTTAGTTGCTCCGTAACTGCTGCCAACCCATTGAAAATAAACTTACTTCCAATACCGCTGCACCGTGTGCGTTGTTTATTGCTAAAGCCTCTATCGCCATGATCACAATACAAAACGTCCTGTCGTTTTGATTTGTGATCATGGCGAGCGTTGTTTGTTGACAAGATGGTGCGACCGTGGTGCGATGTATCAACCGCTCTTTGAGATTAACGCTACTTATGCGCAGGCTCATGTTGTCCGAGTTTCCGAATAATAATGATTAGTAATGATTTCTTCCATGCTTTGCAATTTCATGAAACGCGGGAATAAGATTTTTAAGTACGAAGATGCTCAAAATATAAATCAGTAAGACTTGGCCTTGGCTTACCACAAATGGGCTCTTCAACGGCACAAAGTACAATCCCCTTCAAAATAGGGATCTTTCAAATAGTTTTTGGTCGAACAAAACCTCAAAATAGTCATTTCATTTTTGTAAATATCTCGGAAATGCTATTGTGGTTTGTGTTTCTTTTGAGGTAGTATTAAGACATGCCATCGAGTTTTTTAAAGGTGACCTGATGAAGACACAACAATGTTGAATTCAGTACATTGGTCCATAGTGCCGTGGGCATTCTCCTTTGAATCAGTCTAACTGAAGGGAACACACGGACTTATACTGACACCAGCCCGCGTAGCATGGCGATTCTATCTCTATTCTACCCCAAGAAGCGACAAAGCTCTTTCTATACAATTCGACATGTTTTCTGCCCGAGCATGCGTCGACTCGGATGATTAGACAGATATAGGCAGTCTTTCCATAGCAACGGAGAGGTAGCTAGTGATGTAGATATTCTAAGAATCCTACTATAACATTACGTTTAGTTAAACTTAAAAAATGTGTCAAATGCACAACTTTTAAAACCTTTTGAACTCTTATAGTTTTAATCTGTTTCGGACTCAGATGAAGTGAAGACTTTTATTAGTTGTAGAAGAAGAATTTGTTGTTTGTTGACAAAGTAAATTATGTTTGAATAATAAAATCAATGATGCATTAAGATATTTTAAAGTCTTCTTGTTAGCGTATCGATGGCAAAAAGTCTAAATAGTATGTTTAACCCAAAACTCAGCCACGCGTACCCCGCTCACTGATGCAGTAAATAAATCATCAAGAGCGCAGGTTATAGGGTATGCAGTACAAGATGGAAGGTGGGTCATTGTTTGAGGTCTGAGCCGTCTATGAACCTCCATCTGCAGAGATTGTCTTAGCTCCGGCCGACTTGGGTTGGAAGTCTGTAAATAGTTTTCCAAGTCAGCCACGGCAACTCGGGCCCAGGTGGAAGGTTCTCTGAATTTTAAAGTAAAGTTATAATATTAAAACCTTGTAAATATTTTGAGAAAACTTGTGAAAAAGATGGAACTTTCACCCCAAATATTTTCATAACTAGAAGTTTCCCACAGCTGCACAGGTATGGTTCAGAACCAAAAAATGACTGCAATGACGGGGAGAACAAATGCTTTTGTTTTGGGCTTCGTTAATGGTTTTTTACACCAGGTTAAGCAAAAAGAAATGTTTTTCAATAAACAAATAATTTTCAGTCGTCGTCTAGCTTGTTCGCGGTGTGTTCTTGTTGATGACTCTTATACGAGGTGCACAATACCAAGAGGTATTGTCGTGGCGATTCAAACCATCCAACTGGACATGGGTCGAAAAAGAAATGGCCTCATCATACTAATTGCGTCAGCATATTTTGTATGGAAAGTGCAAATTTAATTATTTTTCAGCCCATGTTCCGTGAAACTTGTCCTGTCTGATGGTCTGAACGCTCTGAACTTAAGGAGTACAGCGCTTATTCAGGTACGTCCTCCAACCGACTAGAACTCCGCCACCGACACCGACGACGTTGTCAGTGGCTTCGACGAAGTCCCTAAAAAAAGCAAGTGGCAACAGTCTCGAACCCGGCATTACTTTGAGTAATTCATTTCATCACCGCTACTCGAAACTTCAAAGGATTTCGAGAAGAAAAACCTTGAAGATATCTACCAACCCGCATTGGGACGGCGCGGCGGCGTGGTAGATTACTGCATCTGTTGTCTGGTGGATTACTCATGGAGGGAAGGCCTGTCGCAGCAGTGGAAACATTAACTAAACTTTGCAGGACAGGAGGTGGGTTCTTGTTTATGATGAGTCACACTTTGTTTTGCGTCTACCTCAACCCCACTTTAGGGAGCTCAACGACCCATCATTGGTGGAGATTCATTGATGACTCTGCCCTTTTTTTCCGATGGGAAATCATCAAATGACTTCTCCCGCTCTGGGCAGCGCGGAAGGGAGTGTCAGACTTATACTGACTAAAACCCATCCATGTTCCTTCCTTGCCCTTTGTGTTCCAGGGCCGCGGTATCTCTTTCGAACAGTCCCGCAGTCCTGGCTGATGACGTAGATGTGATGAGCGTAAATGTGGTGCTGTTCCACAAACGATAGGGCACTTAATATCGTGCCTTGCCTGTCCTGTCGTTTGCACATTACAGGAGCTAGTGGACAGTTCTGAAAGTGCCAAACTTGTTGCCTAGTGGATAAACCGGACAACCCGCTATTGAATACCAACGCTGTGACCTTTTCTTTAAAATGTCTCAGCATGCTGAGATAGGGGCCTTTTAAACTCGTATGTACAAGAGAAATTTTGTTTGTTTTTTTTTCTTATGTATACTTTTTTATATAATTTTGTTTTACTGCGGACTAATAAATACGTTTTCTTTCTTTCGCCATTCAATTTAGAGGGACAATCGTTGAAACTGCACGCATCATTTCAGTCGAAAGACGTCCGCTGCTGGACATAGGCCTCCTCCAAGTGTCACCACATTGACCGGCCCCGTGCGACTCGTATGCAGCGGAACCCCGCAACCTTCACCAGGTCATCGGCCCACCTAGTGTGAGGCCTTCCATCGCAAAGTCTTCCGGTTCGTGGTCGCCACTGCAGAACTTTTCAGCCCTACGGTCATCCCAGGGTTACAGACGAATTGCCAAACTGGCACTTGGCAGGGTACATTGGTCGCAGAACGGATTAAGCCATTGTAATAATTAATTTAATCTAAATCCGGAATTTAGCTGATAACACTTTTGACAACTTTATAGTCTTGTGGTGGACGGTGTACTGGGAGGTCATACGTTCCTTCGTATAGGTATACTCAGAGTTAGGACCTAGGATAACTTTTATCCCGATATTGTCTATGATACCTACACGCCGCGGGCAACTGCTAGAAGTATATACTTAAGATCTAGACGAGAGTGTAGTAATAAAACTGCACTTTTAGCGTAACAGGGTGAATGAGTACTTATTACAAAAATCAATTATGCAGCATTTCGTGATTATTCGCTGATATCAATGTTTGTATTTTATGAGCGTGTTCCACCGAGAACTACGTGTACTTTTGTGGTGAATTATCGACTTTTAAACACGTTTTTTTATCAGAAAACTTCAGTAGGAATTCTGAGAATTTAGAGTTTATTTTTATTTATTTTAATCTTTTTTAGTATGCCTACTTCTTTGTGTTTTTGTGGCAAATTAGCGGCAACCTATGGATATCTGCTATACCGTAAAACAGGGTGAGTAGAAACGCAGGGGTGAATGATATGTTACCAACAAGTACTCTATTTTAATAACTTAGATAGACTTGACTATTTAGAGGCCTTATTAACAGTTTTGATTCAACCCTGCGTCTCTATTCACCCTATTTTACCTGGTACCAAAGGCATCACAGATGGGTTACAGACAGAAAGCTGAAATTTAACGTGCTTGTTGTTACTCTGCTCTGGTGCCTCTGCGATTCAAACTTAATTTTTTTTCTCTTTACTTTTTATATTTATAAATTTACAACCTGAGGCTCAGCGCTGTAAGTTAGAATTCCGACAGCTAACTTTTTAAGCATAACATCATGCCTGTATCCCCAAAAGGGTTAGGCAGAGGTGTATCTAATAGTACACCCACATTCCGCCCGTTATGTTTAAGTCGCATGTAATAGGGGGCGAGCCTATTGCCATTGACTGGGCACAAATCCAGATTTTTTTTCCAGAGCACATTTTGCAAATGGACATTCTATTTTATTTTATTTATTAGGGAAAACAAACAATTACACACTATAAATGGTTAACAAAGAATTATAAGAACGCATCAGCATCAGCGTGTAACTATGTTATCCAGATCTTATAATGGAGCTATTTAGATGGGATTTAGGGGACATCCAAATTAATGCCTAGATAAATAGTGTTAGCAAAACGATTAATGTTTAAATTGATGTTACAGCGCCCCGGACTGTGTTTTCTGGGTTCAAGAATTGGTGCTACGAACTTCCCAGTAATATATTTCTATGTATTCTGGTATGGTGGTGCAAACCAACCATCTGCTTAACATGTGATAATGTAAGCTTATCAGTGGAAGGGCATATTTTTGTATTTATAGTGGCTTGTGCTACTATAACAAGATAACATTGATTGTATCTTATCTAGGGCTGCCAAGCTGTCATGTTTTTCATTGCTAAAATATTTTTGCCATAACTGTTGCAAACCATCATCTGCCTAGCCTTTTCCCAACTTTGTTGGGGTCGGCTTCCAGTCTAACCGGATGCAGCTGAATACCAGTATTTTACATGGAGCGACTGCCTGTCTGACCTCCACAACCCAGTTAGTACTGGGGAATACGATACTCCTTGGTAAGACTGGTTGTCAGACTTTTTGGGCCACTGACTACGTAACAACTGTCAAAGATCTACAAATGACAGCCAGGACCAACGGCTTAATGTGCTTTTCGAGGCACGGAGGAAACTCGGTAAGTAATGGGTGGTCACCCATCCACAGACCAACCTAGGCAAGCACGGCTTAACCTAAAGATCGACCCGAGTGGCTGTTATTACTGAGCTATGAGCTCCTCCTAATTACTGTTGCAAACTGCAAGCAAAAGCTATTTGTATAGCCTTAAGGGTCGGGGTCCGGCTATTTGTGTATGTGAGTTTAAATGTTTGTAAGTAAACCCACCCAGGATACAGGAGAAATTTCTTGTGAGGGAGAAGTTAAAAAAAATTGAATTGGCATAAAAGTGATGACGAATGATGATGAAAAAAGAGTGTCCATGGAGTTTCTTGCCCATTCTTATCCATGAGATCTACGATTTTGGAATGGGTAACAGGTATTATGCCTGTGGCTGGACAGTATGTAGCTTATTTTTGACTATGCAAGTGCCTGTTACGAGTCTATTTGAAATAAATGCTTTGAGTTTGATGGTCTCCTGAAGTTTCTTAAGAAACTAAAGGTTCTTGTACATAAATCATCCCTTCACATATATTTTCCCTAAATAATAAAAATCTTTCAGAGCATCAGTGATTTAAGGTTATCATTTTGTTAAGTCAACTAGAAGGATATTCTGGGATACGGGTAACCAATATTTATACTAGGTATAATTTATGATATCAATATAAATTGAAAAAAAAACTAAACTACATTCCAAATAAAGAAAAACCACCATCGGGTGATATTGCCTTGCTTGGATTTCTGCAATAATGAGAGAATAATAGCCAGCCATCTACAACTCATCGTTGACACGATTTTTTATAGAAAGTGCCAAAAGTAAAAAAGAAATGATTGAACATTTTCTGACATACTATGTTTATACATTGTCATATCAACAATTCGCATAGATGAATAAATCAAATGATTAACGAACAAGTTTTAAATAGCAATAACGACTATTTAATTTAATATTATCATAAAATTATTTACGGTTTTTAACCGTGTCGACTGCTTTCGTGGAGCTAAAAAACATGATCTCAGCAACTCTTCACTACTCTTTTTAATACAGCAAGAAGTGTATAGTGCTGCCTTTTTCACACTTGACAGATTTCACTGACGTGTCGCTGTCAGATCGTATGGACCGAAACAACAAATGATTTTAGGTTCTTTATACGATATTTATAACTTAACATGAATATTTATGAACATAGAAACGTAGATAAGAAGTCTATATGTTAATTTAAAGAGACTAAAACCGATTTATCAGTGATGGATAACGAGAAATAAGGTTATACTCACTGCCTCCGTACTCCCAGAAAGGAACAGATCCATCTTTTTGCGCTAAATACGGCGGCTTGAACGAATATTTGTATTCGAAACGTCTATGTACGGACTGGGTATTAACGCACACCAAAACGCATACTATAACACTGCACAATACTAAATTTAATTTAATCGACGACATATCGACGGCTTACAGCAACCGTACTCGCTCACGTCAAGACTCTCAAAAAAATTGTTGATCGAGATATTCGACCGTGATTCGTTGTCAGCTAAGATTCGTTTGGATACACAGCTGCCACATTTGAACAGATTTTATTTTTGTTGAAAACTGATGGGTGTTCTTATTATGATTCTGGTTGTTGTAAAATTATATTATTGTTTACATTCATTAGCTGGAGTCATTCAATTGACAAAATAATTTGGTAAAAGAGTTGGTACAATTATTATCACCTGTTTATTGCTTGTTCCAGTTTATGAGCTGTGATAACTGTGAAACTATGCATTTTTATATTTTTCATTACATTACATAAATAAATATAGTTTGGTTTTTAATAAAAATAGGGAATATAAGGTGAAAAATCCATAGAACTGTCACCACCGTGTATCCAATCTCAGTACAGATTGGCAGCAATAAAAAAAAAAACTAATGTCAAAGTGACGTCAAAAGATAATATGAAATGTGTGGCTCTTGGTAAATATTTTGATATAATTCGAATGTTACCAAAGTAATCTAATGAATGGATAATTTTTGGAGCAAAATAAATGTTGGTAAAATGTTTCATTAATGATTTTCTTACACTTTATGTTAGAAACTACGCAATATGGTTTTATAAACAGACTTATCGTATGTTGTGGTTTCATTTCGGTCGTAACTTCTTTAATATCCTGATAAGAAGTCAGTATTTTATACTTTAAGTTTGTTTATACTTAACATACCTACAAGCAAAAATCATAGCTGTATTCCATAAGATAAAGATAAGAAACTCTTCTATCAAAGTCCTTACATTTTAGTATTTAGGCGGTTCAGTGGTGACCTTGAGGTACGGAGTAGTTGAGCGGTTTCTCACGGAGTTGCGTCGGATTCGATTCCTAGACGACTTATATATCTTAGATAAAAAAAAAAATTTTTTCTTTAACAATTCATATTTTTATTTAAGAATTATTAGGATAAACTAACTATTTACATTAATAATTAAAAACTATTAAACTAAAATAAATAAACTTGCAACAAACTATAAAAGGGCATTGAAAAACTCCTCTTCAATGCTGTCAGCTGGTAGTGTGCCCAAGAGACTGGTGGCGTTGCCACGTTGTATGGCAACACTTAGCCTCTGGCCAAAGTAAAAGCCAGCCCTTGGGTCACGGGAAGTCAACTAGGCGTTTCGAAATTTCCTTAAATAAAAAAAATTAAATGTAACCAACATGTTTTTTTTTTTTTTTAAATGCCTTTTATCTATTTTGACAGTACTTTTACTGGCATAAAGCTGATGTTATGATGAGTAACAATAAAGAAAAAGGATAGGGTTCCGTGTAAAAAAATTGAAACCCATGAAATTGTAAACAAATCTAATTCAATTAGGGAAGTAATATTTTTATAATAATTTAAGGTACACAATAAATTACAAAAATCCTCTCTTACAAATTCCAGTACCATGACTGAAGAACCATTCTACCGTCGCCAAGTCTCCCGCCAGCACCTCGAAGTACTAGCACAGTACATGGAACGCTACCCTCCGCTAGCCCTCGCTAGCGCCCGCTCCAGGGAGGGACACTTGCAGTCCAAGCGGATGTGGGAGAAGATAGCGAGGACCCTGAACAGGATCGATGAGGCTGTAACGAAGAGTGGGAAGAGTTGGGCTAGAGTGAGTGTTCAAGCATTAAGCCTATAGGATTACACTGCTGGACATGAGCCTCTCCCTAACTGAACAAAAACACTCTGCTATGCTTTTCTAATTGATTTCGTATGGTATCCATTGAGTTTTTTCTCTGGGTCTCCGCTACGCTTCCCTTTTGGTCACAACTGTTGATTCTGGTGGCTGTTCTGGGAGTTGCAGTGGTTGAGAATGATGTGACATTGAGAATGGTGTTCATCCAGTTTGACATGTAGTTGGGGGACAGGCACAGGTTAAGTGTTGTTCGTTGTGATTTTTCAGTTCATTATATCCATCGACAAGCTGCCGTGTGAAGAGCATAGGTGCCAGGTGCCAGTGCGAAAAACATAACCCTTCCTTGACAGTCGGAGAAAAATGAGGTGACGTCCACGCGCAAAATAAAATGACGCACCATAGTTCATGAACGTGTTGTAGGCTGATCTATCGAGCTGACTTCTATTCTATTTTTATTTAATGGCAAGCAAAGCCGATGTCGACTATTCTGCCAATGTCCTGTGAATCGGAAAATATAGAGTTAACTTAGACTTCACTCATACTAAGCGCAGTATTACTTGTATAATTGTAGGAAGGTATGTTCTAATTCTAATGCTTTTTGGGCACTTATAATTATGAATTTACACTTTAACTTTATTAGGAACTAGCTTTTACCCGCGGCTTCGCTCGCGTTAATTTAGAATTTGACAATCAATCCGCACTAATAAAGTTTCTATTCAGTCACGATTCGAAAGACACGTGGCGCCATCTATTGTCATAAGAACGCTATTGGTGTTTTCCTCGGGCACAATATTTTTTTTCAGGATAAAAGGTAGCCTATGTCTGTTACTGTACACCTGACAACGTATATCCAACATTCCAGGGAGATCGGTTCAGTGGTTTAGGCGTGAAACGGTAACAAACAAACTTACTTTCGCCTCTATAATATCAATTAAAGTTAGGATAGGATAAGATTCATAATTGTATGAAACGCAAAATTTACTTTACGAAAGGAAACTAGAAAGTGAGAATCTAATCAAAATGTTACAAATCCCCTGTCCCCAGTACTGGATCGACCTAAAATTCAAGATCCGCCGCAAATACGCCGTGATCCAGAAGTGCCATTCGGAAGGCACTCACTGCAGCATCCATCTCAATCCTCTGGAGGACAGGATCGCGAAGATCCTCACCGATGAGGATGGGAATCTGCTGCCCACGGCGTCTGTATACCATCAGATGAAGAGTTACCATCCGCTGCATTATCCTTTGAAGGGAACGGGGGTATGTTGTGAATTAATTTTAATATAAAAAAAAATCTATCATCCTTGTAATGTCCGACCGGAGCTTCGGCTTGGGCTACGGCCATCTTCGGCCAAATAAACCACCTTCGCTCAGTATGGGCCGAAGATTGGCATTTTCAGCCAATCTTGAATTGAATTTCATAAGGTTATCATCCTTTGGCTTCGGCCAGAAAGCAACCTTTGTATAGATTCTTTTTTATCGATTGTTTGTGAATGTGTGAACACTTTGTAAATTCCCAGATGCTTGTTAACTTTTTGTGTGTAGTCATTATTTGTGTAATACGCAGCGACTTATTGTCGAGCCTACGCTGTTCCCGCATACTTAAGTACCAATGTAATATGATAATATTGTAATACCAAATAATTTGAAAAGAGCAGCCCCGGATCTAGAGGAGGTGCCAACCGGGGCACCCGCACTGGGTGGCAGTTTCAGGGGGCGCCAAAATCATAATGTAGTGGTAATAAATTATAATAATTAGTAATAAATTATTACCAACACACAAAGTTCAGTTTCCTCTGCAATTTTGATATTTTCATGTCCTCTTCAATAGTACAAGTCATTCTGAAATCAGCTCAATTGACACAGTTGATAGGTTGATGATTGTTTAAGTTTACCGCATGTTTTGGAACAAGGATTTAACTCCATTTAGAATAACGCTTTAGGGTTTAGTCTCATCTATCAGCACCTCTGTCGCTCCGAACCTTCTTTTCCAAGAGCCAAAACAGAACGTGCGGACGAGCGCACCGTCGATGCTGCGGGCTGCCGCGTACCACAGCACTCCCGCTCTGGACGGAGTATGGAAAAAATTGATTGCGTGCTCATTGATGTGGTGCAACCCTTACCCAGCTGTCAGACAGTTACAACCCAAAAACTAACATAAAACTATTTATTTTCACAGAACAGCCGCCTAAAACAAATAACAGAGCAAGACACAAAAATCGACGACAGCGGAGGCCTATCAGCCGACGACCAATCACAGGACTACCTCGTCACAGCTTCACCAATCACGGAGCACATAGACTTACCCCCTTCAGACATTAAACCAATCATAGGGCATCTAAAACATGACGTCACAGACCCCATAGAAGTTACAGAAGAGAAGAAAACGATTGAAGAACTAAAGAGAGAGATCGTGGAGTTCGAGTTGAGGAAACAAAAAGAGTTATTCGAAATAGAGAAACAGATTTTGAAAGAGAAACATGATATGGAAATGTCGATTTTGAAAATAAAAAAGCAGTTGCTGGTAAAAGAATTGAAGAAGTCTTGAGAGCTGAGATTATGCTAAACCTTTTGTTGGCTTCCAGTCTAACCGGATGCAGCTGAATACCAGTATGTTACATGAAGCAGAGGGATAAAAAAATAACGGGTTGCACTCCGGGAGTGCCGGCAGAAGTGAACACTTGAAACAACGCCATCTAGCTTAAAGTACATTCAGACTCGCGCAAGCGTCCTGCGCCGCCGCCGATTCGATCTGACGATCTGACGCGAGTTTAACAGTTTTTACTCATCCCAAAAAGTGCACAACACCGCTAAAGAAATTTTAACTTCAAAAATAAAAATTAATCTAGCGGAGATGAGAATGTTAAGTTGAATGTGTGGACTGACTAAAATGGTTAAAGTAAGAAATGAGTATATTAGAGGAAGTCAAAGTCGAGTGGTCTCATCGTACCGTCCCAAAGACAATGTCAGTGTGGAGCCCCTCTGCAGGATATGCCCCACCTCCTTTCTTGCCCATCCTGCGCAGCCACCTGCACATTCCAGAATTTAAATGAAGCCAACGACAGAGCTGTGCGGGTCGGGTATTATTCGAGACTATCGATACGCAAAGAAGAAGAACGGATTAGAGGAAGTTTGAAAGTGGCGCCGGTCACAGAAAAGTTGAAAGGGAGTTGTATATCTTGGTAAGGACATATGGGATGAAATACCTGGGACTATCTAGTGTCCACCCAGCCTCCAATCTAACCGGAGCACATACAGCGACTGTCTATCTGATCTCCTACCCTTCAAAGGTTGTACGGGACTGCCGCGTTGGGTTGGTAGTCGCAAGGATGGGCGTTTTTGGGGAACTTCATATGAAAATTTGACGTTCAAAAGTGCTTATTTGGGGCTATTCAAGTGTTACGTAAGCACTACAGAAGGGCGGGGGGTATTTGCATTGCTTATTTTTGATGACATGGTGGACGCAGGGGTCTGGATGGTGATTACGTCAGCACTATTTTTTTTTTACTTTTTCTGATTTTCTACAAAATTTAGCCGATTTCAGTTTGAACACATATTATTATGGCAAACCTACTTCCAAGCCTATTCCTTAATTCTAGACTCTGCTGCTCATGAATCAATCAAGAAACCAGAACATATCAAAATTGCACGTGCCAATGTTTACGTAGGCATGGGAGGGGGTTTGCTTACTTTTGCTGACTAGGGGGGAGGGGGGGGGGGTTTAATAATTGCAATAAATCTGCTTACGTAGTACTTGAACGGCCCCATTTTCGGCAATATTTGAATAAATGGCTTTTGATTGTAACTTGCTTTCCAAGATATGGATGGGACTCAGTATGTATTGGATGGTCAAATGGTCACTGAATAAAACGCCGCCTATTTTCAGCACCTTTATCGTGTTGCAGTAAGGGTGATTTTCGTAGGTCATGTGTTCTTGCTACTGAAGTGTTCCCACCTAAAAAGTCTCGGCACAGTGTTGACATTTAAAATCGATTTAAAAGTGATACAAAATAGTCATACTTTGTAAGTGTAAATAAAGATTTTTTTTGTATATTCAACGTATAATTTTTTATTGATAGGTACTTAAAGTCCCGGGTTTGGATTGGTGCTCTGTCGATGGAAATAGGCTCGCTCCCTATTACATGGGACCTAGCTGGTGAAATTATAACTTTGGTAAAAAAAAGCAAATTAAATCATAGTTTCCTAATAATTCATGACTAAAATCGCGTCCGTTCTATTATTTTATTCCTTCGAAAGTGTATTGTAAAAGGTTCGATACACGTGGACATTTATTACTGCAGTTCTCGGCTCCATAACACCCTCGGCTTCAATAACAAAGTTTCCCCACTTGTAACAAAATGTACTATTGTACCCTCTTTAAAAAAGGCGCGCCTGGGCGGAACCCCCATTTTCAGCATTCAATAAAAAAATACTTTATTAAATGGGCCTACTCTTGACCTCAATCTCCTGAGGACAGAGATGACGTCGACGAAGGAATGAGCCAGCAAACCCAAAAGAAAAGCCTATCAACTCGCGACTAATCACCTAATGAATAACTGCAACTTGTAACATACTAATGAGTCCATTCTACATTGGGATTAGAACTATTCTCTGCTCTCCCTGAGAACTGAAAACGAATTAACATGAATTCCTATAGTTGGCAAACAAACGTATTGAGTATTGAATTGTTTTTTTACCACTTTATACTTACGAACACGTCAGATTAAGGTCAGCCCGCGAAATTCAAATTTACTTACGTTTTTTGCAATTTGCAGGTCAGTGTCAGGGTGTTGTATGTTGATGAAAAATGAGTCGCATACAGTAATACTAATACAACCCTCTAAGTTCATTTAACCCCATTGAATGACTTTTTCTTGAAATAGTTACAGAATTCGGTTAATGAACTTACAATACAAACTCAATCCGTCACTGGTAAAGATAAAAAATAACATGACAAGAGTTAGTGGGGACAATTAAAAAGGGAAAGTAGTGCACAAAATAAAAATAAACTTTTTCTGTTCAGACGTTATACTTAAAGTGAAAGATACGAGAGAGAAGATAACATTATTGTTTAGCTTGAGTCTTTTCGAAGGGATAATATGGATGATCCAGCCACTTTAATTGTGGGATGGTCCTGTAGTTTCTGTCGAAGCTTTTGAGTAAATCTCTTTCTTCCTGAGTTAGACTGAAGTTGAAAACATCAATATTCTGTTCGACGCGGGATTTTGTCACCGATTTCGGTAGCGGGATCACTCCTAACTCGATCTGAGAAAGAGAAGAGATGATTCAATTACATTATCGCACACACACAATCTGTCTATGATGTTCCAGGTTACAGCCCTTTTTTCTATGACAGGGAGTGTCCAATTTTTGGTTCTAGGACAAGCCGGGTTTCTCACGATGTTTTCCTTCACAGTTTAGAAATTGAGAGCAGTGGGCAAAAAGTATTATTGCCTTTCCGTTTCTGGGCTTGACCTCACGACCTACAATGCTTCAGCCAGAGCTGTTCCTATTGGGCCACCACTAATCCTTTCGTTAATTGTAGAAGATTGCCAAAAGATGGCGCTATTCTCAACCAAACTAAATGCACGGTAGTGCATCACCAAGTTTCAAATTGTTTCAGATTTTATTCTCTTAGATACAGTATCATTCATTTCATTTTTTGAAGTGAAATCTTCTTTAGCATCGTTGTGATTTGAAAGTCGACGAAACGAAAAAGTGACATTAAAAAGAGACAAACACATGAATTCATAAGATAGTAGTGTGGGACGTAACGTGGGAGAAAATGAGATAACAGTGTTTACCTTGAAGCCAAAATTTTTGAAGGTTAAGGGCTTCTACCACGTGTGAATTGCACACATGTTTTTTTTTTAAGATTAGTGTCGTCATCTTTAATCTGTTTCTGCTTAAACTCACCAGATATCTCAATGTGACTTGCGGCACAGTCTTATTGTATTTGTTCGCGATCTCCAGAAGCGCGGGGTCATCGACCCTTGGGGGCGGAGCGTCGGGTTTCGCCTTGTTGTAGAACAGAGAGCCGAAGGGAGTGTAGCCCATCACGCGGATGTCCTGGCGGGCACAGTACGAGAGCAGCTCTGGTTGTTGCAGGTTCAGGTTGAGCTGTTGTGGAAAATAAAATAAAATTAGGACCTTATTCTCTGAAGGGCCAAGGTGTATCGTACGCCCACATATCGCCAGTTACGTTTTTTTATTGGCCATAGAGAGGAAAATAATCGGGCACCCAAATGATCACACCCGCCTGTGGATATTCACTGTATCATGCTACCTCTTTTGTAAATAACAGCTACTTGACCTGAGCATGAGGTCCTGGGTTCGATTCCCAAGTCGGGCAAAGTGCTATTGTGTTTTTCCATCAGGAACTTCTCAGTAGCAGCCATGGAGTCTGGATTTGTGCCCGGTCGATGGCAATAGGCTCGCCCCCATGCCCCGGCCGCCGCCCACGGGACTTAAAACATAACTGGCGAAATTTTGGTGACCTACGCCTGCCTCGTGCTCGCGCACGCTAGGTGCCAAATCCCACCATATCCATAGCATCCATACCCTTCAAAACCGATTTCTCCGAAAGGCCACGTGTGCTGCATAACTGCAATTAAGTGCAACGCATCTTTCACCCAGCATGGACAAATAACATTATCAAAATACATCCGTATTTACACATCGATTTAGGAAACTTCGGTTTGTTCTGATACTCGTATCGTACCTACGTGTCACTTACCTATGTGTCCTCGATGCATCATTATAACTTCAGATACTTACTTCGACTTGCAGTGCCGTAGGCTTCTCCAGTCCCAGTTCCAGAAGCCTGTCAATCTGCTGCTGGTTAAAGTTGGAGACTCCGATAGACTTGGTCAGGCCCAAACTCTTGGCTTCAATCATGCCGCGCCAGGTCTCCACGTATTCTGTGTAGTCGTATGTTCCGTTGTTCTGAAAGTTCAGTTTTATTGTCGTTTAAAAAGTGGGGATCTTCTCTGTGACTGTATTGTTGCCAGGAGGCCGAGGAGGGCGAGGAGGGTTCATAAATGAAAGAAAGAGCGGATGGATTTTCAACTCTTCATTTTGCCAGAACAAAAAAAAAGTTCATCTTTTCATAATTTTATATAGGTAGCTCTATGAATAATATTTCAACTGCAACTTTTCACACAGACATTTGCATTATCTAAGACAAGGACGTTACCAAAAGTAACATCATGCCTGCAATCCCCGAAGGGTAAGGTTTGTACCTCAGCCTACCTACACACACTGCTCTGGAATGCGCTACGCTTTGGTATTAAAAAGCTGAAAGCAAAATGGCTTTCAAAAGAGCAGTTCGGAAGTTTTATTTAAAGTCAGTCTAAATGGCTTACCATCTAGTCATTACTAGAGTCGTAGTAATTATTATAAGGTTTCTCGTATTTGTATGTATTATAATATGTAATAGTATATTTTATACTAACTGATGCCCGCGGCTTCGCCTGCGTGGATATCGGTTATCGCGACCAAAAATAATCATGATGATCCCATTCCCTCAACTCATGGGAACCTAGTTTGCCCATTTTCAAAGTATTAAAATGGATATAGTATATTATCCTTAAGAGATAGACATAAGCCATAGTGGATTTTTCTGTAGACCTATATAAGATATACAATTCTACCATTCATCATTTTGTTATATCTTAAAGGGCAGGGTTTTCGTTGAAAGCTCCCCCAGACGGCTTATTTTTTTCCAACACCTCCAACAAATATCATTATATTTTAGCCAATCTGTACAAAAACTTGACGAATTATATACTAAAAAATTCCTCGAGAACCACTCTATCTATTTAAGAAAACAACATGAAAATCAGTGCAGTAATTTTTGAGTTTATCGCGAACAGACAGATAGACGCGGCGGAGAACATTGTGTTATAATATGTAGTGCTATTAGGTTCGGCTTCCAGTACATCCGGATGCAGCTGAATACCAGTATTTTACATGGAACGACTGTCTATCTGCCCTCCACAACCCAGTTAGTTATGGGTAATACGATGCCCTTTGGTAGAAATACAGTGAAATTAGTGATAGCTTTAATTTCCACATCTGGTGTTCCAGATCTTCAATTTTTATTCGTCACCAGAGAGTGCTCATCAGGCTGAACAACTTTTGCTAAGACGTCATTCCTATATATATTATAGTGTAACAGGGCTCTTGGAGCTCAACGACAGGTGTTCCACATCTTCGATTTTTATACGTCAACAGAGAGTGCTTATCAGTCTGAACAACTCTTGCTAAGACGTCATTCCTATATATGTTATAGTGTGGCTGGGCTCTTGGAGTTCCACATCAGCTGTTCCAGATCTTCAAATTTATTCTCTTAGCAGAAAATGCTCATTACGTGGAACAATTTTTGCTATGGTACCATTTTTGTATCTCTTATAGTTTAGCTGGTCTGTTGCGGTTCTGCATCAGTTGTTCAAGTTTCCAAGATAAATTATAGCCTATGTTTTGCCCAGACTTAATACGTATACAACAAAAAAAAAAAACATTCAAATCCGTCGAGTAGTTCCGAAGATTAGCGTGTACAGACAAACAGACAGTTTTTTTTTTTTGGATTCGTGCTCTATTACTGTTTCTAAACACCCCCCCCCCCATGATTATTTTTTTAATATATTCAATGTACAGACACAGTTTTTTTACTGTATTATTATATGTATATAGATATGGATATATGTACCCATTTATGTGTAAGAATTAATGTCAACAAAATGGTATTTTTCTTATTTTTTTTTTTGTACTCTATCACAACATACAACACACGTACACTCCGGACCGACGAGAAGATAACGGAACTCGAAGAGGAATTGAGCAGGCTGCGATGGAGTATTGTGGGATTATCTGAAGTCCGAAGAGAGGGGGAGGAAACGATAACCCTGAAATCTGGCAACCAGCTCTATTTTTCGAGGGTGTAGGTGACTGGGTGTGATAAGCCCAGCAGGTTTATCGTCCACAAGTCCCTTGTGAATAACGTGCTGAAAATCGAGAGTGTGTCGACCAGGGTGGCGTACCTTATACTCAGAATACCTCAAGATATTCGCTGAAGGTCATACAGGTCTACGCCCCGACCTCGGCGACGATGTTTTCAAAACTCACTTCACCGTGGTCATGAGGGATTTCAACGCGAAGCTGGGCAAACGAGACGGTGATGAGCTGCAGGTGGGGCAATTTGGGTTTGGACGTCGGAATCACCGGGGTCACCAACTGGCTAGTTTTATGAAGAAGGAGGGCCTCCATTTGATGACCTCCTTCCTCAGAAAGCGTGAGCACAGGAAGTGGGGGAGGCCTACGTCCAGAAGTACGGCATCTTTCGGCTGAAATGATGATGATGATGACTCTATCACAATGCTGTGCTATTTGACCCAAAGGTTGACTGGTTGAGAATACCTTGTGGCATTAAGTCCGCCTATGTACCACTCTTGTACAGACGCCAGCAGGTCAAGCTACCCGATATTGTCAGATTTTCGCAATCAACCTTGAACCCAATACTTCAGCAATAAAGTTGAAAATCTATTAAAGATATCTGACAGATTGTTGTAGCTTGATGTGCTGGCGTCTGTACATAAAGTTTAAATAAATATCTCCGTAAATAAGGTTCCCAGGTATGGTCCAGAACAAAAAAAAATATCGCAATGACCGGGAACAAGTGCCTTTCAGCTTCGATAAGGGTCTAGTTAATGGAGATATTTATGAACATGAGATATACTTACAAATTGTCCAACCGGCCAGTGCACGAGGTACAGGTCCACATAGTCCAGTCCGAGGTTGGCGAGGGAGGCACGCAATGCAGGCACTACTGCTTCTTTAGCATGCTCGCTGTTCCATAGCTGTGGGTGTGGAAAATAACAGAATAAGTAATTGAAAGGCTTGGTTCTCCATAACTGCATACCTGAGGGGGTAAGGTGGGGTAGAGGTGATGACCCATAATGTCATCTGTAGGTAAAACCTCCACTCCTGAACATCTTCATAATTTCAGGTGGAAGACAGCTGGATACCGACTTCTATGAAGCTATACCGGTTTTAACTGCTAGTAACATTATCTTAAATCTCTGCAGGGTAACCTACCCATATGATACGCTGCGCCTTCCAGAATGCGGTAAATTTACCAAATAAATAACAAACCTTAGTAGTAATAAAGAGCTCCTCCCTCTTGATGCCTTCTCCAATCTTCTTAGCGAGGGCCCTTCCGACCTGGTCCTCAATCTTGTAGGCGAACGCGGTGTCGATGTGGCGGTAACCTGCGTCAATGGCCCAGGTCACTGAGTGTTCCACTTCGTTCAGTCCGGGCTCCACGCGACCATGTTGGGGGGAATGTCAGATTATTTTTTCAATAAAAAGTTATTAGTTTGTTGTTTTTTCGTGATTTGATATAGAAACCCGCAGCATCCCCCCGAAGGAGCAAATAAAAACGTCGAAGTCAAAGTCAAAGCACTTTTGAATGATCAATGAGTCTATCATGATGCCCCATCCACGGTGCCAATCGTGGTCGCAAGATGTGTATCACGTGAGCGTGTAGTTCGTGGAGCACAGGCAAGTCTTCCAGAAACTGGGTACTAGTAATATCTACCTCCTAAAATAAATACCTTTGAATTGTTTCCCAGCCAAGTCCCTAGAGCGATTGCTGGGATCTCTTTGCCATCGTGTAGTTTTAGCTTTGGAACCACAGGTATAGTCGCTGCTGTGAGCTGAAAAAATAACCCATTCGTGTTGAAGAAGTCAAGTTCCTCGCTAGTCAGCATAGGCACCGAGCCGGCAGGATTATTTCAAGGAGATTGTTTATCTTCAGCTCCTAACAGCGAGCTCGTAAATGTTTGCGTTACAACTCGAATATGCGGAATACGAGTATGTTAGGTGTTGTTTGTCCATTAATACCAGAAGTAACTTTGTCGAATCGTTCAGAAAAGCAGAACGAAATTTTGGCACAAGGGTATCTTTTTTTTTTGGTTTTGTTGAAAGTCCTAGAAAACGCTGACGTGGTGACTTAGAAATTGCCACACAGAGAGAGAAGTGAAAAGCGATGGAAGAGACTTTTGTTCAGTAATGGGACAACACATGATAGTAAAAAAAAAAACGCACATTTTTTTTAAAGCGATTGCGTTCCTGTCCCTGCGTCCATGCTGATCAAGCAAGCCGTTATTTTAATATTTTGTAGTTCGAATCCCGAAAGAACACATGATGATGAGACAAAACTCATTATCATTAGTTAACAAGTTCGACCCCATCACGTAAATTTTCGCCGTATAGTTTGACCCTACAACTATTATGTAGTATAAACATTAATAAAATAAGTAATGTTTACGCAAATCCTATTACGTAAGTTTATAATTATCTTCTTTCGAGTCTAGACAAGTATTATATAAAGGGTGTAAACAGACTCTTAACGAAGCCGAAAGGCACTTGTTCTCCCCGTCATTGCGATATTTTTTTTGTTCCAAACCATACCTGGGAACCTTCTAGTTTCGGAGATATTGCGGGTCAAAGTTCAAACTTTTTCCCAAGTTTTTTTTTAATATGTTATTAATGTAAGATGTTTACTTTAAACACCTCCAGGACCCCCTTACTATTTAATCTATCCATTAGCACAATGTTTTGAGTGCGTTACATTGAGTCCTACTGTAAAACGATATTTTTCGGTCCAAAAAAAAGTCGTTTCCCAGCACTAATTTTCGCGTAAAGTTCCTTAGTTTTATGTACATAATGCTTGGTTGACGGCTTCGTGAAGAGTTTTTTTACAACCTGTAGATCATACAAAAAAACATATAAATGCACTTTGTGTGCACATGCACTTTGTCTACACCTCTTTTTTTAGTATCTCCTTTCGCAGGTATGCTGGAAGAGATTCACTTAGAAATAAGCGCCACCTTTGTACTATTTTCTGTTCCTTTCTTTTTTTATTTATTCAGTGTGTACATAAATTGTTAATTAAATAAATAAAATAAATAATTAAAAAAGAAAAACCAATAGCAACTTAACAATGTTCTTCTTCTTTAATTTTTTTTTATTATTTATTTCACATAGATCGTGGTATAATATACATAGCAGTACAACAACGCTTAACCCAGAATTAGGTTTTCTAACAGCAAACCTAGGTTCGATGGCGAGGTTTGTGCATAAACAGTAAGTACAGACGCCAGCACATCAAGCTACTATTACAATCTGTCAAATTTCTTTGATAGATTTTAAACTTTATCGCTAATGCTTTACATTAGGTAAAATTAGGTTCAAGGTTGATTGGGAAAAATTGATAGTTGATGTGCTGAGTCTGTACATTTATATTTTTATACACCAATAGGGACTATACAGGATGTAAACAGACTCTTCACGAAGCCGTCAACCAAGCATTATGTATGTACATCAAACTAAGTAACTTTACGCAAAAATTAGTGCTGGGAAACGACTTTTTTTTTTGGGCTGAAAAATCACGTTTTACAGTAGGAAACTCAAAACTCAAACTCAAAAGCATTTATTTCAATTAGACCATTACAGGCACTTTTGAATGTCAGAAAAACAAATTAGGCTAAGCTACAGTCACAGACACAAGGCATAATAACTTGTGAAAGTACTGTAGTTGCCCATTCCAAAGTGTAGATCTCTATGGAGAAGAATGGGCACGAAACTCCATGGACACTCTTTTCAATCAAAATATTGTTACAAAATCTTGGTTACATCATTCATATTGAGATTATACATATATGTGAGAACGATGTAGAAATACGTGCACGTTAAGAGCGTCCAGAGTAAAATATTATATCAACAATTTAAAAACAAAGTAAGTAGTTAAAATAAACCGTGGCAGCTTTGAGATGACCAGTCCCAACCGACAGCGCCCGTTCCCGAGCAGGACTTAATGTAACGCACTCAAAACATTGTGCTAATGGATGGATTGAATAGTAAGGGTCCTGGAGGTGTTTAAAGTAAAAATCTTACATTACCCCCAATATCTCCGTAACTAGAAGGTTTTCAGGTATGGTCTAGAACAAAAAAATGATCCCAATGATGGGGAGAACAAGTGCCTTTCGGCTTCGTTAAGAGTCTGTTTACACCCTTTAGACCTCAGTATCTGGTATCAATTTCAACTTGCTAGGTCCACCCGTTCCTGAGAAAATCGGTGGTGACACACGGACAGACAGACAGACGGACAAGAAAGTGATCTTATAAGGGTTTTTTTTCCCTTTTGAGGTACGGAACCCTAAAACGGAAATACCACGAAAAATATTAAATTCTCATCTTTAAATAAAATTGCTCTAAGTTTATACAAATTATCAAAATCCTCCCCTACAATTTAAAAATAACAAAGTTACAAGTACAAAAACATTTTAAGAAGCTCATGCATAACTAAAACAATAAACAATTCGAGAACCACTACACCTTGTATAATGTATTAAGTATGTGAAACCACGGAATATCTATACCTCAAACCTGTATTTAATTAATGATCCAAACTTGTCTCGACACACTACCACGCACAAAAGCAAAGAAATTCAATATTCAAATGTCAACTTACCGAAATAAACGCGAAAATTAATACGAAAACACAACTGTGTGTCCCCATGGTCGATTTCTAATGAGAAATGTAGATCTATTCGATGAAATTTCTAGTTTTTTATTAATAAAAAGAGGTTGTTTGACCTTTTTGCTTGATAACCAAGCGACTGGCACGACGCATAGATGTGAACTAAGTTAGGAAGGGGCATTGAGTTACTTGCCTATTCAAGTCGTTCTTATGTAGGTCCGTGCTTTAGAGGAATGACTATGCTAAGTGCTAACGGAAAAGTACCTATGTAATCCGTCATTGTATATAATTCCTCGGAAATGTGTACAATTCCTAAAATAGATAGGAAATCTATGATATATTTTGTAATATGCACTTTTTCTAGGAAATCTATATATTTCCTATAGCGATCAGAAATGTATTAAATCTTTGATGTTCTTAAAAACAGCGGGGATAGCGATGCGAGGGGCGACTACACACAGTCGAAAGCGTCTATTGTACTCCTATTTTTTATTACCCACGAATCGCGATGGAATGGAGACGGTATATGCGTTTGGGGCTTGGGGTGAGAGGATGTTTGTTTGTGCAAATCCATGTTGCCATTTTTCTCCAAAACTACTAGTCCGATTTTGATGCAGTTCTCAGTTATGGGTTTGGACTTCGGGTTTGATTGGTGCATGTTCTTAGATAGATCTTACGTTGACAACTCACCAGGGGGCACTGCAGCAAACATTGTTTGTGCAAATCCATGTTGCCATTTTTCTCCAAAACTACTAGTTCGATTTTGTTCGAATTTTCAGTGATGGATTTGAGTTTAATTGGTGCACGTTCTTAGATAGGTGTTACGGTGACAACTCACCAGGGGGCGCTGCAGTAAACATTTGTTTGTGCAAAACCAAAACTACTAGTTCGGTTTTGATGCAGTTTGTGGATGAGATTAGTGAGGGTTCTTAAATAGATGTTACGGTAGTAACTCACTAGAGGAGTAATATATTTTATATTAGTTACTACATATTAAAGACACTTATGTCCAAAAACTACTAGTCCGATTTTGATGCAGTTTGCTTCAGAGATGGGTTCGAGTTTAATTGTTGTATGTTCTTAGGCAGATGTTACGGTGAACAATCACCATGGAGCGCTCAGACTGATTTAACGCATTGTCATTTTTTTCTTGCTTTCTTTAGATGAAAATGTCTTCTCAAGCATCATTTTTTTTATTATACTTATTATTTTCATTCTACGTAATAATATCCCGGCAAAGTTTATTTTCAAATAAGTACTTATCTAATGTACATACTACTGTCGCAGAGGCGTATCTTCCATAGGGTCATTAGGGCGAACGCCCGGGGCTGTGGGTTATGTACATAATAATATCTATACTCTCTAAAAAGTTTAAAATAAACAGCAAAATTAAAATTTTTGAAAAAACCCACGTCGGTTAAAAAGTAATTGAAAAAAGATAAAAAAAAATAAAAAACCCCGACTTAAAAAATAAATGTAACGCAAAGTTGATCTCTCGCGGAGTCGGTCATAATTATATGTAAACAATAGAGTATCAGTTTTTTCCCTTCGTATGTACCTACTACCTATTTGGTTCTCGACGATTGTAGATGTGGCAAAAACATATTCAACTACCTATAAACTTGATAAAAATCCCAAGAATATCCGTCGTCCTGAGTCCTGATTCGGATAGGCAGCCATTTAAGCTAAGAACGGTACGAAGAGATGTGATCGTATTTACGAAGGCTAAAAATGAAACGAATGTAATTGTTTTGAAGACGATCCAATTGTTTAAGATGTTCTTGGGATAGATCAGAGTAACAAACATCAGCATGATTGGACCAAAGTTATTTTAGTGCTAGATGGGAGAAAATATTTGAATGTATAGAGAGACCGCAGTAAGTGAATTTCTGGCTAAACTAAGCTACCTGCTTATTCCAACTGAAAGTATCGTCAATGTACTGGCCCAAGTCCTTTACGTGTAGTGAGAGAGAGATTACAGAGTTGTCGAACATAAGCGGCATTAGCCGGCTAGTGTCCAAATTTCTTAGATAGTACGAACTACCAATGAGAATGGCATTTCTCGACGTTGACAGCAACCCCAAATTTGCCAGACCATTCTCCGATAGTTCGAAGATCAGCATTAAATGTCGAGATGCAATTATCGAGGTTGGCAACGTCAGACTGAGCGTAAAGTTGAAGGTCATCAGCGTACAGATGGTAAGAGTACTTGAGGATAGTAGTAATAGAGTTTATAAATAACGAAAATAAGAGAGGAGAGAGTATGCCGCCTTGTGGAACAGTAGTTTCCAGGTCGCACAGTCAGAGTAATCCTGGTCAGCACGCATCGCCTGCTGGTGACCACGATGATATTAAGAAAACCAATCACGTGACAACGAAAATACCCCAATTTGAGACAGTATGGCCAGGTGGATATCGTGGTCAACGGTGTTAAAAGCATTGGAAAAATCAATTAAAACCAACACCGTAACCCTCGAATTCTCTAAGCCTTCTCTAATATCCTCTGTAACCTTAAGCAAAGCTGTGGCTGGGCTGTGGCCAGGCCGAAAACCAGATTGGCATTCAGACTGGTTATTCTTATGAACGTAGGAAGCTATTTATCTAAGAGCAGCTGCTTCAAGGACCTTGGCCCGTGACTTTAAAGTTATAAACCAGAAAGAAAACGGGCGAGAGCGTTTGTATGGAGACAAGACCACCCGCATTTCCTCTTAAAGGTTTTTTATGCTAAATACAAACGTTCAGTTGTTGTTCGCTTCGTTACGGCAAATCATATAAAATGAATTTCGTGGGTTACCTTGGCGCTTCCACCTTAAATGTAACCACACTCGTCGGATACATGCTGTTTTTATTAGCATTTGTGTGTATAAGCAACTTAGAGTAACATACAATGAACAAAAACTTGTTTGATTAGTCTCGTCTGTTAATGTAAAGGTCGATGGACCACGAGTTTTTGTTTACACTTAATTTTTAGGGTTCCGTACCCCAAGGGTAATCAACGGGAGCCTATTACTAGCTTCGGCTTTCTGTCCGTCCTTCCGTCCGACGGCCCGTCTGTCTATCAGCGGGCTGTATTTCATGATCCACAATAGGTAAACAGTTGAAGTTTTCACAAAATGTGTGTTTCTGTTGCCGCTATTACAACAAATAGTAAAAATAAATTCAAAATTAAAGGGGCTCTACCACGACGGTACGGAACCCTTCATGCGCGATTTCAACTCGCACTTGGCCGGTTTTTTATTAGGTTTGGTTAAGAATTATAAATATGAACTATTATGAAGCACATCATCGGCGATAAGCGACAAGCGAGTCGAGCCAGCAACTAAAATCCGGCCAATTACGTGACGACCTCACTTTACTTTCGGAAGTCGGTGTTATTTGTTTCATTGTCTTTTTTGCCGCCGACTTCCGATAGTAATTTTCTACTTTTATGGTTCTTTTTGGACGCCTATTTTTTTTTGCAAAATAGTTTTTATTTTAGGTACACCTCTGCTTAACCCTATGAGGATTACATGCGTATTGTTATGTTATGTAGTTTTTATTTTAATTAAACTCTTTAGTTGTAATATAGCACACAAATTCCTGTCATTAATTAATATTTACATTGTAACTAGAAGTTAATACGGGATCATCATGTCATCAACATAGCCCAAGAAGAAAAAATACGTATTACTTAAAGGAAAGAAAAAACAAACAAAGAACCGATTTTGATGAAATTTCTATGGGACCAATCGGAAAATATATCGTCTCACATAAAAAAAACTGGCCAAGTGCGATTTGGACTCGCGTACGAAGGGTTCTGTACCATAAACCGAAAAAAACCCGTCTCTCATGAATCGTAATAGCTAGACAGTTGAAATTTTCACAGATAATGTATTTCTGTTGCAGCTATAACAACAAATAATAAAAATATAAATTATTTAAAATTTTCAAATAATTTATATTTTTATTAGTTGTTATAGCGGCAACGTCGCGTGTCGTCTTCTGTGGAGCGGTGCCTGTATCACCCGAAAGTTTTCTTGGCTTCTAACTAAGGATTTGATTGCACTTTACGTATTTAGTATTTACCCATTCATTATGCATACATAAGGCATTCAGAATGAACTCTGTTTTCAATTAATAACCAAGTATGAAGATCCCTTGTATGACTTCAAACTTACGCAGTTTACTCTTTTGGGCATAAAACCATTTTATAAGAACCGTGGTTTCTTGTCGATTCTGCTGTGATGTAGATCATATTATAACAAATTACCAACTATTAAACCGGTTTCCCATAGTAATTGCATTATAATATATTGCGAAACCGTTCGTGCCAAAGATAAATTTCACAGAAGTGGCACAGGCGGCACTGCACGGCGGCCTTGATTCTAGTAAATTTATCATCATCATCTACCCTCCCTTTCTTAACCACGTTGGTGATGGCTTCCAGTCTAATCAGTTTATAATACTAGCAATTATTTTGCATGGAATGGAGCGACTGCCTATCATTTAATTTAATTTAATTTATTTCATAAACAATTTTTACATTGCATCGAAAACTCATTAAAACCTAACACAACACGGCTTTTAAAGTTTACGATGAATTAAAAAATAAAATAAAATACAATTAAAATTCGGTACCTACCTATTAATTGCCAAAAAAACATGTTACTGGGTAATACGATACCCCTTGGTACGACTGCCTGTCATACTTCGACCGCTGACTACTTGTAAGTCCTGTAACGACTGTCAAAGATGTGCGAATGACGGCCACGAAGTTTTGTTGTAGTCCAAATCAGCGGTGATGAATAAACTTGCAGAAACAAAGGGAAGTGCTTGCCAAGCTTCGCCTCGGTTCGAATACTGACCCACGACTACAACTGTTTACTACCCGACTTTCAATCACAGCTCTTCGAGTAAAGAAGGAATTAAATTAGGATAAATTCCTAATCCATTGCCATCGATGAATGTTGTTGAACTGTCAAAATGAAAAACATTGCCATTTGATACACATTGCCCTCTGGTTTGGTTATAACGGCTAGTTCTCACTTATTCTACCTATTGCCACGTCTGCCACTGCAGATACAAAGTCTAGGATTGATATAAATACTAAAGTTGAGCTTGCCATCGCGCTCAGAGTAACGTCGACCACAAGTGACCATGATACTATTCAAGTTTAGTTACATAGTGTTTTTGGCTGTTTATTCTGTAAGTTTATGTTGATTTATATAATTATTGTAAGGAGTATGTGAGGATCGCAGGCGACCGCCGTTCTGTGGCTTCTGCCTACCCCCATGGGAAAAAGGCGTGAGTTTATGTATGTTATTCTTGTTTGAATAAAAGGTGTAACAAAAAATTGTGTGGTATACTACAACAAAAAAAAACCCGACTACTGAAAAACCATCCTCTAATTAAATTTAACTACATACTGTTGTTGAAGTCGGTTAAAATGTAACTTATGTTACCCGGGTCGTAATAACGAGTCGATTGACACCTTATACATCAAAATCGGATGAATAGTTTAGGCGCTACGGAGGAACATTAGTAAATACAAAGACAAATAAATCGCTAAAATCATAACCCGTCCTTTTGGTTTCGCCTTAGTCTGGTAAAAACACCATTAACGGAGCCGACATGCACTTGTTCTTCTCGGTATTAAGTTTTTTTATATTGATTTGAAAAATATAAGTTTTAAATGTAAAGTTATACTTTAAACACCTCCATGATTCTTATACTATTCAATGCGTCCATCAGCACAATGTTTTGAGTGCGTTATATCGTGATTTTTCACACCAAAAAAATAGTTGTTTCCCAGGTATATTTTTTGCATAATGGCATTTAGCGTGTCATTTTACATACATATACATTTCAAAACATGCCGCACTTCTCCGTTGCTTTGTCGAACGAAAATCTTGCGCTGCGACGTCGCAACGAAACGCAACAGAGCAGTGTGGCTTCACTCTCTTGATGTATAGAATGCGGCTGACGGCTTCGTGAAGGGTACCCGTCTACTGCACCCTGTATTCATCCTGGTAAACAACCTTTCTCTTTTTTTCGGATGGGAAATCATCAAATGACTTCTCCCGCTCCGGGCAGAGCGGAAGGGAGTGTCAGACTTGTACTGACTAAAACTCATCCATGTTCCTTTCTTGCCCTTTGTGTTCCAGGGCCGCGGTATCTCTTTCGAACAGTCCCGCAGCCCTGGCAACTGGTAAACAACCTTGAGCCTGGATTTGAGTTTGGTTGATGGGTTTTGGCCAATGAATCAGCATTACCATCCAACTTGGCAATGCTGCCAGCCTCCTGGTCACTCTTCCTGTGGCCAGTGATGCGGACGATTGTTTGTCAGCCTACAATTCGATTCCCATTTTCATACTTGTACATTACAATAAATGATCTAATTAGTAAGGTTAGGTGCATCGAACTCGTAACCGGCGTGCGTGTATGACAAGATGTATGTGGATGAACCAAAAGGAGTACCTATAGGATCGTAGGAAACGGTGCTCCGAGTTTCTGCCTACCCCTATCGGATAAAGGCGTGAGTTTATGTAAGATGTTAATTGCTTTGTTTTTGTCTTATCAAGGATATGCAATCACTAATGGATTGTCTGTTTAATTATAGTATGCAGTTGACCTTCGAGGAGTCTTCCTTTTGTAATATAAGTTGACTCGCTGGTACATGCAATCGCATATAAAATTACTTTTCAATACACTTCCTTGAAAACTGGCTCTTATCGCATTACTGATTACGGAAGTAATTTATGAATTATTAAGTTTTCTGGTTCTTAAAAATCTTCTTTCAACAAGGTATTTTCTAGGCCAGCTTCCATCAAAAAACGATAGATAGCGCTGTACATGACTTAGTGTAAAAATGTTAAAATATCGGTGTCCGGTTGCAGCCAAATCAAGTTTTTACGTGCAGCAGATATCAGTGTCCAAATATTCGGTGCGAGGTCATATTCTATAGAAATTATAGCCAAAATAAAAAATAATGTTACAATTGAACAAAAAAGCAAATCGAACGAAGGAAGTCGAACGCACACAAACTAGGAAGGAACTTTTGAAAGGTAATGAACGCTATCGGAGATGAGGACATCTGCAAGAAAACCAAGGTTACCGACGTAGCCCGAAGAATTACCAAACTTAAGTGGCAGTGGGCATGGCAAATTGCTCGTAGAACGGATGGCCGATGGGGCCGTAAAAATCTGGAGTGGCGACCGCGAACCGGAAGACGATGCGTTGGAAGGCCTCCCACTAGGTGGACCGATGACCTGGTGAAAGTTGCGGAGATCCGCTGGATGCGAGTCGCACGGGACCGGTCAATGTTGCCACACTTGGTTGAGGCCTATGTCCAGCAGTGGACGTACGTCTTTCGGCTGAAATGATGATCATGATGATGGTGATGAATGCTATCAGCTCCATACAGTCAAACCATTTTTTGTTACATTGAATCAAGTACAGCGCTATCTATATTTTTTTTTTGCGTAACCTGGCCCAAAAAAACCCTCACTATATTATGTAATAAGGACTCTTTTGTGAATCCTGTCAAAGTCGTTTAAAAATATATACCACACACCGTGAAATCTGTGGTAAACGCCCTCTGAGTGCTGCTGTCAAGCGACTGCCTGTTTGACAAGTATACACAAATATATACCAAAGCATGTCAAATAAAAAGGAAATATCATTCTAGCATTCAAAATCCAAATGATAAATCTAATCATGCTACATCCTGACGGACCAAGCTACGCCACAACACCCTGACCTCAGCGTTTCACGTCCATTCTATCCCAGCTACCGTTTCAAAGTCGTCGGTTCATCTAGCTGAGGGTCGTCCAACACTTCGCATGGCGCCGATACGCGGGCTCCACACCAGGCCTCTATTGCTGGGTCCTTCGGCTTTCTCTTATTCATTTCTTATTCTATTGTTCATCTCCGTTATCAATATTACAGTTTGCTTTATGTTCATTCTATTCATCTTGGCATTTGCTCCATCGGCCATCGGTTCTAAGATTAGCAGACCTCATAAGCCCTTAATCACCCACAGCTGGGTATAGGCCACCCCATTCTTTTGCCACACTTCTTGGATCTGTGCGTCAATCATTCAACTGTTCCCGCAACGTTCGATATAGTCAATCTAACGCGCTATTGGACGGTCCTGGTTTCTGGGGCCCTTGGCAACCATTCGGTCAAGAATTTACTCCATCGGCCATCTCCATAAGCAGACCTAATCATGCCGAGTCTTCCAAATCGGACTGTTGAAGAATTCGCTAGAGACTTCAAAATGACAAATGAAATTCTTCGTCCGAACCCTGATGTTGAAGAAGATCTGATCCAGAAGTGTGAAGTCACTCCGGAGATACAGGAGAGGATCCGGACTTACACACAGTTTAAGAAAAAGCCGCCTAGGATTGAGTGTTGTTGTCAGGTTGTTCTTTGAATGAGAAGGAGTAGATTGGAGAGCTCTTTGTGTAGGTTCGGTGCCAGTCTAACCAGATGCATCTCAACGCTAGTATTTCAGATGGAGCGACTGCCTATCAGACCGCCACAGCCCGTTAACTGGGTAACACGGCATCCCTGGGTAAGACTGGTTGTCAGACTTTCGGGCCATTGACTACCTGTATACTAATGTCAAAGATCTGCAAATGACAACCGCGACCGGTTTACCGTGCTTTTTGAGGCCTGGATGACTCAGTATGTAATGGACCCATCCACGAAAAGACCTCGATGAGCATAGTTTAACCTTCGAGCGGCTCAGGCGGCTGTTTTTGTTTAGCCACGAGCACCACCCAAAAAATACCCGTTATATAAGTTACTGTACTTAGCTTATATAAATACTGGTATTTAGCTGCATCAGGTTAGACTGGAAGCCGACCCCAACATAGTTGGGAAAAGGCTTGGCATGTGATGACGTAGTTACTCTGTGGGCCTGTATGCGTGGGTGTATGACGATAGCAATGCATTTGCAATCTGTCCCCTATTGTAGAATTTGTAGATTTAATATGTCTGTACCTAATTGGTCCTGTAGTTATAGCAGTCATTTGAGTTATACATTGATTTGTCCACAGGAAGCAGTAACCAGACCTGGTGTAGCACCTCTCATTAATCTGAACGATGGCAATACAATCCCCAGCATTGGGTTCGGTACCTGGCTTGGATTCGACAAAGCGGTAAGCTTAGAATAGCGCCATCTATTGACAAGTAGCTGTACTGCTTAAGTTTGAAGCTTGCTTGTTAGTTCTGAGGTTGGCCACTGATTTTGATTTTGACATAACAGATTAATTCAAGAACGGTTCGTTCGTAAAACTCAAGATTTTATATTTAAACTTCATGTACAAGACAGGGTGGTACACTGGCGGTTAACCACTTTGAACCCTTTTGCCCTTAGCGTTAAGGGGGACAAGTGGTCAACCGCCAACTTTGTCAAGCCTATATACAGAATTAGTCAGACAGACAGACTTAGGGCCAAGTTCACCGACAACATAACGGTCTGATTATCTGAAAACAGCTTTTTACCGTGAATTTTCGTGTTCCCGAAAGCAAATCTGATGATTAAGGGCCATGTTCACCGACAGCTGGGTATAGGCCTCCCCATTCATAAACAGCTTCAGATAATCAGACCGTTATGTTGTCGGTGAACTTGGCCCTTAATGCCTCAAGGCAATTTTTACCAGTCAACCTTTGGATCAAAAAGGACAGCGTTGTAATAGAGTAAAAGAAAAACATTTTTTAATCATAAATTATTTATAATAATTATATCATCATAAATAAAAGCTAGATAGCTTAGATAAAAGCTAGTTTATATTATTGTTGCGTAATAATGTTGTCATACAGTCAAAGATTGAGATTAGCATGCCTCAAGGTTGAACTATGTTCTATTTATATCAACTTTGTGTAATTACCCATATTAGCAAATAAATGATTTTAAATTTGAATTTTATACCAGGGTGAGACTGTGGTAGCCAAAGGTGATACCGTCCAGAAGGCGGTGGAAATAGCCATCGATGCAGGATACAGGCACATCGACACAGCAGCCATATACACCACGGAGGAACAGGTACCGATCAGACTATCCTAAGTTAATGAATAATGAATTAATGACTCAACAAACTTTAGAAAGACATTGACGCATAAGTATGAAGGGTATCAGTTATAGAAACGACGTGACAAAGAAAAACTTTTCAGGGTTCTGTTGCCAAAAACAGAGTCTTATTAAAATCACGTATTTGTCCGTCTTTCTGTTTGCCCCGATTTCACATAACTATTTTACCCGATGACTATTCACGTTATGAATACAATTCGATGAATTGCATAGGAACTGTTTGTTTGTGCACCACTATACAACATATTATATAATGGTCTCGTGAAAGTACGAAAAGAATAATTAAATGGTGTCACCAATTGATGTAAAAATGTGGTTTTTCGTTAAATCGATGTGCCATATTAAATGAGTGGTCGCCTACTGAAGGAACGGACTATTTTATTACGTTTGTTCGGAATGTAGGCTAGATTTACAACGAATCACAATCAGTACACGAAGCTCATTTGCATTTTAGATACTTAATATAATTATCATGTCAAAGTAAAATTTAATTTTATCAATGTTATTTGTAGCAATGGTTTATAAACTATGTAGTTTATTAAGGGGAATTTTTAACTGCATCTCTATTTAGAAATTTAAGCAAACAAAATTTTTCCACTAATAAACCTACTGCGTAAAACAAAAATACTGATTTGCACGCAAATTATTCAATATTACAACTGAATTGGTCACCAAATTTTTGTCGAGTTTCGGACTGCAAGTCGAAGTCGCGGTGTTGAACGATCTGCGACGATAGGGAACTTAGGGCAACCCGAGGTTAGGTTAGTTAGGTTCCTGCTGTGTTTGAATTAACCATCCGCCATATTGCATAACTCTCCAACTTTGGGTGGTTAATTTTTTAAACTAATAGTTAGTTATTTGACCATAGGTTAAACTAACAATTGATCAAGAAACACATTTTGCCAAAATTTAACCATTTGTTACTATTTTTAACCATTAGTTGAGTTAACTACGGATCAAAAAACCGGCCCTTAGACAGAAAATAAAGCCTCGCGCAGCGGGGCTTCGTCGAGTTTCTACACTAAAATAAAGATTTAATTTTGGTGATCATTTAGTATTTTTGGTGATCTTTTACTAAATCTGGTGGTTAGTTTTAGATTTAGTTTTAGTTAACAGATAGTCATTCAGTAAAACAGTTAAGCTTTAAAGATCTAACAGTATAGTGTAATTGATTTATTTGATGAGCAAATTTAGTGTGCAATTCATTATTTTTGGTGGTAATTTCGAATATTTTGATTGAAAAAAGAGGATTTACAGTTAAAGTATTAAATACCACCCGTTTATTAATGTGATATTACAGTGTTTGTGTAAAGTTCATAACAATAAGTTTTATACATTACATTATTGTATATACATGTTTGTAAATGTTTTCTACAGGCGCCATAGTTTGTACAAAACACCCGATCATAATGATTAATGCTTTTAGAATAAGATCTGAATGTCATTTAACGCCTTTTGTTTATGTTAAAATTAAGAAATTTCAAAACCTAATCAAGTGGACGCCTAACTGTTGGTACAATCACGAGCACCAGTATGTATACACTTTCCTAAGTTTAAAAGCAATTTTCGCGAAAAATAACGATTGTTACTTGGAGATAGGACCTTTTTCATAAAAATATGAGTTCCAGAATACAATGTTCATAACAACACGAAATTTTAATCAGAACAGTAAGAGATAAGCACTTTTAAAACTTGTTGATTCCTGCATTTATTCGCTGAGTTTTTTCCATCATTATTTGTTTACAGGTCGGCCTTGCGGTTAAGAATAAGATAGCCGCAGGCGCTGTGGCTAGAGAAGATCTGTTTATTACAACCAAGGTAATTAGCTTGTCTATCAAATACAATCGAACAGGTGAAGAGGTCGACATATTCTAGAACCAAAAAATCGAAGACATTGTTACATCCGCATAACGCACTGGGCCACAGTGTGGACCACGACCACGTTAGAAGCTGATTACGATTATGCAAAGGGCCAGCTTGTTCTCGTGTTACCATTGCCATTGGCCTACTGTAAAACTTGTAGTACAGTGTGTTTTGGCTGTAAAATATTACGTACACACACGTAATATTTTAACATTATTTCTAGCTGTGGAACGACCGTCATGCCAAGAGGGATGTGGTGCCGGCCCTCAAGGAGTCTCTCGCTCGACTGGACCTCGCATATCTGGACCTCTATCTGATACACTTCCCGGTCCCAGTGTATGTAAGTATAGTTTTTACTGAATCAAAAAAGGAGGTTATGAATTCTTGAGAGTAAGTATTATTTTCAAGTGCAAAGTAGGATTATTGGAAACATCGTTATTTTGTAAGAGAGCTTGCCTTAGGTAAATCTGATGGGCTGAAAGGCGAACTTGAGGTACGCGGTCCATGTTTCACTGTTTCACCACCCAGAACAAAGTTGTTTTGAATAGACCCCAACAAAATCATTAAATAATATTTTTTGACTTCAGTAGCTAATTTAATTTGATCCTGATAATTTTTTTTTTTTTTTAATATAACGTTGCCCCACGCTCGGAATTCTGTCTACCGGCATGGGAAAAAGACGTGAATTTACATTTTTATGTAATTTTGCAGGATAACAACACTTTCTACGACGTAGACTACGTGGAGACCTGGCAGGGCATGATCGAGGCTCAGGCGTTCGGGCTGGTAAAGTCTATCGGGGTGTCCAACTTCAACGTCACGCAGCTGGATAGACTCATCACTATGAGCAAAGTTAAACCTGCTGCCCTGCAGATTGAGGTACGAATAACAGTGTTTAAAATTAAAGAGACCCATCACATATTCCGTCTTTCTTTACGTTTTGCACCAAAAATACACAAAAAATATGAATAGTGCTGCAAGCGGGCATAATCTCGTTTCTTAACGGCTGACAGACAGTCATATATTTTTTATTTTGGTGTAGTTGACTATCTGAAACACCGATGTGTTTAAGGTACAATCACCGAAGTTACTTTATCTGGAACAAACTTTGCATAAGTTAGTGGACAAAAACGGATAACAAAAGTTACCTAGCCTTCTCTAGAAGGCTAAATGGGGTTTAAACAACGCGAAAAAAAGTTTTTTTTTACCTGTCACCACCAGGTGAACCTAAACCTGCAACAAGCGGAACTGATCAAGTTCTGCAAGACGCACAATATAGCCGTCATCGCGTACACACCGTTCGGCTCCCTTTTCCACAACAAAGCGGCTAAGGATGCTCCTCCTCCCAGGACTGATGAGCAAGCGTTGCTGAGGATAGCTGATAGACACCACAAGACTGTGGCGCAAATTAACCTGAGATATCTGGTAAGTAAGCTTCTTTTTAATTAAGTAGAAATAAAGGAGGTTGCAATAAAGTCAATCAAACAAACAAAGACACCGAATTCCGAAAGTAAAGATATGTATTTAAAATTCTTTGGCTTATTTTTTTGGAAGCTGATTTTTTTTTAAAGGCTTTTTCTTGTATGACCTACGAATAACTTACAGAGTGGGCGATTTTAACGATAATTTTTTTATTGCTTTCTTCTTTCTTCTTCGTCGTCTCACTCTTGGCAGAGTGGTCGTGGTCCTCACATCAGGGGTGGTGGCAAGCTTCACAATCCGTCGCCATTTTTCTCGTACTGTGGCTTTTCTTGTTCATTCGTGGAGTGGACCATTAAGTGCAGTTTTGACTTGGTCGGTCCAACGCATTGGTGACCTGCCGCGTGCTCTTGTACCTTCAACCTTACCCTGTACTACAAGTGGCTCCACAGATGTGTCTTCTTGACGTGTGATATGTCCAAAGAAAGTGAGAATACGGCATTGGACGATTTATTACTTTACTTAATATCAAAATGTGCCTCGTTGGTGTGGTTGCATGCTGAGCAAGTGAGCATGACATCCAGGGCACCATTCATTCATTCATTCCCAGGTAGGGTTTTTTCTCAAATTGGCATACCTCAGATATAGCAGTTACATTGTGCCAACACACTTGCGTGTTCCGGAGTCTGGATTTGAGCGTGGTTGATGGCAATAGGCTCCCCTAATAGTACATGAGATTCAATTCAAACATAATTGGCGAAATAAGGATGTATGTACCTACTAGAAGTCATTTCACTTCTGCTTAATCCTTCAGGGGTTAAAATATTGGCAGAGTGAAATTTGTAGTAAGATGGGCGATTAAGGATGAGAAATTATTTTGCATAATATTACTCTGCATTTTACCGATTTTAAAATATAAACTATATTGATGTACTTTGCATTAATTTATAGTGATTATATTTACTGTGCAGCTACATTTTTCCCTTAAAAGAAATAATACTCACAAACACAAAACTATGCAACATTTAGTACATCCACTCGTCAAAAGAGTGCGCTGATACAAACTTTTAATTTCAGATTGAACTGGGGGTGATTCCTATCCCAAAATCCGTGACAAGGAAACGCATTGAAGACAACATTGAAGTCTTCGACTTCCAACTAAGCCAGCAAGAGAGAGATGTCATGAAGACTTACGACAGGAACTACAGAACCGTCGCTGTGACCATGTGGAAAGACTCCCCGTATTACCCGTTCAAGAAATAATATTAATATTAAGTTTTAGAAATAAAGTAATACGAATATCTAGGTTTTTTTCCTTTGATTTAGTTCAATTGGGAAATCGCTTTTGAAGTTTTCGCATTTGATACTTCAAATGCGAAAACTCATCATGTCAAAATCCCTAACTCATTTTTTACTTTTTCGTCATCATTATCTTTGTTTGGGGATTTGAGCGTTCACTCCGGCCGGCGCGTTCGAATCTTAGCCGGATGAATTCCTCGTACAACGGTGGCAAAATAAAACTTGATTGATTTTGAAAGTATGTATTCCCTTACAGGTAAATGAACTAATTGACTATGACATGAATGTTTCCACGAATTGATTACATGATGACACAACGACCCATCGTTGGATAAGTTTTTTCTCCCAAGTCTCCGCTCCGAGTTCCCCGTGATGATCGTAATGAACAGTAATTGAGAAGTGATGACGGAAACGGAACTTGATCGACAGAGAGTGATTCTTCCTAACCACAGATTATACAATGAAAATTATTATACCAACCACAGATAAAATATTACATATATCCACGATTACAATAGACAAAACATGTTAATTTTGAGTTAACAATCTTTCTTATTCATATTTTATGCACTTTGGGCACACATGGCTACAATACCTTCAAAACGTTTCAAGGTAGGTTCCAAGAAAGATTCAACAAGAATTTGTGTGGTTTATGTATGTACTACAACTAAAAACCGGTCAATTGCGATTTGGACTCGCACACCGAGGGTTCCGTGTAAACTTGTAGGTATTTTGTGATTAAACTCCATACTTACGGTTTTCTACTTTTGAGGTACGGAACCCTAAAAAGGCAAACTACTGAAAAATCACGCTCTAACTAAATTCCGGGTTTACAGGGAAAATTCAACTCCTATTGCTGAAGTCGTTTAAAATGTAGCCTATGTTACCCGGACCATAATAACGAATCGATTGACACCTTTAATTATTCATCAAAATCGGATGAATAGTTTAGGATCTAAACTTTAGGCGCTACTAAGGAACATACGTAGGTAAATACAAACAGACATAATTATACAGGGTGAAGTATCATACATTTGTTTTGAGAAGCCTGCCTCGAAAAACAAGGGAAGTTTCAAAAAACATTCAAAACATGAACTTTATGGCGCTAATTTTCCAAAGGTAAATATACTTTTTGACAAATTTGTTTTCGAAGGATACATTCGTTCATGAGCTATAAGAAAAGTATCAGTATAACATCCTGAACGGCGCAGATTTCTCACAATCAGCACTTTATGGTGCAGAGGTGGAAAATTTAAAAAAAACCGTAAAATTTCGATTTCTCAAAAACCCCAAGTTATACATAGTCTAGTATCACCCATTTCAAGGACTGCACCCAAATACCAATCACCCTGGATCCTGGATACATAGACTGCTAAAATCACAACCCTTCTTTTTGGCTTCGCCGTAGGCGGGTATAAACATAATCGGTGTAGGTACATACATGAAGATGCTGGTCGAATACAATAACCACCTCCTTTTATTGAAGTGGGTTAAAAATGAAACAAAAAAATATATGAAGAAACTGTTTAAAAGACATAACACAACACAAAAACAAATACAAAACAGAAACGAACTATAAAACAAAAACATTACAAATCAAAAACAAAAGAAACCTTATAAAAAAAAAAGCCGAGTAAATCTGAACCCCTACGATGGCCAGTTGTGTAACAGCCAGTACAGCATAAACGCTATAGCTACAACGGCATTCGTCGAAACCTCGATGAGATACGCTCTGTTACACCAATTCCCGGTGCACACACAGGCGTGAAACCGCGCGTACAGCGATATACCTCGAGACACCGGCAGCAGAGTCGCCATCGGACTAATTATGCAGCCGTTATCAATGTCCTGTGAAAAGAAAAGAAGATTTTACAGTAATCTAAATACAGTATCAATGTCAGGTCAGGTCAAGGTCACAGTAGTGCCTACTCGCAGCCGGCGTGCGTGTGTGATGGCGAAGTGGTACGTAAAGTTCGTAGCAGCCGTACTATAGTTTCTGCCTGCTCCCATGGGGAAAAGGCGTGAGTGTATGTGTGTATGTATGCCTATACAGTGCTGCAACGGTCTTCAGGCGTTTCAACAAGACGGTTTTGGTAAACATTAATAAAACTTGTGTCGATAAAACGAGCTTCTGGCGCGTGGTCCAAATTGGAACTAAAGCGGCCATCTTGATATATCTGAACATTTCCCAAACTGCCTGACTTGTTCTAGTACGACCGTTACTTCTGAGCATAGAGTTCTGGGTTTGATCCCCTGGTCGGGTAGTGTTAGTGGATTTTTCCGTCCCGATTTTTTCAGTAGCAGCCACGGAGTCTGAGTTTGTGTCCGGTTCCGGTTTGGCCCCATCACATGAGACTGAATGAGATAAACTCAAACATAACTGGCTACTACTACAACTATGTGGGTGTACTATAAGGTGCATCTCTGCCTAACCCTTCGGGGGTTACAGGCGTAATGTTAGTATCTAGACAATGTCAAAATTAGAAAGAGGTTAAGTTTGTAACTTTGGATTGGATGTAGGGTGTAAATTTCAGATACGATTCCGAATATTCTTTCACTAATTGAAAGCTTCTTTTGTTTTGTTTGCCGAGTTTCCTTCGTGCCTCGGACAGCACGTTAAGCCGTTGGTCCCGGCTGTCATTTGTACATCTTTGACAGTCGTTACAGGTAGTCAGCGACCCTAGAGTTTGACAACTAGTTTTTCCAAGGAGTATCTTTGTGGAGGTCAGATAGGCAATCGCTCCATGTAAAATACTTAGTAATCACCTGCATCCGGTTAGACTGGAAGCCGACCCCGACAGATGTAGTTGGGAAATGGCAGGCAGATGATAAATTGAAAGCTACATTTATCCCCGAATGTCATAGGCTACCTCTATTTATTTAAGAATATTCCCGTAAGAAAATTTGCGAGCATAACGCAAGTGACGCTACTGGCAAAAGCTAGTTAACAATAAATAATTTAACATTTAATACTTACAACCAGTGCAAGTTCCAACTTAGCCATCCGCTTACTAGCGAAGTGTTTGCCCAGCAAGGGCCTGTACTTGGCCCGGCAAGTCCTCTGAGTATAGACCCCGGTGAGGTCCGTCCACCTGACGGCACAGCCGCCCGTGAACCGACCGTATATGGCTCGCGGTTCCAGAGGGTTCTCTCTGTAGTTCTGCCTAAACAAGAAAGTAAATGCGTCTTGTAAAAGCATATATAATCAGCCTACAATTTTCCCACTTATGGCCCACATGGACCCCTTTTTTCCGGATGGGAAATCATCAAATGACTCATCCCGCTCTAGGCGGAGCGGAAGGGAGTGTCAGACTTGTACTAACTAAAACCCATCCATGTTCCTTCCTTGCCCTTTGTGTTCCAGGGCCGCGGTATCTCTTTCGAACATTCCCGCAGCCCAACAGTCCCGCAGCCCTTTCCTCGTGCCCTGCCGAGCAAACAACTGTTATGTAATGTAATACTTACACGTTTACGTAGCGGCAGTACTTGCGGAAGTCGGCTATCTTGCCCCGGGACCTGGCGTCGATGGGCATCAGCGGCAGGAAGTCGCCAGCGAAGGCATCTGCACAGTGCGCGTCACGAGGAATCTCCTCGTCCTTCAGCCCGCAGACGAAACACTGAATAGTTAAGTAGAATTTATTAATAAGTATCTTCTGCCCGCACACGTTTGCGTGGACTCATTTACCGGGATTAACAGCCTTATTTTCCTTACTGCATACATATGCAGCTGAGCTGAACCTACCCGAAAGAGCTCTAATGTGCGCGCCCCACTGCAATTTTGAATCGATAATAATCCCTAAGAATACAGTTTGTGAACCATTTCGAGAGAACCGACTTTCGTTGAATTCTAAGACATCTGTATCCGTATCATTTCAATTTCAATTTCGGAATTAATAATATCTTTCGGAATTCGTAATGTATGCCCAAAAACGATGTGATCATACCTTGGTGACTATAGAAGCGTTTTCGTAGTCGTAAACAAACGTGGACACGGGGGTGGTAGCGGTCCACGACCCGTTCGGACCCCATTTCAGTTCTTTCCATGGACAGGTCGGAACGCCGTGCCTGGAGAAACGACACAGCTAAATGAATACTACTACTCAGCGTGTCGACGGCAAAAAAATGGATCAAAATTCAGCCACGCAAACTCCGCTCGCTGATACCGTCATAATAAGATCGTCAAATGCGCAGGTGTCAGGGCATGCAGCGCAAGATGGAAGGTGAGCCATAGTCTGAGAAGATAAGCCGCATACACACTTGAGATCTGAGCCGTTTATGAGCCCCCAACATTCTTACTATATTATAAGGTATACTATAAAGAGGTACGATAATCGAGCGATAAATTTTAAAGACATATCAGTGCTCATGGCCGTATACCTCTGCCTTACCCTTCAGGTAGTACAAGTGTGCTAGACACAAAAATAAACTCACGCCTGTCTCCCATGGGGTACAACCAAAAAAAAAACGCAAATACCAAAATGCAAATGCTACAGAACGCCACCTGCCACGAACCTTACATTTATGCCTTTCACCTCGTCCACATTTATACATATATGTTTATTAGGCAGGTCATACACGCCGCCTGTTGCGAGTTCTACGCACCTGGACTTTCTGTAGATCATCACGAATAAGGTCGTCTTTCTAGAGCGTTGCCTCCTGGCGTTTCCAGTCACCTCTGGGTTGTAAATATACCTTATGTTAGTCGACTTTCATTCATCCTCTTAACAAGACCAAACCATCTAGCGCACTCTTTTAAATGTTTGTCCCTACATCTTCTTTTAAACCGCAGCGTACTCGTATATGCAGGCGTGATGTTATGTCAACTACTTACTCAATCACCGTTTTGTTGAACGCCTCTGTGAGGTTCCATTCGTAGTCGTAAGTAAGGTTGGAGATGATAGCCATGATTTCCTCGATGTTTATCAGGGTTTTCTCGGTGGTTGTTGTCGTGGTTGTTGTCGTGGTTGTTGTTGTGGTTGTTGTCGTTGTCGTCGTCGTCGTCGTCGTCGGCGTTGTCTTTATCTCGGTTGTTATCGGTTTGGCAGTAGTCTTTTTTGATTCTGAGTCCTCAGCGGGAGCAGGAGCGTTTGTTTTTGAGTCATCAGCGGGTGCATCAGAAGCACTGGTTTTGGTTTCTTCCTGTAAAGGCAAAGAAGTTGTTTAACAGCAATACTGGGACACCATCGTCACTCTACCATAATGGGTGTAAACAGACTCTTAACGAAGCCGAAAGGCACTTGTTTTCCCCATCATTGCGATCATTTTTTTGTTCTAGACCATACCTGGGAACCTTCTATTTACAGAGATATTGGGCGTCAAAGTAACAACACAGTTAACGTGTTAAATACATGTTTTTAATGTAAGATTTTACTTTTCAATCCATCCATCAGCACAATGTTTTGAGTGCGTTTCATTGAGCCCTACCGTAAAACGTGATTTTTCAGCCCAAAAAAAAAAGTCGTTTCCCAGCACTAATTTTTGCGTAAAGTTACTTAGTTTGATGTACATAACGCTTTTTTTTATTTTTTTAAGTAAGTAAGTATATTTATTCGCATAAAATGTGGTATATACAGGATGTTATAAAAATGTTATAGAGCAGGACACATTCCGCCATAATTATAGCATGCAAATTTAAAATCATTTTTTACATTAGGAAGGCACATTAAAATGAACAACATAGGTACGTACCTATCTAACACAGACATTTATACATACAATTATGTAATGATACTAAGCAGACCATAATCAAACAAAAAATAATAGTTAATACGAAAAAACCGTACATACATCTAAATAAACAAACAAAACAATAATACTGACTTTACTACTACTATGACTTTGTTTGTTTCATTGTAATTTTTTCGTCACCGACTTCCGAAAGTAATTTAAAAAAAGTTATTTTTTTTTTTACTGTAATTTGATCTGCCTCATTTTTTATGGAGTCATACTTTATTAGGTTAAACTAACTATATACATTGATAATTAAAAACTATTAAACTAAAATAGATAAACTAACAACAAACTATAAAAGGGCATCGAAAAACTCCTCCTCAACGCTGTCAGATGGTAATGTGCCCAAGAGACTGGCGGCGTTGCCACGTTGTATGGCAACACTTATTTATTTATTTATTAAAACTTTATGCACATAATGTACAAAGGCGGACTTAATGCCTTGGGCATTTTCTACCAGTCTACCTTAGGGTGATGCAGAGACAAAACAGTAGGTGCAATAGTATAGAAAATTTCCAAGAATAAAATATAATAATAAATACATATATACATACATACAACAAAATATACAAAGTAAAGAGAGATATAAAAATACATAGATGAAGAAAAACAACAAATTAATTGTGAGACGAGTCTACCAACTTATGAAAGTGTTCACGAACTTTAACCTTAAAAGTGAACCGACTGGTTGCCGTCCTTGTCTTTGGTTGTTGTGGTTTTTACTTAGCCTCTGGCCAAAGTAAAAACCAGCCCTTGGGTCACGGGAAGCGTGAACTAGGCGTTTCGAAATTTCCTTAAATAGGCTATGAGCACTCAGACCCCACGGCCCTAGAGTTTCAACCCCAAACGGCTCGAAAATATAGTTACCACACAGGTTTCTATATTTACGCCGCTTGAGGTTCTCTGCAGCCGCAGCGGCAGCACCAGCACATCACGATGAGCTTGGTAGATGGGATGGCGCAAGAGTATCGACGCATGTTGCGTCCCACACTAAAGGCCTACCCATCTTCCAAAGAAACAAAGACAAAGTTGTTTTAGTTTTTTTTTTGTGTTTTTTTGGAAGTCGGTTTTTTTTCGCAGAAAGTTTTTTATTTTACCCTTTTTAGTTGTAGACTTTTTAGCATACCACACAAATTCTAATCATGAATTAATTTTTATATTGTAACCAGAACTTTAAGGAAGTACTCGTCAAGACGAATTAAACGAGCCCAAACTCGATGCAGTTACGTCGTTTTATCACGGAGATCCTATGGCCACCTACAAGCTCCATTATCAGACCCTGGATACTATCTAAAGACAAACAACTTATTTAGTCGAATCAAACGAGCCCTAACTCGATGCGTTTATGTCGTTTTGTCACGCAGATCCTATGGCCACCTTACAGCTCCATCATCAGACCCTGGATATTATCTATAGACAAACTACTCATTTAGACGAATCAAACGAGCCCAAACTCGATGCAGTTACGTCGTTTTATCACGGAGATCCTATGGCCACCTTCAAGCTCCATTATCAGACCCTGGATATCATCTAGAGACAAAGTACTCGTCAAGACAAATCATACGAGCCCAAACTCGATGGGGTTATGTCGTTTCATAACGGAGTTCCTAAGGCCGCCGTCCAGCTCCATCATCAGATCAGCACCATGTCATGGATATATTGTACTATCACGCGATATACATAAGCGTGCAAATTTTTAATTCAATCGGAAATCAGGAAGTGTGTCAAATTAAACACGCAAAACATACCAAATTACTGAACCGATTTTGATGAAATTTCTATGGGACCAATCGGGAATCACATAAAAGAAGAATTTTTGAAATCGGTTAAGAAACGACGGATATATGACGTAACAAAAACAAAAAAAAAAAAAAAACATACAACCGAATTGAGAAAGTACCTTTTTGAAGAAAGTCGGTTAAAAATGAAGGTGGATTTGGTTTATACAGTTTGTAAAATTCTAACATAAAATTAACAAAATTAAAACTTGCATTTTTAAAGTGATAAGAATGCGTTGAGTATTTTTTGAGGAACTCGTTAATAGTATAAAAAAATTCTTTTATTAACCACTCTCGTAAGTTAAAACAAAATTTGCGATAGGGCAAGTCTACAATTTTTTTAGGTAGCGAGTTATAAACTAATGGTGCCATATACTCGCTGCTGTGTCTAAACATTTCTATTCTGGGTACCGGTAATTCTAAATTTGAGTGAGTGATTTTACGTTTGTTAAAGTTATTTTTATTTTGGAAAAGATTCATGTTAGTTTTAAAAAATTTAGCTATTTCATAGATGTATATGCTAGGGGCGGTCAATAGCTTTTCAGATTTAAATATGGGTCGACAGGAATCTGACCACTGCATATTAAAGATAGCACGCAAGCATTTTTTTTGTGCTGCTAAGACTCGTGACAGCTCTGCTGTGTACAACTATACCTTAGCGAATTATGGAACACACATAGGCATGGTACACCAATAGTGCGGTTTGTTTAGAAGTCGTTTCTTTGACCTTCTTTAAAGCGAATACGAATTTGTTGATCTTTTTACAAATGCTGTCAATGTGTTCCTTCCACGTGAGATGCTCGTCAATTATTATGCCTAAAAATTTGGTATTTCGAATTAGTTCCATTATTTCATTATTAAAAGTAATCTTGATATGTGTTTTTGAATGTTTTGAAATTTATTACTTTTGTTTTCTCTAAATTAATTTTTAATGAATTCTTATTTAACCATGACATAATTTCTTTTAGTGTATTATTTATTTCAACATTTTGAAGGCTTTTATCTTTACATCCTATTGTAACCGTAGTATCATCTGCAAATAAAACACAGACATGTTTGCGTACTGCTTGTGGCAGATCATTAATATAAATGAGGAATAGGAGGGGTCCTAAAATACTTCCCTGTGGTACACCAAGATCATTGTTTCTGGGTTCAGAATCAAAGTCCTCTATGCTGTTCGTATTATCGTTATATTTAGTTATTCTTGTGATTTGTCTTCTATTGCTTAAATATGATTCAAACCATTTTAGGGCCGTTCCTCTCTTGCCACTTTTTTCTAATTTGTTGATGAGAATAGAATGGTCAACATAGTCGAACGCTTTACTTAAATCTAGAAACAGAGCAGTAGAAGAATTTTTATCGTTAACCTTATTTATAACTGATTTTACTAACTTGAAAGTCGCCAATGTAGTTGATCGAAATTTCCTGAATCCATGTTGTTCTTCTGCCAGTACATTGTATTTATTAAAGAAAAGTAATAAACGTTTTTTCATAACTCTCTCAAAATTTTTTGATAAAATTGGTGTTAATGCTATAGGTCGATAGTTATTTTTGTCTGTCTTTGAACCTTTTTTATGTAAAGGTTTTATTACAGATAGTTTAAGCTTTTCTGGAAAACAACCTTGTTCTATGGATAAATTAATAATGTAAGCTAATGGTTCTGCGATAAATTGTGAAATACGTTTTAAAAGATCAGTGGTAATATTGTCGCAGCCAGATGATTTTGTTTTATTTAGCGATTTCATAACATTAAAGACTTCAACTGCATTTGTAGGCTCAAAGAAAATACTATGACTGTTACTATTAATATCTATGTTATTCATATTATCATCAAGATCGGTGGTAATATTGTCGTAGCCAGATGATTTTGTGTTATTTAGCGATTTCATAACATTAAAGACTTCAACTGCATTTGTAGGTTCAAAGAAAATACTATGACTGTTACTATTAATATCTATGTTATTCATATTATCATCAAGATTGACGGCTTCGTGAAGAGTCTGTTTACATCCTGTATAACGAGGCGCGATGGTGGCTTCTCATCACAGGTTTATATTTCGGAAAATTAAGCTATCAATGTTGTACTTATGGTGAAGATTGTAACTTAGATAGCTCATATCTCAGAAACGTGAAGCTTTAGACGATTTTATCTCATTCAATACTTGTTTGTATTGATACCAGCTATTGATTCAACTGGTACCTAGTAGTTTGTAGGTCTCATAAGTGGTAGCTGTTTGAAAAAAAAAACTTTCCTCGCTGAGCCGAAGGTTAAAACGACGTTTAGTTAAGTATAAAAAAGGGTTCCCTTTTCTTTATTTGGATAAAAAAACTACGTGCCAGGTGGCGCTCTGTGGTCAGTTGAATTTGATGCTTAGGTGTCAGTCACCGGTGCCTGACACGATCTGAACAGATAGTGAGCCTGTCAGTCACCGGTGCCTGACATGGCCTGAACAGATAGTGAGTCTGTCAGGCACTGGTGCCTGACATGGCAGTTAACGTGTTAAACAATTAACTTTTTTGGTTTTATTACAGGTACTTACTCTCATGATATTTTTGTTAGGGATAGCTTTAGCGTCAGCTTCAGATATAGCAAAATCGTCTGACGAATTGAAGGCCTGAAACAAAGTACGTCAGATTAGAATGTTGTAAGATCTGTCTTGGTACGGTAGAGATGAATCCAGAATCGCATCATCACGTTACTAAAAAACTGAGAAAGACCAAAGAAAAGATGGGTGTATTCAAATCCAAATTCAAATATGTTTATTTGTGACATATAGGCAAAAGTGCGGTGGTATGGTGTTATAAAAAAGAAGTTATGTCTCACTATGTGCTGCCTTACAAGGCGTACAAATAATGTTTACACATTAATTACTGCAGGTTACGTTTTCATGAGTATAAAAACGTTAACTGAACTTAAATAAATACTAAAAATACTATAATTTGGGGTATTCCTCAAAGCGCAACTATGTTTGAGCGCAACCAACTCATCATCATCTTCCTGCCCTTATCCCATTCTATTTGGGGTCGGCGCAACACTTTATCTTCTTTCATTATCCCCTGTCAACGTCACGGCATCATTTACTCCTTTCTCTTTCATATCAGTCTTCACACAATCCATCCATCTTTTCTTTGGCATTTTTGAGCGCAACCAACTAAGCGCAATTAAATTATTCCTTGAAGCGCAACCATTTGAACAATTTGAATTTGTGAGCACAACTAATACTCAATATGTAGGTATTTTCCAAGTCATATACCGATCTAACCAAAGCCCTAAAAATTTAGTGTTGTCAATTTTAACATGTTTTTGTGTTCATATTTAACATTTGTGTGAGGAATTATATGAAAGCACAGGAATAAATAATAGTTTGACGTATGACAGGGGAGGCAGACATCGTGTTGCGCCGACCCCGAGTAACAACCCTTTCCTAAGGTCTTCAAGCGAAGCCTCCATCACGCAGCGCTGTTGATTGGGTCAGTTGGGACTGGTCATCTCTAAGCTGCCACGGTTTATTTTAACTACTTAGTTTGTTTTTAAATTTTTGATATAATCTTTTACTCTGGACGCTCTTAATGTGCACGTATTTCTACATCGTTCTCACATATGTATAATCTCAACATGAATGATGTAACCAAGATTTTGTAATAATATTTTGATTGAAAAGAGTGGCCATGGAGTTTCTTGCCCATTCTTCTCCATAGAGATCTACGCTTTGGAATGGGCAACTACAGTACTTCCACAAATTATTATGCCTTGTGTCTGTGACTGTAGCTTACCCTGCTTTGTTTTTCTGACATTCAAAAGTGCCTGTAATGGTCTAATTGAAATAAATGCTTTTGATATTTGAGTTTAACCGAAACTATAACATGGAATCCCATCATCATTCTCTTGCCGTCATTCCATTCCACCAGTGGTTAGCGCTGCATGTCTTCTTCTTCCATACTTCTCTATTGGTCAGCATTTAAGCAGTCACCTGCTTTCTAGCCATATCATGAATCGTCACACAGTCCATCTCCATACATCAATTTTAGTTAGTCTTATTATGTAATAAAAATCTTAAATGCACTGACAGAGTACATTCTCAGCCTAACCCGCTAGATCACCAGGTCAGCTTAAAATTTTGCGGAAGAGTTTCTTATATGTTTACCGAAGATGTATGACTGCCTCGTTGGTTCTAGTGGTTGCAAGCGCTAAATATTAGGTAACATGGTGTTGTGGTCGCAAGTGCGACTGTTGAGCATTAAGCAGGACCTAATGCTTAACAGAGCTTGGATTTGTGCCCAGTTGGGCGGTTGATGGCAACAGGCTCGCCCATTACTAATAATAGGCCTTGAACATAACAGGTGAAATGTGGGTGTAGTTTTAGGTACACCCTTCGGGTATGACAGGCGTTATATTATGTTAAAGTAAATGTTATGAAAAATCATCCTCTCTCTCATTAAGCCATCATTGTAACATAAATCAGTATTGGACTAGCATATACGCGCAGCTTCATCCGCATTTAATTTGATAATTGACCCACGGCATCCTACTACCGGGGTAAAAAGTATCCTATGTGTGAATCTAGGTTATAAACTACCTGTGTGCCACATTTCATTCAAATCCGTTAAGAAGTTTTTGTATGAAAGAGTAAAATACATCCATCCTTACAAAAAGTAGTGTCACAAACATTCCCATATAATATAGTAGTAAGATTACCATATTTTCTTGATTATCAGTAACAATAGCGTTCCAGTATCGAGCATCCATCGTGCGGCTGACGATTTCAACGCTGACAAAAGAACTTCGTTGCGGATAATCGTCAGAAGAGCTTAACTCCTGAGCAATGGAAAAAGGGCGCGGGTGCCGTGGATGGTGCAGATCGTCGTCCGAAGCATTCAAGTGCAGGAAGTTCACAGGGTTCCGGTGGTCTTTTTTAAATCCAGGGATGTAGGGCTCTAACTCCTTCACCACTGTTCGCATTCCCATTTTTTGCTGGTCCATCTAGAATTTTATATTAGTTAATTTTAACTGTAGTTGCGTTGCAATGTCACGAAAAGTGAAAGAGTGTTTGGTTGTATGATTTTCGGACCAGGAACCTTCGCGGGCGTACACGGACGGACCCACCGAAATTTCATCCCAATCAAAGTTTTAAATCCCATGTAATAGGGGCCAAGCCTATTGCCATTAACCGGCCACAAATCCAGTCTCTATGGCTGCTACAGAAATTCCTGAAAAACCCAATAACACTTTGCCCGACCTGGGAATCGAACCCAAGACATCATGCTCAGTAGTCGCACTTGCGACCACTAGACCATATTATCTCATTATTATCCTTTATTTATTGTTAGCCCATATTGTCCCACTGCTGGACAAAGGTATCCCTCCATTTCTTCCAACACAACGATCACGATTCTGTGCTACTTCTTTCCAATTCTCAAGGAAGACATCAAGTTCTTATATAATCTAATATTAAAAATTAATTCCACTTTAATTAAAATACCTTAGGAATTGGGGACTTTGCCTCAGCGGGGTTCCAGTGTTGAACTTTGCTGGTATGACTGCTGTGCGGAAACTTGCTGCTAGGGCTCCAATGCCTCACATCTGCTCGCATGCCAGCGCTGTTGTACGAGGAGCACACTTCCTGGCAAAAAATATGTCATTAAAAACCAGCGCTGTGTCAATGTCTCGCATTATGCTGAGCGATGTCCGTTTTGCGTGGCTAGGACGCACATATATCCCCAATTTGTTCTTTTTGTGTGTTTTATACAGAGTGAGAGGGACTGAGCTCCCCCACATAGAAATTTTTCGTTTACAGGGATTGAGATGTAGTTGCCCGGCGTTCTGCTGAACTGGCGCAGTCGTGAGGCACACAATGGCGCCGATTCCCTTGTTCACAAACTAAACTAAATTTAAGTTGAGTGCATCTTTTTCTTTCTATTTCATTATGAAATATGATGACGGTGACGGTGCCGACTAATTTGACAGGACTAAACTAAAATTTATCTTCTGTCCTTTTCTTAATGAAATAGAAAGAAAAAGATGCACTGAATTTAAATTTGGTTTAGTTTGTAAACAAGGTGATCGGCACCAGTGTCACATTTCTTTTTTAGTTTTAAGTTATTTTTATTTTTTGTTATTAATTTTTCCTTTTTGTTGTATTATTTTTGTTTTTATTGTGTGCACGGCATGTGCCAAAAAATGTATTTTCTTTCTTTCAGATATAACGACTATGTGTGACTGATGTGACTGGTAACCGTTTTCGCGTCGTCGGTGTCGCTTGCAGCATGTATTTTATATGCGTCATGGTTCGTGCAAAAATATGTTTATCTTTCTTTAACTTTATATCAGCTATCCCTTTATGATCTAAATGTTGCCTGCGTGTTCGTCTGCTGTATTTTGTATTTTATACAATTAACCAGGGCTCCAGGGTCAAAATAACAATGTATATCTAGTTACCTATTAATGGCCGGTTTTCGCGTCAAATTGTTACACACTGAGTAAGTAACTTTCGAATTTATGATATTAAGTATTACTTTACTATAAACTCAAGCAGCTTTTTCGTATCACTGTGTCTTTATTTAAGTTCATAAATGCCTGTCTGGATATAAACCCAGTTACTGAGTGATATGATACTCCTTGGTAAGACCAGTTAGGACTGTTAGTATTAGCTAAGAACCCTCAAAACTATATGATAGTTGCTCATTTTCTTATTGTTTTTATTTTCTTACATTGATCTTGCTGCTAGTGGTACTGGACCTCTGCTGAACCCACTTTCTGACTTCCGCTTCCGTTTCCGAAGGTTGGTACGTCGTTGATTCTTGTGGGTCCGTCTACAATACAAGGTCAGGGTCTAAATTAGCCAAAAATCATTAAGTGTCCCTACACTTAATGATTTTTGGGGGGTCAATGGCCGCTGGTAGTGTATTTCGTTATTTTAAGTTAAAAAAACCTTTTTTTTTGTCGATATCTCATCAACATCATCATCATTACACTGCTCTTTCCAGTACGTTGGGGTCAGCTTCCAGTCTAACCGGACGCAGCTGAATATCTAGCTAAATAAATGGTTATCGATAGCTGAACCAAAAAACTAAACATGATTCGATGATATTTTTGATCGAGTGGTCCCTCCTAAGTTACTGCTGCGCATAAGGTCTCGTCTTCGATTACCTGGTCAGAAAAAGTCGTATTGGGTTTCCATCAGGAATTCCTCAGTAGCAGCTGGGAGTCCAGGTTTATGTCCCGTTCATGGCAACAGACTCGCCCCTACTACAAGGAATTTCAACTGTACTGGCGAAATGTGGGTAAACCCTAGGTACACCTCTGCAGATCCCTTCGGGGACACCACGCGTGGTATATGATTATTTACTCACATCAATGTTAGTAGGAGTCCAGTGCTGGACCAACTTCTTGACTTCAACTTGCATTTCCGAGGGTTTGTACATCGTGTATTCTTGTGGGTCCGTCTACAATACAAGGTAAGGGTCTAAATTAGCTAGGGACACTTAATGGTTTTTGAAGGGTAAATGGCCGCAGGTAGTGTATCTCGTTATTTTGAGTTAAAAAAAAAAAACACTTTTTTTGTCGATATCTCATGAACATGATCATCATCGGACGCAGCTGAATATCTAAGTAAATAAATGGTTATCGATAGCTGAACCAAAACTAAACTAAACATGATCCAAAACTAAACATGATTCGATGATATTATTGATCGGGTGGTACCTCCTAAGTTACTGCTGAGCATAAGGTCTTGTCTTCGATCGAGAAACCATCAGGAATTCCTCAGTAGCAGCTGGGAGTCCAGGTTTATACACCGTTCATGGCAACAGACTCGCCCCTACTACAAGGGATTTCAACTGTACTGGTGAAATGTGGGTAAACCCTAGGTACACCTCTGCAGATCTCATCGGGGACACCACGCGTGGTATATGTTAATTTACTTACATCAACGTTAGTAGGAGTCCAGTGCTGGATCAACTTCTTGACTTCAACTCTCATTTTCGAGGGGTTGTAGGTCGTGGGTTTTGGAGGGTAGTTCTAATTAACAAAGATATATATATATAAAACTAGCGTTTGCTCGTGGTTTCGCTTGTGTAGAGGGTGAAATTTATCCCACGGGAACATATAATAATATAACAGTATTAGAAGAAAAAAACTTCCTTCGGCTGCTTCATTTCACTTATTTGCGTTTTTGAATTTTTTATTTTATAGCTTTTTTATTTTTCCATTTTTAGTTGTAATGTCCTATACAAATATTCGCTATGCATTTATTTTACATTTTTAACAATACATTTCATGTTAAGGCAATAGGCTTATCCCCAATAAAATGGAACGTAACATAAACTTTTGAAATGTGGGTCTACTTTACACATCTGCGTACCCCCCTCAGAGCATACAGGCGTGATGTTATGTTATGGTATTGTGTAAACGATAAACATCCAAGCGATTGCAGCAATCACGACAGATTTGCTGTCTCTTATTGAAGAGTTCTGTCGTTCGAGTTCCGATCTCCGAAGTCCATGTTTGGATCATGACAAAATTTATATAGAACCAACTTGGAAAACAAAAAAAGAATTTTCCAAATCGGTTCAGGCGTCTTCGAGTAATTGGTGAACATACAAAAAAAAAAACAAAGATTCCGATGAATAATTGTGAAACTGTCCTCTTTTTTTTAAGGTCGGTTGAATATAACACTTTTTTGCTATTACAACAAAGGTGGAAGATCCCCATCCCGGGAAGAGTCCCAAGATGCTTTAGGAAAATTTTGTTACCTCTCCAAAGCATTTGATTGTGTAAGTCAATTTTTATAATCAAAATTTTCAAACTTGAACATTACAGACTAGGTAAACTTGCACTTAGTTTGGTAAAAACTTATTTGAATGAGAAGCAATAACATGTGAATAAATGGTGTTAATTTACAGGGTTTAAAAGTAAAAATGGGGGTTCCGCAAGGCTCAATATTAAGTCCTTTCTTCTTTCTAGTATATATTAATGATCTACCCTATTTATTGAAAAATCACTCCCAAAATTTGGTGTTATAATATGCTGATGACACTTCTCTAATTTTTACAATAAATAGACAGGCCAAAGTCTAGATGGAGTGAATAATAGTTCAAGTCCATAATTGGTACTCAGCAAACAATTTAGTATTAAATGAAAAAAATGCATAAGCCTTACCGAATGTTAAAAGTACTGATTGTGATATAGTATTGAATGAAGAAAAACCAGAATTCGAAGATAAAACGGTTTTCCTGGGCTAACGCTTGATTCAATTCTCTCAAGGTTCTCATTTAACATCTCTAACGGGGCAGCTAAGTTCAGTAGTAAGAAACGCTATGAAAGGGATAACTACTTGCCAAGGCTCACTTGCTCTTTTAGTTTCGTTGTTTTATAATTAAGAGTCGCAACATTTTATTTTAGTTGGTTTTTGAGGAAAATATTTTAGATTTGACTCCCTTCGATATATTCAATTCTTTGTTGAGCTGAATGGGACTGATCCATGCGTCATGTTCGTGAACGGGTGCTGGCAGTTGGGATTTCTAAGCTGCCACGGTTTATTTTAACTACTTACTTTGTTTTTAAATTGTTGATATAATCTTTTACTCTGGACGCTCTTTTAAGTTGCACGTATTTCTACATCGTTCTCACATAAATGTGTAATCTCAACATGAATGATGTAACCAAGATTTTGTAACAATATTTTGATTGAAAAGAGTGTCTATGGAGTTTCTTGCCCATTCATCTCCATAGAGATCTACGCTTTGGAATGGGCAACTACAGTACTTTCACAAGTTATAATGCCTTGTGTCTGTGACTGTAGCTTAGCCTTCGTTGCTTTTCTGCCATTCAAAAGTGCCTGTAATGGTCTAATTGAAATAAATGCTTTTGAGTTTGAGTTTGACTGTTAAATGTAATATGATGCTCCTTGCTTGGTAAGACTGATTGTGGGACTGTTAGTATTAGCTAAACACCCTCAAAACTATTTAATCACAGTTACTCATTGTTAAATTGTTTTTTTTTATTTTCTTACATTGATCTTGCTGCTACTGGGCCTCTGCTTAACCCACTTTCTGACTTCGGCTTGCATTTCCGAAGGTTTGAACATCGTGTATTCTTGTGAGTCCGTCTACAATACAAGGTAAGAGTCTTAATTAGCTAGGGACACTTATTGATTTTTGAGGGGTTAATGGCCGCAGGTCGATATTTTGAGTTAAAAAAAAAAACACTTTTTTTGTCGATATCTCTCAACATGATCTTCATCGGACGCTGCTGAATATCTAAGTAAATAAATGGTTATCGCTATCTGAACCAAAAAAACTAAACATGATTCGATGTTATTATTGATAGGGTGGTACCTCCTAAGGTCTTGTCTTCGATCGAGAAACCCAATATGACTTTGTCTTACCTGGTGGTCAGACAAAGTCGTATTGGGTTTCCATCAGGAAGTCCTCAGTAGCAGCTGGGAAACCAGGTTTATGCACCGTTCATGGCAACAGACTCGCCCCTACTACAAGGGATTTCAACTGTACTGGCGAAATGTGGGTAAACCCTAGGTACACCTCTGCAGATCTCATCGGGGACACCACGCGTGGTATATGTTAATTTACTTACATCAACGTTAGTAGGAGTCCAGTGCTGGACCAACTTCTTGACTTCAACTCTCATTTTCGAGGGGTTGTATGTCGTGGGTTTTGGAGGATAGTTCTACAATTACCAAAGATATATAAATAAAACTACCGTTTGCTTGTGGTTTCGCTTGTGTAGAGGGCGAAATTTATCCCACGGGAACATATAATGATACTTAACAGTATTAGAAGAAAAAAAAATCTTCCTTCGGCTGCTATTTAAGTTTGAAAATACTCAAAGTCGTAGTTTTATTTAAACTGTCATAAGTAAGCATAATATATTAGAAAAAACCTTTTTTGCAAAAAATAAAACCGACTTCAAAAATACAAAAAGTGAAAAATAACTTTACTTCCTTTTTTATTCGTTATCGGTTTTTGTTTGATTTAGTTTTTTCGTCACCGCGACTTCTGAAACTTAACTTATTTTTCACTTTTTTGTTTTTGAAATCGGTTTTATTTTTTAAAAATAGCGTTTTTATTTTTCCATTTTTAGTTCTAATATCCTATACAAATAATCGCTATGCATTTATTTTACATTGTTAACATTACATTTCATGGTAATAGGCTTATCCCCAATAAAATGGAACTTAACATAAACTGTTGAAATGTGGGTCTACTTTACACATCTGCGTACCCTCTCCGAGCGTACAGGCTTGATGTTATGTTATGGTATTGTGTAAACAATAGACATCCAAGCGATTACAGCAATCACGACAGATTTGCTGTCTATTATTGAAGAGTTCCGTCGTTCGAGTTCCGATCTCCGAAATCCATGTTAGGATCATGACAATATTTATATGGCACCAACTTAGAAAACAAAATATAATTTTCCAAAACGGTTCAGGCGTCTTCGAGTAATCGGTGAACATATAAAAAAAACAAAGATTCCGACGAATTGTGAACCTGTCCTCTTTTTTTTAAGGTCGGTTAAAAATACTAATGTCACCCTAATGTTTATGATAAATAGACGGGCCCAAAGTTTAGATGACGTGAGTAATGTCCTACTTCAGGTCCATAATTGGTACTCAGCAAACAATTTAGAATTAAATGAAAAAAATGCATAAGATTTGCCTTACCGAATGCTAAAAGTACTGATTGTGATATAGTTTTGAATGAAGAAAAACCAGAATTCGTAGATAAACGATTTTCCTGGGCTAACGCTTGATTCAATTCTCTCAAGGTTCTCATTTAACATCTCTAATGGTGCGGCTAAGTTCAGTAGTAAGCAACGCTATGAAAGGGATAACTACTTACGAGGGCACACTTGTTCTTTTAGTTTTGTTGTTTTATAACAATACAATACAATACAAGAGTCGCAACATTTTATTTTAGTTGGTTTTTGTGCAAAATATTGACTTGACGCCCTTCAATATGGTTGAGCTGAATGGGGCTGATCCATGCGTCATGTTCGTGAACGGGTGCTGGCAGTTGGGATTGGTCATTTCTAACCTGCCAGGGTTTATTTTAACTACTTACTTTGTTTTTAAATTGTTGATATAATCTTTTACTCTGGACGCTCTTATAGATTGCACGTATTTCTACATCGTTCTCACATATATGTATAATCTCAACTTGAATGATGTAACCAAGATTATGTAACAATATTTTGATTGAAAAGAGTGTCCATGGATTTTCTTGCCCGTTCTTCTCCATAGAGATCTACGCTTTGGAATGGGCAACTACAGTACTTTCACAAGTAATAATGCCTTGTGTCTGTGACTCTGGCTTAGCCTTCTTTGCTTTTCTGACATTCAAAAGTGCCTAGTCTAATTGAAATAAATGCTTTTGAGTTTGAGTTTCACTGTTAAATGTAATATGGTACTCCTTGCTTGGTAAGACTGGTTGTGGGACTGTTAAGAACATTACCTAGAAAACTATTTAATCACAGTTACTCATTGTTAATTTTTTTTTTTTTTTCTTACATTGATCTTACTGCTACTGGACTTCTGCTTAACCCACTTTCTGACTTCGGCTTGCATTTCCAAAGGTTTGTACATCGTGTATTCTTGTGGGTCCGTCTACAATACAAGGTAAGGGTCTAAATTAGCTAGGGACACTTAATGGTTTTTGGGGGGGTCAATGGCCGCAGGTAATGTGTCTCTGTGAGTTATTTTGAGTTTAGAAAATCATCTGCCTTTTCTCAATATGTTGCGGTAAGCTTCCAGTCTAACCGGACGCAGTTTGTTTACTTACATCAACGTTAGTAGGAGTCCAGTGCTGGACCAACTTCTTAACTTCACCTCGCATTTCCGAGGGATTGTATGTCGTGGGTTTTGGAGGGTTCTACAATTAACAAAGATATATAAATAAAATTAGCGTTTGCTCGTGGGTTTGCTTGTGTAGAGGGCGAAATTTATCCCACGGGAACATAAAATAATATAACAGTATTACAAGTAAAAAAATCTTCCTTCGGCTGCTATTTAAGTTTGAAAATACTCAAAGTCGTAGTTTTATTTAAACTGTTATAAGTAAGCATAATATATTAGAAAAAAACCTTTTTCGCAAAAAATAATACACGACTTCAAAAACACAAAAAAGTGAAAAATAACTTACCTTTCCTTTTTTATTCGTTATCGGTGTTTGCTTGTTGTAGTTTTTTTGTCACCGACTTCTAAAGCTTAAGTTATTTTTTACTTTTTTTGTTTTTGCAGTCAGGTTTTATTTTTTGAAAAATATCTTTTTTATTTTTCCATTTTTAGTTGTAATATTTTATACAAATGTTTGCTATGCAATTATTTTACATTATTAACATTAAATTTCACGGTAATAGGCTTATCCCCAATAAAATAGAACTTAACATAAGCTGTTGAAATGTGGGTTGACTTGACACATCTGTGTACCCTCTCCGAGCGTACAGGCGTGATGTTATGTTATGGTATTATGTAGACAATAAACATCCAAGCGATTGCAGCAATCACGACAGATTTGCTGTCTTTTATTGAAGAGTTCCGTCGTTTGAGTTCCGATCTCCCAAATCCATGTTAGGATCATGACAATATTTATATGGGACCTACTTAGAAAACAAAAAAAGAATTTTCCAAAACGGTTCAGGCGTCTTCGAGTAATCGGTGAACATATAAAAAAAAACAAAGATTCCGACGAATTGTGAAACTGTCCGCTTTTTTTTTTAAGGTCGGTTAAAAATAAAGTATTTTAATTGAATATAACAAGTTTTTTTGCGATTACAACTAAGGTGGAAGATGGGATGGGATAGTCCCAAGAAGCTTTAGGAATATTTTGTTACCTCTGCAAAGCATTTGATTGCGTAAATCACGACACATTACTTTTCAAACTTGAATATACAGACTAGGTAAACTTGCACTTATTTTGGTAAAATCAATATGTTGCGGTCTGCTTCCAGTCTAACCGGACGCAGCTGAATATTTAAATAAATAATACATGTAATTGTCGTTATCTAACCAAAAAACTAAACATGATTCGATGATATTTTTGATCGAGTGGTCCCTCCTAAGTTACTGCTGAACATAAGATCTTGTATTTTATTACTAGGTCAGACAAAGTCGTATTGGGTTTCCATCAGGAAATCCTCAGTAGCAACTGGGGCCAGGTTTATGCCCCGTTCATGGCAAAAGACTCGCTCTTACTACATGGGAATTCAACTTTACTGACTAAGTGCGGGTAAACCCTAGGTACACCTCTGCACATCCCTTCGGGGACACCACGCGTGGTATATTTTTATTTACTTACAACAACGTTAGTAGGAGTCCAGTGCTGGACCAACTTCTTGACTTCGGCTTGCATTTCCGAGGGGTTGTATGTTGAAGATTCTTGAGGGTAGTTCTACAATTTACAAAAATATATAAATAGCACTTGCTTTTGGTTTATCGTTTATAAATTTATCCCACGGGAACATATGTATGTACATATACATTAGAAGTAAAAAATTTAAAATAAAAACAAGCTTTTATTTAAAAAAGTGGGACCTTTAAAATGATATATTTCTTCTTAGAATTAAATTATTTTTAACTTTTTAGTTTTTTTTATTAAGAAGTAATAAAAACTTTATTTATTTATGTATTTGTTAATTGTTTTAATGTTGTAAATTATTTTAATTTTATTTTCTAATTTTATAATCAAATGTGATTTGATTTTTATTTTTATTTTTGAAATGCTACTACAACTTTGTCAGCTTAGTTATACATTCCTTTAAGTGAAGGAGTACACCTACGTGATACTTTTGTCGCTGATTATTTATTTGTGATTAGGTTCATCCTTTGTTGAAGATCCTAAATAAATAAATCTTGTTTTTAAATAAATAATAAATTAAGCTTGTAATAAATAAAGCTACATTAAAAAAAAAAATTTTTTTTTTACTTTTTAATATTTATGATTCGGCAATCAAACCCTGTTTATCATTTAGGACCAAAGTACTCGTCAAAACTCGATGGGGTTGCGTCGTTTCATTACAGAGTTCCTATGGCCAGCTCCATTATCAGACCCTGAATACCATCTAAAGATAAAGTAGGTACTCGTCAAACCTAATCATACGAGCCCAAACTCGATGGGGTTATGATGTTTTATAGCAGAGTTCCTATGGCTACCTTCCAGCTCCATAATCAGACCCTGGATACCATCTAAAGCCAAAGTACTCGTCAAGACAAATCAAACCAGTCCAAACTCGATGAGGTAGCGTCGTTTCATTACAGAGTTCCTATGCCTACCTTTCAGCTCCGTCATCAGATCAGCTCCATGTCATCATAATATTACATTATCGCGTATACATATACGTGCGAAACTTTAGCTCAATCGGAAACCGGGAAGTGTGTCAAATTTAATTTGCAAGATTTGATTACAGACAGGCAACAGACAAGTGAAACTAAATAAAATTTTGTAAAAATATCTTCCTTCCGCTGCTATGGCGGCCAAGCTTAGAGGAGATTAACCATTGAAGCGTAGGAGCAACGGCTTAACGTGCTTGTCATTACGTTGCATACCGCCAACTTCCAAACTCCGGGAAAATTACTAACAAATACTTACAAAAAAAGATATTAAATATACTTCACAAGTCTGTAGGCGGATAAAGCTCGAGCAGAAGTAATCAGTATTATCTTAGATCATTACTAAAAAAATTAAATTGGAAAACTTACATTAGGATCTACGGTGTTCTCGGTTCCTTCAGTTGTGCCCCAGGTTTCAATTAAGGCCCGCCTCGGGACCTCTCCTTCATTTATAGGCTGCATTTTCTGTACTTCTGCTATGATATCATTCTTGTCGTTAGTTGAGGTTTCTGGCACGTACACCTGCCGAGGTTGTTAAGATGAATCTATACTACCTATGAGAGTAAAAGGTAAAAAGGGTCTTCGATAAATGGGAAAACGCGTTTCAGAACTCAAATGGGGCAGGACACCTAGCAAACCGCGGTGATGACAGGTGGAGTATGACTGAGACCGAGTAGCGTTCATGAACTGGGCAAAGTAATGTGGGTCGTCCGGCTGCGAGATGGGCAGATGATATAGTTGCCATCAGAGGAAAAACCTTGATGAGGCCTGAACAGGAACGTGGATGTTTTTCACTTCAATGGAGAAGCGCAGTATTCTCACGGCAATAGCCAAGTAACACAGTACACGGGACCCCTACAACAAAAAAAAGCACGAAGTTCGCAAAGACGGCGGAGAGTTAAGCGGATGCGAGTGCCACATAACCACACCGCCCCCCGGACGGTGGCTGACCAAACTAAGTGTAGCAGTTACACTTACAAGACTCCAGTGTTGTCCTGACACACTTTCACTCGATACTTCGATTGTATTTTCTTGGTTTTCATCACTAGAGCTTGTTTTTAAGACTGTGACAGCTGGCATCCATTGCTGGAACTCCCTTTCCTGGTTTGGTAAGTACTCTGCTCTGTCACCGGCTGCATTCTCAACGTAAACGTAAGAATCGGCTTGATGCTGAGCATCTCGCGGCCCTTTGAATGTATCAGGCAGGTCTCCTTGGAGAATGTTGTCTAGTACTCCTGCGGAATGAATAAAAAAGAATTACGTTAAGAAAATATTCAAAGATATATGACGTCTACGAAACCACATTGGGCCCATGTGGTGGATTAAATTCCATTCATCCGCTATTTGGGAAAAGGCTAGGCAGATGATGGTGTAGTATGATGAAGAATGAAGAACTAACATCTATATCCTAAATGGCGATATTAAAGTTCTCCACGGTTTATTGGAAACCACCGACCATAGAAAAACCCGACAACAACTGTCAGGCAGTAGCCCACCAGACACAACAACAGCCTGGTCGGAGGACCCTCCCTTTTCTATGGGGGGATGAACAACCTTGCACCCTGCGCTTTCTACCCCTAAACTACCCTAAATTAGTATGGATATCCTCGGTTCAAACGACGACTTCGCGACAATATTGTATGGTACCTTTCACGTCTACAATTGGTTCTTCTTGGTTGAACGTTGCGAAGTCTTCAATTTCCCATCTCCTAAGGCGAGTGAGGCCTTCCAAGACGGTTGTAATCTTCGGGGGCGCTTTGATTTCTGCGCGAAATTAGAGAATAAAATAGTTGTTGTTAACAGTTTTAGTACATGCTGGTTTGAGGAAGCTGTAGTCAGTGGCCTGAAAGTCTGACAACCAGTCTTACTACGGTATCGAATTAAATACTAGACTATTTTCTCGCTCAAAAAACGTGCAAAATACATAGGCCTCGGACGAGTAAAAAAGGAAATCAACATACCTATCTATGTACATACGGGGACCGAGGTGGAAGGGACAAAAAAAATTGCTGTTCCATACATTTTGACCGTGTTGGTATTGCTTTTTTGTAGGAAAAAACTGTATTTTTTAAATAACCGATAAAAAAAATTCATTCAGGCCTAATGTGGTCCACTGATCGTTGGTTTTGTTCAGCTCGTCCCGTCCTCTTCGTCGTCATCTAGTCACACCACTCTGCGCATCCACAAATTACTGACGTTGCTTTAAAAAGCCGCTAAGCTGCAGTGGAACTGGGCTAGCCACGTCTCCTGCATGCCCAATGAGCTGTGCGCTAAAGTAGTCACTTTGTGGAGTCCTAACACAGCCAGAAAGCCTCGTGGTAGACCTCGTAGAAGATGGCGGGACTGGCCATAGCCCATCTAAAAACTATTCAAATTGCAAACCCGCTACTCATTGCTCGCCATTATTAGCTGCTAGCTGCACTCGCTTCTCGCTGGTTGTGGGTGGTGCCATCTCTACTTACCTTCATTATATCTATCATAGGAGTCTGCTCTGTCAATGTCCCTATCTGCATCATAATACTCGGCCCGGCAGACAGGCACGAATGCCAGGAAGAAAAACAGCACGCGAGCCAACATCGCCGCGAAAATATTTATAACAACAATTTAGCCATGTATACAAAATGAAACATCGTTTTTATTACAGTTGATTTATACATAGATAGTAAATAAGTACTAATAATACTTAAATTAAACAAGTGGCTAGGAATTCAACTCTTCATGAAATAGTTTTTATGGAGGACTTTATATATATAGTCTAAGGATGGAGAATATCCCAAAGATCTTGAATTTGAGAAGCCACTATTTTTATTTTGACATCACTCAATGTGATGTGTTCCTTAAATGAGTTTTTAATATGTGACAGAACTCCGTTAATTCCACAGAGCACGAAATCGCAGTGCCAGCAGACACGGTGACTACTTGGACGGCCGTATCGTTAGCAGTTGGCATTTCTGCCGGTGTGACATAGCCGTGGGACGCCCTATAAAAAGCTTATCAGGGTTTTAAGTATTAAGCTAACAGTGAGCGCTCAAGCCTTCAAACTGGGTGTCAGAGAATTGAGAGAAACCCTATTCGAAGAGACGTTCATCATAACTAACTTTATTATCCTGCTCATACCCCATGGGGTCGGTACAGTTCCTATAATATGTATTTTCTTTCATTCTTTATTCTTCTCTATAATACCTTTTGACCTCGTACAGGACCAATTTCGTTTGTATTATTTAGATTTTTTTCTTACGTCTAAAAATTCAACTTTTTTTATATCCTTTTGTTTTATTGAAGTTATACTTCTTTTGGCGCGTTAGCAAAAAATGATGAGTGTAAATTTTTACGATGCGCGCACACTGTGACGAAAAACCGACACCCTGAAGTTAGCTAGTCAACATTTTAGTTTTATACGCCAAATAAGTATATCTTCTTACGTGCGTAATAAGTACACACACATTTTTATTTTTCTTTTGTATCGTTTCTTTTAAGATTGACTTGATTCAGAAACAGTTTAGGTTCGGTAGAAACAGTTTTACCGTTTTCTGATTCAAGTCAATTCAAGCACTCCATTTTTAATGTAACTATCAACACTAACTATAGTACTTATTACTTTAATAATAAAATGAGTCCATCCCAACGAAAAAAAACTTAAGTAAAAGCACTTAAACTCGGATAACGTTATACGAATAGCCACAGAGATCTTATTTGTAAAGTTAGACGCCCATAACAGTAAATTAGGTGGCATAATAGAACGAAGGCGGAAGCTGGCTGAACAGGCTAATGTCTGTGCCTCCGTGGAAAACGAAATGCGGCAACATGGCGGGCGCCTGCCTGTCTGGCGCCAAAATTTCCACGAGCGCGCCTTTGAAACGTCAAAACTCACAATTTTCTCCAAATTTAATCTCGATTCTATTTCCAAAGTTTAAGGTTGATTTTCCTTTAGCATATTTATGTAGTTCCTTTATTGACTTTTCATTATAAGTGGTATGCGTTTTGTGCTACTATTTCTTCCGCCAAACGATTTTTGATCGTAGCTTTCTAGAAATAGGGTAAATTTTTGATTGTATGAGAAAATTCGTAACAGTAATATTTTTTTTTCGTTGGCGAAGCTTTGTCTGGGTGGCGCCAAGAACCAAACTACTTGCGAAGTTAACCAATGAGTTTTGAACTGTATTTCGTGGGATTAGGGTTAGCTTTCGTCAGCTTTGTATTAAAAGGGCTGATCTTGCTTTGAAATTCGCGTAAAAGTAACGTTGGGTGGCACATAGAGCTACTATACTATATTATTATTGTTTTTCTCTTTTATTCCGCTGCGTAAGGATGATTTTACTTTCCTTAAAAGAACTATGTACAGCACAGTGTGAGCAGCACTTACATTTGCCCAATTTGTAAAAGTCGATTAATGATTCGGACTAAGTAAATAAACACTACAGAATACAAAGTGTAAACGGACTCTTCACGAAGCCGTCAACCAATCATTCTGTACATCAAACTAAGTAACTCCACGCAAAAGTCATTGCTGGGATGCTGGGAGACGGCTTTTTTAGGGATTAAAATCACGGTTAACGGTAAGAATCAACGTAACTACCTCAAAACATAGTGCTGATGGATGCATTGAATAGAACGGAAGTCTACACTTGGTGGTATTTAAAGAAAATAAATACCTGACGAACACTTACCGAAAAAAAAAACTGGTGAAAAAGTTGGAACTTTGACCTCCAATATCTCCATTACTACATAGAAGGAAAGTTCCCAGGTATGGTCCGGAGAAGCGTTCACAACTGAATTTTTGCATCTACAACTTGGGATTTGAATTTATTTGTGGTCGGCGCAGCATGTCTCCTTCTTCCATACTTCTCTATTACTCGTCATCCCATCAGACACCTCCTTTCTTGCCAATCAGCCTTCACCCAGTCCACACACTCCATCCATCGTTTCTTTGGCCTTATCCATCCACATTCGTACTTAAAGCTTTCCTCATGAAATTCTCTTTTCACACAACTGTTCAGTCACCGGCAGCACTTTCAGACTTCCTCTAACGTTCTCATTTCTTATTTTATCTATTCGCGTCCACACATGATCAGATCACACATCTCTCTTAGCATTCTCATCTTAGCCACATGCAAATGTTGTTTATTCATCCCTTCTCTGGACCAAAATTTTGATCATCTTTTAAGTGATAATTGAGTAGAAAAGGCGATCACTATTGGAGTCGCTTGGAGGTCGTCTTGCCAATTATAGTCAGATGTGGAATATTGTACAGTTCGCGCGCGACCTCCGAGGAATCGGTGGCGTCGCGTGACGTCGCTCCATACCCCGCACTCTCCCAGTACTAGTACCGAACTTGACGCGAGAGCACGCTTAACGAGTCATTGTTTTTTTAATTTTGGGATAGCAGTGTTATCTATATATATCTATATACATATAATAAGACAGTAAAAAACTGTGTCTGTACATTGAATATATTAAAAAAAAATGGGGTTGTTTAGAAACAGTAATAGAGCACGAATCCAAAAAAAAATTCTGTCTGTTTGTCTGTTTGTCTGTACACGCTAATCTTCGGAACTACTCGACGGATTTGAAAGATTTTTTTTTTGTTGTATAGGTATTAAGTCTGGGCAAAACATAGGCTATAATTTATCTTGGAAACTTGAACACCTGATGCAGAACCGCAACAGACCAGCTAAACTATAAGAGATACAAAAATGGTACCATAGCAAAAATTGTTAAGATAAGATAAGATAAGATAAGATATATTTATTTGCTGAAACATGTGTATACATGAAAACAAGAAGTGCATGTAGGATGACATAAATAAAAAATCGTTCAGACATGTTTGCCACATACTATGGCGTGCAAATGTTTTGAAATGTTTTGTTCCACGTAATGAGCATTTTCTGCTAAGAGAATAAATTTGAAGATCTGGAACAGCTGATGTGGAACTCCAAGAGCCCAGCCACACTATAACATATATAGGAATGACGTCTTAGCAAGAGTTGTTCAGACTGATAAGCACTCTCTGTTGACGTATAAAAATTGAAGATGTGGAACACCTGTCGTGGAGCTCCAAGAGCCCAGTAACACTATAATACATATAGGAATGACGTCTTAGCAAAAGTTGTTCAGCCTGATGACGAATAAAAATTGAAGATCTGGAACACCAGATGTGGAAATTAAAGCTATCACTAATTTCACTGTATTTCTACCAAAGGGTATCGTATTACCCAGAACTAACTGGGTTGTGGAGGGCAGATAGACAGTCGTTCCATGTAAAATACTGGTATTCAGCTGCATCCGGATGTACTGGAAGCCGAACCCAACAGCACTACATATTATAACACAATGTTCTCCGCCGCGTCTATCTGTCTGTTCGCGATAAACTTAAAAATTACTGCACTGATTTTCATGTTGTTTTCTTAAATAGATAGAGTGGTTCTCGAGAATTTTTTTAGTATATAATTTCTCAAGTTTTTGTACAGATTGGCTAAAATATAATGATATTTGTTGGAGGTGTTGGAAAAAAATAAGCCGTCTGGGGGAGCTTTCAACGAAAACGCTGCCCTTTAAGATATAACAAAATGATGTATGGTAGAATTGTATCTTCTATATCTATACATATAATAAGACAGTAAAAAAACTGTGTCTGTACATTGAATATATTAAAAAAATAATCATTGGGGGGTGTTTAGAAACAGTAATAGAGCACGAATCCAAAAAAAAAAATTCTGTCTGTTTGTCTGTACACGCTAATCTTCGGAACTAATCGACGGATTTGAATATTTTTTTTTTGTTGTATAGGTATTAAGTCTGGGCAACACATAGGCTATAATTTATCTTGGAAACTAGAACACCTGATGCAGAACCGCAACAGACCAGCTAAACTATAAGAGATACAAAAATGGTACCATAGCAAAAGGAAATGGAGGTGTTGGAAAAAAATAAGCCGTCTGGGGGAGCTTTCAACGAAAACGCTGCCCTTTAAGATATAACAAAATGATGAATGGTAGAATTGTATATCTTATATAGGTCTACAGAAAAATCCACTATGGCTTATGTCTATCTCTTAAGGATAATATACTATATCCATTTTAATACTTTGAAAATGGGCAAATTAGGTTCCCATGAGTTGAGAGAATGGGATCATCATGATTACTTTTGGTCGCGATAACCGATATCCACGCAGGCGAAGCCGCGGGCATCAGCTAGTTTATATAATAATATTCCTTATCATTCCTCGGAGCTTGCGCGCCGACTGTTGGTATCGGATTAATAACTAAAAAAGATATGGAAGTTAATAGCACGCTTTTATTTGTGGGCAGTTGGATTATGATGAAATTTTTAACCTTTAATTCTCCTTACAGGAACTAATGGCAGTTATTGAAGAGCCCAAGTCGTGGCCAAATCCTGGGATTCAATTTAGAAGTAGGGAAGAATTATCATATTCGAAACTGGACATATCTAACTTTTGCTCGCGAATTCCCTGGCGAGTAGAAACTACAACATGATTCTAAATACTAACAGGATAAAAATATCCTCTATCTAAACTCGGTCAGTTAGTTATCCGTGTATTTATTCAAATACGTTCAACAGCTAAGACGTCAAAAGGAAACAAACATGGAGAGATACTTTCTATACTTATGTAAGCATTGATATCCTAGTCATTGCTGTTTGCTGTTACTGGTAGATTACGTATAACTGTTTGGTAGATACTGATGAAGAAAAGCTATTACATATCTTTAGAATCCTGCTTTTAGTGACCCATCGCTGGGATAAATCCTAATCTCCGAATTCGAACTACCATTCACCGCTAAATACATAAGGAATGTTGTTTTTCACCGAACTAAATGGACACAGAAAATGGACTACATTTCCCCCAACGAAAATTTGAACTTTTCAAAATGGCGATTCGCGCCCACCTGTTTGAGAGCGCTGTGATTGGTCGGTTGGGATCCACGTTCGGATACACCCACCGGTGAGGTGTGTCGAGGGAAAATACTTTATACAGCCAACGTGTTATTGTAAGTAAGTAGTTTTGAGAGCTGTCTGAATAAGATTGGGGAGAAAAAAATGAATTGTTCGGTTGGTATTTTAAAAGATGATAGATTTTCTGTTCTTTCTGGATTTAAATGAACACTTTATACCTGTTGAAAATAAGCCCCTATTTAACAAACGACTACACCTAACTGTGGTTCAGTAAGAAGAAGAAATATCGCCGCTTTGTTGATGACACCTTGTAACAAAATGACATTCCTACCTACTTACCGACACTGATTTGTTGGTACTTGCAACTTGCAATTTTTTTCGCTTTGTCCCGCTACTCGTAAAGTAAAAATAAAACTTACGATTTAATATTCAATGCCATTTCATCATCCGAGCGCTAAATTCCCGTCTACATCACGCATGGCGACACACGGAGCACCACACTCCCCCACGACTGCTATAACAGCGATAAATCACTGCAACGCAACACTTTTATTGTTATTTGTTAGTATCGAACGCCGCATTCGCCATCTTTGCTAAGTTCGGATACGCGTCCAATTTGTGATGTCGTCTTCGGATATAGTTTTGTTAGTTTTTATTATTGCAATTTAATACGTTATGGAAACATGTATGAGATTACACACAACGTCACGACTGTATTTGCGCAAGGGCTAGGCAGCAGAAGTGTATAATACACATTACACCCTGGTGTGTCTAGGGGCCAACAATACGGCAATCCCCTAGGGCAAGCAGACAGTTCAGGAACCCTGACATCATGAAGAGTAGTAAGGGCAAGCCAAGCTTGTAGGCCCACACATTTCGCCAGTTACGCCTCAGATCTATTTCCATCAACCGCACAGAAATCCGGGCTGCTATTGAAACCTATCGCGCCCACCCGCTCGCTTGACCGTCCGTCCGTAGATTTCGGATGGAACCCACAAAGTTTAGCTCGCCAAACCTTCGCTTAGTTGATAATTATAGTTTCCCTCGCCTCGCCTCGCTTCGCCCGCCAGCTCGCTCGCTAGGTAGCTGGCGGTATGGCCTGCGTTTTAAGCACAAAACTTTTCGTGCATTGCGCGCACCGTAAGCAGCGATTTATCACATAAAAATAAAAATCATTTCCTAGCAATCATTTCTATTCAATGTTGCTTCGTATGATTTGATGCTTAGTTCCAGGCATTCGGTTGCATCCGGTTAGACTGGAAGCCGACCCTAATATACACACACCGGCAAAATTAGAGGAACGCAAAAAAAGGGTGCCTCTTTTTTTAAACCTATAGGTATTTCGACAAGTGGTCCGGTATATTGGAATGATTACCCTTTTTCAACATAGCATAATGGGCCATTTTGACATTTTTCAACCCTCTTACAAAAATTGTACGCTCTTAAGTGTTTGTTTACAATTAACGCTTCTAAGTGTTTTTGATAAGGAAGATGGTTTAAGCAGTCAATGGTGGCCCTAGCTCATTTTATTTGTTTTACTTGGAGAGTTAACATTGTATCGCATACAGAATGAGTGATTTGCCAGCAACTGAAGTCGCCAGGGCTGTAACAATGATTGAGGAAGGTCACACCTACCGTTCAGTCAGTCGAACGTTGGGTGTATCAGTATCCGTGATCCACCGTAATGTGCAACGATACAGACAGACAGGATCTTACGTGCGCAGGCGAGGGCAAGGCAGAAATCGTGCAACCAGTGCCGTAGACGACCGTTTTATAAGGGTGCAAACTTTAAGAAATCGTCGTCAAACGGCTGTTCAGACCCGAAATGTCTTGGAAGAAGTGCGTAACGTACGTGTTAGTGAACGAACAGTGAGGAGAAGGTTGAATGAAGTTGGTTTGAAGTCATACGTGCCAGCAAAAGCGCCAAAACTTGAAGTGAGCCATCGAGTTGCCAGATTAGCATTCGCCCGTCAATATCAAAATTGGTCCGATGAGTGGAGTCAAGTTTTATTCTCCGACGAAAGCCGCTACTGTGTAAATTTCATTGACGGAAGGGAGAGGATGTGGAGATATCGAGGAGAACGTTACCATCAAGCAATTTTTTCCGAAACAACGGCTTACGGTGGAGGGTCGGTAATGGTGTGGGGTGGTATAAGTTTAACGGCACGCACCGCTCTAGTCATCATTGATGGCGGTTCTCTGACTGCACACAGGTACATAACGGAGATCCTAGAACCTCATGTTATCCCTTTTGCTCCATTCATAGGCTCAAATTTTATGTTTATGCACGATAATGCACGCCCCCACACAGCGCGCATAGTGCAGGATTACCTTAATGAGACCGGTATAACGCAGATAGACTGGCCAGCACGATCTCCAGACATGAATCCAATAGAACATGTCTGGGACATGATAGGACGCAGGGTCCGAGAAAGAAATCCAGCCCCTAGGAATGTCGAAGAATTGAAATTGGCGTTGGTTGAAGAATGGGACATTTTGCCTCAGGAAATGATTGGAGGTGTCATCAGGAGCATGGGTAGACGTATTGAAGCGCTAAGAAGAGCACGTGGAGGTAACACACGCTATTAATTCTGAGTTTTTACTTTTTTTTGTTGTAAATTTAGGACTTCAATATTTTTCAGTTACGACCATTTTTATTATTTCTCAATAAATCAATTCTAACTATCCCACATTTTGTTGTTTTCTTTCATAAAATAAACAAACACACTCAAATAAACCGAAAACAATAAATAAAATGCATTAAATCCCAAAAATTAATTCATTTTTTTTATGTTCCTCTAATTTTGCCGCTGTGTGTATTTAAGAAAAGGTAAGCAGATGATGATGATGATGATGATGCGTACTATGATTAACCGAATGCGTAGATCACCATCACATGGCTGAGCAATCGACTGTTGTGTTGCGTGTCGCGGGTTAGATTCCCGCACGGAACAAACATTTGTCTGGCCTCCAGGGAGTTGTTCCGGGTCTGGTTGTTTGTGTATGTGAGTTTAAAAGTTTGTAAACGTACCCACGATACAGGAGAGAATCCTAGTGAGGGGCAAAATTAAAAAAAATCTTCTTCTGCGACGAGCGACGAGTTTGGCGATTTGGAGTAGCGTGCATCAGCTCCTGTGATGTGCAAGCAACAGGACAGGTAGGACAGGATATCAAGAGTCCCATCATTTGTGGGGCAGCACCACATTTACACTCCAGGGCAGAGTCATCTATGAATCTAGTACCTACCTACCGTCCTACCTACCCCTCGACCCTCGTACAATAAAGGAACCGTACGTAAATCCACTTCAGCGCCATCCTTCCTGAATTAATCAAGGCGAGTGCTCCCACTCGACTCCAGTTATGACGGCTATGACTAATACTCTCTACTCGACAGCTATTTATCACAACTACCCTGCGAGAGCTGTAGGGATTATTGCTAAACTACTGATAGTTAGGTACTTAACAGCCGTTTTCAATAACTTACTAACAGTTAACGGAACGTTGCTGACTCCGAAGCGTTTTGTTTACAAATTTCATCATATTTCCTAAACTAATTAATTTATCGACCTAAATCCTTTTTAAATATATACCTATCGTTAGACACTTTTTAATTAAAATATCTGCACTAATTGAAATTCACATTTTCAAGTTACGTAATTATAAATTCACCGAGGTATATTTTTGGTATTTCCGTCATTGGTGTCGTTTTCGTGGTTTTTAGGGTCGCTGATAACAAAAATGATCACTTTGTTGTCCGTGTGTCAAGTCCCTTTTTCTCAGGAACTCGTAGTGGTAGGTATTTTTGTATGAAGGCTGGTTAGCCTATACTTCCGCCATTTGTATTAATCTCAAATCTAAATTTTCGAGATATGAGCTATCAAGGTTAAAGTCCATTTACTGATGGCATCTATAGCTTTAGTATCATCATCGATTGATACAAGTTTTATACGTGGCTTATCAAATCAAAGTTGCTTTTTTTCGGATGGGAAATCATCAAAAATGACTTCTCCCGCTCTGGGCAAGATATGACCGTTTATGTCATATATTTTGCGATTTCACAAGGGAATCAAGACCTATATGGTATTGTTCTTCCCGTTGACCTAGAACCATGTTTGGCAAGAAGCAATGCACATCATCATCATCTGCCTAGCCTTTTCCCAACTATGTTGGGGTCGGCTCCCAGTCTAACCGGATGCAGCTGAATACCAGTATTTTACATGGAGCGACTGTAAAAGCACATGTAAAGGAAAAATCTGAAAACCGTAAATATGTAGTTTAATAACAACTTACAAATATATACGGAACCCTCGGTGCGCGAGTCCAACTTGCACTTGCCCTGTTTTCTTTTTTTGTTGAGTGAGTTGCAAGTTGGAAGAAGTCGTGGTTTACGATATTAGGAACAAGATCTTTGATCAACATTCAGTAGGTAGGATTATACTTGTACCTCATCAGGTAATGATTTGCAAGATTAAAAAAAATAAACTATGGCTACCTTAGATATAAGCATAAAAAAATATTGTAAAATACTGAGGACTATGATCCTATTCTAGTGCAATAATAGCTAGGTTACTATACTATCGAAATTAAAATAACCTAAAGTAACTAACTTAAAAAAAAACCGGTCAAGTTCGAATCGGACTCGCGCACGAAGGGTTCCGTACCATTATCTATAAAAACGGTAAAAAAATCATGTCTGTTGTATCTTAAATATTTATTTTATTTTTAAAGTGAATATACAACTTAATATTCTGTGAATATTTCAAGCAAATATTTTTTTCTTTCTTTGTTATCAAAATAACATGGAGTCTGATGACATCTCATTTTTCAAGACGTCGAAAATCGATCCATCACCACTTTATAAACAAAGCATAGCTAATTACGATGACTCAACCACATAAAATGCATAAAAATAATACCAAAATAGTTTTGCACTCAAACCGTTAATAAACTCCCCCACGTTTCACCCCGCCAACCATCCCGAGTCTCCCCCAGGGACGAATAACATTTGTTGTCGCGGCCATTAACAACTTTTTAATTGTTAACAGTTTCCAGAGACAATAGGATAGTCTATGACAACATGACTGGCGTTGGGGGATCACTTTAGTATAATAGAATGACGTTTTTTTATGACATTGTCTTTGGTTAATGAGTATCTTGGGATCTGTAGTAATTAGCCGCGTCTGTCTTTATTGTTCCAGAGTTTTAGATAGTCATCGTTATTGGAGATGTTTTGGGTCTCAAAAACTGTCAGAGGAAAACGTCGTGACTTGCGAGGATATTGGCATGCCTTATACAAGGTGTAACATAATAAACGCAAGACCTCTCGTGTGGTGTCTCAGACCATGAAACTGAACAAGTTTTATTCTATGACTTTTTGAAATTCATTACTTTTTTTTAGTTTTACCGTACATGTTGATCAGCTGATCGCGTCACTTGTCAGTCCAATTTTTTTTGCGAATTTCAATAACTCGTAGAACAAAAGTTGATCAGTTTCTTGGTCCGAGAGACCACACGGGAGGTCTTGCGTTTATTATGTTACACCTTGTATGGGTTACACGACACCACTTGTCCGTGCGGTCGGGCGGTGAAGCGAATCTCACGTCATGTGGAACTTGTTGGTGCCTACTCCCGACCGCACGGATGAGCGGTGACGTAAGTGAATCACCTAACAAAACTTCACTTCTATCAACTTGCACTATGTCCGTGGTCTAACAATGTTGGCTCACGAGTCCAGGACAACGTTTGCTCGTGGGCTTGAACACAGACAGTACCCATTAGTTTGTGTCATTTCCATAGCCTATAAAACGGTACAGGAGAATATCGCAAAAAAATCTGCATATCCTAGAAATGACTTCTCCCGCTCCAGGCAGAGCGGAAGGGAGTGTCAGACTTGTACTGACTAAAACCCATCCATGTTCCTTCCTTGTCCTTTGTGTTCCAGGGCCGCGGTATCTCTTTCGAATAGTCCCGCAGCCCTGGCAGGCATCGGCCCTTGCGGGCCCCTCCCTGTTTGCTGACATCTCTTTGAGGTGCGCGTAGAACACGAACGCGCCGTCTACACGGCATACACCCAACCCTCCGACAGAACGACCTATTTCCTAGAAGTGGAAAAATAACATCACGCCTGTAATCCCCGAAGGGATAGACAGAGGTGTACCTAATAGTACATCCATATTTCGCTAGTTATGTTTAAGTCCCATGTAATAGGAGAGCCCATTGCCATCAACCAGGCACAAATCCTGCTACTGAGAAATTTCTGATGAAAAAACACAATAACTTTTTGCCTGAGCCGGGAATCGAACCCAATGCCTCATGTTCAGCAGTCGCGCTTGCCACCACTAGACCAATGAGGCAGTTCAAGGCAAGATTTTGTTGAATATGCTCTTTCTCATCGAGGAAGCCTGAAATCACAGCCCTAGGACAAATAAAAACAGACTGAATATCTTTTAAGAAATCATCATCTGCCTAGCCTTTTCCCAACTACGTCGGGGTCGGCTTCCAGTCTAACCGGATGCAGCTGAATACCAGTATTTTACATGGAGCGACGGCCTATCTAACCTCCACAACCCAGTTAGTGCTGGGTAATACGATACCCCTTGGTAAGACTGGTCGTCAAACTTTTTGGGCCACTGACATACCTATCGACTACCAAAGATTTTCAAATGACAGCCGGGACCAACGGCTTAACGTGCTTTCTGAGGCACGGAGGATATTTTTTTAAGAAAAAGCATTATTCATCGAAAAAAAACTAAATCGGAGAATAACAACAATAGTATAAAGTCAATGATCCGTATCTCCCAGCATCCAATCTAATCAATCAATAGCTACAAAGGCGAGCGACTTGCATCCCTTCTCAGATTTGTACATAGATATTAATATCATACATACGCTATGAAAGTAACAATAAAACTTTATGAGCGTGTCTTACGGTTACAAACTACTCTTGGTGGGGTGGCCATGGGTTCTTATTGGATACAGAATCCTCAGTCGATTATTGTTACCCGACTACGGTGAAGCCAAGAGGAAGGATTATGATTTTAGCAGTCTAATATGCATGCATGTGGGCTGCGGGACTGTTCGAAAGAGATACCGCGGCCCTGGAACACAAAGGGCAAGGAAGGAACATGGATGGGTTTTAGTCAGTACAAGTCTGATACTCTCTTCCGCTCTGCCCAGAGGGGAACAAGTCATTTGATGACTTCCCATCCAAAAAAAAAATGTATGTATGTTTGTATTTACGTGTTCCTCCGTAGCGCCTAAACTATTCATCCGATTTTGATGGATAAGGTGTCAATCGCTTCGTTATTATGTCCCGGGTAACATAAGCTACATTTTAACCGAATTCAACAACAGGAGCAGTCGATTTTACCTTGTTAACCCCGAACTTAATTAAAGTGTGATTTTCCAGTAGTCAGGTTTTTTAGTTGCAGTCCACACCAATTCTTGTGTGCTAAAAAAATTGATGTATAGGATTTTTGAAGAAATATGTAATAATAGTATAACCAAAGAACTTGAAAACTATAAAGGGTGCAAAAAAACCCTGAATGAAATCGAAAGGCACTTGTTCTCCCCATCACGTCATTGCGATATATTTTTGTTCCGGACCTGGGAATCTTCTAATTACGGAGATATTGTAGATCAAAACTTTGTTCAATACAAGTTTTAAATGCTTTTACTATACTTTAAACACCTCCATAACCCCTGTAGTATTCAATGCATCCATCAGCAAAATATTTTGAGTGCGTTACAGCGCAAACCGAGATTTTTCTCACGAAAAAAAATTTGTTCCCCAGCAATAATTTTTGGGCAAACTTAGTTTGATGTACTGAATCCTTGGTTGATGGCTTCGTGAAGGGCCCGTTTACACCCTGTATTCTTTGGTTGCTGTTAGCCTGCGTCACCGAACTGCTGGGCAAAAACTCCTCCATGACTTCATTATGTAGATGCCCCCGGCTTCACCCGCGGGTATTGTCCCACGGGATCTACCGGGATTAAAACTATCCTATTTGTTAATACAGGTTATCTGTGTGCCAAATTTCATCCAAATCTGGTCAGAAGTTTTTGCGTAAAAGAGTTACAAACATCCATCTATTCATTCTCACAAACTTTCGCATGTATAACATAAGTAGGATAGGATATTTTTTGGAAACACCAAAGAGTACACATACTTATTTATGGTGAGCCTACCCCCTACCTCGTCTCCACCCCGCGGTAGGGACGCAAGTGACGCAATTGCCGGAAGTGGCGGAAGCTGTACGATCTGTCTCCGCTCTCCGCTGAGCTTGCACATTGATTGCGCCGTCGTGTTTGTGCCATGCTGCCATGCCAAGTCTATGCACAATGGTGGCTGTCTCGGCTCCTGGCGGCTTTTACTGTGTTTTTCTTAGTTTGAGGTGCTTTGTTTTAGTTTGGGGGATAGCAGTTTTATTTTTGTCATGGCTTTTATCAAATTATTATTTTATTTTATTTATTACATTAAGTACAGCATTATAAGCCATTAACACTAAATTAAGTAAGATTTTACGCGGTCTTAAATTGTTCATTTTATTTGGAAAATAATTTGGGGCCAGGAGGCCTCTACTCCTTTGTTGCCCCGAGGACACCAGACCTCTAAATCCGGCCCTAGGTTTAAGAGTACCTGTAATAAGAAGTAAATTGAATAAAAAATAAAAAATATCAATCGTATGCCCGTTACATGGAACACGAACATCGACGAAATGTACATAACTATATAGAGCTCTGTCTAAGGTTTGCCTAACTGTAAGTACGTGTAATAGAACCGTTCTCGTAGTTATCTGAAACATCTTCAACATAGCAACAGTGAGGATGCTCCCCAGTATCCTCAGCCCTGTCAGACATCTATAAATCAAGCCCGCCCCCTCGATACAGCGGGGACGCCTCATTGACCACGCATTTACATACAACTTCACAATCTTCACGATGACTTGATATACATTATACTCAAGGATAAAAAGGGGTCAGAATCAGAGAAAAATGCGATTGCGTTCCTTGCAAGTAGGAACGAAAATTTTAGCGACAAACTTTATTTCAAGGTTTCCGTAGCCAAAAGGAACCCATCTTTCGTCAGTCCGAATGTGGTACAAGCCAATTTACTTGGAGAATACTTGCACCACATCGGAAAACTGAAAAGAAGGTGGATAATGTGCATCGCCAAACAATGGTGTTGTGAAATCACTACATAGTATAAAACAAAGTCGCTTCCCGCTGTCTGTCTGTCCCTATGTATGCTATCTTTAAAACTACGCCACGGATTTTGATGCGGGTTTTTTAATACATAGAGTGAATCAAGAGGAACGTTTATATCTACATTGCACCCGTGCGAAGCCGGGGCGGGTCGCTAGTTACAAATAAAATAATTTCGTGTGTGTGGCAATCAAATTTTTGTGACTTATGTAATCAATACAGTGCAAATAAGTGTCCACTCGTACATGTACGTGGTCTGACACACACTTAGCCGGTATATCGTATACCAACATAACAACACGCCTTTAGACCGCCAAAGAATAAACGCACGCGCGTGGCCCTCAACGACAAGCCACAATTCCACCTACTATTTTGTAAATTATTTGTGTCGTTTGGCGTATAGGGCACGCGCTTGCTTGTCACGTATAAGTGACATGGTGTTTAGAAGGTTAATTCCCGAAGGTAAAGGGTTAGAGAGACGAGTACCCTTAGTACAGCCTCATTCCAGTTTATAAACGCCAGGCAATAATTTAGAGAAGAGAGAACTGTTACGAATGTTACGATTATTAAAAAACCGGGCAAGTGCGAGTTGAACTCACGCACCGAGGGTTCCGTTTAAACTTGTAGGTATTTTGTTATTAAACTACATTTTAACGGTTTTCAGATTTTTCCTTTACATGTGCTATAAGACATTGCTTCTTGCCTTTTATGATTCTAGGTCAACGGGAAGTACCCTATAAAATTTGATTTCCTTGAGAGTGTCCAAATATACGTTTTTTGCGGAATAAACGACCACATCTTATTTTGCGCTTACTTAGAAGTTTGATTTTTTCACAGCTTTAAGGGACTGTAGACGTGAGTCTATGGTTTAATTTTAATTAGATACGTCCACGCGTTCCCGAGTTAAGGGTCTTGACAGACAGACGGACAGACGGACAACAAAGTGATTCTATAAGGGTTCCGTTATTACCTATTGAGGTACGGATCCCTAAAAAAATTACAATTTTATTACCCCTCGTTAAAAATATCTGTTAATCCAGTGGTTGCAAGCGCGACTGCTGAGCATGTGGTCCCGGGTTCGATTCCTAGGTCGGGCAAAGTGTTATTAGGTTTTTCCATTAAGAATTTCTCAGTAACAGCCACGGACTCTCGCCTCCTATAACAATTTAAGTGACTTAAACATAAATGGCGAAATGTGGGCTAGCTATTAGGTACACCTCTGCCTAACCCAACGGGCGTGATGTTATAAAAACATATGTTACAAAAATCAGTCCTAAATAAAAAAACTGGCCAAATGCGAGTCGGACTCGCGCACGAAGGGTTCCGTACCATAAACCGAAAAAAAGACGTTTCTTGTATGGGAGCCCCTTTTAATTATTAAATAATTTATTATTTGTTGTTATAGCGGTAACAGAAATACAGCAACTGTGAACATTTCAACTATCTAGCTATCACGGTTAATGAGCCTGGTGACAGACGGACACACAGACAGCGGAGTCTTAGTAATAGGGTCCCGTAATACCCTTACGTCTATAAAAACATCCACAATAAATAACTTACTATACAAGTAAAATGAATGACAGTTACCAAGTCTTGTGTTCGTCCCCTTCACTACGCATGGCTGCCCTCGCGAGTCGTGGGTACTGCTTCCGTCCGTCCGTCCGTCCGTCTGTCCTAGACGACCCTCGGCACTCTGTCCGTATGTCTGTCCTGCCTAGAGGGTCGAGTACCACGCTAATTGTGATATATGCTCGTAGAAATATGGTTAAATAAAAGGGATTTGCATGTGGCTGAGATGAGAATGCTAAGGGGGAGTATCGCTAATGGATAAAATAAGGAATGAGTACATAAGCGGAAGTCTGAAAATGGCGCCGGTGACTGAATAGTTGTGTGGTAATCGGTTGTCGTGGTAAGGACGTGTGATGCAGAGGAATGAGGAAAATGTGTGAGGAACGTTCTGAGTAAGAATGTGGATGGGTATAAGAGTAGAGGAAGACCAAAGAAACAGTGTAATAAAGGATGAAATGGCACGAAAGAAGGTGACTGCTGAGATGACGAGGAATAAGACATGCTGCACCGACCACAAATGAATTGGGATAAGGGCAAGAGACAGAGATTTGGGAGCAGCGGTGGCCCAGTGGTAGCGACCCTGACTTACGAACAGTAAGTCGTGGGTTCGAACCCAGGCAGGCGCATTACTTTGTGTAATTTATTTCATCACCACTGCTCTCAAAAACGGTGAAGGAAAACATCGTGAGGAAACCGGCATGTCCTAGAACCAAAAATTCGTAGACATGTGACATCTACCAATCCGCACTGGGCCCGCGTGGTGGATTATAGCCCAATCCCTCTCATAGAGAGGAGGCCTGTGTCCCAGCAGTGGGAACATTATAGACTGATGATGAATGAAGGGCAAGAGAATAATGATGCTCGTAGAAATATGAATATTCTAGTTTATTTGAAAGTCGGTTTTATCATTCTCAAGACTGTCTAATTAGTTTCGTAACTTGAAGGCGATGTTAAACTAGTACAGTTAAATTGCGATGACCGACATGAGAATTTTATAGATATAGATTAAAGGATAAATGGCAACCGGCTTGCGTGGATGACCAGAGGTATGAACGTGGAGGCAAGAGGAGTACCTATGTAAGGATCGTAGCAGGTGGATTTCTGTGGGCTCTGCCTGCCCCCATGAGGGAAGGCGTGAGTTTATAGATGTTAGTAGCTGTTGCCCGCGACCTTCATCCGCGTTAAATTATTCTAAAAATACAATTTTCCCCGTTTTTACATCATTTTGCATTGATGCTCAGCTCCTTTTGGCCGTAACGTGTCTTCCTTGATAAATGGGCTATCCAACACTAAAATATTTTTTCAATTCAGACTAGTAGTTCCTGGGATTAACGCGTTCAACCAAACAAACTCTTCAGCTTTATAATATTATATATACTATTAGCTGACCCGCGCAATTTCGTCTGCAACACATAAAAGACATTTTTGATTGATGCTCTGCTCGTATAGGTCGTAGAGTGATGTTATATAGCCTATAGCCTTCCTCGATAAATGTGCTATCCAACTCTAAATATTTTTATCAACTCGAACCAGTGTTTCCTGAGATTAGCGCGTTCAACCAAACAAACAAACTCTTCAGTAGATAATATTAGTATACATAGTATAAAGGGTGTAAACAGACTCTTAACGAAGCCGAAAGGCACTTGTTCTCCCCATCATTGCGATATTTTTTTTGTTCTAGACCATAGCTGGGAACCTTCTAGTTACGGAGATATTGGGGGTCAAAGTTCCGACTTTTTCACAAGTTTTTTTTTTAAATACATGTTTTTAAAGTAGGATTTTTACTTTAAACACCTTCAGGACCCCCTTACTATTAAATCCATCCATCAGCACAATGTTTTAAGTGCGGTAAATCGAGACCTACCGTAAAACGTGATTTTTCAGCCCAAAAAAAAAGTTGTTTCCCAGCACTAATTTTTGCGTAAAGTTACTTAGTTTGATGTACATAATGCTTGGTTAACGGCTTCGTGAAGAGTCTGTTTACACCCTGTATATAGAATTTTAGATTGCATCCATAATCATCTTTCCAGTTTCTAAGCGACGAAACATTTTAAACTAATCACATCACGTTGCTCATAAAACCCAGTTTGCGAGCCTAATCAAATGTAACTGCTCATAAATATCAGTTAACCGTGACTGCCTGGCAACTGGCAAGCTCTTACTCACGTCGCGTCGGTTTACTTATAAGTTAACGATTTATATCGAAGGGTCTGGCTGATCAATGGGTATCCAAGTTGAAGTTTGTTAAATTGAATTGAAATAGTTTTACTTCGCATTGTAATAGGCATAGTATCTGTCAGTGTCTGCAATGTCCGGACTGGTTTTTTGTTTATTTCATTAGGAAATGTTTGGCTGTATTAGAGTAACTAGTAATGAGGAGCTCGTGGCTAAATAATAACAGCCGCTCGGGTTGATCTTTAGGTTAAGCCGTGCTTGCCTAGGTTGGTCTGTGGATGGGTGACCACCCATTACATACCGAGTTTCCTTCGTGCCTCGGAAAGCACGGTAAGCCGTCGGTCCCGGCTGTCATTTGTAGATCTTTGACAGTCGTTAGGTAGGTAGTCAGTGGCCCAAAAAAGTCTGACATCCAGTCTTACCAAGGGGTATCGTATTACCCAGTACTAACTGGGTTGTGGAGGTCAGATAGGCAGTCGCTCCATGTAAAATAAGCTGAATCCGGATAGACTGGAAGCCGACCCCAACATAGTTGGGAAAAGGCTAGGCAGATGATGATAATAACTAATAATGTTTTATAATTAAGTGACATTTGTCAGACTCAGAGGTAATCAGATATAGAAAGTTGTTTGATCATCATCATTTCAGCCGAAAGACGTCCACTGCTGGACATAGGCCTCCCCCGAGTGTTGCCACATTGACCGGTCCCGTGCGACTCGCATCCAGTGGATCCCCGCAACCTTCACCAGGTCATCGGTCCACCTAGTGGGAGGCCTACCAACGCAACGTCATCCGGTTCGCGGTCGCCACTCCAGAACGTTTCGGCTCCATCGGCCATCTGTTCTGCGAGCAATGTGCCCTGCCCTGCATTAGATAAATAAGAACTAGATAGTAACAATAAAATAACAACAACTATTTTTTTACAATAATACACTTAATTTTTACAATAATACAATTAATACAAAAAATTAATACAATTAAGTCGTTTTTTATAAAAATATGTCTAATGTCAAAAGATGCAAAAAAATAAAATTAATAGTCACTTAATTACCTACAAAACAAAATGGAAATGATTAACTCAATAAAAATAATGAAAAAACTCAGTAAATTGTAAATATCGCATAAATACATGACTGTCACTTGTCAACTGATGAACTCTTCAATACTGAATAACTTGATGTGTGTACTGTGACGTCCGGCTATGCTACGCGCTACGGCGTAGCTCTCGCTTTGCTAGAAGGTTTGCCGTTTAGCTTTTTTGGGAAATCATCAAATGACTTCTCTCGTCCTGGGCAGAGCGGAAGGGAGTGGGAGAGAATAGGTAGTGTCAGACATGTACTGACTAAAACCCATCCATGTTCCTTCCTTGCCCTTTGTGTTCCAGGGCTGCTTTATCTCTTTCGAACAGTCCCGCAGCCTTTGCCGTTTAGCTGTTCCGATAAATACGCCTCACCCCCAGCTCAGAGCAAATACCACCAAGGACACAGAATAATAAGTACAAGCCAAGGATCCAATTCCAAGTACCCGGAAAACTTTTGTCTCAATGTTAAATTCTTGTTCGATCAAATCTCTACGTCAACGTGGTTACGACATTTAAGGAGCGATTCCATTAGGCAAGTTACTTGTATGCAAGTTGCAAATTGCTTACAACTTGAGCAAGCCTGCATAGAAGCTATAACTTGTATGACGTAGTTTGATCTTGTACATTTTTAAGGTTCCGTACCCAAAGGGTAAAACGGGACCCTAATACTAAGACTCCGCTGTCCGTCTATCTGTCTGTCCATCTGCCACTAGGCTGTATCTCATGAACCGTGAGAGCTATACAGTTGCAATTTTCACAGATGATATATTTATGTTACCGCTATAACAACAAATATTAAAAACAGAATAAAATAAATATGTAAGGGGGCTCCCATACCCTGCCAGGGCTGCGCGACTGTTCGAAAGTGATACCACGGCCTGGAACACAAAGGGCAAGGAAGGAACATGGATAGGTTTTAGTCAGTACAAGTCTGACACTCGCTTCTGCTCTGCCCAGAGCGGGAGAAGTCATTTGATGATTTCCCAATAGAAAAAAAAAAAAAATAGTGGGCTCCCATACAACAAACGTGATTTTTTAGCCGTTTTATAGATAATGGTACGGAACCCTTCGTGCGCGAGTCCGACTCGCACTTGGCCGGTTTTTTATTGAAGTGACGTACAAATTGAACGGCCAAACGTTACTAGCACGTTTCAGACTGAGAACGAGTGACGTGTCTAACTCAATTGTTGAACATCTCCACTTGCTTGCTAGTAAAACCTGCATGTAATTTGCACACTCTTGAAAACATGTTTCCAACGCAAAAAACTTGTATATGACGTCATACGAGCATGCAAGACTGGCATGCTCGTATGACGTCATATACAAGTTACTTGTATTGGAAACTTGTGCACTAATGGAATCGCGTCTTTAAGTAAATCTTTGTTCAACTGCTTGACAAGAAAATGGTTTGTAACGAGACACGTTGACATTCGACAAACTTACACGAGCGAGGGGTTGAACTTGATACTTAGCGGTCGTGCAACCCCAGAGGGTTTATTTAATACTGTACAGCTTTACCCGCATTCTAGAGAAACTAATTTCTGAATGATAGTTACTAATACAATTCATAAAGTAGTTCAATAGTTAACTTAATTTCCGAGTCATTTTCTGCAGCATTCTACTGCATCCTGTCGTTTAGATGAACTAAGCGGACACATAAGCACGTGTATAAAGTGCCGAAATTAAAAAATGAATACAGTAAAAGGGTCTGAACGTATGCTCTTCCAAGCATTCTGAATAAATTGCCTAAGGAAATAGCCAAAAATAAAAGAAAATAAAAAATCTCGACAAATGAAATCATTTTAAAAGTCTACTTTAGTCTTTACTGTGGAAAAGGGAAGTGTTAGAATGGGAGAAGGGCCTACGTGTGGGCGAGGAACACTTCGATAGCGCACATAATCTTATGTCAAAAAGATTGGGGGAAGCGCCAGGGTAGCCTGCGAAATTATTTTTTTTTGCAATTTGCAGGTCAGGTTGTATGTTGATGAAAATATAATTCGCGGCCGTAACACGTATGTAGTTACAGAATTATAATCATTACAATCATCAATACAACCCTCTCAGTTAACTATTAGCTTACTGTTAGGTAACTAGTTCATAAAAAGTCATTGAATGACTTTGGAGGGTTGTATTGATGATTTTAAAGATTATAATTCTGGACACGTCATAATAAACAAAAAAATACTAAAATTGTTTAATATGACGGATAGCCTTTGAAGTCGGCCGGAGCAAAGACAATCTCTGCAGATGGGGGCTCATGGACGGCTCGGACCTCAAGTGCATATGCGGCATCTCCCCACAAACAATGACCCACCTTCCATCTTGTACTGCATGCCCTATGACCTGCGCTCGTGATGATTTATTGACTGCATCAGTGAGCGGGGTACGCGTGGCTGAGTTTTGGGCTAAACATACTATTTAGACTTTTTGCCATCGATACGCTAAGCAGAAGACTTTGAAGGATGCAGGTGACGAAAGGTGAACGCCTACTTGCCCGCGCCGAAAGATACATTATATCATACTTTTAACGTTATCTATTCGTCCGATTTGGCGCGGATAACTGTGCCACCTTTCATGATAGGATTTCATACAATTCTAAAATTCGGTTCTGTCGGCTCCTTCGCTTCCTTCGGCTCTGAATAAATGTACGTTTACCTTAAATCACCGCCCTATATAACATTGCATTGGTATTTTTAATCTACTGCTGGGGCTAGGAGGTTATGTTGTATAGGTAATTGATATAGACCTTGTTATAAACTACTTTACTTTCGTTTATGTCCTAGAAAAGTATAACTTCTAACGCGTGTACATAAGTAAACACACACTTTTTATAATCGAATTCATTTTAGTATAACAAACTAACCCAAAACTTTTCTAATGAGATGACCATAAAGTTTCAGATTCAATCTTAGATATCGCATGTCTCCCTCTGTCCTCGCATCGAAATAGAGAGCGTCTGGCATGTTGTGACGTAATGAGCGATGAAATCGGAGACTGCTGCAGTTAACAGATAATTTGATAAGTCTGTGGTCAGTCGGGTCGGTGACCTTCGAGATTATTAGTGAGGTTCATATCTGAACTGACTTTAAAATGTGTGAATAAGAATAAAAATAAGAATTATTGATTGCGTAACTGATGTACAATTAGATCTTATAATATAGCATTACAGTTTTAAGATCAACAGTCTACCCATGTCGGATGTGTAATACTTAAAGAAAAGCAAATTGATTAATTAGTTCTTAGTGTTACCTACTTACATCATTGGCAAAAAACACATGCAAATTATAATAAACGTTTGAGTAACATTTTTTTAAATTAGGTTTAAACATATTTCCGTTTAATTGTCTTATAGCTGGTGGTAAATTATTGCATACACGAATAGCAGTTATATAAGTACTTTGTGTGCGCTTAACCTCCTAAATTAGAACGTTTAAACTCCTGGGTTAAACTAGGCTAACTGAAAATAAAGGGTGTTTAAGTACCTACCCTTAACGAAGCCGAAAGGCACTTGTTCTCCCCATCATTGCGACCATTTTTTTGCTCTAAACTATACCTGGGAACTTTCTAGTTCCGGAAATATTGGAGGTCAAAGCTCTAACTTTTTCACAAGCTTTTTTTAAACACAAGCTTTTAATTTTATAACATTACTTTAAATACTTCCTTGACCCCTTGTATTCAATCCATCCATCCAACAGCACAATTTTTTGAGTGCGTTACATTGAGTTCTACCGTAAAAAGTGATTTTTCACCCAAAAAAGAAACTCGTTTCCCAGCAATAATTTTTGCGTAGAGTTACTTAGTTTGCTGATCAGAATACTTGGTTGACGTTTTATTGAAGGGTCCGGTTTACACCTTGTATACAGTATGGGGACGTCAAATGTATAATGGTCCATGTATAAGGACGATAAATTACACATACATTCAATTTAAACGCGAATCTCTGATTATAATACTTACTATAGAACATACGCTGACCTCATTGGTGAAATTCTTCAGAAAGGTCAGGTGCGTAGTAGGTACTCGCAACCGGCGTGCGTGTATGACCAGATGTATGAACGTGGATGAGACAAAATGAGTATGTAAGGATCGTAGCAAGTGGCGTTCTGTGGTTTCTGACTACCCCTATGGTAAAAGGGCGTGAGTTTATGTATGTATGTATAATACCTACTGTAGCTGTTAGTTATTTCAAACTCTTCTTTCTAGCCAATGGCAAAGTTCATGACTGTCACTAAAGGTAATTAATTATCTGCTACACATATACTTTTATAGTCAGATATTAGGTTCGTTTGTTGTTGATAACGGTTGGCGCAGTGGCTGAGTAATTGGCTGCTGCGCTGCGTGTCGCGAGTTCGATTTCCGCACGGAATAAATATTTGTATGACCTACAGGTAATTGCTCCGGGTCTAGCTGTTTATGTATGAGAGTTTAATTATTTGTAAACGCACCCACGACACAAGAGAAACATCCAGTGTGGGGCAACGTTATAATAAAAAATATCTAATATATAAGAATTATTATGCAGTTTCAAAAAAAATCGTAAGAGATAACCATTTGCTTAGAAAATACAAAACTCGATTGAAATAGTTGGGTAGTTGTCGCAGAATTATTTGTGACGATGACCGACAGAGGCCTGATATCCGCCAGTGGCGAAGGTTCCATACAACTCGATTGCTACCGGATTCCCTTTAAAAAATGGCACATTCAGTATTTTATAGAGAAATAATATAATCATATTAACCTTTTGACCGCCACGACAATAACGAAAATCTGTGATGCCGTCCATGGCGTCATGAGCACTTTTTCTATTTGACGTTCATAGACGTCTGTGGCGGTTAAAAAGTTAAAGATATTTACTCCGGCTTACCTCTCACAAAACTGACCCTTCGCTACTGATATCTGTAACAGTGTGCCCTCAGCCCCTCAGCGTACTTTGTACTTAATGTATTATGTACTAGCTGTTGCCAGAGACCTTCGTTCGCGTAAAATTATATAAATTATAAAAAAAATATCACTTCCCTTTTTGGATCGGGTTTTGTTACCAATTTTAAGGGTTATATTTTTTTGTACAGAACCCTCTAAAATAAAAGTAGGTTTTATAAGACCTTATAACATCAGCCACCGGCCAGTAAAAGTCTCGTCAAAATCCGTCCAGCGGTTTCGGAGATTAGCCGGGACGGTCAGACAAACAAACAGACAAAAATAGCAAAAAAATGTTTTTTTTTTGTTATAAGTACCGTATGAAATTTATGTGCATTCAGAAAAAAGGTATTATTTTGAAATAACAAACAGCTAGATACTTTAATTCTATGAATTTGTATAGATTGTGGTGTCTTTTTTAATTCTAATTTAATGACGTCAGCAATACACCCAGACATCCAAAATTATTCATCCCTTAATCGATTGCCGTTCGGCTCATAAAGTAATGTTCTTTGACCCCCCTCAGAAACAACCTCCCAATCTATTTCCTACCTCATTTTTTCGGAATAAGGTTTAAATTACCTTGACACTTTATTCATCACATATGTGTAGCAAGTATCATCCTTGTAACAGTGGGGTAAGGTATATTGTAGGCTGTATGGTAATATTTTGTTTTTCATTGTGGTTTGGAAATGAGCCGATGTTAAAGTTGTATTAAAATGTCATAAATCTAGTACAATTGATTTTCCTCGCTGTTTTTATGTGCAGAGAAAAGACACTCCTTTTACATGACATCATAACATTACGCTAGTTACTCCCGAAGGGATAGGCAGAGGTGTACCTATACTACTTACAGTACATTTTCCCAGTTATATTATCTTTGGCAAAAACCCGCTAGGCATGTGCCGAGCTTAACCCGAACATGAATGAGTGAGAGTTAATACCGAACGACGTTTTCCGATCGGCTCGAGTTTTTAAGAAGAATTTGTGTTGTAATTGCCACAGTTCGAGTTTGTTGTTTTACCTTTTGAAAGCTGGAGCATAAACGCACGCTCGTGCCCTCCAGGCCAAGTTACTGTTTAATTGTTTATTTCGTGTTATAGTGCACCGCACATTTTTTTTTTACATGATGGTATCGTTGGAGAACAGAACACGCTGATGTGACATGTGTGCCGAATCGGACGTGCCGACTCGAAAGGTAACCCCTGCAACCTCTGGACTACCTGTGTTCAACCTTTACAGGAAATCTTTTAAATTTTACAACACATAACAAGAACTATCTATGCGAATATGAAAGACGACTGACGTAAAGTTTAAATTACAAGGCAGGTGTGAATGGAAATGCAGGTTACAGGTACACTGACCTCATTGGTGAGGTCCATCAGAAAGGTCAGGTGCGTAGTACTCGCGACCGGCGTGCGTGTATGGATGTGAACGAGGCGAAAGGAGTGTATAAGGATCGTTAGCAGGTGGCGTTCTATAGTTTATGCCTGTGTATAACTTCATCGAAAAGGGCGTGAGTTTATGTATAATTACGTACAAAAAAATAAAAAAAACAACGGGTTGCACTCCGGGAGTGCTGGCAGAAGTGAAAACTTGAAACAACGCCATCTAGCTTAAACTACACGCACACTTACGCAAGCGCCCTGCGCTGCCGATTCAATCTGACGATCTGACGCGAGTTTAACAGTTTTTACCCATCCCAAAAATTGCACAACGCCGCTAAAGGAGTTTTCACTTCAAAAACTGATATAAAATGTTCGACAACAAAAGGAACGCACCCAAAACCAGAGAAGGCCTGTCAAAATCGAAAGAATCAGAAATGCAGGTAAAATCGTAAGTTGTAACTGGAAACTAAATCTTGGTAAAATTGTGGCGTAGCAACTCTTCAATATCACCCAGCGATGACGAGAGAAGTTTGAAGTGGCAGTTCCCGGCTTCAGGAACGAGATGGAAGATGAAACCTGTACTCCTACCGTCTGTAACACGACTCCTATTCCGAGTAGCAAGACCTCGACAATATTTTTACTAGTTGTGTTCGCAGCAATATTTATAGGTGTTATCATAACTTGCGTCAACTATGTCGCTGTTCTCGCGGCGAACAAGGACCGCTTAACCGCAGAAATATCGCGTTTGAGCGACATAAGCCACGTGAAGAGGTTACTAACCCATGTCGTGTCGTTAAGCGCAGATAGCCAGGTATTTCGAAATCGCACGACGAGTATGGCTCAGCGGTTCCCTTATGTGGTAGCCGTGACTAGAAACTCAAGTAGGGTGTGGAGGTTTGCGTGCTTTGGAAGTATAGTGTTGATGAAGTGGATTGTCACTGCTGCACATTGCAGGTGAGTCTTCGTCAAAGCATTTGTAGAGAAGTGTTTGCCCAGCAGTAACTTTTGTTTTTCTTCGTGTGGAAGTCAGTAACTTTTGTTTTTCTTCGAATGGATATCCTCCGCCGTGGGACCGGCAGAAGGGTCTGTCAGACTCCTACTGACTAAAACCACACGCTGTTCCTCGTCGTCACTTCTGGCTGTGATGAGCGTACACACATTCTCCACAATCACCCCAGCAGTGACGGTTTGCTTGCGACAAACCTCGTTCTCAGGTAAAAGGGAGGAGCGAGCTGCTCCTCACCCTGTCATTCTATGTGAGAGGCGCGCGGACACCACGCGATGCAAACTCGGGCCTATTTGCTAATCTGGTTCCCGGACGACTAACACCTCTTCTCCCAATCCTTAGCCAAAGCAAGCAATTAGGTATTTCTGATCCTTCGTGGTTGAAGCAAGAACAATCTGCTTATGTGAAGATTCATAGACGATTCTAGCCTAGAATGTAAATGTGGTGTTATTCCTCAAACGATGGTAGACCTTGTGTCGTGTCGTCCGTGCCCAAACATATTAAATACTTAGACCTATTTTAGTTTTAGAGCTTTTGTTACGCAACAAACAATAATTCAAACAACGAACATTCGGTCGTGATCACGTGTTTTTAGTTTTATTTATTTACCGGTGTTTGTTTGATATTTGACATGGGCCAAACTATTCGTATCACGAATTAATGTTCGTCGCGAACCTTCCTAAGAACAATCCATCTTTTCTTTGGTCACCACCAAAGAAAAGATGGATGGATTGTGGGAGAAATGTTTATGAAAAAAAAGGGATATATGATATCGTGACGACTGACGGATGAGAATGGAATACAAGAACGTGTTACACCGATCCAGGAAGACGATGATAAATCTGTGCGTCACATCACAAATGAATGTTCGTAGAGTGTACCTCCCAAAGTTAAAACACTTTGTTTCCAAACAGAACAAGAAAAGGAACGTACTATTTTAATCTTTGGAACGCATCCAAATTGATCTTTAGATAAGCTGTCAAAATTGTATGACATACCAGGTTCTGCCGGATTCAGATTCTTTTGAGATCAATAAGTTAAATTTCGCATATAAATCGTCAAAATTATGGTGAAAATCATAACGTAACATCACGGTTCTAATCCCCGCAGGGTAAGGCAGAGGGGTTAACAGTACACCCGTTAAAGCGCGTATTCTAACCATCGAAAATATCCTAAATTCAAAAAATGGTGGATAGAAACATAAAAATATTCGTAGCTGGAATTACTCTTGTTTTTTTTCTTGTACTTGCATTGGGTACGCAATTGAATACGGTTGCGATTGAGTCTGCTAAAAACAAGGCGCACCCTCATGAAAAATGTCCTTCTGCGTTGAGCCAAGTGATCACTTTGTCAGATGAGAACATGACCCACTCCGTACACTTGGCTGAGCGGTTCCCGTATGTGGCAGCTGTGACGACGAACTCCACTGATAGCGTGTGGAGTTTCGCGTGTTTCGCTAGTTTTATAATGGTTAAATGGATCGTCACCGCGGCACGCTGTCGTTGTAGGTAAGTTGTAGGAGGGTTTCTGTTAAACTAGCTGTTGCCCTGCAACCTTCGTCAGCGTGAGTTATTATAAAAATATTAGTTCCCTATTGAATCCGGTTTTGCAACAATTTCAAGGTATTTTTTTTTTTGCATGGAACTCTTCATCTTTTTACTAAAATAAAAGAAGCTTAAGTTACTCCTTATTTTATCAGCTCTCTGCCAGTAAAAGCCCCGTCGAAATCGGTCGAGCCGTTTCGGAGATCAGCCGGAACAAACAGGCAGACAGACAGACAGATAAAAATTATTGAATAATATATGTTTTTTTGTTATACTATGTACCGTACACAACTTTTATAAACATTCAGTTTTTACCGTACAAAAACGCGTGCCATTCACGCCAAGCCACACTACCATTTTGTCACATATTTGTGTCGTTTGTCGTACTGGGCACGCCCTTGCTTGTCACGTATATATGATTTGGCTGTCAAAAGGTCAACTGGTCCAACTGTGAACTGCTCCATGGTGATATGTATGGGTTGTAAATATGTTCCATATGCCAGAGTTGGCTTCCAGAGTCCGCTACTTGACCTTCACAACTTGGTATCACGATGCCGATACCCCTTGGTAAGACTGCATGTCAGACTTTCAATCTTCTACTAGTCGTAACGACTAAGTGACAGTCAGGACCATCGTATTGTATATCGGGCTGGTGTCCGCACTTATAGATCTGGTATACCTACATGATAATTTCTCGTTACAGGCTCCCAGGACACACCCACCGCGTGATCCTCTACCACGACTATGTTCGTAATCATACACATTCCTTCCCCATTCTCTTCTGGCGACTCCACGAGAAATACAACAAGACTTTACTCACTCCAAGATTCGATATCGCAGTTGCCAAGCTCAACATCGAAAACTACCCATTTCAATTGCGACCATCCGTCATTGACGACTCCATGGCATCAGAGATAGAAGCAAGTGTGTGGAAGACTGTAGCCACCATGGACAAAACGCTGTACCTCACCAACCAGTTTGAGAAGTACGATGTGAAAATTGGCAACGCGGGGCGATGCTTCGAGAGCTACGGCATCGAGATCGATGATGCGTTAATCTGTGTGGATATGTCAGACTTTAATGATTGTTTTACACACGATTTTGGACCTTTATATTCAGGGGACAAACTTGTAGGTCTGGTATTGATTAAACCCGTGGATTGTGATATGAAATTGTCTATTTTTACAAATATTTCTTATTATACTAGTTGGATTTTGAGGACTACTCGTGATTAATGATTTTTTGTTTTATTTGCATGATACAAACATAAACTCACGGCTTTTTGCCCAAAAGCGTAGGCAGAAACTACAGGCCGCCGGATATAATCCTGACATACTCCTTCCACCCCGTCCACGTTCATGAATCAAGTCAAACTCGTGCGCCAGTTGCGAGTACTACGCATCTGACACGATACAATGTTATTTGTTTAGCTTTATGAACGTTAAAGCCGGGTATTCATTAGGCAAGTCTTTCACTATGTTTCATCATCTCTGAAAACAGTTTATAAACAAAGATGATGAAACATTGTTTTTTAAACATGTTGCTGGTGTTCACTTTGTGCGGAGACCAAGACGAAACATCTAGGTAGTTTATAAGCAAAAATCAACAGGTCGAGTTTATAAACATGGAAGTAGTGTGGTCCAACAACCAGGTTTCGATGCTCAAAGAGCTTTATCAACAGCATAAAATACTTTGGGATGCTTCAAATAAATATTACAAAGATAAATTTAAAAATTATGCTTTGACCGACATTGCTGCAGAATTGAATATGTCGCAAAAGGAAGTGGAAACGAAAAAATGGAAGTGAATTATTATGAAATCAGCACAGAGCATCACTTCCTCCTCGGGCGACTTCCTAAAATCTAAATGGATGGTTGGTCACGTCTCGTATGGCCCATAAGCCGTGGGTCATTTACTACTGCACATGTAGCCCTTACAGCCAGAAAGTGTTGCAGAAGTAGTACAACCTAGCAGGGCTAGCTGGACTCTCGAATAATAGTTCAAAAAAAACCCTGGATTGAAAAAGCTGGAAGTCATGGCGCGAGGGCTATCCAGGAGTAGAATGATTCCGGCTGACAGTAACTGACTCCATATCTTTAGAGACGACGCACTCCAAACCAGACGCCATTCATCTATTGCCGCAGTTTTACATTTTTCTTAAATGAAAACTTCTTTAGCGGCGTTGTGCATTTTTTGGGATTGGTAAAAACTGTTAAACTCGCGTCAGATCGTCAGATTGAATTGGCGGCACAGGGCACTTGCGCGAGTGTACGTGTAGTTTAAGCTAGTTGGCGTTGATTCAAGTTTTCACTTCTGCCGGCACTCCCGGAGTGCAACCCGTTGTTTTTTTATTTACTTTGGGCAAAGACTTCTGAAAAGGGCGGTACACAAAGTATTACAGCGCCATCTATGCCACAAATTAAGAACTAACATCAAAATTCTGAATCGCTTTAGTAAAGTTATTTGCGACTTAAGATCATATAGATAAACCCGAGAACAACTATCAGGTCGCAGTTTCTTACCGGTTCTTCTCCATAGGAAACTACCAACCCGAACCGTGCACCTTTTCTCGACTTTTGTAAGTGCCCATGTGGAATAAAATAAATTAAATTTGATTTTGATCCTCTCTCTCTCCTATCGGGTGTACTCGCCACTTGTAGACGAGTGGCGAGTGTTGAAAACCTAGACACTGACGGATGCGTCCTGTACGAACTGTTTACACCACTATAAACAATATTCCTCCACGACTGTGCTACTTATCTACTTTGCCAAACACTTGACCAATGTAAATCGGGATTTTGGGCATGGCGTCATTTAGTCCAGTATCCCGTTGAAGGCTCATTCAAAATGATTATCAACTATCGGGACCTACTACATGAAGCGCAGGCCACATCGCCAGCTAACCAGCGAGCGAGCCAGGCGAGTATCGTTTCTCCTCTTGCCATACTTCGGTGCGGCACTTGCGGTAGTTCGCGGTGTGAACTGAAGTATGAAAAGAGGTCAAACAATGATGCCCGGCTCGGTCGATAGCTGGATTAACTACACCTGCAATCTTTGCAAATAAATTTTACTTTACCAAAAAGATCTTCAGGCCGTTATCTGGACATCGGTGCGAGAGGTATGATAGAGCACAAGCGTGTCCAGACACTGGTGCACTCTCTTCTCTCATGCTCATAGTTCGGGACGGCGATCTGACAAGAGCGGAGAGGGATCGCAGGACCAACCGCGTAACGTACTTTCCGAGGTACACCGCAGACTTAAGCGCAGGCCACACTGCCAGCTAGCGAGCGAGCGAGCGAGGCGTGTGCAGTGGTGTAATGGTGAGACAGTAACGAGTCAACAGTCACTGTGTAGGTGCTCACTGCTCGCCACTCGCGACTGTACTTGTAGTCGCTACAGTGACCGGCTAGGGAGAGTGAAGGAATTTTGCGCAATATTATAAAAGAGTGGTTGCAACTTAAAGTAAATTTAGACACTTGCGTAAAGGATGACATTTACAAGCTGCGTCCTATCCAAAGCGATCGTTGCGCAAATTCGCTACTATTCCATTTTATTCGACAACGAGAACTCTTAATCGCTCCGACGCACAGCACCTTGCGGCTTTTCGAAGGTCACTGTCATGCGTTCACGCTATAATCATAAGTAATCTTCCTTTCCCGATGTTGCGCCTCTTCTTGCCAATTACCGAGAAAGCCATCTAAGGCGTCCCGCCACCTTCTCCGTGGTCTGCCGCGACCCCGTCTAACTGTCTCAGGGCGCAACAGCGGGAAAACTGGAAGTAATGGGGGAAGGCCTTTGCCCAGGAGTGGGACAGGTCAGGCTTACAAAAAAAAAAAAACTTCCTTTTCTTGTCCCATTCTACTTAGGGTCGGCGCAACACGTTTTCTTCTCCCATTCTCCTGTTAGATGTCACGGCATCATTTATTTACTCCTTTCTCTTTCATATCATTCCTTACACCGTCCATCCATCCATCTTTTCTTTGGACTTCCTCTCCCTCTCCATCCATCAACATTCATGCACTCTTTTAGTCACGTGTTCGCGCTATACCCAATATAATATAATTTATTTGCTCTGACAACAATGATCCACGGGTTAGTTTACTATAAACTTAAAACAATACAATTACGCTCACAGAAAATTCACACATACAATTGTCATAGGTGCATCACTCGTGGCCTCACCAACACCTGCACGAAGTGGTTAATCATCGGTGAATTGAATTTGTCCATTAAAATCTTCAGAAAGCTATTAGGACTCGACCGCGTTCTCTCTAATAGCGACGCCGTTTTCTTTCTCACCATTGCGTGGAAGTCCTGAACACGCGCCTGAGCGAACGTGTCACAGGCACTACAGAAACGCGGTAGCCCCAAGAGCATTCTGAAGTGTTTACTGTATTGAACCCTTAGGGTGTCCATTATTTTTCGCGGCCCACAGGCCACTTGGGTAGGAGGTCTGGCAGTAAGTCTTAAACAACGTAATTTTATCTTCGTTACACGCAACCCTGCGAAACAGCATATTGCTATGATAGTTTCCTTTAAGGCACCAGGGCAAACTACCAAATAAAACAGCAAAAAAAAAACTAACATCATCCATAATAGGCAGTATGTGTAGCTTTCAAAATCCAGTTTGTATAATACGAGACATTAGTAAAAATCGCCAGCTTCATATCACAATCCTTGGGCTTGACTGTCAGGAGACCCACAATCTTATCACCAGAATATAGAGGTCCAAACTCGTGAACAAAACAATCGTCATGATTTGACACATCTATGCATATCAGACTCTGATCCAGTTCTATTCCGTAGCCTTCAAAACACTTCCCTGGATTCGTGATCTGCACTTCGTATTTAGCTAAGTCGTTAGTCAAGAAAATCCTCTTGTCCATGGTCGAAAGTGTCTTCCAAACGCTAGCATCAAGTTGTGATACTTGTCTTTCATCAAAAACTGAAGGTTTCATGTTATCGTAAGGGGAGAAGTCCCCGTTAAGCTTGGCTACTGCGATATCGTAGCGGTGGTGACTGCTGGTGTTGTACTTCTCGTGAACGCGCCAGAATAAGATAGGGTATGTGTGGGTGTAGTTCCGAGCGAAGTCATTGAAGAGGAGGATTCGATGGGTCTGGCTGTAGCCTCTGTAAAGAAAATATATTCATTATGTTAATTCTTAGGCCTTCTACCTCGTTGGTCGAGCGGTCACAAGCGCGAATGCTGAACATGGGCTCCCGAATCAGGCAGTGTCATTGGGTTTTTCCATCAAGAATTTCATAGAAGCAGCCACAGAGTTTGGATTTGTGCCCGATTGCTAGGAATAGGTTCACCCCCTACTACTTGGGACTTCAACATTACCGGCGAAATCTGGGTATACTATTAGATTCACCTCTGCCTAAACCTTCGGGGATAGGTAACAGGCGTGATGTTATGTTTATATCCATTCTTAGGTTAGGACTGCAAGAAAAGATGGATGGATTATGCGAGGTATTATTTAAAAGAAAAAGGGATAAATGGTAGCATTATTCATCATTCTCTTGGCCCTTGTCCCAATTCCTTTGTGGTCGGCGCAGCATGTCTTCTTCTTCCATACTTCTCTAGTACTCGTCATCTCATCAGACACCTCCTTTCTTGACATATCATCCTTTACACAGTCCGTCCATCGTTTCTTTGGTCTCCTCTACTCTTTTTCGCAACGTTTTACGTGCTAAGTTTTGAGTGGACCCATCCACATTCATACTCAAAACTTACCAACCAACTTACTAACTTAGCAAGAAAAAAACGTTGCATCGACCCCTGCTAACAGGATCAGATGATGACGAGGTTAGGACTTAGGACTGGCTCGCAACTATAATCCTACCGAAAAGATGACGTCACGAAGGCGCGACGAACCGGTGACGAGCGGGAGGGTGCGGGCAGGTCGCAGAGGCACGTCCGTACGCGGCGGCGGTCAGGTGGCGAGTGAGAGGGATTACAGCGTGTACGTACGAGAACATAATTCGTGATGTGATTCCTCCATGGAACTGCCACCGAAATCGCGAAACAAAGTCAGCTGTCCCATACATTTGGGTCAAGTAGGTATTGAAGTTTTGTACTGGAAAGTTGTCCACACCTTACTGGTACACGCTGTATTATTAACTAGCTTCTGCTCGCAGCTTCGCTTCCATTATTTACGGAAATTAAGCCACGGGAACGTTTTAAGTGTCTAAGCCTATAACACTCGGGGATAATGTAGCTTCCCGTTAGCAATAAAATTTTCGGGATCGGAGCAGCAGTTCCAAAGATTACCTCTTTATAATATTAGTATAGATACAAGAGCGAGTTTGATTATTGCTTTGTTTGTCACACCTTCACGCCTTGACGACTGAATGGATTTGGATGATGTTTAGTACCCTGATAGACTATGACCTGGGATATCCCAGTTGTGAGTACCTTTCCGCGGGATAAATTCGACCTCCACGCGAGCGGAGTAAAGGACCAGTAACTGAACAAAGGTTTTGTGTACATTTACCTAATTAATAAAATATTGAACGCCCCAAGCAAACCCTTACCTGCAATGAGCAGAAGTAACCATCCACCTGACAAGCACAATGCTAGCAAAGCAAGCGAAAGACCACAGATCAGACGTGTTCTTCGTAACGGCAGCGACGTAGGGGAACCGCTCAGCGCTCCACAGCGACATGTCATCCACCAGGGAGATCACTCCCATTGACTTAGTCTTGGGGTACTGGAAGACGGTCTCTCCAAGCATGTACTCTCTCTTCCTCTCTTCAACAGTTATGTCCGTGGCGAATTTCACCATCACGCAAACACCCATTATCGCTATTAAAATGAAAATGGTTAGCACGATGCATGCTGCTTTCATTCTGAATTTTCTTATAGATCTACTATACGTTTTTGATTATACATATAAAAGTTTACAAAACTGTCTTGATGATGCAAGAATGCTGCACGGATATTTTGCACAGAGTTCTGCAACGTTCTGTTGACGTTTGATTGACATTGCCAGGAGGGCGCTCGTCGTAAACTTTTGTGAATTATTGTGTGTCGTCTTCTTTTTTGTGTCGCTGGTACGACATTTTTTTTGATGTGACAACGTCTAATAAATCGATGAACGCCGGCTGCATGCACGAAAAAGTGTCCCGTTACGCTAATTGTCCCGGTACGCTCATTGTACGCATGCATTCATTTTATGTCGTTGTCACGTTAAACTATCTATAAAAGGAATCTCTGAGTTTGTTTTGGCATTTATTCATAGGCACAGTCGGATACGAAACTGCGTCGCCAGATTTCGCGATCGCCTAATTTACCGGTGTCTCAAGTCGAGGTCAGAAAACGGGCAATAAATGCTCAAATACAAACCACTTGACTCCTGCTTATCCTGTTCCCGTCAGTCCACCATGATGTTTGTCCCCATAAGTGCAGAGCTTACGGCTATGGTGTCCGAATAATAAATATTGACACGCAGAGTTTAGCCTGTATTAGGCTTATTGGTTTGCATAGAGGTGCTAGATATGGCTTGGAAATAAATTGAGGTGGACTGAATACAAAACATAGTTTGACAACTGCAGATCATAAAAAATGTCTGATTTGGAGAACTGGGTTGGAGTGTACGTAACGGGGGCAATATGAAAAAAAGACTAGAAAATTAAAAAAGAAGTGTTAATTTCGTAAATCGTTTATTTTCTCGATTCTATCGTATATAACATCTAAATATAAGGTTAAAAGTGCCTTGGTGTTTTGTGTCTCTAACCAACCGTTTGTCGTAAAAGCGATGTCGAAGAAATCCTTTGCCAAACGCGTTTGGGGGCTTTGAAAATTTTTGACAATTGTTTTTGTTTTTCGCAAAACATTAATTTCTTGAACACCTAAATATAATGGTAGCATTTTGGTGTTTCTTGTCTCCGATCATTTTTCATTTTTTGTCGTAAAAATTATATCGAAGGGTACTTATTGCACCTGCCAGGGCTGCGGGCTGTTCGAAAGAGATACCGCGGCTCTGGAACACAAAGGGCAAGGAAGGAACATGGATGGGTTTTAGTCAGTACAAGTCTGACACTCCCTTCCGCTCTGCCCAGAGCGGGAGAAGTCATTTGATGATTTCCCATCCGTAAAAAAAAGGGTACTTATTGCCACATTACTTTTGTAAAGTATTGTCAATTTTATTTAATTATTGTGAATGTGAGGAGCATTATGGCTCATTTTTTATTTTATTTTTTGTTTGTTTCTTCCCACGATTGTCTGGCAGTTTGAGTACTATAAGCGACCTACCCAAATCAATATCCTTTCTTTGGTATTGTTCGTCGCGTCGTTGAGCTCCTTGAATTTGAAATCGAGCTACACGATCACGGACAAATACTTGCACTGACTGGACAGATCCACTCAAATCTGTGTGATTCTTTCTTCAAAAGACCATCTTAGACACTAATCTGCATAGTCCTCATGTGAGTTGAGCAAGATTATTTCTGGACTTTAAAAGAGACTATGACTTCTGAGTTTGTTTCGGCTGTTTCTTCACAGAGTATTCAGGTACGAAACACCAGCTCCATCTAGTTTAAAAATATATATATAACGTGTAAAAGTGTGTTCAAAACCTATTTGTATATTTATCATTTACCAAAAATTCGAAGACATGTGAGATCTACCAACCCGCACTGGGCCCATGTGGTGGATTATAACCCATTCCCTCTAATAGAGAGGAGGCCGTGTGTCCCGGCAGTGGAAACATTATAGGTAGATTTTGATATCCATTCACCAAAAAAAAAATCTTTTGCAAAAATATTTGATCCTTTCAGAAGAACCTCGCGACTATTATCTGCCTCATCTAGCGAGTGTACATCTTTCTTATTTCTCCCCTCCTGGGAGCTTAGCGTATTTGTACAGATTTGCACCGCCGCCGCCCGCCGCCGCGGTCCACTTGCTAGAATTAAGTGATACACTCAGAACAATTGATTATATTTTCTAAAGCGCTTTAGCGAGGGTATGTGGCAGAACTATAAATATGAATTATGAGAACTTTGCCCCACGCGCCAGGGTAAAGCTTTTTGTGTTCTGCAAAGTGCTTTTATAAGGAGGCTTTCTTACAACTTTCATAATAATAAATATGTTAGATTTAGCGCCAAAAACCCAAATTACAAACAAAGAAATTTACAAGATACGCGCGAAAAACATACAACAACCCTTCCTTGGCAGTCGTGTAAAAAACAGAACCCTTATACATAGGATCACAAGATATTTCGTATATGAATAGAAAGACCTTATACTTAAATACATTCTAAGTTTTCGATTTGTCTTCGTTCGTTCCCCAACAACCAATAAAACAGCAAACCCAATCAAAATACTGCAAAATAAATCAGATTCAGCATCAGATAACTGTATACAATTGTAGCGGGGCCGGTCGCGGTATCGCTGTAATTTAGTGCTATCTGTCGATGTGTCTCGATGTAATGTAGATACGTATCGCGATGTATTGAGATGGACGCCCCGTCGAGATGACTTGCCGAGAACATATGGATTTTGTAAGAGTGTGAGAGGAGGTCAATATTATGTTTTATTTTGATGATAATATGATCCGCAACCGTAATAAATATGTATTATATACTGAATTATGATCATTAGGATTTAGAATACAACTAGATTTGGTTTCAAACTTCAACAATAGAACTAGAAATTGGCTTCAAACGTGAGAACGTGAGAGCTGTTCCTCTAAGTCATATGTGTTACGTTACATAACATTTCTTTCTCATTTTTGTACCTTTATTATGTAAATCTGTGGCAAATATCGATTCTCTTCTTAGATTTTTTTTGATAACAGGGTTTTATTTTTTTCAGTCCCCGTTAATAACCAGTGTCATACCAATACATTTATTAAGCCATAATCATAATAATATTTTTAAATTATAAATTAAAATTTATAGAAATTAATACATAAGAAATTATAAAATAAATAAAATTTATAAAAATAATGAAACAAATAGCCAGTAGCCTCTACCAACATCTAAGAAGGCTCTCGCTTGGCAGCTGGATCAAGGGCTTGATTCAGAAAGCAGTACTTCTGGACACGGCGCGTATTGTCAGGAGGTTCCTCTCTCAACAGCCCTGACCACCGGTAGCTCGGACCCTGTTCCCAATGCTGGTGGGCTATTTTTTATATTTTTAAATGTTTTTTATATTGTTTTATATTTGGATATTTAAGAATATAATTGATATGTGTAAAAATAAATAAAGGAAATAATATAACAAATAAAAATAACCAAAAGTAACTAACTTAAAAATAAACTAAAAAATAGCGTAAAAACTCCCCCTCAACGCTGCCAACTGGTAAATGTCCCCAAGAGACCGGCGGCGTTGCCACGTTGTATGACAATGCTTAGCCTCTGGCCAAAGGATACCTTAGTGAAAATATAATTAACAAATGCTGCCAGTTTTCTGGACACGTTTCCGGATGACAGCGATTTCATTGTTATTTTAGTCCTATTTTTTGTAGTTTTTTTTTAAATATATGTACTTACATTATTGATTACAAGTCATCTGAAAGTTGACAAAGAAATATTGAGAAAATAGGATAACACAAAATGAAAACTTCTAAAATATTCCGCAGCCGGCAGAATAATTAAAAGCAGTGGCTCTTCACAGTCGACTGAACGATTCGTTACCAAATAAACAACAATTATTTAAATGAACGAAACCATTAAGGGACGCCCTACCGTTTAAGTTTTAACTTAATTATGACATCTATTTATTGTGTTGATAATTGTATGTACGGTGAGCCGAACAAAAAAATCGTTAATATTTTTTTTGTGAAATTTAAAATTTTGTTGGTTCAAATTGGTACTTACATTTACAGGGTGATTTTTCCAAGTGGAGCGAAAAATACTCAAAGGATTCTCGAGCCTGATTTTGATGAAAACATTGCTTCATCATTGGATTTCTGAAAAATGAATCTTCTTAACCAGAACGCGAACCCGGTTTTGAAAAATAATCAATTAAGTACTGTATTTTTACACTATTCGATAGTGTCGCTGATAAGGATCAAATTCTAGGAAGTAATGGCATATGGCACCCCAAAGGAAAGAGTCGTTTTTGATAAAATACTTAACATTGTGCAAAAAGTAAGCAGTATTCAACGAAACCTCGAACTACCTCGAACACTACGTAACCATTCTTGGTTACGTATGGTTCGAGGTAGTTCGAGGTTGAAACTGCTTTGTTAATTTCATAATTTCACCCCAAAAGACACAATTGAGTTTCGACACTAAAATAACATCAAAACATAAAAGTTATAACTTTTAGTGCCGACAGTACACAATCAACTTATTTCGTAACTACTACTACCCTTATTTCTGAACAATAAAAATATTCATACCACTTCTGTCCCTTTCTCTCTTGAAGCAAATTACATAGGAGAGAACGAGAGATGTATAGGACAATTTATCAAAATTTTCGCAAGGGAGCGTTGAGATATTTATCTCTATTAGTGTTTCGTATCTTCATCCCTTGTTGTGTTGGGGTAGGAATGAATGTATGTTGTTTTTGGTGAGATTTTTTCCCTGTTAAGTGGGATGGAAGAGCGTATAGCGGAATGTTTTTGCGTCGTTAAATTTTTCTCGCTTATGGGGTGCTTATGTGGCAACTTTAGCGTCAGCGTCTCGTTATATACGACTAGCTTTTGGTCACGCGTCGCTCCCGTTATCGAATTCTCCCGCTCTGGGCAGAGCAAAAGAGAGTGTCAGACTTGTACTGACATAAGCCCATCCATGTTCCTTCATTGCCCTTTGTGTTCCAGGGCCGCAGTATCTCTTTCGAACAGTCCCGCAGCCCTGGCAGGCATCAGCCCTTGCGGGCCCCTCCCTGTTTGCTGACATCTCTTTGAGGCGCGCGTGGAACAACACGGCCCAAAGCTTACCCCTGACATACAAACTTTTACCTCTTTATAATATGGGTTATACTTAAACAGACTTGTATTTATTAGCATTTTTCTACAAAAACTAACTTGTACCTACTCCCAATTACTAGGCCAGCCACCATCAATGAGCGTCTAAAAAGAGCTATCTCAGACACTCAGCATGAGGTCTTGGGTTCGATTCCTGGATATGGCAAAGTGTTATTGGGTTTTCCATCAGGAATTTTCTCAGTAGCAGCCATGGAGTCTGGATTGGTGCCCAGTTGCTGATAATAGGCTCGCCCCCTATTACTTAGAACTTAAACATACCTAACTGGCGAACAAATATGGGTGTGCTATCCATATACATATAATTGGTGCACCTCTGCCTAACCGTTCGGGGATTACAGGCGTGATGTTATGTTATGTGTGTTCTTTGAAATATTTACTTGGCGTTGTATAAAAGCCGAATTAGTTTATTAGAAGCTTTCTTATTTACCGTTGCTTAAATACATATAAAATCAGAGGCAGGGTTCGTGGACAAAAAAAAATGTAGCTTGACTTATAATTTCCCTTATTATAACATTAGTATCATCATCATCATCACCATCACTTCAGCCTAAAAGACGTCCACAGCTGGACATAGGCCTCCCCCAAGTGTCGCCACATTGATCGGTCCCGTGCGTCTCGCATCCATCCAATATTAGTATAGACTACTATAATTATGTTTTAAGTTCGCTCACAAACCCGCAACGCAACCACCACCAGTGGTGGTAGATGCGACACATAGTTGCAACTACCACCAGTGAGCACAGACCCGTGGGGTCAGATGGGAATAAACCTCAGACAGGGCGTAAACGTACTCTTCACGAAGCCGTCAACCAGGCATTCTGTACATCAAACTAAGTAATTCTACGCAAACGTTTTACGGTAGGACTCAATGTAACGCACTCAAACATTGTGCTAATGGATGCATTGAATAGTACGGGGGTCGTGGATGTATTTAAATAAAAATTGTAACAATAAAAACTTGTGAAAAAGTTGCCCCCCCCCCAATATCTACATAACTAGAAGGGTCCCAGGTATGGTCTTCTAGAACGAAAAAATATTGCAAAAACGATAAGAACAAGTACCTTTCGGCTTCGTTAAGGTTACTTTTACACCAATTATAACTACAAAGATTTGAAAATCTTTGCTCTTCCACACCCTTCTGTCACGCCTTTAATCCCCGAAGGGTTAATGAGAGATGTACCTACTCATGGCAGCGGTACACCCACGTCACCATAAAAGTTTAAGCGGCAGCCTATTCCTATGAACCGGGCACAAATCATGAATCCGAGCTGCTAAGGATAAATTCGATGACATGTAACATCTACCAATCCGCACTGGGCCCGCGTGGTGGCTAATAGCCCATTCCCTCTCATAGAGAGGAGGCCTGTGTGCCAGCAGTGGGAACCTGGGAATCGAAACTATGACATGCTCAGTAGGAGAGCTTGCGACCACAAGACCGACGGTGCAATCAGAAGTTTCAAATTAGTTTGGACCAAAATTTCACCACTCAAACTCAAAGCAACTATTTCAATTAAGACCATTCCAGGCATTTTCGTCTGTCAAAAAAACGTAACTGTCAAAAAAGCGAAACTACAGTCACAGAAACAAGGCATAATAACTTGAGAAAGTACTGTAGTTGCAAATTCCAAAGCGTAGATCTCTATTGATAAGAATGGGCAAGAAACTCCATGGACACTCTTTTAAATAAAAAATCACTGTCATGGCGTCGTCGGTGGCAGGGCGGAGGCCACACTGACTGCAGGATTCAGTGCACAGCAGGCAGGATAGGAGATGGAACATAGTTTGCCACACAGTTCTACATCTACTGCCAGACCCTGCTGCCGTTGTATCGAGGTAGTACCGAAGTTAGAGGAACATATTCCGATTTGGGTTTGGCGTCGATTCAGGGCTTCCAAGTGGAACATTTTTATGAAGGAGAAGATTCAACCGGACGGGTTATACATTTAAAACTTTCTGGTGGTATCCTGCAGGAAGGCTCTCTTGGACGCTTAGTGGTTGATAGTGAGTGGGTTGGGAACATTCGTTTGAAGACTTCAGGGAATGGAATTAACTAGCAAATTGTCGAATGAGTCCAACAGCCTACATGTATGTAGTCAGGCCGTACTAAGGTTCTTTTGAGAAAGAGCGAACTACCTACCTGCTACCGATATGCCAACATGATGTGGTATACTGGTATACAATACTACAATATCACCTACACCTTTACCGACTTTTACAATAAAATGTACATAAAAAATTGCGGTGTCCAGAAAATATGTGGTTTAAAAACTTTATTATTCCTCATCAAGAATTAACAATAAATTACTTACTGAGAATATAAATTGAAATAATATGTTTATGCGCGTACAGAATCTACGTTCATTGTAAAAATAACAAATATGAGTGTAAGCGATCGCGACATCAAAAATCAAATGTATTTAGTAACTAATCACCAACCAAGCAAACAATAAAATTTAAAAATATAATTAAAAATCGGCGTCGGGGACCGGGCGGTGCGCCTCAAATGCTTGGGCAGGACACTTGGCTAGACGCGGAGATGGCCGATGGAGCAAGGCTTTGACCGAATGGTGGCCAAGGTTAGGCAATAGAAACCAGGGCCGCCCTAACGCTCGTTGGGCTGACGACGACATCGCCAAATTTAAGTCGCGTGATACACCTGGATAAGGGACGCACAGAGAAGTGTGGCAGAAAAAAGGGGAGGCCTATTAAAAATATTAATATGTATGTATATGTGATGTACAAAGAAAATAAAAAAGAAAGTGTCTTATTTTTATTTAGTGTGGTAACACAGACGATTTCCCCTTGTTATTTTCAATTAAAAATGAAATTACTAACGTAACTATCATTGTTTGTATTAGAATAATAAATAACATAAATCCATTGAGAAACCAGTTGGAATTTTAATTTAGTATTTCTACTCGGCAACAGAGGGCGCTGTTACAAGTTACTAGTAGTCCCCATGAAAACGCTTGCTTGGGTTTGTGGGTAGTAAATCAATACATCGGGATTGTTTTTCACGCTGAAGCATTTGTTGAAAACATATTTTGTAACTGTTCATATATTTTCTTTAGATTAGAAGAGATGCAAATGCAACCAACTGGTAGGAAAATCTAATCGTCTTGTTTCTTGCCTGCATTGCCCGGTAAAACTGGATTCCAAAATAAGTACATTTTTAGACTAATGCCCGTTTTACTGATACTGAGCGACGCCTAAATTATAGTTTTAATATTATTGCACTGCTCAAAATACCAATTTTCATAATTCCAAATTTTTTTATTACTATTCTCAAAATACCGAGTTTCAATAGATCGAATAACAAAAAGTCCGACTTAATGATAATGCGAAACATCAAAAATTCCGAAATAAAAACGCCTTGTAAAACTGAATATCAACAAATAAACACATAACCAACAATAGAGAGGATCTGGCGTTAATGATCACTTTCTAACCAAACCCAAATGATTCACCAACAGAGGGATCTGGAGCTCGGCGGCCGCTGCTGCGGCCTGTAAGAAGCATGCAGACAGGCATACACCATACATGCAGCAATCATGCAGTATGTAAACATGCAAAAAAAACACACACCATGCATGCGGCATGCAAACGAGCATGCAACATGCAGCAGGCATGGCTTCTGTCACGGCTCCAGCGGTCCCACGCGAGCGTATCGTCGCAGATGGTTTCACGCTCACGCCTCAGCTCGCGGGCCGCCTCGGTCCTCCGCACCTACGCGGGCTTAAAGTACACTCTAAGGGTAGGCAGACAAGACTACGTGGTGTCGGTTTTGAAGCGATTCGTTTCGGTCACTAACTTTTATAACTCAACATATTGACTTTTTTTGTATTATAAAATTCGAACTTGTGAAACTCGAAAAACTTTTGAAAAAAAAATCGGAGTATTTGGGTGTTCCCGCAGTAGCCACCATTATGGTGGTTGGATGTTATGTAACGCACTAGACACTACTGGACAGCAAAAACACTAAGTATATTTTGGCAGAACACAAAATTAACATTTGTGTAGAAGAGGAAGGTACGTTAATCTCCTTCTTCGGATTTTTAGGTGTGTAGTAATTTGACCATCCAAAATACTGCAGTAGTCCTTCAATATGACTATGGGATAAATCTAAGCTTAAGTAACAGTAAAGAAACGCAATTCCATCATAAATATGCTAGTATTCGTACAGACACCAGCACATCAAGCTATCCAAAACTGTCAAATTTTCCCAATCACCTTGAAACTAATGCTTCAGCGATAAAGTTGAAAATCAATTAAAGGAACTTGACAGATTGTAGTAGCTTGATGTGCTAGCGTCTGTACATCACAGACTCAGTGGGGAAGTCACTTGACAGCATACAAGATAAATCGATTGATTAGCTTTCCTTACAAGTCGAACAGGCCCACGCCGACCTTGATTTAATGAATTCCTGAGATGAAATCAAGATCTTCCTAAGTAGCTGACTATTTACCATATATGGCCATGAGCTCAAACAAACAATATCTAATTGAATAAAGCGTTAAAAACAATAAAGAATCAGTCAGAACTTCGTAAAAATCGAACAAAAATAACGATGAGTCAAACTTTGTTCTCGATTGCGCGAATTCGGACGTCCTATTACGTTTGCCCGCTAGTGAATCAGCTGCGTGAAAAAATCAATACTGCGCGCGTTACATGAATTTATTTCACATTTTCAATCGACTGAGGCATCATTAAGCCTTAAACGTATGTGTTTTGTAACATAATTGTCCGCAATAATTGTTATTTTATTTAAAATTAGTCATAATTCAAAGTTAACTACGCTAATTACATCGACGAAATTAAATTAACATCGCAGTGAACGTAGCCACAGGTAATTGCTGCATTAGATCAAGACAAGAACGCACCAGATGGCGCAGTAGTACTCGTGATGTTGTTACATATCGTATGGGCGTGTGAGTGCTTGTGTAAAAAATAAGTGTTTTGTGTTGTTTTAAGCGCTAATGGAGAACAAAAACGGTAAGAATAGTCATATAACATCCCAAACTTTCTTGTACGGTAATCGCAACATCGTCAACTTTACAGAAAACTCGTAGGGAACGAGAATTCTTACATCTGTCGAGCAGACGTATAACCCGACCGAATTTGGGTCGCATCATTATCGATGCACTTCCTAGTGGACCCGACGTTTTCAATTCGGTAGGGTATTCCCGCCATCTTGTGACTTGAGCTTTCAGGATTTCGTATAAATATATCGATCGGAAGCTCTGTGTAACCTAATTCCTTCGTTATTTCCGTTCTACATGAAGCATAGCATCTGTTAAATACTTATAATTAATTTGGTTTACATGTTAACCTGTCTAAATTGGCGCTGCTAGGCTTTGTTGACATTGAGTTACATGTAACTTTTTGTATAAAACTTGAAGATTAGCTCATTTTTTTGGAAGGAAGCCGTGTAAAATGCAAATTCGATGCTTGTTTGGCTTACTACTACTGTGAAACAGTTCTCTAATTGCTAGTAATGGCAATAGTTTACGTGTATTCTATCGGCCTTGCTCGCGGCGCCTACATTACCAAGAGTGACATCAGATTTCTTAAATAGAATTTACGAAAGAATACTTTGTTTTTGGTGGATGATACTACATTAGACGCTTCGTCTTGACTCGTTTACCTTTGGACGAGCCATTTGAATATCTCCAATGCCACTTACGATTTATAGATTGAGCTGAAATTTTATTGTGATGCATGATCAAAAGTAGATGACCTAGCATATTATACTTCATTCTAATTTCTTCCCAGATCGTTAAATGTTTTCGTACACAATTATTAGGCCTAAGGAACACTAATTACTACTTAGTAATCTAGATTCTTGATCTAATTTTAAATATGACCTAACCCAAATACAGGCTAATTTGAAGCAGTGTTTTGTTGGAAATATCCCATAATGAATCTGTCAAACTATAGCTCATTATGATGAATGAATATGCAATGATTAATAAATTATTGATGAATAATTCAAAATGTTCTCATCTGCAGCTGTGAGTAATATTATAGAGAATATCTGTGCAAATAATGAATGAATTTAATTAATTCATGTTAAATTCTTGGTATTACCCCAGATCAATACAATAAATAACATCAATTTTATATGAGAATAAACTATCTGCAAGAATATTAGTGGAGTCTAATCACTTTGAACAATGTTTTTTTTAATGGTTTGCTATAATGTCGGGCATTCAAATTTGTCTATTAAGCCCAAAATCTAATATCAATTTCAACAATCATAATGATTTGAAAGAAAAGGATAAATGAACATAGCATGGAACACCATTTATTTATAAACATCTTTATATTTTTTACGCTATGTTCACAAAATGAATTTGAAATTTGAACTGTGAAAAAACTTTAAGTACAACTCATCTATAAATGATCTATTTTGTAGCCTCACCATAACATCCCAAATGAAATATGAATTTTACAGTAAATTACCTATGTTAATGGTTTATAGATTAAACAATTACATTTACAAATGAATGATAGTAAATACTAACTTTTTCCTCATTTTATTGACTACTCAAACGGTTTGATTTATTGAGGTAAAATAGACATACTTAATAGGAATTTAATTTGCATTGTTGTGGTTTTGATAAATTTAATTATTGTTTATTTTTAAGGTTCCGTACCTCAGTCGGCAAAAACACAACCCTTATAGGATCACTTTGTTGTCTGTCGGTCAATTTGTCAGGGCCCTTTTCTCAGGAACATGTGGGGGTATCAAGCTGAAATTAATATCTTATACTTAGGTCTGCTACCCCTTGGAGCAGTGAAAAAATCGAACTTGAAAGTCAACACGATCATAAGATGTCTGCTTAAGTCGCATATTTTACGATTTCACAAGATTTCAAGAAACAAAAGGAACAACTAGGAATTTCTCCTGTATTGTGGGTGCATTCACAAACATTTAAACTCACATACACAAACAGTCAGACCCGGAACAAAAATCTGTATGCCATACAAAAATTTGTTCTGTGCGTTTGTTAAGTTGAGGTTAGATAGGCAGTAGCTCCATGTAAAATACTGGTATTCAGCTGCATCCGGTTAGACTGGAGGCCGACCCCCAACATAGTTGGGAAAAGGCAAAGCAGATGATGGTGATGATTGTCTCAAGTTGAGTTTAATTGGGGCTATCGTTTTTAAGTTCACCAGATGGCGCCACTGTCGAGTAAGGTCCTGTCATTAATACTATTTTATACTTTAGAGTACAAATAACTTCATAAAAAGTTTATTTCATTTCGTATATCAACATAGTGTAAACTTCAGATACATATTTACAAATATTCTCCCTAACATTAACAAGCATGAAAAATTTAAAAATCATTCTACCTCCAAGTATTAACAAATAAGTTCCTAAGTTGCTATTTAATTCTTCAAGTCTTAATTAATCAGAAATGGCTCAATCTAGACCAGAATCATGAATATTAGTTAAAATACATGATAAAAAAGCACGCAACGCTCCAAAACTTTATGACATCTGACATTTCGGTAGACCTTACTCTACACGCCTCTAGCGGCGAATTCATGCACGCCCCCATTGGGGTAGGATGAGACAACAGAATACAATACTTACATACTCCTATCGCATTCAAAAACGTCATCTTTATTGGGGTCAGTTTCCAGTCTTACCAAATGCAGCTGAATATGAGTAGTTTCATGGAGTGACTGCCTATCTTACCTCCCCAACCCTGTTAGCACTAGGTAATACGCTCTTGGTAAGACATTCAAAGACAATACACATCAATATTATGTTTTATTAATAGGTTTGCTTGATTGTAATATTGTGAACTGTGTTATCAGTAATACTATGTGTACAATGCCGATTAATTTATTCATTATATTAAGGTTTGGCTACACTGTTCACTCTACTGAGGCTTACCTATAATATTAAGTCTTGTGTCTGTTTGTAATATCAAAATAGCAGCTTTCACTTAAAGCAAGAAAACATTTTTTCAATTTTTGTCTGTTGTTGCTTGCTCTATCAGTCTGTTTGTTCCGGCTAATCTCCGAAACAGTTGGACCGATTTTGACGGGATTTTTACTGGTAGTTAGCTGATGGTATAAGGAATAGCTTAGGCTACTTTTATTTTAGGAAATAATCAGGGTTCTGTGCAAAAATCCGTTTCAAAAAGGGAAGTAATATTTTTGTATACTAATAAACCATAGTCGTGGGCAACAACTAGATATGCAATGAAAAAACTGCAAGAGTTCCAATTAGAAATTCAACGTAAATGAACCATAATAAGCAAACGATAGTTATGTATAACCGTCGAGTTAGACCAACAAAAGAGCAGTGTTCTGGTAAATTATCAGAAAAGCCAGTAACTTCGGTTGAATACCGATGCTAATGTTCCGAGTAAGCAGATCAATAATTGTGGGCGCGACAAGGCAGTGACGGAACAAACGCAAACTATTAGGCTATACGTATTGCTTTTCGAGTAGTAAAGTACACTTTAACCCATTCACTGCCCAGTACTTCGCGAAAACTTCGCGAAATTCGTTCGCGTGCCCACAACCCGTATCCGAGTCGTCGTTATAATAAGCTATAGATGACGTGTATCCATACCCAGAACCCGACTAGCGTGTCCATAGCTACGGATACGGGTTGTGTGAAGGAACGAATTTATTGTTCGACCTGCGTGTCGGGTGCTGGGCACTGAAAGGGTTAAAAGGTGACAATGGATGGGAGCTGAGCGGCAGCACAACACTCGCAAACGACAGTACTGCTGCGGCCTTAATCCCCGATGCGAAATTGTTATGGCATTTCTCCAAAAATTGCATCTTTTCACTCTGTTAATGATAGCACTAAAGTACTGGTATGCCGTCCGCAGTCGCCCCTCGACTGCTGCAGCACGTATACATGCCATGGCGGCACAGCCACGAAACGTATCTGTATGCTGACTTCATATTGTATAGGCTTTTCTTCACAATAAGAGCTCAGCTTATACTGGAAATGTATAGCTTGATATGTCGTGTGTACTTGCTTATCAAATGTCTCGCGTCTGGCCCAGTCCTTATGTTTATGTAAATACATAGTGTAATAACATTGTATGTAGTATGTTTGTAATGATAGGAGGTTTACAGCTAATATTTATTTTAATTATTATATTATAACAGTTTATTCAACTTTGTTAGATGCAAGATTTGACCAATACAGGATGTAATTTCAAACCAGATCCCCTTAACCGATTGAGCTGAAATTTTGTACACACCTTTGCTTCAGCCTTTGATTTTGTGAAAGAGCTTGTTCTGGGACGTACCCAAGATCTTCAAAAAAAAAGGCATTCAACCAGCACGTTTTGAACACCAAAAATGACAATGACACAGTCCTCTCCGTCCGCCCTGCGCCGCTTCCTAGTGTTTGAGCTCGGAATAAGTGGCGCAACAAAATCTCCAGTGACATACTAACTACTACCATACTGCCACCAAGCACCATTGCAAGGTAAAGCTTTTAGTATTGGAGATGTCCATCCCTACCACTTACCACAGGCCACCTCGTTGCAATCAAAAGCATCGCCATCAACATATTCGTCTAGATCACTCTTACCGGAGTGGCACTCTTTCCGAACCCCAACGTGTGACATTAACGCCTCGGTACTATGAAGTCGTTGACTTCTCACGTAGGGCTTCGAAGATTGTTGTGCTTACAAGGGTTAATCTTATAATATTATTGTGTAAGGCTTGGCGAGCTATGTAAAGAAAAAGGGTGTTCGTTATATTATGCAGACTCACACGTACATATATTTTTCCCATGGACCTCCATGGAGAAACTCCAGAACGCCTGCTATGATCCTAAAATACTTTTGCTTCGACCGTTCAAGACAGGGCCGTCTTTTCCACTGTAGGCCACTGAGCCTGTGGCCAGGGCGGCAGGGCCCCGAGTTCCAGTGAACCTAACGTAACCTTTCCGAGTAGGTGTAGTCAAAATCTCGAGCTCACTTCGCTCGCTTTTGCATCCTACAAGGACCCCATACTCCTGAAGTACCAGCACCACCACACGTCGCGTCGGTAGCGAGTACTACGCACCTGACTGTTCTGAAGAACATCACCATATGATACTGACAAATGCATGCACTGACTGACTGGACAGGTCCACACAAATCTGTGTTTCTTTCTACAAAAGATTATCTTTGAGACGACTTATCTGCTCTTGATATGAGACTGGGACCTCGAGTTACTTGCGGTGTTTCTTGTCAGAGTGATAGTAGTAGGAAATACCAACATCTTCTAGTTTTAGTGTTCTGAATTCGATTCCCAGGTCGGGCACACTATCATTAGGGTTTTCCATCTTCCAATAGTAATTGTAATTCAATAGTTGTCCGTAGTCTGGATTCGTGTCCGGTTGATGGCAAATGGCTTAAACTGGCGAAATTTTACTGTCAGGGACACCTCTGCCTAATCCTTCGTGTAATACCGGCGTGATGTTATGTGTTTAGTACTTATTCCAATATTCAAAACACTGATGTGTAACGTTACGGTTTATTTGGCAAATATCTGTAATGAATGACACAATCTGTACAGATTTTGTTTGTTGATAAAAATATCTTGATAAGAGTTCGTTGACTCTCCGAGAATGTCATCCCTGTAATGTGTACTTTGTTTTATTAAAACTCTGTTAGATTTAAACTTCATAGGTATATATTTTTTTCTTTTACTACCTGCAATCGGTGGCGAGTCTGGTGAGCCTATTGCCATGTCCCGGGCGCACAGTTTCTCCATATCCCAATTTATTTGGGGTCGGCGCAGCATGTCTTCTTCTTCCATACCCCTCTATTACTCGTCATCTCATCAGTCACCTCCTTTCTAGACATATCCGCTTTCAGACAGTCTTTGGCCTTCCTCTACTCCTATAGCCATCTACATTCATACTCAACATTTGCCTCACTACATTTTCCTGAACCTAAGAAATTCCTTATCATCATCATCACCATATCAGCCCGTTGCTGTCCACTGCTGAACATAGGCCTCCCCAATCGATTTCCAACGTGTCCGATCCAATGCCACCTGCATCCAGCGACTCCCTGCAGTTTTGACAAAGTCGTCGGTCCATCTGGTAGGTGGCCGTCCCACGCTGCGCTTTCCAATGCGTGGTTTCCACTCCAGTATCAGTTTGCCTCATCGGCCGTCCGATCTTCGCGCTATGCCTGCCCATTGCCACTTTAGCTTGCTTACCCGCTGGGCTATGTCGGAATTCCTTATGGCAAAAGCCAATTAAGTATATCTTCTTAGCTCGACGTGGGACGCTGCTGTTCTTCGTTCTTCTTCTCTCTCTCCATCCATTTGCATTTATCACTCTTTTATTCTCACACATTTCATCCCCTCACCGCATTCTCATACCAAAACAGACGTCCCTTTCAATTGCTCATAGAGATTTCATCAAAACGGTTGCTAATAAACTTTCCACAAATAATATAGGAAACGGCGCTAGAGTCGTAACACAATTGTAGTAAAGTAAATAGGGCAGTCTGAAATAGCGCAGGAAGTGAGGTGTCGACATGTACCTGCTGGGAATATGTCGACGGAGCCGTTGATTTGAGTTCAGCAACTATTTTGCATGGTGTAACAGACAAGTATGGAATATGGTGAAGAGTTAAGATGAATGGAGCCTTCTTTCGCATAATATATGCACAAGCACAAACGAAATATAAAAAAAAGAAAGTCTCTGATCTTTGTAGAATTGCAAGATGATGGTATGTACTAAGATAAAATAAAAACTATGCCTAGAGTTAAGACAGTTCTTTAGTTAAGTCAACTTCCGTGCGAACACAGGCGTTAGTTTAATTAGGAATTGTTCAGCCACTTTACCCCAACTGAAATACTAAGAGAAAAAAAAGTAAAGGGCTGACGTTTTGAGAGACAGTCTCATGTTATTTTAACATTATAAAAAGTTCTGATTCTCAGCCTTATGTGGTTATGATTTTGTTCAGCCTGAACCTGCCCGTAGCCCTACTGCAAGTCAAATGCCTCCCATACCGAATTACCGAGTAAGAACGAGCATTACGTATAGATCACCATACTTTCCACTATTGAATGTTGATACTGAAACAAAGACATGCTAACAACATTGGCGCGTGCCAACATATAGGGTCAAGACTATGACATCGTCACTGAATCGATCGGTGATGTCACCCGAATTACAGGAACGCCCAGATATTGAATCATTACCTATTACTTGGAAAAAATGCGCTGAAAATCTTAATCAGAAGTTGGTATGCTTTATTTTGCCTTCCAGTAAAACTGTGGTGTTACTTGCGTGTTTTTTTCAATAGACAACTACGAATTGGAACCGGAGAATAGTTTTGACCCTATTCGAACCACGTGCCACGTTCTTGAGTTTCTCCGTTAGGAATAAGTTTCTCAGTAGCAGCCCCAAATGTGGACTTGTTCTCGGTTGATTGCAATTGACTCTGTTACGGAGGTCGCGCACTACGCGGGCATGCGGTCACCACCACGACTTGTCACATGACAAACTGGTCGGATTGTGCGACCAAACTTTCTTCCTGGTCTAAGTTTCTGCGGCCAAAAATCGTGGTTGTGGCCGGTCCCTTACATGGGATTTAAATGTTACTGCCGAAATGTGTACGTAATACTCACCCCCCTTTATTTTTCGGATTGGAAGTCATCAAATGACCCCCCCCGCTCTGGGCGGAGCGGAAAGGAGTATTGGACTTATATTGACTAAAGCCCATCCATGTTCCTTCTTAACCCTTTGTGTTCCAGGGCCGTGGTATCTCTTTCGAACAGTCCCGCAGGTATCGGCACTTACGCGGTCGGTTCCGGTGTGCTGACATGTCTTTGAGGCGCACGTGGAACACGAATGCGCCGTCGACACGGCCTGTCGTCATAAGACGGACGGACGGCGAGCTAGCCCATTACTCACAGGCCCGTACCTCTAGTGACCGGGAGCAGCAATGTGGCCCCTGACGCTCGGGGAGTCTCCCGCGGTTGCTGGGACGTGAGTTTCTCTCCCTCTCACGTTCCGCCACCTCCTTCGCTAGCATGACTGCTTCTCAGAAGGAGGTGACGGCTTCCCATTCCCTCCCCGCTCCGTACCATGGATTGAACCAGGGCCGGACGCGAGAGGCTTTATAGTTAAAACTAAACAAGTTACAAACAGTTTTCGCTACGGCCCGATCAGTTCGTTCCGCTTCTACTACTAGAGTAGATAATTATCCGAAGGTCGGCGGTGTCTAGTATTTTTACGTCTATCTTAACTTAACCTTGTGTAAACAGCTGTCTTTATGTTAAGGTAAATAAGGTGTTTGTATACTAGGTAATCAGCTTATAAAACATTCCTTCTCGCTGCTGGGTACACCTCTGCCTAACCGTTCGGCGATTTCAGGCATGGTGTTATGCTGGGGTGCAGGATTTCTGTAACTTTTACTGTTGCTAGGACTGAGGCTAACTCTCGGGAGAACACGACATTATGGTCTCTGAAAATGATTTAAAAAAATAAGGGAAATGTGAATCTATCTGCTAGGGACCAGATATTTTTCTAGTCCACATAAATAATACTGCCGTCAGGAAAAGGGGCACAACTAACATTTTTTCCGAAATTGAGTTATATACATATTCGGAATTAGAAAAAAAAGGCAATTCTGCCAGAATTTTTAACTCAATTTCGAAAAAAATGTCTATTGTGTCCTTTCTCCTTATGACGGCAGAATAGCAAGACGGCTATACAAATGGGTAGTATTTAATCTTGATTTGACCCCAAAGATCAGGCAAAAACTTGTAAGCATGAGCTAATCATTTTATCAAACGTTGGCCCAAATCTTCTGGCAGTTGGCCAAAGATGTAAGAGCCAGCCTAGTTGAGTCAGGATCGGAAGCACGCGATGTTGTATGTATTTCTAACATCATATTTGTAGACATGAATGGAGGAAATTGTTGAAAGTTTAATAGCGAGGATAGATCTGCTCTGGTAGTAATAAAAGCCTCCTCTGGTAGATATTCAGATTATAGAATTTGACTCATATTCCTACCCATCACAATTTTCACCTTTTAACTCGGTGGCATGCCTGCATGTTCATGAAGCTGAAATAAATAAATAATTTGAGACCAAATTCAACTCCCCAGCTTTTTCGAAGTCGGGGTGTGCAATATCGGTTTCAGTTCAAATGCCGCAGTGCGGCAATTCTTTTTTGCGAAGATTTCTAAATCGTCTAGATTTATAAAATTACCAACTTCTGCTCACGGCTAAGAAGTTAGATATCACATAGCACTCGGTAGCAATAGTCCAGTGAAAGAATTGTACCAATCGAGTGCATAGTTTCGGAGATTAACTCCTGCATCCAAACTTACAGAGTTTACCTCCTTATAAAATAAGCATATACGCGGTGATATATTAGCGATGATGTCTTTCAAGAAACACAAAGAAATTCAAATATATATAACGAAAACCAATGTTTTCAGTACAAGACAGTTGTTTATAATAAAAACAAAAATAGTAGTTCTTTCAACTATTATCTAAGAAATTACAACTACATATGTGTCTGACTCAACACTAGGTAACAAGGTCATTATATACATAGGTATGTATTTAAAACATCGACCGTATTTCAATACGCTTAAGGTTCGTAATAAGTTAAAGCATTATCAAAGAATTTTGTGCTTTATGTGTTAACATTTATCGTTCAAAATTGTTTGTTACGACAGGTTGGCTTAATAAATTGTTGTGATAAGTTCCTTGTAACTAAATATGGACAAGAGGTCTCTTGAATACGGATAGTGACTAATACAGACTTCGTGGAGCAAAGACATCTAACTAGTTGCTTATTCTCCGTCTATCTTGGTACCCGCTACCGAACGGGGTACTGCAGGCACCGTACTGACTTAAGATAGACTTCACCTTGTTCCAATCCGCATCTCATTCTACTTGGGCTCGACGCAACACGTTTTCTTCTTCCATTCTCCCCTGTCAGACGTCACGGCATCATTTACTCTTTTCTCTTTCATATCATTTCTCACAAAATCCATCCATTTTTTCTTTGGCTTTTCTCTCCCTCTCCATCCATCAACGTTCATGTCTATCACTCTTTTAGTCATAATATGCCTTTCAGCCCTCCACATTACATGGCCATGCCCAGACAAACGACTTCCTTACAATATTTTTGTAACAGGGACCACTTAAGACAGACTTACTTTGTGTAATTGATTTCATAAGTAGTACTGGTCTCAAAAACGGTGAAGGAAAACATCGTGAGAACACTGGCATGCCCTACAACAACTAACTAACGCGGCCCTCCCTGGGCCCGCGTGGTGAAGCCCGCTCCCTCTCACGGAGGGGTTTGTTTCCCAGCACTGGGAACATAGTAGGCTTATTACCGTAAATAGTAATGAGTGACTATTTACTGAAAGTGGCGCCGGTGATTGAAAAACGGTGCCTGTCGTGGTATGGGCATGTGATGAGGAGGAATGAAGAAAATCTCGTGAGGAAAGTTTTGAGTTCCCATCAACTGAATGTGGATGGGTACCAGAGTGGAGGAAGACCAAAGAAACGATGGATGGACTGTGTAAAGGATGGAATAGAGAAGAATGGAAGAAGAAGACATGCTGCGCCGACGCCAAATTAATTTGAACAAGGGCAAGAGAAAAGTGAGTGACTATTACTTCCCACTTTTGGACAAAAGCCTTTTCCTAGCCTCTCCCTAGTATCGTAAAATTATGCCCTCAGCCAACAACTAGTCTGATTAGACTACTTATTTCTTCCTCAATTTTCTTAATGAAGATAACCCAATCAAGATATCCTTGATTAGGAATTGAACTAGCGCTACCTGCCGAGACAGCTCAGTTTATCTCAGCATGTAGCTCCACCAATCTAAAGAAAATTACCCTTTACATTGCCCCGCCGTAGTTCGGTACAGGAACACGTTTGTCATTATTTTGCCTTTTACCGACTATGATGGGTCTTCCAGTCTATTCAAAATAGTAAAATAAACCTTAACAACTATAACCTTAAAAACTAGTATTTAAAAACTCGTGAATAAGATGGAACTTTGACCTCCAATATCTCCGTAACTCGTTCTCAGGTATGGTCCAGAACAAAAAAATGATCGCAAAGATGGGCAGGACAAGTGGCTTTGAGCTTCCCTAGGGGTCCATTAAGCGGGCCCCGACTTACAGACAGGCGCATTTCTTTGTGTAATTTATTTCATCACCTCTGCTCTCAAAACGGTGAAGGAAAATCATCGTGAGGAAACCGGCATGTCTTTAGAACCAAAACTTCGAAGACATGTGACATCTAGCAACCCGCACTGGGCCTGCGTGGTGGATTATAGCCCATTGCCTTTCATAGAGAGGAGGCCTATGTCCCAGCAGTGGGAACATTATAGGCTGATTATGCAAGGGTCTATTTACACCACGGTACGATATCAGCACTTTTTGTACCGACTTTTGACTCTTCCTTGTAGCTTGAAGTGACGGAAGAAAATTCCCAGCTACACTTCTTCAACGTCCTCTTGCTGCGTCCACCTTCATACGTCTTGTCATACATTCGTAAAAATCATTGCTACAATTGCAATAATGACTCAATAATGACTAAGAGTCTACTTTTAATGATGATGGTGTATGTTTATAGCCAAAATCACTAACATAACGGCAACTAATGACTAACGAAAAATAAAACGAAAGATATATACTTATTAAAACGATGACTTCAATGGTGTTTGAAGAAAACCTTGGCATATACGTAGAATTAGCATTTGAAGTTATATAAATCACTAGCTTTTTGCCCGCGGCTTCGCCCGCATGGATTGCGATAAGTGTCCCACGGAATCCTAATACCGGGATAAAAAGTATCCTAAGTGTTAATCCAGGCTATAAACTATCTGTATGCATAATTTATTTGTGAGAGAAGTGAGGTAGCAGTATCATACATTCATGGGGGTTTATCAAATTCATTGATTCATCTAGATGACTCATTGTTAATAGGAAGCTAGTGGTGGATGCTGATACAAAAATACTTCCTCTTTGTGCGTGCCTTTAAGCTAAATTAATATTATTATGACTAATGCGAACTGTTGTAGTAAATAATGATTATATAATTACAACAGCGGTGATATTTTAACTATCTAACTTGTAATAAAACCATGATTCTCAATTACGTCCCAGAATAATTTTATAACTAAGACAGACATCTTACTTCTTTACTATATATCTAAAGGGTGTAAAAAGACTCTTAACGAAGCCGAAAGGCACTTTTTCTCCCTGTCATTGCGATATTTTTTTTTGTTTTAGACCAGATCTGGGAATCTTCTAGTTACGGAGATATTAGGGGTCAAAGTTCCAACTTTCTTACAAGTTTTTTTTTTTTTAAAGATTTGAATACATGTTTTTAATGTATTTTTTTTCTTAAGACGCCTTCACGACTACCGTACTATTCAATCCATTCATCAGCACAATGTTTTCAATGCGTTATATTGAGTCCTACAGTAACAAAAAAAGTAATATTCATTCGCCCAAAAAAAAAAAAAACAGTCGTTTCCTAGCAATAATTGTTACTTAGTTTGATGTACGGTGAGCTGCATCAATTGGGTACCCCAGTTGGGAACGTAGCGTAAGTGCTTTCAAGAGTGGTACCCACATTGTGACGCTGACTGTACATAATGATTGGTTACGTCTGTTTACACCCCGTATAGAAATAAATAAAATTGAAGTGTATGTAATATCAAAATACCTAAAATACCTCAGTCAAGATCAGTCTGTAGTTCTTGCCTACGCCTACCGTATTGGAAAAAGTCGTGAATTTATATAATCAAATAATTATGAAACAATGCAAGACCATTTTATACCCTTGAGTATTGAACTTGCTGATAACTCATGTAGCGACGACATAGCAATTTATTGTGTAAGTATATAATAACTAAGTGCATGTTTCCAACAATATAGCTGTTATCACTGACCTGACCTTACGCTATACATATAGAGTGTAAACAGACTCTTCACGAAGCCGTTATCCAAGCGTAATGTACATCAAACTAAGTAACTTTACGCAAAAATTATTGCTGGGAATTATTTTTTTGGGGTAAAAAATCACGTTCTACGTTATGAGTGTTATGAGTTTATGACTCAATGCAAAGCATTCAAAACATTGTGCTGATGGATGGATTGAATAGTATAGGGATCGTGAAGGTGTCTTAAGAAAAAAAAAAATATGTGTACCAGAGTACACAGGTAAGAAGTGAAACTTCTTTACGACATATCATTTTTCTACTATTTGCAACTTCACAAAAATAGGGTAGATAAGGCTTAAGCCTTAAGAAAATCATTTTTTTCCATATTAAATTAAAGCTATTTTATTATTATAGACATGCATACAATTAATGAGTAATTTATTTTATCATTGTTCTTCTTATTATAATATCATTGCTATTGTTGTATTTCATCAATAATGATACATTATATTCTTTACGTCAAAAAAAGCAACATGGCGCGTAACCGAAAAACGTGACGATTTTTAAAAAAAAACTCACATACGTCGATAAAGAAGTTTCACTTCAAAAAAAACATTTAATGATCGCAATTACGGGGATAACAAGTGAATTTCGGCTTCATTAAGAGTCTTATAGAGTGACTAACATACCTACTTACTTCAGCAACATCGGAGGTGTTTTACGTCTTCTACTTTTAAACATTACTCCTTTGTAATTAAAATGAGCTAGTGCCGTAATCATCATCATTCTCTTATTACAATCTTCCATACTTTTGTATCCTTTCTAGCCATATTATCCATCTTTCTTTCTTTTGGTTTTCCTCCACACTTTCTATACACATTCATACACAAAACTTGTCGTCAATTTTATTCCATGCAAATTGTAGTTCTGAGTAGTTTCTTATGTGATAATAACTGGCACTAGACCCTTAGAATGTTTACAAGAACAATCATGGGAAAAACCACTGAGTTCTGAGTGTTGTAACACCTATCCTTGGCCTATTGAAAGAATCAGGGTAAAATAAATGGGTTATGATTCAGACTATCTAGAGCGATGATTCTTGGAAGGTGGCTGGATAAAGGCTGGAGGATAAAGAGAAGTAACTTTAACTTAAACGAAAATAGAGAATAGAAAAATTGAAAGAAAGTCATTTGTATTGGTATGGACATGTAATGAGGAGGGATGAAGCGCGTGTAACTAACAGAGTGATGAACATGAATCTTCATGGATGGAGAGGGAAAGAAATGCCCAAGAAGAGAAGGATAGATTGTGTAAAGAATGATATGAAAGAGACATAAGTAAATGATGCCGTGGCGTCCGACAGGGGAGAATGGAAGACGAAAACGTAATGCGCCGTACTCAAGTAGAATGGGACAAGCGCAGAAATATTATGTTGCGTATGGTAGATCGAGACTGTCTCCGCACATTTTGCTCCACTTTTCCATATTTAAACCACAAAAACAATGTGTTTTCCTCATCCGAGCGTATTTAGAGTAGCGCTAATATAAACGACATTGACCCGCAAGTGATTCGTATGATTCGCTTGTTTTTACCAAACGGGATGACTGCTTTGCACTGTTGTGTCATTCTGTTGAAATAAATGTAATGGAATTATTGACTAGTTTTATTTTAGTATTGTGTGGTTGGTGGTGCCAACAGACGGGCCTTATTGTTACACTATGTTCTGCCCGCGACTTCGTCCACGGCACTGTGTATTAGTGTAGCTCTACATCAGTGAAAAAAATTGATAATTATCGTATAATTCGTTTCGTAGGATAACTCCTACATCCAAAGGTGACACTTTATTTTTATAATTGTAGTGTAGAAGTGTTAATATGTTGCCAGGAGTCTGGACGGCAATCTGACACGATTGGAGAGATATGTCGCTGGACCACCAGCCTTTCCTAACGAACTGTAAGAGTGAGTGGAGCTTGTAGCCTTCGCTGATATTGCCCAACTTTGGTAAGGAGGATTTTATTTTGAGGTTTCATATGCTGTATCTGACTGTATAGTTCATTGATTGAGCCAACCTATTATGTGTGTATAAGTACCTACCCTTAACGAAGCTGAAAGGTACTTATTTTCCGGCACGTCATTGCGATCATTTTTTTTTGTTTTAGAACTTAACTCTTATTAGGATAAACTAACTATAGGTATACATTAATAATTAAAATCTATTAAACTGAAATAAATAAACTAACAACAAACTATAAAAGGGCATCGAAAAACTCCTCAACGCTGTCAGCTGGTAATGTGCCCAAGAGACTGGCGGCGTTTCCACGTTGTATGGCAACACTTAGCCTCTGGCCAAGGTAAAAGCCAGCCTTTGGGTCACGGGAAGCGTCAACTAGGCGTTTCGAAATTTCCTTAAATAGGCTATGAGCACTCGGACCCCACGGCCCCAGAGTTTCAACCCCAAACGGCTCGAAAATATAGTTACCACAAAGGTTTCTATATTTACGCCGCTTAACTTAACTGAAAACTAGTGGGAACCTTCTAGTTACGGATATATGCGATGTCAAAGTTCCAACCTTTTCTCAAGTTTTTTTTTACAATACAAGGTTTAATGTTATAACTTTAAATACCTGCATGACCCCTGTACTCTTCAATGCATCTATCTGCGCAATGTTTTGAGTGCATTGAGTTTTTCACCCCAAAAAAACGTTTCCCAGAAATAATTTTTGCATAGACATATTTAGTTTGTTGTACAGAATATGGTTACTGGTTGATGGCTTCGGGAAGGGTCTGTTTACACCCTGTATTAATTACGTTTTATTGTTTACTAGCGACCCGCCCCGGCTTCGCACGGGTGCATAACCTTCCTCTTGAATCACTTTATTGCTGAAAACTGCATTAAAATGCTGCTCCGCTGCGTAGCTTAAAAGATCTAAGCGTACAGACAGCGGGAGCGACTGTTTTATACTATGTAAAAAGATTTTTTGTTTACTATGTAAAATTTTTATGAAATGATCCTGTTTTGGTGGAAATAATTGATCTTCATTGTTCTATGCAAAATGTCCTGTCTATGCCTCGTAGTGGCAAACGGCCATCCCCTTTCCATTTTTAATACTTTCCGTAGAAGTCCAAATTTAACTGGGTTGCGGAGGTCAGATAGGCAGTCGTTTCATGTAAAATATTGGTGTTCTGCTGCTGCATCTGGTAAGACTGGAAGCCGACCCTAATTTAGTTGGGAAAAGGCTAGGCAGATGGATAGTAGAAGTTTGAGCTCCCAACAGCTTCGTCTTGATATGCGGTGGTGTTGCCAAAGTCAAAATCTCAACATGTCCAGGTTATTTGGTAGCCTTGTATCGTAGACAGTCTCGTTGGTCTAGTGGTCACAAGCGCGGCTGCTGAGCATGCGGTCCTGGGTTCGAGAAGAGAGGTTTTTTCATCAGGAATTTCTTAGTAACAGCCACGGAGTCTGGATATATGCCCGGTTGATGGCTATAGGGTCGCCCCCTATTATATGGGACTTAAACATAACTGGCGAAATGTGGGTGAGGTGTACCTAGTACACCTCTGCCTAATCCTTCGGGGATTACAGGCGCGATGATGTTGTGTTGTATCGCAGATTCTAGTCTGGTCTAGATTGGAATCTACGATCAACATGACCACTGTCAGCCTGTAAGGTTCCCACTGTACTGGACCTCTTCTTGATGCAAAGGAGTAGGCTGTTCTTCACCACACGTACCTGTTTCTCAGCGTATTTCTTCGGCAAGTTTAATATAGCTGTTTTATCCCATCCATTCACTAACCGATGCACAATATTATTTATTTACCTTACAGTAACACACAAACACGTATGTTTTAAAGCAGCTTTCCTCGAACTGGTCATGACACACGGCACGTCACGGCCATTCATAACGACGTTACGTCATTTATACAGTCATGTCAGTATTCAGATCGTATTTATAATTTTACCTCAAACTAGAGATTTAAATCCGTAGATTTGCCCGTCCGCGACAAAAGATAGTCGTGTTTCTATTGTGTTGACATTTCTGACACACGAAAAAATATTTATTTGTCGCAGGGACATGACGTGCAACATAAAAAAAAAACAGTAGACATACAACACAACGCATAAAAAATATTTATACATTCAACAGGACGGAAACAAAAAAAAACACAACATGGCAACTCCACTTCAAGGTGAGTGCTACTTCTTTTCAATATTGACACTTTCGGCGGTGTAGTTCGTATGAGTAGGTGTTGGAACCACAGATTTTTAACGATGCGTTGTCTAAAAAAGAATCTTATCTTCTTTATATATATAATTCTACTGTGCGTGTGTATGTCACTGAACTCCTCGTAAACGGCTGGACCGATTTGAATGAATTTTTTTGTATGCGTTTGGGTGGCACCCTGGATGGTTTAGATTCACAAATTAGCCCGACAGATGGCGCTGCAGTCGTTATCTAGGTTTGACGCAGACGAAGTTGCGCGGGACACCTAGTAATATATATAAATTACGTGTCACGTTGTTTGTCCGCGATGGACTCCTAAACTATTATTGAAAGATGGATAGCTTATATCTCAATTTATTGTCGCAATATTATTTAATTGCATTATGTGATGCAGACTAAGTTGCGCAGGTGAGCTAGTATTTCTATAATTTCAATGTTACAACATAATTTTGGTGTGCAGAAAAACTCGATGGCAAGTAGTCTATCTCCGAAAGTACTTGACCGATTTTGACGGGACGTTTACTGGTAGATAGCTGATGTTATAAGATCTAACTTAGGATACTTTTGTTTTAGAATAAGAATTAGGATTCCATGCAAAAAAAAAAACCCTTGAAATAGATAAGAAAATCTGATTCAAAAAGGGCACTCATATATTTTTTTATAATAATTTCACGCGAACCTACTCTTACCTAGTAAGTATAACTTGAAGATATATTATATACGTACTTATCAAACCCTTAATACTTATTATAAACTACAGTCTATAGTCTCCGTTCACCGTCCATTCGACATTGACATCACTTGCGCAAACGCTTACGACATTGTCTTTGGACTCGCCATTATTCGCTACATCGACTAATATGGCGTTTTTGTACGACACGAAAACATTTGTAAAACCTTGATATCTTTGACGAACTTAGTTTGGAAGATAAAATCAACCCGTCGCACAAAAAATGTCTGCTAGTTTAACCAAATAATAAACCGGCCATGTGCGTGTCGGACTGGTACACCCATTCTAACGCCCATTCATAAGTTTTACACTCAACAGCAAAACTAAATTTGTTTTTCAGTTTATGTAAATGAAAAACAAAGTCTGTCTGTCTGTTTGTTCCTCCTAATCTCCGAAATGGGTGGACCGATTTGACTAGAGTTTTACTGGCAGATAACTGGTGATATAAGGAGTTTGTAGTTTGGAAAAGGCAGGTAGATTATAATTATGGTCAAAAATAAATTGACATTAGGGCAGGTACATGATAATCGGTTAAAAATACGGATACGCGAACCGATCAGTTCATGTTATGTCGAAGATGAACAATTATAAACATGATTATGTCTGTTAGACCAATGATCTAAATTGCGGGTTAATTGACCGTGAAAACGTTGGTACATGCGGCAAAAGAATCTGGCATGCAAGCAAGCTATCAACGTTTGAGATGTTTAAGAAACTGTCATTAAAAATAAATCCCACGGACGGGAATCCCATGCCTTCAAATAAAAAAAAAAACTTGTGTTCGCGCGTGATCGAAGTGAAACCTTCAAAAATGTTGGCTTCAAGATAAACTGTATAATGCTTCCTATCTCATTTTCTCCCACGTTAATTCTTATGAATTTATGTGTCTGTCTCTTTTTTCTGTCGCTTTTTCGTTTCATCGACTCTTATAGAGAGGAGGCCTGTGTCTCAGCAGGTGGGAACATTATAAGCTGATGATGATGTACTCGCGTCTGTAGATAGACGTTACCTTGCCTGAACAGCAGATCATTACTATTACAGTTTAGATCTCCTTTCCTACCTACTCCTATCACGTCATAGCTTGAACAACGCGGCCTGGAAATGGGGGATTCCGCAATATTATGACCTGTGTGACTGTGCAAGTGTAAACGTGGTCGCAAACCACGTAAATGTGACATTCGAACTCTAGAATGAGACTGTCATACATACCAGTGTGATACACAAGGGCATACTTCATTAATGGGCTAGCTCGCCGCTCGCCGTTCGTCCGTCTTTTGACTACAGGCCGTGTTGACGGCGCGTTCGTATTCTACGCGCGCCTCAAAGAGATGTCAGCAAACAGGAAGGGGCGCGCAAGGGCCGATGCCTGCCAGGGCTGCGGGACTGTTCGAAAGAGATACCGCGGCCCTGGAACACAAAGGGCAAGGAACGAAAATGGATAGGTTTTAGTCAGTACAAGTCTGACACTCCCTTCCGCTCCGCCCAGAGCGGGAGAAGTCATTTGATGATTTCCCATCCGAAAAAGAAAAGGGCATAAGTACTTCATATAAGCTTTTATTTAACTTGAATTGTTAGTTATTTGAATGGTACTGGTTCCCGAAAAGTATCGAAAGTATACGGGGTGGCAGGCTCATCGATGCGCAGGCGGCTACCACGTCTTCAGTACTTTATTCTGCTCCCCCCCACATAAACATTTTTATCGGTTATTTAAAACATCAGCTGTTCCATACATTTTGACGTGTGGGTATTGCACTTTTGTAGGAAGTAGCAATTTATTTTTTAACCCATTCACTGCCCAGTACTTCGCGAAAACTTCGTGAATTTCGTTTGCGTGCCCACAACCCGTATCCGAGTCGTCGTTATAATGAACTATAGGTGACTTGTATTCATGCCCAGAACCCGATTAGCGAGTCCATGGCTACAGATACGGATTGTGCGAACGAACAAATTATTATACGACTCATATGCTGGGTTCTGGGCACTGAATGGGTACCTATGTATGGTTTGGTGTACTGAACATGTGCGTTTCCGTTCAGTTTGTGCGTCGATATCCATTCCACCCTGTGATTAAAGGAGCGGCTGCGGGCTCTGACAGATATTTCATTACTATCAGTCAGATCCGGTGTCTAAGGTTTTGGGCGAACCTTTAAAAGGAGAAGAAAAAGTATTGCTGCTGTATTTAGTTTAGGGTTTATAATCTAACAACATTCACAGAGAGATTGAAAAACCTGCCAAGTGTCAGTCGGACTCGCGCATGAAGGGTAGCTACTCTCGTAGTAGAGGGGGAGCCACCTTTAGTTTTTGTTTGTTGTTGTAGCGGCAACAGAATTACACATTCTGTGAAAATTTCACTTGTCTACTTATTACGGATCATGAGATACAGCCCGCTGACGGACGGATAGCGGAGGCTTAGTAATAGTGTCCCTAAAACTGATGGCATAGTATATCCCAAACATTTCAAAAGCACAAAAATTCCGTTTCACTGCCCCGAATTCCATTTCGCAATTCGGGACGATTAAAAAAGCGGCATGAGCCCACTCAACAACTTTCTCCATGATTGCAAGGGCCCTGCGACCTTTTTGCAGGCGTAGGCAGAACGCCTACTGGCCGGATGTAAGACCTATTCATGGTATTTATGGTAGGTAGTGTGTAGTAGGAGATAGAACGTAAAGCGGTGCTGTGAATGGTTGGAATGTGGATTTTATTACGCCATTTTTAGGGTTCCGTCCCCAAAGGGTAAAACGGGACCCATTTACTAAGAATGTCCGTTTGTCTGTCCGTCTGTCACCAGGCTGTATGTCATGAACCGTGAAAGCTAGACAGTTGAAATTTTCACAGATGGTGTACTTCTGTTGCCGCTATAACAACAAATACTAAAAACAGAATAAAATAAATATTTAGGGTGGCCGCCCTTATATTTATTTTATACATATAACAAACGTGATTTTTTTGCCGTTTTTGTTTAATGTTGTATAAATAATGGTACGGAACCCTACATGCGCGACTCCGACTCGCACTTGGTAAGTTTTTTCTTGTTAGGAAACCTAACCTAATCTAACTACATATATCTGATCTAGAAATCGAAAACACAGTTTGGTTACCTACGACTCGATACATTGTCAGTTGATTAATATCAAACATCAGTCCGTTTGGCAAACGTGTTAGTTCACACAAGATATTTTATAAATCAAACCATCAAGTACCATGACAAATTAAAACAAAATATGCTACACACCTAATCTATCCTCAAAACTGGACCACTGACCTCCCTCGACACTAGCGCCACAGTTAAATCCGCGGCTATTTCCAGAACCATTGCCTCATGAGATATTACAGCTCAGAAGTGGGTTACCGTGCCGTTTATGAGGTTGATAAACCCACTGTCCTGATGCAATGGGCAAATATGGACTGACGCCATCGTTCGAAGAGTAAACTTTGTGCAATTGAAAGTGCTTACGTTTTGTGCTTACAACCATTAAAAACTGGAGCAACCTGATTTTGACGTGTTAGTCGGCTATCAATTCTTTCGTTATTATAGTAAAATAATAGGTGTAAAAAATAGCCTTTAACGAAGCCACTTGTTTTCCCCGGCATTGCGGTAATTTTTAGGGTTCCGTACCGCAAAAGAAAAAAACGGAACCCCCTTATAGGATCACTTTGTTGTCCGTCAGTCTGTCAAGACCCTTTATCTCGGGAACGCGTGGAGGTAGAAATTAAAACCACATACTCAATTCTACAGGCCCTTGAAGCTGTCAATCTTCTAAGTTAACGTAAAAAAAAATACGGGGAAATCTCAAGGGAATCAAAATGTATAGGTTACTTCCCGTTGACCTAGAATCATGAAATTTGGCAACAAGCGATGTCTTACAGCACATTCGGATTTTGTTAATAAAAACTAAGAAAATTCTGGATTGGAATGGAAATGCAAGTGCACGCATTTCAAATGCTATTAATTTTGACGATTAAACAATATTCATTGCGTTTGTTACGTTGTTAAGCAGGCGAGTTTTTCAAACATATAAAGCAATGTATTAGAAATTTCCTAAAAATTAAAATGTGATCGAAAAGTGTGGTATTAGGGTGCTGCATTGATTCTGATAAATCAACTGTCAATTGATCCTTCCAAGTCAAAAATACGGTAGCAACAATATTCGCTATGAAATCAATACCAAATCCTCATTTCAACTGCCTACATAAAAGGTGTTGGTTATAATCTGATGACAGGTTGTCGTGCGCGCCCACGGGCGCCATAACTGCGTTACTTGGGTCACTGCACAAATTATACGTGGGTAGATCTATATAGGCAGATGTTTTACTACTGCCATTCATGTTTTGTGTTGCGAATATTTTGACAGCCCGCAAAAATTATAGGTTAAGTACCTGTCCCAGATTGTATCATCATCTTCCTGCCCTTATCCCTTTCTATTTGGGGTCGGCGCAACACGTTTTCTTCTTCCATTCTCTCTTGTTAGACGTCACGGCATCATTTACTCCTCTCTCTTTCATATCAGTCTTCACACAATCCATCCATCTTTCCTTTGGCCTTCCTCTTCTTCTCCATCCATCAACATTCATGTTCATGACTCTTTTAGTCACATGCGTTTCATCCCTCCTCATTCCATGCCCATACCAAGACAAACGACTTCGTTTTAATTTTTCTGTAACAGATGCCACTTTCAAACTTCCTCTAATATACTCGTTTCTTAATGTCCCAGAATGTATAATCAGCTTATAATATTCCATCTGCTAAATACAAGCCTCTGTATCCTGTCCCTTGTAAAATTGTGAACGAAATATATTAGTATCTCCACACCTTACCCACTACAACCGCTATCTATCTGCCTCTAACCGAGCACATCATGACATTATAAACAGTTGGTGTAACATATCAAACAGTAGCGTGATTGTTAGCGCGTGCCACTGCGCCCGCGCCGAACGGCACGCGTCGTTACTTACGATCAACCGGCTGTGAGTAACATTTGATTAAAAGCGACTTTATTTCGAAGCATTTAGGAGTTAGGGTCGTGTTGCTCAGTGTCTGGGTTGTGGAGGTCAAAGGAGCAGTCGCTCCATGTATAATTCTGGTATTCAGCTGTATACGGTTAGACTGGAAGCCAACTCCAACATACTCGTAGGTGGGATAAGACTGGGCAGATCATCGTGAGGAAACCAGCATACCTGAGAGATATTTCTTGACGGGATGTAAAGCCAAGTCAGGGGCCCATGGGTGGCATCAAAACTCTGCCTTCTGCCTCTCCCTACAGTTGACACTAAAACATTAATATAGTACAACAAACAGGAGGCTGTTTATTATAGCACGTGCGCAAGCGCAGATATCTGGCTACCGGCACGTGTCAACACTGCCACGCGCTGTTCTATATAATAACATGTGTTTTTTTAGCTAGAGATTTGTGTAACATGTCTTTTGTTTGAAAATCCGAAGTGATTTTGCTGGTGGTGTAATATTGATGTTTGCTTGGAGACTGATTTGTTTAGTTTCTGACTTATTCGCTAAAACAATTAATCAAAACACCTACGATCAAATTAATGCGGGCCAAATTATTCTCCTGATACTGAGACACTTGATGATGCTGGATACATATTTGATCTTGATGTTAAATCATTGAAATCAGTCAAACTCAAACTCAAAAGCATTTATTTCAATTAGACCATTACAGGCACTTTAGAATGTCAGAAAAAGAAATAAGGCTAAGCTACAGTCACAGACACAAGGGATAAAAACTTGTGAAAGTACTGTAGTTGCCCATTCCAAAGCGTAGATCTCTATGGAGAAGAATGGGCAAGAAACTCCATGGGCCCTCTTTTAAATCAAATTAATGTCACAAAATCTTTATTACATCATTCATGTTGAGATTATAAATTTATGTGAGAACGATGTAAAAATACGTGCACGTTAAGCACTTCGAGAGTAAACGATCAGTCAGTGGTTTAGCATTCCAAAGAAATATTAAAATACTAGGTTTTGCCCACGGCTTTGCTCGCGTTAATTTAGAATTTGACAATCAATTCGGGTTGTACTCTGTTTGTAATAATATAATTCAATCATGATTCCAAAGACCGTGGCGCATTTATTAAGAACGTTATTGTTTTTTTCCTCGGGAACAGTATTTTTTCGGAATGAAAGGTACACCTGACAACGTATATGCAAAATTTCGGGACGATCGGTTCAGTAGTTTAGGCGTGAAAAGGAAACAAACTTACTTTCGCATTTATAATTTTAGTAAGGATAATATTAGTCAGGATTAGGATTCAAAAAGCTCATATAAAGGGCATACATGTAACAAGAGCAAATCTACAGTGTTTATCGATCTGATGCCCACGCGAATGAACTTAACGTCATCGCAATCTGAAGTACAAATAGCATGCGTAGGAGACGAAATGTTTTTTTATTAAAATCGATGTAATTGCAATACGGACCCAAGTTCTCGCCTAGAATCTACGGGGAAATTAGTATAATAATTTTGTGTTGAAAAATGCAATGTTTTCTTATAGTTTTTCTTAACTTTCGCGCACAAAATTTCATTGATCAGGGTCCACACTTATAATTGTGTTTTACAATGTTATTGCTTTCGCCTTGGTCTTTATACTATTATTTCTGCCTACCCTCTTTTACATATAACAAAGCTTCACTTTTACAATGAACATCACACGCAAAAACGTCCTTATTCATTGAATAACTAGCAGTCATGTGCTTATATATCATGATTGACCTATTTAGTGCCGGTAGGTGCCGAGTTGCCCTCAATTCTACTCTAACATGTACTGGTGCGCCCGATTCATCTCACCTATCTTTGTCATTTCCTTTGTAATGAAACGGGACAAAAGATATTGTGGTTATAGATTTTAAGGTATAAACCTTAAAATCTATAACCACAATATGCATTGCATGGGAAGTTTGCTAAAACCCTAGGTACACTGATTAGAAAATGTTCTCAATTATAATTTTGTCAAGTATTGCCCTAAAATTCTGTTTTACGATGTTATTTTTGCTCTTAATTTTGACAAAAACTTTAAAAAATTACAATTTATGCACTAGATTCGTTAGAACGATTACATACTTGTAATATGGTTATAGATGTCAGGGTATTAATAGTTGGCTAGGAGGGTAGTTTGGTAAAAACAAGTATTTCTAACTTACATTTTTGAGGTGTGACTATAGTGCAGCCACGCACTGGAACCGGTATGTTTGGCAATAATATCATTACATTGGACGGCACGGTTGGCGCAGTGGCTGAGCGATTGACTGCTTCGCTGCGTGTCGCGGGTTCGATCCCCGCTCGGAACAAATATTTGTATGGCGTACAAATAGTTGTTCCGGGTCTGGCTGTTTGTGTATGTGAGTTTAAATGTTTGTGAACGCACCCACGATACAGGAGAAATTACTAGTGTGGAGCAACATTTCTAAAAAAATACATATACAATACATCTTAGAATAATAATATTCGAAGCATTATATATTATTATGCATACTTTGTTACTATATCTAATTAGTATACCATACTCACATGTCGCCAGTAATGTATTTTACCCAGGTATTTGGGGACGAGCCCATTGCTGTCAACTGGCAACAAATCCAGACTTAAAATTAAAAGTACCCTTATTTTTTTTGCGATGTTATCATGCAACAATAGTTATTCTAATATTATTGCGCAATTCTCGAGAGAAACAATATTTAAAAACCACATGTTACGGCGAAAAGTATGTTTCCCGTGCATCAAATGAGGTCCTGAAAAAAACCATAATCCTTTCATAAAGCCTAGTGGATTAATGAAACAAGGCATCAAGAACAATTTGCATCATATTTCACTCTTATCTCCTCTCATATTTAATACCAAATATCTACATAACGCGCATTGAAATTTTCGAGAGTTAAAGGACGAATCCCCGGGCTGTGGCCGGGCTCAGGTTATGTAAGAGGCTCCATGGAGGCGGCAGACGACTGCCAGACGGCGCCAACCCGACTGGCGCCAAGACAAAGACAGGCGCACTCTCTATCCCCCCTCTCTGTCCCCCACAGACTGTTGGCGCCCAACGTGGGACCGTTACTGAATAACTTCTTAGGGGGGAAAACTGTTTTTATAGCATTTAGATTTGTTTAAATTTATTGCATTGTTATTTTTTTCGATTGCAGAGTTTTCGGAGATAAATTTGATGTAGTTTTCGTGTCAGTTTTTTTTTCTAATTTATTGGTTTAGGAGGGTGGGTGGAAGCTTTCGAAGGGAAAACTATTTAGATGGATGTTAAGATAACTGGGAGACAAGATTGTGAAAAGTTCTATTTTGTACTATTCAACCAAATTATTTCAGTATTCACGATATGGATTTCATGAAGTTTTCTCCATTCCTTTTTAATTCATGAATGATCCTGAAAACTTGAAAGCAAAATGCTCCCTAAAGAAAAAATCTTATTGGCGATTTGACCCACGTCAGATATCTGTGCAATAAATTGGCCAGTATTTTTGTCTGTCGGACTATTTGTGCCTGGAAAAAGTAAAAAAAAATCGTAGTTATAGACTGAAGTTGCTTGAATTCGCCCAAAGTAAGGTCAGGGGACAATTACATTATTTATTTTTAACAACTACGATCTTATAATGTTAACCGCCAACTTGGTGTACCTAGTATATCAAATTTGTTCCCCTGACTATACAATACTTCAGTGGTTTCAAGATCTAATAATTCTTGTGAACATACACATTTTTTTTATTTTTTTTATTATCCTTTTTTGTCCCACTGCTGGGCAAAGACCTCCCCCATTCTCTTCCAACTCTCCTGAGCGTAGCATTTTGTGCATCAAAATCACCGATCGAATACGCAACCCCCCAATACGCTCCAAGACAAACATCGCCGATTTTGGCGATAAGTCTGCGAGGTTAAAATGGGACAGGGCGGGTCACATTTCCAGGATGGGTTGGGACAGTTGGGCCAAAATTGCCACACAGTGGCTGTCTAAAGACGGTCGTTGTCACCGAGGTAGGCCCAAGAAACGCTGGCGTGACGATTTGGACTCGTTTCTGACTGATTGGCCAGAGGAGGCAAAACACCGAGAAAATACACATAAGCCTTGAAATAAATGAGATTATAGCTCGCTTGCCAACAAGCATTCAACACAGATTACTAATGTCAATGACTGGAAACGTATCGAGTTGCCAAACTATTGTTTATTAGTACTTGATTCTTTTTATTTTCGTATTTATGGCATCGTATCGTTTTAAGTTTACGAGTATGGGTTCTGTTAATGTTGAAGTTGTAGGGTAGTTTGGCTTGATATTTCTTTCTTCGGCGATTATTCATCTTTTTCTAAGTGGGGACGTTCTTCTTAGTTCATGATTGATGTTCAAGGATTTTTCGTCTTCGACAAACGAGTCCACTGTCACTACTGGCTTCTTTGCAGTTCACAAAGCTAAGCTACTACCGGACTAAGAGTTATTCGATTTATTCATCTGGATTTTCTCAGTACTACTGTGGAGTTCGATTTGTTTTCTGTGCACCAGAGTCGCTATTGGACTACACAAAATGTGGGTGATCCCACTATAAGTACAATTTACCCATCCTCTTCGGGGATTACAGTGTGTTTTTCTGATAATGTTGATTTATTTGATCATTGTTAAATGAGTAAATGGGAAACCTACCTTCAAGTACTTCGTAAAAGCTTAAAATCTCTAGACTAAGGTCACATAGCTACATGAATATCTATACTAATAAGCGTCTCCTTCTTCCCCAGGTAAACAGACTGCAATGTGAAGAAGACTTAGTGAACCACGCCAAACGAGTGCCTTCCAAACGACTAAGTGCCTATTTTGTTAGAAATAGTTACGTTTAGCTACGAACGATACGAAGAGACGAAACGCGAATTACTGGTGAGTACTACCATTCGTTACTAACTAGTTATGTCCGTTTCCATTCCAAATTCCATCAAAACCCGTGCAATCGGTAAAGGGATAAGCCAGCCACACTATTCCCAAACTACTGCAACTCCTGAAAACCAGATTCAACAATAGCGACCACCAGAAAAGCGCCGAGACAATAAAGTCCCAGAGAAACAACTTAACTGTCTCACATCCCGCAACGAAATTAATCAGAAAAGAATAGCGGAGTAATAAGAAAAACACAATTTTCACTTCCCTCCATATCAGCAGGAGCCAGATTCGTTCTGGCTCCTGCTGATATTTTGCCAAAAGGCACAAAGGTAGTCGGTAAGGTGCAAAAAGGTATCCGATAGACATTTGTTTTGCAAATTTGTATTTTTCCTGGGAGGCAGAACCTGCAGAACGCTACCTGTTATCCGACCTGAATCCTTACTATCTTCATGGACATAAAAATCACCATCATCATCTCCAGCTCCGTTTCAATCAGTCCTGGACATAGACCTCTCTTTGCTTGTGCCAAACCCAACCCTATCCGGGTTTGAGCCACTTTCTAAAACCCTCTAGTATGCGCGGTATGCTTTCAGGTTGTTACTTTTTCTGTCAGGATTTATTATGATGCATTTAAAAGTGTAGCCATTAGCCATCTTATCCGTAACACGAATTGCCAATAAAAATGTATCGTGTGAAGTAGATTGCTGCAATTAAAAGCTACCACGTGGGACTTCACGCGGCGTTTTTCGCACTGCTTTATTTAGATTTAATTTTATATGTACGGTGGAACATGACGTCCTCTATTGAAAGGCTGCTACCCAACAGTTGTTGGGTTTCTAAATACAGGGTCTGTATTTAGTCACCTGCAACCGTCCAGGGGCATCGCACGGCGACACAACTAATATGGCGATCCGTTAAATAATATTAGTTCGTAAGGGCTGCTATAGAAGTCGCCAAACATTTTGCATATTCTCCATCTTCTTTCTTAGCCACTGATTGTTTTCACTGATTTCTTATGTTTGGTTTTTTCAGCTATATGAGCAACTCTTTAAAGCTTTGTGTACATTTTAATCAACTGAGCAATTTTGTGATTGCAGAATCATTTCTTTTTTATTAAAAAGAAATGATTCTGCGGCGGCTGGCGTTATAACGCCATCGAAGAAAACCTCTTAATTTTCTGTTTATTTTCCCAAAAAACGTCCGCGCAGTCAATTTTCATGTAAGAGACAGACCCTCACTCTAAACCAAATGTATTTTCTATGCAACACAGCAGGAGATCCGCCTCTCTCTAAGTGAAACCGATTTACTGAACATATCGATGGGATTTTGGTCAAATAAAATACTGGAGAAAAAGGCGTTAAAAAGAATAAAGGCTCTTACCAGCATATTCGTCCTTTAATCGATGACATGCAGGGTTTAAAAAGGCCCTTCTAAATTCAAAACTGGAGAAAATAGCTATAAAATCCAAAATGGAGAGTCCATACTGAAGAAAATAGAAAAGTTACCTTTTCTATCCAACCAGTCTCCTAATAGATGCCGTTTCAAATGTATATTTTATAACGGCCGTCGGCCAACATAATTCTGTTGCACGATCGAATTGAAAACTCCAGTTAAGAATACAATGAGTACTTCAGAAATCGGGCACGAATTTGTGAATTTCAACCTCACTCAACTCCGTTTATCTCGTGTCCTCAAGTGGAAATATAATCATCACCATAAACACTCGTGGCTTACCAAAAATGTGAACCTCAAAGTGTTCCCTTACAAGTACTCATCAAGTACTCCACTCATACCACAGAGCACGGAATAGCCGTGCAGCGGCCGACTAGAGACGCAACACACGGCTCAATCTTCAGATCGTCCGTCGGTTCGCGGATTGGTCATCCATTACATACCGAGACCCTCAGTGCTCAGAAAGTAATTAACGGTGGCGGTACTTTCATACAAGCCTACAAGCCTGGCTTCCCCTTCGTAACCTACTACTCTTCATGATGTTAGGGTTCTAAACAGTCTGCTTGCCTTATGGGCTTACCATATTGTTGGCCCCTAGGCACGCCACTGTATAGGTTCCGATAGTTATTTCTTTGACCGTCGTAACGGGTTCAGAAACCCGAAAGTCTGACAACCAGTCTTAGCAACAGGTATCGTGTTACTCAGTTACTGAGTTAAGAATGTCAGATAGTAGTCATTTAATATAAAAATGGCATACAGCTGCGACCAGTTAGACTGCAAGCCGACAACATAGTTGGGAAAAAGAAGATACGCGATGGTCTGATTCTAGAGAAGGCACGTCGATTCCATGCACTGTGGTGTCGACAATGCCTTCTCTAGCAGCGGTTGACTCTGTAACACATACGCAACTAATAATTGATTCGTGTGATACAGCTGTTGTCATAACATTTACTTTAATAATGGCTTTGCCAGAGGAAAAGCAACCTTGCTAATCATTAGGGTATGGTGATGATCAGGGTAGGGTTGTATTTGATAATAAGAATAGAAGAAGAACCAAGAAAAGAGGGATGGACTGTGTGAAGGATGATAGGGCAAGTAAGGAGGTGTCTGATCAAAAGTATGGAAGAAGACATGCTGCACCGTACCCGTGATGATGATGATAAAGAATAAGTATTGAAGGAAAATATAATATATTGAGCTCCTTGGGTTAAGAGTCGAGCTACACGATCACTGACTAATGCTTGCACTGACTGGACAGGTCGACTCAAATCTGTGTGGTTATTTCCTCAAAATACCATCTCAGACATTAATCTGCATGGTCCTCATATGATTTAACCAATGTCTGGACTTTAAAAGAGACTGTGACCTCTGAGTTTGTTGTTTGTCGGCTGTTTATTCTCAGAGTAGTCAGGTACGAAACACCGGCCCCATCTAGTTTTAAAAAACATGACGTGTAAAAGTGTTTAAAAAACCTATTTGCAAAATAAACATCTTCCATTAAAAGCCTAAAAATGTGAGAATCGCTTCCAAGCGGTACATGCGATTCGGCAGTATGTGTGGAACAACAAAGCTGACCCGTAGGAATAACATAACATCCTCATAGGGGTAGCCACATTGTGCGCCAGTTATGTTAGTCCCATGTATTAGGGGGCGAGCCTATTGCCATTAACCGGGCACAAATGTAGACTCTCACTGAGAAATTCGTAAAGGAAATACTGAAAACCACTTTGCCCGACCAGGGCATCGAACCCAGGACCTCAGAATCACTACACATATTCGACATGTGACTCGTACCAATTGGCAAATAATGTTCGAGATCTACCACAGCATCATCATCATCAGCATTGAATCATGACCAAAACCGAGTGATTTTTTTCCGAACGGATATCTATATTTGATTCGAATCATGCCGACGTGAACGGAACTTGTACAATACTGTATTCCCAGAAATCTCTGAATAAGAATAGGAGACTCTATTTGTAGCCTTTCTTGACGTAAGAGTGGACGAGGGATGATTTTGCATGTAGGTGGTAGTGGAATATACCCTGTGCTAAAAACATCATACAGGAATATTCTTGTTTGAGCAATGTTTTTATATAGGTAACTGTTATGGAATTGCAAAGCAAATAAATAAGAGAAAAGTAGAATTAACTCTTGCCTAGTATAAATTTCAAAAGAAAATTATTCAAATCATAATTAAATGAATTCGTAAATGAAGGTTTCATTACTGTTTAAGATGGTCAGTTCGAGATACAGAGAAGTGGAAGGACATAATGGAGACAGATTTCCTAGCAGTTCAAAGATTTAGAGTTAAAGTGAATTCAAACAATCTATTTAAAACGTGACTTAATAAGCTTCTTTTGGCCTAGCTCGTTCCATCGAAGACCTCATCTCTGTCACCAGGAGTACATTGAGGTCAAGAGTAGGCCCATAATATATAAAAAACAGCGAAAATCCACAAATTATATAATTTATCCTCTACTTTCTATTTCAGTGCACTGGGAAAGCTATAGCCAATGTCGTTGAAGTCTTTTCTAAACGCATAAAGATTGACCGTGTAGAGACACGTCTTACACCCATCTTAATCATTTTTGAGGAGACTAGAGTGCCTGCAGTTTGAAAATATACAAGCTAGTGAAAATAAGCAAGTTAGTTCATATAATGCAAGGAATCGTTTGATTTTCTAAATGTGCTTTAACTATTAGAATAACAGTAGCTCCCGCCGTTATTCCAACTAACGCAATTATCAGAGACACAAACATTATCTATAACGACATCAATATCTCAATTTGCAACATCAACAGCGTCACTAACATCAATGTTGCCAGCGTCTCAACCCTTCACGTCGCTACCCATTACTTCTGTTCCACCGCACATTGCACTCCGCTACGTAAATATTCATAATTGTACTCTATAACAACACTGTTTGGGGTTACATCTCAGCCCACTAACTATTATAGTTCATTGAACTGTTTAAAATCTTCTGTGGGTAAGAATAAAGGTGATTTTGGCGTGAGAGGTGGTATTTTTTCAAATTTCCTGTCAATCAGCAGCCTTTTGTCGAGCAAAGTGGCCACAGGTGCATTGTTAAACCCAACCCTCGTTTATAATTCTTTTATTGATGAATTGAGTCGGTGCTCGCAAAATTTCGTGCATCATCGAGGGAGATATTAATGGCCAGTAAAAAGTTTTATTAGTAACTACAGTACTAAATCTTATAGTGACATGATAAGGGGATTAATAACTTTGGCGTCCCCAAAAAGCATCCCATGGAAGTCGTCGTCCCGATACGAATCAATAAACAAAATCACGAGCTCCGGAAATCCGAGCGGAGTCCGAGATGCATTTCCATCTTTCATCGTCTTTTCACCCTCCGAATATCATCCCTAAAGTTCGTTCCCCCATCTCTGTGTATCACGGGGGTGCGTAAGGGATGGGAGATTCGCAGGGCGCGTGCGCGGGTCAACCCCTCATGAGCTTCCGAGACCGTTGATAGTGACAAGCGCGAGATCCTGGCGCGATGCCGGGGTCGCGGAACATTCCTCCGTGGACCGTCCGCGGAGGCGGAGGTCCCGCTCTCTCACCCTCAGCTAGCCACCTTGCACAACTGCACAACACTTCCAAGTGGTGCACCGCAGGGAGCCACACTGGGCCCTGACTTAGTACAATTCAACTCAGTCTCCTTCATTCTCCAAACTCTATTCAAATCAATTCTCAAAGTCTTCTAAAGCCAAGCTTAACAAACAAGCGGGGTGTGAGAGAGCGAGAAGGCAAAGTATTTCTCTAAAGTGGGAACGAGACGACGAGATGGTACGCCGCTCCCGATCGAGGTAAGCACCACTTGTACGGGGCCACGTGTTCCAACTTTTAGTTTTCAGTTTCAGGTGGTTGGAACTCGCCGCTGGCCGTTGTTTCGTCAAAAGCTTTTGTTCCTTTTCATAATTCATATCACATATTTCCCGCGTTAGTAATACTATGAACTATTGATTATGTTGTATGTTGCTTTGTTAATGTTTATCTAATTGGTTTCTGTTTGGTGTCCTACTTAGCGTTAGGTTTATTGCATTATCTAAGTACTTCGTCATTAATTCTCTATTTCTTCGCTATTTTGTACTCTTCGGAGGTTTCGTAATAATTCTATGTTTCGTGGATTCCTACAGTCAGAAAGGAAAAATCCTTTACGTTCTAGTAAGCCCGTTACTGGCGTCAAATAAATCTCAATAATTCTTAGCTCCAGTATTTTTCATGCTGAGCAGTTTATTTTAGAGGTAAGCTTGGGATGTTTTGGACGGTTTCAACTCTTATAATTCCATTCCCCTAAACCATAATTCTCGCCCATATTGTCTCAAACGCATTCAGAATCGGCACTTGCCCAATCATTCATAACACTATAATTCGTACCTTTTCATCAAAACCGCACGTTTCCCCATATCAATTCCCTTTGAACCGCGTATAATTATCGCCTGCATCCTCTGTGATTACAACTCGTTAGTTCTCTTCAAGTTTCCCACCTATCGGTTTCAGTTGTATGCCTTTCAATTAACTAGAATTTTCATCATCTGTTGGGACGTTCATTAAATCATCTTTAAATCAATATGTTTAGTGTTTGCTCAACCTGTGTTTATCCGGGATTGAATACAGTTTCTTTTACGTAGATAGCTTGTACTTCATTGAGCATTTTTTCTGTAACTCCTACACATATTTCGCTGTCTTTCACAGTTGTGTTATCGGGGCATTACTTCGTTGTCCCCTTCTTATTCTTATGTATGGGAAGTTTGTTCCATTCATAAAATCTGCTATCGTTACAATAGTTGCTCTTGACATTCAAATTGTATTGCCAATCTTATCTTAATCCTTATCTACATGAATAGTATATGCATTTTACGTAACGTACTTCAATAGGCATAAGTCAAACTGTTACGTAGATTACTTTGTTGCGTAACACAGATATCACTATTTCCGATTTAAATGTCCATATCTCCTCTTTTTGAACTTTTACGATTAAAGTACTCAGTTTTGTTATCGTCACTATCTTAATCAATTCCCTAATTACCGTTACGTTGTCCCCTAGCAATCTTATCAGTATAATTCCCTAATCAGACAAAGTTGATGTGTACAAGAAGAGTATCGTCATTCATTAGTTCTATGCTAGGATCGTTAGCGTCAATTTTGTCTCCACGGGGGTCACCTCCTACGGAGATGATTGGCTTGTCTCCTTGTCTCCTATCCTACCTTCATCGATTAAGGGGTGATGGATGAATGGGAATTATTCTGGCTTGTTTACGGATTATCGGGGATTATTTAAAGAGATATCTTTATTTATGTTTCCCTTTTTGGTAGTTGAATTTTCGTCTTGTTTTTTTATTGGAATTGAATGATATCTTTATTGGTGGTCTTGAGTATCCCAAGATTCATCACGCCTGTACTTGTCGAAAGGGGTCGCAGAGTGTACTTGCATGAAGTAAAGCTTCAGCCACATCTCACTACTATAGCAGCAAGATTTGAATTAATGTAGGTATATGCATGAGTGATGTTAGTAAAATGATGCTGTCTAGCATTCTCTTGTTAATACTAGTTAGAAAGAAGTCTTCCTTTTTCACAGAAAAGACAAGAATCTTCATCACGTGTATGTGTGTGCGGCAGTTATGTCGTCATGCACGGGTTTTCCTTAAACTGACGTAAAAATGCGACTTTCCTTCCTTATAGTGTCTAATTCCCTATTTCACTATGATGTTACTAGTTTTGCATTATATGGCACAGTATTGCTTTTTATGAAAATTAAAACCATAGTTCTTTTTAACACCACATTTGTCTCTAGTGTAAAGAAGGTAGATATACTTCGTTATAAGTCCTTCTAAATCTAGTAGGTACATGGGTGACCGAGCTTTGCTCGTTTTTTTTGACGTTTTCTAAAAATGAAACCTAGCTAGATCGATTTATCGCCCCCGAAACCCAAAAAAAAAACAAATATATAATAAATTTCATGAAAATCGTTGGAGCCGTTTCCGAGTTTCAGATTATATACATACATATGTATACAAGGATTGCTCTTTTAAAGTATTAGATATGGTACTTATACGCTTTTTCAGCACATAGTTGAGTCAGATTAGAATTGGCCTACGAGCTTAGCTTCGTCAGTCGCGTCCATCAGATCCTGTAACGTAGATACAACAGTACGCGTAGGATAATGACGCAAGCAAGCGTACTTGAAGAAAGTGGTATATTATGTATTTGTGTTTTCTGAATATATCATTGTCACCTTCCGAGTTAAGATTGAAAAAAAACATTTTAATTCTAAAAATCCGATAATCTCATAGTCTTCAATCATCATAACACACAATTTGACCAATCATCCCTTAAATATATTAAAATGGCGGAGCCTCCCCTATATCCGGCCACTCAATAATCCCCTAATTCGCTAATAGAAAAACAGAACTATCGGATTTCCCGCGCATGCCGTGACGACTTCCTGTGGAGCCGGAAGTTTGTTGGCGGACATGTATGGACGATTTTATCTCTCCTTGAGATATTCTTGTTTGATCTTCCCGTTATTTTTAGTCATATTATTTCTATTCGAAATTATTGATATGAATAGTTTGGCTAATTAAAAGATTAGTGGGTTTAGGAGACGTGTGTCATCTAATCTACCAATAGGGATGATTCCTGGGTAAAAAAATATGATTCTATTTAGTCCGTCAGATAGATTATCGAAAAATATTGGATCATCATCATCATCATCACCAGCCTATAATGTTCCCACTGCTGGGACACAGGCCTCCTCTCTATCAGAGGGATTGGGCTATAATCCACCACGCGGGCCCAGTGCGGATTGGTAGATGTCACATGTCTTCGAATTTTTGGTTCTAGGACATGCCGGTTTCCTCACGATGTTTTCCTTCACCGTTTTTGAGAGCAGTGGTGATGAAATAAATTACACAAAGTAATGCGCCTGCCTGGGTTCGACCCCGACTTACTGTTCGTAAGTGGGGGTCGCTACCACTGGGCCACCGCTGCCCTCAATTATCGAAAAATATTGGATACTTATTTATTATTTTATCAAATCAATAAAAATTGACGAAGATAAAACGAATCAAAGATCATGACACCGGCTTGTGACGTCACACTAGTTTTCAAGTACGTCTCCATTTTTTATTTGAAAAAAAGAAAAAATACGTGTCGAATATTTTTTTGGTCATCTACCCTATTCGCATTTTATCCGCCTGGCTGGTTAAAGCCTACCATTAAACATACGTGCCATCTTCTAACCCGCACTGGGCGTGCATGGTAGGTTAAAACCCATTCCCTCTTAAAGAGGATGCATGTCATGTGTACCAGCTGGGGAACATGGTCTGCTTGTGTTCGTGCGCAAGTAGAACCAGCTCTAAGGTCCTTTATCTTGGTCTTGCTATTGTCTTTAGTTTTCTATTGACTATCCCCCGTGAGTAGGTCCTTGTGTGGACTTTCTTAAAAGGTATGTAAGTACTAACTTATTCACTTTTGTCCGTACAACTATCTATCTCACTTTGACTGTATTTTCTTAGTACCTATTAGTTATTTGTGATAGTGTTGTACAGTATTTTTATCATAATGACTTTTGTCATTATTTGATGTGTTTCTCATTACACGACGATGACATATTTTGTATAAATCATCTTTTCTACTTAGAAAAGGCACGATTTTATAACGAAAAATGTACTATGATTTACTCAGATTAGTAAATTCTAGAACCCACCTCATCTTGTCAATCACGCCTACTTCGTCTCCTCTTACATCCACATCTTCCTTTTCACTTAACCTAAAACCTATTTCTCCAAGAGTGAGCGAGACAGTATCTCCCCGGCGCCAGACACGGCGGCGCCTGAGTGTATCGATCCTCCCCAGTGGAGGGGGTGACGCATGCGCGTTGATTGTTTGTGAAGATTTCTTCCGATTATAGATTTTCTTTAAGTACATTATGTACTAGAGGTTTATTAGCTTTTAGTTTTATTGTGGCTTTCGTTTTTACATTTAGTTCGGGTTTATGGTTATGTGGTTTATTCTGATTGGGCGGTGGACTAATTAGATTGCTGTAAAATTTTATTTGGTACTGTCGATGTGATATGGAGTCTTTGATTCGTGTATGGACTATGATTGTATTGGGAAAAATTCTGAATTTCTTTTTTTTTTCTAAACGGCTAATCAGACAATACTAACACCCGCATCTATGAACAAGTCAAAGTGGTTCATCATCATCAGCCTATAATGTTCCCACTGCTGCGACACAGGCCTCCTCTCTATGAGAGGTAATGGGCTACAATCCACCACGGGGAGCCAGTGCGGATTGGTTGAAGTCACGTGTCTTCGAATTTTTGGTTCTAGGACATGCCGGTTTCCTCACGATGTTTTCCTTCACCGATTTTGAGAGCAGTGGTGCAAAGTGGTTACTTGATTCTTTAAGATATTTTTTATTCAGTAGTTGTTTGAAATTATAACCGTGAAAAGTTAGAATTCTTAGCTTTGCTTTCTTCGACGGTTCTTTATTAGTTTAAATTCTTGTCTATTGGATAAAAATGTTTGCAATTAAAGCAAGTACTCGTAACTTGACTATAGATAGGGTGTAAGACTGGTTACTGGTTTGCACCAACACAAAGCTCTAAATGCGTTCATCGTAAACCATTCTATCTTCAAACAATTGATATTAACGATACTGTTTTTAATTCTACTGGTCCTAAATCGACAATTGTCTTTTTATTTTTTTAATAGTTATTTATAGGATACAATTGGCATTGTTCAAAAAATCTAGTTAATTATTTTTTTTATTCAAATATTGTGTCCCATTACAATAGATGGACAAATTTTAACATAGCGTTCAGTATGTCTAACCAAATATATCCAAGCAAAAAAACACTGATTAAAGTGATTTTATTTTGACCTAAAATAATAAATTTAAGATTTCTTTTCATGTAAGTATCTAATGCGTTTTTTCTTATTTTCTTTTTTACCATTGTCCTTATTTTGGTGGTCTGAATGATTTGTAAAAGTTTTTCCATCTATTTTAATGGGACCTTATATACAGGGTGTAAACAGACTCTTCACGAAGCCGTCAACCAAGCATTATGAACATCAAACTAAGTAACTTTACGCAAAAAATTGTGCTGGGAAACGACTTTTTTTTTGGACTGAAAAATCACGTTTGACAGAAGGACTCAATGTAACGCACTCAAAACATTGTGCTGATGGATGGATTGAATAGTAAGAGGGTCCTGGAGATATTTAAAGTAAAAATCTTACATTAAAAACATGTATTTAAAAAAAAACTTGTTAAAAAGTTGGAACTTGGACCCCCAATATCTCCGTAACTAGAAGGTTCCCAGGTATGGTCTAGAACAAAAAAAAAGTCGCAATGACGGGGAGAACAAGTGGCTTTCGGCTTCGTTAAGAGTCTGTTTACACCCTTTATAGTATTTTAAGCAACTTATTTGAATATTTTTGAAATTCAATGGCTAGTTTAATTTATATTTAATTTTAAAGATTTAGGGCTGATGACGTCATCACTGGAAAAGATTATTTTGCTCATTCCATGTCATGTCATGTCATTCCATACGTGAGTGACACTCTCATGACAGTTTGTTTTTTAATGGCATTCACAAGGGGACTCGTTCACATATATAAAAAATAATAATGATGGAAATATTTAATGAAAACGTCATTCAATAGGATTAAATGGCCTTACAGGGTTATATTGATGATTTTCATGATTGTGATTCTGTAACTACATACGTGTTACTGGCGCGACTCATTTTTCATCAACATACAACCTGACAATGATCTGCAAATTGCAAAAAACGTCAGAAAATTTGAATTTCGCGGGCTACCCTGACGCAACCACCTTAAGCGTATTTCACGATATTCCTTCTGATGATAACGTCATTGAAACACAAATAATTTTTGACCACATTTCTTCAAAAATATAAAAAGAGTATTGTTACATTTTAACGAGAAATAAATACTTAGAGACCTTATTCCTCGAAATGGTTTTGCAAATAGCACAATTTTTGAAGACTGGACGATCTCCATTCCGTGGTTGTGGAGGTCAGACAGGCAGTCGCTCCATGTACCATACTGGTATTCAGCTGCATCGGTTACACTGGAAGCCGACCCCAACATAGTTATAGGGAAAAGGCTAGGCAGATGATGGATAATCTCCATTCCAAATCCATATTTTTGCTAGCTTATAAACCTGTCGAAACCAAACATTGTCATTCCTAGATTCTTTGTCATAGTAACATCAACCGGTTAATTATCTGCACCACTCTCTCACATAATAGAAACCCTTTCTAAAATCCTAAACAAAAAATCTTTGCAATATCGGATTAACAGCTCAACCCATTGTCTTCCAAACAAAAAGCAGCCATGACGTCACTTACACAGTAACGTAACACTATAATAGTGTCGATAGTTCCCATTGTGCGGGGACACTATGGTCAGTGACGAGCTGTGACACACCCTTTGTGTGTGCGTAATGTTTGTTAGTGTATTGATTAGGTGTTCTTGTTACTGCAGTTGTGACATATGTCACGGGTGGGTGGGACAACATTTGAGATGTGTCGCGTCTACATGTTAGCTGGTAATTCTTCTTTTGTGTGACCATCATCTTCTACAGTCAGTGTTCACCCACTGCTGAACATGGGGCTCTCTTTGTTTGTGCCTGCTGTGGTCTTCATCATCATCATCATCAGCCTTTTAATGTTCCCATTGCTGGGACACAGGCCTCCTCTCTATGAGAGGGAATGGGCTATAATCCACCACGCGGGCCCAGTGCGGATTGGTAGATGTCACTCATGTCTTCGAATTTTTGGTTCTAGGACATGCCGGTTTCCTCACGATGTTTTCCTTCACCGTTGTTGAGAGCAGTGGTGATGAAATAAATTACACAAAGTAATGCGCCTGCTTGGGTTCGAACCCACGACTTACTGTTCGTAAGTCGGGATCGCTACCACTGGGCCACCGCTGCTCTGCTGCTGTGGTCTTAGTATTACTTATTCTCTTCTACGAAATATTTATGAATAGATCATGCCATTGCTAAAACAGCCAATGTTCAAGTTAGGACCCACCGAGAATGCACCGCAGTTCATTTAGCACCGTTTATTCAAAAACACTCCTAGAGGTAATTTTAATATAACATACGGTGTAAAATAGGAGTAAATGATGCCGTGACGTCTGATAGGTGAGAATGGAAGAAGAAAACGTGTTGCCCGACCTCAAGGAGAATAGGACAAGGGCACCAAGGTGATGATGATGAAATACAGTGTAAAATACGCAAAGAAAATACAAGGTATCACCACATCCGCCGTGGTACCTGCAGACGCCTGCAGCTCAAGCTACCGAAACTGTCAAATTTTCCCAATCAACCTTGAACCTAATGCTCTAGCGATTAAGATGAAAATCTACTAAAGAAATTTGACTGATTGTGGTAGCTTGATGTGCTGGCGTCTGTGTATACTCCCATGTACCCGTTTTAAATTTTCTTTTATTACATTACCTCAATGACGTAAGAATCAAAAATGCCTCTTCGGATCTAAAAATACCCCAAACCGAATTAGACGCAATCATTACCATCAATACCCCAAATTTACCTTCCGTTCATCCTACGCACCGTTCAAACAACTTTCCATTGATTCAAGCTCCCAACTTAAACTTAGCGACTTCCGTTGCTAGGCAACAGGCGCGACGCAGCGTCGCCGCTCAAACGACAGGCTTGACTGACTTTGAAACGTATTGTGGTAGTAGGGTAGTAGTAAATTATTTTGCCATCGAGTATTTGGCTTTGAAAAGTAGGGCAGGGTTTACTTATGTTATCGAATGTTCCTGCGGTTTCAAACTCTTTTGTTGAAGTTGGCTTTATTCTGCTTTTTGCGATATCTTTTACCATATCCTTATTCGATTCTAAATTTGATTTTATTTGCATTAGAATTCAAGCTGTGTGTGCTAGCTTGTTTTAAAATTGTTGTATTAATGTCAAAACCACGTTCACTCATGACCCACCATGTACCAATTTCAGTACTAAACATTTTACCACGTTACATCCCACTTGTAATGTTCGAAGGAATAAACACATGTGTACCTCTATCACCCACCGTGCACCTCTATGGCCGAGGACTTATATTACGTCGTAAGTAATCATCAATTTCATCATTTAAAAACCGAAAATCTTATCAATCAATTCCATAGCCGCATCTACTAATAATACCGATGGACGCGTTAAATCGAGATGTCCACATCCAGTGATCCGTTAACAATGCGTACGGACATGCTTTGAGCTCTATGAATATTTTGATAAGGCGTCAGGTTTATATTCACCCTCACTTGTTTATGCTTTCAATTTTATTGATCCATTCGATATAAAGACAGCGCTTGATCTATAACTAGAGTGTTTATGAATTTCTTTTTTAACGTAAGCAACACTAACATTTTAAAACAGTCATGCATCTGCTCACGTTATCCATAGCTCAATATCTCATTATCAAAACATTCTGTCTTGGACTCACTTGATTTCTTAACTACAATCAGTATGCCACAAACATTCTCGATGACATAAGTAATATAGAATTACATGTTCAGTTAATCAGTAATCTACTTGAGATAAGTCTTATTAGATCACCCCTTTTATATCTACTTAGTAAGTTATTTACTGATGAACGTCTGGCGTTTGTCCATTATCTTATACTGAGCAATTAGATTAGACGCGTCCCCATTTCTGCTGAATCACTACATATTATAAAACAAAGTCCTCCGCCGCGTCTGTCTGTCTGTTCGCGATAAACTCAAAAACTACTGCACCGATTTTTATGCTGTTTTCACCAATAGATAGAGTGGTTCTCGAGGAAGGTTTTAGTATATAATTTGTCAAGTTTTTGTTGCGTGAACGGGATCAAAATATTCATGATTCCATGATTACTTTTGGTCGCGATAACCGACATCGACGCGGGCTAAGCCGCGTGCATCAGCTAGTGTCTACTAAAAATGAAGCGATTCGGATAATCTAAGCTGAATTATGTGCTTTAAGAGCTAGATATGGCGATGACGTAACTGAAAAATGTTCATCATTTAGTCGTCGGCCACAAAACAATAAAGTCGTCCATATAAACGAATGCAGAATTGCAGACAAACTTATATTAAACTATTAAAATTCCAACTGGGTGGGTGGTGTTTCGAGTGCCAGGGGCTCCAATGGGCAATGATGCCTTTTTATGCAAAACTGTATGCAATAACTCGCCCGTTATGACTATAGGCTTTTTAATGAGTCCATGCGAATTTGTTAATATCCCGAACCCGTATCCAGTCACGCTTATGTGTGGGGAGTAAGGTTTAATGTTCTCTTTCGTTCGAGGTTGGGTGGAATGCCTTCGCGTCGGTTTTATTGCATCTCGGTCGAGTCGTTGAGGGGTACTCCTTAGTTCTGTTAAGTTTATATATCTAGATATTAATTTGAGGGTTAGTACTTTTTACGGATGTTAAGTTTATTGGTTAGTTATTTCGTATTAGTCACGTTCTCGTCATTAATACATCGTTTACTATTTGATGGGGTTTCGGTATTATGATTAAATCGTGTTCTACGTTATTGGTTGTTAGAGCTTTCGGGATCCTTTAGAAGGTCACTTCTCCTGTACTCTCCATCTCATGGCTGTCTCGTATCAGTTGAATAGCATGTTTGTCTCGTACTAGTAAAAGCGGGTTTTCAGGTTCATGCCCAGCCCAGCACGCGTATACAAAATGAAAGATTTCTTTTCACAAACCGTCACTTTGTCGATTCTTCCGTCGACAAATCCCGTTTCTACAGTGGTCATTCTATGCGTGCAGCAATACTTCTTACAGATGACAGTAATTATTTAGTGAACAGTCCTGTTATCTTTTATTATGAATTAATATAATTACATAGTGCGAATCTACAACAACGGTACAATCAAATCGTTATCATCATAATTTTCAGTATCATCTACGTCATTAAATATTTATTCATCCACAACTTTGCCCTCTGCTCCACTATTATACATACAAAAACATCTATTCAGACTTTCTACAAGGAAGTACAAACCAAACATTGAAATTGTAATCTCATTCCCATACTTATCTCCCGAATAACTATCAGCTGTGTCTACTCGTTTTTTATCCCAACCCGCATAGCATTCGCTTTAAATACCGACTCTCTCATACATTACGGGTTACAGAAATAGATGAACCCATAAATATTGCTTTGTGGCCAATAAATGGAATGAGTTTGGAAGTTTTGACTCTGAGAATGGTGTACAGGCAAAGTCGAACACATGGTACATGTAATCAGTTTAAGATTTACAACGTCTTTATTTCGTGTATTTGGTTATTGGGGTTATTTGGTTTCCCATCAGGAAATTCTTTAGTTAGAGTCTCAATTTTTGGTCTCACATAGAACTATTATTATAGCTAGCCTATATTGTCCCACTGCTGGACAAAGGCTTCCCTCCATTCCTTCCAACGGTCACGATTCTGTGCTACTTCTTGCCAATTCTCAAAGAAGACATCCAGTTCGTCCCGCCATCTCCTTCGTGGTCTACCGCAACCCCGTGTCACTGTTTCAGGGTACCAGTCCAGAGCTTTATGGGACCACGGACATGTCCTACGTCCTGCCCAGTATCATTTAAGTTGGGCAGGTTTTTGAGCCACGTCAACGATTTGGGTTTTGGAGAGCAGTGTAATATTTGGAAAGATACTCCATAGCAAGTTGGCAAACATTGAGTTTGGACTTTTGGATGTGAGTCAAAGACCAAGTCTGTGAACTTAAACATTCTGTCACGGGCGTGATGATATGTTGAAGTGTTACTACTGACGGTTGTTGACCGTACCTACGTCGTGTTCAATACTTTTTTCGGTACTATTTTTATTTAGGTATTATGAAACGCGCATCTTGCGTCGTTAATCTAAAATTGACTCACTTTGTCATAACATTGTGTAATGATTGATGAGACAGTTTACTGTCTGGAAGCAGGGTAATATTTTTTATTTTAAATCCATGTTTTATGTTATTACACATATTTTTGTAGAATGAGTTCCAGTTTAAGCTTCGCATACTCAATAAAGTGTATTCTATTTAAAAAGATAAAATATATTTGTTGTTGGCATCTTAAACGCTGAATAAGATTTCCTTTTTAACTGTTAACTATTTAAATAGATTTTTCGTAACGAATTTGTAGAACATTAGGTTATTGTCTTATTATAAAAGAATGCAGTTAGTCAGAATTACGTCATTCGCTCTTAATCTTAGAACAGAACTCTTTGTGTTGTCCCGTATTCCTTTTTGCTTTTAGACAACACATCCCATTTACCTAATTATCATCAAACGCATCATGGACTTTCTCTTCTACTCTAAAATGCCGGAAGATATTCTCGTCTAAGCATACGCAACAAATCATAACTAAGGACAGGAATGTTCTATTAATTCCATCTAGCGTGTCATTAGGAAGAAAAGTATTTTTAGAATGTTTGTTAAGCCGAAATACGTGACAGTCAGTGGAGAGAAAACCAAATACAAGCTAGTATGCCAAAAAAAACTAAACTGATAAAGCTGGTTGATTCTCTAAATCAATGTTGGATCTCGAACCTCATAGAAAGATGTGTTGGTGCGGAGTTTGGTCCAGCACATCTTCCCAGCTAAAAGATTAAGAAGTGACGAAGGGCCCGCCCTTCGTCACTTCGGCTTTGGGGAACCGTCTTATGGTGGAAGGGTACAAGTAACCCGCGAAATTCAAATTTTCTAACGTTTTTTGCAATTTGCAGGTCAGTGTCAGGTTGTATGTTGATGAAAAATAAACCGCGCCAGTAACACGTGTGTAGTTACAGAATTACAATCATGAAAATCATCAATACAACCCTCTTAGTTCATTTAACCCCATTGAATGAGTTTTTCATGAAGTTGTTATTCATTGAATAGGGTTACATGAACTTGAGTAATTTTTGGCGTGATTTTAATAGGATACTAATATACTAGGATATATTTAGGCTCTTAGCAGATCTACTTTTTCACCTCTTTATTGGCAGTGAGTAACATTTTGAAGGTGAAAATGAACGATTGGGAGTTGGGTCTTACGACAACCACTTAACGCACAAGTTACGAAATATGCGGTTAAAGGCGCGATTCCATTAGGCCAGTTATTTGTATGCAAGTTGCAAATTGCATTCAACTTAACAAACCTGCATACAACTTACAACTTTTAAGACATAGTTTGAACTTGTACATTTTAGATGTAAAACTTCTTTACGCACGTTTGAATTGGGGAATAAGCTGGTGAATGCGTTACGAAAAGTTACGTTACGAGGCGAACGTTAAAGGAGAAGTTTTACTTCAGTCGTGTGGTCTAAAGCACACTCGTTTTTGAAGTAAAACTTCTTTGCGTCATACTTGCATGTAAGACTTGCCTAATGAAATCGTGCCTTTATGGATGTAAGGATTGACGTGTGGCACCCACTGTTGTCGATAAGACAGAGAATACAGAACGCTTAGGTACTCTATCTTTTTAGCGTGTCGCTTCGATGGCAATGTACTCGTAAGTTAAGTCAGCCCGGAATTTGGCTGCGATATAGACGCTTTCGGAACCGAAGAAAGCTGGAAGGCTTATCTCACACTTTGAAAAGCAACGTGCATTATAAATACAAGACTTGTTGGACAGATTTGCATAATGGTTGTGAAAAAAAATACCCTTAACTTAAACCAGGCACTTGTTCTCCTCGTCTGATCAGATCATACCTTGAAACCTTCTAGTAACGTTAGTTCTAGTAACGGAGTTATTGGGGTTCAAAGTTCCAACTTTTTCACAAGTTTTATCCAACTTAATATTATAAATATAGAAAGCGGCGTAAATATAGAAACCTGTGTGGTAACTATATTTTCGAGCCGTTTGGGGTTGAAACTCTAGGGCCGTGGGGTCCGAGTGCTCATAGCCTATTTAAGGAAATTTCGAAACGCCTAGTTGACGCTTCCCGTGACCCAAGGGCTGGCTTTTACTTTGGCCAGAGGCTAAGTGTTGCCATACAACGTGGCAACGCCGCCAGTCTCTTGGGCACATTACCATCTGACAGCGTTGAGGAGGAGTTTTTCGATGCCCTTTTATAGTTTGTTGTTAGTTTATCTATTTTAGTTTAATAGTTTTTAATTATCAATGTATATAGTTAATACAATAATAAAAGGCATATTATAAATGCGAAAGTAAGTTTGTTTGTTTGTTACCTTTTCACGCTCAAATAAAATTCAAATAAAACCTATACCTGGATTACCATAAAGGATATTTTTATCCGGATATACAAAGTAATTCTTCAAAAATGTGAACGACTCATACGCTCGGATCAATAGCTACTTCAATACTCACATTTGTCACAAACATCCAAGTTCACAAGCAACAAACAGTAGTAAATTCAATGAAATTGAGCGCGAACGACACGCCCTTTGGACCGACTCGCTTCAATTATTTTTATGGAGGGTGCAAGAAATTGTTTGACGAGCTCGATACGCTGTGTTGCACGATGTGCATCCTTAGTCACAGTTTGGACAGTTTGACTTGACAGTTTTAGGTGTGAACGATTTCTTGGTTAAAACGTAATTTATGGAGAGATTTTGGTGTTTTGTAGATCCTGGGTTTTGCCCTGGAGGGGTACAATACAGGTTCGTAATCGTAAGTTGGTGGTAGGAAATAAAAAAATCAAGGGAAATCTACCACCTGGTTTTGCATACTAGATCACTCCTTATAGAAAAGAGACCGAATCAAAATACAGGAAACATAGGTTGATCTTCTTGCGTATCGATGGGAAAAAGTTCAAGTGTGTTTAACCCAAAACTCAGCCACGCGAACCCCTCTCACTGATGCAGCAAATAGATCATCAATTGTGCAGGGCATGCGATGAAAGGTGGGCCATTGTCTATGGGGAGACGCCGCATGCCGCATGCGCACTTCGTTGATGATGTTATGTTATTCAATTATTATTTTCTTCCCAAACTGAAACTTCTGCTCTATTCCTTTAGGTCTGAACTATAAATAGCTGTCTATATTTACCGTCACAGGTGTTGGCGCTGGCTATAGAAATACGCCATGGTGTGCCATGCCGTGCCACGGAACATTAACCGGGTAGCGAGTTGAGAAATTATGAAATGCTGTGGTGTGGTGATTTAGATTGAGGATTTGTCAGCAGTTTGAATACATTGATGAGGGGTTTTAGCCTCGTTATTAGACCTGTTTGGGTTCTGATATTTAAAGCTTACGATCCTTTTTGATTAGGACCTTGTTGCAAGCGAGCAACGAGCGGTCTCAAACTACGGTCTTTCGACAGTGTTCACTCTTGCCCACCATTTCGTTTACCGCTAGGAATCTATATCCTATCACCATCTCCACCATAGGCCGCATCATGATGTGAAGCGATTCACATCAGGCAAAAGCCAAAGAAATCCCTGATAAAGGTTACTAGCTTTTGATATTATTTTCTCCACTAAGGGTTTGAAAGATCGTGCAGTGTTTCAGAGTTGCTACATAAAACATCAAGAGTGTCTTTAGTTCATTTTCTGATCATTATGAACCCATAGATTAAGCAATCCCTAGTGACCTTAATATTCCTAACCAAGTTTTCTCAACTTGTCAACAGGTACCAACTGAGGATCCACCACCGCAAGCACAGACGCAGTCGTGACGAAGCCTGCGCGCGCGCATCGAGGACGCACTGCACGGCAACTGGCGGCGGCTGACTGCCACACGCACTGTAAGTCATCCATCACCAACCTTACCACGTGTTCAGTACATCATACCGACGCCCTCCCCCCCTCTCCCACATAAAAGGTTCAACGGTAATTAAAAAAAAACAGCTGTTCCATACATTTTCACCGTGTAGGCATTGCACTTTAGTGGGAAACAACAGATTATTTTTAGTGTTTCTTCCACCCCGTACTTATAGCATACTTATAGTAAAGAAGTTCGAAGTATCTGGCTGGAGTTTGGAAGTGGTCCTGTGCCTCGGAAAGCCTCTCGGGAGGTCGTGTCGGATCATGGGAATAAGGAGACAGAGTGCGTTTCTGTGTTTGCGCTCATACTTCACTACTTCACTCTTCGTACTTGTGCACTTTAATATCTGCAAGAGAGACATGGGAAACAAATTACTATACACCGTGACTTTTTAGTCGTCAGACAACGGCAGCCCACTTCATGTATCCAATGATTACTATACATTCTTACAAAAAAAAGTAATTAAGAGATAAAAAAAATATTCATTATTATGATGCATAACGTAGTTGAAACATTCTGTTGCGAGCGAAGATCGATTTACTCGACTCGTGCGATGGTTAGGTATGTTCTACTGTTTGATACGTAAACATTATTAACAGGATGTTTCATAATTCTAATGTATTATTTATTTTTCTTTGTACCTATTATCTTAATTAATGGTAAAAAAAACACGTCTAGAGATATTTTATGTCGGATACATTGAGTGGACCACCTTTGTCAGACGACTAAAAAATCACGGTGTATAGTTGGCCGCTTTGTCAAAGTATGAGTGGATTCACCAATAAAACTGAATAGAGTTCGATATTCATGCTACGGAATATTAGCAGTGTCAATATTCCATAGCAATTGTGTAATTCGCCCTCAGTAGTCCAGCTTATTCCCTCACCATTGTCACGTCTTAACAAAATGCTCTCCATCATTCCAGGGTTCATTCCAATCCCGGTCGCGCCTCCGCTCTTTCAGCCAAGAGCGGCGTCGCCGGCCCAGCGCCTGCTCGCTCGACCTTCAGGACTTGGAAGACAGACCCCACAACACTGCTACTATACAAAGGTGAGCTTATCAATACTATGGAAATCAATGCCTTGGAAAATACGTTCAGGCATTGGTCCCAGCTGTTATTTGGACATTTTGACATTTGGTTTTTGTTATTTGGCTTTAACAGTTGTTACGCGTTGTCAGAAACTCGAAAGATTAACAACCAATCTTACCTAGAGGTATTGTTACAGCTGCATCCGGTTAGACTGGAAGTCGACCACAACATATTTGGGAAAGGTTTAGACCGATGATGATGCTTGTTGTTCAAAATGGAACCATTAGCTAAGCTGCATTTATAATTTATGTAAACTCTGAAAAGTAACTAATAGATAGAATTAGACGGCGCGGTTGGCACAGTGGCTGAGCGATCGACTGCTGCGCTGCGTGTCGCGGGTTCGATTCCTACACGTAACAAATATTTGTATGGCCTACAGGTAGTTGATCCGGGTCTGGCTGTTTGTGTATGTGAGTTTAAATGTTTGTGAACGCTCCCACGATACAGGAGAAATTCCTAGTGTGGGGCAGCAAAAATTTAAGTTCAACATGGAATTTTCCAACAGTGTGTACTGTTGGCTAAAATCAACATAATTTACACCAATATAGATAAAATTTGCTAAAGAACAACAACATCTTAAGACTACAACCTCCCTTTTTATCCACAGAGCCCACTCTCTAACCAAAATGGCGGCGCTCTCGCTCAAGATATCAATAGACGGCGGCAAGGTGGTGAAGACCATACAGTTCGACCCCTCCACCACCGTGTACGACGCCTGCAGGATCATCCGGGAGAAGATTCTAGAAGCCAGCAGTGGTGATCGTAAGTATTCACTGATTAAGGCTCGTTTTTTACTGGCAGATAGCTGATGTCATAGGGAGTAACTAGGCTACATTTATTTTATTAAAAAAAAAACTTTTTGTGCTAAAATAAAACCGACTTCAAAAACACAAAAAAAACTGTGTACACACGTTAGAAGTTATACTTCTTTGGCGTAACAATATAAAAATCTTTTTAAAAGTTTTATCTTTCGCCTACGTTTGTAGAAACAAGGTCTAATATCAATTACCTATACAACCTAACCTCCTAGCTCCAGCAGTAGACTAAAAATAATTACCTAGGCTTGTCAATATCTGACTCTAAGCTAACTTCAGGTTGTATGTTGCCTAGCTAACTTCAACCTGTTACTTTTGTGTTACAGTGATGCGCGCGCATCTTAAAATTTCACTCTCATCATTTTTTCATAACGTGCCTAAAGAAGTATAACTTCAAAATGAGAAATAACTTTAATGTCAGAAGTCTGGTGACTTTAGTGCGTTTGATTAAGTTTTTGTAACCGACTTCTGAAGTTTAAGTCATTTTTATAAAATGGTACTTAATATACCTAACTGTCGAAATGTGGGTGCACTGTACTCATCTGCGTACCCCCTCAGAGCATACAGGCCTGATATTATGTTATGGTGTTGTGTAAATAATAAACAGCCAAGCGATTGCAGCAATTCCGACAGATTTGCTGTCTATTATTGAAGAGGTCTGTTCCATATCTCCAAGGTCCATGATCAGATCATGACAATATTTTTATGAGACCAACTTGAGAGAATACTCTTTCAAACAAAAAAGAATTTCCAAATCGGTTCAGGCGTTTTCGAGTTATCGGTGAACATACATAAAAAAAAGATTCCGACGAATTGAGAACCTCTCCTGGGTGACCTCTCTTGAAATTCGTTGATAACCCTGGCGAAATTTATTTGATTCCCATGCCCACAAAAATGTAAATTTCTCTATTTCGGAACCAGTCCGCCAAAAGTGATACCTATTAGTTTTATGTGTTTATAATTAAGTTAAATTTTGCATTTCATTATTGCTCGTAAAAAATCTTTTCAAATAAATTGCGTTAGGGGAATCAACAGAGTACGCCAAGATTCAACTCCTCCCTTTTTTGAAAAAATGTTTTCACGTTTTACGGTCTAACTCAATGTAACGCACTCAAAACATTGTGCTGATGGATGCATTGAATAGTAAACGGTGTCATGGAGATATTTAATGTACTTACTTTAGTTATATAAACCTAAAAAACTAGTATTAAAAAAAAAGTTGTGTATAAATGAAAATATATTTCCGTAACTAGATAGTTCCCAATGTATGTATGTATAATCCGGAACAAAAAAAATATAGTAATGACGGGGAGAACCTTTCGGCTTCGTTCGTTCGGTCTATTTCATCCCATTATTGTGCAGTCACCGATTGCCAATTAAATACATAGTTGCTGTCAGTGGCGTGCAGTGGTTCTCCACGGAGGGTAGGCCACGTATACTGACTTCCGAAAAAAAAAATCGCGCAACATTACAGTGTCGTTCTACTTAAGATGACCTTCAAAGTAGTCACCTTTATTGATTTATAATATTTTAAATTTATTGGGTCTTATAAAGGGGGTCGAAATTTTCATTATTTTTGCGATAGGACACACTATTTTCGAGATATAAGCAAAAGAAAAGAAAAAAAAAGACAGTACTGGTTTTGCACCTGAACTCGAGGTGTTGGTATGAATTTTAGTCCATGACAACTAATTTTATTCTACACCTTTTTAATCGCAAAATTTTGGGTGAAAAACGTCAAATTCAGAATAGCAAAATTTGCCATTTTCAATAAATTAATATCTCCGTGCCATCTTAGTGCTGTCACACTAAAATATTAATTTGTGTCACTTAAGTCAATTTCAGAATGGGAAATTGTCGTTTGACAGGAATAATCTAATTTTTGGTGATTTTTAGTCTAATTTAGAGGTATTTGTGACAAGAGAATCGGCACCATTATCAGTGCAAAGTTCACAGATCACCATTTTTATATAAATAAACAAATAATAAACACAACAAATAATATTTACAGTAACTGTACGTTTTGAAACTAATTATTTATAACTTAGTAAGTTAGAAAAAGCAAAACATTCAAGATTGCGATACAAATCACAAAAAACGTAAGACAATTTGAATTTCGCGGGCTACCGTGACCTTACGTCTTGACTTTTGTGGGGCAGCCATTCGTCCAATCACAACACACGATGGCCGTCTACAGTCCAAGGAGGTGACTCCCATATCTATACATGTGTGCCGTTCATACACGCGAAAATATGCATCAGTATGCGTAAATTTATGAATGCACAGGTAGGCCGTACGACTTCTTGCCTTATAATCGTAGTACTGTGAAATACGTCACACGGGCGCGACAAGTTGCTATAAGTGTTGCTCAGGAGTTTTAACTTTCTTTTTTAATATTTTGTGTTATTTTATTACATAGTTATAATAAATGCATTTGGCGTTGTTGGTAGGGTAGGCTAGGCCTAATTGCCTCTATGGACGGCACGCCCCTGGTTGCTGTTTGAATTGAATTGCCTAAAAAACCAGATTATTTTGCTGTCAATCTCATAGCAATTAGCATCCTCTTACAACACCTACAAAATCAAAGATTGATAGATTTATTGCCCTTTTTAGGGTTCTGTTCCATAAAGGTAAAACGGGACCCTTTTACTAAGACTCCGCTGTCCAACCGTCTGTCTGTCTGTCTGTCCATCTGTCACCAGGCTGTGTCTCATGAACCTTGATAGCTAGTAGAACCTTGATACCTTGGTAGACAGTTGAAGTTTTCACAGACGATGTATTTCTGTTGCCACTATAACTACAAATACCAAAAATAGAATAAAATAAATATTTAAGGGGGGCATGATGTTTTTTGCCGTTTTTATAGATAATGGTACGGAACCCTTCGTGCGCGAGACCGACTCGCACTTTGGTGGTTTTTGTAAAACTAAACTATTTCTCTCTCTTCAACAGCAAAAGAATACGGTCTCTTCTTAGCATCAGAAGAGGACAACAAGAAGGGGATATGGCTGGAGGCGTCCAGAAGCCTGGACTACTATATGCTGAGGAATGGAGACCTGCTGGAGTATAATAAGAAGACCAGGAACCTGAGGGTGCGGATGTTGGATGGTGAGTGGCGTGGCTGAACGATAAGGTGCAATGTTGTGTGGCAAAGCTGTGATCATCATACTGCTTAGCCTTTTGCTAAATCGTTTGAGGGCAGCTTCGATTCGCTTCGTTGGTCTAGTGGTCGCAAGCGCGACTGCTGAGCATGAGGTCCTGGGTTCGATTTCCTGGTCAGCCAAATTGTTATTGGATTCTTCCATCAGGTATTTCTTAGTAGGAGCCACGGAGTCTGAATTTGTGCCCTGTTGATGGTAATAGGCTCGCCTCCTATTACGTGGGATTTAAACATAATTGGAGAAATGTGGGTGTACTCTAACCCTTCGGGGATTACAGGCGTGATGTTATGTTTATGTTTTGGGGTCAGTTTCAATTGTAACGGGATTCGATATTCAGCCAAAAAACAACCACTAGAACAGTTTAGTATTCTTCAAATCACAGGAGACACTTGAAGCCAAAAGTATTTGGCTAACTACCTTAAATTATCAGGAAGTAATAGGCTATAAACTATATTTATATCTTGCAAATTAGCGAGCTGTCACTATTTCTACGGGCGAAGTCGCGGACGCAGGGCTAGTCTTCCATATAGTTGTGAAACATTTCTGACAGCACCGTTGTTGTTGCAGGCACGGTGAAGACCTTGTTGGTAGACGACAGCCAAGTCGTAGCTAACCTGATGGTAGTCATCTGCACGAAGATCGGCATCACCAATTACGACGAGTACGGACTGGTGAGTAGCTTGCTAACTACTTTACAATCATGGTCAAAACTAAAGGCTGCCTCGTTCGGGTGGTGGTCATAGCGCTACAACTGGACGCGAAGTCTGTTTGTTATATCAAAATACAGTAGAATCTCACTAATCCGGCACTTCAATAGACCGATACGTCCAATAATTTGGCACCCTCAGCCCGCGCCTTTCTCGCCCCTCTACATAATTAGTTAATTGTGAGATATGTTACAGTTATAAAAAAACGGGTCGAACATCAACACAATAAATACATTATATTCTCTTTTTGGTTTTTTTCTATACAATCCAGTAATCCGAACATTCCAATAATCCGGCACCCTCTGGTTTTTAATAGTGCCGGATTGGTGAGATTCTACTGTAATAGCAACTGAACGTTTATGGGACTTATTACATAAACACATTTTGTTGAATTTTTGTATCTGTATGTTCCGGCTAATCTCTGAAACGGCTGGACCGATTTTGAGGGAACTTTAACTGGCAGATAGCTGATGTTATAAGGTAGAAAAATAATTTCGTACAAAAATTTAAAACCCTCGACATCATATATAAAGTCTGATTCAAAAAGGAAAGTAATTTTTTTTTGTAATAATTTCACCCGAACGAAGGTAGCGGGCACCAGCTAGTTATATTACTAGTTCTACCATTTCCCCAAGAGCCCAGAAAGAGTATGGATGGATTCCGGGTTGATTGGTACTACATGGGGACTTAAATATACCTACAGGAGGTGCATGTAGTCACAAATACAAATATGTACACAAATTGCATCTTTTAAAACTAATTTTCTCCTACTGGTATAATAGTATTTTTATGTTGTTCTGAACAGTATTTTAAAATATGTATTATTTTCATTATGTATTTTTTTTATTTTTGTCTTATCACAAAATTGTAGACGTTATTACAAGACAAAATCGCTTTAGAATTTAGATAAGTGTATTTATATATTGGTGTTACAGACTGTACACACGGCGGCACGTCAAGTCTTATATTTCCAGTATAACATGACCTCGCGTTGTATATATTTCCTTTACGATGAGAGATCCGCATAAACTGGTTTTTTATAGCTTGATCAGCCGTTGTTCGTACTATACCCCTCTGCCTATTTTACACATAAATCATCCATAATGACAGTAACGAATTCAATCGAATGCTTCATAATCAATTCATCACAGTCAAAAAAAAAAACTAGTATATAGTCTCAATACAAACTTTCCTATTACAATCTCTCCTCTTTCTTAGGTTCGCGAGGAACAGAAAGACGAGCCAGACCCGTGCGAGAAGCCCAACTTCGGCACCCTGACCCTCAAGCGGAAGCACCAAGAGAAGGAGAGGGACGCCAAGATGGAACAGCTGCGGAAGAAGTTAAGGACTGATGATGAAGGTAAACTTTAACATTGATCTGGATCTCTTCAAGGTTTGAGTGAATCGATTTCTTCTAGGCGCTCGTGTTCCACCCTAGGCGTGGCTTCGCTCCACGTCAGGCGAGTTGCGGACAAGCGCAAGCCTGTTTACTGTAAACAAACGACTGAAGTGAAACTTCTCCTTTAACTTTTTCCGTTCGCCTCGTAACGTAACTTTTCGTAACGCATTCACCAGCTTACTCCCCAAGTCAAGCGTTCGGCTCGCCCGAACGCGTCGTAACGTTTTCGTAACGCATTCACCAGCTTACTCCCCAAGTCAAACGTGCGTAAAAGAGTTCTACTTCAAAAGCAACGTTTTTCTTCCCGAAACCATCACAGGTCTGATCATTACAAGAAATTGTCTAGACTTTAAAAAACGCCCATAATCACAGTTTATTTTGATGTTTTTTTTTTAAATTCTAATATTAAGTAGTACTGTATGGTGTCGGACGTAAAGAATAGCACCATCCCATATCTTCCTGTGGGTGTCGTAAGAGGCGACTAAGAAACTCACCAGAGAATGGGTAGCAGCGTTCTCTATGCCTAAGTAACAACCGTATTGCGATCGCCAACCCGCCTGTCCAGCGTGGCGATTAAGGCTAACCCCCCCTTTCGGGGTGGCCTATGTCCAGCAGTGGACGTCTTTCGGCTAAAATGATGATGATATAGTAATCCGAATTCATCTATCTTCAAAAATATTAGTGTTATAACTGGCGAAATTTGGGTGTCCTATAATTATAGATAGATACACCTCTGCCTAACTGTTCGGGAGATAACAGGCCTGACGATGAACTCTTCTCCCCGACAGTGAACTGGGTGGAGCCGTCCAAGACGCTCCGCGAGCAAGGTATCGACGTGACGGAGACGCTGCTGCTGCGCCGCAAGCTGTTCTTCTCCGACCGCAACGTGGACTCGCGCGACCCCGTGCAGCTCAACCTGCTCTACGTGCAGGCTAGGGACGCCATACTGGATGGCATGCATCCTGTCACCATGGATAAAGGTATACTGACATCAGAATTCGAAAATATGCGATATTTATTATAAATATCAAAACATCGGATATTTATCTTCATATATATCCATTGGTATATATCCTCGAACCCTGACTGACCTATAGCCACAATGTTAGTGTCACTGATAAACATAATTATGTAAGTATATTTATTTTGTAAAAACATGAGTATGTATACAGGTCTTATAAATATATGAAAAGTAGCTACATGTTATGCCGTATTGGCGAACAAAAAAAAAACCTAGTGTCAGTGTGTTTATGCTGCCCATGGGCCTCTAACTTGACTTTACAAGCCGTCGAGAAATATCTCTCACGCATGCTCGTTTCCTCACGATGTTTTCCTTCACCGAAGCAAGTGATAATTATACAATACTTACATGATTTCGAAAAATCAGAGGTGCATGTGTTTGGTTCGAATTCGGGACCTATGACTTGCCAGTTCGACGTTCACACTACTAGGCTATCATTGCGATATCTGCTCCTACCCCTGTTAGCAGAATATAAGTGTGGTGTTCAGTAGATATCTGCTTATCACTTCAGAGTATACATGGGTGATGTTATGTTTTGCTTTACCTTATAAAATGTTTGTATTGTCCACAGCTTGCGAGTTCGCGGGCATTCAGTGTCAGATACAGTTTGGTGACCACAGGGAAGACAAGCATACGACCGGATTCCTAGAGTGAGTATTTATGGCTGAGCTAGTCGTTCCCACTTTTAATTAGTGTCACCTAAAATTCGCCCTTGCGTATAATAAAGTTTTACTGTTGCTAATCCATCTGCCGGCCTTTTTCCAACTACGTCGGGGTCGGCTTCCAGTCAAACCGGATGAAGCTGAATACCATTATGTTACATGGAGCGTTACAGTTAGTACTGGGTAATACTAGCTACCTGTAACGACTATCAAAGATCTACAAGTGACAGCCGGGAGCAACGACTTAACATGCTTTCCGAGGCACGAAGGAAATTCCGTATGTGGTGGTCACCCATCCACGGATCAACCTAGGCAAGCACTGATTAACCTAAAGGTCGACCCGAACGACTGTTATTGTTTAGCCACGAGCTCCTCTGTTGTTGTTACATTTTAGACAAATATTTGTACTCCACAAACCTGTGTTTGAAAACTGGTGAGTTTTCAGCTTAAAACACGAAACATTAGTCAGTAACGGAATCATATCCTTCCTAATAACATGGCAAGAAGTTATCAGACTGCCTCGTTGGTCTAGTGGTCACAAGCATGGTTCTGGGTTCGATTCCCGGGTCGGGCAAAGTGCTACTGGGTTTTTCCATGAGGAATTTATCAATAGTAGCTACGGAGTCTGGATTTGTACCCGGTCGATGGCAATAGGCTCGCCCCCTATTACATGGGACTTAAAAACACAACTGGCGAAATGTGGGTGTACTATTAGGTACACTTCTGCCTAACCCTTCGGGGATTACAGGCGTGACGATATTGACTTCTCTGTAATATGATTTCTGCAGAAAATACAAAAGAACTTCTCCTACCTGATAAATAAATAATGTGTAATTTACTTTCAGCCTCAAAGAATTCCTGCCAGCCTCCTACGTGAAAGTCAAAAACATCGAGAAGAAGATCTTCAAGGAGCACAAGAAACACGTGACCCTGACGGAACTCGACGCCAAAGTGTTGTACACCAAGAGCGCCAGGGACCTCAAGACCTACGGCGTCGCCTTCTTCTTGGTCAAGGTTAGTGTTTAGCATATCATCATTCTCCTCCACTTAATACAATTTATTATGCGCATAATTTCTTAAGTGCAATGCCGTGAGCCACACTCAGAGAGATTAAAGGGTGTAAAAATACTCTTAACAAAGTCGAAAGGCACTTGTTCTCCCCGACATCGCGATCATATTTTTAGGGTTCCGTACCTGAAGGGTACCGTACCTACGGGACTCTATTACTGAACCTCCGCTGTCCGTCCCTCCGTCCCTCTGTCTGTCAGCGGGCTGTATCTCATGATCCGTAACAGGTAGACAGTTGAAATTTTCACAGAATGTGTATTTCTGTTGCCACTATAACAATAAATAAGAAATAAAAGGAGGCTCCCCTACTACGATGGTACGGAACCCTTCAAGCGCGACTCCAATTCGCACTTGTTGTTCTAGACTATACCTAAAACTAAAAACTTGTGGAAACGAAACGTTGGAACTTTGACCCCCAATATCTCCGTAACTAGAAGGTACCCACGTATGGTCCAGAACAAAGAAGAACAAGTGCCTTTCGGCTTCGCTAAGGGTCTGTTTACACAGTTTATATCGTACACCCTCGCTTACTTATTAAAGGACTAGACAGTTTGGTCGCAAAGACTGTCGTGCTGATAGTCACGACATCTCGTTCTGATAAATGTGCTGAATATTCCTTAACATTGACAAATAAATAAATTGCAAAAACTAAGACGTACATAACGAAAGCATAATCAGCCTATTATGTTCCCACTGCTGGGACACAGACATCCACTCTACGAAAGGGAATCGATATCATGTCTTCGAATTTTTGGTTCTAAATATACCGGTTTCCTCACGATGTTTTCCTTCACCGTTTTGAGAGCAGTGGTGATGAAATAAATTACACAAAGTAATGCGCCTGCCTGGGTTCAAACCCACGATTACTGCTCGTCAGTCGGGGCTGCCATCACTGGGCCACCGCTGCTCTCGAATACCCAGATACTAGTTGTAAAAACAAGATATCAAGTTTTATCCACATTCTTTGTCCACAGGAAAAAATGAAAGGCAAGAACAAGTTAGTCCCTCGCCTGCTGGGCGTCACCAAGGACTCTGTACTCCGCCTGGACGAGAAGACCAAGGAGATCCTGCAGACCTGGCCCCTCACCACGGTGAGGAGGTGGTGTGCTAGTCCTAACACCTTTACCTTGGACTTCGGAGACTATAGGTAAGGTCTTTGACTTCGTGCTCAGTCAACTGTTGGAGATTCATCATCATCATCACCATCCCCAGCCTGACTTCACTCACTGCTGGGTAAAGGCCTCTCTTTGCTCATCTCATCCAGGGTACTCCCGCAATGGCAACAATGTCGTCTGCCCATCTCGCCGCCGGACGACAAACACTTGGCCGCCAGTCGGTCACAGCTTAACTCCACCTGCCATCACCGCGCCGCGCTAGGTGTCCTGCCCAACTCCATTTTAGTTCCATAACGCGATTTCCAATATCGAAGACCTTCCTACGTCTCCGGATTTGGAACTGTGTTTAGCAGTTTTATGCCGAGCATGGAACGCTCCATGGCCCTCTGTGCTACTGAGTCTGTACACAGCCTCCTGGGAGAGCATCCACGTCTCAGCACCATACGTCATGGTGGGCAGAACACACTGATTATAGAGACGGGTTTTCAGGCAGTGTGGGATTATGGCTATGTCTTCCAATTTGCTGAATGCAGTCCACCCTATGGAGATTCTCTAATTGCTAACTCATTTAACTAGATTTTAGGTAATTACTACACCTGACTGAAACCTGATTTTTACCGACCGCAGATATCCCAATCACACATCCCCCATCTTATTAATAAACATAGAGTAAAGTTATGTCAAACTTAAACCTTTAAAATATTTGGTTAATCTGAAGGTTTTACTGGTTGTAACTTTACTCGGCGTTTATTAATAAAAGGGCTAGTGTGAAACCCACAAAACGAAAAACTAGAAAATTATGTTATTGATGTTATATTGTCATGAGTGTTTTTCATAATTTCTTTAAGAGATTTTCATTGGATAATAAAGTAAATCACAACTCAAATAGTGTTCAAGTTAACATGCAAGAGATTATTCTCTGTGGTTTGTTTGAGCATTTTCATAAATGTTTTCATTAAAAGCTTGACACAGATGTTCTTTACATGTTGAGCCTCAATTTCTCCTATTACCGGATCTGATGAATGTGCTCTTATCTAATTGGTGTAATAAATGGGCTTATGTTTAACGAACCAGATTTAGTAATAATGTAACGGCAAAAATCACTATTGATTGGCAAAAATAGTAAATGATCACAAAAATCAATCCCCATTTTAGCGTGAAATTAGAACCAAAAATAGTTAATGACCACCAGAAATTGAACTGTTATGCTATTGCATCCGAGTCGAGGGAGACCCAGTCGACAGAGAACTTCACTTCTGAATGGTTTATTAATAAATAACCACGAAGGGTATGGCGGGGTCTTCTAACCTAACCTATCCGTGTCGGGATGCCCCAAGTCGGCCTAGGCAAAACTAGTTTTTTTTCATCAACCACCTCATTAAAATTTGATGCTCATTTACTAAATTTGGTGATCAATTGATATTTTAGGTGATAGATGTTAGTGGTCACAAAGTTATTTTTGGTGGTCGTTATATTTATCCCCTATTAAATGTCGACTCTCTTGTCCCCAGCGACCAATACTACTCGGTCCAGACGACGGAAGCTGAGCAAATCCTGCAAGTGATAGCCGGCTACATCGACATTATAGTACGCAAGCAGCGCGCCAAGGAGCACCTCGGGATAGAGGGCGATGAAGGATCTGCCATGTTGGAGGACTCCGTGTCGCCGTCCAAGTGAGTGTAGTATACTGTTTACAGCCCTATAGTGTGCCACTGCTGGGACAGGCTGGTATAGGTCTCTCCTCATACAGAGGAGGCACGAGCATTGATCAGAGGCTCTCTCAAGGGGGTTGGGCGATTTCAAACCAAACCATTTTGAAGACTATTTGTCTACTTAAAACATTTAAAAAAAAACGGGTTGCACTCCGGGAGTTCCGGCAGAAGTGAAAACTTGAAACAACGCTATCTAGCTAAACTACACGCACACTCGCGCAAGCGCCCTGCGCCGCCGATTCGATCTGACGATCTGACGCGAGTTTAACAGTTTTTATCCATAAAAAAAGTGTATAACGTCGCTAAAGAAGTTTTCTCTTTAAAATTTGATTCTAGTAACATGCACACTATGTAACTATTCAAACCAGTCTGGATTGCGGTTTGCTGGTTGTTTTCCTCCAAGTCGTTAGTTGATGACTTCTCCCCAATATAACCACAACACTACTTGTCTCCAGAGCCAACATCATCCAACACGACACGTTCAAGTCGGGCAAGGTGAACACCGAGTCCCTCGCTAAGCCGGCCGTACATAGACCCGGGGCTGAAGGTAACGTGAACTTACGTGTGGACTAGTTTTATTTTATTTTATAAATACCTTGGTGGAACATCATAATGTGCATTTAGGGACCAACGGCCCCTCTAATTGATATCACAAGGAATATGTAACGTAATTTGAGGTTATAAAAACGATGTGTACCAGTGAGTGACACATTCAAACTCAAATTCAAAAGCATTTATTTCAATTAGATCATTACAGGCACTTTTGAATGTCAGAAAAACAAAGAAGGCTAAGCTACAGTCACATACACAAGGCATAATAACTTGTGAAAGTACTGTAGTTGCCCATTCCAAAGCGTAGATCTCTATGGAGAAGAATTGGCAAGAAACTCCATGGACACTCTTTTCAATCAAATAATTGTTACAAAATCTTGGTTACATAATTCATGTTGAGATTATACATATATGTGAGAACGATGTAGAAATACGTGCACGTTAAGAGCGTCCAGAGTAAAAGATTATAATTTTCAACAATTTAAAAACAAAGTAAGTAGTTAAAATAAACCGTGGCAGCCTAGAGATGACCAGTCGCAACTGACAGCGCCCGTCCATGAACATGACGCATGGATCATCGCATAAAAATCTACACAGATATTGAATAAGGAACACAGCTTATTTTACAAACATTTTGGAAAAGTATTAAAATACATGGCGTGGTTGTGGCACCGGAGAAAGACTGGGCGGTGGACGCTGGATTTCACAAGTCCTATGTCTTCGAATAATCCTCTTACAACATCATCCTCCTGCCCATAACGCAATTTATTAGTGGTCAGCGCAGCATGTCTCCTTCTTCCATACTTCTCTATTACTCGTCATCTCAGCAGTCACCTCCTTTCTTGCCATACCATCCTTCACCGAGTCCATCCATTGTTTCTTTGGTCTTCCTCTACTCTTATACCCATCCACATTCATACTCAACATTTCCTCACTACATTTTCCTCATTCCTCCGCATCACACGTCCTTACCACGACAACCGATTACCACACACTATTCAGTCACCGGCGCCACTTTCAGACTTCTAGTATGTACTCATTCCTTATTTTATCCCATCACGTTACACCTCACATCCCTCTTAGCATTCTCATCTCGGCCACATGTATTTACCTTTCATTCATCCCTTTTGTGGCTCAACATTCTGATTAAAAAAATAGTCGTTATTCGTTTAAAAAAGTAATAGATTAAGCAAATAGTGAACAACTGATAAAAAACGAGTGTGCTTTGCACCACACGACTGAAGCAAAATTTAAACAAATGCCGAACAACCGTCTGTCAAATTCAAAAACGTAACTCTGTCTTTTTCTATTTCCACTAACTTATATCTCCCTCTCAACTTCCGTTTGCCTCGTAATGTTACACATTCACCAGCTTAGTCCCAAGTCAAGCGTTCGAAAAGAAGTTTTACTTCCATAAATCTCGAATATTCATGATGTGCCACCAAAATCCACCTTTATTATGTTGCCACTGCTTCACACGATATAATTTGCCGCTGCTAGGAGCCAAGCCGTTCGCCGTGAACCACATGACGGGAGCGCAGCAGACCACCGTCTCCGGACAGATCATCACAGGACATACGCCGCCTGCTGTTAGTATTTAGCTGGTTTTCTTTTATTTTGCCTATTTAAGCTTGGTATTCATTGTGGAAGATAGTTGTCCAACAATTTCGAAGGACATCAAATGTTTCTGTGGTAACATTCATGTATTATCTCGCGTTTACGCCAAGGTATAAAAAAAAAAAATGTGTGTGTACTTATTACGCACGTAAGAAGTTATACTTCTTTGGCGTATAAAACTAAAATGTTGACTAGCTAACTTCAGGGTGTATGTTGACTAGCTAACTTCAGGGTGTCGGTTTTTCGTGACGGTGCTCGCGCATCGTAAAAATTTACTCTCATAATTTTTCCCCAACGCGCCAAAAGAAGTATAACTTCAAAAATAGATACATGTTTTGTCTACGGTATTCGTTCATCGCTTACACCTAAAACAAGTTGTAAAGACTAGTTGTTTGCAAAACTTGTAGAAAACCTGTCAAGAATGTCAGAAAGAAATGGTAAACATGTTCGAAACAACGTCAAACAAAACATGCAATCATGCATGTTTTGTGTAAACGCGGGGTAATGAGTGTATTGAGGGAAAGTGGCTATGCTTTTTGTAAACTATAACTTTTACTTAAGCGGAGATTAACAGGTACTTTTTTTATAGAACTACGTCTTTTTGACTTGTGCTAAGTAACAAATTGTTGTAATTTTTTAATAACTAAAAAGGAGGATAGTATGTATAAAGTTGATGTATTTGGGGACCTGAGAAAGTATACAATTTCTGTTATAAAAAATTGAGGGTAGTATTAAATACTTATAATCTCAAGGTGGTTGCGTCAGGGTAGCCCGCGAAAATCAAATTTTCTTCGGTTTTTTGTAATCATGAAAATCATCAAAACACTCCTTCTAAGTTCATGTAACCCTATTCTATGAACATTTCATGAAAAAGTCATTCAATAAGGTTAAATGGACTTATAGGGTTATATCGATGATTTTCATGATTGTGATTCTGTAACTACATACGTGTTACCGGCGCGACTCATTTTTCATCAACATACAACCTGACAATGACCTGCAAATTGCAAAAAACGTAAGAAAATTTGAATTTCGCGGGCTCCCCTGACGCAACCACCTAAATGACAGAAAAAAAAAACTTTTTGTTTGTAAACAGTAAATGTATTGCCACGTCCCCTCTGACAACCAACTTCAATTCCTGTTTGATTATACAATAATAATAATGTGATAAACGTTTTGTTCCACGCTGCTATTATGGCTACATGTAGTCATCGAAATGGGCTGTGTAGGTATATATTGTATATGACTTTTTTACAAAATAGAAATAGCTAGCGCAACTACTGACCGACTTGGGTTCGAACCCCAATATGAGCAATGTTATTATTGAGTTATTCCATCGGGAAGTCAAAAGAAGCCCTGAGTCTGGATTTGTGCCCGATTAATGTCAATAGGCTCACCCCCTTTAACATGGGACTTAAAAATAACTGGCGAAACGTGAATGTTACATAATATGATAAAAAAAACTGTCCGATCCGAGTTTGTTAGATTTTAGGGAATATGGGCACAAAGTGGTAATATGGACACAAAAATAATGCATTTAAAAATTCATTAATATGTTTACTTTCATGAATATTTTATGTTGGTACTTTCGGATCGGACAGTTATTTTTAAACTTATTGTAAAGGGTGTAAAAAGACTCTTTAACGAAAGCGATAGGCACTGGTTCTCCCCGTCATAGCGATCATTTTTTTGTTCTGGAATGGCCTGGGAACCTTCTAGTTACGGAGATATTGGGGGTCAAAGTTTCAACTATTTCACTATTTTTTTTTTTAAGTACTTGTTTACTAATACGTAAAACGTGATTTTTCACCCCAAAAAAAAGACGTTTCCCAGCAATAAGTTTTGCGTAAAGTTACTTAGTTTGATGTACAGAATGCTTGGTTGACGGCTTCATGAAGAGTCTGTTTACACCCTGTGTACACCGCCTTACCCTTAATTTTGCCACTTAGTAAAACATACATTACCGAACACATAACCGTATCTAAAACCAATATTTCCGTGTACCAGGCATCTCAAATGCAGCAGACGCGAGTGACATCGATCATGACTGAGCCCCAGCGAGCGCTACTGTCCACCATCAGCAGTGGAGTCGAGATCATCAAGCAGACCGAGGAGGGACTCAGCAGGGTACGAAGTCTTCCTAACAAACACTGAATGGCTGCCTTGTTCCTCTAGTGGTAGCAAGCGCGACTGCTGAGTATGAGGTCCTAGGTTCGGTTCCCATGTCGGGCACAGGGTTATTGGGTTTTCCAACAGGAATTTCTCAGTAGCAGCCACGGAGTCTTGATTTGCGCCCGGTTGATGGCGATAGGCTCGCCCCTTATGACATGTGATTTAAACATTACTGGTGAAATGCCAGTAGCGAAGGTTCCATACAACTCGATTCCTACCGGATTCCCTTTGAAAAATGACACAGTCAGCATTTTATCGACAAATAATATAATCACATTAAAAATATGTACTCCGGCTTACCTCTAACCAAAATTGACCCTTCGCTACTGGTGTACTGTTGGGTAAACCTCTGCCTAACCCTTCGGGGATTACAGGCGTCATGTTTTGTTATGTTATATAAATAGCAAAGGGTTCTGTCGCAAATTCTTTTTTTACGGCTCCCAACCTTTTTTCAAGAAACTGGTATCCCTTTCAGTATTGAGTTACCTACTTATTTGTAGAACCTTAGTAAGGCCAAGCAACATTATAGGGTAGTTTTAGACGGTAGTAAGGCATGCGTTTCTTCTTAACCGTTTAGCTACAGAAATGATCTCAGGATCTGCCTTTCACTTTTCGAGTAATTAAATTATACATTAATATTTGAAAAAAGTCTTTTCGCGTGCTTTCTATAGTTAATTCTGCGGGAAAAAAAAATACGAGCGCTGTCTATTTCAGGAGTTGTAAAAAAGGAAACGGTTTCATAATTAGTCCAGAGTCAGATGTCAATTCTATTTTCGATTCACTTCCTTAAAGGCACCGTGGAGCGAACTTGCACTTCAGCGCGGGCTGGATAGTATAAACAATATTTAGAATGTTGTAAAATAGGGCCAAGATAAAAAAAAATAAACTTAATATGCCAGTTTATCGATTTTCAACACTTATCGAAATATAAATGTCTTTACAACAGTTTAAGGGGTGCCTGAAAATGTTTTTTTAATAAAATTTTATCATAATATTTTTTATTTTATTTTTTCAAATGTTTTTTTTTTTAATAAAAAAAACATAATATTAATATAAAATGTATATATATAATGAATAAACGAATTAATTTGCAATAAATATAGGCAATTTAGTATTTTGTTCCAAATACGTCGCTTTCTATGACAAATTACAAAGTAAGACAACTACTCTATTTGCTTAGGTACCAAGGAGATCACGTGTACTTGAACCTTAGTAGTAGGATTTTAACTGTTTTTTTTTCTCGTCAGGCCACGTTACCAGCGCTAGGCCACGACGCGGCCTCAGTGAAGTGGAAGCAAGTGACGATGGACACCAACAAGCAAGTCGTGACGTCACAGATCGCCGCCATGAATGCCGCAACCGCGCAGGTCGTCACTCTTACTTCAGGTAAGAGTGTGAAGGTTTTACAGCTGATAGGTTTCAGCTGGCAGCTGCGAGGGTATGGAGACGTGTCGCACGATCTCAAGCATGTTAAATGTAAGTGCCAGGGCAACCCGCGAAATCAATAAAGTTTATTGTCACAAAGAAACATACATTAGTATACACTGATTAACAAGATGCTAACTACGCTGCAGACGTTTGTATACAGATATTGTGAGCCCTGCCTCAACCTGTATCTTAAGAGACATCGTACAGCTGTAAGGTTACTTAAAAATAGGGATTATACAACTGCAGACTGTGTCAACTTGTGGTTCGTGTTAATAGTCAGATTTCCTTTTAAACATTTTTTTATTATATTTTAAGAAAAAAAAAGTAAAAAATAAAAAAAAAAAACAAGTTTTCTTAGGTTTTTTGCAATTTTCAGGTCCGTGGTAGGTTGTATATTGATTAAAATATAATTTGCGACCGTAACAAATATAGCTTAACAGAGTTATAATCATCGCAAATCTCGGTAAATAAATAAGTGCTACCGAAACCGTTGCATACTACTAACACAAACCACGGGTCGTTCACAGGAACAGACGAAGTAGACCACACAGCCGTGGGCGCCGCCATCACCACGATCACCAGCAACCTGCCGGAGATGACGAAGGGCGTGCAGATGATCGCCGCGCTCATGGACGACGACGACCACGGGGACAAGCTGCTGGACGCCACCAGGAAGCTGTGCTGTGCCTTCACCGACCTGCTGAAGGCGGCGGAGCCGGAGACTAAGGAGGTAAGCGGGACACTTCTGTGTGGAGGAGCTGGACTGGGGACTACTGCCGCCACCACCGTACATGGTGGTGCCGGTGACATGACATACATGCATACACTCACTTCAATAAAAAAATAGTGCGTGGAGTCCCCCCGCGCGGAAGAAGTGAATCTTCATAATGTGACACATTCACTCTCGCTCTGTCTCTTTCTATTCCCCCTCCTCAGAAGCGTTGAACTTTTAACGCAACAGTGCTTTCGTACCCCCTCCATGGTAGCGTTGAGCGTTTAACGCAACCTTGTTGGAAGTCGCATTAGAAGTTTCACTTCAAAAATATAATCTTGTGGTTCGACGATATGTTTGTTCAAATCAAAGAGATTTAGAATTGAATACAATATTCTTTATTATGTACCATAAAAATAACATTCATAAAAAAAATGTTTTTTTTTTTGTTGTTCGGTCCGGCTAATCTCCGAAATTACTGAACCGATTTTGAGGGGACTTTTACTGGCAGAGAGCTGGTGTTATGAGGACTAACTATGGTTACTTTTATTTTAGAAAAAGGATAAGAGTTCCGTGCACAATTGAAATCCTTGAAATTGTTAAAAAAATCCGGTTCAAATAGGGATAATATGCTTATAATAATTTCACGCGGACGGAGGCCGCGGGCACAGCTAGTATAGAAATATCTTCTGGAGATTAACTACACAAACACAGTCTCCACACATAAATATGAGACATTCGTGCTTTAGAAGAAGACGAATGAGTAAGAGAGATGACGCTTCACAAAAATGATCAATTTTTAACCTTTTGACCGCTTGTGTCGCAAAATGCTACACATATTTCCGTGCCCCTACCGCTCGTGTCGTATTTCTGCGATAAAGAAACATGCATTTTTTCGTTCTATTTTCGTCCTATTAACTGCGTGGTACAACTTAAACTATTATTAAATAGAGGTATTATTTACAACAATTATTTAAAATTATGTCTCGTAGCTCTAAGTATTGAAAATGCTTATTTATTGCGAGCAATATTTATTTTATCGATTTGTAGCCGCGCGCTAGGGGCACGGCAATTGATATTTAGCCAAGTGGTCAAAAGGTTAAATCACGCTTTGCCATATTAACGACAGATTACTGTACCTATTTACATAATCTGTACAACATAAACTGACTCTATCTTCATCTATTTCCAGCCTCGCCAGAATCTCCTTAACGCTGCCTCCCGCGTCGGAGAAGCGTCCACAACAGTCCTCTACACCATCGGCGAGGAGACGGAGGAAGACAAGGAGACCCAGGTAAACGACCCCAAGCGAAACCCTAAGAAATCATTCTTGTACAGGAAACTTAACTATTGCTACGACAACTTCTACAAAGTCTTCTTTGGCAAGGAAAAGGGGGATGCTTACGATACAGACTTCGAAAATGTTGATATAGGCAATGGCAAGTCTAAAGATTCTATTGATGATGGAATCTACGAAGATGTCGATACAACACGTAATTGGGGATTAGACGTGATACAGGAAGAGTCTGATAGCGATTATTATAAGAGTATAGATTACTGTAATATACTGTTCAAGAATAAACTGGAACAATCTAACAGCGATAACGATTTTGAAGCGATTGTACAAAACTGTGAAGGGTATCTTGATAGCAGTAATCCTAAGTTGTATCCGAAGACGATTTATGATAAAATTTATAACTTTAAAAAGGATTTCTCTAATCATGATTACGCTAACGTTAATTACGATAACGTTAAAAGTAATATTGATAAATCTAACTTGAATAACGAGAAATCGAATATTAATATCGATAAAACTAACTATGACAACGGAAATATAGACTTAAACAGACGCACTAAAAACGATATACTCCGCGAACAGTTCTTCCGATCAGACAACATCGATAAAAATGACATTAACGATAAATTCAATCGATTTAACGGCAAGAAGATTGAATGCCACAGCATAGTCAATGACATCACTAAATCAGGCCCTGATGTCAAAGTATCAGGCTCTCTAAACATGAAATTGCTGAACCCAGAACGATACAACCGCGTTCTAACGACAACAGAAACGTTCATGGAGACAGCCGAAGCGAGTTTCACTAAAAACCAAATTTCGAAACTACGACATGATGGCTTTGAGAATTTCGTCAAAAAAAGCGAAAGATACTATACTAGCGAGACGGAGGATAAACATACGGAAGTCTTAAACAATACTACTGAACCTAAAGGCAAAACGGAGATTAGGATATTTTATAACCCAACTTTTAAGACTACACGCGATAATAAACGCGGTTTTTGTCAGTTTTGTAAGAGGAAATGCCCTAGAACGGCAGAAAAGTGCTGTCCTAAGTGTGAATGTTTGGAGCTAGAGCTTGCCACGATATGGAAAGATAACTGGTTGAATATTTTGTGTTTGCTGTCGATTATCTTTATGTTGCTAGCGCTCCTGGTTCAGTGTTTCATGCCTGCAGATGTGTGTGGGGGAGGTAACAGCACGGAAGCTGGGGAGAAGTGCTTTGATATGATTTGAAATGGGGTGTGGAGGGGATACAGTAAAAGAGTGGGGGGAAACGGTGTTTATTTTTTTTTTTCAAAAATATAAAGTTTTGATATACCTGTTAGCACAGAAATATGCCCAATGTTTGATATTTATGCAAAAAAAAAAAAAAATCGAATATTTAATTCATTAGATGTGCTCTTACCGTACTTAGGTCGCGTAAAGGGAACGATAGGTGCGATTTTCAGTATGCCTGAAGACAATACTATTCAATATGGAAGTGGAAATTATGGATTTCCTACTCCTCCGCTATTCTTTTCTGATTCATTTCGTTGCGGGATCCAAGACAAGAATAAATAAATAAATAATGACCGTTAAAATGTCTTCATTTTCCCGGCGCTTTTCAGTCTCCACTGATTCTGGGTCACAGGAGTTACAGTGGCTTGGGAATAGTGTGGAGGGCTTGTCACAAAAAAAAAACTATTTAACAATTTTCACTGTTAATCAAACAAAAACGTTTTCATTAGACGCATGGGTATCTTAAGATTTTAACTTTTTTGGAAAAAAAAGGTGTGTGGGTTTTTGGTGGCTTATTCCTATGGTGTAGGATAGAGACTTATAATATTACTAGCTGACCTGTGTGTGGTGTGAAATATACTTTACGGCCTATTCTCATACTACCAAATATACATAAAAAAATTGATTAAAATCGGTCGAGCCGTTTCGGCCGAGTGCGACCACAAACACCGTTATATTTTTATATATAAGATTATCTGATTTTCATTGAAAGTACCCAGTGTGGCATTGAGTTATTAATATCCTCAGTGTATGCAAAAACAGGCCAAGTGCGTGTCGGAGTCGCGCACGAAGTGTTCCGTACCATCGAAGTAGGGGGGCCGCCCTACTACGATGTAATTGTATGTAACTATACGATGTAATTTCAACCGTCTACTATTACGGATCATTAGATACAGCCCACTGACAGACGGACGGACGGATGTACAGCGAGGCTTAGTAATAGGTCATAGCGTCCCGTTGCTTAACCCTTCGGGCACGGAACCCTAAAAACGCTCTCTTTGAGAATCTCACTAAAGGATCTTCATTATGATTATGAAATTTGTAAAAAGTCTAACAAAGTAAAATTAATGACGACCTGTATAGCTCTGTCTCTTTCCCACACTGGAATTACTCCTGCTTTAAGACGTCATAGTATCCCCCTGGTGAAATATGGGTGTTCTTCTGCCTGACTCTTTGGGAGAAGAGGCGTGATGTTGTTTCGTACACAGGGCTCTCAGAAATATTTGTAGAACTTTAAATCCAACATTGACTTTTATTGAAAAGTATCCTGAAATATGGTGTTTGTCAAAATATGGTACCAGTTACGCGTTTAGATATATCTATAAAAAAAAAGTATGCCTTTAAAGTATTCAAAAATATATAAGTATTACATTTAACTAAAGTATTCCTCTTGTTCTGCCTCTCTATATAGGCATTATTTACTTAATATCTTAATATAAAAAAGCACGGTGTTCTTCTATAGTATTTAAAAATCGTCTTTTTCCTTTAATTTCATATTTTCTTGTTGGGTAAGAGTTAATTATCAAAATTATAAAGACAAATGAGCAAGGGAAAAGACTGCACTATGACATTTTTATTAGTATGTAAGGTTATGTAGTTTTTGGGAGTATATGATTCACATAAATTACTTTAAGAGGTCAGGAATGAACAAAAGCAAGAAAAAAATCAACGGGTTGCACTCCGGGAGTGCCGGCAGAAGTGAAATCTTGAAAAACGCCATCTAGCTTAAACTACACGCACACGCGCCGCCGATTCGATCTGACGATCTGACGCGAGTTTAATAGTTTTTACCCATCCCAAAAAGTGCAAAACGCCGCTAAATAAGTTTTCACTTCAAAAATTGTTTTGATCCCGATTAGTTGTCAAAACATGGCTAAGAATCATATAAACGTATTAAAAAAAAACTCTTAGAATAACGAATTCAAAATATGTGAATCACATACTCTGGTCTGGTTCCACAATAAGAAGTTAACGTACTAACTACCAGTTAGTGGCACTTAATCTTTAGTTTGGTAGGCTGTTGGTTAGTAAAGTGTGTAGCTTAGTCGTGGCTGTCGACACTTGAGACGCCTTTATAGTCGATTTGAACAGTTCAGTAAAAACGTAATGCACTAACTTCAATGTTAGTCTTTTAGGTTTTATTTTGTAGGTTTTTGTGGAGCTGGACAGCTAGGAGAAGACCAGGACGAGGGGAATGGGGTATACTCGCTTATGGTACTTAATTCTTATTGCAATTATTATCGACTGCCTCGTTGGTTACGACTGCTTAGCAGGGGGGTGGGTTCGATTCCCAGATTGGGCAGAGATATTTGGGTTTTCCATCAGGAATTTGTCAGTAGCAAGTCACGGAGTCCGGCTGATGGCAATAGCTTCGTCCCCTATTACACGGGACTTTAACGGGCGACATGTGGGTGGACTATTAAGATGCACCTCTGCCTAATCCTTCGGGGATTGCAGGCGTTATGTTATAATTATTATGTTTTAATCAGTCCTTGGATGCTAGTCAAAACGTCATCACAATTTTTCATACAGACTACAAAAATTACCGATTTTTTTAAAATATCCAATCTTCTGTGTATAATTTTCGAAAGAAATATATTCTAGTCTAATTGCAGCTGAAAATGAGTAATTATTAGGAGTTTATTTCACGTAAACCATTAGCGACCATTATTAATATAGGTTAGTTCAATTAAATTTGTTGATAAAAAAATAAAATATAATTTACTAGCGGACGTCACGCGGTTTTACCCGCGTAGTTCCCGTTCCCGTGGGAGTATGGGGATAAAATATAGCCTATGTTACTCGCTGATAATGTAGCTATCCATTGCTGAAAGAATTTTTCATATCGGTCCAATAGTTTTCAAGTTTATTCGTTACGTACAAAAATACAAATCTTTCTTCTTATTAAATAAATATTAGTATAGATATAGAAAAGTTCTAGCCGCTCTCACATGCCTGCCTCACAGTTCAGGTTTCGGAGAAATTAAAAATGTCTAGTCAGATCCAGATTCATTGGTCGCTAGTGTAGTTACCATCTCAAACACCGACGTTATTTGCCAATGAGGGCCTATCGCGCATGAATTCGCCGCTAGAGGCGTTCGTGTAGAGTAAGGTCTTTCGAAATGTCAGATGTCATAGAGTTTTCGTGCGTTGCGTGCTTTTTTATCACGTATTTTAACCAATATTCATGATTCTGGTCTAGATTGAGCCATTCCTGATTATTTATGACTTGAAGATTTAAAGTAGCAACTTAGGATCTTATTTGTTAGTACTTGGAGGTAGAATGATTTTTAAATGTTTCATGCTTGTTAATGTTAGGGAGAATATTTGTAAATATGTATCTAAAGTTTACACTAAGTTGATATACGAAAAGAAATAAACTTTTCTTTATAAAGTTATTTGTACTTTAAAGTATAAAATAGAATTAATGACAGGACCTTACTCGGCAGTGGCGCCATCTGGTGAGCTTAAAAACGATAGCTCCCATTAGAAGTCATTATATAATTTTAATATCACAATCTTGCCATCACAAAGACATAAGCGAGTTATAGCAGCCCTATTTAGAGCGTCTATATACAATGGTTGACTAGATGCTAGAATAAAACATGGAGCGCCTATTTGACCTCCGCAAACCAGTTGGTACAAGAGTAGAGGAAGACCAAAGAAACGATGGATGGACTGTGTGAAGGATGATATGGCTAGAAAGGAGGTGTCTGCTGAGATGACGAGTAATAGAGAAGTATGGAAGAAGAAGACATTCTGCGCCGACCGCAAATGTATTGGGACCTGGGCAAGAGAACCAAGTTACTCGGGAACACTTCTGACTGAATCAGTACCAGTAACAGATAACAAACACTGACTTTATTAGTCCTTCAAAAAGTTCATGTGCGTAGTACGCTGCTTGTTTGTATGACTTAATGTATGTACGTGGACTAAGTGAGAGGGAAGACGGCTTGTAGAAACGAGGTGTAAACGTACCCTTCACGAAGCCGTCAACCAAGCGTTCTGTTCATCAAACTAAGTAATTCGACGCAAAAATGATTTCTGGGAAACGATTTTTTTTTGGGGTGAAAAATTACGTTTTATGGTAGGATTCTAAAGGGTGTAAACAGACTCTTAACGAAGCCGAAAGGCACTTGTTCTATCCGTCATTGCGATAATTTTTTTGTTCTGCACCATACCTGGGAACCTTCTAGTTACGGAGATATTGGAGCTCAAAGTTCCAACGTTTTCACAAGTTTTTTTTAAATACATGTTTTTAACGAAGATTTTTACTTTAAACACCTCCAGGACCCCTTACTATTCAATCCATCCATCAGCACAATGTTTTGAGCGCGTTACATTGAGTCCTACTGTAAAACGTGATTTTTCAGCCCAAAAAAAAAAGTCGTTTCCCAGCACTAATTTTTGCGTAAAGTTACTTGGTTTGATGTACTTAATGCTTGGTTGACGGCTTCGTGAAGAGTCTGTTTACACCTTGTATGTTGCGCACTCAAAATACTGTGCTGTTGGATGCATTGAATAATACGGGGTTAAAAGGGTATTTAATGTAAAGTTATGATGTTAAAAACTTGTATTTTAAAAAAAAACTTGTGAAACTTGAACCCGCAAGACGGTTCCCAGGTATAGACTAGAAGAAAATAAATGATCACAATGACGGGGAGAACAAGTGCCTTTCGACTTCGTTAAGGGTACTTTTACACCCATTTTTGTTTCTGCCGGCACCTGGAGAAAAGGCATGAATTTAAGTTTGGTGAAGAATCACAGCTTGCTTAAGAGGCAAAGTTGGTAATATTCTAGTTTTTTTTGTGCAAGTCCATCATGAACCATTGTGTAAAGAAGCGCCATAAATTACGTTATTTTTGTGTTTTTAGTTATTTTTTGTTAACAATCATCTTAATGCTTACTAATCTAGTCTTTACTTTTTTCTCTTTTTAACCGACTTCTAAAAAAGAAGGAGGTTATGTATTCGTTATTAAAAGCATTAAGGTAATTGGCGGCTAGGTCGACTTAACCTGCTAACTTATTAAGTTGAACGTAAATGTGAGCCGACCCTATTTATTTTTGTTAATGTTTGGCAGCTAATTTATAATTTATTCAATTTCTAATGTCTTATAAGTACATGTTTTTTGGTTTTACAGGTACACATTGTCGAATGATTGAAAATATAAAATTATTTATGATTTGATTCTTCAGCAGAAATTCTGAAACAAGAATTATTTGCGTTCTTGTACGAATCAATTAATCGAGAATGTGTATGTGTTAAATCTGTTAGTGATGTCCATGTATGTGTCCTTTTTGCATTGCTAAATAATCATATTACATATATATACAAATAATATATTAAAATTATAAATACATATTACTAATACGTGGCTAATAGAAATAATTCGAGTGAAGGAATTATATGTATAACTGGCGAAACTTGGGTGCACTATAAGGTACACGTCTGCCTAACCCTTCGGAGATTACAGACTTGATGGCGTTGTAAAAAAAAAGGTATTAAATACGGTAAACATAGTAACTTCAGTATTCCGTCACATGTTTCGTTTCCTTTTGAACGCCATTGTCACATACATGACAAGCGAGTGAGTGCCCTGTACGCAAAACGACACAAATATGTGACAATATGGAAGGTTGTAGCTTGAGGTGGAGGGCACGCGCGTGCGTTTATGCTCTGGCGTTCAAAGGGGCAAATGCTACAGAATGTAATACTATTTCGATATCAATCAATAGTATAAATAGTTACATATTTATTCGATGCAAAAAGACTCACGTATGCATAGACTCAAGACACTGCCATCTCCAAATTCAAACATACAAATTGCAATTTTATATGAGAACAGAGGTTTATTTTTAATTTTATTTTTTTGCCATTTATTGTTTTAATGCTTTGCGAGATTCGAGTTTCATGAAAAAACGGCAAAACCAATCATTTACTGAATAATTACGATTCTTTTCTTAAAAACATTGGATGCTACTTAATTTTTTGGGTTACGACGAGACATTTCGCTTTTATTTGTTTGACTGTCCAAAATCTTTTACTTAAAATTCTTGCTCGAATCTCGTCAGCAATTTTGCCATAGTTATTTTTTATAATAATTTAAATACACATAGGAGCAGAACAATTGTACCAGTATTTAGCAAGTAATCCTTTTCTTTAAAATATTTTACTATATCATTTCAATCTCAGAACATTTACTTAAATATTAATTAAAGTTAATTATGCTCTTTATTATTTTCGATGCTTTTTTTTTTAATCAAGAATAACATATCATATCAAATCTTCTAATAAATGCTGGTCCAATTCCTCTGCTTTCCACTGTATGGTTGTGGTTCTTAGACTTACACTGCCATGAAGTTATTTTTGGTTAATACATTTGCTTACAAAAAACAATTGTTTTATTTATAACTAACTGTCTATGAAAGTAAATGTATTTAGCAAAAATAACTTACTAATAAACCCCCCCCCTGTATATTGACGGAATAATATCATGCTGTATATAGTCGGTTAAAGAAAAAAAACTGAACTAGCGTGGTGATCGATGCTCGTTCCGTCTTTGTATGACGAGAGTCTTCTGTCCAGCTGTGGCATATATAGTCACATACATCCTTAATATTAATAATCCTAACGTGGTTAAATGTTCTCAAGTTCTCATTCATGACGCAATAAAGGCATTCAGCTAAACGTTGTAATATAAAAAAGTAAATATTAAAAGAACATATCGGCAATAACCTTGTAACGTGGAATTTAAAAATACGTAACTGGTGAAATGCGGGTGTGATTATACATCTTTGCCTATCCCTTATAGGAAACAAATTGCATTCAACAAACATAAAATCGGCGCCATACAAGCACATGTCACGTTCGATACTTTAGGAAGTAATACCACACATTGTCAAGAGATGGCGTTGTTTTATAAAAATAAACGAGCGTGACCTAGATAGCCGAGCAGACAGATGGCTGTTTTTTCAAACGAGTATCGTGTGCTCGATGTCTGGGTGGAGACTTATGTGTGGCCGGGTTGTCGACAGGGAAATATGTTGTATGAGAGAAATATATTATTGTGAATGATTTTTTTTTTAAGTTTGACAATTTTGATGGTTTCGTTTGTTATGGTTGAAATCATAGAGAGATATGATTGTGTTTTTAACGATAAGAGAACCGTACAATCATTATTTTAAGTAAATGATAAATTAGGGCGAAAATATAACTGGCGAAATATAGGTACAACTCTGCCTCACCCTTTAGGTACAACAGGCGTGATTTTATTTTATTTAGTTGAGACGCGGTGTAAAATTATGGTAGTCAAAATTGAGTTTTGTCTCTATCGTATAACCTGGTGTCAGAGTTTTTTTATGTCGCTCATGGGCCTCTGACTTGGCTTTACTTGCCATCGAGAAATATCTCTCAGGCATGCTGGTTTCCTTATATGTATATATATATATATAGTTAAAACCAGCTCTTTCAGTGTCTCATTGGCTCTATCCACCAGACAAATTAATTTACTTAGCCAAAAAAATTACTTATTGTACTTATTCAGAATGGTACTGAATTTATTGAACCGTTTCTTATTCAGAAGTGTGTATGAGGTATTTGGAAAACGGTGGTTCAGCTAAATATATTATAAAGATAATAATTTTACAGTAAAACATTCTAAAAATCGGTCATATATGTCATGATTGCCGGATACAAACATTACATCACAAGTGTATTTACGACGGCGACAGTTTTAAGCGAACACGTCGTAACGTGAACATGTATACATTATGTTCGCTTGCGTATCATTTCTTAAATAGAATATTTCTTAAGACATGTTTGGATACTGAAAACGTATGTCGGTAAAACCGGCTACACTACCTCTTCTTATGTTTGCTTACTTTATTATGAAAACTGGTCATCTTGTCTTAATCTTAATATATATAAATTACGCGTCACGTTGTTTGTCCGCGATGGACTCCTAAACTACTTAACCGATTTTAATCAAAATTGTACACCATGTGTAGTTTGATCCAACTTGAAAGATAGGATAGCTTACATCTCAATTTATAGTCGCAATATTATTTAATTGCATTATGTGACGCAGACGAAGTTGCGCGGGTCAGCTAGTAGTCTATAATTATGAACTATAGAAAGATGAAAGTGTGATTGTATTCACCTTATATCAAGAACTGCAACAACGTCAAGCAGAAGGTGCACACTCGCAATAGTCTTTTACAGCGACTAGTATCATCCAAGTGGGGCGCTTCGCCTGACGTCATACGGAATACTGGGCTAGTTTTGGTTTGTGCCGGTCGGCTAATACAGTTCGGCATTTATCGCCACTAAATTATGTTCGGGTGTTGACCCGACACAATATTCGAGTTCGACACAGTTCGGCTTTTTTCCGAATGCGTCGAAGCCCAGATGTGTCGACTCTGGCACAATTTTTTAAAAAATCTTGAGGGGCAGTTAGCTTCAACTTCCTTTACCATTGACAAACCTTTGGAAAATTATTAAAAACCATGCTGTAACAAAGATTTTCTCCCACAGGATATCCTCCTCTCCCTAGCGAAGGCAGTAGCCAACACCACAGCCGCGCTCGTCCTGAAAGCCAAGAACGTGGCCGCGCAGTGCCGAGACGACCAGCCTCTGCAAAACACTATCATCTCCGCCGCCACGCACTGCGCCCTCGCTACCAGCCAGCTTGTCGCTTGCGCCAAGGTAATAATCTATTATTGATATTGGTTTAAGAACTTCTGAGAAAATTGTGGACATAATACATACCTACAGATTCAATACAGTATACTGTTTTAAGCTTTCACGGTTTTAAAATTAACTGATACTGTCACTTACGGGAGACGGGTGTCAAAAACAGTCGGCATCGTAATAATGATTCCACAAAACCTGGTGATACTGCAAGTGTGTTGCCGTGACTTAGTGTCGAGTTCCAGTACTGCGCTTAGCTTCGTTAAGGGTAGTTTTACATCCATTACTTATAATGTTGACAGAAAATGTAATGTAATAAATGTATGGGACAGCTGTTACTTTTCCCAATTACCCAACCTTTTTTTTTCGGATGGGAAATCATCAAATGACTTCTCCCGCTCTGGGAGTCAGAACAAGTGTGACACTTCCTTCCGCCCCGAAGGGAGTGTCAGACTTGTTCTGACTAAAACCCATCCATGTTCCTTCCTTGCTCTTTATGTTCCAGGGCCGCGGTATCTCTTTCGAGCAGTCCCGCAGCCCTGGGCCAATTACATACCCTTAAAATGATCACACTTTTGTGTGTGCACAAATCATCTCAGACTAATATAGCGTAGAATCTTTATATTCAGATTGGCCTTCCATTGCATACAGGAGAGTTATGTTTGTGTGGTACAGGTGGTAGCCCCGACGCTGCACAACCCGGCGTGCCGCCAGCAGCTGTCGGCGGCGGCGCGGCAGGTGGCGCAGGCGGTGGCGCGCCTGGTGCAGGCGTGCGGCGCCGTGCCCGCCAGCGCCGCGCCCGGCGTGGAGCCGCTCACGCAGGCCGCGCACCGGGTCACCGAGGAGCTGGAGAGGCTGCTAGCGCACTGTGATTTGGGTGAGTAGCTACATTCATGATTTTGCCGACATCGAAAGCTTTTCGCTCCGACAAAAAATCCTCTCAATTAATGAGAGAAAAAGACAGCTTCCGTCGGTATGTTTTCACGGAGTTTATTGATTACGATTTTGATTTCGCGATGTAATCCCGTCCAAAATACCTCAGTGCCTCAAAAGTAGGTATAACCAATGTGTGATATGTGTGGTACTTATGGATCTGAAACGTAGCCTACGTTTTCAGATCCATAAGTCATTACAATAGGTTTTATACAGAAGCTCAAAGTCGCTCAGCGGGCTATGGGGAGAGCTATGCTCGGCGTTTCTCTACGTGATAGATTCAGAAATGAGGAAATCCGTAGAAGAACCAAGGTCGACATAGCCTAGCAGGTTAGCAAGCTGAAGTGGCAATAGGCAGGCCACATAGCGCGAAGATCGGACGGCCGATGGAGCAAACTGATACTGGAGTGGAGACCACGCATTGGAAAGCGCAGCGTGGGACGGCCACCTGCCAGATGGACCGACGAGCTTGTCAAAACTGCAGGGAGGCGCTGGATGCAGGTGGCATTGGACCGGACACGTTGGAAATCTATTGGGGAGGGCTATGTTCAGCAGTGGACAGCAACGGGCTGATATGATGATGATGATGATGCTTATTGATTTCGATAGACTGACTGCATAGACGAGAAGAAAGAATTACCCTAATGAAGAAGATAAGATAATATTAGATAAAAGATGTTGCCTATGGCACTGAAACGCAAACTTATGGACATATATTCTCCCCGTCTTAACCTATGGTGCAAACTTGGTCTTTGACTAACATCCAGAAGTCCAAACTCAAAGTTTGCCAACGAGCAATGGAGCGCATTTTACTAGGTGTTAAATAAACGGGTCGTGTTCGAAACACAATACTGCGCTCCAAAACAAATATAGCTGACGTGGCTCAAAGGGCTGCCCAACTCAAACGGGACTGGGCAGGTCATGTCTGCCGCATGCCGGACAAACTGGGCCAAAATAGTTGGGCACTGGTACCCTGACACAGTGAGGCGGGATCGCGGCAGGCAAGGAAGGAGATGGCTAGAATTGGAAGGAGTGGAGGGAGGCCTTTGCCCAGGAGTGGCATAGAGCAAGCTAGGGAAAGAAAAAGAAATATGTTTGATAACGATGAAGATTTGTGTTTTTATATTATATGTTTTCATATTTGTTGTTTCACAGACCGTCGCGCCCAACAGCCCACAGTAACAGAACGCTCAGTGGAAACCGTGATGTCTGCTAGTGAACGTGTGGTAGCTTCCGGAGACCCGGCCGACATGGTGCGGCATGCTAGGCTGCTGGGACAGGCCACTGCTCACCTCATCACTAACATTAAGGTACGTGCATTGGGCAGACAGCCCAGTTATTGTCTGTTGAACACGAGATCTGGTTATCTTTCTTACACATCCCGAACATCAGGTTTCTATTAAAGGATTCATTGATTAATTTGATTCTTTAAAAGCGTAGTGGCCCCGCTGCCATTCCAGTTTACTTAATTTTTTTTATAGATGACTGATTCCTTTTGAGTCTGATATAGAAAAACTCAAATTTAAATGGCCACTTTGTTGAGAAGTAGTAGCTGAACAGTTATAAACTGTAATGTGTTATTGTCCTCTTGTCACACACATAACGCACTGCCACCCCTGTATACGTGCACAGACGGAGGCGGAGGCGGCAGCCCACGACTCAGCTCGCAAGCTGCTGGCGGCTGCCAAGCTGCTGGCGGACGCCACGGCGCGCATGGTGGAGGCCGCCAGGCAGTGCGCCTCCGAGCCACAGGTACGGGGAACACCCTTTATGGCAGAACTTTTTGTCATTATAATTTTGCATAACAGCGGATAGCATAAACTTCATTTCACAGAAAATCGTTTGACAAACACTCATTTAACATACATTCAAAATTCATAATTTTGTAAGTCAGAATCATCTTTAGGCATACATTTCGTATCCATAAGAATTCAAAAGGAGAACCGCCATATCGCAGAAAGTTCACAGTCAGTTTTGGCATACATTCCATATCAATAGTCATTAAAAGTCAGAACTATCATAAAAGTATCATTACAGTTAAAATCCTCTATTGGCATTTCATTTCCATAATAATTCATCTATCAGATCACAGAAAATTCATAGTTAGACTAATTGTGTATTTCTTACCTGTAAAAAACATGCAAACAAGCATACACTATGCATGCAGCAACATTGCAGTATGTAGCATGCAAGCTCGCATGCAACATGCAGGCATGGTTTCTGTTACGGCTCCGGCGGTCCCACGCGAGCTCATCCGAGTAGAACCACCTGCTCCTCAGCTCGCAGGCCGCCTCGCCCCTCTGCCCCTAAGCGGGCTTAAATTACACTCTAGGAGTAGGGCAGATAAGTCTATGTTGAGTTGGTTTTACAGCGATTCGTTTCTGTCTCTAAGTTTTGTAGCACAACATATTGACTTTCTAAGACAGTATTTCAATTATAATTTAACGTAATAAATGCTAATTTATAGAAATGTCAACATGCCTAGTAAAATTATTCATCTCCATAGTATGCAAAGTGAAATTGTACCAAATAATCGTCGCTCTTAATAAACATTATGCTAAATAAATTATGCTAAATTTTAACTTAACCAAAGGTAATTATGCCAAATAAAATTCTGCCATCTTAAAACCCAAATAAATTTTGGCACGTCAAGTTTCTGCCAGATAGACATATATAGTATTGAAACGACAGTTTTATAAAATTGAACATAACTGAAACTTACATCAGTAAGTGATGATACAGATTACAGACTATATTTCAATTACATTGATCACTTATTTAAAAAAATAATTATTACAAGAAATTCATCAATATCTTATTTGAATCTCCTGCAAAAATCGGAATATATCTGAACAAGTTGGAAACTGCTATCCATTAGTGTTCCTAATGTTAGCATTGCATGTAATAATTTTGTCTGTTATTGCTGTACAGGATCGCGAGAAACAAGAAGCGCTCCGCAAGGCGGCGGAGGAACTGCGCTACATCACCGTGGACTACGCGCAGGGACAGGACATCGTGGGCTCACAAGTCGCCAGACTACAGGTAACGTACATCATCATGAACTTCAGCCCTTGTTCCATGTTACTTGGAGTCAGCGCAACACGGTAAAACGGACCCTATTACTAAGACTCCGCTGTCCGTCTGTCTGTCTGTCCATCTGTCACCATGCAGTATCTAATCGTGATAGATAGACAGTTGAATTTTTCACAGATGATGTATTTCTGTTGCCGCTATAACAACAAATAATAAAAATATAAATTATTTAATAATGAAAGGGGCTCCCATATGAGAAACTTGTATTTTTCGGTTTATAATACCTTCGTGCGCAAGTCCGACTCGCACTTGGCCAGTTTTTTTTTAAATAAAACTTCTTTAGGCGCGACTAGGGAGTAACTCAGATTTTTTTTCTGACGGAAGTAACGCTTACTATAGTCTGTGTAGTTTCCGCCATTTAAAATTAATAATTCTGATTGGTCGTAAGTATATGTCATAAATACTCCACGCTTCTTGACTTATACGCCAGCTAGTGGCAAATATCATAATCAATTAGGATTATTTATTTCCAAATTTTCAAACGGATCAATTGTGAATAGCAAAGTGAATGAAAAATTCAACAGTTTTAAAAACATTATTTTAAATTGCAAAATTTTTTGAAAATCTCTAAATATACTTGTTTATTTATTACTTTTAAAATAAGTAAATTAATAATAAATTTTCTGACGATTGCGACATTCTATAATATTCAATAACAAGATAATATTGACATGTGCTGATCTAACCTTCAATTTGCTACTCTCAATTATTTTATTTAACAAATGAAAATATTTATAAAATATGAAAGTGATATTAATGAATTTTAAATAGAATATAAAATGAAATAGTGAATATTAAATGAAATGGCAGAGTCCCAGGAACATTTTACTCTTTCGTCAATAAATAATAATAAAAGAAAAAGAAGTTTTACTTCAATCGCGCGTAAAGGTTACACGCACACATTTTTTTTTTCTATTCTCCCCTATCAACTGTCACGTTAACATTTACTGCTTATTTTTTCCATATCATTCCTCGCACAATCCATCCATCGTTTCCTTGGTCTTACTCTCCCTCTCCATCCATCAACATTTATTACTACTGGTAACATACACTTCACTATTTTTATTTTACTAACTGTTGTCGGTAGTGATATCAGTATTTTCGGCATTTGGGCAAAATTTGTGGTCGCAATTTTTTTTTTGGTATTTTTATCCACAATTGAGATTATGTAACAATAAAAAATGTTAGGTAGTAAATGAGTAACATCAGTATGATTCAGTACGTTAGTCATAGATCAAAAATCAAAGAAATACAAAGAATTTTGTACGTTTTCAAGTCGCGATCTCAATCAAACAGCTGGTAGCGTAAGGTTGACTGTCAGCTGGTTACTATTGTACTTATCTTCTTGCTCTTTTTATTTGCTATGTATATTTTTTTTGATAGCCTACTTTGTGTCCCGCTGCTGGGCAAAGGCCTCCCCTTTCTCCCTCCAAACCTATCTGTTCTGTGCGGTTTCTGGCCACGTTCGCCACGCGAACATGACCAGATCGTCACACCACCTACACCGAGGTCGACCTCGTCGGCGATGTCCCCCCTCAGGCGTCCAGTGAGTGACGATGTGCCCACCACTCCGGGTGTATCCGTGCGACATGGCCAGACCACTCCCACTTCAGCTTGGCTGTTTTAACTTTTGCTATGTATATTAAACTAATATTCACGTTGTCTCTGCAGGAGAGCGCCCGCCAAGCCGCTTCAAGCGCTACGCAGCTCATCACTTCAGCCCACAACGCTACTCAGTTCAACACCAACAAGTATACACAGGTATGTTTACTTCTATTTATAGATTTTCATTAACAGTTATTTTGAGTAGAAATACTATGAAGTAAAGTTAAAAAGATTGTCAGTAACATCCTCATCATCAAGCAATTCGCCATTAACACATTAACTGTCAGTTACTGAACAGATAGTGAGTCTGTGAGGCACCGGCTCCTGACAGACTCACTATCTGTTCAGGCCATGTCAGGCACCGATGACTGACACCGAAGCATCAAATTCAGCTGACCGCAGTGCGCCACCTGGCACGTAGTTTTTTTTTACCGTTTTTTTATCCAAATAAAGAAAAGGGAACACATTTTATACATAACTATTCAGTATAAACCAAGAATCAATACATAAGAAACGAAATTTGGATAGTACAGAAAATATACCTTGGCAGTTAACGTGTTAAAATTCAGGATGTGCCCCTCTACCTCTGCAGGATATGCCCCACCTCCTTTCATGCCCTGCATAGCCACCTGCACATTCCAGGATTTAAACGAAACCAACGACAGAGCTGTGCAGGTGGCATTAAACTGGTCGGGTATTATTTGAGTCTATCGACACGCAAAGAAGATTAAAATTCGAGAAAAAAAACAGACCAAACCAGATTGCCTCGCTTTTCTAGTCGTCAAGTTCAATTTGTGAACGTTGGATCAGGGTTTCTATATCCAAGTAGGGCAAAGTGTTATTTTGCAATTACAAACATGACAGTACCAGTAATTTGTGACCAGTTGCAAATAAGTGGCAAATAAGCTCGCTAACGGAAAGAAAACATATTTCATACGGTTGTTATTGTGATGAAAGTTTGTGTAAACAAAAAAAAATCCTTGGAAAAGTTGTGTGCTTCTATAAGCCTCTACTTTATCTTTACATTATACAAATAAATAAAACTGAAGTGTCGTATTACAATTTCAAAATAACAGCTTTTTACTGAATGTATTCATATATTCAGTACTTGAAAACAAAAACACATTTTATTTTTGTCTGTCTGTTTGTTTCGGCTTATCACCGAGACGGTGGGACCGATTTTAACGAGACTTTTACTGGCAGATAACTGATATTACAAGGTCTAACTTAGGCTACTTTTATTTTAAAATAATAATTAGGGTTCCCTGCAAAAAAATGAATACCCTTTAACAAAATCCTATTCAAAAAGGAAGTAATATTTTTTTATAATAATTTCACATGAACAAGCAAACAAGGTCGCGGGCATCAGCTAGTTAATAATACAATTAATACTCAAAAGTGAATACAATTAATCTTGCCCCCAGGAAACCCTGATCGAGGAGTGCAAGTCCCTCTCAGAGCAGATCCCGCGCGTGGTGGACGCCGTGCAGGTGTCCAGCGTGCGGCCGGGTGAGGCCGCCGCTCAGCTTGATCTTATATCTGCGTCGGAGGCTTTCTTACAGGTTCGTACCTAGGCATTAGCCCGGTCAAAATAGACATTGACCCTTGCATAAATTCCCAAGAAGCTAAAAATTGACATTAATGTTAGGGATACCATTGTAATGAAATTGTGAAAAGTCCCCATCGATCCCATGTCTGCAAAAAGTGTTATGCGAAGTCGAAGTTCGGAAAAATGCGATTTTTGTTTTTTTTTTCGAAATGGTTAGTTTTATGAGAAAAAATTGTTCAGACAAAAATTGTAGATCATTCAAATTATCTACAAAAAATGTTCTGACACTTTTTTCCCTAAGACTTACCATTTCTAAAACGAAGCGATCTAAATTTTCTTTAAATTGTATTATACTTTTGACGTGACAACGTCTTATAAATTGGTTTGCCGGGTGACACTTCAAGAAACTGCGTTACGCTCCGCTCACGTTATGCGCTCACAATGAGAGCGAGTGAGAGGCACGCTAGCCCGCCTAAGAGCGAGAGAGACAGACATAAAAAGTGAAAGGCACTTTGTTAATATGAAATTCAGTGTGAGATTCTTTGTATAAATTAATGTTTTAAATATAATTCTTTGTATAAATAAATGTTTTAAATTGTTACTATTATTTCATCCTTCTTCCTACTATACGAATGAATATTCACATTAAAATTATTTTACCACTCAAAGTCGTTGTCACGTAAAACTTTCGCCCGTATACCGACTTTACAGGCAACCAATTTTTTTTATTACTAGTTGTACTATTTTTATGTCTATTTTGACCGGACTACATATAATGACAGGGATATTGATTACCAACTTAAATAGTCACTATGAAATGGCTACAAATCACCATATGTTCTGTATGTCTGTATGATTGAAAAGAGTGTCCATGGAGTTTCTTGCCCATTCTTCTCCATAGAGATCTACGCTTTGGAATGGGCAACTACAGTACTTTCACAAGTTATTATGCCTTGTGTCTGTGACTGTAGCTTAGCCTTATTTGTTTTTCTGACATTCAAAAGTGCCTGTAATGGTCTAATTGAAATAAATGCTTTTGAGTTTGAGTTTGAGTTTGAGTTTGTATTAATTTGCTTAGATGTTAATTTCCCTGACAGTAGTTTGTTTTATCGATATTATTTTTAACCGTTTTTTTTTTATCTTATTGCCCATTATGTGTCATTAGAATTATGAAAATCACATCAAATATCAAGTAATGGAAAATGGCGTTCCTCAAATAGTCTCGTAATCCTCTTGTTATTTGTTGTAGCCTTCCGGCCACGTGGTGGCAGCCTCCCGCGGCGCGCTGCCCACGCTGCAGGACGCGCCGGCCGCGCGCCAGCTGGCCGACACCACGCACGCCTTCAGCTCCAGCTGTGCCGAGCTCAGGTAACGTGGGCTGCGGGACTGTTCGAAAGAGATATCGCGGCCCTGGAAAACAAAGGGCAAGGAAGGCACATGGATAGGTTTTAGTCAGTGCAACTCACACTCGCTTCCGCTCTGCCCGGAGCGGCAGAAGTCATTTCATGATTTCACATCCGAAAAAAAAAATGTAACGTGTGCATGTCACACAGTCACAGAATGAGGGCGCCTGTAATGGCCGCTCAATGACAATTCTAAAAAAAATATGCATTATATCACGCCTGTAATCACCAAAAAATTAAGTAAAAAAATAATTAGAGAATTATTTTGTAAAATAATTGTAAAACAGTTTTTATTAAAGCAATTATTAATATGTACGACCGATTTAAAAACGAAACTATTCTAAGAACACCCTCATTCTTTACGATATGCAAATGAGAATATTTAAACAATAAATAAAAACATGTTTGTCTCATCATCATTCTCTTGCCCTTATCCCAACTTAATTGAGGTCGGCGCAGCATGTCTCCTTCTTCCATACTTCTCTATTACTCGTCATCTCAGCAGACACCTCCTTGCTAGCCATACCATCCTTCACACAGTCCGTCCATCGTTTCTTTGGTCTTCCTCTACTCTTATACCCATCTACATTCATATTCAACATTTTCCTCATTCCTCCGCATCGGAAATCGCAACTTTCAGTCACCGGCGCCACTTTCAGACTTCCGCTTATGTACTCATTCCTTTTTATCCATTCGCGTTACACCACACCTCCCACTTAGCATTCTCATCTTAGCCACATGCAATTTGCCTTAGATTCATTCCTTTTGTGGCCCAACATTCTGATCCATACGAGACAGCATATTTCTATATCTGAATATTTATTGACCAATGCTATTACTGCATGTCTACTCTTTCAAAGACAAACATGGTATTCATCATCATCATCATCATCAGCCTATAATGTTCCCACTGGTGGGACACAGGCCTCCTCTCTATGAGAGGGAATGGGCTATAATGGAATGGGTTTCCTCACGATGTTTTACTTCACCGTTTTTGAGAGTAGTGGTGATGAAATAAATAACATGGTGTTACTTTTACAAAAAAACAGTGAAAACAAATAATGTAATGATTTCTAATTCCGCAAACATTTGATGTCCCCCAACAGATCAGCAGTAGGCCGCGCCCGCATATCCTGCAAGGGTCTCGAACTGGATGCTGCAGCAGAGATCATCAAGTCTCTGCAAGGAGAACTCGATGAGCTGGAGGAAGCGGCCAGAGCGTTCGAGCTGAGGCCTCTGCCTGGACAGACTGTAAGTGTTACTGTTCTATATTATAAGGAAATTACATCACGCAAGATGACCAAAACCGAAAACCGTGAATGACCGGTTTTCGATGCCCTAGTATGCCATTTATGTGCATCACTACAACAAAATGGTAATTTTCTTATTGATTGTATTTGTACTCTCTACAATGCTGTCCTATTTGACCGAAAGGTTGACTGGTAGAGAATGCCTTGTGGCATTAAGTCCGAATATGTACCACTCTTGTACATGAAGTTCAAATACATAAAGATAAATACAATGGAGAAATTTCACACTGTCATTATGAGTACATATTATGAAACAAAATGTCCCACACCGCGTTTGTTTGGATGTGATAAACTCAATAACTGCTGAACGGATTTTCGAACGGTTTTTAATAATAGATGCAGTGATTCATGAATAAGGTTTAAGTGTAAGGTTTAATTAATTATGGTTTTGTGTAAATTGGCTGAAATATGACGGTATTGTTGAAGATATCGGAAAAAAGTCATGGCGATTGGGAGCACGACTCTGATACTCCTTCGAACCGGGGCGGGTCGCTAGTTTAAAATATGATATATAGAGTACATGTTCGCGGGCACTCAGCGGGCTCGGATTGACGCGGCACGCCGTCATGATGTAGGGTGCCTCGATTTTGGTACTGCGTTCTAATGAGCAAGTTTACTCGCTCGTTCGTCGTACTCACTACTTATAACTATCTTCTCGTTAGCGTATCAATTCAAAAAGTTAGACACATAATTCAAGTACGAGGACACTTTAACTTTGTAGTTACCATATTTCCTTTCCCCGCAGGCCGAATGGGCGTCGTCAACGATGAAGACGTCGTCCCGCTCGGCGGTGTCGCACACGGCGCAGCTGGCGGGCGCGGCGCGCGCGCACGAGGGCGGCGCGGCCGGGCGCGCGGCGCACGCGCTGGCACTGAGCCTGCGCAGCTTCACGCAGGGCCTGCGCGCCGACGCTGCGCTGCGGGACGACCAGCCCAGGAGAGAGAGGTAGCCGGCTGTACACCCTCAAATTTTCCGAACCTCCCCCCGGCACTGTACCTCCTGAAAGCTAAACTCGATGGTGGCGACCGTACGACGCCGAGGCGATGAATTTCGACGAATCCTTGAGAAACGAAGTAACCGTATTGACCCCGCGATAGAATTGAAAAAAATAGAGATCAGTTCTCCATGAAGATCTCCTAAAATTTGTTGAGGGGATTTTCTTTGCGATCGTATGTCGCTACCTGTTACCATTTCCGAAGAGATGCATAAAAACCTGAAGACACTTTCGCTTCGATTGCGGACGGTTCAAACATTATACACACGCCAGCACATCGAGCTACCTGAAACTGACATATTTTCCCAATCAACCGTAAACACAAAGTATTAGGTGCTTTACGGTAAAGCTGGAAATCTAACTCCATGTGCTAGTCTGTACCTTTAATGTAAACTCTAATGCCATTCTATCTCTTACCTACAGAGTCATCAAATCAGGTCGCCAAGTGCTGTACTCATCTCAGACCATGGTGGAACACGTAAAGAGATACCTGACCACCTCAGAGTCTGTAGACACCTCCTCCATCATGAGCATCGCTAAGGACATATCGCAGGTAAGACGCTTCTTTCTTCCGACCCGAAGACTGGCTTTACTTTGGCCAGAGGTTAAATTTTGCCATACAACGTGGCAACGCCTCACGACTGGCGGCCTCCTGAGTTTTTCGATACACTATTAAGGTTTAGTTATTTTAGTTTATATATTTTGTTGGTATGTGATGCATGTACTACAGTACCATGAGTAGTCTTCCAAAGAGACGTTTATTTTATTCTGACAATAATCTATTTTACCTTCAGTCCCAAGTCTTGAGCTGTTTACAATATTTCGAAGAAGTTAAAGGTTCTTCATTAATCCTTCAACTTAGGTTTTGAAGTCAGTTGTTTTTATAATTTATCCTGTTTGCAATAAAGTTCGTTATTCAATAAACCTTGATCTTCTAGTAAAGCCGTTTAAATGTAACCTTTCTCTCTTTGTACACAGGGTCTAGAATCAACCCTGGAAGCTATTCCATCGCACACGGAACTGGACGTGGCCATGGAGAATATAAACGAGACGCTCAACATTCTGAACATGGGAGAGTTCCCACCTTCCGACAGGAGTTATGGGTAAGTCATATTAACTTCGATCAAGAACACACTCAATTCAGGGTTAGCCCTTGAAAGTGAAGGTACTAGATATAAGGCAACGTGGCTTTATGTTCTGCGGTCAACAAATATAATAAGCACCATCTATCAACGTAATGTTTCATTGGAAATGCTCAGATTTTAAGTTTAATTTAAGATTTATAATCATTTAAAAAAGAACTTTATTTTCGGGTCTTAACATTAATGTACCGAAAACATAAACCATCTTCATATTCGAGTGTTAAGGTTCATAATAATCTGAATTTATTTTTTTTTTTTTTTAAACGTTGCCTCACACTAGGAATTTCTCCTGTATCGTGGATGCGTTCACAAACATCTAAACTCGCATACACAAACAGCCAGACCCGGAATAACCACCTGCAGGTCATTAAAAAAAAAATATATATATATATATATATTTTTGTTCCGTGCGGGGATCGAACCCGCGACACGCAGTGCAGCAGCCAATCGCTCAGCCACTGCGCCAACCGTGCCGTCATTAATTTCATTAATGGACTCCTTCTTTTTCCAAATATGATGTTTTTAATGAATGAAGACATGCTTTCTTGCATAGAGAACAAGCACCATTTCGCATGGACACACAATGACAGGTTTTAAAAGGACATTCCTCTTGCAGTGAACTCCAAACGGAACTAAACGCCGCAGCAGTAGGCCTGAACACGGCGTCGTCAGACGTGGTGCAGAACGTGGAGCGTCCGGCCGCCCTGGCCGCCACCAGCGCACACTTCGGAGACGCCTTCAACCGGCTGCTCGGCGTCAGCATGGAGATGGCGGGACACACTGAGGTAACATCTGTCGCACGGACATCACCGGCAGCGATCTAAAGAGTTTCAAAAGACTCTTAACGAAGCCGAAAGGCAATTGTTCTCCCCATCATTGCGATCATTTTTTTTTTGTTCTAGACCATACCCATAGATATTAGAGGTCAAAGTTCCAACTTTTTCACAAGTTTTTTTTTTTAAATACATGTTTTTAATGTATTTTTTTTACTTAAGACACCTTTACGAGTCCTACCTTAAAACGTGATTTTTCACCCCGAAACAAAAGTCGTTTCCCAGCAATACTTTTTGTGTAAAGTTACTTAGTTTGATGTACAGAATGCTTGGTTAACGGCTTCGTGAAGAGTCTGTTTACACCCTGTATTATGTGAATTAAGAATTATTGTTTTGTATTGTATAGCGCTAACAAGTATATTATTTGGTTGCAGGACCGCGACGCTCAAACTCTGATGGTGAGCTCAATGAAGACTGTGACGGTGAACTCATCCAAACTACTAGGGACCGCCAAGTCTGTCAGTCAGGTGAGATAACACACTATTTACAACTTCAACTGCCACGTTGGTCGAGTGGTCGCAAGCGCGACTGCTGAACATGAGGTCCTGGGTTCGATTCCCAGGTCGGGCAAAGAGCTATTGGGTTTTTCCATAAGGAATTTCTCAGCAGCAGCCACGGAGTCTGGATTTGTGCCCGGTTGATGGCAATAGGCTCGCCCTCTATTACATGGGACTTAAACGCGAATGCCCCCTATTACATTGTGAAATGTGGGTGTACTATTAGCTACACCTCTGCCTAACCCTACGGGGATTACAGGCGTGTTGTTATGTTATGTAAGATAAGACATTGGAAATAAATACAAAATCATTAGCTATGTAGGATTAATTTGTGAAATGTGGTAATTAATTGGAGCTTGTTTCTTTTGGATTCATTAGATGGTTCTAAATATTTGTGCGTATTTAAATAAGTTATTGTTTGTTTTCGTAGGACTTGACTCGTCCCAACGCTAAGAACCAACTAGCGGCCGCAGCTCGCGCTGTCACTGAGAGCATCAACAGACTTGTAAGTATTGGCATTTTTTTCTTTTAATTATTCTATTACACTAGCTGTTTCCCGCGACTTCGTCCGCGTGGGATTCAGTTTTACTTGAGATGTAAGCTATCTTATCTTTCAAATTGGATCAAACTGCACACGGAGTGCAAATTTGATTAAAATCGGTTAAGTAATTTAGGAGTCCATCGCGGACAAACAACGTGACTCGTAATTTATGTTTATTAAGATAAGATGGGGCACAAACACAATAAAATACGCTAGTAGTTTACTATTTTTCCTTACCACATTGTTTGAACAAACATCACAAACGATTATTTAAGACTCTTTATAATGTCTCTTCAAGACTACATTAAAATAGTAATTGAAAAAAAAAAACTTACAACTGTCTCTGACCTTTAGCTATTATCAAATATTTAGAAGACTAAAAAAAATGTGAGCCGTCACGGGACGCAGATGTGAAACAAGAAATTATTTTGTACAAGTAATAAGTATAAAAGAACAGTACACAGTAACAGTACAGTGTATATATATATATCACCGCATAGCGTGGTGACGCGTCGCCACGGCATGCGTCGCCGCGCCAACTATCGGTTTTACCACAGAATAGAAAGGCACAGAAGCGGCACTTCGCGCAACAATGAATAGAAATAGCCACTCTTGCTATTAAGCAACAAAGTGCAATTCAGCTCGCATAAGCGCTAAGTACCGACGGCGATATTCACCTAAACGTTGTCGCTCTCTTCTAACGCCTAACTCTGTCGCTGTCTGGCGCGGAGTGACGCGCTAGCTGTGGCGCTAGGGATGTCGGCTTGCCGAGTTGCCGCTGTCGTCTAACTACCTACTTGACCACGTAATCTATCTTATGTTTTATGCGTATGATTACACGGTCAATTAGGTAGATAGACAGTGAATATTAAAGTCCGTAAATTGTAATAAACAAATGTAAACCTTTAATCTTTAGACTACCTAGGTACCTATCTATTTAACATAATAATATTTTCACTTTTTGGCATTAATTAAAAAGTTCGTAGAACAGAAACATCAAAAATTCCGGCTTTTTACATTTTCACTATACTAATTCTTAATTATCTCCTAAACGCGTAGATCGATTTACATGATTCAAACGAATGAAATGGTTTTAGACCTAGATCTTTCATTTGACACCAACATCGTTAAGAAATCTCAACAAACAAAAAAACACCTTTTTAAATTGCTCTCGTAATTATCCAACATGTATGGAACGCGTAACAATTCTTTTAAAAACTATCTTATCAAACGTTTTTAAATTGTGTCTAATTCAGGAATAAATAAAAGAAATCAAATTTTATTTGTGAACAACACGATAATCTAAAATACTTAAGTAAGTAGGTAGGTCTAAAATAGGCACAACGCAAAAATGTGTGTGATATGGTTCATTGAAATAAAAAAACTTGAGAGGTGTCAAGGGACACCCGGATGGAACGAAGTTCCTTTTTTTTAAGTTAATATAATATATAGACAGACAGATAGACAGACAGATAGACAGACAGACAGACAGATAGACAGACAGACAGACAGATAGACCGAGACAGCCAGACAGACAGCCAGCCAGACAGATAGCCAGAAAGACAGCCAGACAGACAGCCAGATAGACAGACTGACAGACAGCCAGACTGCTTTCTATAAGAGAGAGAGAGACAGACAGAGAAACATGTGACGCCGCACAGCTTACAATAGCTTACTATAGCAAAAAGTGTCGTGACAACAAAAAAGTGTCAACTTTTCGTAAGAATTTTTTCCGTCTAGCCCCCTTTCACAACGCGCGATAAGGAACTTCGTTCCAAAAATAAGTATGCGCGCGCGAGCGGTGATAGCCGACTGGCGGAGTGGTCCCGGGTCCATGCGAAAGTGTAGCCATTTATCGCGGTAGGTACGGCCGAGTGAAGAGGGCCTGGTTTTACCCGCGGCTATAGATGTTTCACATCAAAAATATACAGTCATCTAAATAAGTGTAGTCTGGCGTCCAGTTTCCTTTGGTGTGACATTGGTAACAGCATGATGTCGGTGACAGGTGGACGTGTGCACGGAGGCGGCGCCCGGACAGAAGGAGTGCAACGCGGCCATCCGCAGCATCGAGAGCACGCGGCCGCTGCTCAACAGTCCCATGCAGCCGCTCTCCGAGCTCGGCTACTTCGCCTGCCTCGACTGCGTCGTGGAGCAGAGCAAGAGCTTGAGTAAGTACGAGCTATGCACGGTGTCAACAGACCCTTCACGGCGGATCATTCTGTACATCAAACTGAGTAACTATACGCAAAAATTATTGCTTCGAAACGACATTTTTTTGGGGTGAAAAATCACGTTTTACGGTAGGAGTCAATGTAAAGCACTCAAAACATGACGGTTACATTGAAAAGTACGGGGGTCGTGGAGGTATAACATTGAGTCATAGCGATCAAGTTATAGCTTCTTGTCTGTTGTTTGTCGATGACCTCAAACAACGATGACTGTCAGGGTACAAAGAGACACCGACAGGGTAATGAGATGGAACAAGGGAAATCTCTTGCAATTTAATAGCTCGAAGTGTGTGACCATCACTTTTTCTCGCGCACACAATCCCACCTTACAAAAGAAAAAGCATATAAAAAACCACACACAAAAAAAAACGAAAAAAAAAAAACAACCGCCACGGATTCGCCAGTGAAACTTTCGCTGTGCCGGCGGACAGGTATGTTGCTTTCTAGCAGCTAGCAGCTACACTTCTATATTGACGGGCTGCCTATGGAACGGGTCACAGAAATCAAGGACGAAAAGGAAAGTCGAACCGGTTCGACTTTACGAGATCACATCAACATCACCATAATTTCAGCCAAAAGACCACTTGGGGGAGGCCAATGTCCAGTGACATTGGCCTCCCAAGTGTCGCCACATTGACCGGTCCCGTGCGACTCGCATCGGAGTCCCGCAACCTTCCTCTTTTCAAGATCACATCATGCGTAGCTGTAAAAAAACCGTATCTATTGAAATGTAGGTTTCAAGCTTCGTACGTTCCGAGGGTTCACGAGTGTGAAACCTATTATAGCATTATATAATGCACTAGCTGACCCGCTCAACTTCGTTTGTGTCACATAATGCAATTAAATAATACTCTACCCTACCTACCCTACATACCCATAAACCATCTACTAAATAGTCCGAACAAAGCCTAAAATTACAACGAAAAGTGGCATTGATTTTTATATATTATATAGATGGGTGAGGAGCCAGAAAGCTTTTTCTGTTGATCTTTGTCAGTCGTTACAGGTAGTTGGAAGCCTGAAAGTCTGCGAACCAGTCTTACCGCATGGTATCGTGTTACCAGATAGACGACTGCTTCTTGTAATATACTGTTGTTCAGCTGTATTTAGGGAAACCTTTGATAATCCAAATAAAAAGATGAATAGCTGTACAATTTTGAGTGATAGGCATAGGCACCCTAATTGTGCGAGTTTCAACTCGCTCTCAGCCGGTTTTTGGTTATAGGACATGCCGTTTTCCATCAACCTAACTTATAATTATTTTTCTCTTCAACAGGCGAAGGCATGTCCTCAATGGCGAGCTCAGTGAAGCGCAGTGAGGTGGATCAGTTCTGCCGCGCCGTCGGCACTGTAGCCAATGCGGTGCAGGGACTGGTGGAGTGCACTGCCCAGGCTGCTTATTTGGTGAGTGTATCCAACAGTGTGGAACTGCTTCGTTGGTCTCTGGGGTTGCGTAGCATTAGGTTCTGGGAACGATTCCCGGGTCAATGAAAGTGTTAGTTAATCTTTCCATTAGGAATTTCTCAGTAACAGCCATGGTGCCTGAAACTGTGCCCGGTTGATGGCAATAGGCTCTCTATACATGTGTCGAGAATATCACGCCGCGCCGGCGTACCATAGAAAAGAGTGGGTTGATATCCTCCAGGTATTGTGAGGAAAACACGTTGTGACTTATCGTAGTGGACTGTATTGCAAGATTTTACAAGGAGAAAACAAACGGTTGGATAAATTCGAAAAAAGAAAGATATAGGTAAATAAGTTGTCAATCGCTCGGTGGACGATGACGCAGTGCTGTGCCGGCCCCCTCCGCGACCTCAGCTACCCGCCCGCAGTCGTCCGTCCGGCGGCGCCGGCGCGGCGTGATATTCTCGACACATGGGACTTAATCGTAACTTGACGTCTCAGTTGAACCTAAAATACAGGCTTTATTTATCGTAGTTTATTTCTGTAATTCTAATTTGCAACATTCATCATGAAAATTATGTATCTCCCGTAACAACTCAACCGAGCCTTTTATTATCAGTCGTGGTACCATATTCTAGTCTCTAGAGTAGCATCATACTCATATTTAATAACCATATGTTTCGTTCGGCACAGGTGGCCGTGTCAGACGAGACCAGCGTGGCCGGCCGAGCAGGGCTAGTGGACCAGGCGCAGTTCGCGCGCGCAGCCGTGGCCATAGACCAGGCTTGCAGAGCGCTGTGCGATAGCAGCAGTAATCAGCAACAGGTAAATTAACTTAACTAGCGAAACTTCTCAAGTGCAGAAATTAAGTGATAAAATAAAACAAGAAGAAAATTTGAACTTCAAGGATAAGCTTTTAAAATCCATATTTTTGTTATGTTTATCCTTCAAAGTTAACACAAAAAATACGGATATTTTAACAAGTTCATTGTCCACGAAGTATGTGGATCATTACCCAGGAAAAGGGTGATGACTTGTACTGATCTGTTCTGACTTCTCTGTACTGGGAACTAGTGGTGGAACTTTCAAACAAGTTTTTAAGTCTGGCTTGCCCTTATTTTGTTTATTATGGGACAATGTATAATATGTTAAAAAAAAAATATATGTGTGTGTACCAGAGTACACAGGTAAGAAGTGAAACTTCTTTACGACATATCATTTTTCTACTATTTGCAACTTCACGAAAATGGGGTAGATAAGGCTTAAGCCTTAAGAAAAACATTTTTTTCCGTATTAAATTAAAGCTATTTTATTACAATTAATGAGTAATTTATTTTATCATTGTTCTTATTATAATATCATTGCTATTGTTGTATTTCATCAATAATGATACATTATATTCTTTACGTCAAAAAAGCAACATGGCGCGTAACCGAAAAACGTGACGATTTTTAAAAAATTTCTCCCATACGTCGATAAAGAAGTTTCACTTCAAAAATCCTGTCCTTTCCGAAAGAGGCATATAGGTATACCGATGACATTTGGAGATGCTTGTCTTGTTTTGGCATCGCTATATGATCTCCCCGTGACCCCTCAGGTGCTGTCGGCGGCGACGGTGGTGGCCAAGCACACGAGCGCACTGTGTAACGCGTGCCGCGTGGCGTCCGCGCGCACGCACGAGCCCGCCGCCAAGCGACACTTCGTGCAGGCCGCCAAGGACGTCGCCAACTCCACCGCCAAGCTCGTCAAGGAGATCAAGGCGCTCGACACCGACTATAGCGAGGTATACAACCTACACCTTCATTCGGTTGACGCATCATCGTTGGGTCGACTTCCAGTCTAACCGACTGCAGCTGAATACCAGCATGTTACGTGGAACGACTGCCTATCTGACCTCCACGACCCAGTTGGTGTTACGATATCCCTCGGTAAGACTGGTCTTCAGACTTTCGGACCACTGACTACCTGTAAAGTCTGTCAAAGATCTACAAATGATAACCGGGTCCTACAACATAACGTGCTTTCTAAGGCACGAAAGAAACTCGGTATGTAATGGGTAGGCATCCATCCACGGACGGACATAGGTAAGCGCGGCTTAACCTGAATATTGACCCCTGCAGCTGTTATCATTATAGCCACAATCTCCTCCTTACGGTGTACAGTGTTAATTACTTTGTGAAGTAGCTCAGTTAGGAGCCCGCAAGGGCGGATGCCTGTCAGGGCTGCGGAACTGTTTGAAAGAGATACCGCGGCCCTGGAACAAAGGGCAAGGAAGGAACATGGATGGGTTTTAGTCAGTACAAGTCTGACACTCCCTTCCGCTCTGCCCAGAGCGGGAGGAGTCATTTAATGATTTCCCATCCGAAAAAAAAATAGCTCCGTTGAAATGCTACCACCATATATGTGTACTGTACTGACAAGGGTTACGGACAGCACGCATTATATGCATGCTGGTGTATGTATAGCAACATGAGACATTTCAGCTTTGTCTTCGCATTTGCGGATGCCGGAGCCTGTAGGATGCTAACGAATCGCGGCGACATCATCAGATGCACCGTCGCTTTGTTGCGACATCCAATAACATGTAGTTGTGTTCCCAGGCAAACCGCGGGCGCTGCGCGTCGGCAACAGGCCCGCTGCAGGACGCAGTGCGCAGCCTGTGCCAGTTCGCCGACAGCCCCGAGTTCGCGTCCATCCCCGCCAAGATATCCGTGCAGGCCAGGCACAACCAGGAGGCCATACTGGACTGTGGCAGGTTGGTCACATACCGTTACTTTTTAGCCTTTTAAACATACCAAGATTAAAAAAAAAACTCGTTAAAAAGAATGTCGACTAAAATTGGCACACTAAATACAATTTAAATCTTATAAATTATCGTAGGTATAACAAAGTACGATGCCTGTACTATGTACTGTACGACAGGCGGCATGTTTCTAATAATGACTATTGGACAATAGATTGGGGATTTCACAATGGCCCTTGCAACGTGTTTTTTACCGTTTACGTGACAGCCATTAATTGAAGAATTTCTGTAGCTGGCTTCAAATCTAAAACTATTTCATGTATTTTGTCCACAGGAACATAATATCCGGTTCCTGTTCAATGCTGGAGTCGGCTCGCTCGCTCGCCGTGTCTCCGGCTGAACGCTCTCACTGGCAACTGCTGGCTCAGCACAGCAAGACTGTGTCCGATAGCATCAAGGCACTGGTTACTAACATCAAGTAAGTGTGCACGTCATGCACTTGCCGATGTTGTCAATTGGATCGATGACCAGTTATATTCCATATCCGGAGTGGTCCGTGACTTGGAAATCATTTAGCGGTATTAAGAACAGGGTGTAAAGTTCTTCATCCCCATAGCAAAAGGGAGGATCCTCCGACCAGACGGGTGTTATGTCTGGTCTCTGGTGGGCTACTACTCGACAGTTGTTGTCGGGTTTTTCCAGAAGTTTAAGGCGCGAATTATACAGAAACGCAGACTCAGCGCAGGCGTGGAACGGATAACGAAACGAAAGAACTGCGTGCCTGGACCGCGCCGCTTGAGTGTAATTCAAGACACGTTGCCTTCGTACATTTTGTATGAAAACGTTTTGAAGCGGCATCATGCCTGCACTGCGCCTGCGTCGCGCCTTACCTTACGCCGTTTCCGTATAATTCGCGCCTAAGAGAGAACAAAAGCTGCGATTCTCCACACAAATGTATTCTGTTTTTTTTCTTCCTGATGTCATGGGTGATAGACGTCACACGTCTTCGAATTTTCAGTTCTAAGTCATGCCAGTTACTTCAAGAAGTTTTCCATCACCATTTATAACGTTATTATTATGTCCTGCCACAGAGAGAAAGCACCAGGCCAGCGCGAATGCTCAGCCGCGCTGGAGACTCTCAACAAACAGCTGAGAGAGCTGGACCAGGCCGCTATGCAGGCCGTCGGCCAGGAGCTGTACCCCAGGAAGAACAACTCGCTGCAAGGTAACATATTGTAGTTGTAGAGCTCTTTGTATACATCTCATCTGGGGAAATTTACAACCATACATAAAGGGGGTAAACCGTCATTGCGATCATTTTTTTCTGTTCTAGACCATACCTGGGAACCTTCTAGTTACGGAGATATTGGGGGTCAAAGTTCCAACTTTAACACAAGTTTTTTTTTAAATACATGTTTTTAATGTTTTTTTTTTTACTTAAGACACCTTCACGACCACCGTACTATTCAATCCATCCATCAGCACAATGAGTGCGTTACATTGAGTTCTACTGTAAAACGTGATTTTTCAGCCCAAAAAAAAAGTCGTTTCCCAACAATAATTTTTGCGTAAATTTATTTAGTTTGATGTACATAATGCTTGGTTGACGGCTTCGGGAAGAGTCTGTTCACACCCCGTAGGTCCTTCGACAAGCTGCGTTGTGTGAATGGTGTGTTGGCCGGTGTAGTTACAGTCGCATAAAATACCTTAGCTTTGTCTTTTAGTTACGTCTACTAGATTGAGGTCAAGAGTAGGCCCATTTAATATATATAAAAAAAACCTCGACTGCCTCGGTGGTCTAGTGGTCCAGGAATTTCTCAATAGTAGCCACGGAATCGGGATTTGTGCCCGGTTGATGGCAATAGGTGACCCTATTACATGGGACTTAAAAACATAAGTGGTAAAATGTGGGTGATGATGGTGATGCCATCTAGCCGATTCCGGCCACAGTGACTGTAATCGATGGCTTTCTAGGGAGGTTGTCGAGAGCTTTGGTGTGCTGCTCTATCGTGTGCTCTCAAGTGGCTCTGCGTAACCCTTCGGGGATTACAGGCGTTACTGTTATGTTTGCATACTGGTACTGGTATGTTCTGTCTCTATCTATCAGCTGGGTCTTCGAATTATTTGAAGGTTTTCGCGAGATTCGACTGTTAAGGTCGCCAAACCACGATGTTTAACACTCGTCGACGCTTTATGAGTGCATCTCAACAAACGAGAAACACTTTTGAGAACAGTCATTCTTTTGAATGAAACAACTCCTTAACGATCAAAAAGTGTATGTAATTGGTTTAATTGTAAAAACTTTGAGTTTAGTACTCATCCTGAAAAAATTGAAGCATCAACTGCTCATCGAATCTATTGTTGTGATTCCCTTTTTTCATGTTGTTGATTTTAGTTCCAAAATGCTGGTTTTGTCGCCTGTAAACATGAAGGTTAGTAACCTAATAAACCTCTTTGTTTCTTCCCCACCTCCCCACCAGGCTACTCGGAACAGATGGAGAACAGCGCCACTGAGATGCTGGAGCGCCTGGAGCCGCTGCACATCGCCGCCAACGGAGAGGCCGAGAACTTGGGCCACGCTGTCATACAGCTGGTAAGATATCAAACTATATTCCATATATTTTCTTTTAACTTTTACTTTATTTTTTCTCATTTTTTTTTTCTGCCTCGTTGGTCTAGTGGTCGTAAGCGCAACTGCTGAGCATGAGGTCCTGGGTTCGATTCCCAGGTCGGGCAAAGTGTTATTGGGTTTTTCCTTATCAGGAATTTCTCAGTATCAGCCCCGGAGTCTGAATTTGTGCCCTGTTGATGGCAATAGAGTCGCCCCCTATTAAATGGGACCTAAACGTTTTTTGAAAGACAATCATTGTGTTTGGACAATTTCTGTCCATAATGTCGATCATTACACAGATACTTTACTGTTTATTCTCTTTACCTCGAAGTAATCCCCGCTATGTCTCGTCCAGGTGTCGTACGCCGAGCCGCTGGTGTCGGGCGCTATCGGGGCGGCGTCCAACATCACCGAGTCCAGCACACAGAGCGCGGTGCTGGAGCACACGCGCACGGTGCTGGAGACGCTGGCGCAGCTCGTGCTGCACACTAAGACTGCGGCCGGGAACCCCAGGGTGAGCACACACAAAACACCTGCCATGTTTTCTCTCCACCACTCTTGGTTGACTGGTAGTGAATGCCTAAGGCATTAAATCCGCCTCAGTTTGTAATAGTATCCTTTGGTTTGCAAAATAATAAATAAATAAACACGTACAAAATAATTAGCGCGACTGCAGCGTAGCTTCACAAACGCTCCGATTCGATTTCGATTCGAAAAGTCGTATGTCTTTCTTTTTTTTGACATTATGAAAGCGAGCGAGATAGATGCCCAGGTCGGGCAAAGTATTATTGGGTTTTCTATTAGGAATTTCCCATTAGCAGCCACGGTGTCTGGATTTGCGCCCAGTGATGGCAATAGGCTCGCCACCTATTACATGGGACTTAAACATAACTGGTGAAATGTGGGTGTACTATTAGGTACACCTCTGCTTAACCCTACGGGGATTAGAGATGCTATGTTATGTTATGTACAAAATCATAGGGAATGATGATTTTTAAGTGGGATGAGTTATATGTGGTGATCTGTATTTCACTGTTATATTGTTGTTATTTAACGTGTTTATAACATTATCGATTATTTGTGTGGCCCATAGGCAGTGAATATCCACGGCGTAGTGACGGCGCAAGTGTCCCAGTGCCGCTCGTCGCTGGGCGAGCTGCAGGCCTGCGTGCGCGAGCTCAGCGCGGCGCGCGGGGCCGTGGGGCCACTGCTGGACACCATGCAGAGATCCATAGCGAGGCTCACGGAGCACAGGTCTGTCCTAAATATTTATGTAACACTGAGGCGCCATCTAGATCGTCACAAACGAACTAACCCCAAAAAAGAAGTCGTTTCCCAACAATAATTTTTGCGTAAAGTTACTTAGTTTGATGTACAAAATGCTTGGTTGACGGCTTCGTGAAATCTTATTTACACCAGGCTGGAAGGGACACCGACGACTGTCGAAGACTTACAATTGACAGCCGGGAGCAATGACTTAACGTGCTTTCCGAGGCACGGAGGAAACTCGGTCTGTAAATCCATAGACCAACCTAGACAAGCGCGGCTTAACCTGAAAATTGATCCTCTCTGAGTCTCTTTTAAAGTCCATACTTTGTCTTGGTCATATAACTCTACTTACCTCTTCAGGGCATGTTATGAAGTCATTTACGTGGACGTAGTAGTTTCTGCACACCCCCATCGGTAACCGGCGTGATGTTATATACTTTCATTATAAATAGTGATGTATCAGTGAGTCGGCCTTAACCGCTCAGCTGTAGCACAATTATAACGCAGTGACGCGCGCTATTTTAAGATGCGCTCAACGACCCACATGTACAGAATGTTTGCTGTGTAGCTGTAGGCTTCATATCTCGTGTAGGGGAGATATTCTACAGAATATATTAGATATAGCTACGGGAGGATTTTTTTGTACATTTTTAGGGTTCCGTACCCAAAGGGTAAAACGGGAACAGGGATAGTACAGCGGTAGGGTAGTTGACCAAAAAAATCTAATTAGTCCGTCAGATAGATTTCCAAAAAATATTGGACACGTATTTTTTCTTTTTTCTCGTTAACTAAAAATGAGGACGATGCAGTGTGTTGAAAACTCGTGTGACGTCACATTTCGGTACACTTTTTAGCTGAAAGTGACGTCACAAGCCCCCACTCCTGAACTTTGACGCGTTTTATTTTCGTTATTTTTTATTGATTTGATAAAACAAAAAATACGTATTCAATATTTTTCGATAATCTAACTGACGGACTAAATAGAGTTATATTTTTTTACTCAGGAAACATCCATATTCGTTACCAAGATTGCACGGAATCTTAATTCCTCTTTTGATATTGCGATAACTTCGCTCCAAACATTAATACTTAGGCTAATTATATTATCCATTATCATACCTTTATACGAGTATCGAGTACACCCCACTTCAGCACACTTTTGATCTCAAACTGTCAGAGATTAATTTATAATTTAATTATGGCTCGCTAACTTCTTAAGTAGTCTCTGTTTAGTTGCATTTGGCAGCGATCCAACTCTTTGGTCGTCGATGATCTAACTGAAGAAGGTATTATTTTTGTCTATAGTTAGTTTAGTGACGTCATAGGTATGGTTAGTGACAAAACAGTTTAGGAAATCCAAAACCAGCGATGTTATGGATATGATATTTCGGATCTGGATACGGATATGGATATAGGAATAAAATTATATCGGTTTCGGATACGGTTACGGATATGTAATTATTTCAGATTATCCGTTAGTTTCGGATAGCTTCGATTACGGATATAATAAAAAACTAACTACTTATAAAAGAGGTAATGTTATGACTAGAAATAACAAACAAACTGCAAGATTCACGTGGCACGCGAGCGGTGAAACCAAAACCTGTCGAAACATGTCGTTTTATTTAGACCTTATACGAAACTATCCGAAACTTGTAAACGGATAAGGTTACGGTTACGGATATATTTTTATTTCGGATATCCGATAATTTCGGTTACGGTTACGGAGCTCCACGACATCCCTGACCAAAACCAAATAAGTATTAGGAAGCCGTGGTGCTGTAAGTGAAAGAGCTCGTCCGGGAAAGTGCCTGCCAGTGAAAGTGCGCCAGCACATCAAGCTAGTGCAATCTGTCAAATTTCTTTAATAGATTTAGAATAGAATAGGTATTTATTTATTTGCTCAGAATGTAGGTATGTACAATAAGGTGGTTACAATAATGCTATGGAATCCTTGTACATTTTACCATTTCGGCATGCAAACATTGATGCAGTTCATCACCAAACATATAAAACATTGGCACACAACTAAAATGTATCATTAAGAAAATCCGAAACGGAGTAATAACATTTAATTAATAGAAGTTCAGTAAGCTTGTTCAACTTTATCTCTGAAGAATTAGGTTCAAGGTTGATTGGGAAAATCTGACAGTTTCGGATAGGTTGACCTGCTGGCGTCTGTACATTTTCATCATTCTCTTGCCCTTATCCCAATTTATTAGTGCTCGGCGCAGCATGTCTTTTTCTTCCATACTTCTCTATTACTCGTCATCTCATCAGACACCTTTCTAGCCATATCATCCTACCTACATAACGTATAGTATCACGTCTGGAATTCTCCCAGGGTTAGGCAGCAAAGGTGTACCTGTGGGCTGCGGGACTGTTCGAAAGAGATACCGCGGCCCTGGAACACAACGGGCAAGGAAGGAACATGGATGGGTTTTAGTCAGTACAAGTCTGACATTCCCTTCCGCTCCGCCCAGAGCGGGAGAAATCATTTGATGATTACCCACCCGAAAAAAAAAAAAACACTATTTACTTAATAAGGTATTTGTAAACATATACCACAGTAATGATAAAACACACTTCAGGTTTTGAGAACCTATAGCAAAATTGACCAATTTCAATTAATGACTGACTTCAACAAAGCATAAAATCTGCTTCGCAAACTATTTATGTCGATTCTAACTAACTAACACAACAACCCTACTCTAACTTTATATATTTTGTTTTATGTATTCATTTATTTATTTTTCTTTACATATTTTTTATATATTTACATATTACTAAAAAAAAAACATTGAAATTTATAAAAAAAAATGTATTTATTATTATATTTTAGTTATAAATAGTTTCTAATTAGTTTTCTGTTATTGCACCTACTGTGTATTGTCTCGGCATCACCCTAAGGTAGACTCGTACAAAATACCCAAGGCATTAAGTACAGTTCTTATTGTGCATTCAGTTTAAATAAATAAATAAATATAGTAAGCTTATACGCAAGTCCTGTTTACTATACCCGTCAGTTGAGATACGTCGCTCGTCGCGAGCTGCGATCGTACCAAGTAGACATCAGCGGCTACATTGTTATGGTCTTAATCTTACGTGATACTGATTAGTAGTTCAGAGTCAAGTGTGAATCTGTATTTGTAGTGGAGAACGAATTTTTTTTTTGTAAATAAGTGATTTTGATTGTAATGTGTTTGAAAGTGTATTTATATATAGTAGTGTTTTTTTATAATATGATGTTTGTGTATTAGTGTTGTGATTATTTACATTTTGGGATATTGTGGATATTCTACTCGTGAAAATAGGTGTTTCATAGTCACGGTTCAGCATGGACAAACTGAAGTTAGTGTCATTTATTTACTTTGATATTGTCTTGGAGAGGTTCGATATAATACCGTAGATTAATGGAGATTAATCTCTCTCTCCCTCTCTCTCTCTCTTTTTGTCACGTTAACGTGACATATCAGATTGTGTGGATTTCAGCTATCGTGACCAAAAGTAATCACATCGTTTGCCCATAGAAAAAAAAGATGAACTGCCACACAAACTTGGTTCTAGACATAGTGGTCTAGGGAGATCGTAATAGTTCATCATACTTCCTCATTTTAATATAATCTAGTCATCAGCAATATTATATTGATTTAGCAGGTCATTACACACACACAGACACATAAGAGGAAGTCTGAAAGTGACGCCGGTGACTGAAAAATTGTGTGGTAATCGGTTGTCGTGGTATGGACGAGTGATGCGGGGTAATGAAGAAAATTTCGTAAGGAAAGTTTTGAGTATGAATGTGGATAAGAGTAGAGGCAGACCAAAGAAACGATGGACGGACTGTGTGAAGGATGGTGTGGCTAAAAAGGAGGTGTCTGAGGTGATGACGAGTAATAGAGAAGTATGGAAGAAGAAGACATGCTGCGCCGACCTGAAATGAATTGGGATAAGGGCAGGAGAATGGTGATGTCGAAGTACGTAATAATTCGCAGCAATTCTATCAAATGTTCCAGTATATAAAGTCCAGTGTTTCTGTCAGTGTCGCGTGACCACGTTGCCGAGCAGACACTGATCGTAAACTTTATTTTAACAGTTTTAACGTGCACCCCGCGTTTGAAGTCGTAGCGTCAAGGTTAGCTCGGCTGGATTCTTATATTTATCTAGAACTAAGGATGGTAGATCTAGGGTTAGGGTTTTTTAGTCTAATGTTGCACTGCAGGGCAAATTAAACTAATAACGAACTATGTAACTTAATCATCCTTACTGTACTTAAGAACTATGTAAATGGCATAGTTCTTAAGTACAGTGCAGTTTAAGCTAGATGTCGTTGTTTCAAGTTTTTACTTCTGCCGGCACTCCCGGAGTGCAACCCGTATTTTATATATTTTTAATTTGATTTGAAATACTAGTTTACTTATAGAGAAAGGATGAGTATAGTGAGCGCTATTTCATTGCGAGTTTCATTGTGAACTAGTTAAGTTCTAATTACCTCCACCAATATATTGAGTGTTGTTCATCATTTCTATTGTCTTTGTTCAAAATATTTAACACGCAGAACTAATGTGGTTGCGTTTGGAGTTCATACTAGTACACCGCTTGTGTTCGTTGACTCAAAACACACTGAAAAATAAAATCAATGATGAAATATGGATAATCATCACACGTTAGTTTCGGTACCTAATTTAATGCTACCCGATAATGTTGTCCAAAAGAAATTGTTTACAAGACAATGTCTTTTACTGCCAAATTGCCTGACATAGCTGTTTGGCACCCCTGACCGCTGTGTAGTATATTAGCGAGAAGTTTGCGTGCCGTGTAGGTCATGCCATAACTTACGATTCGCGTGTTTATTTGTTTGTGACTTCCATTCTTGAAATTCTAAATATATTTTTATCCTAGTGATTCGATTTTTAAATCATAATAACAGCCACTCGGATTGATCTTGAGGTTAAGCGGCGCATGCCTAGGTTGTTCTGTGGATGAGTGACCACCCATTACATACATGTTTCCTCCGTGCCTCGGAAAGGTGTGACTAATTTGACAGGGCTAAACTCATATTTATGTTCTGTCCTTTTCATAATGAAATAGAAAGAAAAAGATGCTCTCAACTTAAATTTAGTTTAGTTTGTAAACAAGGGAATCGGCACCATTGTATAAGTTGTTACTGATTAAATTCTCACTTTTTCGTACTAGTTCTATTCTCTGTCTTTGCAAGGCAAAGACAATATAAAAACGTATTACATACAGGCAATTACAGAACAGCACTACTAAGGAAAAATATAATGTTAATGGGACCTATCATATACAATAAAATTCCGCACAGCTTCAAAGAACACCCTATTTGAATATTTAAATCTAACCTTACTGCATTATTATTGGATAAATGGTATTATTGTATCAATGACTTTTTAAATAATAAAAAAAATTGACAATAAAATTTGTAAATGACATAATATGTTTGTAAAATAATATTTCACTTAATTATAATTCCAAAATAATGCAATTCATTTTATTGACAAGATTTATTTATGTTCAATTGACAATTTTTTTATTATTTTAATGTTTGTAAGTGTTAATTAGAATGACATGTTAGTTTGTAATAATATTGTATGTAATCTATTAGTTTCTACGAATTTGCATGCCATAAGGTAGAATGTAGCGGTAACCTTAAGCTATTGTATCATCTTAAAATTGTACCTACATTGATGGCAAATAAATAAATCTGAATCAAGCTAAAATTGATGCTCATCCCGCCATCTTGAAAACCTAACTAAACATGATCGATATCCTTGTTCCAGAATGTCCCTGATCGGGACGTACGACGAGACGGACTCGTTCGTGGACTATCAGACCAGGATGGTCGGCGCCGCCAAGGAGATCTCCAGACTCGCTACGGACATGGTGAGATTATTATATTATTTTATGTAAATAACAACACGATATGACTTACTCGTAAATTCTATTGAATACAAGGGGTAAACGGACCATTCACGAAACCTTCAGCCAAGCAAATGATTGCTGGGAAACGACTGGTTTTTTTTTACGAATAATTTTGCGTATCAAGTACCAAGTAACCATTTTTAAGGTTCCGTATCCGAAGGGTAACCAACGGGACCCTATTACTAAGCCTCCGCGATCCGTCCGTTCGTCTGTCTGATTGTGGGCTGTATCTCATGATCCGTTATAGGTAGACAGTTGAAATTTTTGTTGAAATTTTCACAGTTTGTGTTTTTTTTCTGTGGACGCTATAACAACAGGGTTTCTCGACTTCGCTGGTACGGAACCCATCATGCGCGAGTTCGAGTCGCACTTGGCCGGTTTTTACTCTTCTAGTGCATTATGTACCTCTATTATTATATATTTGAACAGAAATGTCGTCAAGTCTAACCATAATTTTATCTCACAGACGGCGAAGTCAGCCACAGACGCGAGCCGCCTGGTCCAGCTAGGTAACGAGATGTGCCAGAAGTACGAACAGCTCGCCCAGGACAGCGTGGGGGCTTCCGCCACCACACCCAACGGAGATGTCGCTAACAGGTACTTCATCATTCATCAATTGAGACACCTCCTCCCTTTTTTGAAGTCGGTTAAAAATACATTGCATTATAATTTGGCGCAAAGCGGAAAAAAAAATTAAAACTAAACAAAAAATAAAATAATGTGACACTGTGTCCCCGAAGCTGGTATTCAACTAGACCTGGATTAGTGAGGTTTCGGATGTCAAGCAGTTATATATTTTGTGTCAATGGTATTGGTGAATACGTATATACGTGAAAACAAAACAAAAATAAACAAAATTATTATTAAAATAAACTAGAAGTACAAAACAAATAAACTGGACGTTATTACGCTTAGTAATATAAACAAGGAAATTCTCCAGCATTTTGAATTCTAGTATAAAGTCGACCGTCCGGCGTGCTGCTCAGGATCACCAAAGAGCTCACGAAGGCCTGCCACTGTTCTGTTCACTCTTATGACCTAAGTAATAATAAAAAACTTGAGAGGTGTCAAGAGACACCCGGATGGAACGAAGTTCCTTTTTTTTAAGTTATTATAATATATAGACAGACAGATAGACAGAAAGATAGACAGATAGACAGACAGACAGATAGACAGACAGATAGACCGAGCCAGCCAGACCGATAGACAGACTGACAGACAGACAGGCAGACAGACAGCCAGCCAGTTAGACAGCCAGCCAGACAGATAGCCAGAAAGACAGCCAGATAGACAGACTGACAGACAGACAGCCAGCCAGACAGACAGCCATAAAGACAGCCAGACAGACAGCCAGGCAGGCAGATAGACAGACAGATAGACAGACAGATAGATAGACAGACAGACAGACAGACAGATAGACAGACAGATAGACAGACAGATGTCGCGACACCACACTGTTCAATGCGAAATAGAAATGAAAATATCTGGCTTGCTTTCTATAAGAGAGAGAGAGACAGACAGAGAAACATGCGACGCCGCACAGCTTACAATAGCTTACTATAGCAAAAAGTGTCGTGACAACTTTTCGTGAGAATTTTTTCCGTCTAGCCCCCTTTCACAACGCGCGATAAGGAACTTCGTTCTAATAATGAACAGTGGACGTTTACCACTTTCTATTTGTTACCAGCATTTGTTCAGCGTGGATGATCATACTACCTCACCAAGGTAAACTAATAGTTGATGTTGCTCTTCAGGATCCGCGTTGCAGTAGTGGAGCTCGGGGAGGGTGTGTCGGAGCTCATCAAGGCGGGCGGGCACTGCCGCCTGTCCGCCATCCCGCCCAACCAGCGCGCCGTCGTGGACTCCGCTAAGACCGTTAACGAGAAGGTAAATATACAACAACAAACTGGGCAACACGATCAGGTTCATTTATGCTGAGAATCAGCACGTTATAAACGCGAAAAGTTATATGAAAAAGGCCTTAAAGCGATATTAATTTCAGCTTGATACCTCCACGAGTTCCTCAGAAAAAGGGTCATGATAGACTGATAACGAAGTGATCCCATAAGGGTTGCGTTTTCGGTGACTGACGTACGGAACTAGGGTTCCGTACGTCAGTAAAAAGATAAGCAAAAAAAAAAACAAAAATTCAAATGTAACCAAAAAAAATAAAATGATACTAATTAATTAATTTGATTTCAAATCGATTTTGATTTTTGATTTCATTGATTGATTTGATTTTTTTTAATTTTTGATTTCATATGTAAATGTGTGTTGCAATGTGTATGTCGGCAAAAATTTAAATGTAAACTCTCAATTCTCTCCATAGGTTATAGCCGTTCTGTCCGCCTTACAAGCAGGCTCCCGCGGGACTCAGGCGTGTATCGACGCCGCCGCTACCATCGCCGCCATCATAGGAGACCTGGACACCACCATACTGTTCGCTAGTGCCGGTGAGTAACACCTTCGTTAGTGACATCTTCCTGCCTGTCTGCATAATCGGCCTATGACGGCACGTGGTAATACTCAGCCCCCCTCTCCTCTAAGTGAGAGGCACCACGTGGGCAGCGTGGGTGCCACATGTCTTTAAAAAAGAAAATCCAAAAACCATTTTAATTACTGTTAAAGCATCAGTCCGGCTGCGGGACTGTTCGAAAGAGATACCGCGGCCCTGGAACACAAAGGGCAAGGAAGGAACATGGATGGGTTTTAGTCAGTATAAGTCTGACACTCCCTTCCGCTTCGCCCAGAGCGGGAGGAGTCATTTGATGATTTCCAATCCGAAAAAAAAAAGCGTCAGTTCCACCGTTGGCTCCAGTGAATTCGACGTAATTCGTAGACAATAATATTAAGCTATGGAGCGGGCTGTGGAGAGAGCTATGCTCGGCGTTTCTCTACGTGATAGAATCAGAAATGAGGAAATCCGTAGAAGAACCAAGGTCATCGACATAGCCCAGCGGATAAGCAAGCTGAAGTGGCAATGGTTAGGCCACATAACGTGAAGATCGGACGGCCGATGGGGCGAACGGGCTGATATGATGATGATGAATAGCTATACGTATTTTATCAGGCTTTACCACACACATACAGACACAATAAATCAAAGTTGGTTCATTGCGTGCCACATCCTGAGTTTTTTAATTCCCTAAATTCCGGTGAAGTTCCTTCAGTTTTTTAATATCACCACCTCACCTCACCAACCACCACCAGTCACCTGATCAGTGTTTATGTATATCTAATTTATAAACAGCAGTCAGAAAAATCCAGGCTCGTCCACTATCACTCCATCTTACTCAGGAAATCAGACTATCAGTTAGCGCCAAGTTTGTTTTGGTTCGGGCGCGGCCTAAAAACTAAGGTATAAGGAATTTATATTCCTTATAACAAAACATCACTAGAATAACTACTTACAACCTCAAATAAATAAAAAGGTTCTGCAAACTTTCCTGTTGTTCCCAGGAACCCTCCACTCCGAGAAAGATACCGACACCTTCTCTGACCACCGCGAGAATATACTGAAGACAGCCAAGACCCTGGTGGAGGACACCAAGACCTTGGTGGGAGGAGCAGCTGGTACCCAGGAACAACTGGCCAGCGCCGCGCAGAGCGCTGTTAGCACTATTGGTAAGTTAGCATCTCCAATTATCTTTCAGGTATACAGGGTAAAAAATTGTGGGCATGGATGGCAAAATATTCAAATGAGTGAACTGCATCATTGGATTTTTGGAAAATGAATATCCCTAGCCAGCAATGGAACCCGTTGATCTTGGAAAAATAAACACACAGTACTACACCATTTGATAGCGCCACTAATAAGGATCAAATTCTGTGAAGTAATGGCATCGAAGAGAAGCTGGCAGGAATCGGTTTCTTAGATGCCTACGCGCCTGTAATTAGTGTGTATTTCTTAGTATTATATAATGTATGTGATGATGTATTTCTGTTGCCGCTATAACAACAAATACTTAAAACAGAATAAAATAAATATTTAAGGGGGGTAACAACAAAAGTGGTTTTTAACCGATTTTTTACTCAATATTAATAATGGCCACAGGAAGCGCTTGAAATATTCACAGAATATTTAGTTGTATATTCACTTCTGATGTAAAACTTAAATAAATGCTGAACAATCGTCTTTTAAATTAAAAAACGGAACGCTCTCACTTTTTATATTTACTAACTTCAACTTCCGTTTGCCTTGTAACGTAACGTAACGTAACGCAACGCTAACGCTTAGTCACCGTAAAGAAGTTTTACTTCAATAATTAAATAAAATAAAATATTTAAGGGACAACAAACGTGATTTTTTGCCGTTTATGTCTAATATTGTATAGAATCTATTCAATTATCTGATAAAGGTACAGAACCCTTCGTGCGCGAGGCCGACTCGCACTTGGCCAGTTTTTATTCTAGATACCTTATTGAATAATCTCCCCCCAGTGGGGCTGTGCGAGGTGGTGAAGCTGGGCGCCATGTCGCTGGGCTCGGGCAGCCCGGAGCCGCAGGTGCTGCTGCTGCACGCGGCGCGCGACGTGGCGGCGGCGCTGCGGGACCTGGCCGCCGCCACCACGGCCGCCAGCGGCAAGCACGTGGCGCACCCCGACATGCACCGCCTCAAGCACGCCGCCAAGGTACCGACACGACCTTACACAACATTTAACAGCGAAAATTCTGTAGCAATCATTGAAATATTGTGTTAATACTTTTGACATCCACCGGTCAGATAGACAGTCGCTCCATGTAACATACTGGTATTCCGGTTAGACTGGAAGCCGACCCCAACATAGTTGGGAAAAGGCTAAGCAGATAATGATGATGACTTTTGACATCCACAGAGCCCACTCCATCTACCAATGTGAAAGCCGGTGTTTTCAGCCGTGGAAACATTGTAGCTATGCTGTGGCCGTGGGTCGCAGTATACGATCCCACCGACAGCTCACAACTTAGGACCCATTAATATTTATGATAATATTTATCCGTGGTGCTAGTCAACTGGGCTTATCTCAGTTGTAAACGTCCCTTTGTGCCTATTGACCTGGTTTTGTTCTGTCTCCTGCTGATATGGAGGGAAGTGGAAATAATGTTCTTCCTACTCCTCCGCTATTCTTTTCTGATTAATTTCGTTGCGGGATCCAAGACAGTTAAATTGTTTCTCTGGGACTTCGTCGAACTTCATTGTCTCGACGCTTTTCTGGTGGTCGCCACTGTTGATTCTGGCGCACAGGAGTTACAGTGGTTTGGAAATAGTGTGGTGGGTTTGTCCCAAAAAATCCCACCTTCATTTTCTATTCAAAACGACGCTAAGTACACTTACATAGCTTAGAAGTGATCTGCTATGGATTCTATTAACAATATTTCATTGATTGTCATGAAAGGTCTAAAACGTAGCAATTTTACACATATTTGTAAATAGCAAATTTTAAAGTTAATCGTCGCTTTAGTAGTTTAGACTGTACAGTTATTTTTTATTCTTTATGTTGTGTTTATTACAACTGAATTTAAAAAAAAATGGTTAACTTTCATTAATATCAAGGAAAGCCGACAGAACTCCTTGAAGGCTTGATCATGTTTTTCAAAAATTTTCTTTGTGTTTTAACACAGTTTTTTTTTAAGTTTCGCAATGCTCAAATAAATATGCTATATTTAGTAGGTAGTAGTGGTCAAAATATTACACAGAGTAAAAAGTATAGCACCAAAATACAGCTTGGTTGAAATAACAGCCCGCTTAAAAATCTACAATTGTAATTCTGCACAACAGTAGTTTTTAATCCGCTATATGAGCAATGCCTTCTCTTCTTAGCCCAGAGTAACATAAAAAAATCAATAAATTCAAAGAACATTTCCATTCCATTACATTTGTGTTGTCTATGGTAACGGCAATCGCGGCAATATACCCTTCAGGCTATATTGCCGCCTTCTGTTTTACCCGCCATTTTGTTCGTCTTGTCAATATTGGACTGAGCTGGTATTTTCTCTAGCGGCTGTCGGATGCCACCCGTCGATGGAGCCTCCCCCTCAAAGCCAGCACCATCCCCCGCCCCAACCGGCGCTCCGTCCTTTTACGCAACGAATATAACTCTGCTGACTCCGAAACTGACCTCTTCCAATCTGACCAAGAAGATGAACTTGTCAAACTCCTTGATTACTCAAGCCAGGATGATGATGTCTCCCCGACTATTTTCCACGATAATTGTGAAGAAGTCATCTCGTATATCGAGAGTTTAATGACTATACCACCAGTAAGGAGTCACAAAAATGATGATTTGAATGAGAGGTATAACGTGGCTGCTAAAAACAGCCTCATAGACATGGATTGGAGGGTTCTTAAGTACGGTGAGAACATCCTTTTAGGAGAGACTAAGAAACTAGCAGATCTTGTTGAAGATATTGGTGACAGAGTCGAAAATAAACGAAAGATAGATAAAATCCAAAGAATCAAAGCCAACAATGATTTAGATACGGAAATGAAACGATTATCTGCAGTTATAGAAAACATTGATACTGAAATAGAAATCAACGTAAAAACGGAAGTCAAAATAGAAACTGTACATAAAAAGCCTAAGTTAGAAGATGTTAAATTGAAAAGTCCTGTTTTTACACTAAAGAAAGTTAGACCGGTTAGCTTAGACATCCAGGCTACATCTCCTGAAGCAACTGACGTAATCAAAGAAATGCTTAGCCCGGAAGAGAGACAAAAAGATGAATCTATGGAAATTGTCGTTAAACCAGAATTTAAGACGAAAACTCCAACGAATGACATGTCGGACGTCAATAGAATGACGAGGAAAGTCAGAATGGAATTTTGGAAGTTGTTTAAGGATGACACTGAATGGTGGAAAGCGATAGCTAAGAGAAATCTGGACAAGATGGAAGAAACGAGGAGAGAATTGGAAAGATTCAGCGGTCATGAGCTTGTATTGGGTGAATTTCAAACCCAACTCGATAGATTTGAAAACGAGAAACATACCCTTCAAAATTTCATTGAAGAAGTCGATAAGTCTAAAGCCGTTAACCAAGACTTGGAGTATAACAAAAAATACGAAGATATGGTGTTAAAACTTATTGAATTCGCAAAAAAAGACTTTATTTATAAAGGATTTGATCCTCTCATAGAACAGTTGAAAGCATTATCGAACATCAAAATAGATCGCAGAAGGAAGGGTAACGTTCAAGAGATTTTGAATATTTACTCTCAAATTGACACAAGCAAATATACTTACGAAGAACTGTGTCTTTTAGAAAGATATTACAAAGAAATTATCAGGAAATACAAAAAGGATTCGAAAGACAAAGAGAATATTTTACCAGAAAACCGTCAAGACTTTAGCAAAAATGTTACTACCACAAATTTATACACGACTAACAGTCTACACCGTAATATAAACCACCACATAACTTACAACACAGACACGATAAAATCTACGCGATCTAACCCAGAAAAAACATCAAATACCCTCGAAATCTTCGACTTAACCAGGACGTACCCAATGCAATACTACGCCAACAACTGGTGGACTATCTACGAAGACGTACTCAAAAGTAGAGAACAACAATTCGGCTCAATTGATAACTGGTGGAATGTCTACGAAAAGATACTAAATAAAACGGAAACTAGCGAAGATATAGAAAGAATACGGTCTTTAATGCGCAGCCAGTCCAAATCTAGGCCGAATTCTAGGATGGAAGAGCAGTTACGGATGCTAGATGAGATCAGGAATGATCGGTTTAAGGAAACGGAAGCGGTGACGAGGAACGACGATGAATCGGTCAGATATTGCTCAATTTGATCGCTACTGCGCACGCCTGGCATGGTGTGGAGGCTTCTCATTGGTTATCAACGTCATTGTCTTGTGGCGGACGGTTTTGCACCTATTTCCTTTATTTTGCACGCTGTTGGAAAGCTTATTATATTGTGTTTTTCGGGTCTCCTGGGTGCAAAGATCATTCTTATCATTAATCATGAGGAAGATTTTTCTTAAAAATACCATCTTTAAAAGAATCTTATGATAATTAAGCAGAGCATTTTTAAAGATTGTAAAGTTAATTGGGCTTAACATTCGTTACACCTTAAAGATTTGAATATTTATGTCTTTGAGAGCTGGTTTCACCAATAAAACTGAATGAGGTCACATCTAAACGACATTCAGTAGCTGTCAATGTCAATATTCTTTAGCAATTACGACACTGACAGATCAACTTGAATGCGACTTAGATGTGCTGACCGTGTTGAGTTTTCTTAGCGGTATTTTCCCTAAGTTTCTTTTGAATAAATTCAAGTGTCATTATTTTATCATGAAAACTGGGGTCACATTGGTTTCAATTTAATATAGAGTCAAAAAACGTGGCAAAAACATTTCAACCAGATAATTACTTTGCCCATCGTCATATATACGTGTTGAGGGTTGATGGGTGATATCATCCTAAATTAAATAGTTGCAAAAACCAGCCGCCACATACTAACTCGCTTCCGTCATACTCATTGTCACACTAGTGTTGAAATGTGTTTAGTTTTATGTCGCAGTGTGGCATGACCCTGACCAGTCTCCCAGCTTGACCTATTTGTTTCAGAATTCCATTCAGCTGCATTTTTGAGAAGCAATCACATTCTTAGGCTGTAATTTTGCTATTATCTATAGTTTTGGTTAAAATGGGTACAAGACAGCTTACAGTACGAGAATAGCGAATAGCCTTTGCCCAACAGTGGGTCATTAAGGGCTTCCTTAAGTAATCAAATATTATTTTAGCATTTATGTTTGTTTAAAACAAAATTGTAGCCTACATCTGGTCTTGAATAGACCACGGTAATTATTTTTAACTAAACTGTTAATGAATAATTTAGTTCTTAGATTAAAGCTCTTAGTTCTACGATTCGATTAGTTAATCATAGCATTTTTTATTTTTAAATTCTATCATACTTCGGTAGATATATTGAATATATTGTCTAGTTTTTTTCTTAGGTCGTTTTAAAAATTGTCGTCTCCTAAACACATTTCCTGGATTCATGTCATGGTAGCTATCACATCACGGTGCCTCCAAGAAGACGCTTGTCATCTGTATATAACAAAACCACAAGCTTTCATATCAGCTACCATACGGTCCAATATTGACAAACAAATAAATCTATAATTGGGGTGGGATCAGAGGCCCTAACTTGGATGCAACACTTAAACGTAACGTAAATACGAGTGATTTATTCATGGAAAATACATTACCCTATAGTATTTTGCAACAAGCAAAATAGACACAAATAAGGTCTTAAAATTGAGTTAAACGAGTATTTTCAATTTTAAAATCGTTCTTTACGTTACGTTTACGTCCTACGTCCGTGCAAGGCCCACAGGGCGTAATATACGCAGCTCAATTTTTGTTACAGATTTTTTGCAGCACAATTTCGGTAACTCATTTTGAGCGGCGTAAATTACACTTTTCTGGTCCTACTCTTATATAAATAATGTTTATGTATTATTTAATGATTTTTTTCTTATATATTTATGGTGTTATTTTGAAAGCTTATGGGTTACAGCTAAAGCATGGCGCTTTTGTCGTTTAGCTAACGGGTTTAGTCATTTTTTTTTTATTTAATTCGTATTAAAATTACTTAATTTCTAGTTGGCAACCCAAAGCTTTAAATTCATGTTTTTAGTTTAATTTTTATTAAAACATTGTTGTCGTTTATTAATTATTTCAAAATGATTATGCAGTTTGAAATTTGTTATTTTCTGATCAATGTTTTAGGAGCAGACATATTTACGAATAGTATTTAATTAAGATTATCCTAATTCCACTATTTTAGTAAGCCATCAAGCTTCATATATTAAGGAACTTGAGGATAAGTAGTGTACCTGTCTATTGGTAGATTACTTAAAGACAAAGAGGGCTGTTTTTGTGCATGCCCCGAGCCCCCGACTATCAATATACAGGGTGTAAACTTACAGGGTGTAACTTTACGCAAAAATTATTGCTGGGAAGCGACTTCTTTTTGGGGTGAAAAATTACGTTTTACGGTAGAACTCAATGTAACGCATTCAAACATTGTGCTGATGGATGGATTGAATAGTACGGGGGTCGTGAAGGTGTGTTAAGCAAAAAAATACTTTAAAAACATGTATATAAAAATAAACTTGCGAAAAAGTTGGAACTTTGACCCAGAACAAGTTCCTTTCGGCTTCGTTAGGAGTCTTTTTACATCCTTTATAGGTTATAGTTTCGAACTTAATTGACACTGTTGTGACATCCACCAGCTCGCAGTGTGGTTATGGATCATGGCCTACTCCCCTCACTATAAGAAGGACTGTCTCCCGGCTGTGGGAACGCTAAAGTAATGGATTTATGGCAATATGCATGCCCGCTGTTACATCGGTCATTAGTTTTCACCACTATTCCTAAATCATTGATCAGAGAACCACACAGTTCCCATACAGCGTACAATACTAATTGTATTCCTTCTTTAGGTGATGGTGACCAACGTGACATCTCTGCTGAAGACCGTGAAGGCAGTGGAGGATGAACATACGCGCGGCACCAGGGCGCTAGAGTCGACTATTGAAGCTATCTCGCAGGAGATAGAGGTTAGTGTACATACTATGTTGTATCTCAGCTTTTCTCTTGCAAAAGACGTGGCACCCCCTTTGCTGCGTGAAAAAGAACGGTAAAATAACTACACTTTTGATTTTATATAATAATGGGACTGCTTAACCACTAGATGAGTGGTCGAAAGCACGAGCATAGGTTACTAAAAGCTGGATTCGATCTCCAGGTCGCAGTTTTGCTAATTTCTGTTACAAATTTTTCAGTGGCACACTGTGACTTGTGGTCGGCGAATCGCTCCGTACTTGTATAACTGGTGAAATGTGTCCTTGCCTTACACTTTGGAAAACACAGACGTGTTCTGAATTCTAACTTTCTCTTCCCCAACAGGTCCTCATGTCGCCCTCAGCCCCCAAATCGGCCGCGACCCCAGAGGAACTGATCAGAGTAACACGGCAAATGACCGTCGCTACCGCACGCGCCGTATCAGCCGGCAACGCTAACAAACAAGATCAATTAACCGCCGCCGCTAACCTGGGAAGGAAGACTGTGGTGGACCTTCTTGTGGTTTGCAAGGTATGTACTATATCCCTACGGTCCCTAAGTACTCCGCCAAATTAGAGGACCTATTTTGGGACAAGACGTCATGAAATCCACAATGGAGGCTTCGCCACTGCTAGAAATAGGTATACTGTGAGCGTCGCCGCATTGATCGGTTTTGTACTTCTCGCAACCAGCGGATCCCAGCCACCTTCACCAAGTCGACAGTCAACCTTGTGGGAAGCCTTCAGCGCTGCGTCTTCCAGAATGCTTGCATTTTTGTATGTTATATAATAATATTGCTGGACCATACAAATCGCTAGACCTACACGGTCGAAATGTAAGGAACAGCTGATTTCCCAAAGGAGGTAGTTCCACTAATCTCCGTTACAAGTCCGACATTCCAAACTCAACCCTTCACTCAGGCAACACGTCCTCTCCCCAGGGCGCAGCTCACTCAGCCGAGACCTCGGAGCTCCGCTCCCGCACCCTGGAGGGCGGGCGGGCGGCGGCGCAGGCCTACCGCGCGCTGCTGCAGGGCGTGCTGGCGGCCTGCAGCGGTGACGTCACCGCGCGCCACCAGCTGCCCGAGCTGTCGCGCCACGTGGCACACACTACTGCCGACATCATCGCCATTGCTGAGCTGCTCAAAGGTAGACATCACACTGCCGTACCCATCACTCACAAACTCAACTTTTTGGAGTCTACTGCTGAAAAAAGGCCTCTTCAAAGCTGCGCCAAAAACCGCACATCCCACTATTTGATCCGGTCAACTAGTCATCAGTCCAGTTGTTTGGGAGTGTTCAATGCTGCGCTTGGCGTTACCCGATTTTCACTCCAAGACCTGTTTGTTCCACCAGCGGTCCTGTGACAGACATGACTAGCCTACTACCACTTTAGCTTGCTTGCCTCTATAGTCTAGTTTTCGTAAGCGCGGCTACTCATTCTGCCGAGTTCGATTCCTAGGTCGGCCAATTACGTGCATCAAGCAGCTCGCCCACCTTGTATCTTTGCCCACCTTCTCGAAGAATACAGGCATGAACTTATATTTACGGAAAATATTTTCGTTCATATAAAACTTAGTCAATTTCAAAAGATTAATTCTTGTTATTTATCTCCTAAGGTTCGGATTGGGTAGACCCAGATGATCCAACAGTGATAGCTGAGAACGAACTCCTGGGTGCTGCAGCCTCCATCGACGCGGCCGCCAAGAAGCTGGAGTCGCTACGACCTAGGAAGAGCGTTAAAGTGCAGGTTAGTAGGGAGGTGTTTATTTTTCTAGATTTTCTGGGTATTTCATCATCATAGTATAAAACAAAGTCGTTTACCGCTGTCTGTCCCTATGTATGCTTAGATCTTTAAAACTATGCAACGGATTTTGATGCGGGTTTTTTTAGATAGAGTGATTCAATAGGAAGACTTATATTTACATTGCACCCGTGCGAAGCCGGGGCTGGTCGCTAGTGCGATATAAATGTTATAATCTAACAATAACATTTAAATATGAAAGTATGTTTGTTTGTCACTCGCCTTATAGATAAAACGAATTCGTGGGATAATTGCTGGAATAACCTGTTTTTTCGCCTGGGTTAAAAAATCCTATATAGGTTATATTGGATTTTTTAACTTATAGAATATCATATAACCCAAGTCCGAGGCCCGTGGGCGGCATAAAAACTCTGACTCCAGGTTACAGAAAACCACACGATAAAGAAAGAAAGACCTAAATCAGAGTCTACCTGAGTGCGAAGCTTCATCGAAATCTGTTCATCTGCTCAGAGGTGAAAAGGTGACAGATAGACGTAGTTACTATTGGATATACAAACTTTATGTATATGTGCTTGTGAAGTAAGAATAATACGTTATACAGTACCTTAAAGCGTTAAGTATGATTATTGTCTGCATTTTCTAAACTAATATTATAAAGAGGTAAAATTTGTTTGTATGTAGGAGGTAATCTCCGGAATTTATGATCCAATTCTAAAAATTCTTACACTAGCGCAAAGCTACATTATTCGTGGGTGCTGTAAGCTATAAATTATATTTATATCATGCATAATAGCCAGTGGTCGGAATAGGTACAGCTGTTTGGGGCGAATGACCGCAAACATTGATGTTAACATGGATATGCCTCTAAAATCCCGGGATTTTGAAATTGTCGATTGATTTAAGTGAGTTAATATGGGTAAGTGGGCAGCTATGAGCAGGTAGTAGGTGAGCACCCAAACAGTATATACTTACTTATACACACAGGGATCCTGGAATGTTGTTAGAGGTAGCTTCGTGAAATATGAATTAATTAAGTAAAACTGTTAGAAACAATACTAAATATACTTTACTGCACAAGGAAATATTCCGAGAATTCCCGGGATTCCGGGAAACATTTGGCATATCCATGTTATGTCCGCATGTCGCAAGTAGCAAAAACAGCTCTACCTACTCCGATAATAGCAGAGCTATCACGATTTTGGTGGACGAAGTCGCAGGCAAAGAGCTAGTTCGATATAAAAGTTTTTACGAATACATTTTACAACGAGCTATTTTCCCAGACGTTTCTTTTATTCTATAGTTACGAGTACTTGCACATTTATAAGATTAGTATGGATTTCGAAAATGTTTCAATTTTGTACCGCAAACTTATATGGGGTGTAAGAGGCAGCCCTCCGCAAACTGACAGGGTGCATTCAGATCCTGATTTTGAAGCTTATTCTACTGGAATTTTATAAAAATCAAATTTATTGAATTCCCATTATAATCAGCCAATAGTGTTCACACTGCTGGGACACAGACCTTCTCTCTATGAGAGGGAATAGGCTATAATCCACCACGCGGGGCTAGTGCGGGCTGGTATTACCCATAACGTTCCTGAAAAAAAATCTTGTACCTGTTATCTTAGTATGATATACTGAATTCACCCCATCAGTCTGCGGAAGGCTGTCGCTTATATCTTATATAACTTACAGTGTGTAAATCTATTTGTATTTTTATTGAAGTGAAAACTTCTTTAGCGGCGTTGTGCACTTTTTGGGATGGGTAACTGTTAAACTCGCGTCAGATCGTCAAATCGAATCGGCGGCGCAGGGCGCTTGCGCGAGTGTGCGTGTAGTTTAAGCTAAATGGCGTTGTTTCAAGTTTTTTTCTACGGCAGTGCCATCTTTCGTTCTTGCAGAATGCTATTGAAATTTCTGATATTTAAACTAGATGGCGTTGTTTCAAGTTTTCACTTCTGCCAGCACTCCCGGAGTGCAATCCGTTTTTTTATTCAAAGCTATTCTTCATTAAACCCATCTTCAATACTTCAACGATTTATGAATTGGCGACCCTACTAAAAAGAAGAATTACAGAAAAAAATTAAAGAAGCAACATTATCGTCGAGAAGACTACCGAGTGTCGTTGAGATATGTTTGATATTCTTGGTTGTATCGTAAGCGTCACCCAGGAATCAAACATATTCCACATCGATGCCGGTACTAACTACTGAACTACGGCGACTGAAGAAGAACGAGGGAAGATATTTGTCTAACAAACTTTTTTGTAAATGTATTAAAAATGTATGTCTTATTTCTTTTAGTGTTTTTACTATACGTTGTGGAAGGGACACCGACGTGTGGCCAAAATATGTGTGGAATTCACACGTGGTAGAAGTGAAACCTTCGAAAATGTTGGCTTCAAGATAAACGCTGTATAATGCTTCCTATCTCATTTTCTCCCACGTTAAATCTTATGAATTTATGTGTCTGTCTCTTTTTACTGTTGCTTTTTCGTTTCATCGACTTTCAAATCACAACGATGCTAAAGAAGTTTTCACTTCTAAAACAGCTGTCCTACAAAAGTACAATACGTACAGTCCTACACGGTAAAATGTATGGAACAGCTGTTTTTCTCCACCCCGTATTATGTATGTATGTGTTATGTATTTTTGTATAAAGGATGTAAACAGACTCTTAACGAAGCCGAAAGGCACTTGTTCTCGCCGTCATTGCGATCATTTTTTTGTCTAGACCATACCTGGGAACCTTCTAGTTACGGAGATATTGGGGGTCAAAGTTCCAACTTTTTCAAAAGTTTTTTTTTAAATACATGTTTTTAATGTAGGATTTTTACTTTAAACACCTCCAGGACCCCCTTACTATTCAACCCATCCATCAGCACATTGTTTTGAGTGAATTACTTTGAGTCCTACTGAAAAACGTGATTTTTCAGCCCAAAAAAAAGGTGTTTCCCAGCACAAATTTTTGCGTAAAGTTACTTAGTTTGATTTACATAATGCTTGGTTGACGGTTTCGTGAAGAGTCTGTTTACACCCTGTAATTGGATAATCTTGAATGAAAAATGGGTAGTTTTTTTTTATGAAAACAAATACAGTTGGACACACGACGCAATGACCTAATCAAGCTATGCATTACCAGTATAAGACAACTTTTCATTGGGCTGAAGCCTGTACAAAAAATGTTCAGATAATACTGGATATGTTAGGTATAGCCTTATAAGTCGCCGTGTATTTTAGAGCGCAACCCCAATCGAAAGTAATGCCTCCATTTTGTTTTAACAAAATTGTTTCTAAAATATTTCGCGAATGATTACCAAAACCCTTGTCAATGTCGTTTGAAGCGCTTAAGGTGGTTGCGTCAGGGTAGCTTGCGTAATTCTAATTTTCTTACGTTTTTGCAATTTGCAGGTCATAGTCAGGTTGTATGTTTATGAAAAATGAGTCGCGCCAGTAACACGTATGTACTCAAAAAACTCAAAAGCATTTATTTCAATTAGACCATTACAGGCACTTTTGAATGTCAGAAAAACAAATTAGGCTAAGCTACAGTCACAGACACAAGGCATAATAACTTGTGAAAGTACTGTAGTTGCCCATTCCAAAGTGTAGATCTCTATGGAGAAGAATGGGCAAGAAACTCCATGGACACTCTTTTCAATCAAAATATTGTTACAAAATCTTGGTTACATCATTCATATTGAGATTATACATATATGTGAGAACGATGTAGAAATACGTGCACGTTAAGAGCGTCCAGAGTAAAACATTATATCAACAATTTAAAAACAAAGTAAGTAGTTAAAATAAACCGTGGCAGCTTTGAGATGACCAGTCCCCAGTACGTACCTGACACTGATCTACAAATTGCAAAAAACACGAGAAAATTTGAAGTTCGCGGCTACCCTGACGCAACCGCCTTAAAGATACTTGTACAGTTTCGTTTTATTGTAACTTAAAATGTCTAAAGAAATAATGAATGTCACAAATGTGTTCTTCATATTTTATATTTCACCATAATCGGGTTATTCCAGTCAAGTATGTCTTTATGTACATTCGCGGGACTTTCCGCCTGATCATTTAAAAAATAAATCGCTCGCATCATGCGGAGGCGCCCCGCCCGGCGAGGAGAGCGCTTCATGTTGTGAGTGCATCCAAAAATGAGCTTAGTGGTGATCAGGCGGGAGTGTCCCCGATTGTACCATCGACTTCACTGAGGGTCTGCCACTTTTCACGGTTCTCTCTCTCTCTTCTTCAACCGTTGTGCCTCCCAATGCTGAGTGTAGTAGTAGATTTTTCACCCTTATGCTTTAAGTAATAAGGTTGCCGGTATTCCACCTTCAGTGATCTAGGTAGTATGTTATTGTCTGATAGTTTATCTCACTGTTTTACTGTCTATCTTGTTGGATTTATTTATTTGTAAGAAACTCTGTTATAGTGGTGCTGAGCATGACGTTTTGGATTCAAATTCAAGTTCGGGCAAAATTGTTGGGTTCTTTTATCAGCAATTTCTCAGTAGCAGCCACATCTGGGCTTGTGTTTGGTTGATGGCAATAGGCTCGCTCCCTTAAACATAACTGACGAAATGTGGGTGTATTATAATCCATAACTCTGCTTAACCCTTCGGAGATCGCAGTCGTGGTGTTATATTATGTAGTATTTACACAATATGTACTACACTATCACCATATCATCATATCCTCATATCCTGCTACATACAACACTTCTCCCTTGTCTGCAGGAGGCGGACGAGAGCCTGAACTTCGACGAGATGATCCTGGAAGCTGCCAAGTCCATCATCACGGCCACGTCCGCGCTCGTCAGGGCGGCGTCGGCGGCGCAGAGGGAGCTTATCGATCAGGTAATCTGGGTTTACATTTATTTATTGATTTACTCTAAAAATACAAATATCCTTACAGGCTAGACCCAATGCGATATTGTAGCACACTTTTTTTTTTAGGATGAGAAATCATCAAATTGCCCCTCCCGCTCTGGGCGGATCCAAAAGGAGTGTCTGACTTGTACTGACTAAAACCCATCCATGTTCCTTCCTCGCCCTTTGTGTTCCAGGGCCGCGGTATCTCTTTCGAACAGTCCCGCAGCCAATTTTGTAGCACACTTACACTTAAAATAGTTCAACTGTTTTTAACATAGCAAATTCTATTGTATCTGTATAATGTTCTCCTAAATAGAACAGGTTAGCTTCTGACGAGTAATAGATACATATGGATGAATTAACACATTTCCCTCTTTAGTCGGGTAATATGCTGCTCCGACCCCAATTGAATTGGGATAAGGGCAAGAGCACTATGGTTATGTTTTTGTTGATGTACAGCAAAACGATGACGAAGAAAGCAAACTTCCCGTTATCTTGATATTGATCCTTGCCCGAGATCACCAGGCGCGAAAAATCGCATGTGAGATTCCGTCAACATGTAAGACTTTCGTAAATGCATAGATTTACTAGGAAAGCCGTCTAGCGCCTGGTCTGTTGCTATCTTGCTTGCATATCAGTAGTGTCAGCGCGTCGAAACGAGACGACAGTATAATCGTGCGTGCGCTTTGATGTTTACATGCGTGAACAGTTGTTAGTTAATGAGATGAGTATTTTTGTCTCACTCGAGCTTGATGAAGGCGCTCTTCGTTCTAAGGAAGTGTTCTCCTAGTATCATATGCACTCCTATTTTTTCATGATTTTTGGTGAATAATTTAATTAATATTTTAAATAAAAACAAAGTAATAAACCTCACAGGCACGTCTACTCTTTACAGAGGTCCGGGGGAAGAGGAAGCTTCTAAAGTTATTTTATCTCATTCTTTCGCAGGGCAAAGTAGCTCGCCGTCCAACGTCCTCGTCCGATGACGGGCAGTGGTCCGAGGGTCTGATCTCAGCCGCGCGGCTGGTGGCGGCGGCGGCGCACTCGCTGGTGGAGGCCGCCAACGCGCTGGTGCAGGGCGCCGGCTCCGAGGAGCGCCTCATCTCCAGCGCGCGCCAGGTGGCCTCCTCCACCGCGCAGCTGCTGGTGGCCTGCAAGGTATGTCACTGCTGGATGGATGGACTGTGTGAAGGATGATATGGCTACGAAGGAGGTGACTGCTGAGATGACGAGTAATATGAGACGTCAGCCGACGGATTATTATTTTACTCAACGACAGATAGTAGTCGGAGGGTCAGGTTTCCGCGGCGCGGCTCGTTGGTGGAAGCCAGCAATACAGAGTGTAAACAGACTCTTCACTACGCCGTCAACCAAGCATTATGTACATCAAACTAAGAACGACTTTTTTTTGGGCTGAAAAATCACGTTTAACTGTAGGACTCAATGTGACGCACTCAATATTGTGCTGATGGATGGATTAAATAGCAAGGGGGTCCTGGAAGTGTTTAAAGTAAAAATATTACATTAAAAACATGTATTTAAAAAAAAACTTGTGAAAAATTTGGTACTTTGACCCCCAATATTTCCGTAACTAGAAGGTTCCCAGGTTTGGTCTAGAAAAAAAAAATTATCGCAATGACGGGGAGAACAAGTACCTTTCGGCTTCGTTAAGAGTCTGTTTACACCCATGTTGGTGCAGATCTCGTCAAAAATCAATGGATGACAACGGCTTACCGCGCTTCCAGAAGCAAGGAGGTTCTCTGTATATATTGCCTTGCCAAAATCAACAATTTACCAACTTGTACAGCTATTACTTAGTCACGACGCTATTGGCATTTGGTGATCACAAAGGGTAAGTCCCTTTGTGATCACTGTCCTTAGGGTCAATCTTTTGATCACGTCAGATTTTTAGCCACTTTTATAGCCCTCCCTTGGTTTGCTTTGGTCCGTTGTGACATTTTAGGCAAAGAAATATAATTTCTAATCATCAATTTCTATCTGCCCAGGTGAAAGCCGACCCCTCATCTGAATCAACCCGCCGCCTGCAATCAGCTGGAGCCGAAGTAATCAGGTCTACCGACAACTTGGTGCGAGCTGCCCGGGATGCCATCCAGACTGAGGAGGAACGGAGTCTGGTCCTCAACAGGCGCATGGTGGGAGGCATCGCACAGGAGATTGACGCCAGGTAATCGTCATTATTAGGAAAGACGTCACGTGCATCTGGAATCCAGAGAGGCCAAAGGTCCTTCTTGTGGGAGGCATACCCATAAACACCAGAGTATGACGTCGCAACTGGTGTGCCTCAGTCGTCCTCTCAGTGAGAAATAGCCGTACGAAAGGCAGGCACTGCCACAATGTCTCCGAAATATTGGTTCCTGGCCATGCCGGTTTACTCAACATAACATGAAGCTTGTTATCTGCGAAGGAATAATCAGAGATATATTGTTCAACAACATATCTCTAGTTACGTTTAAGTCCCATGCATCATACGGCCAGCTAATTGCTATCAACCTGAATTCCGGTCGCCACTGAGAAATTCGTGATTGAAAAACCTAATAAAGTAAAGCCTTTTTTTTTGGGATGGGCATTCATCAAATGACTTCTCCCGCTCTGGGCAGAGCGGAAGGGAGTGTCAGACTTGTCCTGACTAAAACCCATCCATATTCCTTCCTTGCCCTTTGTGTTCCAGGGCCACGGTATCTCTTTCGAACAATCACGCAGCCAATAAAGTAAAGCCTGACCCCGAAATTAACACAGAACCTCACGTTTGTCAGTAGCGCTAGCAACTACTAGCCTTATAATTAAATAATATATTTTTTCCACCAGATCTGAAGTCCTTCGCATAGAGAAAGAGCTAGAGGAAGCCCGCGGCCGCCTCACTGCTATCCGACAGGCGAAGTACAAGATCCGCGCCGGGGAGACCTCGGGAGATGACACGGACACAGATGTGCAGCTGGGCTATAACAGTGACGCGAGCCAGCACAGGTAACTAAAGGAAAACATATTAAAAGAAACGAAATATTATTTACGCTTAAACGTGGCCCACGACAAAAGAAAGCTCTAAAAAAGAATAAACATCGAGCTCCTTGAGTTCTGAGTTAAGCTACACGATTACTGACAAATGCATGCACTGCTTGGACAAGTCCACAACAATCTGTGTGGTTCTTTTCTTTCAAGACAATATCAGATAAGTACTATAATCTAAGCGATCCTCATGTGGCACTGCGTATCAGACTTTCAGAATTCCGACTACCCTTAACGAATCTCAAAGATCTACAAATAACAACTGGGACCAAAGACTTTCCGTGCCCCTACCGTTTATGTCGTATTTCTGCGACACAGAACATGCATGACTTTTTTCGTTCTATTTTCGTCCTATTAACTGCGTGGTACAATTAAAACCATTATTAAATAGATAAGTTTATTTACAACAATTATTTATTAATATTATGTCTCGAACCTAAGTATTGAAGCTTATTTATCGTAGTTATTATTTTATCGACTTGTAGCCGCGCGCTAGGGGCACGGCAATTGATATTTAGCCAAGCGGGCAAAAATTAGAAGCACGAAGACCCTCCGAGCTTGAGATACCATTTCAACCCACCTATGCAAGCCGGTGGTTACAATCCGCAAAACAGACTGAGACGATACCCTGTATCTAGACCAGGAGCCCATTTTTAAGTAAACGTCATATCTCCCACAGATTCAAGACTCCTAACAGCAGCTTCGCGAACACGACCTACAGCCCCAACAGCACATACTCGCCCCACGCGACACAAACAACACACAACACGACCAACATTAGCACACACATCTCCCACCTCAACCAGTCCATACATGGAACACCCGGCCCAGCGAAGAGCCCTGTCTCACCCGGATATGGGTACACTACGCCGAAAAGTCCTACTGTACCTGCTAGGCCGGATAGCTTCAACAATATGACTCCCTTGAACCAATCAACTTTGAACCAGTCATCTCTGAACCAGTCGTCGTATAGTCAGAACTCTGGTTACAACCAGTTGAGAGAAGAGAAGCAGTATACGGCCCAAAGTCCGACGTTTTCAAGTTTTAGACCTCAGGAGGAACCCAAGCAAAATTATGAAGGATTTACGACTCGGTAAGTTATTTTTAACGATTTTTTGTCGTCAATTTTATATTTGGTTTTTGGTGTTGAAACGAGTAGAAGATAGTTAGGATATTCAGTTTATCTGATGAGCATTGTTGTTTTTTAAACTTTTTCTTAGAAGACGAATTAATATATTTATCTACTTTACTTTACAATTAATTGCTCAGATCGCTTTTAGCGATGCGACCGCCCATTGTATGGTGTACGTACATAATAAAGAATATTCTATTCTATTCACACTTGGTGGCAATCTCCGTAAATTGCTCGGTGTTCCCACAGCGTCGAGTAGCCTAGGGCTAAGAATTGCCCAGCTTTACTGCCCCCGTGAGCGTAACATAACATTTACACCAGTTACATAACTAAGATTTGAAGGCTCTTTTGTAATCCTTGATTTGGCAAAGCTTATATTAAAATTTCTTCAAAATCTACATCATTCCATTATAAGGGTTTCAGCACCAAAAAACAAGTAATTCTAACTTTTCTTTTTTTCCAAATTATTAACTCAAAACTTATTGCTTTCCACGCTGCCATTGGACTCAAACAGATGATTACATAACTATTTAATACTCTTATATACAAAATATAACTGTTTCAATGTGCCTTCACACCTTATGATACGTGCCTACTATATAAATTATATATTATACCTATTTATTTTAGTAAATAAGATAAACACAAATATACAAACACTCTGGAAGCCAAATTCAAGGTTAGAATGAGTATTTTTAAAAGATGTAAATCTTACTTTAACTGATTATTCTACAATTAACTGCAAAAATGCTCAAAATATTGGAATAAAATTAGAAAAAAAAAAAATCGTCGAATAATCAGTAAAAGTAATATTCAATATTACTGTATTTAGAATATTTTAATAGCTTTTTTGAAAAGACACTATACTATTATTTAAGCCTAGCAACACTGATGTCACTTCAAAATCATTGTGAACAGTAAAATAAATAGTATTTTGTAATTGAGGGACTTAAAAACCGTTCCATTTTGTCGAGTTATACAAAAATAATACTATGGATAATAATAGTATGGTATTAAAAATGTTTGGTGATTATACAGCATGTATCAGAAAGATGGTCATATTCAGGTTAGCCCGCGAAATACAAATGTTCTTACGTTTTTTGCAATTTGCAGGTCAGCGTCGGGTAGTATGTTGATTAAAATATGATTTGCAACCGTAACTAAATATGGCTTTACTGAGTTATTATCTGTAAACTCATCAATACAAACCTCTTAAGTCCATTTAATCTTAGTGAATGACTTTTTCATGAAATAGTAATGACTATTTGAATGAATAGTTTTTAATGAACTTAGATGGTTGTATTGATGATTTTAATGATTATAATTCTGGAACTACGTTAGAGTAACGGCCGCAAATCATATTTTATTTAATACACAGCCTGCCAGTGACCTGCAAATGGCAAAATATCTAAGATAATTTGAATTCGTGGGCTTACCTGACACTTCCATCTGAAAGGGACAGATATAAAAGATATTAAAAAACTGGCCAAGTGCGAGTCGGACTCGCGCACAAAGGGTTCCGTACCATTACCTATACAACATTAGACAAAAACGAACCATTACCTATACAACATTAGACAAAAAATCCTGTGAAAAAAAGAGAGGAGCTCGTGGCAAAATAATAACAGCCGCTCGGGTCGATCTTTAGGTTAAGCCGTGGTTGGTCTGTGGATGGGTGACCACCCAATACATACCGAGGTTCCTCCGTGCCTCGGAAAGCACGTTAAGCCGTTGGTCCCGGCTGTCATTTGCACATCTTTGACAGTCATTACAGGTAGTCTGTGGCCCAAAAAGTCTGACAACCAGTCTTACCAAGGAGTATCGTATTACGGGTTGTGGAGGTCAGATAGGCAGTCGCTTCATGTAAAATACTGGTATTCAGCTGCATCCAGTTAGACTGGAAGCCGACCCCAACATAGTTGGGAAAAGGCTAGGCCGATGATGATTAGACAAAAAATCAAGTTTGTTGTATAGGAGCCCCCATAAATATTTATTTTATTCTGTTTTTAATATTTATTGTTGTTATAGCGGCAACAGAAATAAATCATCTGTAAAAAATTCAACTCTCTAGCTATCACGGTTTATGAGATACAGCCTGGTGACAGACGGACGGATGGACAGCAGAGTCTTTGTAATAGGGTCTCGTTTTACCCCTTGGGTACGGAACCCTAAAAAAACCCACCAAAATCGCGAAAATCAGCGAAATCAGTTGTCACATGTAAAACTTCAATACCTGCTCGACCTAAATTTATGGAGAGCTGAATATTTGTCGCGATTACGAAGCATTACATGCTGTATACTAACCACCATTTTTTAAAAAACAAAACAACAATAAAACCTTACTTCTTTTTTTTTTTTAAATTACAACAATTAAAGTTACTTGGACAAAACGTACCTTCTTGTATTGAATACATTTATTTTACTGACATACACATTACTATACTTCATGCATGTCTTCACGCTTTACACTATGTATACTCAGCAGAATTATAATAATACTCTTGTATATGTATCTGTTAGAAAACAACTATATCAACATTATTTCACTCTACTTGAACCATAGACTGGTTTAGCTTTAAAACTGTCTATCCTAGCTTTGAACCTAGATTGAATCCTAGATCTATGCTCAAAATTAAACTAACCTAGATTTACGAGTACCTAAATTTAATTTTAAAGCCATGCCTTGTTTTATCTATGACTAGACTAGGTTTAACTATTGATCACGAACTAAGTCTGAGATGTATGCTTGTTGACTAAAGCTATATGCTTGGTTTTCTAGATCTTTATATAGTTTCATAAAAAAACTTAAATTTTATCCTAGATCGATGATTGAATTAATCTTTAATGTATGCCTATATTTTATCCTAGATTAATGCCCAATTTTCTAGTTCTGTGCCTAGATTTTGTCCTAGATCTATGCTTTTTTAATTTTAGATCTATGCCTAGATTTATGCCTAGTTGTGTCTCATATGCCTTTCGTTTCACAGAACTTCTTCCAATGACAGAACGATGAATCAAGAGTAAGTTTTAAAAACAACACTTTTACATACATTCATACATATACTATAGTTGATTTAAATGTTATTGTATAATGGCAATGTTGACAAAGATAACTTAGTAATACTGATTACAGCAATATCAGTTGATAGGAAACAATGAAACGGTTCCACAGCTCTGAAGTCCATGATCAGATCAGGATAATATTTCTATGGGACTAACTTGGGAGAATAATATTTCAAACAAAAAAACAATTTTCAAAATCGATCCACAATTGACCGATAAATCGGCGAAAGAAATATATATGTACAGTAGTAGATGGAACCTCCTCCTTTTTTGAAGTCGGTTAAAAAGAAGACTAATCTAAGACTCAACTAATCTAAACTAATTCGGATTTTAAAAAAAAACGCATGTATTAGGGAGCAAGCTTAAAACGGACATAAATCCAAACTTCGGGCCACTACCAAAGGACATTTGGCCCGATCTGGTAATCAAACCTCTACACCAGGGGTCTCCAAACTACGGCCCGCGGGCCAAATCCAACCCGCCAGTGCTATCAATACGGCCCGCGACAACAAATAGTAATTGAAATGCAAAAAAAAGCGTGTTTGCTTAGGTCGCGCACTTTGCGACTAGTCTAGAAATATAGTTAAGGGCAGAAAAATTTCGAACTGTTTTGGGCCTCGGAACATATTGAAAAAATCATTATGGCCCTTATTGCTTTAAAGTTGGGAGACCCCTGCTCTACTGCTCTACACCAACGAAACCGTTACATTGCCGATGAATTAACATTATGATCAATTATACATATGTAAATAAAAACATATACATACAGAATGTAAATATTTTTTGTGAGCGTCCATAAGCTTGAAATCCGCTTTGCAATATGCTAGGAACGTTTTGCGAACCTATCTGTTTCTGCTTTATTTTTATGTATTACACACAGAAACCCGGAAAAACTATCTGCAATGCTAAAACTACAATTGTCGCATTCATGCGAATATTCGCGTTATTTTAGTACTAAATTACTACACCATTTTTGTTAATTGAACTCGAATAGAAAATAATTGGAGAACACATGCTGCGCCGACCCCAAATTAATTGGTATAATAAGTACAGTACCAAATTTCTATTCGTTTTATTTCTTTTTGCAATAGTCGAATAACATGAACATTTTTCACAAAGACAGCAATTGTAGTAGCAGCATACTACAAGAATCGCGGCTATTTTAGGTGCCCTGCATAGCTATTCACAAACGCTTCGATTCGGAAAGTCGTATGGCTATCTCGCTCGCTTTCGCAATGCCAAAAAAAGATAGACATACGACTTGTCGAATTGAATCGAAGCGTTAGTGAATAGCTATGCTGATCTGACTTTCGGAAACTGCTTGTTCCCCAACGCTCCTAACATACTGCCCAAGCGGACCGAGCCATCGTTCTGTACATAATATACTGTGTATAGCTTATATACTATCTCCTATGTACTTGTACTTAGAGCAACTAACTAGGCATGCTCTGTTACTGATTGATGCAAGGGTTTATGTGGTGATACAGTTTTTATAGATGGAGAAAATATTTCTTGCAATATCTTTAAAGTTAAAGTTTAAATGGTGATATCGTATCATGTTTTCTCTGCTCGTTCCTTTTTTCCTAAGAATTACAATGAATGTACAAAAGAAATATTGAACTTAATATATATTTGATTGACGTACAAAAAAAAGTTTCAACAAAACTTACACTGCAAAAGAATTGTTCTGAAAGTGTAAGGTAGTGCACTTTTTTTCTGTGAAATGTATTTTTTTTATTTTTTTACAAACTGGCGTAATACTCTCGGGAGTCTGTAAAAAATAGATAATTCTGCCATCTAAGGGCGAATTTCAGTAATGAAATTGAACGCGATCAGCATGTAGAAACCGCGTTCGAGAGCTCTCAGTGTCTTTTTTGCTATGGCAGATTGGTACAGACAGCTTTTGAACGCGGTTTAGATATTCTGATCGGGTCCATTTCTATTGGCAAAAAACACCTTAATAAACCTATAAAATTTATGTAAACAGCAAAGGAACGTCATCAATATCACAACGATATCAAACATTATCAACTTTAGAAAAAAAATCCTCTAACAAACTGAACCACCACTTCAAACCCCCCTTTGACAATCTAATCTAACCTAACCTAACCTGCATGGGGTGCTTCACAAGGACAAGCCTAGAGGAGGTGACAGTGAGGTCGCTAACCCTGCCGGAGGTCCGCACGGCGCACCTAGTCGGGGAGGAGCGGATACCGTACAAGAGGGAACGCGCCCCCCCTCCCCCGCCCAGGAGGGCTTCGCTACTTAGGTGCGAGGAAACTAAGTGAATTCGGTTTGTGATGATACTTCTTCTTCTACTTTTGTTTTGGTTTGGACTAGGTTGCCAGGTGAGGGTTTGGTTGATCCGGTACGGATAGTTAGCGGACACGGCTCTGAATACCGGACTGGCAAATCTATTGAAGTATTTATCAGTCTGGTGTCTGACAGTTAGCCATCTGTTCTTACCGGTTTGACTGAACTTTAACGGGGGTAGGAGGTGGGAAAGGGGTATTGCTTTTTAGTTTCAATGTGGGGATTACAGTGTCGGTTGTCCATGTCATTTCATTGTAGTGTTAAATATCATTTTTGAGACGTGAAAATTATTTTTAAATAATTAAATTCATTTTTGGGTTGTAACATTTTCGGTTAGAAAAACCATTTTTATATCTCATCTTGTGGTCACCGAAAAAGGCTGCTGACAGAAAAAAAGATAATTAAATAAATAGAAGCTCAAAATGGCAACACTGTGGCCAATAATATTTGAAAAATCAATCATCTTTTCAACCATAAAAACTGTACTTCAAAACTCTCATTAAAAAAACTATTCTAAAGGGTGTAAACAGACTCTTAAAGGAGCCGAAAGGCACTTGTTCTCCCCGTCATTGCGATCATTTTTTTGTTCTAGACTATACCTGGGATCCTTCTAGTTACGGAGATATTGGGGGGTCAAAGTTCCAACTTCTTCACAAGTTTTTTTTAAATAGCGTGTATTAAAAAAAAACTTCAAAACTTTAATGTAACATTTTTACTTTAAACACCTCCAGGACCCCCTTACTATTTAATCCATCCATCAGCACAATGTTTTGAGTGCGTTACATAGAGTCCTACTGTAAAACGAGATTTTTCGAAAAAAAAGTCGTTTCAAGCAGTAATTTTTTGATGTTGGAGCTCTTGTTTCCACTAATTGTTTGAGTTTGATGTACATAATGCTTGGTTGACGGCTTCGTGAAGAGTCTGTTTAGACCCTGTATAGATAACAAATCATCAATCATCACTATACTGAGCCACTACTGGGCAAAATACGTCATCATCATCACTGTCCCACTGTTCAAATCATCAGTTCCACCGTCAGAACCTGGCAACCACATCGGGATAGGCACATGACACCATCACTGACCGTGGAAGGGAACATCATGAAGGCAGAATGAGTGACCTGCATCACATGACCCCTCCTACAAGGAAGAAGGGGGAAAGAGGGGTTAGATAGTCCAGGAGACTGTAAAGTACCCTAGCGTTGATATGACACATCGAGTTTTCGTAGTAGTTATACAGGCTGATTCTATTAACAGGGACAGTATTGGGGAACCTGAATCTGCAACAGGTACATGTAAATATTTTGAGGAAACAATCTCTTTTTTCATTGAAATAATTTTGAAGACTGCTTCGTTGGTCGAGTGGGCGCAAGCGCGACTGCTGAGCATGAGGTCCTGGGTTCGATTCCCAGGTCGGGCAAAGGGTTTTTCCATCAGGAATTTCTTAGTAGCAGCCACGAAGTCTGGATTTCTACCCGGTTGATGGCAATAGGCTCGCCGTCTATTACATGGGACTTAAACATAACTGGCGAAATTTGGGTATACTATTAGGTGCACCTCTGCCTAACCCTACGGGGATTACAGGGGTAGTGTTGTTGTTTTTTTTTATGTTATATTCATTTTAGAAGATGGGAAAAAACGGATTCTTTTTTCTCGTGCTACCCATGTTTTAGACATGATGATACAAAAAAAAAACCTTGTCTGATTGACCAATTGTTTTTTTTAGGTCACACAGTACCAGTACAGACAGAGGTATATATACAGAATAAAACTCTTCTGAAACTTGATGTGTCTTATTTACGGCAGTGTATTGCAACATTATGTAGGTGGTTAAATAATCGCGCAGGGAAGAAGTAAAAATAATGAATGATTAAACGAGTGAATGAATGAGAGAAAGTCTACAAATTATAAGTCACGCTAAATGAATGCTGGATGGAACGAAAGCCTGTATTCACGAATTACACATACACGAACGTGTATTGGTAATTGTGTAAGTAGAACTTTAAAATATATAAAATGAACTGGGACGAATATAAAAGGCATATAAAGAAGTGGAAGAATGATTGAACGAATGAAAGGTTTGGTCCTTTAATAATTTTGTGAGCATAACCATTTTTGTCATTAAAACTAAAACAAAACATGTTACTAATACTTCTACAATAAAAAACTGAAGTTTCACTAATGTTTTCTAATGACATTTTGTTGCCTGAGACTAATTCTTCTTGTTTTTAATTTTCTTCTGGCATAGCATGGCGGTGTCGGTGTCTAACTCTTCTGGGAATCTATCTGGGGCTATTTTTTTCATCACTTATTTAATCTAATTTCATCACTATTGGTTCAGCAAAACTTGGTTTTAATATCATGTCAGGTTGTTTTTAAAAATAAAATGGAGTGTCTTTAAAATTGGGGTGGGGAATTTGGTATTATATTAATTGTTGGTTTTGAGTTGTTTATGGGTGAACAATTCTTTGAATATTTTGAATACACATAATATGTACATTTTTACTACCTCGTCGGTCTAGTAGTTGAAAGTGATATTGGTTTCCATCAGGACTTTCTCAGTAGCAGCCACTAAGTCTGGATCTGTGCCCGGTTGATGGCAATACGTTCGCCCCCTATTCCATGGGACTTAAATATAACTTGCGAAATGTGGGTGTACTTTAGGTACATCCCTGCCTAACCCTTCGAAGATTACACGCGTGCTGTTATATTATTTTTTCCGATTTTTATAAGAAGAACCTCCTTTAATACATTGCTTTTAAACATAACTGTCGAAATGAGAGTTTAACAAAAACATCTCTACCAATCCCTAGTGTAGAACAGGTATGATGTAGTATTTCAGTTATAAGTACCTGATGAAGCTTACATGCAACATCACCCACAAAAATTCTTAATGCAGACTTATGAAAAATTACCCATGAGCAGCTCTAACCAAATAACCGACTACATCAACTTAATCAACCGATAACCAACTAAACGTAACATTGCAGCTACGAGACGCGCCTGTACGACACCCCGCGCCCTCTCCAAGACCCCCCACGACACCTTTACGACCCCCCACGACACATCGAGACCAAAACCGAACGCCAGGAATCATCGCTCTACGATTACAAGGAACAGAAGTACGGATACGAACCGCCTAAGACACCACTCAGCCCTAAATTTAACGCTAGAGAACTCAAATTTGATGACAAAGAACCTATCTACTCCACCCTGAAAAAACCCTTCGATGGTGTTGGCCAAACCTTCTCTGAACACCAGAAGTCGACAGAAGCTATCCCTGGAGGGACAAAACAGTCAGAGTTCAAGATCCATAGTGAATCTTACCAATCGTATCCTAAAACTGAGTTTAGTAAGACTGAATTCCGCGAAGACGTGAAGTCTCCTTTTGCGTCTACCCCCAAATTTGATAGATCTACAGAGTTAGTAAAAGCAGTCACTCCAGATTATGACAGAATTGCCTCTCCATACAAAGACAGTTCCAGTTACGGTGGTCCCAATTACATGGAGGAAACTACTACGGAAGTCAAAGAAATTCCTAATGGTACACAGAAAATTACAACAACCAAAATATATAGTTCTTCGCCAGTCAATTTGACGACAACTAACACTAAGTATGAACCAATCAGGTTAGATGGAATTGATGAACTGTCGAAATCTTTTGATAATGATTCGAAGTACAGCACTTTAGACTCACGCTTCAACACTTTAGAGTCTAAACTGAGTTCGGATACCAGTCGATCCTTCATGAGGCCTTCGGAATTTCAGTCTGCGGACTACCAGACCACTACGAACGTTACAAAAGTCAAAAAACCTTCGGAGATGGTCAAAGAAATAGACGCTTTGGACAAGAAGTTCTCTAAGCAAACCATAACCTCAGAAACTATTGAACGGAAGTCAGTGATGACCAGCTCTCACAAGTCAGAATCTTCGTCGACCGTCACTAAGAAATTCGGCAATTTCTAAAGGTGCGTCTTACTGTGGAAAAAAGCTTTTATTTACCGCTTCACATAACCGGTATTTAGTACATAGTATATTTTTGTTTAAATTGTTCTTTACCGTGGTAAAATTACGGTTTTTACCGCGGTAAATGACTGGGTAAAATTAAATAAGTTTTTTTACCGGTAATTATTGGCGGTAGTTTGTAATGTAAGTGTTGAAATTTAAAAGGACTATGCAAGATTTTTAAAGGACGAAATTATTTATATTTTAATATTAGTGTTTTGTAATTTGATGTTTTTTCTAAAGTCTCGAAAATTAACTATTTGGTAGATATTTTATCTTTTCGAGTCATTTGTACAGGGTAGTCGGTATTGGTTATAGTCTCGAAATTAGATATAACAAGTTATACGAAATATACAGAATAGCCTAATGGCGAAAGGTGTTCATTTGCGATCGTAAGATCGCCTGTTCGAATCTCAACCATTTCATAAATCTTGAAAATGTAGATAAAATGGGTCAAAATTCAAAATATCTGCCAAAACAAATTGTATAGTTGTTGTATATTAATATTAAATCTAAAATCTATTGAAAGTTTACTTAAAAAGAAAGTTTGTCTATTTCAATGTTTGTTTTTGAGTTTTTGATCTGATGTTTAAATCGTCATTTACTAAAGTTACTAAAATATTTATGAAAACTATTAAAAAGTTTTTCTAACCGACATATTTATAAAAGCCAGAGAATTTTTAAATATTGATTATAACTACTAAAATAAAATGTAAGATTAAAAACATGAATTAAAGCAAAAATTTAACTGTAAATTAAAATATAAGGTGCTAAAATATTTAGTTTAAAATACAACGGTGTCTTAGTCAGCCTTAGAGAGTTCAATTATTATTGTTATTAGTACTTGGGTTTAGTTATGTCAAAGATTGAGACGTCTACAGTTAACTGGACATAGGCATCTATTTTAAAAAAACTTAATCTGAATACCTGAGAAAGAAAAGTGACTTTTTTACAGCGAAATTGGTAGCTTTTTCGATAGCGGTAATGTCCTTTTGAAAGCATTTTCAAAGATTGCTCCCAAACGATCAAACCATCATGTTCATATATTATGGTCACAACATTTTCATAAATATTGTTCAAAAATATTGGTAAAATAAATATATTTATTCTTGAGAACGGTTCACACATTTCATAGAAACATATTACCTACGAATATACCTACTGATATTTCAAAATAGATAAATATGTAGTTTTAAAATGATCTTTTTCACAACTAAGGCAGCATTTATAAAAAAGTCCACCATACTCTTTGACACGACTAAATCCAAGTGCCACAGCTGGGCATGTAGCCCACGTTTCACAAAGTGCTAGCCCCGCGGGGACCTTATATTGGATGCCTTCGATTTTACCGACTGTGCCATTACGGATAGTATTGTTATTATATTCATTGTTTTTTTGGATAATTCGTGCCTTTTCTTCGAAATATTATATAAACGTTTTGAAAGGGCTGTATTTTGGCAAAAATTCGTAAAAATATATTAAAATGTGTGAAAAAGAAATCGCGGTGTAGAGCAGAATTAAATAAAAACTTATTTGAATATAATGTCGTTAAATAAAAACGCCCACCATGGCAACTAGCTAACTCCAAATACAGCCCAATTTATGAAGCGATGTGCCATTTTCAGAATATATTTAATTTTATAAATTATTATAATATACATTTTATTAAAAAATATACTAACTGAAAAATCTTCACGTCATCCTGTTAATAAAAAGAGCTAAATATTTATTAATAATGAAATCAAGTGTTGTAAAAAAACAGAAATATTGTATGGAAATTTGAGCAGCCTATATTGTTCCCACTGCTGGGACACAGGCCTTCTCTCTACGAGGAGTGGGCCCTGATCCACCACGGACCCAGTGCGGGGAGACATATATATAATAGATATTACATTTAATTATTCTGATTCTGACATGATTGATATAAAAGCAGCTAAGATAAAGTAATTCTACCTACCTCCTTAACAGAATGTCGTGAACTTCAGTGATCATATGGTGCAATTATTTTACAAAATATACTAAAAATATATTTAATAAAAAAATGTATTTGTATACTAATATACTAAGAATTGTATTGCGTACGTTTCATTCTTCAGATAAATAATAGACACGTGTAGTACCTTCAGTGTACGGGCATCTTCGCACTTATTAAAATATTAGGGTAGATTGAAAAAACTTCCTTGCTCGCGCCAGGCCCGGCCTCGTTCTTTAGAGTTCTATTATTTCTTTTTAGATTCAGGGAAGGGAGGGACTCTTTATCTTCGAATGAAACGTACTCATATAATTGGGATAAAACTTCACTTACAGGTAAGTTCGTTTAATCATCAATTAACTATTTGACCGACACTACGTGAAAAGCCGGGTAAATAGTCACTAGCTTGCAAATTAACGCATTTAAAAAAAAGTTTTTTTTTAATATTGAAAAAAAAAACAAATTATATTTTTATTGTTTTTATTTTATAGCATAATGATGGTGTCGACGGGCGAAGTCTCGTGAAGTTATTTACGAAAAAAAGTATAAGTAAATAAAATAAGATGTAATTTAAATACCTAAAATAAAAAAAATATTTTCAGTGTTGCTCGCACTTATAATTAATTATTCAATGGAATTAAATGTAATATTATTTGTCATACGACGTGCCTTATGTGAATTTGCAGCTTGAGGATCATTTTTTTTATTCAGTGTGTTTCAGAAAGGTCATATTTTAAGGGTGATTCAGACCAGTAAAACTAAAAAAAAACAAATACGGGGTTAGTTGTCTAATTTCACGATATCACCACACCGACAGATATCACTCACCTTTCCGATACATATTGTATAAAATATAAAACTTAAACATGACATACAGATGTTTAACTTGAATATAGCTTCATATAAATATTATAATATATACATTTGTACTCTTAGGATAGATGCCCGCGAAAGCGATTCGTCCACTGAAAGGTAAAAAAACACCAATTCTTGTAGTTTAGTAAATATAAATATATAGAGTATAAACAAACATTTACAAAAAACTTTGAAAATTAAAAAGGTGTCGGAAAAGTATATTTAAAACAGCAGTAAAAATATAAAATTAAGTGTGTTGACAAACTCAGCGCAGCGTAATGATACCTAGTACGCTAACGTGTTTGAATATTCTTACCAAATTATATATTTAAGATTTAAATATTTATATAAAAACGCCATATAGAAGTTAGCCTTAAAAATAAAGGCTAGCTAGCAAAACTCCAGAGACCTGATAAGTATCTATGTTAAAATAAAACAAAGAATTGTTTTTGATTTTTACATCAGGAATTTCTCGGTAGTAGCCACGGAGTCTGGATTTGTGCCCGATTGATGGCATAAACTTGCCTCCTATTAAATGAGATTTTAACATCACTGGCGAAATGTGAGTGTACTATAATGGTACACATCTGCCTAACCTTTTGGAAATATACGGACAGTACTTTAAACAAACAAAACAACGATTTTTGCGTGACAATGCAGTATGTAGCCACTTAAAATATGCTTGCGGAGTTTTTCTAGTTAATTTAATGTGATGGCTTTAAAGGCGTTACAACCACGAGCGATAGTTCGTGTCGGGCTAAGTCGTGTCTTATTAATATTAATAATACTGTACTATTGTAATCTATACTCTTATTATAAGTCGTGGTTTAGAGCGCTCAAGGTTTGCAATAGAAAAAATTGCCTTTATTTTTCTACGTGTCGAATTTAGTGAAGTAATACGACATTTTATGAAAAATACAAAATTCATTTCTGGCAACTCTGTATGTTATGTCTGGTTTCAGTTTTTTAGAAATCTGACATCAATTTAATATCCAAAATTATTTATTCTTCAAATCTTACTAAGATGGTGGCTGTACCTAGTGAAATATCCGGCATTTTAGCCCGTTTAAACCAATACTAGATGACACCTAAATTTGCAATTTGTGGTACCGTGCCATGAGTTGAATATCCAACAGCGCGCTGATATTACGGCATTTATTCGAGTGTCACCTAGTCTTAGTGAAAACAGGGTTTTTGTGTCGGTTTTTCGGTAATTTTGAGCGTTTTAAGCAACGAATTTCGCTTGTACACTCATATAATATATGAATATACTAATTAAATATAATATAAACTATATTATACACATTATAAACTGTAGTTTTTGATACATATAACTTAAGTCTTCGAGTACATAAATAAAATCTCTTTAAACCAAATGAAAATGTAATTTTTACTAATTTTTTATTGTTTAAATCAATCGTTTGGTATTTTTTTGTTAATATTATGTAAAATGTTTATGTGCGGTAGCTAGGTGTAAGCGTGTATGGTGGTCGTTTCAATGTAATAAACTTGTAACTAATAATATTTTGGTTTTATTTTAATCATATCTACCCTCCACATACCTGCCTAGCCTTTTCCCAACTACACACATCAAAAGTGTCTAGGGGTCATGCACATTTATTAGCATACGTTTACAAGTAATGGACATTTCAAAAAGATTTAAACGCGATTTTTTTCCTGGTACATTTATCTTCCATATTAAAAAAAAAAATTAAAATAATTCTGATGTGGAAAATTCAGTATACTTCATAACAATCATAATTTTCTTACCTACATGATTGTGTTAAAGATTTTACTGTTTTTTTTTTTTAAACAAAGATTTTTGACTTAAATCAACACTGCTGAGTTAATCTAAACCATGAAACATCGAAATTTAACTAGGTAATAGATGTTGAAAGCAATAGGCTCGATGGAACCAGGCACGCGCCAGTGCAATATTAGTGATACCTTTGGCACCAGTTAAAGTGTCATATCCAGTTTTTGTTCTCGTTATCGGGATACTGGCTAGTCAGCTGAGCGGAAACCGGGGCATATTCGGTAAGCTACCACCAGATAAGACCGATTTTTACAAATTACGGTGAGAAGATAACCGTACGCTACGACTTGGCGATTGGTTTGAAAGGTACAGTCAGAACACCTGATCTTCGTTAGTGACCAAACTGGCAGGAAGACACCACAATCAGTCAACCTTCATGCTAGTACAACATTTTCGCTTCTAGTACTACGGCGAAGCAATCGTGGGCAAAGTTTAGAATAGGCAAACGAACATTTGGCTTTGTATGATCGCCAATGGTCTAGATGTTACTCTCAGATGAATCCCGGCTCGGCATCCTTCCAGATACACGAAGAATACGTGTTTGGCGAATACCTGGACGTGAGACCAGCTTGCGAAATCGCCAGAAAGTATCCATATCAAAGTGAAACAATCATGGTATGGGCGAAACTACGTCTAGGCGGGAGAACTGACCGTGTTTAGATAAAATGGAATTTAACGGCTGCAAAATACCGTGATAAGGTGCTGGCACTTATATTCCAACCACGCCGGATGGAAATGAGACTAGATTTTATGAGTATGCATGCAATGAGCCCCCCAACTGCGACTCCAGAGGTAACTCAGCAGCTACCGCAACATAATGAAGAGGCTCTAGACTGGCCCACGCAATCCCCAGATTTAAATCCTGTTAAGCACATCTGGAATATGCTGCAACGAAGGTCTCTACGGATTTTCCCGAGAATCTGCTGCCGAACAGTCAACTTTTCGTCAATTTTCGTCGGACCTGGTACCTTACACCACAAGGCGAACTTGACAACATTGTTTTGAGCTGGAAAAACCTTTGCAAACGTGTTATAAACGTTCGAGGTGCTCTTACAGTTTATTAATTTTTATTTTATACAAAATTTATTATTTAATTTAATTTTGTTTCCTGCTTCAATCACCAAAAACAATAAGTCTAATTTTAGCAAAATTTTAACTTTTTCATTTTTATCTAAAAAACCCTCAAAATAACAAAAGTTCAGTTTTTATGATCGGTAAGAGTATAAAATTCTGCACACTTTGATATAAGGATGCTTTAAGAAATTCTTTATAGTTTCGTTTAAATACGTGAATAATAAAATACCCTTAGACACTTTTGATGTGTGTATGTTGGGGTCGGCTTCCAGTCTAACCGGATGCAGCTGAATACCAATATTTCACATTTCACATGAAGCGTCTGCCTATCTGACCTTCACAGCTCGGTTAGTACTGGGTAATATGATACCCCTTGGTAAGACTGGTTGTCAGACTGTCGAACCTGTAACGACTGGCAAAGATCTACGTCGGAGCCCTATTTTCGACGTTGGATTCAAATTATGAATATTAAAGCTCCCGAAGTGGAACTTTTTTATTGGAAATGTCCTCTTTAAGGATCTTTTTTCAAAATTCCTTAAATATTAATAGTTTTTGAGTTATTAACGAAATGTCATGCCCTCAGAGTATACAGGCGTAATGTATTTATGGCGTTGTGTAACAATAAACATCCAAGCGATTGCGATGCAGCAATCTCGACAGATTTGCTGTCTAATATAGAAAAGTTCCGTTCTATATCTCCGAAGTCCATGATTAGATCATGTTGATATTTCTGTGGGACCAACTTGGGAGGATATTCCTTCAAACAAAAAAAATCGTAATCGATCCACATTTGACCGAGAAATCGGTGAACTTTCATTAAAAAAAAATATATATATACAGCCGAACACAGAACCTCCTCCTTTTTGAAGACTGTTAAAAATACTAAACTTATAAAATTATGATGGACACCATTTTTATGAGCAAAGTCAAAGCATTTATTTCAAGTAGGTCAGTTACAGGCAGTTTTGTATTGTCGACAAAGATAGCAATGTAATGTAGCAACAGTCCCAGTCACAAGGCATAATTACTGAAGTTGCCCATTCCCTAGCGTAGATCTCTAAGGAGAAGAACGGGCAAGAAACTCCCCACGGTCAAATCAGTATATTTTTACAAAACCTTGGTTAGGTACATCATTCATGTTGAGATGGTACATTATGTGAAAACGATGTGCACGCAGGCTTTTATTTAGATAATACTATTCACAGTCAGTTATGAATAAAATGTAAATTGTTCTTGAAAAGAATTAAATGCACAATAAAGCTTTAATTTTGAATTGTAGCGTGATTATTGAATCGCATTGATTGAACAATACATTGTTCAAGCAAAATGGAAAAAGGTTTCCAAACTACTAAGGGCAGAAGATTCATGATGATTGTATTATCATAATACGATTCTACTAAAGCTTAGGAGCTAGTGGCAAAATAGTAACAGCTACGCGGGTCGATCTTTAGGTTAAGCTGCGCTTGCCTGGGTTGTTCCATGGATGGGTGACCTCCCATTACATACCAAGTTTCCTCCATGCCTCGGAAAGCACGTTAAACCATTGGTCCCGGCTGTCATTTATAGAGATTTGACTTTGACAGTCGTTACAGTCAGTGGCCCGAAAGTCTGACAACCAGTCTTACCAAGGGGTATCGTATTATCCAGACTAAGTGGGTTGTGGAGGTTAGATAAGCAGTCGCTCCATGTAAAATACTGGTATTCAGCTGCATCCAGTTGATTTCGGTAAGACTGAACGCCGACTGCAACAAGCTTGGGAATAAGGCGGGAATACACATGCATGCCTGTAAGATGGAGTAGTAGCTTGTATGCTAGTTAACGGCATGTGCAAGTAAATGGCACAATGTGCCATGTACTCACAAGTTGTGCCCTTGCATGCCAGTATTACCATCGCGTAGGCTAGGCAAATGATGACGGTTCTGCTAAAACGGCCCTTTTGAGCCCATGGTTTTAGTAGGATAGTGACCAGTGGCGAAGGTTCCATACAACTCCTACCGAATTCCCTTTGAAAAGTGGCACAGTCAGTATTCTATAGATGATTATAATATAATCACATTAAAAATGTGTACTCCAGATTACCTGTTACAAAAATGTACCCTTCACTACTGATAGTGACACCTACTTTGGCGCTTGGATTTGAAACCAAACCCATACAACTTATATTTAAAATACTTCTAAAATCAAAGCGAAGACAACATTCCTATCTACTTACAACATCTGTTTCATAAATTCTGATTTTAGTGAATAATTGGAAAATTTTAAAGTATTTAACAACAACAAACACATAAATGAATAACCAAATGTATGTGCTGTCTGAATCAATATTTGTCACAAAGTCGGTCCCATTATAGTATGACGCAATTTTATCGAAACAAATACCGAACACCCGCAGGTACCCTTTACTTGGTAATACGAAATCAGAAATTGGATAATAAAGATAATTTCGTATAACGCGGACAGTGGGAGTGGGTCATCTTAGGGACGGAGTTGGAGTTAGGGTTGCTAACCGTACTATAATATATAGCATTGTACTGTATTTCGGGTCTGCGTACACACAAAAATACAAAAATACTAATTTTTAACACAGAAATCTAACAAACAAATCCTTATAAATATTATAAGTGCGCCTTTACATTAACTTTTGACTGGTGGCATAAGCATGTATCCGAAACTATCTGATAAAAGTAAAAGATTTTAGTGAGTTTACTGACAAAACCACATGCCAAAAATAGCCGCATATTAAAAATACTGAAAATAATTCACCAACATTTAAAGTAGTTTCATTCCTGCTCTCTATCCGCACCACTTCGACATTAACAGAAAGGATATTAACGGTTATGAATTCGAAATGGTGAGGACAAAGAAACTGAAGTAGTATCATTAATAAAAAATAGTTTTTGATTTACATTAATTTAAAAATAAAAAATAATGCATTAATAAGACAATTTTATTTTAGTCAAAAGGTGCAAGAACGGCAACAAAATATAGTTATTATAAAAATAACAAATTTATCTATATTTTGCTTTTTTCCATAAAATACTATATTTTTTTTTAAATGTACTATATTTTTTATAGCTTATTTTGATAAATACTATATTTCGCCGAAGAAATGTTGGCAACCCAAGTTGGAGTAGACGCTTAGAGCTGTCATCATCTTCCTGCCTTTATCCCATTCTATTTGGGGTCGGCGCAACATGTTTTCTTCTTCCATTCTCCCCTGTCAGACGTCACGGCATCGCTTAGAGCAGTAAAGAAAACAAAAAAATAGTTTGCTTTTTTTTTCAATATTTCACGGGTATTGGTTTACATCATAGTTTTTGATTAGACTTTATAAAAAAGTTTTTCATCCGAGCTACCATTTTGGAAATATATTAATAATCTCATACAAAAATCAACTAGGTAATACATATAAAAAACATTAAGCATTTAACATAGTTATCAGTACGTTGGGACGGCCCGGCGGCGGCGGCGGCGACTTTTGCAGTCAATGCCCATATTTCGCCAAATATGTTCACATGAACTCAGATGTAACATAACATAACATCACGCCTTGTGACCCCCGAGAGGTGTACCTAATTTAATAGCAGGGTATGCTATTAAATTAGGTATTGGGTAGTAGTATTTGCCAGTTATGTTTATATAAGTCCGATGTAATAGGGGGCGAGCCTATTGCCGTCTACCGGAACCGGAACTCAGATGTAAGTAAGTCTATTGCCAACTACCGGGCCTCGTTGGTACACTAGCGTCGCATGCTCGACTGCTGAGTATGCGGTCCTGGGTTCGATTCCCAGGTCGGGCAAAGTGTTATTGGATTATTCCATCAGGAATTTCTCAGTAGGCAGCCACACACAGCCATAATAATATAGATAGATAGATAAACCATTTATTCAGTGCACACAGTAGACATAGCACAATTAAAGAATACAAATTACATGAATGTAATGTAAAGATGCCAATACAGGGTGTAAACAGAATCTTCACGAAGCCGTCAACCAAGCATTATGTGCAAACTAAGTAACTTTACGCAAAAATTTATGCTGGGAAACGACTTTTTTTTTTTTGGGCCGAAAAATCACGCTTTACAGTAGAACTCAATGTAACGCACACAAAACATTGTGCTGATGGATGGATTGAATATTAATGGGGTCCTGGAGGTGTTTAAAGTAAAAATCTTACATTAAAAACAAGTATTTAAAAAAAAACTTGAGAAAAAGTTGGAACTTTGACCCCCAATATCTCCGTAACTAGAAGGTTCCCAGGTATGGTCTAGAACAAGAAAATGATCGCAATGACGGGGAGAACAAGTGCCTTTCGGCTTGGTTAAGAGTCTGTTTACACCCTTTATACAAAAAGAAAAATATATTTTGTTAAACAAGTATAGTAACATAAAGAATAAACAATTAGACTAACAATAAATCGACATTACAATACAGTCCTTAATTCGACCAACTACACAAATAATATAAATTATCCTTTGAGCAGAGCTATACTGCTCTACAATCAATAATTTAGTAAGTAAATAAGTTTTATTGTAAAAATGGTTGGACAGATATTTAGTTACTGTTCAGACACATTTGGTGACGGTCGTCTCAGAACTAAAAATGTGGAAATTAATCATTATTTCAGTGGTGGTTGCAATTTGCTCATCAGGTAATATTTTATTTTGGTTTTACTTATGATTTTGGTTGATTTCTATAATTATACGACAGGCATTGGTAAATACTATGATTGGTAAAACGATCTCACTGCGCTCCAGCTGCGGGAACATTCTTTTATTTCCTCCTCCTCCTGTCCTGGGTTCGTTTCCCGGGTCGGGGAACTTGTTATTGGGTGTTTCCATTAGGCATTTCTCTCAGCAGCAGCCACGGAGTCTGGATTTGTGCCCGGTTGATGGCAATAAGCTCGCCCCCTATTACAATAACAGGCAAAATGTAGGTGTACTATTAGGTACAGTCAACAAAATAAATAAGTATCCATGGTCGATAGATATAGTTGCAGTATTTTTAGAAACTGTTGCATGTATTCAAATAAAATTGAATTACTTTAACCAATTGTTTATTTTTCTTCATTTAATTTTAATTTCATTCGAAAACATCGATCGGTTTTTAAGAAAAAATCAATTATAACTTTCGACCCTGGATACTTATCTATTTTGTTGACTGTACACCTCTGCCTAACTCTTCAGTGATTACAAGGGTGATGCGCCATGTCAAAACCTAAGCTACACGCAAGACTTTTTTCATTGCCTTGCTTTTTCAATTTCTTTATTTTTGCACCATAATATTGTATTCTTTCATCAGCACTAGGTACGTTTGGGCATCCTTATTTTATTTTTACTTTGGAAAAACTGATTTTATTCCGGAGGTTTGTATTCGAGCCGACATACAGCCTACCCACAGGTAGAAACAAAAAAAAAGTAACGAAATTACTCTTTACCAGTGCGAAGTTGCCAGTAGGATAAAAATGTTGTAACTGTTGTAATTATATATCTGAAGAACGAAACATAATTTTCTAGAAGTCACTACGTAAAGCTGCAAGTAACCAAATTATATTCCAGTTCACACTGAGATAGTTCGGCCCTGTGACTTCGACGACTACAGATGTATCCAGGCGATCTTAGCAGCCAACTCTCGCTGCCAAAAGAAAGTGAGAGGGTACCTGCCCAGGGAGTACTTTGTAAAAGAATTCCGGTTTGAAACACCCTTCTTCAATTCTTCGTATATTGACAAGAATCTGATCGTGAAAAACCATGACAAGTGTCGTGTTTCGGAGTTTTTGTAAGTATATAGAGGAGTGACAACACTTTAGAGTTTATGACGTGACAACGTCGGCTGCATGCAGGAAAAAGTGTCCCATTACGCTCATTGTACGATGCGCCGCATCTATCTCTCTTCCCCTCGATTTTATGACCAACTTTACAGACAACCAATTTTTTGTGATATAATCGGTCTGAGCTGCCGTGCCTGCAGTTGTCCCTATCGCACTCACGGGGGCAGGCTTGACGCAGTGCGACGGCAATAGTTTCTTCAACTACCTACTTTTCAAATTCCTCGCCAGCCCTGTCCTCTCTTAATTATCTAAGCAGAAATCGTCTTGAGCCGATTACACACACATTTGTCGAATTTAATTCGGCGCGGTGCACGACAGGACGTCCTGGGTCGATTGCCGGGTCGGGCAAATTATTATTAAGTTTTTTCTTCAGGAATTTAGCAGCCACGGAGTCTTGATTTGGGCCCAGTTGATGGCAATAGGCCCGCCCCCATGGGACTTAAACATAACTGGCGAAATGTCGATTAGGTACACCTCTGCCGAACCCTTCGGGGATCACAGCGTTGCGTGATGTTACGCCATATCAAAACCTATTCCAGCTACAACACAGACACGAACAAGGCGGTGCTCTGCGTGGACTGCCCCCAGCTGGACCTGGAGTCCGATCGGGTGCTCATCCAGCACAGGAGCAAGAGGGAAGACGAACTGTATCACTACCATATTCATGGTACTTACCGTAAGTAGCCCTACCTACCGTACCTAGACAACTAGCTACAGGTAGGTATGATAATTAACAGGCGATTCCCTTATTTTTAGGGTCCCATAGATACCCAAAGGAAGCCAACTAAAGCTCCGCTGTTTGCCCATCCACCTGTCACAATGGCTGTATCTTTTGAAGTATATGTACCTACCTACCTATAGACACTTGATGTTTTTCTCCGAGTGTTTATTACTATGGCCGCTAAAACCTATAAATAAAGTAAACCATTAAATTGCGAAAAGAAATACGTTTTTGTATGGCGGCGGGCAGCGGCGGCGGTACCGACAGAATCGTTCGTGTGTGAGTGCAACGCGCACTTGGCCGGTTCTCGTAACATTCTACGTTCACATAAAACCGATAAAATTATAGGAATAAACGTTCATCTATAACTCGCTCACATTAACTTGACGCTTGGCGTGATGACGTGATTTTGGTTTTTGGTAAGATACCTAAGAAAAATATAATTAGAACAACTACAAAAAACTAGCCAATTTATCGACGCGTGTATCGGTAACAAACACAAAGGTAACAATTGCCAGGCGAGCTAAGTGAATGCGGGCCTCACACTCCATAGATGCATCAAGTTAATGTGACCGCGTTGTACTTCTTTCATTTTGATAATTCCGTAAGTGACTGAAAGATGCCGATGAAAGGCATTTCCTTTCATTTAATTTCATTGCCGAATTTGGAAATCCCACACCGTTGAATCGGATTCTAATGACGCTTATAAATTTCACTTTTGATTCATTTTGTGTACAGGCTTTACTCGAATAGAAACTATTCGAGTGAAAAACTGCGAATGAAAGGCAAATATGGAAGTCTGGTATCAGTTTTGAGTACCAACTAAACGTTTGCCGCCGCGATTCCCTAACAGTTAATAATTTTTTGAGAAAAAAAACAAATTAAGAACGTCCACTTGAAGACGTCACCTTACCAAACCAATCTTTTCAGCAATGATCCGCCTCACCCTGAACCTGGACGATGAAATGGACCTGTGCAGGGCGCACATCTTCACCGAAGTCATCGAGCTGCCACGCTTCCACATCAATCCTAAAGGTTCTTATTATTATTTATATGTAGATATAGCTTTTAGGAGACGGCGCCCTTGGAGGACACACACTGACCTTATTGGAGATGTTCTTCAGAATGGTTAGGTCATTAGGTACGGAGTACAGCTCGCAACCGGCGTGCCTGTATGACCAGATGTGTGAACATGGATTTCACGTTCCACCTTACGTTGCATGTCCTGACACCACATTGACGATTTTATGGCTTCTTCAGCGAGCGGATTTTAACGTTAAATTGATTTGATATGTTAACAACAAGTAGGTACTTTCCATAGAGATTATTCTGGGTCGGGGGCATCCTTCTTTAAATTGTTATCACTATCAAAATCACAGCATCATCGTTACCTACTTACTTTACCATACCTACAATAATTCACTAAACAACACATTTCTTCCCAAACAGACAAACCTACTAAGAACTTCCTCTCGAGGGACCTCACAGCACTGAACATATTCGAGCGAGAGTCGTTCTTCTACGGAGGAGACAGGCTAGCGAAGGTTTTCATTGATTCCTTGATTTGCGACTACGGGTGTAATAGACTCATACTTCCACATTATAGCGAGGATTTGGAGGATAATGAGGTTGAAAACATATAAAAACATTAAGAACTCCCACGCCAAGGGCCTCCAACGCACAAACATTAAGAACTCCCACGCCAAGGGCCTCCAACTCACAAACATTAAGAACTCACACGCCAAGGGCCTCCAACGCACAAACATTAAGAACTCACACGCCAAGGGCCTCCAACGCACAAACATTAAGAACTCACACGCCAAGGGCCTCCAACGCACAAACATTAAGAACTCCCACGCCAAGGGCCTCCAACGCACAAACATTAAGAACTCACACGCCAAGGGCCTCCAACGCACAAACATTAAGAACTCACAAGCCAAGGGCCTCCAACGCACAAACATGAAGAACTCACACGCCAAGAGCCTCCAATTCCCACGCCAAGGGCCTCCAACGCACAAACGCTTACCACGTATTCAGTACCTACAAAAGTCCGAATATGTTAAATTTTTAATCAACAGCTGATGTATTTTACTTACACTGACTCAAAACGATTTTACAGAATTATACAGAATTATAAAACGTTTTTTATTTACTCCACAATGTGCAGTTGCGGATTTTTCCGCCTGATTAGTTAAAAAAAATCACTTAAATTATGCGGAAGCGCTCCGCCCGGCTAGAGAGCTCTTCATGTTGTGAGTGCAAGCTAAAATGAGCTTAATGGTGATCAGGCGGAAGTGTCCGCCATTGTATCTAAACCTACCTATCTACACAGATACCTTTTCTTTCAACACCTACTATACTTAGCAAAGAGCAGTGCAGTGGTTGGTGGCACAGATTGAGTCGATTCCATCGGAAGTCCAGACGTACTGCGGGCTAAAAACATATCTTGTCGATATTCCACACACGAACGAAGCGCTTTGCTACATCTTTTATACGCACAGCCATGGAGTTGAATTCCCTGCCTGCGTCGGTGTTCCTGAGTTCATATGACCCCAAACCTATGTTGGTCGCCAGTTAATAGGCTTCATCTGGGTTAGCTCGTTCCATTGTCGACCTCAGGACAAGAGAAGGCCCATTTAATATTAAAAGAAAAACAAGATTGCTCCAGAGGGTACTTTAAGCATGTAGCCGCTCATTTCTTTAGTGGTCCTGGCCTGAGGACTTACTCTCGAGGCTTGCACAGCTTGCTCGGGTTGAGATTGAGATGACATTCTCAAAAAACGTGGCCCAGTGGACACGACCGAGACTTACGAGCTAGTATGTGTCGTGGATTCGCATCGAACCAAGGCTTTAGACTATGTTTTGTGTAAATTCATTCACAACCACTGGTACTGCTCTCAAATCGGTGAGGGAAAACATCGTGAAGAAACCGGCATGTCCTAGAGTCAAAAAATTTAAGACTATGTCAGTAATTATCGTGCACTGGGCCCGCGTGGGGTATTTTAACATTCCTTTCACAGAGGTCTGGGCGTAAAAATTAAACCAACCTTTTTTTTCGGATTGGAAATCATCAAATGACTTCTCCCGCTCTGGGTAGAGCGGAAGGGAGTGTCAGACTTGTACTGACAAAAACCCATCCATGTTCCTTCCTTGCCCTTTGTGTTCCAGGGCCGCGGTATCTCTTTCGAACAGTCCCGCAGCCCTGGCAGGCATCGGCCCTTGCGGGCCCCTCCCTGTTTGCTGACATCTTTTAAATTATACCAACCTCTGATTGAGATTATTTCCTAATAAAATAACATTGTTTAATGCGGGGATCGAACCCCGGACTCCATCATGCCCAGCAGCTGAACCGTGGACTGACAAGGCTGTCACAATTATTGAGCTTCAATTTCATCCAATCACAGCAAACCTGGCGTCAAGACTGCTTACACCATTCTCGGATTGATAAAGAAAGCCACTGGAATCTTGGGGCCTGCAAAAATATCGACATTTTTACAGATAAAGCTCGTAAGCACACGTATAAGAACTACACCAGTTCAGCATCACCTAACTTCATTTTTAGTAGTTGAACTCGATCCAAGGCGATGCCACAAGCGCGGTTTCATATAAGCGCATTTTCGGCATGTTTATGTACGTCTTAGGGTTTGGACACACGGCTACCGCACACCCCACGCGAAAACGCCACTTTAAGCGCGTTCCATTTTTTGTAGCGCGTTATGTGGCTACAAAATACCTACGCCAGTCTGGGACCGCTCTTATAGTGCTTCTAAGTGTGGGTTGCAGTTACAAGTTACATACATAGAAAGAGTCCCGAACGACTCCATTTGATGTGATGCTGATCCTGTAGGTAGTGCTTTAACGTGAGCGTTAAGCTTCATACGTTTATTTAAATTAAAGTTCAGTTCAGCAACAGTTCTACTCATCAGTGGCGAAGGTTCCATACAACTCGATTCCTACCAGATTCCCTTTGAAGAGTGGCACAGGCAGTGTTCTATTGACAAATAATATAATCACATTAAAGATATGTACTCCGGCTTACCTCTCAAAAATTGACTCTTCGCTACTTCTACTCATAACGATTACTTAATACAAACTCAAACTCAAAAGCATTTATTTCAATTAGACCATTACAGGCACTTTTGAATGTCAGAAAAACAAAGAAGGCTAAGCTACAGTCACATACACAAGGCATAATAACTTGTGAAAGTACTGTAGTTGCCCATTCCAAAGCGTAGATCTCATGGAGAAGAATGGGCAAGAAACTCAATGGACATCCTTTTCAATCAAAATATTGTACAAAATCTTGGTCTTTGGTCTCATTCATGTTGAGATTATACATAATAATATGTGAGAACGATGTAGAAATACGTGCACGTTAAGAGCGTCCGGAGTAAAAGATTATATCAACAATTTAAAAACAAAGTAAGTAGTTAAAATAAACCGTGGCAGGCTAGAGATGACCAGTCCCAACTGACCACGCCCGTTCATGAACATGACGCATGGATCAGCCCCATTCAGTTCAAAAACATGGGATAGTTCAACTTTTGTGTGTGTTAGACGTTATATTGAACACATACACACATGGCCGCTTTACTCCTGACCTGACTGTGGCCATACGTTGAAAGAACCTGAACGCTACTATTTTGAAGTGAAACTTCTAATGCGACTTCCAACAAGGTTGCGTTAAACGTTTAACGCTACCCTGGAGGGAGTATGAAAGCACTGTTGCGTTAAACGTTCAACGCTCCTGGGGAGGAGGAATATAAAAGAGACAGAGCGAGAGTGAATGCGTGGTCTCGAACGCATGCGCGTAGTATACCTGTTTTACGCAGAGGGACTCCACGCACATTTTTTTTTTGCTTGGTCGCATTATTTTGCATAATCCGCGTAAACAATATTTTTGTCTTCTATTTTCAGATAAAAAAACATCGAATTTCCTGGCGAGAGATATAAGTCTTTTGCACATGTACGAAAAAGAAAATTTCTATTATAGAGGATATCCTCTAATGAGGATCTTTATTAACAGGATACTATGCGCCTATGGTTGTCGCCCACAATATATCCTTTGAAAAAGTATAGGATGTATTTTGAAACCAACTTTGAAATTAAATTGATCAAAAATGTATAGCCTTTTCATATCAAGCGAAATCTTAGGCATGTTTTTTATTTATTTGGCAACAAGGTTTTGTGTTATTCTCGAAAATTTTAAGTTTTGTATACTTTTTTTAAAATTAAATGTTTGTATAAAATTTTGTATTTTCATATTTTCCGCACTGCGTTACTCTTTTCAGATCAACGTTTGTGCAAATGAACACATTCAAGACTTAGTATTATTTTCCTAAAATGTGTTAAGAAGAAAATCTTAAGCCTAGATCCCATACGTATACATGTCCTCGATCCCATTATTCTGAAATCCCGCGTAAGATTGTCCTTCAACAACCATCTGTAAAACGTATGAAAACTACTTAATTTCACCAGACAACACATTCGTTATGTTTATTAAAGTATATATAGTACTTGTAAAAAGATGTTTGCATTCGGTTTACAGGTTAGTGGAGATCGATCTTAAGGTTGGACCACGGTTCGTTGCCACTAGTACCATAAAATTGCATGATGTAACTACTGATGTTTTTTCAATCACTAGTTCCATTTTAAGAGAATCTGAAAATAATGGGAATAATAGTGAATTTTGCTATCAATAGTTATACGATTGTCATATCAGAATCTCAGATCCGATAGCACCATTAGCTACAAACAGTGGAAGTGCTAATAGGAAAACGTGGCAGCATCGACAGTGGGCAGCAGGAAGTCCACAGCACGGATCCTACACCTTAAACCACTTGTAGCATTGACAGGCATAACGCCAAATTAACTTTTTGAACACCAGAGCATACCGCACGCGCGTGCCTTCCACGCAAAGCCACAACTATTTATTTCATCTACCATTTTGTCACATATTTAAGACATTTGGGGTACCGGGCACCCGCTTGCTTGTCATAAGGTAGACATAAGTGACAATGGCCTTCTAAAGGTTAAGTCATATGTAACATCTCTAGCATAACTCTGTCTTGGTTCATTCTTGCAGTAGGTAGGTTAATATAAGTTCGTAAAAGAAAACAAAGCCTCAGTTTCAAAAACTTTTATTTAAAAATCGTTTGACATTAGAACTACGCATACAGACAGGCGAAGCTAGTAACAATAGGTATCTTAAACATCTCTTAACTATTCATAATTTGTGAAAAACTATTCATTTACAATATTAATAATATCATTCGCTTGGGACTCACTTCAATATATAGTCTCACTTTTTAATATTTCACTACTTAAAGAGAGGCGGCCTATTTTTGTCTGCTCGTTTCACATCATTATCTGCTTAGCCTTTATCCAACTATATTGGGGTCGGCTTCCAGTCTAACCGGATGCAACCTGAACTTTTTACATATTCCAACACAAGTATCCGGTAAAACGTGGGTAATTAAAGGGTCGCTGGGGTGAATAGACAACACAATGACAGAGATTTTAACGTTGAACTCATATGATATGTTACCAACAAGTAGTCTATTTTTTTAACTTAGGTAATTATTTAGAGACCTTGTTGGCAATAAATCATGTTAATTCAGCGTTTAAATCCTTTTCAAAGTTTTATTTCGACTCACCCAGTTTTGCGGTATACAAGGTAAAATGAAATGAAATAAGGAAGAGTACTTAACTAAAGACGATACGACATAAAAATAATAATTTCTGAAGTAAAAATTTGAAGTCAGTACCTATACCTGCATATTTTTTTATAATAAATAAAAAATATTTGATTTGTTTGCTAGGTAATTTCATTTCGCCGTGTACAGTAAAACACCTTTAAATCATTGTAATATCTAAAGAATAATCCTTCAGTTTTTCATAAATTATTTGATCAGGCACACAATAGAATTCTCTAAAGAATTTCTATAAACAATACTTCAAACTTATTTTAAAAAAATAACAGAAAAAAAGCATTTATGACTTGTTCTCGTTAACAATTTTTATACACAACCAACAATATTTCTTCCTAACATAAACATAACATCACGCCTGTAACCCCGACAGGTAAGGCAGAGTGTTTCTAATATTACACCTATATTTTGCTACTTATGTCTAATTCCTAGGTGGGCGTTGTACCATCAATCTATATTTATTCTTATCAAACAAAAATAGGCCACCTCACATCACTATGTATATTATAATATTTCTATATTAATTACGTGTTTTAAAATAGGCTATATCACAGACCTATACAACAAATAATTATAGAAAGGCATAAATGTTACTGATAATTGTTTAGCTGTTTTGGTTGCCAATACAATGCATATTCAATAAATATGTGTATTCAAAATATAAATACGGTTGGCACAGAGGCTAAAACATTGGCTGCTGATCGCTGCGTGTGGCGGGTACTATTCCCGCACTGAACAAATATATTTATGGCCTATAGATAGATGTTTGTGTATGTGAGTTAATTGTTTGTACACACACCCATGATATTCGAGACATTTCTACTAGGCAATGTATTAAAAAAAAAATATATATATAAGGGTTCCTTTTTTTCCTTTTGGGTACGGAACCCTAAAAAATAACATGGAAGCCAGAATCAAAGGTGGCGACAGCCAGAAAAGCGCGAGCGCCCCAAGCGCCCCAAACGTTCGACTTCCAACTCTCTTCTTAAATGCGTCAGAAAATAATAGCGGAGGAGTCAGGGAATCATGATTTCCACTTCCCTCCATATCAGCAGAAGACAGAATAAAACAAGGCCAATAGGCACAAAGGGACGTTTGCAACTGGGATAAACCCAGTCGCCTTGCACCACGGATTAAAATTAATATTAATGGGTCCTAACTGAGAGAATAGAAAACATGATCTGTTAGCAGATTTTCGTCTTTATTGGCCTTTTAGAACCCGGCTATCAGTCTGCCTGCCGCATGCCGGGACTGTATCATTGTATCATTATATTTGTATCAAATCAAACAAATGTTAACAACTTGAAGAAAAATGAAAAAAAAAGTGTAATTACATAATTTGACCACAATACATATAAATAATAAATGTTTTTAAATTAGAACTATTTAGAGATTTTTGTTAAGAAAGCTAGTTTCATGAATCACTAAGAATGAGCAAATTTTTAAGACTAGGCGATGCTCAACGTACGTCAAAAGCAGCGAAAGCCAAGTAATTTGTCCTGCCAGGGCTGCGGGCTGTTCGAATGAAATACCGCGGCTCTGGAACTCAAAGGGCAAGTAAGGAACATGGATGGGTTTTAGTCAGTACAAGTCTGACACTCCCTTCCGCTCTGCCCAGAGCGGGAGAAGTCATTTGATGATTTCCCATCCGTAAAAAAAAAGAAAAAAATAAGCCAAGTAATTTGTCATTTAGGCCCTCGCATCCTCAGTCACAAAAATAAAATATGTTTAGTGCTAATCGTATTTAAATCAAGTTCCGTCTGACATCATCGAACGGGTAACTGTTTAGGGATATCAAGAACAGGGTGTAAAGTTCTTCATCCCCTTAGAAAAGGGAAGATCCCCCGACCAGACGGGTGTTGTGTCTGGTGGGCTACTGCCCGACACTTGATATCGGATTTTCTATATGATAATTTTTCTTTTCGATTTTATAATGATTTAATATGCTATGTGCCAAATCTATAAATAATTGTTTGGGGCGCAAATTGGTCTAGATATGACTGTTGTAAGTTATTTATAATTTCCAATTCAGGAGCCAGTAATTAACTTTGTTGAACATGAAGACTTGACAAAGTAATTATTAGTTTTCAGTAAAACTATAATTAATAGAAGAGAGATATTTTGTTTCATTATTTACTAGAGTTTTTTTTTTCGAAAGATTTTACGAAACAGCTTTTTTTACATATTTTCAAATGATTTATTATTATTCTTTTAGACTAATAAAAGTTTATTTTAAACAACTATCAACAATACGGCACCAAGTCTTATTTTTATACTATTTTTTATAGAACTATCTATACATTTTTCATGTCGATTCAAGTTATTGTATTTTTTTCTGTTGTTGTATTATAATTTTACCAGTGGAATGCTAGTAATCGCTTTTATATACATTTTACTTGAAAAGATTTTTGTATATCTAGGGAGCGACCACAGAAACTGACGTGGAATCGGTTGGAGCCAACTTGCGGTGCGGTTTTCTTTAAATTTTTGAACAGAATAATGTTAAGGCATCTTTACTGGTGTAATGAATGAGTGTTCTAATACAATTTATTTAAATTAAAAATTACTATTGGATACTGCGAATTTTGTAGGAAATGTATATTATTACGGTAAAAACGTTAAATATTCTATCGACCGCCGATTACTTCTAATATAGTTTATTTTTATTTTTTAAATTACAAAACCGTTTATCCCATATACCTTCAACTAGAACTAGGATTTTATTTTCCAAGAAAAGCATTTCAATAGTTTACTCCATAGCTTTTCAAACACTTATACAGCCACTATCATTATCACTAAAAAGGGATATTTACTATTTTTATGAATAAAACTCACCCGCAATAACTTCAGTTTATCCGTGAACTTATAACAAATAGTAAACATATTAAATATCCCGTTTTAGTGATAATGACCATATTACCTTATAATTGATACCTTTAACAACCTTGAAAACTTTTAATAAAAATCTTGAAAATTTAATCAAAATGTTACTTTGACAACACTCTTTAATTCTTATGTTTAATAACCCAAATATATATATTACCAATTCATAACATTTTATTTTCGACAGGTCCCTTAAACCAAAAAACTAGTCATTTTATAATAATAAGCTAAACAAATCTTATAACTATTAATAATTAAAAAAAAAACTTAAAATTAAGAAAATTTGAAAAAATAGCATTTTGAATAATAATTCATTATAAAATATGAACAACACTGAGCAAATAAAATTGGACAAAGTTTATATTTTATGGAATGTAGCCAATTTCGAATATCACATTAAAATATAATTAAAATAAATGAAGCATTGTCTTCGTTGTCATGTTACATACCCAATCTTGTTAGAAACAACAGGAGACATTTTTAATTGTCTTAAGCGACATGAGAGTGCTGTTGGATTTGCAAATCTTGGCTCAATGCCTAAAGTTGAAAATCCAGCAGCACGGACATTGACCCTTATGTTACTTTAACTATAGATATATATTTTTAATTATATGTATAAGTAATTACATTGTTAAACAATTGTCAAGGGACCCAAGGCCTAAATAAATCAAATCAATTTAAAGAAAAATATATTGCACATTTTGTGACCAATCATATTTCTTCAACTGCTAATTTTTACCGCGAGGGAGCGCTGTGTAAATGTAAAGCGACCAATGGGTGACAAGAAAAAATACTAAGCGCCATCTCGCGGCAAAGTTTTCTGCAAGAATCTCCATAGCAGCTGTATGAAGGTAACAAGGACGTTAGCGTTATCTACATGAATCTAATTTCACAGTTTTCTTTCCACATTGAATAAAACTGTCTTTAAAACAATATTGTATCAAGTAGACAAAATACATTTTAAATAAAAAAATGGAGTATTCCCATTTGAGCACCGATTTCAAGAACACCAATGCTTAGAGCCAAAGATATTCCCTTTGCTTAAAAGGAGAAATCTTTTGTGCTCTTGAAATCGGTGCTCAAATGGGAATACTCCAAAAAAATGGCCAAAGCAGGATAGAAATCGACATAAAATATTTACAATTGATATGAAAATAAGTTGATATGAATCTTACTCTACGGGCAAAGTACCATCAGGGACATTAATTGTTAAGCAACTTGACTAACAACTTAAATAAAGGGTGGCCATACAGTCCTTTCAGTATTTTACTTCAGAGAACAGCAACTAAATAGTATTACAACAAAAATAAAAACCGTTGTGATATTGATAATAGAAGACCAGAAGTAACATACCTGTGAAAGGACTTTTGCCGAGACTAGCGCTATCTTGTTTTTTCTTTGAAGTCATACTTCTTTTGGCGCGTCAGGGAAAAATAGTGAGAGTAAACTTTTACGATGCGCACGCACACCATCACGAAAAACCGACACCCTGAAGTTAGCTAGTCAACATACACCCTGAAGTTAGCTAGTCAACCTTTTAGTTTTATACGCCGAAGAAGTATAACTTCTTACTTGCGTACATAAGTACACACACACTTTTTTTTTAATACAATTTCCACAAATGATGTTTACCAACAGCGCGTTCTTGGCAATGTCATTCAAGCGCCAATAGAACTACTGTCAAATTGCCTAACAGTTAATTTCCCTAACATTACATAACCATTTCATCAGCTTTATAATATTTTAGCAAATTTCTAATATTGGCTAACATATTTTGGCGGTACATTTTAACATCACGCCGTTTCCGAATCGGGTATAGGCACATACAAAACCACTTTAGTTACTTATAAAGAAACTATTCTATGTAACATGCTATGTACATTTTCTTCTAAACTTATTTAGTTATTTACAGGACGAATGGTACAAAAGTTATATATTTTATATGCGAGTTATCTTGAAAACTACTGGACCGGTTATATATTGGAACTAAGTTTTTTTATTGTTAACTAGTATTGTTGTTTTCTTCTTACATATTTATACAGGGTGTATCAATGATGAAAGTGAGGTGAAAAATTAATTCAGCTCTCCCATATAAAATTTCAATTCCTACTCGACCCAAATGAATGGTTTTTTTCGCAATCTAATTAGTCCGTTAGATAGATTTCCAAAAAATATTGGACACGTATTTCTTTTTCTCGTAAATTTAAAAATGAGAACGATGCAGTGCGTCGAAAACTCGTGTGACGTCACATTACGGTACACTTTTTAACGGAAAGTGACGTCACAAGCCCCCACTCATGAACTTTGATGCGTTTTATCTTCGTTATTTTTTATTGATTTGATAAAACAAAAAATACGTATCCTACATCTTCGATAATCTAACAGACGGACTAAATAGAATTTTTTTTTTTTTACTAAGATTCATCAAACATTTTAGTTTTATGGCTAGTACCACCACCTCCTCAAAAAAGATCAAATCTTTCTGATATTTGCGTATTAAGAGATTTATTGATTACGATGTTGAAGTTACTGTTATTATGTACAGATGAATCCGTTTATAATGACATCGATGGGAATCGACAAACACGTCATACTAAGCGAACGTCATACAAAGTTATTTTCTTTTTTTAGGTAAATACTTATTTTAATAGAGAAACATAGCATATTAAAAATGCCGCTTTATACATGTACATTACATACACGCACAAATAAAAAAAAAAAAACAAATGTTAAATGCACATTATACATGTGCATTTTTGTATTGCATGTACATTTTTCATTTCTTACTTAAGTAATCTGTAATTGTTTTCTGCTTTTGTTTTTTCATTTTATTGTAATAACAGTCTCCAATACTATTGTGTATAGAAGAGCGATATTGTGAGAGATGAGTTTGATTCTCCATTTTATAATCTGCATATAATTGCACTTTTCTCCTCAATCGTAAATGCTTTACGACGTTTAGATGATTTTTTTTTACATAGGATATCTCTAAAAACTATGCGTGACGTTCAAATGTCAATTACTCACTGAGATTCAAAACAAAAACAAGCCACGTGCCGAACGTCGTTAGGAATCAACGAACATTGTCGAAGGTGTAAAGAATCATGTCGGTCACTATACACGGACAAAATTTATTATAAATGGGTCATAATAAGCGACATGTCACTGTAAGCGAAGTCATTATATCCAACTTTGTTACAAAGAATTTTATATGAAAACCAAACTTCGTTGTGTAATCACGTTATATTAGGCGGGTGGTCAATATAGGCGGAGTCATAATAAACGGATTCTACTGTATTTATTTTATTTCTTCTTAAATAATTTATACTGGTTTCGATTACTAACCTAACTGGTGTTTTTTCGTTTTTACTGGTGTTTATAAAACATTTTTACAAAAAAAATAGTTAAACAGTTGTTATTTTATATATTTTTTTTTTAAATAAAGATCAATATAATGTAAGTATAGTATTTTATGTACGTATATGGCACATACGCATTCTAACAGAAATAATTTAGAAATTTCTGGTTAATCCTATTTTTTATCTCAATTAAAATAAAGAAATTTCATTTATAAAAATAAAAATAAAAAAACTAAAACGAATATTCTGCTCACAATCTGAACATGTAAAATAAAACAAAAAAAAAGTTTAAAATCTGTAAAATATTCAACAGTTCGACCAAAATAATATAAATATGTAAAATATATTAAAAATTCGTAGGTATAATTAAAAATACGTAAATATTGTTCAATTAAAAAATTGTAACGAGATTTCTCCACGAGATTCCTAAGCACAAACTTTAGATCATATGAAGATAATATTAACAATTTGAAGGCACTAAGCTATGTTGCAAACTATTTAAAAAAAAAAGTTTCAACTAAACTAAATAATTATTTGTAACAACTATAATATTGAAGGCAGAGAGGCTCTTTTGATAAATACAAATTATAAAGAAGAAAAGAATCCTAGTAGATTTTTTTTTTACCTTGCTCACTCAAAATAGTCATCGTCACTGTCAATCTATTCATATTAGGTCATATTCGACTAGCTAGCAAAACTCCAAAACAATGACGGGAATCGATGAAACCCAAAAAATTAAATGTTTGACGTTTTATTGGAGGTCCAGGAAGATACTTTAGTTACTTAGTATTTGTAAAGAATTCGTTTAAAAAATCAGTTTTTTTTTGTTTAAACTTGATGGCCGTGATGCGTATCGATATTTAAACATGATAAAACAAAAAAAACTAACATGGTACTTTCAATAAATACGACTTGCCTCAAAAGGAAGCTCAATATTTCATGGCCCTGCTAATACTAGCATTAAGTAGTATCAAACAAACTTAAGAACTTAGAATACAAAGAAACAGTATGCTGTTGTTCTTTTATCTGAAAAGGATGAAAGAAAAAAAAAATTACAAAAAAAGTCGTTCTATGTACAGAAGCCAGCACGTCAAGCTCCGTGTAACTGTCAATTTGTGTTTCCCAATAAACAATGAAAGGAGACAATTTCTTTTAGGCCCACTTGTATCTTACGCATAATATTCATAATACACCAACAAAACAGTAACCAAATTATTATAGTAATAATAAATGAAAGATCACACAGAAGTCTAACCGAAATCTTGAAATCATATTAAATTATGTTTAGATATTTTTTTGCGAGTCAATTCATTACTGTAATCGTCAATGTAATTTGACAGCTGAAACTTACGTGAATGGGGGCGTGTTTTGACGTTTAAAAAAAGGTACGGTACCCAGTGGTAATAATATCAGCTTTAATTATAATAGAAATAGAATAGAATATAAAAAGAAATAGTATTAAACTGTGGACTAATGCTATTTTTAAAGGTTTTTGGGTTTCAATTATCATAGTACGAGACGGAACGTTTTAACTTCGCCTTTTTGGTGGTTGACAGACAACTTCATTTGACAGTTACTCTTTCCGTTTATTTTGATTTAAGACAATACATATTGACGTTTTGAGGTTATTATTAGCTTCACGTTTTTATTTTCGAATTTCTCAATATTCCGGTTAGACAAAGCTTAGCTAATATTACCACTCTAATCTAGAGATTATAAGGAAGAAATCAATATACGTTTCATTACTATGCGCTAAAATTTACGTGGTGAGCCTTTTCTCCAAACAAAAAGAATTGTCTCATCTGACAGATTGTAGTTGATGTGCTGGCGTCTGTACATTATAAGAACTGCAAGCTGAGAAAGAATCAAAAGGTTGGAGAAGAGAGAAAAAGCGAAGTACCAATCTGCTCAATTAGGTCAAGCCATTTTGAAATACGGGTGTAAAAGGAGCCATCATAAAGCCGTCAACCAAGCATTCTGTACATCAGGCAGTTAAATACTGCTGGGAAAGTTATAACATTTAAAACGGAACGTTAGTAACCAGTAAGGAGACAATGCTGACGTGTATTATTAAATATATGATTAATATCAACCACAATGACATTTTTATGCACTTTGTTTAATACAGAGAATTAGTTTAAAAAAAGCATTAATAAAAGCAAACCCCGTAAAAGAATTGTACAAATATAGAAAATGTTGCCAACTGTAACAATAATTCTACCATGCTATTTAGGGTTGCCAACTATCGTGTCCAAATATTTTTTTTTAATTGGCGACCCCCAAAAAACGCCTTGAATATTCTCGTGAATAAATGATTAAGAACCGTTTCCTGTTTAAAAGCACTAAACCTATTTTAACGTTGCCAGATTTCTTTTCTAACATGCTGTTAAGTCAACAATTTTTTGCTGAAAAATGTATTTCAAATGATTACAAACCTCCTCTATACTATTTAAAAGTTTGCCAAATTAGGGTACATACCAAGAAAACACGCTTAAAATAAAGCTGATACTAGGTACCACGAGAAATTATCAACAAAGATTATAAGATTGTACTTAGTGACGATACTTTCATACAAGCCTAGAAGCTTGGCTTACTGCTCCTCAAGACTTTAAGGTTTCTGAACAGTCCACTTGCCCTAGGGGCTTCCCGTATTGTTAACCCCTAGACACACCACTTATACCTATTTTTTACCTACCTACCACCTAAACTACCCCTAACCAAGTTTCTGTACTAACATGAAAGGCAACAAATTTCCCCGATTTTCACCCCAAGGGGGTTAACTACTCTCACTTGGGTTGAACCGCTCATCACCCATGAGTTTGACTCAAAGAGTAAAAGAAGTGAAATGTTATCTTTCGGGAATTTAAGGGTATAAGCTTTGCTATCAATTTATATCTAAGTTACTAAATATCTACCAACTGGCCCAACTTTTTTGGCGATAGTAAAATGTATTTTTTTTACTAATATTGAGCTGCGTTTTCAAAAGCTACTAGGGTATTAATTCACTGTGGTAATCCCAAATAACGCATGTATACAGGGTGATTGGTAATTGGGTGCAGGCCTTGATGAGTGCAGGCAATGAGTGACAGTAGAGCTCATTTGCAACAAATTTGGCTCTGGCCTATCTGAATAGTTTCGGAGTAATCGAACTTTAATTTTTTTTTTGGAAATTTTCCTCCTCTCGACCAAAAATTGATAATTGTGCCAAATCTACGTCGGTCAGAGCGAGAGAGTGGTATGATACTTTTCAGAGAGCGCATAAACGAATGAATATTCCGAAACCAAATGTATAAAAAAATAACCCAAACCTTTGGTTTAACAGCGCCATAAAGTTCATAATAATGAAAAAAATTGAAAATTTCCCAAAATTACCCCTTATTTGTCTTTTATTACCTTTGCTTAATTTACCCTTTTTATACTTTCAAAGCAGATTACTCAAATGAAATGTCTCAGATAGGACCCCTAGTTATCGGGTCAAATTTGTTGCAAATGAGCTCTAGGATCAACCATTTCAAGGCCTGCACCCCAATTACCAATCACATATACAGGTTGGAAGGGACACTGACGCACGAACGCTTACCACATATTCAGTACATGATTCCGACGCCCCTCCCCCTCCCAAATAATAATTTTTAATTGTTTTTTTTTTTTAATCTGCTGTTCCCTACAAAATTGCAATACCTACACGGTCAAAATGTAGGAAACAGTTTTTTTTTTATTACCGATGAAAAATTTCTTGGAATTATGCGTCGGCATCACTTCCCCAGTTCCACCCTGTATTGTATTTCGTTTCTCTAATTTCCAAATCATGCGGCGTTATTTGCGAGTATATCTTAGAAACAAAATCTACCCTGAACAAAAAGTTTTTTTTTTTTAAATATTTAGTTTGCCCGCAATAACAACTTGCATAGTGAAGCACCTTCAGACGTTTTAAAGCAACTGTCAACTATTTCTATTAAAAATGAGATTCTAGTTTCTGTCAAAAACCTCGTCCACGGGACTTTGATTTCAATAGATTATTGATATATTGTAGTTACAAATAAAGATGGTAAAATTAAAAAGTATCTCTACAACATACATTTTAAGGTACAATTTCGAATACGACCACCGCAACCGCAACGGCAATGATGTCCCACAGCTATGAGCCGGAGCGACAAGATTTGATCCCTATGTATCTCTATGAAGGCAGAATCGACTTGCCCTTTCCCATGTTGGGGTCGGCTTCCAGTCTAACCGGATGCAGCTGAATACCAGGACTTTACATGGAGCGACTACCAATCTGACCTCAACAACCCAGTTAGTACTGGGTAATACGATAACCATGATAAGACTGGTTGTCAGACTTTCGGGCCACTGACTACCCGTAACGACTGTCAAAGATCTACATATGACAGCCGGGACCAAAGGCTTAACGTGTTTTCCGAGGCACGGAGAAAACTCGGTATAATAAATGGTCACCCATCCGTGGATCGACCTTGTCAAGCGCTGAGGCTGGTATTATTTAGCCAAGAGCTTCTCTAAACGAAGACAGCAACAGGCGGCAATGTCACCAGTTTCGGAAGTGTTTTTTCATAGAGTTACATACAAATAAGTCCTGTTGCTCGTTGCAGTCATTTATAGCGGTTGCAGGGCTGCGACGCTGGGTTTCGCAGTTGCGGCAACTTACTCAGAAGTTGTACCTATTTTTTAGTAAAGCAGGCTAGCTTCCATAACATATCACCCGGGTCTCAATATAACACATCGGGTTTTAAAAAGGGACAGCAACAAAAGTATGAGTGACAGACACGGCGCGAACATCCGAACTTTTTCCTAAAATTCGACGTGGCAAATATCCGGTCGGATTTTAAACTTTTTGTGTGTGGACGAGGCACACATTCTCTTAGAGAGTGTGTGTGTGAATAAGGCATAACGTTACCAAGGCTATAAGCTACAACACTATCACTGAAATGTAACAATGGAGTGACAATTACTGAATGCATTCAAATAGTAATAATTTCTATTACAAACATCATCTGCTTGCCTTTTCCCAACTATGTTAGTGACGGCTTCCTCTCTAACCGGATGCAGCTGAATACCAGTATGTTACATGGAGCGACTGCCTGTCTGACCTCCACAACCCAGTTAGTACTGGGTAATACGATACCCTTTGGTAAGACTGGATGTCAGACGTTTTGGGCCACTGACTACGTAACGACTATCAAAGACCTACAAATGACAGCCGGGACCAACGGCTTAACGTGCTATCCGAAGGACGGAGGAAACTCGGTATGTAATGGGTGGTCATCCATCCACCTACCAACCTAGTCAAGCACGGCTAAACCTGAAGATCGACCCGAGCGGCTGTTATTACTTCCTCCGATTGGGTGACCATCCATTACATATCCGTTATATGTCAAGTTTTTACAGGTGTTTCTGGAAGTCAGAAACCGGATAGTCTGACTAGCAATATTACCGGGTATTCCCGAAACAAGTGGGGGTCAGATAAGCTCCATGGAAAATACTGGTATTCGACTCGGTTAGACAGGAAACCGACCCCAACATAGTTGGGAAAAGCCTCGGCAAATGATGACACGTTTTTTTGTCCTGTTTACAAACGTCACTTAAATTCTATCACTCCATTTTAGCTCTAGATTCTATACACGTGAAAAAAAATATTAGTGCATTATTTAAGAGAACAACAACAATACAACACGGGTGGCTATGGGTATTAACAATATTATAAACAAGAAAATAGGAATACTTAATAAGGTTTTTGTTAACATAAAACCTAAAGAATGGCTGGTAAGCAACTTGTTTTAATACAGGTGTATTTTAAAACTTCAAGAGAGTCTGTTTTCCTACCAGGGGTAATTTTTAGAGTTATTTATATCCCGTAAAATATGTAATTTGATTATGTTACTAATCGACTCAACTAAACTTAAATTCACTTGCACCACAAATTACTAAATACTCTTAGTACTAAAAATCATTTTGTTTCTGTGAACCATTTTAATTTTTTTTTTATATATATCTTAATCAGGCCTACTCTTGACCTGAATCTTGGCCTGAGGAGAGATGAGGTCAAAGATGGAACGAGCTAACCGAAAAGATGCCTATTAACTCACGTCTTAAATAGATTGGAGTCACATGAACTCGCGAACACAAACGCAGGGAGAAAGACAATGATGATTTAAATGTGTTAACCGTTATATTTTTTGTGTTAGTGGTGTTAGTGTTCTTTAATAATATATCGCTGTCTTTTATTCAGAGCAACTAAGCAAAGATTTAAATGTAAGATAAAGATCACAGCACACATATCAACTCGGAAAAACCGTCACCGTATCGCCTTTCACCTCGCCGCCGCGCCGTCAAACAGGTGTCAACCTACCGTAAGGACATAACCAAAGCGGATTAGCAGTTCTGATATGTCGAATCGACTACGGCTAGGCGACGCCGCGCCTACGGCTCGCGATTTCGATTAGTGTGCGTTGCAGTAGGGAGTTGCATACAAAAAATACTGAATAGCTCGAGTTGATACGGTGACGATCCCTTTATGATTTGATATGTGTGCTGTGACCTTAAAGGGCGTCAACAAGACATTGCAAGCAATACAATATGCTTTCCGTTTTTCGTGCTTTAATGTGGCGATTTTTGTTTAGTATTATGGGGTATTAGATATCTTGCATGAACATGCACGACCATGATTTATAATAGAGAGAGCAGTTTAGAGTTGTGAGATTCATCTCCATGTAAAACCTAAGCATATTCTTGATGACATTTCAGATCTGACAGGTTACTATGTTTCTATCTTCGTCTTTTTACATAACCCAGAAAGAGACAGCGATATATTCAGTTTAATTTAGTCGATGTTAGTCATAAGCTAAGCCAATGTATTATGTTATTATGACCACAAGTAATGTTTTTATTCAAGACAATAATATTATGGCGACAATTGTTTCCTATAAAACTATGGCGTGTCTTTGAGACCAAACTATAGTTAATATTGTACTCAAAAACTAGTGTTAACGTACCTAGAGTCGATATACAGGGTGTTTGGTTAATAATAAGAGTTGTTGAATTTTTTTTTTAATATAAAATTATCGTGGATTTTTTTTTTAAATGGCATGACAACAATTTTGGATAATTTCGTAGTAAATAATATCCATGATGACAAAATACCTGAAGGGCTAGGAAGAGGTATACCAATAGACACGTAGTACACTCAGATTTCGAAAAAAAAAAACAAATGAGTAAATAAATATCTAAAAAGACAGTCTTATTTAAGAATAGGTTTTTTTCCAAATAAAAGGAAAACGGAATGTAGAATATAGGTAATTATATCTTTTTAGGGCATACGTCAATTGGAATGTATTGTAAATTTTGTAACTGTATGTTTTGATTAATAAAAGATAAAAAAAAAATGAGATTCAATAGAGATTCAGTTTCGTTAAAAAATAAGTCAAAAACTAAGAAAATAAATTAGATAAGTGAATTAGTATTATCTATCTTCTATAGTATAATATTTTTGTAATACGAGAAAAAAATCTATGTAGTAAGTAATTTAAAAAACTTTTTTTTTAGCCGATATTTGTGTGCGCAGTCAATGCCGATGCACATGTACCCTTAAACTGATGCCTAAATAAAAGCGCACTGTTAGATTTTTAGTTACATAATTAATTCGGCATTTATATAGATAACGCTTCGACTCATTAAAAACTACCTAAGAATGTTCAATTTAAATAAACATAAAAAAAAAATTAACTGTTTTTATGTTTTTAGTTTGAGATCGACAAAAACTACCCTGTATATCGACGGGGTGTCTAAACTTTACGTACTAATATGGACGAGTCGACTATTGTGACTAAACACTCTTTCTTCTTAGACTAATGCTTAGACAAACGCTTAGGCGGCGCTTTGGGCTTAAGGCGGTCCCTCCTTACCTTTGTTAGGCGCATTCGTTCGCATCTGTGGAAGAAACAAAAAAAAAAGTTAGTATTTCTTTTTTTTTGGGGTTCCGTACCTCAGCCGGCAAAAACGGAACCCTTATACCTCTCTATCTGTCAAAACCTTTCAGGTCTGTTACCCTCTTTTTTTTCCGGAAATCGTCAAATGACCCGTTTTGGAAGGAGCGGAAGGGAGTGTCAGACTTGTATTGACTAAAACCCATCCATGTTCCTTCCTTGATCTTTGTGTTCATTGTAACATGAGCAATAATATAAACACCCTATGGCCAAAACAAGGCACACATACCGACAATGTCATACGACTTGCAACGATTGACATGTCTCGAACTTCTTTTGATAGAAGAACAAGAATTTTATTCGGTGAAATGAAATGTTTACTATACAAGGTGTAAACAGACTCTTCACGAAGCCGTCAACCAAACATTATGTACATCAAACTAAGTAACTTTACGCGGAAATTAGTGCTGGGAAACGACTTTTTTTTGTGTATGAAAAATCACGTTTTACAGTAGGACTCAATGTAACGCACTCAAAACATTGTGCTGATCGATGGATTGAATAGTAAGGGGGTCCTGGAGGTGTTTAAAGTAAACATCTTATATCAAAAAAGAGTAATAAAAAAAAACAAAATGTGAAAAAGTTAGAACTTTGACCCTCAATATCTCCGTAACTAGAAGTTTCCCAGGTGTATGGTCTAGAACAAAAAAATGATCGCAATGACGGGCAAAATAAGTGCCTTTTGGCTTCCTAAGAGTCTGTTAACACCCTTTATTTTGTAGCTTACATTGTATACACAATAATGGAATCATGGTTGTAACAATGAAATGGTTCCTTTTCTGGTACACTCTGTCACTAACTTTTTGGGGCTAACTGTACCTACGACCTTACGAAGCTTTAACTTTATTGCCATAATTTTGCAAACTGTTATGAGTTACAAAGTATTGTTATTTATTTCTATTAGGTTAAACTAACTATATACATTGATAATTAAAAACTAAACTGTTATTGGGTTATTTTCCATCTGGAATTTTTCAGTAGCAGTCACGAAGTCTGGATTTGTACCCAGTTGATGGCAATAGGCTCGCCCCCTATTCCATGGGACTTAAACATAACTGGCGAAATGTGGGTGTACTATTAGATATACCTCTGCCTAAACCTTCGGGGATTACAGGCGTGATTTTATGTTATGTATGTGATACCTTAAGTTATATTCTTGTTCTATACCTAAAACCCTTGGTATGCAGTGCCGTCAATTTGCACCTCAGTGGCACATTAGTCGTTTAAGCAAAAATAGACCCTGATATGATTAAAAAGTCGGCTATACCTTCTTGGACATGACTATTCTCATTAAAGACCTACTTACATAAAAAAATAAAATACAATTTAAATGTGTTTAGTTCCACAAAACGGTGAAGGAAAACATCGTGAGGAAACCGGCATGTCCTAGAACCAAAAATTCGAAGACTTGTGACATCTACCAACCCACACTGGGCCCACGTGGTGGACCAATTCCCTCTCATAGAGAGGAGGCCTGTATCCCAGCAGTGGGAACGACGTTATAGGCTAATCATGCTATCCTTATGCTAGTTCCACACGTGGTATTTTTAGGGTTCGGTACCTCAAAAGAAAAGAGGAACCCTTATAGGATCACTTTGTTGTCCGTCTGTCTGTCTGTCAAGACCCTTTTTCTCAGGATCGCGTAAAGGTATACCAACTTGTATGTAGTTGAATAATAAAATACCCAAAGTTTGTACGGAACCGTCGGCGTTCGTGCAAGAGTCTCACTCGCACTTGGCCGGCCTTGGCCTTTTTTTTTTCTTAATATAGCTAAAAACTTGTTGTTGTTAAGTAAAATAGTTTTTTTTTATGTTGTTTTATAATTTAATATTTAAAAATGTAATCAATATGTATTAAGATAAATAAAGGAAATAAAATACTACACAGTAATAAAGATACGAACTATCGCTGTGTTATTTAAAGTACTTGACCTCTCCAAATAAAATATGTACAAATTTTTCTTGTTCGAAGTATATAAAAACATACTAAAAAAAGAATCAAAAGATTACATTATCTGTTTTAATAACAAATTGTTGTATCACAATAAAAGTGGGAGTTAGAAAACATCCAACTGCTGGAAAATCACCAACTACAAATCTGTAAAGAAGTTGCTATGCATGGGAAATGATGTTGAAAATTTAGGAGCATGAGGAACAGGGCGTAAGGTTCCTCAATACTCCGTAGAAAATGCAGGTTCCTCCGGCCAGACTGGTGTTATGTCTGATGGGCTACTGCCCGACAGTTGTTGTTGGGTTTTTCTAAACAGTTTTAAGTCGCAGATAAGTTTAATAACGCGATTCAGAATTTCTATTATTCATGTGAGTCATAGATGGCGCTGTTTACTTTTTGTACAATGTACTACAGAAATATCCAACCCAACGGGGGTGACGTAAACCTTTACCAGAGAGGAAGCCAACGTTGTCTTACGCCTCTTCTGCCCCTACAACTCTAGCAGGGAACATCTTAAATTACATGAGACAGTACCCCAAAACCACCCTTTACAGCTTCCTAGTTTTTTGGCTGGGGGGAACAAACTCCTCAGTAACTCGTCTGCCTGTTAACCCTTTTAGGTATGAAGAACAAATTCAAATCAAATCAAAGCATTTATTTCAAGTAGGCCAGTTACAGGCACTTTTGTATTGTCGACAAGATAATAATTAATGAAGCTACAGTCCCAGTCACAAGGCATAAAAACTGTGAAAGTACTGTATGGAGAAGAACGGGAAAGAAACTCCATGGACACTATTTTAAATCAGTATATTTATACAAAACCTTGGTTACATCATTCATGTTGAGATGGTACATTATGTGAGAACGATGTAGCAAGATGTGCAGTGTGCACGTTAAAAGTGTCCATAGTAAAAACAAAAAAATAAACAATTCAAAAATAAAATAATTCATTCAAATAAGTCGTGGCAACCAAGAGAAGACCAGTCACAACTGTACCATTCAACTCAACCATTTTGAAGGGAACTAAATGATCCGACACACGCGCCACTATCAGCGAGACCTTTGAGTGACAGGGCGTAAGGTTCCTCAGTACTCTATTGAGATGGGCGGATCCTCCGACCACACGGGTGTTGTCTGGTGGGCTACTGCCAGACAGCTGTTGGGGTTTTCTATATGGTCTTAACTCGCGGATAACTTTAAAAGTTCGAGTTTTTGACGTTACTTCTTCATTTGAGTTATAGATGGCGCTGCTGTACTTTTTGAAGTGCAGACTTCTTTTGGCACACCGCACACACATTGTTTCTTAGGCAGTAAGTTAAGCTGATCCGTCACGCTCTGAGGTGAAAGGCTCGATCGGGTGAACTCGGGACCGCCGAGTGTACCCGAGCGAGAAAGTAACAGACAGCTGTTTTCACTTCTGCCGTACGGTCTTAAGAGCCCTGCGGAGGTCGCGCGGAATTGCAATTCGAAGCGAAGGCAAAAGCCGCCAAAATATCACTTCGCGGGCATTGCGAAGCCGCGCGGGAGCGGATGAATAGTGTTTACCTAGCTACTATTCTATGATTATCGTTCGCTGAACATTTGTGATTAATTTGAATGTGTGCCGGAATACCATAAATGATGAATGAAAACTCAATGGTTTTCCAAGTTTTTTTTTTTTATATTGTGTAACTTAACAGTATAAGTCATGTTTCGGAATAAACAAAATTAAAAATATTACCGTTGTTAATATAGAACAGATGAGATGAAAACAGCTTATTAAATAAGCTGTTTTCATCTCATCTGTTCTATATAAAATGTGAGAAATTCAATTTGTTTACAGTTCGTTTTAGGTAAATATTTTGCAAAAAAAAAAAAATGAAACTTAGGTACGGTGTCACGGTGTCTTGTTCCTAATAACAGCGTAATAAGGTCGAAATATGCTTAAACTGAAAATGATTTTGGTATTACGTTTGTATGGACAATTCATCGCCCGCCCCTTAAGCACGCACTCTGTTTGTTGTACTATGCCGCTACACCACTTACGGTTGTGTAAAACGATAGAAAACATCTAAAATACATACGTATCCAACAAGCCCGGCTTCCTCAGCATCGCATGAAGTCTCCTCATGAGATCGGAGTCCACTCTGTGCGTCGTGACACGCGCGTGGGCGTCGCACGCCCGCTTGATGCCCACAGAGGTGGGCGTGCGGTACACGAAGGTGGGGTCGTCGCGGGGGACCATGCGGGGGTGTGCGCGGCTGGCGACCAAACCTGGAGGGGTACAATGACAATGTTTGAGAGGGTACATTCTGAAAGTAGGTAACTTACGGATACTTGACGAAGTTGTCAGTCAAGCATTCTGTACATCAAACTACGTAACTACGCTAAAATTATTGAAGTACCCTATAGGTTTTGGGTCGAAAACCTATATGGTAGTTCCCGTTGACCTAGAATCACTAAATTTGGCAAGAAGCAATGTCTTACAGCACATGTAAAGGAAAAAATCTGAAAACCGCAAATATGTAGTTTAATAACTAAATACCTAGAAGTTTATACAGAACCCCTCGGTGCGCAAGTCCAACTCGCATTTGTCCGGTTTTTTTTTTGTTTTTGTTTTGGACCATACCTTGGAACCTTCTAGTTACGGAGATATTAAAGACTAGTTTACTAAGCTTCAACTTTTCACAAGATTTTTTTTAATACATTTTTTAATATTATAACTTGACTTCAAATACCACTACCCCCGAACTATTCAATGCATCCACCAGTAAAATGTTTTTAAGTTTGAACCCTACTGTACAACGTGACTATTTACCCCAAAAAAAAAGCCAGCGATAATTTTTGCGGAATGTTACTTAGTTTGACGAACAGAATGCTTGGTTGCCGGCTTCGTGATGGGTCCCCTTACACCTATTATTAATCAATATTGCTAAATTAAATTATGAAGGATGTGTTGAATATTGATTAATTAATTCATTAAAACAGCAAAATGGTGCCGATTCCCTTGTTCACAAACTAAACTAAATTAAGTTGAGTGCATCTTTTTATTTCTATTTCATTATGAAAAGGACAGAAGATAAATATTAGTTTAGTCCTGTCACATTAGTCAGCATTTTATTATTATTTCGTCCTTTCACATTAAGCAAAATAATGCTAACAACTTGAAAATTGGCCGTTGCAGAAAAGATGGATACGAATGCGTCTGCGCTTTGGACCACTTGGAAAAAATGACAGTGCGGCTAAAAGGAAGGATACACAATACCATAAAATCCCCGTCACCGTTTTCCTGAGCGTTGAGCACCACACACACGACTTATCACAATATCAGTCCAGAATATACTTCTTGCTCGACAAAAGCTATTTTAGTTCATATTACTTGTAGTGAAAATCTTACCAGTAAGAAATACATCTTCTAAATGGAAGAAGTTAGTTCTCAAAGCGGCCGCGTAGAGGACTCTGGCTGTGTCCATGGAGAAGGCGTACCCCGTCCCCGACAGATACTTGGGGTACACCCGTGCCCCGTACATGTAACGCGGGCTGTACCTGTAACAGAGACAAAACAGATGTATGAAACCACTTCACTGGTGACTTAAGAGGGTAGGTGGGCTGCGATTTCTCCATACAAGTTTTAACGAAATCGACGTTTTATATTCCGCTTTTTTTCTTTATGAATAATGCCTCTAGACCAATAATATTAATAGAAACAAAAATCAAAATCTAATATTTTCTAATATATTATATTTTTTTCAAATATTTTTTTTTTATATATTTTTTTCATAAAATCACTGACTAGTAGATACATCCCTGTCATTTCTTTTTTTTTTCTAAAACTAATAAGTAAAGAAAACATGACCCTCCAAAATTGGCAAAAAATGACCCTTTTTACGACCGTCACTCGAGGACTACCAAATAACAAATCATTCAAGTTTTTAACATAAAAGAAATTAATAGGAACCTAGCCATACTCTTTCTTAATATTGTTAATGTCAAAAATAATAGAATCGGCTGTTTTCGAGGAGAAAATTGCCGTATCCTTTCTATTATTATAAAGGGTGTAAACAGACTCTTAACGAAGCCGAAAGGCACTTGTTCTTCCCGTTTTTGCGATCATTTTTTTGTTCTAGACCATACCTGGGAACCTTCTAGTTACGGAGATATTGGGGATCAACGTTCCAACTTTTTCATAAGATTTTTAAATACAGGTTTTTAATGTATTTTTTTTACTTTAAACACCTCCAGGACCCCCTATCTATTCAATCCATCCATCAGCACAATGTTTTGAGTGCGTTACATTGAGTCCTACTGTAAAACCTGATTTTTCAGCCCAAAAAAATCGTTTCCCAGCACTAATTTTTGCGTAAAGTTACTTAGTTTGATGTACATACATAATGCTTGGTTGACGGCTTCGTGAAGAGTCTGTTTACACCCTGTATTACTATATATATAATATTGTAAATGCGAAAGTAAGTTTGTTTGTTACCTTTTCACGGCTAAACCACTGAACTGACCATCCTGAAATTGTGCATATACGTTGTCAGGTGTACAGAAACGGACATAGGGTACCTTTCAACCCGAAAAACAGTACTATTCCCGAGGAAAACAACAATAACGTTCTTTTGCTCATAGATCGCGCCACGTATCTTTCGAATCATGATTGGATTACACGCAAAGTACAACTCGAATTGACTGTCCAAATTCTAAATTAACACGAGCGAAGCCGCGGGCAATAGCTAGTTTGAAATAAATGGTTTGACTTCCATTTTAAAATAAGGAATATTAGCCACGGAGTCTGGATTAGCGCCTGGTTGATGGCATTAGGCTCGCCCCCTATTACATGGGACTTAAACATTACTGGCGATAATATGTAGGTATACTTAGTACACCTCTGCCTAACTCTTCGGGGATTACAGGCGTGATTTTATGTCTAATTAAACTAATGAAGGTACTTACTTTTTCACTGCAAATCATAAATAATAAAAGATTATTAAAAACGTTAAACTCATTCAAAACGACTGCCTCGTTGGTCTATGGGTCAAAAGCGCGACTGCTGCTGAGCCTAGGTTCGATTCCCGGGTTGGGCAAAGTGTCATTGGGTTTTTCCATCATGAATTTCTCAATAGCAGCCACGGAGTCTGGATTTGCGCCCGGTTGATGGTAATAGGCTCAACCCTAATTACATGGGACTTAAATTATTCGGAAAAACGTGGTTGGACTAAAGCTACATCTCTCTTAGAAGATAAAGAGAATAACAGTATGATATTTAGAAAGGTCAGGTGCGTATACCGCGTGCGTGTATCACCAGGGAGTTTAAAATGGCCGCGTTAGCAGAATAGGATAATAATATCATCATTATCTGCCTAACCTTTTCCCAACTATGTTGGTGTCGGCTTCCAGTCTAACCGAATGCAGCTGAATACCGGTATTTTACATGGAGTGACTGCCTATCTGACCTCCACAACCCAGTTAGTACTGGGTAATACGATACCCCTTGGTAAGAGTGGTTGTCTTTTTTGGCCACTGACTACCTGTAACGACTGTCAAAGATCTTCAAATGACAGCCGGGACCAACGGCTTAGCGTGCTTTCTGAGACACGGAGGAAACTCACCACAGCTTATAGTGCTTTCCGAGGCACGACAGAAATTCGGTATGTTAAAATTTTAAAATGGTCACAGAAGCAGTTTATATTATGAATTGTCACTTTGTGACCATTTTACGAATTGAAACGAAATTTATATTATTATCCTATTATAATTCTGCTCAAGCGGCCAATTTGACCCCCAGATGTCGACACCTGCAAGTAAAAACATGGTAACTCACTTTTTAGCCAAATTAAACCTTAATTTGGCTAAAAAGTGAGTTGTAACTCAATTTAAATTCTCTTTCTTTTGATCTAATTCACGAGTATGTACGTCTTTTCGTTAACGATTTAGAGAGTGTAAACACTATGACATTATACACACATAGACGGACTATTGGAATCTTTGACGCGCTCTCCTGGAAAGTATTATTAAAAAATAACGGAGTGCCGGAAGAAGTGAAAATTTTAAACAACGCCATCTAGCTTAAATATCAGAAATTTCAATAGCTTTCCGCAAGAACGAAAGATGTCGCTGCCGTAGAAAAAAAACTTGAAACAACGCCATCTAGCTTTAATTACACGCACACTCGCCCTGCACCGCCGATTCGATCTGACGATGTGACGATCTGACGCGAGTTTAACAGTTTTTACCCTTCCCAAAAAGTGCACAACGCCGCTAAAGAAGTTTTCACTTCAAAAAGTGAGTTACCATGTTCTTACTTGCAGGTATCGATGTATGAACGTTGATGAAGCTGCTTACCCTCATGAGGTTTAGGCGTGAGTTTAAGAAAAAGGAGGTACCAATAAAACTTACCATTTATCACTGGAATCCTGCACAGGTCTTGCACCACAAATGAGGTCGCCTATCAGCAAGTACTCCTTTCTGCTAACTCCCTTAGTCTTTGTGTCGAAATCATGAGATCTGTTCTTCAGGTTGGCTATGAGATTTGGCACGTTTATATACATATCATCGTCGGTTTTCAGAATGTAGCGTACTGGAAAAGAAGAGATTGATTTTGTAAGCAGTCACGGTCCTAGTACACGGGATACACCACACATTCCCCCTTAGCATTCTCATATCAGCAACATGCGTTTCACTCATCCCTCTTGTGCCTGCCAGGTAGAGTAGGCGTATGATACGTCCCAATGCACCTGAATAGTTATTTAAGGGGATACAAATAATGACTACCAAAAATAACTTTGTGACCACAACATCTATCACCTAAAATATCAATTGATCACCAAATTTAGTAAATGAGGACCAAATTAGTACCAAACTTGGGGACTTGGGGCACCCCGATAAATTAAATTATTTTTATATAAACCACTCAGAAGTAGGAGCCCCGCGTCGACCGGGTCTCTCTCGACTCGGATGCAAGAACATAACAGTTCAATTTCTGGTGGTCATTAACTATTTTGGTCCTATTTTCACGCTAAAATGGGGATCTAATTTTGGTGATTATTTACTAATTTTGGCAATCAAAAGTGTTATTTTTGGCGTTACATTTTTCTAAATCTGGTGGTTGGTTAAACATAAGCCGTTATTTAATAAACTTACCACTATTATTACAATTATTAGTGATCCATTTCAACATCATAATAGTTTTCAGCGTCAGATTATTGTATGAATCAATAAAACCTTCTTGGATAACATCGCCATATTTATCCGATTCCTCTTCGATTTTATTCTGAATGGTAGAATCGTTGTCATTTGTTGGCAACCCCAGAAGGAACACAACTTTATACTCCGGGTCAATTTTTGAGTCTTCAGTGTTGTCAGTGGGTAACAATAATTCCTCCTTGATTTTCAGAAAGTTTTTATTACTTTTCAACATTGCCAGTACCTTTTCTAAGTCAGGGGTATCCTCATACCCCTTTGGGGGTATTTTCATGACGTTTGTGTCATAATAATCATAATTTGGCTCAGTATTTTCTCCTAACTCTTGATTCATATCGAATTCTGGCAACATAACTTCGTCTTCAAATCTCTGTTCAGGTACTTGTTCATCATTCTTTTCAGTGACCAGATTGTCCTGCAACGCTTTAGCCAATTCGGGCAAAAGCCGGCTAAAACTAGATATGTCTCGCTTCACCCTATCGGTAGATCGGTTATGTACATTCTTTTCTGTATATAGATCATATGTGTAATTGTAGTTTTTATATCTTTGTTTGACTGCATGATACAATTTGTACATTTCTGGAAAATATTTTTGGTCACCCCATGTTTCTCTTATAACTGCTCGGTTTTCGAAGTTCAGCGTGGATGAGCAGACGACAATTAATAGTAAAAGCTTATTTTTAACGTCTTTAGAGCATATATTCCTAGGGGCGTGTATTGTCGTTACATTTTTCGGTTGTATGTATATTTTTGTGTCTCGATTTGTGTCAATTGACCAGCCCGCGACTATACCTGAGAATAAACAGTTTAAATACATCATCAAATCTGTTTTTTTTTTCGCATTTCCGCCCAATTACATTTTCTCAAAATGTCATTTACGTCATTTTGTTTCCAGGGCGACACCTAATACTATAGAAGCGGGTAAGTAAATTATAAGAATATACAAAAAAAAATCAAATTTTGTATATCAAATTTTTATTACATACAAAACTAAACAGGGTGAAAATTTTTCATGTAGGCGTGATGGCCATATCCGTGTTTTTTTGAAAAAAAACCCGATTTTATAGTACCTATTATGTCTCTCCTGAGTAAAAAATGGCTTAAATAACATCTGCGATGATGACGTTTTGCGAAAGTGACATTGTGCGAAAATGACGTTATGTGAATGTGACATTATACGAAAATGACGTGTTGCGTCAAGACCGAGGTCTTGCGTTTATTATATTATACATTGTATATCCTCCATATTTTCAAAGGATTTACCTTTGGACAGCTGGACGTTGGCCTTATTGTAGACAGGTATATACAGCAGCACACAGAACAGGATCATGGCGGTGCAGAAGAGGAAGAACTTCGCTAGGATGGTGAGCGTGGACCGGCGCTCGCGCTCCTCAAACTTGGGGATCGCATATGGAGAGAGCCGGCGGGTTTTGTCGTATCTGTGAAAAATAAAAATGCCTTTTACCATCAATTGCGACTGCCTGATCTGACCTTCACAACCCAGTTAGTACTGGGTAATACGATACCCCTTGGTAAGACTGGTTGTCAGATTTTCGGACCACTGACTACCTTGTTAAGAATGTCGAAGATCTACAAATAACAGCCGGGACCAACGGCTGAACGAGCTTTCCGAGGCAAGGAGGAAACTAGCTATGTAGTAAATGGTCACCCATCGACGGACCGACCTTGACAAGCTCAGGGAAACCTTGTAGATCCACCGGTGCGGCTGATATTATTTAGCCACGAGCCAAAATCCCTGTCATGCATAATCAGGCAAAATTATGATATATTCGTTAAAATTAAAGTCATTCATTCTTTCATCATCATCTGCCTAGCCTTTTCCCAACTACATATGTCGGGGTCAGCTTCCAGTCTATCCGGACGCAGCTGAATACCAGTATTTTAAAGTCATTCATTCTTTATCACCTAGATAATCAGCACTTTTTGAACGTTAAAATTATTTGAGACGAGCAGATACCCGCGACCTAAGTTCGCGCAAATTATGACAAAAAAATATGACTTCCCTTTTTGTATACAATTTTGTTACCAATTTCAGGGTTTTTCGGAATGCTAATTCTTTCTTATTATAACAGCTATCTTTCAGTAAAAGTCCCGTCAAAATCGGTCCAGCCGTTTCAGAGATTAGCTGAAACAAACAGACAGGCAGACCGACAAACAAAAATTTAAAAAAAAAGTGCTTTTTTTTTAAACGCCGTATATACTTTCATATGCATTCAGTAAAAATGCTGTTATTTTGATATTACAAACAGACGCTTCAATTTTATTTATTTGTATAGATAACCTCCAAAACGCCCGCCTTCACCACTTCCTAGCTGGTCAGTCTCTAATGTTCTGGAATACAGATCTTTCATCTGGGAGTGTGAGTGGACCATTACCCACCATCCCTGTGTGCGCTAGTGGATTTCTGAGACTCATAGATTTTCTACGTTATCTCAACCAACACAAGGTTAATATTTTGTTTTACAATTAAATTACGCTGCGCTTTTCGAGAAACCCGCGGTACCATAGTAGTAAGAATTTGTCAGCAACAACGTCTTTATTTTGTTATTAAAAGCGAAACTTTGTCCGGATGGATAGATGGATATTTGTTACTCTTTCACGCAAAAACTAGGTATGGAATGGATTTGGATGAAATTTGGCACACAGATAGTTTATAATCTGAATTAACAAATAGGATCCTTTTTATCCCGGTAGTACGATCAGATGGGACGATTACCGAACTAGACACGGGCAAAGCCGCGGGCATAAGCTAGTACTATTACAGGGTGTAAACGGACTCTTCACGAAGCCGTCAACCAAGCATTCTGTACATCAAACTAAGTAACTTTACGCAAGAATTATTGCTGGGAAATGAGTTTTTTTTTTTGGGTGAAATATCACGTTTCACGGTAGGACTCAATGTAACGCATTCAAACCACTGTGCTGATGGATGGATTGAATAATAAGGGGGTCCTGGAGATGTTTAAAGATCTTACATTAAGAACATGTATTTTAAAAAATACTTGTGAAAAAGTTGGAACTTTGACCCCCAATATCTCCGTAACTAGGTTCCCAGGTATGGTCTAAAACAGAAAAAATGATCGCAATGACGGGGAGAATAAGTGCCGTTAAGAGTCTGTTTACACCCTTTATGTTGAACGGCAGGCGCTTTGAGAGGCTGTCTCTTATTATTGAGAGACTCTTATTATTTGGGACACTGTCTCTTTATATTATTAACGTTCAAAAAGTGCCGATTTATCAGCCGAATTGGAATAATGTCGCCTTGTTTGCTTTTGGATAACGCGTTCAAAAGGTTAATAGTCAGAAATCGAACAAGACGCATGTGCGAAGTCGTGATCCGGTTATCAGTACTACAAATTGTCAACTTTTGAAATACAACGCCTACATACAAGATATCTCATCTAATTATGCAATTGACCTAAAGGGTGTAAAATGACTCTTAACGAAGCCGAAAGGCACTTGTTTTCCCCGTCATTTTGATCATTTTTGAAGTAAAACTTCTTTAGGCGCGACTAGGGTACTTCCGTCAGAAAAAAAATCTGAGTTACTACTCAGATTTTTTTTCTGACGGAAGTAACGCTTACTATATTTAAAAATGGAACGATCTTATACTCAAAAGCATGGCAACCAAGGAGCCAACTTATCAAAGGTTTTATTTAAATATCGAATTGGCTTGCAAATAGAAAGCAGTTTATTGAAAAAAAAACAAATGAACTCATCAACGCGAGAAAAAATATTGTTGTTTGTGTGCATCATTGATTTTGAAAATTTTTAATTCATTTCCTCGCATTATTTGCATGCCGTTTTTAGTAGGCGAAAGAACTATGTTTGTGTTATAAAATCTGTAAAACACCATATTTCAGGCAAATAAAGTCAAAGTCAAAGTTTTTGAAGTAAAACTTCTTTAGGCGCGACTAGGGAGTAACTCAGATTTTTTTGAAAATCTCTAAATATACTTGTTTATTTATTACTTTTAAAATAAGTAAATTAAAAGAAAAAGAAGTTTTACTTCAATCTCGCGTAAAGGTTACACGCACACATTTTTTTTGTTCTAGACCATACCTGGGAACCTTCTAGTTACGGAGATATTGGGGGTCAAGGTTCCAACTTTTTCACAAGTATTTTTTTGAATACATGTTCTTAATGTAAGATTTTTACTTTAAACACCTCCAGGACCCCCTTACTATTCCATCCATCCATCAGCATAGTGTTTTGAGTGCGTTACATTGAGTCCTAGTGTAAAACGTAATTATTCACCCCAAAAAAAAAGTAGTTTCCTAGTAACAATTTTTGCGTAAAGTTACTTAGTTTGATGTACAGGATGCTTGGTTGACGGCTTCGTGAAGAGTCTGTTTACACCCTGTATAATCTGTCGATATCGTGCCACAATCTGTATTAATTGCTTGCTTTGTTTATTGATATTGTCTTTACCGTTACATTTTATGTCATTTCATATGTTTTCCTTTTTGATGATACATTATCTGTATAAGCATTAGAATTTTTACAAAATGCTCAAAATTACCTATTTGGATCTCTGTCAACAGAGGCCTAGTGCACAAATTTGACAACTATTAATGAAAAACGAAAAACATAGAGACACAGTATATAATATCCTTTTTATTCAGTTTACGAAATAACTTTTAAATTGGTCGAATATTGGAGGAAGAAATAGTCGAGAGCCAAACCTCGAATTATGTTTTTTCTTGTTGGATCTGTAATTATCCTTATCGCGCTCGCAAAGCTACAGTACAGTATAAGGGGGTAAACACGTGTCTGTGTCGAAAAATAGTATGAGCAGCGCTAAGAAGGCGCGGGCGCAAGCTACGGATAGTTTGAAAACGGGCAGCCGCTTCGTGCGCCCGCGCGAGATTTAGCGGACGCCCTACGTCCGTCGAGGTAGACCGCGGCGAAGGTTGTGTGAGGATCTGATCATGTTTGCAGGGTGAACAAGGCCAGATATCGCACAGGATAGAGAGGTTGGAAGGAGAAAGGGGACGCCTTTGCCCAGCAGTGGGACATGATACATGACAGGCCAACAATAAAAAAAAATCAATAAGTATACAAAGGTGGATGTTTGTTACTCTTGCACGCAAAAACTTCTGAACGGATTTGAATGAAATTTTGTACACAGATAGTTTATAACCTGGATCAACACATAGGATACTTTTTATCCCGGTAGGATGATCCCGTGGGAAAATTAACAAACTCCACGCGGGTGAAGCCTGGCATAAGATAGTATTTCCTAAATTAAAAGCCCTATTATAAATGCCCGATTTTAATGTATCAGTGTAAGTAATAATTTGTTGCACACTACATTCACGTAGTTTTAGTTTTCGCCCCGGTGAGAATGGAAAGTGGACTGGCAAAACCCGTATGTCTTAATAAGTCGGTAACGTGTTAAAATTACTAATTAATTGGCCGTTCTACATCAAGAAAATTATCGGCACACTCCGCCAATTTAACGTGTCGTAACTATTTTATATTGGTAGGAAGGGAAACCGACGCGAAAACGGCTACCACATATTCAGTCCATCATTCTGAGCCCCACAAAATTTTTTCATCGGTTATTAAAAAAAAAAAAACCTATTTTCTACAAAAGTGCAATACCCTCACAGTCAAAATATAATGGACCAGCTGATTTTTTTTTGATAACCGACGAGAAATTTCTATGAGGGGGGGGGGAGTTCAGAATGATGACCAGAAGACTTGGTAACCGTGTTGGCTTCGTTGTCAACCTGTATACAACTGTCAAAAAGTTACAATTGATTGGTTTGAAACATAAAGGTGGAGATTAACTTGTAACATTTTGGTGTAATGTATCGCGTTCGTGTAACAGAAACCAAAGACTGACTTGTAACGTTAGTTTGTAATGTATCATTCGCGGCGAGCGCCGCGTGCTCCACGCGATTGTCGGTTTTTTCGCGAATCCCTTTGAGTGTTATGGATGGAGCACACTTGAGCCAAGAGTTCGAATGATACATTACACGTTACAAGTCAGTGTGTGTCGCCGTATTGTAACAAGATCGCCTCGAATGATACATTACAAACAGACGTTACAAGTCAGTGTGTGTCGCCGTATTGTAACAAGATCGCCTCGAGTGATACATTACAAACAGACGTTACAAGTCAGTGTGTGTCGCCGTATTGTAACAAGATCGCCTCGAATGATACATTACAAACAGACGTTACAAGTCAGTGTGTGTCGCCGTATTGTAACAAGATCGCCTCGAATGATACATTACAAACACACGTTACAAGTCGGTCTGTGTCGCCGTATTGTAACAAGATCGCCTCGAATGATACATTACAAACAGACGTTACAAGTCAGTGTGTGTCGCCGTATTGTAACAAGATCGCCTCGAATGATACATTACAAACAGACGTTACAAGTCAGTGTGTGTCGCCGTATTGTAACAAGATCGCCTCGAATGATACATTACAAACAGACGTTACAAGTCAGTGTGTGTCGCCGTATTGTAACAAGATCGCCTCGAGTGATACATTACAAACAGACGTTACAAGTCAGTGTGTGTCGCCGTATTGTAACAAGATCGCCTCGAATGATACATTACAAACAGACGTTACAAGTCAGTGTGTGTCGCCGTATTGTAACAAGATCGCCTCGAATGATACATTACAAACACACGTTACAAGTCGGTCTGTGTCGCCGTATTGTAACAAGATCGCCTCGAATGATACATTACAAACAGACGTTACAAGTCAGTGTGTGTCGCCGTATTGTAACAAGATCGCCTCGAATGATACATTACAAACAGACGTTACAAGTCAGTGTGTGTCGCCGTATTGTAACAAGATCGCCTCGAATGATACATTACAAACAGACGTTACAAGTCAGTGTGTGTCGCCGTATTGTAACAAGATCGCCTCGAATGATACATTACAAACACACGTTACAAGTCGGTCTGTGTCGCCGTATTGTAACAAGATCGCCTCGAATGATACATTACAGACACGTTACAAGTCAGTGTGTGTCGCCGTATTGTAACAATATCGCCTCGAATGATACATTACAAACAAACGGTACAAGTCAATCTCCACCTTAACATTCTAAATCTTATAATCGTAACTTCATTGAAATTGTTGTATGTTCCAAATCGAAATTTAAGTCCAATGTTTTTAAGATCTTCTCCAATGATATTAGGAAATAGTATGAGTCTTTTATTTTTATTTTGAACTTAATTTATTTCAACCGTTTTAATTATTTTATTAATGAATTGTATTAATTTATTGTACTGTCAATTTCTTTACATAATTTTAATTCTTATTTGTGATATCAAGCAACAATCATACAAGTGCATTCAATAAGTACCTAGCCTCATCGCCAGAGGGCGCTGTAGTTTCAAAAGAGTTTTACCACAGTGTAGCACATTCTTTTTTAAAATTTTCATTCCAATCCCTTCATTAGTTATAATTTGACAACTTATGGAAGCGAACGTGTCGATCGGTTTTACAAAAATGGAAAAAGAGCAATATCGTTCGGTGATTCGATTCCTATTTTTGGAAGGGAAAACGCGCATCGAAATCAAAGAGCGCTTGGATGCTGTGTACGGTGACTCTTCTCCATCGATGGCAACCGTCAAGAATTGGTTCAACGAGTTTGCACGTGGCCGTACGTCGGTTTTTGATGAACCACGTCCAGGTGCACCGAAAACAGCTGCTACGGAGGAAAACATTAAAAAAATCCATGATCTCGTATTGGCAGATCGCCGATTGAAGGTTCGGGAGCTAGCTGAGACTGTAGGCATTTCAGAAGGAACAGTGTATCATATTCTTCACGAGGAACTCGGCATGAGTAAGCTGTCGGCGCGATGGGTGCCGCGTTTACTCACACCGGAAAACAAGCGCAACCGTGAGACCACATCGGAGACGTGTTTGGCGCTGTTTAAGCGGAATCCAGCGGAGTTTTTGCGTCGTTTTGTGACCGTCGATGAAACCTGGATCCACTGGTACACACCAGAGACCAAGGAGCAATCAAAACAATGGATCCAGACCGGGGAACGTGCTCCAAAGAAGGCGAAAACTGTAAAATCGGCCGGAAAAGTTATGGCCACCGTTTTCTGGGATTCACAAGGTGTGATCTACATCGATTACCTCGAGAAGGGTAAAACAATTACAGGGCTTTACTATGCCGAGTTATTGGGCCGATTCGACGCCGAATTAAAGAAAAAACGACCCCATCTGGCGAAGAAAAAAAGTTATGTTTCACCACGACAACGCACCGGTTCACACGTCTGCCGTTGCCATGGCCAAATTGGTCGAATTACGCTACGAATTACTGCCCCATCCACCGTATTCTCCAGATTTGGCCCCTTGTGACTTCTTTCTGTTTCCTAATCTGAAAAAATCACTCGCCGGGAATAGATATGGATCAAATGAGGAGGTCATCGCCGCCACGGAGGCCTATTTTGCAGAGTTTGACAAAAACTATTTTTCGGACGGGTTAAAAAAGTTGCAGCATCGCTGGGCTAAGTGTATCGAACTAAAAGGAGAAAAATGAATTGCCACTTTTCTAAAATTTTCGTTTACTTTTTGTAGGTTAAGTATTTATTGAATGACCCTCGTATTTTTAATTTCATCCAATTTATTTTCTGCTTTTTTTTAGTTATTAATTTATTGTATTGCATTTTAATAAACAATTTTATCTTTTTTTCTTTCTATTTTATATAATACTAGCTGACCCGCGCAACTTCGTCTGCGTCACATAATGCAATTAAATAATATTGCGACTACAAAATTGAGATGTAAGCTATCCTATCTTTCAAGTTGGATCAAACTACACATGATGTGCAAATTTGATTAAAATCGGTTAAGTAGTTTAGGAGTCCATCGCGGACAAACAGCGTGACGCGTAATTTATAATATACTAGCTGACCCGCGCAACTTCGTTTGCGTCACATAATGCAATTAAATAATATTGCGACTACCCTACCCTACCTACCCTACCCTACCTACCCTACCCTACCTACCCTACTTACCCTACCTACCCTACCTAAACTACCTAAACTACCTACCCTACTTACCCTACCTATCCAACCTACCCTACCTATCCAACCTACCCTACCTATCCTACCTACCCTACCCTACCCTACCCTACCTACCCTACTTACCCTACTTACCCTACCTACCCTACCTAAACTACCTACCCTACTTACCCTACCTACCCTACCTAAACTACCTACCCTACTTACCATACCTACCCAACCTACTCTACCTACCCTACCCTACCCTACCCTGCCCTACCTACCCTACCCTACCCTACCCTGCCCTACCTACCCTACCCTACCTACCTCCCTAGTACCTACCTACCTCCCTAGTAGCTACCTACCCTACCTACCTCCCTAGTACCTACCTACCCTAGCCCTACCTACCTACCCTAGCCCTACCTACCTACCCTTACTACCTACATTCCTAGTACCTACCTACCCTTCCTACCTACATTCCTAGTACCTACCTACCCTACCTCCCTAGTACCTACCTACGTGACGTGGGGTATCAGTTGCGCTAATTTATTTAAAAACGCTTTTATTCATTTTTTTTTCCGTGAATGCGGTCGTCGGGATAAAAGTCTGCTTTCTATTTGCAAGCCAATTCGATATTTAAATAAAACCTTTGATAAGTTGGCTCCTTGGTTGCCATGCTTTTGAGTATAAGATCGTTCCATTTTTAAATATAGTAAAGGTACATCTGTTAGAATCATTTGGAGTTAACAGATAATTGTGACTGTCAAATAATAACAGACAAATAATTAGCAATAAATTAAAATTGCGACTATAATTTGAGATTTAAACTATCCTATCTCTCAAGTTGGATCGAACTGCACATGGTGTGCGAATTTTATTATAATCGGTTAAGTGGTTTAGGAGTCCATTGAGGACAAACATTGTGACACGAGATTTATATATATTAAGATTAAGATGTGAGTACCTAATGTTAATCTAGTGGCACTTTTTACCTTATCCTAATTTTGTTAACATGCAGATAATGTAGTGGGCTGCAATATTGTTATAACTACATTGTATATTATTGTTATTTGCAAACATTATATATTGTAGCTGTTTATTGTCCCATAATAAATAAAATAAAACATTGCAAAACATAACATCACACTTACTTTTCCTGAAGTGTTAGGCAGAAGTGTAAATAATAGAACCTACACCTACATTTCGCTAGTTATGTTAAAGACCCATGTAATAGGGGGCGAACCTATTGCCATGAATGGCGCAAATCTACACTCCAGACTAGTGGGAAAATCCGTATGGAATATTCTAATAACGCTTTGCAAATTAATTTCATTAGCTGTGGTACTTACATACAATGTTCCTAAATGGCAAGTATGTAGAAGGATTGAAATGTTGCCAAGTAGGACACACAATTGTTTATAAATATAGGTGCAGTGCCCAAACGTTTTATGTCAATGACACGATTTGAACACATCATGCACTCTTTGAAGGTGCCACTGCCATGTACGAGGTGCATTCAATAAGTACCTAGCCTCATCGCCAGAGGGCGCTGTAGTTTCGAAAGAGTTTTACCACAGTGTAGCACATTATTTTTTCAAATTTTCATTCCAATCCCTTCATTAGTTATAATTTGACAACTTATGGAAGCGAACGTGTCGATCGGTTTTACAAAATTGGAAAAAGAGCAATATCGTTCGGTGACTCGATTCCTATTTTTGGAAGGGAAAACGCGCATCGAAATCAAAGAGCGCTTGGATGCTGTGTACGGTGACTCTTCTCCATCGATGGCCACCGTCAAGAATTGGTTCAACGAGTTTGCACGTGGCCGTACGTCGATTTTTGATGAACCACGTCCAGGTGCACGAAAACAGCTGCTACGGAGGAAAACATTAAAAAAATCCATGATCTCGTATTGGCAGATCGCCGATTGAAGGTTCGGGAGCTAGCTGAGACTGTAGGCATTTCAGAAGGAACAGTGCATCATATTCTTCACGAGGAACTCGGCATGAGAAAGCTGTCGGCGCGATGGGTGCCGCGTTTACTCACACCGGAAAACAAGCGCAACCGTGAGACCACATCGGAGACGTGTTTGGCGCTGTTGAAGCGGAATCCAGCGGAGTTTTTGCGTCGTTTTGTGACCGTTGATGAAACCTGGATCCACTGGTACACACCAGAGACCAAGGAGCAATCAAAACAATGGATCCAGACCGGGGAACGTGCTCCAAAGAAGGCGAAAACTGTAAAATCGGCCGGAAAAGTTATGGCCACCGTTTTCTGGGATTCACAAGGTGTGATCTACATCGATTACCTCGAGAAGGGTACAACAATTACAGGGCTTTACTATGCCGAGTTATTGGGCCGATTCGACGCCGAATTAAAGAAAAAACGACCCCATCTGGCGAAGAAAAAAGTTCTGTTTCACCACGACAACGCACCGGTTCACACGTCTGCCGTTGCCATGGCCAAATTGGTCGAATTACGCTACGAATTGCTGCCCCATCCACCGTATTCTCCAAGTCAAAATATTTGAAGGTTTCACTTCTACCGACATGTGAATTGCACACGTTTTTTTTTTCAACGTTTATTTTTTCATTTCCAACCAAGGCCGCGGACAAGAGCTACTGTGTCATTTGTAAGTCGTAGAGCGAGTAAACAGCTACACTTGGATTGTAAGAAGTGTTGACAATGCTGCTTCTGGCACCGGCGGCCGCAGGAGCGTCTCCATGCTCCGACAATACTGTCGTCTGATAAAGCCTTTTGATTCTTTCATGATCACCATATCAGCCGAGAGACGTCCACTGCTGGACCTAGGCCTCCCCCAAGTGTCACCACATTGACCGGTCCTATGTGACTCGGATCCAGCGGATCCCTGCAACCTTCAACGGTTCAGAAGATTCGTTTAAAAAACCTATATATGTAGAAATTAAAAATGTGTTTTACCAAGCTACATCCATGAATGTTGACGATTGTACAACCACGTCGACGAATATGAACTCTATGATTGTGTAAATTTATAACGGGAAAAATGACTGATGAGTTTTGTTGATTATTTTAGTTGATTTTATCTTGTCGTGCTGTGAATTGAACGAATGCAGATTTTAAATAATCTACGCTATTTTATTTCAGTTTTATCAAATCAACTTAAAACACTCAAAAGTTCGAAAAATCCGGATAATCCGGATTTTAATCGGACGAGAATACAAAAATCCGGATTCCGAAACGATAAGTACAGCGTGGCGCCGTACTTTGTGCTATCTATAAGTATGTAATTATATTATATCTAAGTATATTATTTAAAAAAAAAGAACGCTGTACCCCTTTTTAAACACATTGCGAGCATGGAGGTATGAGACTAGGCATAATCAAAGTTCAAATGGAGAAGGAATGCAAAATTGAGGCCGAAGTTCGACAGCTAGGCGATCAGTAGTTCTAATTTCATGTTATAATTCTAGAACTTTGAGAGTTTTACCTGTGGGAGAGTATGGGGCTATCATCACTGCTGGAGACAGACGGGTACAGTCGGTCATCGTCGTACCAATGTTTATCACCATCCATAGATTTAACTGCGGACAACATCAATCATTATATTAATTATAATACAGGGTGTAAACAGACTCTTCACGAAGCCGTCAGCCAAGTATTATGTACATCAAACTATGTAAATTTACGCAAAAAATAGTGCAGTGAAACGATTTTTTTTTTGAGCTGAAAAGTCACGTTTTACAGTAAGACTCAACGTAACGCACTCAAAACATTGTGCTGAGGGATGGATTGAATAGTAAGGGGGTCCTGGAGGTGTTTAAAGTAAATATCGTAAATTAAAAACATGTATTTAAAAAAAAAATGTGAAAAAGTTGGAACTTTGACCCCCAATATCTCCGTAACTAGAAGGTTCCCAGGTATGGTCTAGAACAAAAAAATGATCGCAATGACGGGCAGAACAAGTGCCTTTCGGCTTCGTTAAGAGTCTGTTTACAACCTTTAGATCAGGCAGCACTTGAAGGAAAACTCCAACGACTTTAAATAGGTTTATTAACAACTTTGTTACGGTATACACTATTACAGAAATATCGGATCGGCAATTATCATAATAATTGTGAGCCGTCCTCGACGTTCAGCACCAGAATTCACATCAGAATGCCCGCTCGGGCCCGCCGTTGTGGGGGGAAAATCAAGCGCCCTGATTGGCTCACGACTTCACGCCACGTCAGTCTCGTGAACCAATCAGAGAAAACGCTTCGTTCTCGCGCCATACTTTTTACCAATCAAATGATAGAAGTATTGACATTATTACGGAATTACTGTTACCAGTTAACATACTAAAATATAAAGCATTTAAGATGTGTTCACAGGAATAAAGCTATTAAATTAATACGTTTAAATAGAATTATTTCCGGAAATTGACTAGTAAAATCCCGGAACCTAACATAATAATGCCAAGACCCTCGACCAACACCTGAGCAGGCTCTCGTTAGGCAGCTGGATCAAGGGCTTGATTCAGAAAGCGGTACTCCTGGACACAGCTTGTATTGTTAGGAGGTTCCTCTCTCTGGAGCCCTGACTACTATTATTATTTTTAATGTTTTTTATATTACTACTATTTTTAATGTTTTTTTTGTATAATTTTAGTTACTAAAAATATTTAAAAAAGTAAATAATAAGTTAGAAAAACTGGCCAAGTGCGAGTCGGACTCGCGGACGAAGGGTTCCGTACCATTGTCTATACAACATTAGACAAAAACGGCAAAAAAATCACGTTTGTTGTATCGGGGCCCCGAGGTTAAAAATTTATTTTAATTTAATTATTTATTTTTAAATTGAATATACAACTACAACAATATTCTGTGAATATTTCAAGGGTCTACCTCTCGCCGTTATTAATATCGAGCAAAAAACCGGCAAAAAACCACGTTTGTTGTATGGGCCCCCCTTAAAAATTTATTTTATTTGTTGTTATAGCGGCAACAGAAATTCATCATCTGTAAAAAATTTAACTTTCTAGCTATCACGGTGCATGAGACACAGCCTGGTGACAGACGGACAGACAGCGAAGTCTTAGTAATAGCTGGTCCCGTTTTACCCTTTGGGTACGGAACCCTAAAAATGAATAAAGGAAATATTAAGAGCACGTACTTAATAAGCCTATAGGGTACCCTCTGGTGTGACTCCTCTCTATGATATCCTACAGGATACAGAGACGAGGATAACATCACGCCTGTAATCCCCGAAGGGTTAGGAAGAGGTGTACTAAGCAGTACACCCACATTACGCCAGTTATGTTTAAGTCCCATGTAATAAGGGCCAAAATCCAGACTCCTTGGCCGCTACCAAGAAATTCCTGATGGAAAAACTTAACTTAACCTAAAAACTTAAACTTAACTTTTTTCCCGATCCGGGAATTGAACCCAGGATCTCATGCTAATAATAAATAAAAAAATATATATATTTTATTGTCCGGCGTCAAGGCCCATAGGGTGTCCAGGGCTGCGGGACTGTTCGAAAGAGATACCGCGGCCCTGGAACACAAAGGGCAAGGAAGGAACATGGATGGGTTTTAGTCAGTACAAGTCTGACACTCCCTTCCACTCTGCCCAGAGCGGGAGATGTCAATTGATGATTTCCCATCCAAAAAAAAAAAATATATATGGAAAAAAGGGCCCATAGGGTGTTAGTATTACATCTTACTTAACCTCTTGACAGCTGGTGTCGCATATATGCGACACATATTTCTGTGCCCCTACGCTTGTATCGTATTTCTGCGATAAGAATATTATTTACAACAATTATTTAAAATTATGTCTCGTAGCTCTAATTATTGAAAAAGCTTATTTATTGTAGGTATTACTTATTTTATCGATTTGTAGCCGCGCGCTATGGGCACGGCAATTGATAAAAAGGGTGTAAACAGACTCTAAACGAATCCGAAAGGCATTTTCACACACACGTTCTCCCCGTCACTGCGATCATTTTTTTGATCTAGACCATACCATATACCATAGGGCTGTAAAATCATGTTTTAAAATAGGACTCTATGTAACGCACTCAAAACATTGTGCTGATATAGTAAGGAGATCCTGGAGGTGTTTAAAGTAAAAATCTTACATTACAAACATGTACTTATTTAAAAAAAAACTTGTGAAAAAGTTGGAACTTTGACCCCCAATATCTCCGTAACTTGAAGGTTCCCAGGTATGGTCTAGATCAAAAAAATGATCGCAGTGACGGGGAGAACAAGTGCCTTTCGGCTTCGTTAAGAGTCTGTTTACACCCTTTATATTAGTAACATGCAGGAACACTAAAAGGGAACACGAAAAAAAAATCACAAAGACAGGAAGGTTTAACAAGCTTTGTTGCCAACATGTAGCTTGGTAAACCTCCCCATTGTAGGCCCATCCAGCCTCTCTCCAAACACCTTCAGAATGCTGTTGCTGCTTCTCCTCACTCGGGTTATTAACTGACGCAACTTTCTTCCGCATTATTGCAGAGTAGTTGTCAGTGTACGCATCAGCGAACATACCTGACGCACTACAGTAAGTTGGAAGCCTCAAGAGCGCCCTGAAGGCATTGTTGTATTGAATGCGCAGGGCATTGTCTGCCTTTAGGGTATGGTTATCCCAAAGGCTGCTGGTGTAAAATGTTTGGCAGTAGGCCTTATAAAGAGTTACGTTTCACTGGAACTGAACAACCATGAAACCTTCTGCATATCATAATGTCCCCTCACAGCCAAAGCCCTGCGCTCCCTTTCCGTACCCAAGTCGTCTTTTAGTTCGTCAGTAACAATGTGGCCTAAATATTTAAAGTGGGCAACTCTGCAAAAGTGAAGTAATAACACATTGATTATAATAGTCCTGACCGTGTCTTATGGTGGTTGCGTCAGAGTAACCCGCGAAATTCAAATTTTCTTACGTTTTTTGCAATTTGCAAGTCAGTGTCAGGTTGTACGTTGATGAAAAATGAGTCGCGCCAGTAACACGTATGTAGTTACAGAATAACAATCATGAAAATCATCAATATAACCCTGTAAGTCCATTTAATCCTATTGAATGATTTTTTTCATGAAATATTCATTGAATAGGATTACATGAACTTGGAGGGTTGTATTGATGATTACGCTACTCTACGAAGCGGGACTAAAGTGCCCATTTTAGTCTCTAGGGAGTGAAAAGTAATTAGTTCTTTAATTTCCTTCATGTGACATAGACAAACTCAAACAGCCAGTAAATAAATACACTCACAGGCACAATTACCCGTCCACCTCTATCATTCCTCGCCCTGTTTGTTTACGATGACTATGGCTTATCTACTGTTTTATTTTTTGTCAAGTGGATACTCTAGCAATAAATTAAACACATAAACCCTTATTTCGTTTCCTAAATTTATGTCAGTAAATTTGTGTGACGGGTTTTTGGAATTAAGTCGTTGTTTGACATTGTTGCCTTTTTTTTGTTTTTTTTACGGATTGGAAATCATCAAATGACTTCTCCCGATCTGGGCAGAGCGGAAGGGAGTGTCAGACTTGTACTGACTAAAACCCATCCATATTCCTTCCTTGCCTTTTGTGTTCCAGGGCCGCGGTATCTCTTTCGAACAGTCCGGCAGACCTGGCAGGCATCGACCCCTGCGGGCTCATCCCTGTTGCTGACATCGCTTTGAGGCGCGCGTGGAACACGAACGTGCCGTCAAGACGGCCGGTCCTCATAAGACGGACGGACGGCGAGCTAGCCCATTACTCACCGTCCAAAGGTGCAGAGTTTAACCCTGAAAATCGATGAGTGCGGCTGTTATTATTTAGCCACGAGCTTTTCAACAAGGCGGGTCACACAACACGTATATAATCAGTTTGCTGGGCAAGCAACCTGAAGTGGCCGGCCATGTTTGTCGAAGGACTGTTAACGTTAGACAAATGGCATGTCTGCACCCGCGTCCCTTTCATTGTCAGTGTCTCCATTAACACTCATGGCATAGGCAAACATTGAGGTTACGTTTGGTGTAGTTTTACTACCTGTGGGCCATACAAATATTTGTTCCATGCGGCAATCGACCCCGCGACACGCAGCGCAGCAGCCAATCGCTAGTAAATTTTTGGTTTTTACAAAATTGAACCACTGGATTCCAGGCTCTCGACAGTTGAAACCCATCCTCCCGGTTAAAGTTCCTATATTTGGTTATCTCAATGGCTTCTCTTACCAATCTAGGTAAGTATATAAATATCCCGTTTTCAGTGTTAATAATATTAGTGACCATGTCAGTTTGAAAACTAATAGTAGGTAAGTTTCGTTTCACCAAAAAAACGAAACTTATGGGGTATCGATCGACCATCGTGTTAAGAAGCAAGTAGGTTGTATGTTACATGGAGCGACTGCCTGTCTGACCTCCACAACCCAATTAGTACTGGGTAACACGATACCCCTGGGTAACACTGGTTGTCAGACTTACGGGCCGTAACGACTGGCAAAGATCTACACATGACAGCCGGGACCAACGGCTTAACGTGCTTTCCGAGGCACGGAGGAAACTCGGTATGTATTGGGTGATCACCCATCCACGGACCCGGCAAGTGCGGCTTAAAAAGATCGAACTGAGCGGCTGTTATTATTGAGGCACGAGCTCCTCAGATGCATCTATAGCATGATATTTCATACGTCCGTGGCTAGTTCCTATTGTGGTTGACCGCAATGACCGCAAACGGGTCGGAGGGACAGCAATAAAATATTCGCTTTGAGCTGTTCCAATAAACAGATGATAAAGAGATAATAAAAACATGTACGATTTGTACTAAAATATACATTATCTTCCAAGAAATACAAGATGTTACTGTTTGCTAATTAGATGTGGGTGGCAGGATGCGTCATGCACCCAGTGCTAATGCGTACGTAAAAATAGCCCATGGCCGCATGAATGTTGCAGCGTTTTAATGTTTTATTGATTGTTAGAATACACTTTATCTGATCGGTGGGGTATGTACCGCCGCGCTCATTGACCGTCGACCACTTTTCAACCATTTTTGGGGTTCCGGTACCTCAAAGGTAAAAAGGACCCCTTATAAGATCTCTCTCTGGTCCGTCAGTCGCAGTAGCAAATTGAAATGTATACCAGATAATGAGGTCTCAACTGTCTAGCTATCACGGTCCATGAGATACAGCCTGGTGACAGACAGCCAGACGGACAGCGGAGTCTCAGTAATAGGGTCCCGTTTTTACCCTTTGAGTACGGAACCCTAAAAATGCGTGGATAAGGGACGCACAGAACAGCGAAGAGTGGCAGAAGAAACATGACTTGCCTATCCCAACAGTGGGTGATTCCAGGCCAAAATATTTTTTCTTTGACGTGATAACGTCTTATAAATCAATGAACGCCGGCTGCACTCACGAAAAAGTGTCACGTTCCGCCTGAGCAGAGCGTGCAAACGAGAGCGCGGAACAAGCGATAGAGAGGCACGACCGACCAAAGCGTTCGGCTTGTGATAAAAGTATTTTTCATCAATGTTTTCTTATGGCCTTATCACGTAAAATTGTCGTCCGTAAACCAACTTCCATTTTTTTTTACTGACAGGATTAACAGCGGGTCCCAAACTAAAATATTTTAAAAAGAAATGTTCTGCTAACGCAATTTTATAATTTTATCTTACCTATAATTCTGGGTAAAATATACTATATAGGTAAGATAAAATTATAAAGGAGAACGCCGGGCTCGCGAGAAGAGAAAGAAGGCCATTGACCATAAGTGAATACCTACATAAATTTATAATTTTTAAAAGTAAATGACAATGGTAGTGACTAGTGCCAAATACAATAACAAACCAATTTATAAGCTGTATAACGGTGTAAACATCGTCACTATCAAGTATCACAACATATTATAAAATCGCGATAAATTCAAAAACTACTGCACCGATTTTCATGCTGTTTTGCATGCACCAATGGAGATAGAGTGGTTCTCGAGGAAGGTTTAGGTATATAATTTTTCAAGTGTTTGTATACATTGACTAAAAAATAATGATATTTGTTGAAGGGCGGGGACGGGATCAAAATTTCATGATTACTTTTGGTCGCGATAACCGACATCCACGCGGGCGAAGCCGCGGGCATCAGGTAGTATGACATAAAGAACATTTACATACAATTCTGTACCTACAAAATAAATTACTATGGGTAGTTTTATAGGATAGGTATGACAACAATACATGATAATCACAATGTATTTTTTATGAATCACTGATAAGTAAGTTAAGTATTAACTTGTGTAAAATGTTGTATGTCGTAAATACAGAGTGTAAACTCTTCACGAAGTCGTCAACCAAGCATTATGTACATCAAACTAAGTAAGTTTACGCAAAAATTAGTGCTGGGAAGCGACTTTTTGTTTTGGGCTGAAAAATTACGTTTTACTGTAGGACTCAATGTAACGCATTCAAAATATTGTGCTGATGGATGGATTTAATAATACGGGTCGTGAAGGTGTCTTAAGAACAAAAAAACATTAAGAACGTGAATTTAAAAAAAACTTGTCGAAAAGTTGGAACTTTGACCCCCAATACCTCCGTAACTAGAAGGTTCCCAGGTATGGTCTAGAACAAAAAGATGATCGCAATGACGGGAAAAACAAGTGCCTTGTTGTTATACCGGTATGCATGCAACATATTTAAACGGGCATGGAGTTCCATAATTATCCCACGGGAACATACCATCGGGATAAATAGTATCCCATGTGTTAATCCAGGTTATAAACTATCTGTGTTCCAAATTTCATCGAAATCCCTTCAGTAGTTTTTGCGTGAATGAGTAACAAACATCCATACATACAAACATTGGCGTTTATAATATTAAGTAAGAATTTATAAGTTTACTAGCTTTTGCCCGCAGCTTCGCTCAGGTTAATTTAGAATTTGACAATCAATTCGAGTTGTACTCTGCTTGTAATAATATAATTCATCCGCGTGAAATTATTATAAAAATACTAAAGCTACTTATACCTAAAGAGACTGTTTTCTGACCTTACTTTCAAGATAAACTTTGTTGAATGTCTATTGTATACTCTCTATGGTGCCGATTCCCTTGTTTACAAACTAAACCAATTTTAAGTTCAGTGCATCTTTTTCTTTCTATTTCATTAAGAAAAGGACAGAAGATACATTTTAGTTTAGTCCTGTCAAATTAACCAGCGCCTGACACAAGTTTAGATGTGATTAAAAAGTTGACTACTAAAATTACATCAAATTACGTCAGCTGCTGACTAATGTGACAGGACTAAACTAATATTTATCTTCTGTCCTTTTCATAATGAAATAGAAAGAAAAAGATGCACTCACCTTAAATTTAGTTTAGTTTGTGAACAAGGGAATTGGCACCAATGTCTTTTGTCTGTTAAAAATAAGTTAAAAAAGGATACATCTGAAAAAAACAATCTCTTGACAGTTCATATTTAAACTTCCTATACATAGTGGTACAGTGGAACAAGAGGGGAATTAATGCCACAAGGTATTCTGTACCAGTCAACCTTGCCACTTCATTTACCATGTTCCATTAGAATATTCTAAAAGACTTGATCGCTAGGGAACCTTCTACTGTGTTTCTGAGCAATAAAAAGACGTCTATGTTTTTATAGTTTTGTTAACTTACAATAAAATTGTTTAGTTACAATGGTTTTATAGTCTAAGTATAATAAATGAACTGATTGTCTCCTTGTAATCTTCTTGGTATCATTAATGATGTTATGCACAAGATCGTCTTTAAAATTTTTACTGTACTATTTTGCTGTGGCCCTGGTGACCTGTAAGACAGGCTTGTTTAAAAGCGTACTTCAGACACCAGTCTCTTCCAATGGTGGATTGTCACATGAGACAAATACATTGTTGATCTTTAAGGAAACCATTGTTGTGAAGAGAAATAAATGAAGAAGAAATAAATAAGAGGTGGTGGTGTTCTGTGGTTTCTACCTACCCCCATGGGAAAAGGGCGTGAGTTTATGTATGTATGTATGTATAAATGAAATTGAATGAATGACTCAAGTGGTAATGGAGACACTGCTTATCTGACCTCAACTGACCAAACAATCATACTTTCAGAAGTTAAAAGTGACTTACAAACTCTATAAGAATCATACTACCATCCTGCTAAAGTTTATTATTGAAAATTAATTCAGTAGTTTAACATTACTTTCACATATCATAACATTTTTATAATAATTACAGGAATAGTAGTTAATGTGGTTATAACAGGAAAAAAACTTTCACTAGATTCTAAGAAACATAATTTTCTATGAACACCTGAGACCAATTATGTCATCTTTTTTATAGTTTTCTGAACATATAATTGTTGCGATTACAATGGTCGAACAGTCTAATTATAATTTATTGCATATTTCATGAATAAAAGATGAATGTTGCTTCTGCCTCCTGTTATGAATGAAATCCTATTAGAATTCCAAATGAGCTTGTAAATTATGATTACACATTTCTAAAAGTGTGTAATTCTTTAGATACCAACATCTAATTACGTGTAATTTATCATTGTATTTGAAATAAGTAATAAAGTTTTCGTGAAAAAACACGCAAAAATTTGCGTTCCATGAAAAGTGACCGGTTTTTTTTTTAAATGGTTAGGGAATATAAGTTAAATTGTTGCTTGAGTAAGTATAGAATGTTGTAGAATTTTTTTAGACATAATATCACATGACTTTGTGGAAAAAATACATCGTAAATCGTAACAGAAGTAGGTACTAATATTATGATTTAGTAATGACATGCTTAGCCTCGATAGGACGAACTTTCTTATATTACGCAAGGTAACACCACAGTTAAACTTTCATAATTAAATTAGCAAGCCTTCCTGAAATCTAGGACGTCTTGCAATCCTAATAAAGATGAAAATTTAAAATATAAATAAACAATATCGGTAAAAATGTCATGTTTCTTGAAATTACTCACCTTTAAATAGCCACTACGCACTAGAAGTAACGAGATTCACACAATAAAAGGTTATGCTACTATTTTCAAACACTTAAACACTATTAACAATTAATTAAATTATTATTTTACAATGAAAACAGACTATCACATTAAGTTTGATCCAGCTGCAGCAGCCATTTGTAAAAAGTTCGGAGTGAGTGTTGCCAAACCAAGGTGATTTTTTACCACATCTCTTAGTCTTGTCAAAATATTTGGTAGTTCTTTTGGGAAAGATAAACTAGATTTAGCTTTCGTGATCAATCAGTGTGATGATGAACAAAAATCATCTAAAAATAAAACTGATGTGACACCTTGATTCCTTATTTGAATTAATTATCGCTTCTTACACTTTCCTAAATGTAACGCTGTTGAAGCGTGTATTTATATTGCGCCATTTTTCTTTTTCCTCGTTGAATAAAAAAAACGGTTCTAATCGATTTACTGCAGTTCTCGGCTCCATAACTCTCTCGTCTGCAGCTCGAGTGTTAATTCCGCCTCGAATGCAATAAACTAAAACTCTTTCGAACAGTCCCGCAGCCATTTATAATGATAAAATTAAATACTTTGCAACTTTGTCAGAAAAATTCGATTCATTCCACGTATACATCAGAAATTCAGAATTAACTTTCCTGTCAATTTTTATTTTCTGTTCTTCTGCTGTGCATTATAAGTAGAATGAATGAAACACTCAAGGCAAAATAAAAGGCGTCAAAACTAGTCGAAGAGTATACTGACACTCTTTCGTCGCCAAAATATTTAACTAAGGTTCAATTTCGGAAACATCTAAACGTGAAACGTAACGTGTTCATATTTACAAATTCATTCGTTTCGGTGAAAAATCCTTGTGAATCTGAGTAAGAAAAAAACATTAAAAAAATGTCTTCAGGAGTAACAAAACGGCAAGTTTTGTCGATGTACAAACTGCTCCTAAGGGAAGCTGGCAAGTTTTCCAATTACAACTTCAGGTAATTTTTTAAAATTTAATTCAAATTATATAACCTCTTTTGGCACTAAAAAAATAATAAGGTTACAGTACGTGCTAATTAATGTTAACTAGAAAAAGGAGAATAACACCACGAGATTTTACACATACATATTCAAATATTTTACATAAGCATATAGTCATAATGCGAGTTTCAGCATTTTTATTTCATCATCAATAATTGTGTTTTTTTTTTCGTAATAAAAGCACAGGATAATATTAAGAAAACAAATAAACTAAGGTCTACATCAAGTTGAAAGTTTGGAGTACTTGTTTTAGGTAATAAGCTGATAGGGTTATCAACTTATTACCTAAAATGTCCAATTGTCCAGACCCTAGACATCAAGTCCTTGTATTCTTTCTAAAAACATAATTAAATTGCTAGTTCCAATACGGTGCGACTGCTGAGCATGAGGTCCTAGGTTGATTCCCATTTTGGGCAATGTGTTATTGAGGATTTCCACCAAGGATTTCTCAGTAGCACCCACGGAGTTTGGAATTGTGCCCGGATGATGTCAATGTGCGTGTACTATTAGGTGCACATCTGCCTAATCCTCTGGGGATTATAAGCGTGATGATGTTATGATTATTATATAGATAGGATAGGATATGACACGAGCTATTGTTTATTTTAGCCTTTACTGTCCCGCTGGGCTTTCCCCCAATTCCTTTCACAAACTCTCTTCTCGAGCCTTAGTTGAAAGACAGTCAATATATATGGCATGGTTTATTGCATCTCAACTTAACCTTTTTAAAGTAACACTTCTTTACGCACGCTTGACTTGGGGAGTAAGCTGGTGAATGTGTAACATTACGAGGCAAACGTAAGTTGAGAGGGAGATATAACATACATACATAAACTCACGCCCTTTTCCCATGGGGGTAGGCAGAAACCTCAGAACGCCACCTGCTACGATCCTTAAGAAATAAGTTAGTGAAAATAGAAAGTCAGTTACGTTTTTGAATTTGACAGACGATTGTTCGGCATTTGTTTAAGTTTTACTTTAGTTGTGTGGTCTAGAGCACACTCGTTTTCTTAACACGGTTAGTATCATCATTATCATGATCAGCCTAAAGCAGTCAACTGCTGGTGATAGGCCTCAATTGCACGCCACTCAACTCGATTCTCAGCAACTCTCATCCGGTCGTTACTAGCCACCCTGCGAAGATCGTCACTCCACTGAGTCTGAGGGAAAAACGTGGTTAGTATACTCTTCTACAAAAATTTACGGAGAGTATACTACCCATGGACGCGCAACTCGAAATGGTTATGTCAATAAGAATTCAACATTTTTCAAAAACTGCATTTTTATCCTTTTCAATTACTGATTAAAAAAAAATCATATAATCAAAGAGGATTCTCGAAAATAGATATGATATCAAGATGTCATAATATTTGTTTTGATACTGATAATGTTATCAACAAATGTTTTGAAGTTATTTTCTGTCAAATTAGGCATTGTCGTGTGTCATTTTCCATACCAAGGTTGTGTAACCTTTTTTGTTCGTCTCTCTCCCTCTAAAATTCTAATTTGTCTCGTCGTGGTATTTTGGTTAAAAATTTTTTTTTTGGATATACAATAATAATATGCCCTTGAATTTTGACGTGCACTTGCTATGTGCCAATAGTAACCTTATTGCAATAGTAATAAAGATCACAGTTTTTTAACAGTGATGAAAATCTCGGCAGCTTGACTTCACAGACAGATTTATCCATATAGCTGTAATATTTAGTCAAGACCTCCCTCATTGAATGATACATCATCACCATCACAACCAGCCAGAAGAATGATCCCCTTGCTCCAATTTATTTGGGGTCAGCAAGCATGTATTTTTCTTCCATACTACTCTATACCAATGATAGTAATACCTACTCATCAAATTTCTTCTGCAATTTTCAGGGCCTACGCATTGAGAAGAGTTAAAGACGGATTCATGGACAACAAGGCTCTAACTGAACCGAAACAAATTAAGAAACAATATGACTTTGCTACGGAGAACCTTGCTATTATAAGAAGACAGGTATGACCTATTATTTTTCGTGTGGTTAGTACCTAACCTGGTGTCAAAGTTTTGATGCTGCCCACGAGCCTCTGACTTGGCTTTTTCATGCCGTCGAGAAATATCTCTCAGACATTGTTGTTTTTCAAGGAAGTAATAATGCTGGTGGGCTACTATTTTTAATATTTTTTTTTATGTTGTTTTATATTTAAAAATGTAAGGAATATGTATAAAGATAAATAACGGAAATAATAATACAATACACACATGAATCCCAAAAATCTGAGGTGCGTGTCTTGGGTTCGAACACAAGACCAATGACTTGGCTGTCCGATGGGCACATCACTAAGCTATGACTGCTTTTTCCAATTGAAAATAAGTAACTAGTTTTAATTAATTAACAATCAATATCAATAATTAATATATCAACTATACAAGGTGTAAACAGACTCTTCATGAAGCCGTCAACCAAGCATTATGTACATCAAACCAAGTAACTTTACTCAAAAATTTGTGCTGGGAAACGACTTTTTTTTTGGGTTGAAATATCACATTTTACAGTAGAACTTAATGTAACTCACTATCTATCTATCTAAAGGGTTTGGTTTCCGCACTTAGTCCCTAAAGGTGGACCATTGTGCGTGAGCCATGGTGGCCGTTACTCCAACCAGCCCACCTCCCTCCAGAAGCAGATTATATTTCGTGGTCTTCTCAGGGCATCCGCGAGGGATCTTGGTGTACCAAGAGTCTCCTCGCGGATCTGGGTGACACCGGTGCACTCGAGGAGCACATGCGCCACCGTTTCCTCCGCCTCCATGCACGCTCTGCACAGAGGGCTATCCGTGATTCCTAGGGTGTGGAAGTGTTTATTCAGTGAGCAGTGTCCAGTGATGGTCCCCGACACCAGTCGCAGGCTATCTCTATCCAGGCGCAGAAGGCGCTTGGTCAGCTTTGCATCCAGGGATGGCATAGCTTCCTTGGATTGCCTGCACCCTGGTGTCGAGGTCCACCATTTTTCCGCTTGTGTCTTAGTGTGCTCCTTTAGCCAGCCCCTTAGCTGCTTAAACGGAAAGGGCACAATGGGTTCGGGTCCGATGGCCTTTGTGCTGGATCCCCTTCTGGCAAGCTCATCAGCCGCATCGTTTCCGAGTGATCCACTGTGTCCTTTGATCCATTGCAGTGTCACAGTGTTGCGGTTTAGCACCGTAACACGTTCTAGGGCATTGTGACATTCTAGTATTAATTTTGATGTGATTTGGTTTCTCTTTAAGGATTGTAGAACTGAGGCACTGTCTGAAAGTATACGAATATGGGTATCCGTAACTCCCCTGGCTTCTATGGCGTGTGCCGCTTGGATAATGCCTACACACTCTGCTTGATACACAGAGTTGAGCATTCCCAGGGGTCTGGATATTTTGATGTTTAGGTCGTCAGAGAAAACTCCGACACCTGTCCCATCGTCAGTCTTTGATCCATCCGTGTAGATCCTTAGCTCGTGTGGACCTGAGTAGTCACACATTTCCGCTGTGAGCTCAATATTATAGTGTTTTTGAAAATAGTGGGCCTTCAGGGTTCTGTCATTGGGTGATGCCATCATAGGCTGTCGTTTGATTGCATCATCCTTTATGCGTGTATGTTTTATTCTGGAGTCGTTACTTAGGGTGCCGGATACTTCAAGCCTGAAGATCCCTAGGGTTGCTTCCTCTCTTACGACGAGGTGTAGAGGTGGCAGTCCCAGCATCACCTGTAGAGCGGCAGTAGGTGATGTCCTCATGCTTCCAGTGATTGCTACACATGCATATCTCTGTAGCTTCTCGAGTTCTTTCTGGGCGGTGCTCAGGTTGGTCCTGGGCCACCAAACTAAAGAGCCGTATGTGATGATTGGTCGGATGACTGTAGTATAAAGCCAGTAGGTGATTTTGGGGCTTAGGCCCCAATTTCTACCGAGCAGTCTTTTACATTGCCATAGGGCTATGCTGGCCCTTGTGGTGATGTAATCGGTGTGCTTTGCCCAGTTCAGCTGTTTGTCCAAATAGATGCCCAGGTATTTGGCTTCAGTTGACAGGCTTAGGGTGGTCCCAAAGAAACGTGGCAGCTGTAGGGTTGCCAGCTTCCTTTTTTTTGTGAAGAGGACAAGTTCTGTCTTGGTAGGATTCACTGCTAGTTTATATTCCTTGCACCAGTCCTCTACTATCTTCAAGGCTTGGCGCATAAGATTACACAGTGTATTTTCGTGTATGCCGTTTATTATTATGGTTATATCATCGGCGTAGCCCACCGTGAAGTAACCTTTGTCGTTTAGACGCCTAATAAGGGTGTCCACCACGAGGTTCCATAGCAGTGGCGAGAGGACGCCCCCTTGGGGGCAACCCTTCGCCACGATGGCTCTGGTGGTGTCGTTTACCGTAACCTGTACGGCTCTCAGTCTGAGCATGTTTGTTATCCATCCTCGCAGGGTCGAGTCCACGCCGTGTTCCTCGAGGGCTGCGTTGATGCTGTGGAAATTGGTTTTGTCAAAAGCTCCTTCTATGTCAATAAAAACAGCTAGTGAGGATCCTTTGGAGTCTACTGCACATTCAATCTTTGAGATCACACTGTGTAGTGCGGATTCTGTTGATTTACCTGTGGAGTAGGCGTGTTGTTGCCTGTGGAGTGGTAGCTCTCGGAGAGGTCCGTCCCGAATGTGTCGGTCACAGAGTCTCTCGAGGGTTTTCAGTAGGAAGGATGTCAGGCTTATTGGTCGGTACGCTTTAGGTTGTGTATAGTCGGATTTGCCTGGTTTGGGGATGAAAATGACTTTCACCTCTCGCCATTGGAGTGGTACATAGTTATGTGCTAAGCAGGCCTGGAAAGTGACAGCCAGCCATGGCGCAAGGGCGTCTACACCCCATTGCAGCAAGGCCGGGAAAATGTCGTCCAAGCCTGCGGATTTGTATGGTTTGAAGGTTTTGATTGCCCATTTTATTCCTTCTGCGGTTACTACCGTGCGGGCTCTGGACCAGTCCTGGTCATTTGGGATGTGCGTTGGCTCACTTGTCCATGCTGTATCTTCGGAGAGATTGCAGCCTGGGAAGTGGGTTTCCAGGAGGACTTTGCTAGTTTCGTAGTCTGATTTTGTGTAGGTGTTGTCTGGGTTTTTCAGCGACCCGAGGGTGCGATCCTGATCGGTAGATAGGATCTTCCTTACACGGGCGGCTTCACTGTTAGATTCGATGTCCTCACAGAATTTCCGCCAGGCCGCCCTGCTGGCGGTCCTGACTTGTTTCTTGAAGGAGTACTGTGTCTTTTTGTATAGTTCCCAGTCCTCTGGGAGCCTGGAGTTTTTAGCTCTGTTGAATTGTTTGCGCATCACTTGCCTGAGCTTGCTGAGTTCTGCATTCCACCAAGAGTTCCCCTTACTTTTGGTGTTTGGCTCTGGTAGCTTGCAGCAGGCATGATAGGCTTCTATTATGCATTCTGAGAGTTTTGTTACAGTGTCTTCAAGTTGTTTGGGGTCCGTTAAAACTAGGGGTGTTTGGTACCGTGTTAGCAGTGTGGCCAGAAGCCGCCTGTAGCCGGGCACGTTGGTGCGGCGCGGATTACGTCTAGGTTTTGGTTTTTTTGTGTTAGCTTCTAGTGAGAAACGAATCCTTCTATGGTCAGAGCAGGAAGGCTCGTTGGATACGTGCCAGTTGGATATAAGTTTTGCCGCGCTTTCTGAAGCCAGCGTTAGATCAATTATCGTTTGTCCGCGAGCTGTGACCCAAGTGGGTTCCGAGCCGCGGTTTACGATGTTAAGGTTAGTGGAGAATAAGTATGTGCATAATACCTCACCTCTAGTGTTGGCTTTGTTGCAACCCCAAAGCGGGTGGTGGGCGTTCGAGTCTGTGCAGATGACCAGGTCCAGGTTGGCGTCCTCACAGTACCTTACCAGGTCGGCCATCTCTTTTGGTGGGCAGTCTACATCTTCGCCTGGCATATAGACCGAGGCTAGGACGATGTCGGGTGCGTCGCCGTCAGTTTTGAGCCTGACGGCCGTCAGGTCTCTGGAACATAATTGTGTTAGTGTTGTGGTAGGTACATCTTTAGGTATATAGGCGCAGGTTCGCGGTTTATCTGTGCCCTGTGTGTCGAGGATCAGCTTACCTCCAATGTTTCCAAGGCCACATATCCTGTTATTTCGGATCCATGGCTCTTGGATCAGTGCGATGGTTCGGGGTTTCATCTCCAGCGCCCTGCGTAGGCAAGCCGTGGCAGTCTGGCTGTGCTGGAGGTTTATCTGGATGATGTTTAGGGGAGCGGATGTGGGCGTCGGCGGCGGTGGAGTGGAGTTATGAGGAGACTGATCCATCGGATAGGTCCCCCCCGTCCTCCAGCCCGTGCCGGCCGTCACTCAGTGTTGGTGAGGAGGCGAACGGGTGCTCTGTCCACCCTGGTGGTGAGGTAGGCATACTCACGGCGTCGGCATCAGCCATCGCCGCTCTGGCCATCTCCTCCTCCAGTCCGGTCATGGTCAGATCTACCGTCGGTCCCGGTCGCGTCTGTGCAAGGTCTGTGGTCTCGGTCTGGGTGTCAGAGGGTTGGGTGTTGGGGAAAAAGCGCACGTATATCGACCCAAGTAGGTACGATACCCGCCGCTCCCTCCCCAAGACCTTTACGACCTCCTCCGGTGGGATACCCAGGGTCAAAAAAGTCCCATGCTTATCTCCACCGACTGAAGTCGCCCTGTATAGTGACCACCTCCCTATGTCGTACCAAGTATTCTGACGAATCAGAATACTCTGGAGCCGCGCTATGTCCCCATTATATCTGGGCACGAAAAGCGCAGCTCGGACACGGGTCGGTACGTCGGACTGTTTCATTACGTTCAGGGTCGCGTCTGTGTTGGGCAGTCTAATTTTCGGGACATTCTCGATAAGCCAGGTCAGGGCGCCGTCGTCTTCGCACCACATCTGAACCGTGCCGTCCGCTACCCGTGGGTAACCGCGGAAGGCCGGGAGCGGCTTGGAGGGGTCGGTGTCCATGACGAGGTCTTCGAGGCTGAGCTTGATATGCTCCGCCTCGTCAGGGGTCATGTCGCGGGATGGAGGCGAGAGGCAGATTGCTACGGCGAGCCGCGCGGGAATGTCCTTTGAGGCCCGTGCGTAGGTTCTCTGCTCCCCTTGAGCGGTCTGGATTTTGACCCGCTTGGCGTCCCCCTGGAGCGTGCTCGGCGAAGCCGTGTCGTCCGGGCGCACCCTCTTCGCCTTACCCAGACCACTTGGTCCTGGTTGCGGCTCCGAGGAGCGTGGCACGGGGTTTTGTGCCAGGGATACCCTGCGTGTCAATCCAGATCGCTTGCCTCGCCTTTGTCTGGGTCGGTGTCGGTCTATGGTCGACTCGGTGTGGTGCTGGTCGCGTCCTCCGGATGGTCCTGGTGCAGGCAGTGGCTTTTCGCGCTGGGTTTCCCCTTCGCGTACTGGCCCTTGCCCGCGGGTTTCCGCGTCCGGCTGCTTTTCGCGCTGGGTTTCCCCTTCGCGTACTCGCGGCTGGTCGCGTACCTCCCTTCCAGCGGCCGTCTGCGCATCGCGCTGGCTAGTGCCTTCGCGGATTTTGCACAAACGGCTGCTGAGGACCTTCTCTCTGCTCCGGATTTTTCCGCACTTGCGTTTAAGCGTGCGTACTTCGTCCACAGAGACAAAGTCGGAACCACTGGATTCCACTTCCTTTCCCATTCCGTGGCGTCCAGAGTCAATTTCCCTCAGCCTTGCTTCGATCCTCTCGCGCTGGAGCGCCAGCATGCGGAGTTCGTCGTCAAGACTGGAGAGTCGTGCATTGTCGGTGTCGTTGTCAGGGTTGTTCGTTTTACTGTTCCGAACGATGCTCTGTTGCCAGGCCCTCGTGGAAGGTAAAACGGGTGTCAGGGTAGTAGGCGCGGAAGTCGCAGCCGTCGTGTCGGTTGGCGCAGGGTTCGCAGCCATCGTGTCAGGTGGCGCAGAGGTCGCAGCCAGGGTAGGGTTGGGTGGCGCGTGAGCCGCAGCCAGTGTTGTTGGCGCTAAAGCAGCCTGCCGCGCAGAAGGCGCGGCACTAAGTGGCAGATTGTTGCCCCCCCCCAGATTACGGTGGAGGCTGACCGACGAGTCGGTGTGGGATTCCCCGGCATTGCCGGGACCCACCTGGGGAATATTTTTTACACTCTGCGACATGAAGGGTTTGTGGGCTTTTTTGTGGAGTTGAGGTTACCCCTCCTCATGGACCGAAGGGAGAAAAGGGAAAAGGAGGGAAGGTATTGGGCATGGGATCATGGGAGTGGGGTTAAGGTTTCCCTAGGCCTGGGAGTTGGCTTTCGGGAGTTTGAGGAAAAAGGGCGCCTGGCGGTTTTTGTTTCGTCTATTTCTTAAGGAATTAGACCAAGAACAGGGCGGCAACCACGTGAAGGAGGAACCACCAGACTTGCCTTGAGGATCTACACGACTGTAGCGCTCCCCCTCAAAGCCCCGCCACCTTACCGCCTCTGAGGGAAGCAGTAAGGTAGGCCTGCATCTATACTACCAAGCAAAGCAGAAGCAAAGCGTGTCGTTGTGCAACCGCAAAAGCACAAATGCAAACCCTCCCCTCAAAACATTGTGCTGATGAATGGATTGAATAGTAAGGGGGTCGTGGAGGTGTTAACAGTAAAAATCTTACATTAAAAACATGTATTTAAAAAAAACTTGTGAAAAAGTTGGAACTTTGACCCCCAATATCTCCGTAACTAGAAGGTTCCCAGGTGTGGTCTAGAACAAAAAAATGATCGCAATGACGGGGAGAACAAGTGCCTTTCGGCTTCGTTAAGAGTCTGTTTACACCCTTTATACATTAATAATTAAAAACGATTAAACTAAAATAAATAAACTAACAAACTATAAAAGGGCATTGAAAAACTCCTCAAGACTCTCAGCTGGTAATGTGCCCAAGAGAATGGCGGCGTTGCTACGTTGTATGGCAGCACTTAGCCTCTGGCCAAGGTAAAAGTCACGGGAAGCGTCAACTAGGTGTTTCGAAATTTCCTTAAATAGGCTATGATACTCGGCCCCACGGCCCCAGAGTTTCAACCCCAAACGGCTCGAAAATATAGTTACCACAAAGGTTTTCTATATTTAATTTGTTATTCTATATTTACGCCGCTTGAGGTTCTCTGCAGCCGCAGCGGCAGCACCAGCTTAAGCACGTTGAGCTATATCAATAGTTTAAGAATATATCAATACTTTAGTTTAGATCAATAGTTTTAAAATAGTTGCTTAGTTAAGCAACTATTGATTAAAACTAGTTTTATAGATGGTGGCAATTTTGAAATAAAAATAAAATGGCGGAAATTAGGCAGGCAATATATTCAGCAATGATTTTATTATCAAAATAATATTTTTGTTTTCAGATCATCGTAGGAGACTTATACCGGACGGAAAAACTGGTTATCGAGAGCAAACAGTAGTAGCAAAATAAATATGTATGATATAAACAACATCACACTCGATATACTGAAGAAGAGAAGTTACATGAGACTTGTAACGACCTAGATAAATATAATTAAGGGGCTGTTCATCATAAAGGGTAAAGGAAGTCCTGAAGAAATGGATACAACTCCAAAACGAGTTTGCAAGAGGCGCCGTGGAATACCAACCTACCCTTTCGCATCAACACGGCAGTGTCGAAATATTCGCATAAAAACTTGTCGGATTAGATCAAAGATTTCTACTAAAAGAAGAGAGAGAGAGAGAGAGATACATGTTTTATGCGAACATTTTCACGACAGGTTTATATGTAACTCAAATAAAATGCTTCTGTTTGTGGTTCCATTGCTGACAGTTGCAGTTAAAAACAACATAAAAAGCAGGTGTGTTGTTGCGGTCTGTGGTAGGCAGTGACCTTCAGAATTTTACCCACTATACAAGGTGTAAACAGACTCTTCACGAAGCCGTCAACCAAGCATTATGTACATCAAACTAGGTAACTACGCATAACTTATTGCTGATAAATGAGTTTTTTGAAATGATAACTTCTTTAGCGGCGTTGTGCACTTTTTGGGATGGGTAAAAACTGTGAACTCGCGTCAGATCGAATCGGCGGCGCAGGGCGCTTACGCGAGTGTGCGTTTAAGCTAGATGGCGTTGTTTCAATTTTTTTTCTACGGCAACGACATCTTTCGTTCTTGCAGAAAGCTATTGAAATTTCTGATTATTATTTAAGCTAGATGACGTTGTTTCAAGTTTTCACTTCTGCCGGCACTCCCGGAGTCGATTCCATGGAGAATTGGATTCATTGGAGTGGATTTCCATTACGGGGGTCATGGAGGTGTTTAAAGTAAAATAAAACATCAAAACCTTGTATATTAAAAACTTGTGTAACAGTTGTAACTTGGACTCCCAATATCTCCGTAACTAGAAGGTTCCCAGGTATGGTCCAGAACAAAAAAAAAAAGATCACCATGACGAGAAGGACATTATTTTTATTTTTCAAGTATACGCACTTTTGCATTTATAATACATATTCATATCTTACAACGCCATTAAGAATGGTAACATCCCATATTTTTTGCCTCTCTACATAACTTCACGCCCGTAGTCCCCGGAGGAATAGACAGATGAGTAATAGTATACCCACATTTCGCCAGTAAAGTTTAAGTCCTATGTAATAGGGGGCGTGCCTAACTCAAATATTAATGTTTATGGTATTCCAAAGGAATTTTGATATTGTTTCGTTCTTATTTTTTGTTAAATAACTGTAAGGCGCTTACAAAGTTCAAACTCAACCCATTTGTTTAATCAAAGTATAAAAAGCACGTACGAATTGGGAAGGCATCTGTAAACCTAATGGCGCCATTTTATATTTCAAAATAGCTTGACCTCATTTATCAGGTTGGGACTAAGCTATGGACACGCCATCTACAATCAGCTTTGACTAGCCTTCCCCATTGTCAATTTAAAGCACATCATTTTCAGTCAAAAACGAATATGAAGATACAGTTCCAGTCACAAGCCATCCTAACTGTGAAAGTACTTCGACTCTCGCATATTTGTATGGTGGTTGTGTATAAGAGTTTAAACTTTAATGTTTATAAACACATCCACAATACAAGAGAAATTCGTAGTAGTTTATTAAATACGAAAAAAAGACGAAAGTTCAGAATATTGTACTGTTTTTACCAATCTTTTGCAGAATATGACGAAGATAGAAAGATGTTTTGTAAGCGTGTAGCGTTTGTGGTGCTACGCCCGGCCGTTACGGCCTAAAGATAATAAAATATTGTATTACAGATTATTAGAACGAAATTAAGCGAGACATAATTTTAGATTTAGAATATTACCTCATGGCTGCTCTAGAGACATAAAAATTATACTGTTCTGTTAATTATTTTAACTACCGGGTAAAATGCGATGAATAGAGATACGGGGGTAAATTTATATAAAATTTTGAAATGGATTTTAACTTTGAATTCACGTGATATGTTACCAACAAGTACTCTATCCTATTAACTGAATTATACTTGTAGCAACATACAATATTAATTCAGCGTTAAAATCCCTTACAAATGGCTCCATTCACCCCTGCGTATCTATCCACCCCGTTTACGGTACCTTTTATTTTTTTAAGTGAAAACTTTAGCGGCGTTGTACACTTTTTGGGATGGGTAACTGTTAAACTCGCGTCAGATCGTCGAATCGAATCGGCGGCGCAGGGCGCTTGCGTGAGTGTGCGTGTAGTTTAAGCTAGACGGCAGCGACATCTTCCGTTCTTGCAGAAAGCTATTGACATTTCTGATATTTAAGCTAGATGGCGTTGTTTCAAGTTTTCACTTCTGCCGGCACTCCGGTAGTGCAACCCGTTGTTTTTTTGTTTGTATTGATGGCGAAGATTGTAACTTTAGTAGCTTATATCTCGGAAACGTGACACTTTAGAAGATTTTATGTCTTACAAAACTTGTATGTATTTATGCCAGCTATAGTTTAATAGCGTTTGGCGTTTTGGTTATAGGCGTGGCTGCTGTTTTTTAGATGAAATAAAATGGCGGAAATTCGTTAGGCTAAATAATTCAATCCTCGTAAGTAAATATTTGATTTGGGAATGACCACGCTTATTTTAGTATGAATCACTTTAAAATTCTTATAACGGTCACGGACGCAGTTATTAGAATTAAATTTCACTTTGTGACGATGGTGCCGATTCCCTTGTTTACAAACTGAACCTTTAAGTTCAGTGCATCTTTTTCTTTCTATTTCATTAAGAAAAGGACAGAAGATATTTAGTCCTGTCACATTAACCAGCGCCTGACACAAGTTTAGACGTGATTTAAAAGTTTACTACTAAAATAACATTTTGTCCTTTTCATAATGAAATAGAAAGAAAAAGATGCACTCAACTAAAATTTTGTTTAGTTTGTGAACAAGGGAATCGGCACCAATGTTACGAATTTTAACGTATTTCATATTATTAAAGTATTAAGAGTCTGCTAAAGCGGCCATTTTATCGGCGGCATATTTGATCCCGTGAGAAGATGACGCACAGACGCATTGAGTTCCGTTGTCCGAACATAAACGAATCCGATGACATCTCTCTCTCTGTCCGGATCAAAACGAATAGTGCGTCAATTGAAAGTTATTTTTTTGTGTGATTGCTCAGTTTTATCTAATACCTATATTTAAAGCACATGAAACTTCATACTTTTATTTTATCTAGCACGATTTGTGTCGAACGTTTGTAAAGCGTTAGTTAGTATACAGGGTCTAAACAGACTCTTCACGAAGCCGTCAACCAAGCATTATGTACATACATCAAACCAAGTAACTACTCAAAAATTAGTGCTGGAAAACGACTTCTTTTTTTGGGCTGAAAAATCACGTTTTACAGTAGAACTCAATGTAACGCACTCAAAACATTGTGCTGATGGATGGATTGTATAGTAAGGGGGGTCCTGGAGGAGTAAAAATCTTACATTAAAAACATGTATTCAAAAAAAACTAGTGAAAAGGTTGGAACTTTCACCCCAATATCTCCGTAACTAGAAGGTTCCCAGGTATAATCTAGAACAAAAAAATGATCGTAATGAATGGGAGAACAAGTGCCTTTCGGCTTCGCTAAGAGACTTTTTACATCCTTTATTCTCATAAAATTCTATGTATTATTACAACGCATTTTTGTTATGTTTAATAAATTATGTTATAAGATTATAGTTTTAGTTGTTAGTATAAATAAATTAATGTTGAGAATTTATTGTTTTTTTGTACTGTACCTTTGTAAAGATGCGTTTAATCAAACCAAGCGGATTGTAGACTGGCTAAGCCCGATTTTAGAGGCTAGTCCGGTGCATTTGATTTGGATGCACCTTTAACCAACATAACATCACGCTTGTATTTCTCTAATGATGGTAAGTAGTGCACTCTGTTTTCTGATCATTATAATTACATCTCTTTAAAGTTTGAGTGGATCGGTTTCTTCTATACATGTATAATCTCAACATGAATGATGTAACCAAGATTTTGTAATAATATTTTGATTGAAAAGAGTGTCCATGGAGTTTCTTGCCCATTCTTCTCCATAGAGATCTACGCTTTGGAATGGGCAACTACAGTACTTTCACAAGTTATTATGCCTTGTGACTGTGACTGTAGCTTAGCCTTCTTTGTTTTTCCGACATTCAAAAGTGCCTGTAAGGGTCTAATTGAAATAAATGCTTTTGAGTTTGAGTTTGAGTCTAGGCAAGCGTGCTCTACCCTCATCATATCAGGTGAGTTGCGGTCAAACGCAAACATATTTGCAATAAAGCAAAATAAAAAAATGCAGTATACAAGTAGAAGGGAATCGACGCAAAAACTGAAAAAAAACAGCTAATGCATAGTAGGTCTTGTATTGTATCTCAAAGATTTAAAAAATGAGCCCTCAATCCAGATGCACACGATGTAGGGGTAATTTTTCATTGGTAAATCAGCTGCTCCATACATTTTGACGGTATTTAAGTGGGAATACCCGTAAAGACAAACATACATACATAGACTTCTAAAATCATAACCCTTCCTTTTGGCTTCGCCTTAGTTAGGTAAAAAGACTTCGTTAGATTAACGGTACCTCCCGTACTTGACAATCTTAGCAGGCATCGTTCTGTTCTTTCTGCTTGCCCTCATGGAAAAAGGCGCGAGTTTATGTATGTATTAAGACATGCCAACAGGTTTTATGTACAGACGCCAGCACATCAAGCTACTACATAACAATCTGTCAAATTTCTTTACTCTAAAGCATTAGGTTCAAGGTTGGTTGGGAAAATCTGACAGTTTCGGGTAGCTTGACCTGCTGGCGTCTGTACCATTTCACGAGATTTTCACACGCATCATATCCTAGTAAACGTTGCATTCTTTTTCATCTTTTTAGCAGAAAAAGTACTGCAGCCGGATACCGCTAAATCGGCTTCGTAAATACAAAACATTTTACATTGTTCTTAAAACAGAGTACAGTCGACATCAGAAGAGGAACTTTTCTAATGTTGTATAACGAGCCTGGCGTCTTTGAACGGACACACATCCAGATTTCGGAGCTCGGCTTCTTAAATTTGGTAAAGACTCGTAAACATTTTGCTAGACCTGAAAATCGAACCCGAATTAGTTAGCTCTTGTGACCTGTTGCTCCCTTCAGACCAAGACAAGCCTAGCCAATATCTGTACGCATTTATAGAAAGCCCTTTTCCAGGGTAGACCAAATTAGCTCAGCTGGCTTGGGTGCATAATACTGCAGCAACTGAACAAATCCACTATAAATCCAAGCCCTCACAACCTCACATAAATACCAAAAAATGCGTTTATCACATTTGTGTTGTATGTTCATTCCACCGCCAAAGTATCCTTAGGTACTTATTTTTATTTATAAAATTATAAATCTAAGTTTGTTTGTTACCTTTTCACGCCTAAACCACTGAACCGACCATCGTGAAATTTTGCATATACGTTGTCAGATGTACAGAAACAGACCTGGGGTACCTTTCATCCCATAAAAAGTACTGTTCCCATGGATAAGAGAATAAGAGAATAAGAAACTTTATTTGCTCAAACATGTGTATACATACAGAATTAAAATAATACATGCATGCAAGGTCTTAATAAGAGTGGCTCACGACATGTTTGCCATTTTTCATGGCGTGCAAATATTTTGGGTACAAATAATTTTTATGAATGATTTTTTTAAATTTACACCTTAACATAAAATATCACTTACATTTAAACATTCAATCATTTACATTATCATTATAATTTTATTTATTTTCCTTGTCCAAAAAAACAACAATAACGTTCTTATGGTAATCGGTGGCGCCACGTGTCTTTAGAATCATGATTGAATTATATTATTACAGAGTACAACCCGAATTGATTGTCAAATTCTAAATTAACGCGATTAAAGCAGCGGGCTGAAGCTAGTTGAGCCATAAAACTAATAAAAAATCACGTTTATATCGGATTAGAAAAAGGGCGAAATCTATTCTTTTTTTTCTGTGCCATGTCTGCTTCGCTGTACTCGTTTCAAAGCATAGCAGTTACAAACGACCAGTCATTTGATAACAGCAGTTTGGGGCGCAGCCAATGTGCTAGTTTAATTTATCATGATTATTGTACTGCTGGGACTTCTGGCCGTAGTCTCTGCTGGGTCCAGTTCGGATAAGAAGGATTCGTACAAAAATCAATGTAAGGTATTTTTTTATTTTATTGTAATCTGTTGACGACATAGTTGCCATCGGGGGAAAAACCTGGCTGGCTTGATTGGCACAAGAAAAGAGAGGCCTGTAAACAGTAGTGGGTGAATGTGTGGATTTGGAGATCATTTATCATCACACCTGCAATTGCTGAAGGGTTAGGTTGAGGAGGAAATACGCATAAAACCTTCAGTTACATTTCGCCAGTTATGTTTCAGTATTGGCATCAATCGTGCATAAATTCAAACTCCGGGGAACTGGGAGATTCCTGAAGAAAACATTTTCTTACACTTAGAGATGTTTTTGTTAAATGTGTCATTTAAAATGACAGGAGCTCGTGGCTAATAATAATAGCCGCTCGGATCGATAAAATGAATGATGTCATTAAAATTGGTAGAATCGGTAAAATCTAGTCATCTCAGTAGGGGATATGCAAGTAAAACTTAATACCATACACAGTTGTTAAATTAGGTTAAGGTCCTAAGTAACTGTTTCTCCTGAACACAGGTTATTTTGTAACATATCTAGGAGAGCAGTACGGCACCCACTAAATAGATTAAGAAACGTTATGCTTGTGCTTTATCTTATAGGTACTACTTTGCCATGAGTCCTAGTTCAACAATAAATCTTTCTTCTTTTATTTAAGTTTAAAACCAAGTAGAAGCGTTACTTTGGGTGATATATATTTCATTACCATCGCTCTCAAAATGCGAAGACATTGGACTGTTTGTCATTACCAATCCGCACTGGTCCCGCGTGATGGATAAAGGCACAAAGGCAAAGGCAGGGGCACCCTCCCACCGGGACGAGGACTGTGGCCCACGTTAGAGACTATTGTGTAGGTATTCATTGAGGTGTCGCTTAATTTTTTCCGGTTCCGTACGAAGGGTAATGAACCGGACCCTATTACTAAACCTCCACTGTCCGTCCATCGTCTGTCAGCTGCTGCATCTCATGATCCGTAATAGGTAGACAGTTGAAATTTTCACAGAATGTGTATTTCTGTTGCCGATAATAACAACAAATAATAAAAATAAAATAACAATTAAAAGGGGCCGTACCGTACCATCGTAGTAGAGGATACTACGATGGTATGGGATCCTTCATGCATGAGTCCGACTCGCACGTGGCCGACTTTTTTTTGCTTTTATCTTAGCGTAGAAACTGTCAGTAATGGTCGTCAAATATTGACTTGCATATTCCCTATTGTTCGCAGTTGGCTCTGGCAACACTCGGAGACACAAAGGGAAACATGACGTCACTACCTTCAGTATAGAAAGTAACATTTATTTTTATTTTCATTAGTAATAAGGGTACAGGTATTAGCTGCATCTGGTTAGACTGGAAGCCGACCCTGACATACTTGGGAAATGGCAGGCAGATGATAATGAATATTTTTTTATTTTTAGGAAAAAAGTCCGTTTTGTTCATTAACTGGGGTGTGTTCGTTACTTGTTTGGTACACCTCTGCCTATCCTTTCGGGGATTACAAGGCGTGATGCTAAGTTATATATTTACTTTACAAGATAGTCGAAAAACGAACAACATCGCTACAGTGCTACATGGTCTTTTGGTGTTTAAATAAAATACATTAAAAAGAGGACTTTTGGTAAACATTTGTGATATAAAATTGTCTGTGGTGTATTGAAAAATCAAGATGGCGTCGGCCACGCGACAACAGACCATGCACAGGTCACAACCAACCAATGCATTGTTTAAATCTACTTGCAACGGAAATGACGCTAAAGCGTTACGTGCTAAGTAACGATTGTAGATCTCGACCTTACATTGGAAATCAAGTTTTTTGCGGAAAGAATTATAGGAAATAGCGTAAGCAGGTATTGTTAGAAAACAAACAAATTCAGCGGCTGTTTTCGCGAATTGTCTGATAAGGCTTGCGTTGTTTTTAAACAACTACCCCGAACGTATATTTCTCGAATAATGCGTTTTTAAAGCCTCGGTAACCAGTATTGATATTTCCTACTTTGAGTACATAATTTCATCAGCACTGCTATCAAAACGGTGACGAACAGTTTGACGAGGAGCTCGTGTTTAAATTATAACATGGGTCGATCGTCAAGGTTAAGCAGCGCTTGCCAAGGTTGGTCCCTGGATGGGTGACCATCTATTACATATAGAGTTTCCTCCGTGCCTCAGAAAGCACAATAAGTCGGCGACAGCCGGGACAAGCGTCCCGGCTGTCGTTCGTAGATCTTTGACAGTAGTTACAGGTATTCAGTGGCCAGAAATTCTGTCAACCAGTCTTACCAAAGGGTATCGTATTACCCAGTACTAACTGGGTTGTGGTGGTCAGATATGCAGTCGTTCCATGTAAAATACTGGTATTCAGATTCTTCTGGTTAGACTGGAAGCCGACCTCGACTTAGTTGGGAAAAGGCTAAGCAGATGATGATGCGTATTGTTTTGACAATTCCGAACTATGCTCAGTGTATTTCGCGAGTCGCACGTTTGTTCTTAAAAGTGCTCTTAAAACGATGAGGACAAACATCATGAGGAAACCGGGATTCAAAGCCAAAAATTGGTTAATCACAATAACAAAAACTGGCCAAGTGCGAGTCGAACTCGCGCACGAAGGGTTCCGTACCATAAACCGAAAAAAAACACGTTTCTTGTATGGGAGCCCCCTTTAATTATTAACCCATTCGAGTCCACCCCCGTGTCATAGAACTCATGTGTCATCCCACCATACATATTGCAAGCGGACCCTCCAGGTGGGTCACTGGCATTACGTTTGCGCAAAAATGAACCCACCAGGTGGGTTCCCGGCACTGAATGTGTTAAATAATTTATATTATTTGTTGTTATAGCGGCAACAGAGATACTTCATCTGTGAATATAGCTATCACGGTTCATGAGATACAGCCTGATGACAGACGGACAGCGGAGTCTTAGTAACAGGGTCCCGTTTTACCCTTTGGGTACGGAACCTTAAAAAATCAAAGCCAAACTGCCTCGATGGTCAAGCGGGCGCAAGGCTTCGCGAGAGCTTCGGGGTTGGATTCCCGTGCCTACTAGAAACAAAAAGTGGAATTTTGCAGTAGCCACCCGGAATCTGGATCAGTACCCGGTTGACGGCAAGGCTCACCCCATACTACATGGGGCTTAAAAACATACCTGCGAAATGTAGGTGTGGATATGTTACACGAGTCCTCTGGATTCTTATCTTACCGCATACGACCAAAACATTTTCAATGCTGGCTTTTTCCATCAGCTGGGGCATTGAAGAGCATTTTCATTCATGGCGTCATTTCTTTACCCCCAGACTGTACGGACCCCAGGACCATGAAGAAGCACCCAGCGTACACGGAGTGGGCAGACGCCTACTCTTGCACTAGGCACAGATGTCAGCCCGGAGGCAGGAACCTTGCTATATATACAGTTGGGTATGTATACCTCAAATACGTGTACATCCTGCTACATCGTTCTCACATAGTGTACAGTCGCGGCCCTTTCCGCCTAATCAGTTTAAAAAAAAAATGTCGCTTGAATCATGCGGAGGTGCCCCGCCCGGCTGGAGAGCGCTTCGCGCGCGTGAGTGCAAGCAAAAATGAGCTTGATGGTGATCAGGCGGTAGTGTCCTCGATTGTACCAGCTCAACAGGAATTATGTAAAACCATGCATTTGTAACAATATTCTGATTTAAAAGAGTGTCCATGGGGTTTCTTGCCCGTTCTACACGACTTTTACATTACGTCTTGTGGCTGGAACTGTAGCTCCATTTTATTGTTGTCTTTGTTTCGACAATTCAAAAGTGCCTGTAACTGGCCTACTTGAAATAAATGCTTTGATTTTGAATAACATAAGAAATCTTTTTAAAGGAGCTTACTAACAGTGGCTGCTATATAGCTAGCAAAACATATGGTTCATTTACTGAAAAGTTCTGAAGTGACCAGGCTTACGCCTCTCAAAAGGGAATTCGATGGCGGTGAAGACAGCGGGAATTAGTAGTTAGTCTTTCAACTGAATAAAGACGATAAACCTGGACGGTTAAGATCTGAAGCATAGAGGTCTCTGATCGGCACAGCAAAAGAATCTATATTACATAATAGGAACAAAGATTATAGGTATTAATCTTTTTTTCTGTGTAGATGTAAGCGGGTTGAAGCTCCGGAGTCTGCCATCGAATGTGAAGAAGTAGTGGAAGATACCAACATGCAGTTCCCTTTCTGTTGTACGCGACTAAGGTGAGATCTTCTTTTATCATTTATACAGGGTGTAAACAGACTCTTCACGAAGCCGTCAACCACGCATTATATACATCAAACTAAGTAACTTTATGCAAAAAATAGTGCTGGGAAACTACTTTGTTTTTTGGGCTGAAAAATCACATTTTACAGTGGGACTCAATGTAACGCACTCAAAACATTGTGCTGATGGATGGATTGATTAGTAAGGGGGTCCTGGAGGTGATTAAAGTAAAAATCTTACATTAAAAACATGTATTTTAAAAAAAACTTGTGAAAAAGTTGGAACTTTGACCCCCAATATCTCTGTAACTAGAAGGTTCCCAGGTATGGTCTAGAACAAAAAAATGATTGCAAAGACGGGGAGAACAAGTGCCTTTCGGCTTCGGTAAGAGTCTGTTTACACCCTTTATAAACTATCCGATTCTATACAGTCAACCTTGCAGCTCCGCTCTGGGCGAAGCGGTAGGGAGTGTCAGACTTTGAGTGGCGAAAACCCATCCATGTTCCTTCTTAGCCCTTTGTGTTCTAGGACCGCGGTATCTCTTTCGAACATTCCCGCAGCCCCGGCAGGCATCGGCCCTTGCAAATGGAAGGGCACCCCCTTCCATTTGCTGACATTTCTTTGAGGCGCGCGTGGAACACGAACGTGCCTTCGACACGGCCTGTCATCATGGCGTCTCTCGCGGTGGCTGAGACGTGAGGCTCTTCCTCTCTCACGGCCCGCCACCTCCTTTGCTGATATGACTGCTTCGCAGAAAGAGGTGACGGCTTCCCATTCCCTCTCGTTCGGTCGCCGGCGCAAATTGCCGCTACGAGGATACGGCGGTGCTCCGCCCAAGCGGAGCAGACCTCCACGGTGTGCTCCACCGGGCGTGTCGTCTTACGGTTGATGCTCACAATGCTGACAACCGAGCGTTTCCTCCCGCCCGATTCAGTGCAGGAACCTCTTGTAACAACCGTGTCCGGTGAGGACCTGCGTCAGGTGGAAGCTGAGCTCCTCAAAGAAGGGACTTATCGCCACTATTGTGGTATGCCCTGCACGGGGTTGCGACAGTCACTCTCTCCATGTCGCCATGAGATCGCGCTGGAGGTTTGTCCGCTGAGCGGTGGCAGCGAAGTTTAACCCCGGCGTTGTGCCTCCGCCGCGCTATTCGTGTAGGCGCGCGAGGACTATCGCCTCCAGATCCCATGGCGGCAATCCGGCAAGGAGGCTCGCCGCCTCGCCGGTAATTGTGCGGTACCCCCAGACTAACCTAACGGATACCACCTTTTGGGGCGCGTTCAGGTAGCTCAGGGCAGTAATACACGTCTGCTCTTTTGAGAAGGTGATGTTATTTCATTTTTACAAATTGTGCCTCCACAGGTGTCTAGTGGTAGTCCGTGGAGAAGTCTGGACCAGGGTGCTGGGCCAACCTTGGGAAGTACTGCCCGCCGCGCCTTGGAGTCACATGTACAAGATGAAGAAGCCGCCCCCAGGTGACTCAAGTTTCCTTCCCAAGTAAGTGGTGTTCATGGTCTTGTGTATATCGTTGTTTTAGCTGTCTAACTAGTTTATATTTATTTAACTGAGTGCTGCGAGGTTATTTTGAATCGTGGCCAAAATGAGTAACGTTATGGAACTAACCGCCACACGTGTAAATAAGAAATGAGTACTTAAGATGGAGTCTGAAAGGGCAGGTGACTGAAAAGTTGTGTGGTAATCGGTTGTCGAGGTATAGTTACGTGGTGCGGAGGAATGAGGAAATGTCAAGTAAGTAAGTAAGTAAGGAAGTAAGTATATTTATTCGCATAAAATGTGGTATATACAGGATGTTATAAAAATGTTATAGAGCAGGACACATTCCGCCATAATTATAGCATGCAAATTTAAAATCATTTTTTACATTAGGAAGGCAAATTAAAATGAACAACATAGGTACGTACCTATCTAACACAGACATTTATATACAATTATGTAATGATACTAAGCAGACCATAATCAAACAAAACAATAATACTGAAACATCTACACCATAAACACATCTAAATATTAACTGCAATCATATTTAACACAATATAAACAATATAATAAACACGCACAAACACAATAAAAGAACACCGTACATATATTATAAACCATCAAATGAAACTTGAATTAAACAGCAAAACAAATCAACATAAAAAAGAAATCCTTAACAAATAGGTAATAATATAAAATGAAGGTGGATTTGGTTTATACAGTTTGTAAAATTCTAACATAAAATTAACAAAATTAAAACTTACAATGCATTTTTAAAGTGATAAGAATGCGTTGAGTATTTTTTGAGGAACTCGTTAATAGTATAAAAATTTTCTTTTATTAACCACTTTCGTAAGTTAAAACAAAATTTGCGATAGGGCAGGTCTACAATTTTTTTGGGTAGCGAGTTATAAACTAATGGTGCCATATACACGCTGCTGTGTCTAAACATTTCTATTCTGGGTACCGGTAATTCTAAATTTGAGTGAGTGATTTTACGTTTGTTAAAGTTATTTTTATTTTGGAAAAGATTCATGTTAGTTTTAACAAATTTAGCTATTTCATAGATGTATATGCTAGGGGCGGTCAATAGCTTTTCAGATTTAAATATGGGTCGACAGGAGTCTGACCACTGCATATTAAAAATAGCACGTAAGCACTTTTTTTGTGCTACTAAGACTCGTGACAGCTCTGCTGTGTATCCCCATACAACTATACCATAGCGAATTATGGAACACACATAGGCATGGTACACCAATAGTGCGGTTTGTTTTGAAGTCGTTTCTTTGACCTTCTTTAAAGCGAATACGAATTTGTTGATCTTTTTACAAATGCTGTCAATGTGTTCCTTCCACGTGAGATGCTCGTCAATTATTATGCCTAAAAATTTGGTATTTCGAATTTGTTCTATTGTTTCATTATTAAAAGTAATGTCTAAATCTTGATATGTGCTTTTGAATGTTTTGAAATTTATTACTTTTGTTTTCTCTAAATTAATTTTTAATGAATTTTCGTTTAACCATGACATAATTTCTTTTAGTGTATTATTTATTTCAACATTTTGAAGGCTTTTATCTTTACATCATATTGTAACCGTAGTATCATCTGCAAATAAAACACAGAAATGCTTGCGTACTGCTTGTGGCAGATCATTAATATAAATGAGGAATAGGAGGGGTCCCAAAATACTTCCCTGTGGTACACCAAGATCATTGTTTCTGGGTTCAGAATCAAAGTCCTCTATGCTGTTCGTATTATCGTTATATTTAGTTATTCTTGTGATTTGTCTTCTATTGTTTAAATATGATTGAAACCATTTTAGGGCCGTTCCTCTTATGCCACTTTTATCTAATTTGTTGATGAGAATAGAATGGTCAACATAGTCGAACGCTTTACTTAAATCTAGAAACAGAGCAGTAGAAGAATTTTTATCATTAACCTTATTTATAACTGATTTTACTAACTTGAAAGTCGCTAATGTAGTTGATCGAAATTTCCTGAATCCATGTTGTTCTTCTGCCAGTACATTGTATTTATTAAAGAAAAGTAATAAACGTTTTTTCATAACTCTCTCAAAAATTTTTGATAAAATTGGTGTTAATGCTATAGGTCGATAGTTGTTTTTGTCTGTCTTTGAACCTTTTTTATGTAAAGGTTTTATTACAGATAGTTTAAGCTTTTCTGGAAAACAACCTTGTTCTATGGATAAATTAATAATGTAAGCTAATGGTTCTGCGATAAATTGAGAAATACGTTTTAAAAGATCGGTGGTAATATTGTCGTAGCCAGATGATTTTGTGTTATTTAGCGATTTCATAACATTAAAGACTTCAACTGCATTTGTAGGCTCAAAGAAAATACTATGACTGTTAGTATTAATATCTATGTTATTTATATTATCATCAAGATCACCGCGATCAGTGCTTACATTATTTTTGACAACGTCTATGAAAAAATTATTAAAAATATTAGCAATGTCAGCTCCGGATGTGGCTGTCACTTTGTCGTCAATAATTTTGTTTATATATTCCTTTGCCGTTTGGTTTCCCATATTACGTTTTACGACTTCCCAGGTTGCTTTACATTTATTTTTGGCATATGCAATGTGTTTGAGGTTACATAATGATTGCAAGTTATTGATGCATTTCCTTAACTTAATTGCATAAGATTTAAAAGTAGATTTATTTTCATTGATTTTATTGTTGTAATATTTGTATCTTAAAAATCTTTTTGATTTACAGCTTACTTTAAGTCCTCTTGTTATCCATTTGAGTTTATTAGTTTTATAGTAACTTTTTACCGTGATAACAGGGAAGCATAATTTGTAGAATAAAGATAATAAGTTATGGAACGCATCAAAGGCATTATTTGTTTCAGTCGTGTCGTAGATTTCAGAGAAAGACAGTTGACTTATGTAATATACAAATTTAGTAATATTTTCTTTACTCATATCATTTCTTGCCATAAAATAGTGTCTAGAAATATTTTCGTTTTCATGTTTAAATTCTAATACTTGTGCAGTATTATGATCTGACAAACACAAATTATGTGTTATTCCTATAGCGTTAGGTATATTACTCAAAATATTGTCTATGCATGTATTTAATCTCGTAGGGACCTTTATATGACATTCCATTCCATAATTAGAGATGAGTTCATGAAATCTTATAGTGTTACGATCATTCACCTTTAGAAAATTTATGTTAAAATCGCCAGCTATTACTACTCTACTTTTTTTACGTTGCAATTGGAGTAATGTTTTATCAAAATGGTCGAAGAAAATATCTAAGTTAGAACTCGGAGTCCTGTAAATACACAGTATTATTAAGTGTATTTTTTTAATTTCAATTGCACAAACTTCGTACTGCTTCTCAATGCTTAATTCTTTTATATCGTTTAATTCAATGAATTGAACATTGTCTTTAGTTAATATACACGTACCACCTCGATGTTGATCAGATCGCGAATAAATTGCACCGAGTCGAAAATTATTAATGACCATGTATTTTTCTTCATCCTTTTTTATAAAATGTTCACTTAAACATATGACATCAACATCTGTACCAGATTCTTGCATCTCATTGATAGCTAATTCTAAATCAGCAATTTTGTTTAGAGCTCCTGCTATATTCTGATGAAAAATTGAGAATTTTGTTACATGTGCATTTGGGTTGTTAACGAAAAAACATCTCATCGTTAGAATTTTTTGCTGGTGTTCTTAATTTATTATGATTGTGAAAATAGTAAGGAATGGTACCTTTTTGTGGTTGTAATTTGCTTTTATTATTAACTCTTGTAGAGCTATCATTCCCAGTGGCTGAGTTAAATGAACTATTTTGAAAAGGGTTAGGTATAATTGAACCCTTACTTGGCATTGAGTTTTTATTAAAAGAATAGTTGTCAGACTGATAGGATGCGTTATATTGTTTCATATTTATTTTATTTATTATCTCACTTACAATGTCGTTACTACTGTTTCCTTCGATGAAAGTACAATTTTTAAAATTGTTCGTAAATATTTTTAGATTGTAGTTTAATTTACATTCGTTTAGAAATGCATTATAAAGTATATTAACTATATAAACGTTACAATTTTTTAACATTTTAAGTGCTGCCGATATTTCAGATAATACTTTGATTGGGTTTGAGTCATTGCATCCGATCATAATAATCACGTTGTCGTTTACTGTTAACTGTTTAGACAATGTATAACAACTGGATAAAACGTCCTCAGTATTTGCATCAGGTTTCCTCATAGCCGATATATTATAGTTGTTAAGAATAAGTTCACTTTTCTTGTTGATCAGCTTTTGCACAATTCCTTTTCCTTGGTTATCTGCTATTAGGAATATTCTTCTGTCTCCGGTTACCGGTACATCTAAAGTTATATGCGTCGTTGGTTCGTCTCTATTCTTGACTATTACATTGTTTTCACTTATGATATTTTTTCCTATGGATGAATTGACCGCTATCGAAACACCTAAATATGGTTCTTTACTTATTTTGTCTTCATTTGGCTCAACATTAATAGGAACTGTAGGGGTTTGATATTCGATGTCCAGATCTAATTTTCTTACTGAAATATTAGACCTATTTATGTTTGAGTTCTTTGATTTCGTTTTACAAGATAAAATGTTGCTTCTTCCAGTTAAACTTGTGATGTACATATTTTTGTATTTTTCGGTTTTTTGTTTTTCTACTTCAAGTTTTTGTCTCAAGGATTCATTTTCATTGTTTAGCGTATCAATTTCTAAATTACCATTCTTCAACTGCTCCTTTAAACATTCTATTGTAGTTTGTAGTTCTATATGTTTTTCACCTCTTACATATGTGGATAAGTCTATCATACTTTTAGCACTTATGTCCGATGCCAAACTGTCCATAGACTCACTTGAAAACTGAGAAAGGGATTGCTTTGGACGCCTATTTCTCAGTGTGTAAGTGTTGCGTGATCCCATGTTTAAATGAGTCTTTTTACAACTCAAATTCAACAGTTCGAGCACCAGATTGTTTTTTTTTTTTTTTTTTAATTATAAATGTACAAATTGTTATTATTATTTATATAAACTAGTAAAAAATAATGAAACTAGTTACTTGGGTTCAAAAACAATCAGAAAAAAATACAAAAAGAATAACTGCACTTGGGTGGCGAACTGGGCACCCGTACACCGCATCGCATACCTTACGAAATTGGCCACGAGAACTTATAAATGTGGTATTGAAATTTTGGTTCCATTTATTGTCTTTTTCAAAAGTTCGTTAGGACGCCAACTGTTTGGCAATGATTTGAAAAAACCGACGCGCACATTCAATATTTATTCACTTTAAATTTATATTTAGTTTACTGGTATTATGGCTGAATTATTAGGTAATATTAATTTTATTTACTATTTAAGACACTATATTTACACAACACATTGAGTTCAGTATTGTTCATAGTTCACAACTTTAAATTCATTTTATCAAGGTTCACTATGCGAGTTCGGTGAAGATAACAGTTCCACGGTATATTTACACTATCTAGATAAATATTACACTGCACTTAACACGAAATGAATACTTTTAACATTTTTAAGACTTAATTAAACGGAGCGCGTTGTTTACGTGACGGCAACGCCATCTATATCTATGTCGTGAGGAAAGTTGAATGTGGATGGGAAAAAAGTAGAGGAAGACCAAATAAACGATGGATGGACTGTGTTCAGGATGATGTGGCAATAAAGGAAGTGACTGCTGAGATGACGAGTAATAGAGAAGTATGGAAGAAGAAGACATGCTGCGCCGACCACAAATGAATTGGGATAAGGGCAAGAAAATGATAATGACGTGTAAATGTAATTTAAATGGACCAAAGGGATCTTTAGCAATATACACAGACTGTGCGGCTGTTATTGTTAAGTAACGGAGCTCCTCCTACAGCGCTGCCTACTGACCAAACTCAATCCCTCTAGGACCGCCGACCAAGGCCCAATCTACGAGCTGACAGACAACGACTCAGACCAGGGTGACCATGACAAGGTGCTGCTGGGAACTGGCAAGAACGCTGTCAGTGGGAGCGGCGAGCCGGTGCTCAGAAGCGCCCTGCCGTCCCCGGATATTGTGGTAATATCTATTATATTTATTTAGTCTTCAGGACCGAATTTAGGTCATGGAGTCATACCTAGCAGGGGGCGGGGGGCGGAAGTTAATCATCGACGCGGGAGATGTTATAGTGCACAGGTGTGCAGTTTCTTTCCACATGAATCCGAAAAGTCAGGAGTCGAAACATGACTTGGCAGTCCGATGGTCACATCATTAGGCTATAACTGCTTGTTGTCATGTTAGTAGGGGTTTTTAAATTCCATTTCTCTTCCCTTCAGTAGATAGTAAGCATAACTTCAGAACTTGACAGCAATGATGTTTCTCTCGGTTATCGATCTATTTCTACTTTGATCTATAGAATGCTTGGTTCACGGTTTCGTGAAGGGTACACACCTTGTATAGGGACCACCTACATGATTACAGTTTCGATACGAAAACGATTGCAGTGGGCATTGTCCAAAAATGTACCTAACCTGTATATTTTAGTTTTTTTTTTGTTAAAATATACAATTTTAAGAAACTAACTTGAATATTTTTGAAATTCAATGCCTAGTTTAATTTATATTTAATTTTCAACCGACTTCAAAAAAAGATGGAGAGGTTCTCAATTCGTCGGAATCGTTTTTTTTAATGTATGTTCACCGATTACTCGAAGACGCCTGAACCGATTTGGAAAATTCTTCTTTTGTTTCAAAGGGTATACTTTCCAAGAGGTTCCATTTAATTTTTTATCGAAATCGGTTGAGCGGATTTTGAAAAATCAACAAAAATCTAAAAATTGTATACATCCATTAAATTTCCGTTTACTTTAGGTTAGGTTTCGAAAACCTCGCTGTTTCATTGGAGCTGTGCGCAAATATTTGTAGGTATAGGATATTACAACTAACAATGGAAAAATACAAGACTTGTTTGCAAAAAACACAAAAAAAGTGAAAAATAACTTGACCTTTAGAAGTAGGTGGCAACAAAAAACTGAATCAAACAAACAAAAGTCACCAACTTCTGAAGCTCAAGTAATTTTTCACTGTTTTCTTCTTCGAATTGGTTTTGCAAATAGCATAAGTTTTGGAAACTGGACAATCCTCATTGCGTTTCTCATACAAATGCTTGGACGTTTTAGGAGACTTAACGATAAAATCAAGTTCCCAGGCTTGTTACTTTTATTTTTGGTATTTTACCAAATTACTCACTGTTTTCGAGTTTACTAACTGAAAGAGCATATTACAGTATAGCAGAGTTTATGAAAGAGGACATTTTTCTTCATTTTTGAGATGACGATGCTGTATTTTTTTGACATGCTATTGTAACCTATTGTATTTTGTGGAATAATTGTAATTTAGAATTGAAATTTTAGTAATTCATCAATTCATCATTCATCAATTCATCATTTATTGACTAATTTATTTAATGACTACTTTGACATTTAATTTTATCTAAAAAATATGCTTGCTGGATTGTAATGATACCTAATCTTTAATGAATAATGATAAATTAATAAGTAGCTACATAATTTCTATGATGTAATGTATACTTGTATGTTGGTATAATTTATATTTGTAATTTTGATGAATATTATCACGGTTTATGCACCATCTCTTCCTACCAATTTGTACGCCACGATATGAGGCTGAACATGTTAGAACTTTTCTGTATCTCTTATTATCTTGCAAGTAATGTATCATATGTACACGATGTTTAAACAAATAAAATGTTACTTACTTACTTACTTCGATTTCAGATCGCGCTATCAACAAATAACGAAGGAACGGAATCATCGCCGTCAAATAAGCCTGACACTTCGAGGTGATTTTCAATCTATCTTTTCTTTTCTCACTGATGCAGTAAGTCATCAGGTGCGCAGGTGGAAGATGGAAGGTAGGCCATTGTCTGTGGGGAGACGCCAAATATACACTTGAGGTCTGAGCCGTCCATGAACCCCCATCTACAGACATTGTCTTTGCTCCGGCCGACTTTGGTTCGAAGTCTGTTTAGAGATTTCCACGTCGGCCACGGTAATGGGTACCCAGGTGGAAGGTTTTCTAATGGATCGTTGAAGTGGTTAGGGGGCTTAAATCGTTCCCTGCAGAGATTGCACCTTGTGGTGGAGGCGTTCAAATTGGCTGGGCTAGCTGGGCTCACACACCCAAGAAAACTTTTAGAACTTTTCAGCCTCAACGGCTAAACGTTAAGTCGACGATGGTCATTTGGATTTTCAATGCTTAACCGAACGCTGGACATTCAACAGCTCACCCATTAACACCCTTAGTCTTACCAGTATTAACGCACCAAATTTGAGCGCACCAGAATTATTCCACATTGCGCTATACGGCTGTAGTAGTGACGTTTTTCTATAAACTTTCCTCGATCATAATTTTTCTTTGTTCAGAGTACTACAGTAGTGTGTAGTTATTTACATTAGGTTGCGCTTAAAATTGGTGCGCTGGAATGAATACTTCATATCACCGGTTTAGTATCTTTTCGCCCTTCACTTGAGGGTTGCAGGCGTTAACCAACTTCACATTTAAAATCTAGACACAACAAGAGACGGCTGCAGCAGCCTCCAGCCCAGTACTTTAAGGAAGACGTGGAGAAGGAAAAGCCGCCTGAGCAAGGCAACCTGGAAATCGAAGAAGTACCTGCTTCTACGGAAAAAGTAAGTAGGAATTCCTTTCTTTAAGACTAAATCTTACTAAGTATTTACTAGCCTACTTATTATACGTTGTGGAAGGGATACCAACGCGAAACTTTTCGTCGGTTATTAAAAAAAAACAGCTTTGAATACGTGGTTACCGTTTTCGCATCGGTGTCCCTTTCACACTGTATAATAAACAACTTTATCTCTAAAGTCTTAGGTTCAAGGTTGGTTGGGAAAATCTGAGAATTTCGGGTAGCTTGACCTGCTGGCGTCTGTAGCTGCCACTGTTTCTCTCTGGATGATCGAATTTCGAAACTTTAACGCGTAGAGAATGCACTTGGCATTAGGTACACCTAAATACATTTGTATGTGCTGAATAAATAAAAGAAAGAAATTCCTAACAGCATGCCACAGCCCACGATGCACCGAGACGTCACTTGTGGAAAGCCGGTACTTCCGCGACGCTTGTCGCATCACCCGAGCCCGTGAATGAGGACTTATCGAAAGTTAGCTTGTTCGCACTTCACTCACCACAAAAAAATGATGCTGACATTTGTGTTTTTAATTTATTTATCATTTGCAGCCACCCGAGGAGGAAAACGATAAATACTTCGTCAACCACTATTACCCAGTCACGAAGTCACCTCATAAGTCACACCGACGTGATGTACGTACCTAAATATAAACTAATAAATTTAGACATATAGACATCACTATTCTATACAGATAAATAATTCAGATAAAGTGTCTGTTTGTAATATTAAAATAACCGCTCTTTACTAAGTGCATATGGATGTATACACGGTACATATATCAAAACAATTTATTTTTCAATTTGTGTCTGTCTGTCTGTGTGTTTGTTCCATTTAATCTCTGAAATGGCTGAACCGATTTTGACGGGACTTTCACTGGCAGATAGCTGAAGTAACAAGGAGTAACTCAGGCTACTTTTATTTTGGTAAATAATTAGGGTTCTGTGCAAAAAAAAAACCCTTGAAATTGGTAACAATATTCGATTCAAATAGGGAAGTGCTTATAATAATGGGGATTTTTTAATAATAATAATTTCATACGAACGAAGGTTGCGGGCAACAGTTAGTACATAATAAATAATACATAGATAAAATCACATTTTTTCCAAGAGGCTAGGCAGAATCCACAGAGCCCCTTCTGCTACGATCCTTACATAAATACGGGGCGAAAAGCGAGCTGCGGAGTGTCGCTTAGATATTTTTACACATTAACATAAACATCATGCCTATAATTCTTCAAGGTTTGTACCTAATAGTTCCATGTAATATGGGGTGAGCCTATTGCCTATCAACCCAGGCGGCCCAAGGTGGGGCGGAGACAGGGGGCAATGACCCCCCAAAATCTAAAAATCATACACGCCAAATTTACACTCCTTCTCCGTCCCTAACAAATTCGCTTCGGCCCTGTATGATTTCTCTCAAAGTCTTAGGCTGGAGACCGCACCTGCATCAACTGGGCACAAATCAAGACTCCAGGAACTCCTAATTACATTTTAACCAACCTGATATTTGAACCTGTAGCGGAATTACAAAAAGTACTAATAGTACAAAAATTACTACAGCGCCATCTATGACGGAGTGGACGAACTAATCAACGAAATCCTACATCGCACAGTTATTCGCGACTTAAGACTATATACAAAACTGTGAAATCTCCAAAGATACTAATTGAAATCAAATGATTTAAGGGTAGTTTTGTTGTTGCCTTTCTCAATAAATGGGCTATCCAACACTTAAATAATTGCGTTCCTGAGATTAGCGCGTTCAATCAAACAAACAAAAACTTCAGCTTCATAATATTAGTACAGATTTATTTAAAGAACTTCTCCAGCTTGACTAATGATGGTATATACTTTGTTTCTAGAACACCCATAGCCCAATGACTTGGACTGAAATACCTGTTGGCCAGTGGAATGAACCTAAAGAGAGAGAGAACCTTATAGAACCTCGAGGCAATGTAAGTAATGTAAACACTATTTACTTGAGCCCAGATGGGTTGTGGTGGTCAGATAGGCAGTCGCTCCATGTTCAACTGCATCCTATTAGACTGAAACTAGAAGCTAACCCCTATTTACAAGGTGTAAGCAGATCCTTCACGAAGCCGTCAACCAAAGATTCTGTACATCAAACTACGTAACTCTACGCTAAAATTATTGCTGGGAAACGACTTTTTTGGGGTAAACATTACGTTTTACGGTAGGACTCAATGTAACGCACTCAAAACATTGTGCTGATGGATAGATCCCATCAGCACAATGATGATTGCATTACTATATATATATTATAGTTATATGGTAAGGCGTGAGGAAAGTTTTGAGTATGAATGTAGATGGTATAAGAGTAGAGGAAGACCAAAGAAACGATGGATAGATTGCGTAAGGAATTATATGGCAAGAAAGGAGGTATCTGATGAGATGACGAGTAATAGAGAAGTATGGAAGATGAAGCCATGCTGCGCCGACCCCAAATAAATTGGGATAAGGGCAAGAGAATGATGATACCAGATTTTCTGTCTTGTTAAGATTTCGATACCCAACACGTCGCTAAAGTTTTGCATTCTAATATAATTTAACCTTGTATTAACTTCCGTGTTACATCATGTCCAGGAGTACAACGAAGAACCTCAGCTCCCACAGCAACGGGAGCCGAAGCATGAAGCATTACAATTACCAGCAAAGAAAGAAACAGCAGAACTGAGGGAAACGAAACCTACCAATCTTCAGGCCCTGGTCGACGCTATTGGAACAAGGATGCGGGATATTGAAAGTGTTGTGCAGAAGATGAGCGATAAAGTCCATCAAGTTAAAGCTACTACTGAAGGTAGCAATGAAAAACGGTGAGTCCCTCCATTGGAACCTGTCTTACCAAGGAGTATCGTGTAACACAGGATGGCAGGTCAGAAAGGATTACGCAGTCACTCCATGTAAGCTACTGGTACTAAGCTGCATATGGTGAGACTTCCAGTCTCACCATATGCAGCATGTCTAATCACCTGTCTAGCCTTTTCCCAACCATGTTGCGGTCGCCTTCCAGTTTTACCGGATGCAGCTGAATACCAATATTTTACATGGAGCGACTGCCTATCTGACCTCCACAACCCAGTTAGTACTAGGTAATACGATACCTCTTGGTAAGACTGGTTGTCAGACTTTTTGGGCCACTGACTACCTGTAACGACTGTCAAAGATCTACAAATGACAGCCGGGACGAACGGCTTAACGTGCTTTCCAAGGCACGGAGGAAACTTGGTATGTAATGGGTGGTCACCCATCCACAGTCCAACCTAGGCAAGCACGGCTTAACCTAAAGATCGTTCCGAGCGGCATTTATTACTTAGCCACGAGCTCCTCCATCCATCCATGGAAGCCATCTTTAATATAGTTGGGAACAAAACTGCCCAGTTCATGATTCTTCCATGAAAATATCGACAAGCGCAGCGTTCGACGCCGCCCAGCTAGATGACCCGACGAAAGGGGGCTGGAACAGACTGTGTGCAGAAGTTGTCAGGCCATGGTGTTCTGCCATAGCTTAGGAGAGGTTTGTTTAGCTGTGTACTGCGATAATCTGTTTTGATTAATAGTATGTCCTACAAGCCGATGCCCTATTGGAAATGTTCAAAATTCTGATGAACGCAGCTTGAAACTCGTGCTCAGGTAGTGCTTTTACAAGAAAGTTCGAGCTTGCTTCGCTCGCTCTTGCATCCTACAAGGACCCCATTATTCTCTAGTGCCCAGTGCCTCCTATTGGTTAAAGACGGCCCTGCTTATACGCCCGCTATTCTTGTATTATTATGATTCTCCTGAACTGAAATCTATGCTTACGTATTCAGTACAAAATTCTTAACCCAACATAGAAATTTTTCATCGGTAATTAAAAAAAACAGCTATTCCTAAATTTTGATTGTATAGGTATTGCAATTGAAACAGCTGTTTTTCATGTACCCTGAATTTAAAATCAATGCAGTTCAAAACACTGGACGGATCGGGCAAAAATTTGGCATACAGATAGTTATGCCTCCACCTGTGTGTCAACCCAGTTTGGGTTGACAAGAAATTTATACTATCTGTGTACCGACCCAGTCAGTGTCGGTAGTCACTTTAGTCATTTGTTTTGATGTCAATTTGCTTAGAAAACTGTATCTATCTCGCTCAAACTTGCGCACAGAGTCTAGGAGAAAGAACAAGAAAAATATATTACCTCAGTATTTGAAAGGAATGAATGTCGCGTAATGAACCGAACAAATGATGTAGGTAGGCTAAGAATTTCAACCCCTAAGCGAGTGAAATGGGGGTTGAAAGTTTGTATGAAATGCCGTCACCTGCACCGGGGGCAGCTGGTGCGAGCTGCTAATTCTGTATAAACCTTTGTTTCTAGGGTATCAGACGAGAGAGATGGATCTCATAAACACAATAAAGAATACAAACGGCCAAGCGCAGAGGATGAAAGCTATAAGAGGTAATAAGTAAGACATTTATTCAAATTAGGCACTCAGACCAAATAAAAAACTAAGACACAGGACTGTCAACAGTGACGTGAAGCCGGTTTCGTAAACATGTGTGCACTGTTAGCTTAGTTTTTGAGCGTAGTTTAATTGTAGTTTGATGTAAATGTGTGCGTGTGAGCGTGTATGCACAGAGCGAGGCGTGGTTTTGCGCATGCTTCACTGAATTTTTCGCAGTGCTATGTCCTGTTTTTTAATTTGGTCTGAGATTAGGCAGATAATCAGCACTTTTTGAAAGTCAAAGTTTACAACAGATAGTCCCCCAAAACGCCCCGCTTCGACACTTCCTAGTATTTTAACTAAGACGAAGAATTGGTGGAACAAACTCCCTTGCAACAACTACGTCTGTTATATTTAAAGAACCAGATTCTTTACAATAGTATGTAAGTTAAGTAATATTAAAATTTACAGTAAATCCATTACAATAAATGATTGTCGCATGGCTTGCTTGGGGCGGTCTGTGTCTAGCAGCAGATGATTTTCAGCTGAATGAGGACGATCAACTGCTGTGTGTCAGGAACACAGCAGTTTTCCAAAAAGTTTATACTTTTATACATTATATTCTACAGATTATACATACATACAAACATACAGATAAATAAAATTGGAGTGTCTGTTTGTAATATTAAAATAACCGCTTTTTACTAAGTGCATATGGATGTATACACGGTACATATACCAAAACAACATTTTCTACAATTTTTGTCTGTCTGTTCCGGCTAATCTCTGAAATGGGTGCGTACCATTTGACATAATAACAAAAGTTCTAACGATCACATGACCTAATTTCATTTAATATATTTTTTTTTAGTATAACGATGAAATGATATAGTGAATTATTGCCTGCCGCGGCAGCGGCCGCCGAGTGCCAGATCCCCCTATTGTGGGTGAACCATCTGGGTTAGGTTAGGTTAGAACCATGACCATTAGCGCGCGAAAGGAGCGTGCCGCGGCAGCGGTCGCCGAGCGCCAGATCCCTTCTATTGTTGGTTAATCATTTGGGATAGATGAGGTTATAACAGTACAGAATACAGAATTTGAGCAGAAAATGAGTAAATATTAGGTCAACTGAACGTTATATAAAAAGAGCAATATACTAATTGAAAATTATATGAGATGAACGTTTTACTAAAGCAAGAGTTTTATTAGAGCAAAAGAAGTTTATATGAAATGTAATATTAGATCACATGAAATTAGGTTATTTGTTTTTAAAGCATATGAAAATTATATCGTGTGAACGTTATTTCAAGTGATAATATATTATCTGTTATTATGGCATATATTACACACCCCTCTGAAATAGCTGAACCGATTTTGACAGGACTTTCACTGTCAGATAGCTGATGTAACAAGGAATAACTCAGGGTACTTCTATTTTAGAAAAAAATAGGATATCTCTCAAAAAAGGTGTATGGTGGAATTGTGTATCTTATATAGGTCTACAAAAAGTCCGCAATGGCATATGTCTATTTCTGAAGGATAACATACTATATCCATTTTAATACTTTGGTTGCGGGAACGGGATCAAAACATGATTACTTTTGGTCGCGATAACCGACATCCAAGCGGGCGAAGTCGCGGGCGTCAGCTAGTAAATAAATATGATGCAGGGGCACAAAAGGAAGTCCAATAAAGTACTCTAAGCCAATGATATCATGTATAAGTACACAGAGTTAGTTTAAATTAACTAGCGGATCTTCACATACACCTAAATATGTACCATCCCAAATGGCTTGCCCATTCCAAGAAAAAAAAAATACATTTGGTAATGGGCGACTGGATTTAAATGTATATCATACTTGTAAAGTGTGCCATTTAAAAGCGCTTTTTAATGTGCTCATTGAAATAAATAGATGGATGGACTTTGATAGAATACAAATATGTTTTGATGCAGTTTCGCTAGCTGATTTAGACTGTGACCTTGTACATATATTTCTTTTAAAGGTTTACGTTAGAACGGGGTACGAAATACCTCCATAGTTCCACAGAAACTACTACTGAAAAACCATTATTTATTGGAGATTTTAATGTGAAGGGATATTTCAGTGATGCTAGCAACAGTATTTTGAGAAGAAATAGCCTACACAAGACGCCTAAGGTAATAATATAATAATAAATACATAAACTCATGCTTTATTCCCATAGAAGTAGGCAGAAACCACGGAACGCCACCAGGCTACGATCCTTACCTTTGGCCACGTTCATACATTAGGTCATGATCTTGACACGCACTCGTTTGTTTAATGGTCGCACGCCACTACTGAGCACAAAGGGTTCGATTCCCACGTCAACAAAGTTTTATTGGGCTTTTCATCAGGAATTTTTAAGCAGCGGAGATGTGCCCGGATTTGTGTTCGGCTGATGGGAACAGGCTCGCCCCTTAGTAGTAGCCCCTTGTAGCTTAGGTTTAGGTACAGCTCTTCTAACATACCTATTTCATCGCCATTACTGTTATAATGGAGGATTTGAAAACATCGTGAGGAAACCGGCATGGCCAAGAACCGAAAATTCAAAGACATGTGACCAACACGCAGAGACGACACTCGTAGGGAGGAGGCCTGTGTCCCAGCATTGAGTACCTACATGCAACCGAACCATTTATTTCAAATAGCTTTGTAAAAGGCCCTTTTGAAAGTCAAAGTTTGCAAGGAAATAATTCTAGTTGCCCATTCGCACACGTAGGTTTGTATAAAGAAGAATGGGCAAGAAACTCTATACATAGTTACTATTTTAAAATGTTTTATACAAGTCCGTATTTCTTCTCTCAAGGATCCTCCACCGACGTACATGGCACCAGTCGTAGATACACGCCGCAAAGCCGTCCACATCAACATCGGGGAGCCCTCGGATGACAGCGAGAAGAAACACAAAAAACACGCACATAAGAAAAAGAGAAGTAAAGGTGCTCGCGCGCACAAGAAACGGTCTCGTTCTAAGGAAGATAGAAGGAAACATTTCAATAAACTAAGTGCAGAGGCGGAGAAGAATGCCGTGTCCGTGGATGAAAGTGGTGATCTTGGCCAGTCAATATAGATGGCGCTAGTTGCATGGTTCATGTTCATGGAAAAGCAAGATGGCGATGTTTTTCTTATTTATTAGCATTTACTCGACAAAAGATCCGTGTATAACTAATTATTGCTGTTCTTTGATAAATGGCTGAGCGTTTTTGAGGGAATGTTTTGTTATTCATCGTTGAATGAACTACGGGCTACTGGGGGCTATCGTTTTTAAGCTCACCAGATGGCGCCACTGTCGAGTAAGGTCCTGTCATTAATTCTATTTTATACTTTGAAGTACAAATAATTTCATAAAAAGTTTATTTCATTTCGTATAACAACATAGTGTAAACTTCAGATATATATTTACAAATACTCTCCCTAACATTAACAAGCATGAAACATTTAGAAATCATTCTACCTCCAAGTAACTACTAACAAATAAGTACTAACAAATAAGATCCTAAGTTGCTACTTAAAATCATCAAGTAATAATTAATCAGGAATGGCTCAATCTAGACCAGAATCATGAATATTAGTTAAAATACGTGATAAAAAAGCACGCAACGCACGCAAACTCTATGACATCTGACATTTCGGAAGACCTTACTCTACACGAACGCCTCTAGCGGCGAATTCATGCGCGATAGCCCCCATTGCGTAACACACTCGTATTTCCTATGCTATTTGACGACTTCTACCGACTTCTATCAATCCAGGCGAGAAAACACAGAAGTTCGACATATCGATGCATTTTCTGTCTTCACCAAACAGCGCCACTTTGAGCTGCACAATTAAAGTGGTCATACTTAGGTATTTACGCTATCAAGCCGACGAACTTGTCAAACATAAAACATTTAAGCTATGGGTTGGGAATCTTCTTCAAAATCCTTCAGATCTCAGATGAGATTATTTTTTTGGAGTTTTGAAAATCAGTGACTAGTTGTGCACAAATGGTGCTGATTTGTGTTCTTTAATTGTTGTTTTTTAGCTGTGCCTTAGTCAATGTACGATTTCAAAGTACCTAAGGTGCAAATCGGAATTGATTTACTTTAAACCTGATTCTTATATCACGGGTGCAAAATTTGAAACAACAGAATGTAAAATAAATTGCATTTCAGCAATTAAAATTTGTCCATTGACAGCGCATCCTGATTTGGTAACACAATCGCAATTTAGGTTAATTCTAAACTCTCAAAAATGCCATGCCATTTATTGATAATTTTCTGTACTTATTTAAAGTTATGATTTTTTGTAAATAAATAGTATTTTAAAATTGTTTTGTTTTATTTATTTGACTTATAGAGGTATAAATACAGGGTGTAAACAGACTCTTCACGAAGCCGTCAACCTAAGTAACTAGTGCATTAGTAAATTAGTGCTGGGAAACTTTTTTTTTTGGGCTGAAAAAATACGTTTTACGGCAGGACTCAATGTAACGCACTCAAAACATGGTGCTGATGAATGTATTGAATAGTAAGGGGAGGTGTTTAAAAAAATCTTACATTAAAAACAAGTATTTAAAAAAAAACTTGTGAAAAAGTTGGAACCTTGACCACCAATATCTCCGTAACTAGAAGGTTCCCAGGTATGGTCTAGAACAAAAAAATGATTGCAATGACGTAGAGAACAAGTGCCTTTCGGCTTCGTTAAGAGTCTGTTTACACCCTTTATAATAATTTTTAAGTTGACAAAGGGTGTCCGGTGGCAGAGTTTGGGAGAGGGGCAAGCGAGGGGCTGCGTTTGATTTGTCATTAGTGCAGGTTATTTAATCATAATGTCCCAGTACTGTACGGTGAAGCCCATTTTAACATTTTGTAAACAGAATTGCCACCTAAAGGACTGAACCCACACGTTTAAAACATCAACAGGTACTCCACAGCCCTAAAGTGACCGTTTGGTGTGCGGTATCAGTCCATGGCAAATAATTAGACCTTATTTTTTTGAAAATTCTTTCGGGCAAACCACTACTGTGGACGGTAATTCTTACCGGCACATGATTATTTTCTTTCAATACTGAGAGAAAATGCTTGCTTCACTTCCCACACATGATTTCAGAAAGATGGCGCCACGCCACATACTGCTAGAGACACCATTGCATTATTGCAAGATTTTTTCCCAAACAAACTGATATACCGTTTCGAGGACCTCTCTTGTCCACCAAGATTGCCAGATCTCACCCCCTCAGATTTTTGAAGTGAAATCTTCTTTAGCGGCGTTGTTAAAACTGTTAAACTCGCGTCAGATCGTCAGATTAATCGGCGGTGCAGGGTGCTTGCGCGAGTGTGCTTGTAGTTTAAGCTTGATGGCGTTGTTTCAAGATTTTTTCTACGGCAGCGACATCTTCCGTTCTTGCAGAAAGCTATTGAAATTTCTGATACTTAAGCTAGATTTTTTCGTTGTTTCAAGTTTTCACTTGTGCTGGCACTCCCGGAGTGCAACCCGTCTTTTTTTTCTATGGGATACCTCAAGTTTATTCAACAAATCCAGCAAACATTAATTCTGAACTTTAAAAAAATATTGACCAACATTCCGAGATCTCTTCTCCAGTGCGTTGCGCGGAATACGGTCGACAGTTTTCGGGAGTGTGTACGATGTGACGGGGAACATTTGGACGGAATACTTTTTAAAAACTAAAATTCGCATTCATGTTCTTTATAGAACATAAATTGTATTTTTACACACACATTTTTACAGATTTTTTTTCTGACGGAAGTAACGCTCTGTGTAGTTTCCGCCATTTAAAATTAATAATTCTGATTGGTCGTAAGTATATGTCATAATATACTCCACGCTTCTTGACTTATACGCCAGCTAGTGGCAAATATCATAATCAATTAGGATTATTTATTTCCAAATTTTCAAACGGATCAATTGTGAATAGCAAAGTGAATGAAAAATTCAACAGTTTTAAAAACATTATTTTAAATTGCATTTTTTTTTTTAAATCTCTAAATATACTTGTTTATTTATTACTTTTAAAATAAGTAAATTAAAAGAAAAAGAAGTTTTACTTCAATCGCGCGTAAAGGTTACACGCACACATTTGTTTTTTATTTTTTTTTTCGGATTGGAAATCATCAAATCCTTCTCGCGTTGAAGAAAGAGTTCATTTGTTTTTTTTTGAATAAACCGCGTTCTATTTGCAAGCCAATTCGAAATTTAAATAAAACCTGTGATAAGTTAAGTATGTACCTTTGATACCTCTTTGGTTGCCATGTATCAGAGTAAAAGATCGTTCCATTTTTAAATAACACGACAGATATGAGTTTACTAATGTAATTAATTTGGCCGCTAAACACGACAGATATGGATTTTCATACAACTTTATACCGGCCGCTGGTCGCATGTATCTGCCCAGTACAGCAATTTCGATTTATCTCGAAAAAGGTTGTCAAAATAATGCTCAAATTTCCAAGCATGTTTGAGAAAAGCATGTTAACTGGGTTAAAGACACAACACTGTCTTTGCTGTCCCGCAGTAGGGTAAAACATTGTAAACAAACAAACATATCTTCATAAAAATAGTAAATTAAAACATTGCTCCAGGTCCCAAACTAGTTAAACCACCCCTCGATTCCTCTTTTTTGTACAAATGCCAGCACATCAAGCTGCTACAATCTGTCAAATTTCTTTAATAGATTTTCAACTTTTTCGTTAAAGCATTAGGTTCAAGGTTGATTGGGAAAATATTAGAGTTTCGGGTAGCTTTATATGCTGGCATCTGTACTAGCAGACTAAAAAAATATAATAAAAGTTGTAACAAAAATGGATTAACGATGCAGTCCCGCGTATGACTAAATCCTGTTTGGGGGAAGCAAAAAGAAGGAATTTTATTTTGGAACAAGTTTAGGCTACGCCATGGAATCACGAGATCGGGATAATTCTGTTACATATTTAGAAATGTGTTTTGAAATTACAAGGTGGCGGTGGTAGTTTGTGTTTTTCATTACCTATTTATTGAGGTTGACTGGTAGAAAATGCCTATGGCATTAAGACCGCCTCTGTACTTTGTGCTTGAAGTTATTTAGTGCACGGGTGTATTTTAAGTAGGTACTGGCTAGTATTTTAATAAGGTACCTAAAATACCTGTTGCTTAAATACATATTCGAAAATTAGAAATATTTATTTGAAATATAAATATTTATTTCAAATACAATTACTTGATATGTAAACTATTAATTTAGATTATTTATTTCAAATACAAATACGCATTTGGTATAATGTTTCAATAACTTCCTATAGTTGTTATTTGGAATTGGTAGTTCAAATATCTGACGTTAAGGTTAGTGTGTTTTGTAATCAGTATTTCAAAGGCTTCAAAATAAGTTTGACGTAAAAACACTTTTCAAAGAAAATGTTGTAAATTTTGTCAAATGTACCTTGTACATAGGTATGTACCATATTCCGAGCTATATTACTTAAAGACAATTTTTTTAATTTGAAATAAAAATGTATTTCAGAAACACGAATTTAAAAATATTTTCTAATTCGTATTTCAAGTACAAAGCTGCATCCAGTTAGACTGGAAGCCGACCCCAACATAGTTGGGAAAAAGGCTAGGCAGATGATGATTTTAAGTATTTGTAATTTGTATTTTCATTAAAGTATAGCATTTATTTTGCACACCCCCTGTACCTATTAGGCACCTATAATATGTATTTGCAACCGAACAGCTCAGCAATTTTGCATGCGATCATTTTCACAAATGCAGCTATCGCAGAAATTGCCAGTTAGTATTCGATTACCGATCGCGTCACTCAAACAGAGCCAAATCATAATTATTCAAGTTTGGTGCCAGTTTGAATTAACCATCTAAATATATAAATAAAAAAAAAATGCTACATGTATGAAAGGTCGCGATGTGGCTGAAATTTTTATTTGTTGTGCTCGTAAGGTTTGTATGACAGTTTGTTTTAAGCTAAGTGCACATCGCACCCGTGCGAGGTCAGTTCGAGTCGCAAGAACCAGGCCCGGACGCCAAAGTCACGAGCGGAGATGTGCGTAGTGGAGAGGAGAGAAGCAAAGCGGCACGCCGCTCACCGCACGGTGCTCACAGCACACCGCTCACCGCACGCCGCACACAGCACACCGCTCACAGCACACCACACGTCGCACACGAACCGCAATTACGAAACATCTCCCCTCCACTCTGCTCTACCGTATTCACTAAAGCTAAGACGAGAAGTGTAACAAAGAAATTCTATTGGTGGCTTGTGGCACATCTCCTCTCCTCTCGTCTTGTCTCTGCTTCGATGGAGTCCGGCCCTCATATCATTTCAGCCGAAAGGCGTCCACTGTTGGACATAGGACTCCCCAAAGGGGGGTTTTGCCATAATCGCCACGCTTGGCAGGCGGGTTGGCGATCGCAGTACGGTTGTTACAAAAGCACAGAGAACGCTACTGCCCGTTCCTGGTAAGTCCCTTAGTCGCCTCTTACGACACCCACGGGAAGATATGGGATGGTGCTATTCTTTACGTCCGACACCATGCAGTCCGGCCCTCATAATGAGTGTAACAAGACTCTTAACCAAGCAGAAAGGCACTGGTTCTCCCTTTTTTTTTACGGATGGGATATCGTCATATGACTGCTCCCGCTCTGGGCAGAGCGGAAGGGAGTGTCAGACTTGTACTGACTAAAACCCATCCATGTGCCTTCCTTGCCCTTTGTGTTCCAGAGCCGCGGTATCTCTTTCGAACAGCCCGCAGCCCTGGCAGGCATCGGCCCTTGCGGGCCCCTCCCTGTTTACTGACATCTCTTTGAGGCGCGCGTGGAACACGAACGTGCCGTCTACACGGCCTGTCGTCAAAAGACGGACGGACGGCGAGCTAGCCCATTACTCACCGTCCACAGGTCCGCGTCTACGGTGGCCGGAAGCCATCACGTGACACCCGACGCCCGAGGCGTCTCCCGCGGCGGCTGGGACGAGAGGTTCTCTCCCTCTCACGTTTCGCCACCTCCTTCGCTAGCATGACTGCTTCGCAGAAGGAGGTGACGGCGTCCCATTCCCTTTCGCTCCGGACCATAGCTTGGACCAGGGCCGGACGCGATAGGTTGCCGCCACAAGGACACGGCGTTGCTCCGTCCAAGCGGGGCAGACCTCCACCGTGTGCTCCACCGTGTCCTCCGGGCGATCCACGCAGTGGTAACACCCGGGCGTTTCCTCCCGCCCGATTCGGTGCAGGAACCTCCCGAAACAACCGTGTCCGGTGAGGACCTGCGTCAGGCGGAAGGTGAGGGTGCCGCGGCGCCTCTCCAGCCACTCCTCAAAGAGGGGACTTATCGCCACTATTGTGGCGTGCCCTGCACCGGGTTGCGATAGTCGCTCTCTTCATGTCGCCATGAGATCGCGCCGGAAGTCTGTCCACTGCGCGACAATTTGCCGCGGCAGCGGAGTTTCCCACCCAAGTTTACCGCGCCAAGTGTTATTGACTTTTTCCATCAGGAATTTCTCAGTAGCAGTCACGGAGTCTGGATTTGTACCCGGTTGATGGCAATAGGCTCGCCCCCTATTACATGGAACTTTTTAAAACATAAAGTTTGCTAACATGCGAGTGTATACTACTAGGTACACCTCTGCCTAACCCTTCGGGGATTACAGGCGTGATGACGTAATATTTCATCATCATTATCCACAGTCGGACTTCACCCACTGCTGGGTATATGCCTCTCTTTGCTTTCTCCGGGAATTGCGACCCTATGATGGGTAGCATCGCCCGAGACCGTGAACGGAGCGTAAAATGGCGATGTTTTGTTATAGCGTAAGCTCAGTATGTTAACATTACACACGCGTAAATATATAGGAGAGTTACCCTGGGCGCGCGTCATTTGAACAGACAAGATGGTCGCGATCAGATCAGTTGTGTTCTTAATATTATATCAGGGAGCGGTAAGTTTATTTTTTTATTGTTTTTACGAGATAAAACATTGTTTCAATAACAGTTTTGTTAATGTAGATAATTTTCGGGTAAAGTTGGGTGTCGTTTTCGAGTTAGATTAAAGAGTTTTTGATTCCATTCATCATTTAATTAAGTTAATTGACATGCCAATCAGATCCGTGGAAAGAGGAAAGTGGAAATTATCGTTTTTCCTACTCCTCCGCTAGGTATATTCTTTTCTGGTTAATTTCGTTGCGGGATCCAAGACAGCTTGCAGTGGTTTGGAAATTGCACAAAAAAAAATTAGAAGTTATACTTCTTTGGCGTCTGAAGAAAAATTAAAAAAAACAAAACTGCAGTAAATATCGAAGAAAAATGTTAAAATCAATCAAAACAGTATAGGTAGGTAAGTACCGTATAGTCAGTTTCCTTACTTATAAGTTAAGTTAGTCATTTAAAGAAATATATATTATTAATTCTATTCTGCAGCCAACTTCATCATGTCGTTTTTTTGGGACATCGTGCGCGCGCAGGTCATGAATTCACTCTCATCCAAACGCGCCAAAAGAAGTATAACTTCAAAAATATCATCATCATCTGCCTAGCCTTTTCCCAACTATGTTGGGGTCGGCTTCCAGTCTAACCGGATGCAGCTGAATACCAGTATTTTACATGGAGCGACTACCTATCCTATCTGACCTCCACAACCCAGTTAGTACTGGGTAATACGATACCCCTTGGTTAGATTGGTTGTCAGACTTTTTTGGCCACTGCCTAATGGCTGTCAAAGACCTTAAAAAGAAAAAAAATATATACAAATCAATTACTTTTTTAGTGGCTGTTTACCTTACTAGGTAAAACCCGGTTTTTGGGTCGATCTTCAACAACGATCTTCTTAGCAACGCTTTTCGAGTTCCATCCATGGATGGGTGACCATCTATAAAAATCCCATTACCGCCCCGTGCCTCGGGAAGCACCCAGCTGTCATTTGTACATTTTTGGCAGTCGTTAAGGGTTGTAACCCAGAAAGTCTGTAAACCAGTTTTTCCGAGGGGTATCTTAATATGCCGTTGCTGTGTTGTGGAGGTCAGATAGGCAGTCGCTCCATGTAAAATACTGGTACTCAGTTGCGTCATCACTCTTTCACTACATAAATTATAAAACAAAGTCCTCCGCCGCGTCTGTCTGTCTGTTCGCGATAAACTCAAAAACTACTGCACCGATTTTTATGCTGTTTTCACCACTGGAAAGAGTGGTTCTCGAGGAAGGTATATAATTTGTCAATACTTTGTCATATCGGAAAAAATAAGCCGTCTGGTCTGGGAGTTTTCAACGAAAACGCTGCCTCAACCCTTTGAGATATAACAAAATGATGTATGGTGGCATGGTGTGTCTTATATAGGTCTACAGAAAAGTCCCCGATGGAATATGTCTATCTCTTACTTTTAGTCGCGATAACCGACATCCACGTGGGCGAAGCCGCGGGCATCAGCTAGTCTGATTATATAAAACAAACCCCAACATAGTTTATAAAAAAAACACAAATGATGATCTTGTTAAAATGACATTACAAGATTTTAAACCAAGCTTATATTATTTGTCTGTCTTCGTGACTAAGGAAACAACTTTATCTTTACGTTGCTCATTCACTTGAAGACTTTATCAGCAGTTGTAGACAAAATAAATTAGTTCACACTTTAGTTTTATTTTGGTGAATTAAGTTTGTGTTGAAGTGTCTCTCAATAGTTTCTTGGTATGATTATTTTGAAGTATTAAAAAAAACGACATATTATATAAGGTCCCATTAAAATAGATGGACAAACTTTTAGAAATCATTCAGACCACCAAAATAAGGACAACAGTAAAAAAGAAAAACACATTAGGTACTTACAAGAAAAAAAATCAGCTAACGAAAATACACAAAAAATGCCGGCAATTTATTATTTTAGATCTAAATCAACTTTAATCAAAATTTTCAAAATTTTAGATCTAAATCAACTTTAATCAGTGTTTTTTGTGCTTGGATATCTTTGGTTAGACGTACTGAACGCTGTGTTAAAATTTGTCCATCTAATTTAATGGGACCTTAGATAAATGTTTAAAAAAATTAACACAGTGCAATGGAGAATATAAAAAGTTTAGGCGTGGTACGGTACCTAAAATCGGTGCGGTTGATGGCAATAGGCTCGCCCATTTTTAGATGGGACTTAAACACACTTCATTTTGGGGATTACATATTACAAGGTATGTTATCTGATACATAAAAAAACATGCCGAATTGTGAACTCCTTTTTTTTCGTCGGTTGAATAATTATATTATTGACCAGGGTTCGAACTTATCAAGGTAACCAAATATTTTCTTTGATTATTATCTGTTGTTGTTTTTGAAGTTATACTTCTTTTGGCGCGTTATGAAAAAATGATGAGAGTGAAATTTTAAGATGCGCGCGCACGATGTCCCAAAAAAATGACATGATGAAGTTAGCTAGTCAACATACACCCTGAAGTTAGCTTAGTGTCAGATATTGACAAGCCTAGGTTATTATTTAATCTATTATTTTAATCTAGTGCTGGAGCTAGGAGGTTAGGTTGTATAGGTAATTGATATTAGACCTAGTTTCTACAAACCTAGGATAAGGCGACAGATATTTTTTTTTTAAAGAATTTGAAAAAGATTTTTCTTGTTACGTAAAAGAAGTATAACTTCTAACGCGTGTACATAAGTACACACACACTTTTTTTTTAATTTTACGAATCATAATCTCTAAATTTAAATTATTTATTTGTGAAACATAGGTAGAATATAATAAGATCTAATTCGAATGTCAGGATCCCAGGTCTTTACTATTATAACAAGTTATTACAGTACTTAAAACTTTTTATGACAGTGGAAAATAAAAAATAACTCGTTTGGGTACGCGTGTAGTTTATATAAGGTAAGGACTGGTAATTAGTGACCGATAATTAAACACGTGATTGTAATCAATACATCAATCATCATCATCAATCAATCAATCATCATCAATCAAAAATATCAATACATATAATAAAAATGTAACGGGTCGCTGTCTGTACATGGAGGATATATGAAAAAAAAAAATATCGGGACCTTTATCAATACAAATAGCACCCAAAACAATGATTGTTAGAATTTTTGTCTGTTTATCTGTTTGTCTGTGTGTTTGTGCGCGCTAATCTCAGAAACGACTTATCCGATTTGGATGTGGTGTCGCTTATATATTGTTCACTTAACAATTAGTGTTTGTTTTATGTCAATCGGTTCATAAATAAAAAAGTTATGCCAATTTAAAGACTCACGTCGAACATTTGTTAAACTACTATCTATTCTTTCTCTGTTCAGTAGCATTGATTGAAACTAATAACTAAACTTCATAATAATGGTCTATATAAAATTATGATTATATAATAATAATAAAAAACATGACTGCCATATCAAAACATGAATTAAAAAAATGAACTAAAAAATTAAAAACAAGTTATATGAATTTAGTATCAAGGCAGGAACTAAATAGATTATAATATTTACTTTGCAATTAAAACGCCATTGTGCTCAAAAGTAGAAAACTGAAAACTGCTATATTCTTTGTAAGAATAGGTATTCACTAAGAAAGGGTTTTTCGAAATACCACCCCAAAGAGGGTGAAATGGGGTGTTGATCGTAGAGCCTAAACCGCTGGTCCTAAAGACGTGAAATTTGGAGGATATTGTATTCTTTGTGAAGAGTCCACTAAGAAAGGGTTTTACGAAATTCCACCCCGAAGAAGGTGAAATGGGGTGTTACATTTTCTGTGAAAAATTTTACTCTAGGGGTTGATTGACTTGAAAATTAGGGCACAAACTCTTCTGTTAAAATTATGAAAAACGACTATCACAGATTTACCAAAATCATCCCCGGACTGATACATCAACGTATAGCCTATGCCGTTGACCCTAAATACATGAAATTTGAAGGGTGTATTTTTTGTGAAGAGTAGGTATCCACTAAAAAAGGGTTTTCCGAAATTCTACCCCTAAGAAGGTAAAATAGGGGGGTTGAATTTTGTGAAAAAGTGAAAGTTTGTGAAACGTAGTGTTCTCTTGGTCATTTGATTTAACAATTGGTGTAGACACTCTTCGATTAAAATTATGAGACACGTGTATCACAGTTTTGGCGTGCATGTTGCGTAGGGCGTGCGGGGCGTGACCAACCATTTTGTAACCATTTTTGCGTCGGTGTTCTTTCCAACCCGTTATCTTACATAAATGCGAAAGTTTGGATGGATGGATGTTTGTTACTCAATCACGCCAGAACGATTCAAAAGAGGGATAGATTATAGTATGGTAAAGCACATAGATTACTTGGAGGTGGATGCGGCTCCATGCCGAAATTTAATTGTATATATCTATGTGCCTGTAACCTACTAACACTAGCATTTAAGTTAAAATTGTTACTAACCCTATGGACTTCGGTCTGAAATAAAAATATTCTATTCTATTCTATTCTATTCTATTATCCCAGAAGTAAGATCCCGGGCAATTCCTGAACTCCACGCGGGCGAAGCCGCGGGCAAAAGCTAGTACACAATATGTATAAGTATCGGTCACTAATTGTTTGTAAACGCACCCACGATTCAGGAGACATTCCTAGTGTGAGGCAAGGTTTTTTAACAAAAAAAAATAAAAAAGTCACCCAGTCAGTCACCCTATGACTATGTAGTTAGTTAATACGATTTTTGTTATTATCAAGAAATTCATTTTGAACCTTGGTTTAGGTGCATTTCACATTCAGTTAGGTCTCGCTTAGTATTGGTGAAAACGGGCATTTGGCATTAGGTTAAGTGTCGCTTAGAGTTGGTGCAAACGGGCATTAGGCATTTAGTTACGTGTGGCTTAGAGTTGGTGAACGGGCATTAGGCATTAGGTTAAGTGTCACTTAGCGTTGGTGAAAACGGGCATTATGTATTCAGTAAGGTGTCACTTATTGTTGGTGAAAACGGGCATTAGGCATTCAGTTAGGTGTGGCTTAGAATTGCTGAAAACAGACATCAGTCATCCTGCCCATATCCGAGGCCTGCCCTTATCTCAGCCTAATTATGTATCGCGATGCTCTTTCGCGATCCACGCTTTGTGTCATTTCCTCAAGTCTTTGGTCATGTTCATATCAAAACTATAATGCTCTAAGCACTGTTTTCCCTATAAGGAAGATATCTTAGTAATGACAATTATTTGCTAGGTATATAAAGACGATTTGAGAGGTGCCTACCTTGTGCAGTTGTGTCTATGCAAGGACGACTGGTGACCTTCCATACAATCACATACAATCCCTTCTTGATATAACATTCACAACAACAGATATGCTGTGAATGTCTACAACTAAAACATACTTGTATGATGCACATTATATTCATGCACAATAGTTATCGTCTGTCTGGCTTTCCTTGTCCACGACACGTCCGAGGCACGGGGGCTCACAAGACGGCCAGCGGCGCGCGGCGGCCTAAGAGTGCGGTGGCCACTGTGGTCAGAGACGGCTAGAGACTACGCATTATCGGTTGTGTCGATCCACTAGCCGATCCGGCTGTTAAGGCAATTTTTTTTAAGTGAAAACTTCTTTAGCGTTGTTGTGCACTTTTTGGGATGGGTAAAAACTGTTAAACTCGCATCAGATCGTCAGATTGAATCGGCGGCGCAGGAGGCTTGCGCGAGTGTGCGTGTAGTTTCAGCTAGATGGCGTTGTTTCAAGTTTTTTTTTCTGCGGCAGCGATATCTTTCGCTAAAGCTATTGAAATTTCTGATATATAAACTAGATGGCGTTGTTTCAAGTTTTCACTTCTGCCGGCACTCCCGGAGTGCAACCTTTTTTTTTTTGAATGGCATCTCGCAGCGCAACCTAGAGAGGTTGTCGTCTGCTTAACCGGACTATCCTGTGGGTGCCTTGAGTGTAAGGCCTCCAGAAAATCATATAACCCTGTAAGTCCATTTAACCCTATTAAATGACTTTTTCATGAAAAAGTTTTCATGATTGTGATTCTGTAACTACATACGTGTTACTGGCGCGACTCATTTTTCATCAACGTACAACCTGACACTGACCTGCAAATTGCAAAAATCGTAAGAAAATTTGAATTTGGCGGGCTACCCTGACGCAACCACCTTAATATCGACAACATCAATACACCCTTTCGGACGAATCTTAAAACTTAACATAGTCAATTTAATTTTCAAACGTTAAAAAAATTCGTTACAAAACTCACAAAAAAGTTTTATTTGGTAACTAACCCTAAACATTATAACCCAATTATTACCGCCATTGGTCGAACACGATCTGCAAACTTAAAATAGAAATACAGGGTGTAAACAGATTCTTCACGAAGCCGTCAACCAAGCATTATGTCGAACATAAATCGAACTAAGTAACTTTACGCAAAAATTAGTGCTGGGAAACGACTTTTTTTTTTGGGCTGAAAAATCACGTTTTTCAGTAGAACTCAATGTAACGCTCTCAAAACATTGTGTTGATGGATGCATTGAATAGTAAGGGGGTACTGGAGTTGTTTAAATTAAAAATATTACATCAAAAACATTTATATTAAAAAAAAACTTGTGAAAAAGTTGGAAATTTGACCCCCAATATCTCCGTAAGTGGAAGGTTCCCAGGTATGGTCTATAACAAAAAAATGATCGCAATGACGGGGAGAACAAGTGCCTTTCGGCTTCGTTAATAGTCTTTTTACACCCTTTAAATCGACAGTCGCAGTCGACACGTATCGTCGATAAGTACCGTCTCCCACATCACTTAAGTTCGGCTAATAAAGGCGATGCGACTTGAGGTGAACGCGCACCTGTCCGCGGCGCACTCGCCGCAGTCATCGCATTTAGCCTCGCGTACTTGTCCGCATCGTACGCGTCGCACGCTCCGCGCCGTACGCGCCGCACGCACCGCACGCATCGAACGCGCCGAATTTCATGAGGTCATCCGCGCGAACTTGTGACTTGAGTATACCTACAGGATTTTAAAGGTGAACGCGCACCTGACCGCGCCGCACTCGCCGCACTCGCCGCAGTCATCGTATTTTATAAATCTTTATCAAATTCAAATTCAAATTCAAATATTTTATTTCAGATAAACATCCATATAATGTTAGTAGTAGTAAAAACTTAGCCTAATGTTAGTATTCAATTAAAATAATGTATAACAACAATCACACAGTTCAATGGCTCATTATTGTTGGTAATGAACATTGAACTGTTTGTTCCATGTTAAACGATTTTAACTGGATAAGTGTGTCTGAACACTTACCCACCTTCGTAAGAGGGGAGAGTCCCACCGGTCTGAAAACACATTCAGGATGCCATTGGAGGAGGAGCGCAAGCGCGCCATCATGGAAGCGCATCGCTTCCGCATAATTGCGGCGAACCCATCGACGCATGCTTCCGCGAACATCCCTGACGCGCTACATCGCCATGGCAGCCCCAAAAGCACCCTGAATGCGTTATTGTACTGCACGCGCAGGTCGCTGTATGCCCGCTGGGTGTACTTGGTCCACAGGCTGCACGTGTAAAACGACTGGCAGAAGGCCTTAAAAAGCGTTATCTTGACTGAATCAGTACAACGTGCAAACCTGCGGGCCAGCATGTTGCAACGGACAGCCAGCGACCTGCGCTCCCTGTCTATATCTACATTGTCTTTTAAGTCATCAGTGACCCAGTGGCCCAAATACTTAAACTTCGAAACTCGAGCTAAGGGAGACCCAGAGAGTGAGAGTTCAGGTAGCTGTTCGTAGGTTAAAGTACCAGATTTAAAAACTAACCATTCACTCTTATTGGTATTGTATTTGAGCCCATGAGCCACTGCATAACTTTCACAAATTTTAAGTAGCCTTCTCATCGCACCGATAGATGGGCTCAGTAGCACCATATCATCAGCATAGCTAATGTTGTTCACGCAAACACCATCCACGTGACAACCGATTTTAGTGCTACTGAGCCTACCTATTAGTTTGTTAATGTACAGGTTAAAAAGGCGGGGGGAGCTCAGACCCCCCTGCCTCACTCCACAATCCAGACCATACATGTCAGAATATGAGCCTGCCCACTTAACTGAGTTCTTTTGACTACTGTACCAATATCTAAACAAAGATACTACATCAGCCGGGACAGTAGTGTCGTGAGCGAGCTTATGCCAGAGCAGGTCATAATTGACCAGATCGAACGCCCTCGATAAATCCAAGAAACATGCCATTACAGGTGTTTTTCTGTCTGCATAATATTGGACAGTCTGCTTAAGGCATAATATTGCACTATCCGTTGATAAGTTCGGTCTAAAACCAAACTGTCCATCCTCTAGATCGATATGTTTAGCTAGTATTTTATCAAGCAGACTATCCAATACTTTAGCACAAACAGTGGCAAGCGATATCGGCCTATAGTTGGAGATATCGGAGGCGTCACCAGTCTTATTCTTTATTACTGGCACTACGATCGTATTAGTAAGTTCCACAGGTAAGTAACTATGACTTAGACATAGGTTAAAAATCATAGCGAGTATTCGTGGTAAGTGTACCCCAGCGTATTTAAGGTGTTCAACGCTGAGGCCGTCGTGACCGGGGGACTTTCCTCTCACCATGTTCTGTATACATCTCGCGACCTCTTTAGCGGAGAACCTGACAGGGGGAGCCCCAGTCACGGCCTTTATATATGAAATAGTATACGGCATCGCGCACCTATCCGCGCCGAACCATGCGCATTTTCTTAAAATCCTGTAGGTATACTGATTCCACAAGCTCGCGCGGCTGACATCATGAAATTCGGCGCGTTCGATGCGTGCGGCGAGTGCGGCGCGGGCGCGCTGGCGCCGGGGATGATGTCATCCGTATTCATTGAATGATGGATGCGATTCGCCGCTTGCGGTGAGAACGGCGCGTGCGGCGAGTGCAGCGCGGTCAGGTGCGCGTTCACATTTGATGATCGGACTATTTTGTTACGTTGCTTGAATGTAGGGTAGATTTACAATGAATCTCTCTCAGTACACGAAGCTCATTAAAATTTGCATTTTAAATACATATTACCACCAGCTGTCAAAGTAAAATTTAATGTTAACAATGTAATTTGTTACAATCTTTTATAAAATATGTATGTAGTTTATTAAGTGTGATAAAGTGCGTTTGTGTCTAATCATCGCGCTGTACAGTTCGATATTTGTTTAACGTAAGTAATATAATATAATGTATCTGATTTATAACATCTAGTAATATACTATATACATTGATAATTAAAAACTATTAAACTAAAATAGATAAACTAACAACAAACTATAAAAGGCATCGAAAAACTCCTCCTCAACGCTGTCAGATGGTAATGTGCCCAAGAGACTGGCGGCGTTGCCACGTTGTATGGCAACACTTAGCCTCTGGCCAAAGTAAAAGCCAGCCCTTGGGTCACGGGAAGCGTCAACTAGGCGTTTCGAAATTTCCTTAAATAGGCTATGAGCACTCGGACCCCACGGCCCTAGAGTTTCAACCCCAAACGGCTCGAAAATATAGTTGCCACACAGGTTTCTATATTTACGCCGCTTGAGGTTCTCTGCAGCCGCAGCGGCAGCACCAGCACAGCACGATGAGCTTGGAAGATGGGATGGCGCAAGAGTATCGACGCATGTTGCGTCCCACACTAAAGGCCTACCCATCTTCCAAGGAAACAAAGACATGCCGTCCGGTCTCTTGCCATCGTCGCGTGCCAAGCCATTGGGTTCTAAAACAGCTGGGACGCCGACGGTGACAAGAGCTCGTCGGATAATGTCGTTTATATTTGCGTGCCGTGCAAAACGGCCCGCACTTCGGCTGCATGACAGGCCGTGGTGACCGAGGTTGTTGACAGCTTCACCGCAGTGACAGCGATGAGGAGAACAGCAAGCGGCACCAAGGCGTAAAGAAACAGCGAGGCGGAAGGTTGTGTCGTCGAACAATGTGCCTATGCTCGACGACGGTAGTGCGTGAAGCCAAAGACCCGACTCCCACTCACCCACAGCCCGCAGGCGCGCACGCTCAGCAGTAGTAGCAGATGTGTTCAGCAGATTGCTCTGAACTACTCTGCAGAGCGGCTCGTCCCACCGTCTCTGGGAAAATGGATGGTCGGGTTCTTCAGTATTCGGGCAAGCGAGTTTCCAAGCATCGATAGCCTCGGGCATGCACGGCACATCAAAATCAATCAGTGTGGAAGACAGGATATTCCTGATTAATTTCTTAGTGCCGTGGACCGAGGATATAAAAGCCGGTAAACTAATACTGGAAATTTTGCGGACGCCGAGTCCTCCCATGCGAATAGGAAGAGTAGCTTGTGCCCAAGCTCGGTCGTCCAAAGCCACATTTAAATTGACGTTAGAGTATGTCTGATAATTTCATCCATTTTGTCCAAAAGGGGAGTGTGCTTCCATAAAGGGGAAGCACGAAGGAAATACGTTAATTTTGGACTGAAACAGCAGTAACGAATTATTGTGATGGCCGAATGTATGTTAATTTCGAGCAATCTTTCCGAAACATCATTGAAATTTTGAATTTTTTCCTCGATAAAATCGGGAAAAGAATTTTCAAAGATGGGAGACCCAAGGAGACGAAGAATATTAACATTACCTAATGTATGTATTTGTAAATGGTTTTTATAGGCGCCATAGTCTGCACAAAACACTCAATAATAATGTTTAATGCTTTTAGAATAAGATCTGAATGATATTTATCTGTTTTGTTTAAGTTAAAAATAAAGAAATTTCAAAATCAAATCAATATCAACCAACACTGAATTGTTTTAATGAAACTTGATTTGATAGGTTGTTCAGTAACAGTCAGATATTGACCGCGCGCGCACGCGTTTTTAAATTGTGTTTTTTTATTTATTTTTTATTGCTTCAAAAAATTTTGATAACATAAATTTCAATATCGTCGTCCTTTTCTAACAGATAATATAACAAATAACATTTAATTAAAAGTATCAAAAAACCTGATTAAAAATTGTAATATGTTAATGTATTTGTAATAAATATTTGTAATCTCTTTTAATTTCCTTCATTTTAATACACTACTCGATAGGTTTGGTTGAAAAAAAAATTACCGACTTACAATTTAGCGCCAAAAATCCACCATTTTGTTTTTTTTTTTTCAAACACTTAACTAAGTACATTTGGGTTTTTAAGACAAATATAACGATAACAACTGTCGAAATACATCCAGCCGTTTGGAAGATACAGGGTTATAAAGAAAACAAATTACAAACAATGAAACATACAAGATACGCGCGAAAAACATAACCCTTCTTTGGCAATCGGGGAAAAAGAAACAGAAGGTTTTTAAGGTAGGTTTAGCTCTTATGTTTAGTTTACATACTGGTTGAAGTTTTTGATTACACTGTTCAAATATTTGTCGTCACAACAATCTATTTGTTTTAAAACAATAGACACTCGGAGCTCGGACATTAATCGTCTGTTAATACTAGATTACAGAGAGCTGTTTTAATGATTATTATACTCAGTAAAATTAAATACATATTTTGTTACAGTCGCGAATCAAATCTTGATCAACATACTCGTACAACCTGTCTTGCAAATTGTTAAAACGTAAGATGATTTTAATTTCTCTGTACTTGTGTGACAGTTTCTATCCCTCCAAAAACAGAGAAAGAAAGAGACTGTCACACAAATATGCGTGACAAGGACGACGCTCTACAGAAGTGAACTCTGACAGGTGTATTTAATGTCGTCCCTTTTGGAGAATTCTTACCAACGCGTATCGTATTATCAAGTATTAACTGGGGTACGGGGTTACTTCCGCCGGGCATCCAGTTAGACTGGAAGCCGACCCCAACATGACTGATTTGGGAGGAATTCTAAACGTTTCTTTTGTTTCAGATGGGCTCTTCTGTAAACGTGCCGAAATTAAAGATGTCAGATGGGAGGGAAATGCCGGCTATTGGTCTGGGCACATATCTTGGATTTGATCAGGTAAGCATTATAATATTTTCGTACTTATTTGACATACGAGTATTATATGCTTTAACAAGTTTCTCGCAAAATTATGAATAGCACGGTTTCAAAAGAATTTGAATCTTAACCTTATGTATACAGGGTGTAAACGGACCCGTTCCAAGCATTCTCTACATTAAAGTTAGAATCTTTACGCAAAAATTATTGCTGGGTACCGATATTTTTTTTTGGGGGCCAAAAATCACGTTTTACGGTAGGACTCAATGTGGCGCGCTCAAAACATTGTGTTGATGGATGCATTAAATAGTACGGGAATCGTGGAGGTTCTTAAAGTAAAGTTATACATTAAAAACTTGAATTTAAAAAAATAACTTCTGAAAAGGTAGGAAACTTTGACTTCCCATATCTCTGTAACTAGAAGGTTGAAGGTATGCAGGACAAAAAAATGATCTCAATCGCGGGGAAAACAACTGCCTTTCGGCTTCGTTAAGGGTGTATTACACCCATAGTAATGTCTATGTTCGTGTGAAATGACAACTCTACTATGCAAAGTTAAACGCATGTTAGAAAGCGACTGTCTCACTTGTGCGGATGTCCCTTTCTAAAAGTCGAAGTGGGTACCTGTATGTTATTTTCTTTTTCTAGAATGGCGTAATTAAATCCCAGAACAAACAGCTTCGGGACGTGGTTCTAGAAGCCATAGACATTGGCTACAGGCACTTCGATACAGCATCTATTTACAACACAGAGACTGAGATAGGAGAAGCTGTTAGGATGAAGATCGCCCAGGGAGTTGTGTCGAGGGAAGATTTGTTCATTACTACTAAGGTGAGCTTCTTTAGGCTTCATCATCATCCACAGCCCGACTGCATCCACTGCTGAGTAGCCTCTCTTTGTTTGGGCCAAGTTCCACGTTTTTCGTCCAGGATTTTGCACAATGGCAACAATGTCGTCTGCCCTTCTCGACGCCGGACGACCAATTTTGTAGTTAAGAGTCTTTACCAATTTCATGCATATCCACAAAGTCGAGCAAAGAGGAAAGCTCTCTTAGAAGCCAGCTTGGGTAAGATTTTTTTTTTCTGTTATTTAAAGGGGCTTGTTCAATTTGAAGATGTCGCCCCTGTAATACAAATTACAAAATCCAACACATTTCAAAACAGTCATACCGTAGATTGACTTATTCTATTTTTGATGCCCATTTGAGCGAGCCTGTCCAGCAATCTGGCTCCCTTCGAAAAAGGGAAGGACAAAATGCTGTTACACCAGCCCACAACTGAGGGAATTAAATTAATTTTAATTTAATAAAATTTCTAAGGGTAAGATTTTTAAAGCACACTGATTTTACTTTGCTAGGTAGGCATTTCAAACGAATATGACTCTAATTCTTATGAAATGAAATGTGAACTCCAGGATCACCGAATACAGTGATGTGCAGTATGCCGTAAAAAGGACTATTTTAATTGCAGCTGTACATCTAGAGAATCTGCGAGCCAGCATATGCGTATGCATGTTGAATGAAACTTGCGCCACTATGTTTACGTACCTGGTGGCAATCAATCTGACCAAACTTTAAAAAATGTCTAACGGATGCTATTTTAATAATATTCTCAGCTTTGGAACACTCATCACAAAAGAGAAGAGGTGGCGACTGCCTTGAGAGAGAGCCTGAACAAGACTGGACTTAACTATGTGGACCTGTATCTTATGCACTGGCCTATTGGTCTTAACGTGAGTATGACTTTTTTTACCGAACATCGAGGTAACGAGAAATACTGGCGATATATGATGTATTTCTGTTGCCGCTATAACAACAAATACTAAAAACACAATAAAATAAATATTTATGGGGGGCTTCCATACAACAAACGTGATTTTTCGCCGTTTTTCTGCTCGATATTAATCACGGCGATAGGTAGACGCTTGAAATATTCACAGTGATATTTAGTTGTATATTCTCTTTAAAAATAAATAGTTAAATTAAAATAAAATAAATACTTAAGGATATAAAACAAACGTGATTTTTTTTACCGTTTTAGTCTAATGTTGTGTAGATAATGGTACGGAACCCCTCGTGCAAGAGTCCGACTAGCACTTGGCCAGTTTTTTATTAATACGAAAAGTATATGGTTGTTGGGAGTTTATTCCACCATTTCTTCTTCCCATTGACTGCCTCGTTGCGACTGCTCAGCACGAGGTCCTGGGTTCGATTCCCAGGTCTGGCAAAGTGTTATTGGGTTTTTCTACCAAGAATTTCTCAGTAGCAGCCATGTAGTCTAGATTTGTCCCAAGTTGATAGCAATAGACTCGCCCCCTATTATATGGGAATTAAAAAAACATAACTAGCAAAATGTGGGTGTACTTTTAGCTATAGTACCTCTGCCTTACCCTTCGGGGATAAGGCGTGATGGTTTCTTATGCTTTTCTTCCCAGTTAAACTCCAGAAAGTGGCGAAGGGTGCCAGTTTCATGTAATTATAACGTCCAAGAACGGCTAACTTAGCCTTTTAAATTAAGGAGTTTTATTATTTCCTTCACATTTCAGGCTGACTACTCCCACTCAGACGTGGACTTCATGGAAACTTGGCGAGGTTTGGAAGACATGCACAAACTTGGACTGGCCAAGTCCATAGGCGTATCCAATTTTAATAAGGAGCAGCTGCAGCGGGTCCTCAATGAAGGGGCTGTGAGACCGGTCGCTTTACAAATTGAGGTAAGACAAGAGGATCTTTTATCAACCAAAAAGAGGCCGGTCTAACTTCTGCCATCTTTTTCGTGAACTAATTTTTTGAGCTGTTATTTAAATATTCGAGATGTTATTATGATAAGTTGAAAAACATATTGAGCAGTTATTTAATTTAATGGCGGTTGATTAATTATTGCGACAGTGAAAAACATGGACAGTAATAAAAAATCAATTAGTCGGTTATTTTATCATACAATGTCAATTCTAAAAATAATTGAGCAGTCCAATAACCGAATGAGCGGTAAAAATGATGGAATGAGCAGTAAAAATGATGGAATGGGCAGTTAGATTATTATTCTTATTATGAGTATGCATTTCGCTATATTATTTCATAAAAGGTGTATTAGACATTAAACGCTGATAATTTTTCTATCTAATTTGATTTAGTTGTTATATTTCTGCCCCCGCATAGGGGATGCTTACCGCAACGCATGGGTAATCAGCATTTAACCTAAAAATTATCCTAAAAGTCTTGCTGGCGTGAGGAGCGTAGGCCGAAGGCCGGCGGAGCGACGACGACATTTGTGACAGAAAGTGGGTTAGTTTTTATTATTGCGAGCGTAGCGAGCGCGAGTCATGGAGTCGTCGTAGCTAAAGTCGTTGCATGCTTAATATACGAGGAATACATTTTACCACCTCATTGTTTATAGATCTGCTTAGAATGAGATTTCTTACCGACAAATTCCGATTTATTACTGCCCACACGTAACCCCTTTTTTTTTTTTTTTTACGGGGAAATCATCAAATGACTTCTCCCGCTCTGGGCAGAGCGGAAGGGAGTGTCAGACTTGTACTGACTAAAACCCATCCATGTTCTTTCCTTGCCCTTTGCGTTCCCGGGCCGCGGTATCTCTTTCGAACAGCCCGCAGCCCTGGACACGTAACCCCTCGTTCAATAATTTTTACCGCTCATTTAATTATTTTCCTGCTCAATTATATATTCACTGATCCATTTCATTATTTTTTATTACTCATTTTTGTTCACTTTACTGCTTTAACTGCTGAACTAGTTATTAAACGTGCCATTTATAATTTTTAACATACCAAAACCGCCTGCCTCTTTAAATCGGTGCCATTTTTTTTCTTTCAAAGTTGCGACCACCCATATCACTATTACTACTCTACATATTATAAAACAAAGTCCTCCGCTGCGTCTGTCTGTCTGTTCGCGATAAACTCAAAAACTACTGCACCGATTTTTATGCTGTTTTCACCAATGGATAGAGTGGTTTTCATGGAAGGTTTTAGTATATAAACCACGCGGGCGAAGCCGCGGGCAACAGCTAGTAACCTATATTAATCGATAGCTGTTAGGTATCAATACAAAACAGTGTTGTATTAGAAAAAATGTTCTAAGGTGTCACGTTTCCGAGATATGCGCTATCAAAAAAGTGATAACCTTCTTTTATTTATGTTTTCACTTCAAATTTTGCTTTATTTTTATAATTTTATTTACTGTTATTGGTTGTAAACACAACCGTTGTAATTAAATAAATAAATAAAGTCCATTCATTGAAAAAAAGAATGCAAAAAAACTGACTTCCAAACACACATTAAAAAAAATTAAAATAACTTTACTTTCGGAACTCAGTGGCATAAAAATCAATGAAACAAACAGAGTCCTAAAGAAAAGTTTTTTTATTATACTTTTTGAAGTGAAAGCTTCTTTAGCATCGTTGTGATTTCAAAGTCGATGAAACGAAAAAGCGACAGTAAAAAGAGACAGACACATAAATTCATAAGATTTAACGTGGGAGAAAATGAGATAGGAAGCATTATACAGTGTTTATCTTAAAGTCAAAAATTTTTATTCACTTCTACCACGTGTGAATTGCACACATGTTTTTTTTTTAATGTTATTAATGTGCCTATTCCTCCTAAAGTAAAGTGGACGTTTACTTTACTACACAGCGAAAATTCCTGTCTCTAAAATGAGGCCTAACACAAAACAACTCCACTTCAGGTCCATCCTCAAATAATTCAAGAAGAACTCATCAACTTCGCACGATCTGAAGACATCATAGTCATGGGGTACAGCCCCTTCGGTTCCCTGGTGATGCGCTACGGCATGCAATTACCAGGGCCTAAGATGAACGACCCCGTGCTGGTTGAAATAGCTCAGAAGTATGGGAAGACTACTGCGCAAGTTGTGTTAAGGTGGTTGGTGAGTAAATGGGAAACCGTTTTTTAGAGGGTGTAAACAGACTCTTCACAAAGCCGTCAACCAAGCATTATGTACTCGTACATCAAACTATGTAAGTAACTTTACGCAAAAATTATTGCTGGGAGACGACTGTTTTTTTTAGGTGAAAAATCACGTTTTCCGGTAGGAGTTAATGTAACGCATTCAAAACATTATGCTGATGGATGGCTTGAATAGTACGGCGGTCTTGAAGGTGTCTTAAGTGAAAAAACTACATTAAAAACACGTATTTCAAAAAAAAACTTGTGAAAAAGTTGGAACTTTGACGTCCGTAACTAGGAAGTTCCCAGATATGGTCTAAAACAAAAAAATGATCGCAATGACGGGGAGAACAAGTGCCTTTCGGCTTCGTTAAGAGTCAGACACTCTTAAGCCGAAAGGCACTTGTTCTCCCCGTCATTGCGATCATTTTTTTGTGTCTAAGTGTGTGTGGTCTAAGTTCCAACATTTTCACAAGCATTTTTTATATACATGTTTTATTTGTACTTATGACACTTTCACGACCCCCGTACTATTCAATCCATCCATCAGCACAATGTTTTGAATGCGTTACATTGAGTTCTACCGTAAAACGTGATGTTTCACCCCAAAAAAAAAAGTTGTTTTTCAACAATATTTTTTGCGTAAAGTTACTTAGTTTGAAGTACATAATGCTTGGTGAAGAGTCAGTGTGAGTGGTTTCTTCGTGAAGAGTCAGTTTACACCCTGCAGGTGTAATATTTAAAACCTGGTAGTGAAATTGGTACTGCGTGCGTTGCTTTCCAAGGCTCATTGAGTAATTTTTACCCCCGGATACTGTCTCTCGAAAAATACCAAGATAATTGCCTTTTTTTATATGTTCTCCAGGTCGACAGAAAAGTAGTACCAATCCCGAAGACAGTGAACCCAAAGCGGCTGCTGGAAAATATAAACATATTTGACTTCAAGTTAGAACAAGCGGAAATCGAGAAGATCAATGCATACAATTCGAATACTCGGTTCACGCTGCCTTCCTTCTGGCAGTCACACCCTCACTATCCATTTGAACAGGTCAAGGAGCCTATTGCTGATCCTTTTAGAGGCTGATCAATATTTGTTTAAGTTATTAGAATAAGCTAACAAAGGAGGGAACTGCCAGTATTTTATAATTATTCATCATCATCGAAAGCTACGCAGGTTGAGATAAAATTAGCTAGCGAAACTCCACAGACGTAAGGGGTTTCGATATTGGAACATAATAACATGAAAAAAACTGGCCAAGTGCGACTCGGACCGAGTCGCACATGAAGGGTTCCGTAACTTCCGTACCATCGTAGTAGGAGAGCCCCTTTTTTTTATTATTTGTTGTTATAGCGGCAACCGAAATACATATTCTGTGAAAATTTCAACTGTCTACCTGTTACGGATCATGAGATACAGCCCACTGACAGACAGACGGACGCACGGACGGACAGCAGAGGCTTAGTAATAGGGTCCCGTTGGTTACCCTTTGGGTACAGAGCCCTTACAAAGAAAATAATGTTTTGATGTTTTTTTGCTTTGGCTTGTGTCGTCATCGTCAACCTCACCTCTGTATAGTTTCGCTAGTTAGTTTAACATAACCTTGTTTAATAGCAGTTCACCACTGCACTGATTTATATTGTGAAGATTAGCCATTTGGAATGGATGACTTAAATATTTTTTTAGTTTATTTCGGTAGCTTTAAATTTTAGGTGAGCTTAAATGTAATTTAGAATTTAGGAAGGTACTCTTATCTAATAAAAAACAAAGATTTTTTAACAAACCGTTTTTTTTTGGAATTACTTCATGGAGTTTCTTGTGGGTTCTCCTCTATAGGAAACGACCATCCCGAACCGTGCACCTTTTTGTCGACGTTTTATAAGCGCCCATCTGGGCCTATGTGAAATTAAATATTTTGATTTTAATTTTTTGACACACCCCGCTGCTGTTTTTTTGAGTTAGCCCCACTTAACGAGATTTGAGTTAGGTAGGTACACATCCCACTCGAGTCCGGAGACGGTTCAAAGAGTTCCAGGTGGGCCACGGAAGGTTAGACCCTGCAGGGAGATGCTCACTTGGTGGTAAGTAGTGGGTAGGTTCGTAGGTCGGACACCTATTTTCCCATAGCTTACATCGGGCGTCGGTCGGGACTCATGATAGGGACGCTGTGCCTATTTTTTTATTATACTGTTTAACCCTTTGACCGCCACGCTCAATCTTAAAAACCTGACCACCAGCGCCATGCCTATTTTTGCTATAATTTCTCGCATGATACTGTAGTGATGTGACCCCTTCTAACGATAAAATTATTGCTAAACGTAATATATTGAGTTTATTTATGATTATACTATACATTATGTTAAATCGATGAATTAAAAACGTATAACAATATAACAGACAGCTAATTGTGCCATGAAATTAAGACTGAACACAATACAATATCAATTTTTGCTTATCAAATATAATAAACAATTCAGAAATTTGACGCAACTAGTCGACGCCCTAAGACGTCAACGGCGACACCAAATGGTAGTTTCAACACATTTTCATTAAATTAATAGTGTTGTTCGTAACTGTTATCGATATTATAATTTAATAATAATGTTTTATGTTGTAGGAATAAAATAACTTTCAATTTTGCTAATGAATTTATTGAATTACTTACTTAACAATGTTCATAAGTAATAGGATTATACATAATCACTATATTGATACAGGTTATAGGTACATGACGGTAAATTGTAACTGTAAGGTAACTTCAAAAATATCGAAAACTGACTTAAAAACTTGTATTATTTTTTATTTTCATGATAAGGGCGGAAGCAGGTTACGCAAAGTGGTATTTTGCACTCTTCACACCAAAATCGCGAGTCACGCCTTTTACGATACACATGAGCGCATAATTTGCAGCGTAGTTTTTTTTGCTGTGGAAGATATGCTGGCATATGTTTAGCAGTATTGTCACCTAATAAACGAGCCGGATTTTCAAATGCACGGTTAGTCATGGGAAGTGACCTGCCACCCGCGTATTTGACAACGATCTGTTTAATTACTGATAACTGAAAATTGTGGTAGTGTAATGAACTGTTATTTTTTAACACCTTGCAATAGTAGAAGGAATTGAGCAAATGCATGTCGATTATGTGAAAAAAAAGCTTTTTATACCACTTCACTGTTTTTCTCATGCAGTTAATTGAACTTAGCATCATATCGTTCGTGTCGACTATACCCATATTTTTGTTATAGTCTAAAATGCATTCAGGTTTCATTACTGGTAAACTGGTTGACCTGTCGATTTTTTCACTTGGCCCTAATCTATCCTCATGGAATGTAGTCAACATATGCACATCTTTTTTATCATGCCATTTTAAAGCCATTATATTGGAAGTATATTTTGCGTCTCTTTCTCCTTTTTTCAATTTTTTAAACACTGGCATTGCTTTTCTATTTTTTCTCACTGTTCCACAAGCACCTATACCGTGACACTTCAAATAATTAAATAATTTAGGACTGCTATACCAGTTATCCATATAGATGTTTCTGTTAGTAAAGTAGTATCGTTGTATTAAAGTAGTAACAACCGATCCACTTATGCCTAAATCAGTATTTCGCACTATTTCAGTCTCATTACCCGTGTAAATTATAAAATCTAAAATAAGTTTAGTGCTGACATCACATAAAACGAAAAGCTTTATTCCGAAACGATTTCTTTTATTTGGAAGGTACTGTTTAATTGATAACCTTCCTTTGAATGGAACCATGCTTTCGTCAATACATAATTTTTGATACGGTATAAAGTAATCTTGAAATTTACATCGCGCATCATCAACTATGCCTTTTATTTTATGTAAGATGCTATCCCTCGGTTGCTGTGGCCCTGGTTCGGAAAAATGTAGCATGCCCAACAAAGTAGTGTATCGATTTCTACTCATAAGAGTTGTGAAAATAGGTGAGTTTAATAATGGATTAGTCGACCAATGTTCTTCGATACTTATACGGCTATTCCTAGACATTAACATTGTAACAGCCAGAAATATATAAATATCTGATATCGTAACATCTTGCCACGCCTGTAACCTTGAGTGATTTCTTAAATCAGTATTTAAAACAAAGTGTCGATGATATCGATTTGTATAATAAACAATTTTAGAAACTAATAATTCATCCACGAATTTCTCAAAATATTCAAGTTCGCTTGATGATGGTGACAATTGTAACGATGGTAAAATACCACTACTAAAGTCGTTAAATGCCTGATTATCCATTGTGTTCGGAAGTCCCGTCCACTGGAACTGAGTTTCAGAGCTCGAACTACCCTGACTTTCTTCTGTAACTTCCTCCTAAAATACAAAAAAGTAATAACTGTCACGGTGCTTGTCTACCATTATTTCAGCCTTTACACATTTTTTATTAAATAGGAAATAAATATGTTACCTCTCTCTCACTTTCTGTTTCGCAGTCAGATGAATTTATGTACACGACCTCGTTGTCGTCTACGCCTTCCAAAATGCGAATAAGTTCTTCAGTGTCCATTTTATATTATAAAATAGTGAAAAAAAATCGTGCGGATGCCAATTAGCAACTGGTACGTCGAAAAGAAACTTGTGTTGGAAAGCGGACATGTCGGTAGACTTGAATAAAATTTACCTTAAATTAATAATAACTAAACATTATAATTTCCTTTGAAGGTAGATTTTATTTTACTCTACCGACATGTCCCCACATTAATAAGAACGAGCCAAGCGTTTATGACGTCACTGGCGGACAACTTAAAGCGTCTTTGGCGTTCGCGATATGGATAAGTGTGCGTGAAATAGTGAGGTACGGTAGATATATCGATGTTTATTTTCATTTACCCACATTCTTGTAATATGTCATTTCAAATACCTACTACACTTGTTTTATAAATAAGTTTATGGTTTGTGATTATATATTTGGTTTAGTTTTTTGTTTCATTTTATTTATTTATTTGGGAAGTTAAGTAGTTCTTAAAAGAAAATAACATACAAATTTGACTCGTTTTTTTTATTTTGTACCGTGACAAACAAATACACAAAATCTATTATTTTTGTGTATTTATATCTATTTCATGACAGTGATTATGTTTAGCTTCATTTAAAAAATTTAAAATTTTAATAAAACAACTGGTACGTATGCAAGGTTGTATATAGCTAAATTCTTCACGTAATAATAGAGAAAAATGCTCATTCCGGTTGTCGTTTGAATTGTATGTTTCACAATCATTACATTTAGAATTTTTTGTTGCCGCCTGCTTAGTTGCAGCAGATGCTTCATAAAGATCTTGAGTATCGGCCTCAAGAATATTTGGCGAGGCCGTCCATGCCCTCGGTCTTTTCAAATCTGAAAAAAAAGAATCTCTTCAAAAGATGGCCCATTCTAACTCAAGATAGAAAGAAGTGCAAAGGGATAAAATACTGCACTTGGGTGATACCGGCTCCATAAGTAAAAAAATGTTCTTGATTATTTTTATCTATTAGACAATTACGTACTTAGGTATATCTAAAATATGATTAAAACAACTTACCTCTATTTTTTTCCATATTTAACAATGCACACACGCACCAATTCAATTAGGAAGTTAACAGTTGCTTGTGGAAACATTCAAGAAATGAGATGGAGATCTTTACCTTCTATTTATTATTTACGGGTCTGGTAGAATATTCGAGTTGTTTGGTGGGGATTTTTATTTTAGATCTACCTCCTATATCTTTATTTTTGTACAAATGGCCACATCACTACATGACGATTTAAGTCGTCAATGGCGTTCAGTGTAATGCTTTAAAACTCAAATTGTAGTCTTTTGTTTTTCATGTATTTTTTTGATTAAAATAGGTTTTTTTGTAGACTTTTATGCATTGAGAATAAAGGCCTAGTCTATGCTTAAGCGTGATGTGTTGCTAAAACTATGCAAAGTAGTGTTCATTACTGTGTATTTTAATGTCAAACATAAGGCTAATAACTGACGCTTTAAAGAGTCATCGGCGTCTGAAGTTAAATCGTAATTAACGCTTTAAAGCGTCAATGGCGGTCAAAGGGTTAAAGACAAAACTTAGATAGGTACTTTATACATCTTTTACCAGATAATAACCGCTAAGTGGCAATCATATAAATCTTACCTATACCTACAAGTCAAGCGATTACTCAAGACATGCAAAATAGGTCATACGGGGTCATTCATTTAATACCCGGACGTCAATGTCGTCAATATTGCACATCGAGTGAGCGCTGTCTCTGTCACTCATACTTGTGTGACAGTCTCTTTCTAAAGCTCGGTGGCTGCCCGAGAACTGTAGGTATGTGCACTCGAATCAATAATTGCAATGTTATAGCTAGATATCTACTGTTTTATGATTCATCTATCTATTTCCTGCTAATATCTTGTGTTGTTGAGTTCTAGTCTAAAGTCTTCGAATTGATCGCATTTCGAGGGTTTCGTTACAAAACATAAACATTCTCATTTATTTATTACGATACAATTCCAGTAACTGGAATTTATGTAATTTATTTATATTGACCGGTATTTTTAGCGTAGAAAGAGAAAACTTATTTTATTTTCAGTAAAAGTGAGAGAGACAGATATAAACAGTTGTTTATTGATGTAAAATGCCAATCATTTCGAAGCAACATTTTTATGCTACAGATTATGTGAGTTGTTATCTGGAACGCAGTTAGGGTTGCCGCGTAAGGCGTTCTCCCCATAGCGTGTAATATTTGCTTCCTACAATCCTACATACGTTGAATTTATTTTAATTTTATTTCATTTTGCTTAAAAAAAGCGAATGCAGCGGTGGTCCAATTGTGGTGGCCTCGACTTACGAGCAGTAAGTCGTGGGTTCGAACCCAGGCCACCACTGCTCTCAAAACAGTGAAGGAAAACATCTTGAGGAAACTGGAATGTCCTAGAACCAAACATTCTAAGATATGTGACATCTACAAACCTGCACTAGGCTTGCGGGCTAGAGCCTATTCCCTCTTATAGAGAGGAGGCCTGTGTCGTAGCAGTAGCAGACTGTTTAAAAAAAAACATAAAACGTTATCAATAGATCAAATAATTCAATGTGAATTCAAAAGACAATCTGAGAAACTGATCAACGTAAACGAAACTGTAGATTTATATATTTTTTTTATACATACATATCTACTCTTTAGTTAGGGTCTAAGCACACGGAGTTTTTAAAACACGCTATCGATGCTCATTTCTATACTGCTCAAAATATTCCTACTTATCAAGACAGAAAAACGTACCAATGACGCGTTATCGGCACACGCTATACGAAACGGTATATAAGAAATATATAATATATAACGATATAAGAAAACGTGGCGCCCTTACAATATGCTTTTGAATAAATTAATAATATTACTCCAGATACTAACTTAGTTCACACGTTGGGCACACACTGAGCTATTTCTAGCTCGTCGGTAAAACAACAAGTGGGCTGAAGTGGGGAAATAAAATTATGTCAGTCTGGTAACCCAGTGTGCAGCTGATGAAGGACGTCTTGACTTCGTCGCTGTCTGCGAAAAATCAAATAAAATTTTCCTCCATATTTGTTTAGTGGTGCACTTTGCACAAATTATCGTTTAAATAAGTGTTTTAAATCATACATTGTGGCTAAGGTAACCCCTTACCCGAGCATGAGTTATTCCGGAAGGAATAAATTCGAGGTGAGCAGTAATCAATATTAATGTCATTGTTTGTGTTTTCGTTGTGATAAAAACAGCTGACATGGGCGCTACGGGAGCATTTCTTTGTTCTTGACGCACTTTACGACGTTTCCAGGGAATAAAACTTTATTACAAACCCAAAATACTTGTAAATACTCATGTATTTACAATTCTGGCAGACATACCTATTCTATTTTTGAATAACACAAAAAGACGCGTTCTACGTAATCTTTGGATAAGTTCTTTATCATGTCGTGATTATTATTTTGTATGTTTTTATTGTTTAATCACACGCGGTACTGAGTATTCATGTTTTTCTTTGTTATGTCAGTGTAAATGACCTGAGGCGCGCGGCCACTCAACCCATGAATTGCTTATAAACCGTTATAATGATTGTTTTGTTAATTTTAAGACGTATTTTTAATGATGCGCGTGGTTTTCCGGCATGTTACCTTTGACATCTAAAGAAATGTGGAAAGCGTCATAGAGAAAAGAATGCATGTTTCTTTAAAATAAATTGAAGCAATAAATTGGAGCGGGAAAATTATAATTTTACGTAAAATGCGCGCAATTCATTTAATTCATTGTTTTTTTTAATGCGACACTTGACTGTTCGTAAATTGTGTTTATCAGATAAGAAATTATCAATCGCGTCATATTTTAGTCCATGCTTGTTTGTTTAAATACTAAATAATGTAGGTACATAAATGAGTCAAATTTTCCAATTGCACACGGCTGTACATGCGCTTACATCATGTGATCTTGTGTAATGAATGTAAGGCTTACCATGAGTTCTAATAAATGAAACTGCCAATATTTCCTACATGCATTCATGAACTGACCCTGTTTTCCTATAAGGGAGGCAGAATCTGCAGAATAAATACTGCTGCTATCCTTACATAGGGTAATTGTTACGCTTTGTCCACACTTGTACACCAATAAGAAAAGGTCCCATTCAGTCAGTGGGCAAGACGCAACTGAAGGCTCCAGTCCCGTAGACTCGTTCTGGCCCTACACAATTTAGATTGCCTTCAGCACGCTCAGAAGAAACAGGAAACAGGATCAAATTTCGGTAACTGAACAAAATGCTGCTATCATAATTATCTCATTCACAAATAGTAATTTTCAATTATTCAGTCATACCTAATTAAAATAATCAACAACATTATAGTCTGACATCACTTGTTATTCTGTGCAAAATTAAAATGGTAAGCAAAGTACTTAATTAACGATCTCCCATGACCTCCAACTCTATCCATCCAGGGCCAATGTGGACCACTGGTTGTTGGTTCTGTCCAGCTTGTCCTACCATCTCCTGCGAGGTCTACCGCGTCAATGTTTGTATGAATGATTTATTGAAGTAAATTATTTTACAAAGCGCACTTCTTATTTTCTGCCTTTGTGTGAAGCTGGAGCAGTTTGCTGGTATTACTTTTAATAAGAAAGAAACCCTGTCTGTATGGTATCTTAACATGCCTTTGACAGAATGGCTTTCACTGAGGGACATAGGATGTAGAACATTTTTAATTTGGTAGTTATTTCTTGCAGGATTTCCAAGCACCAAACAGGTGGCAAAGGCCAGTTAATAATAAAAAACAATAAAAAAATCAATAACTAACTAGGACTCCTATGCACTACTCCTATTTGGTACAAAGAAGATATTGAAACGTTCCTCTCATTTACTTAAATGGTCTACAGCGTGACTACCAACACGTAGTTCCAGCCAGATATAATAACATTTTCATCTACTCAATAAAGGTCTTAAATTCACACAGACTACACAATTCACATGACATGTGACGTCTACAATCTGCACTGGGCCCGCGTGGTGGATTATAGCCCAATCCCTCTCATAGAGAGGAGGCCTGTGTCCCAGCTGTGGGAACATTAGGCTGATGATGATGATGACAATGCACAGCCTCAACTGCTGAGGCAGGGAGTAGAGTTTTTAGTTACCCCCTTATGGCAATGCCCTGACCACACTAAGCAAAGGTTATTGACAAATTATCTTCTCAAGGGATTAAAATTAAGAGATGAAAGTTTTTATGGAGATTCATCTTTTTGGCTATCCAACTAGCACCTTAGCAGCCAGTTACAAATACAGACTCTAGGATGAACTTATAACTTGGAAAGTCCCTGAATTGAACACTTTTTCTGCCCTGAGAATCAAAATCCACTCTCGGCTGTGCCAACCACTTGGCAAGGTACGCAGATTTCTTTAGTTCACACAATTTTGATACCCCAGATAAAAGTTGTTAATTATTGTTTATTATGAAAGGGACATCCAGAAAAAAAGAGCCGTCATGTCTGGTTTTGGAAAAAGACGACCCACTGACCAAATATTTTTTACAGGAAAACGAGAGTCTTTAAATATTTTCGTTTACTTTTTTAGTATAGTGGATTTCTTTCTTTTATAATGGGCCAACAGTCAGACACACCTGGGCCTCTAATTGTATTTTCAAAAACTTCAAGTCTTTAGATCTTGGCAATTACGGTCCCCCTGGTAGCCACTTATACTTCCTAACATGCAGTGCAGTAAAACGTTTCTAAAACTTTCACAAAACATTTCGTAACCCGGTTTTTATCTTGGGTGGCAACAGGAAATCCGGAAATCCTGAATAAATGTAGATATTATGCACTCTTTACGGTGGTTGCGTCAGGATAGCCCGCGAAATTCAAATTTTCTTACGTTTTTGCAATTTGCAGGTCCTTGTCAGATTGTATGTTGATAAAAAATGCGCCCGTAACACATGTGTAGTTACAGAATCACAATCATGAAAATCATCAATAAGTCCCTGTAAGTCCATTTAATCCTATTGAATGACTTTTTCATGAAATATTAATTGAATAGGATTACATGAACTTAGAGGGTTGTATTGATGATTTTCACGATTGTAATTCTGTCAAAAATTCAAATCCGCGAAACTCAATTTGTTTACGTTTTTGGCAATTTGCAGGTCATTGTCAGGTTGTATGTTGATGAAAAATGAGTTGCGCCAGTAACACGTATGTAGTTACTGAATCACAATAATGAAAATCATCAATATAACCCTGTAAGTCCATTTAATCCTATTGAATTATTTTTTCATGAAATATTCATTGAATAGGGTTACATTCTGGTTTTAAAAGCGAGAAGTATTACGAATAGCTATAAAAAGAACAGCTATACTCTGAAGTAAATAAAAAAATGAATACAACTTAAATCATGTTATGAAATGACCTGTTGGCATGAAATCAGAACATATTTTAAAAATAAAAAGGAAATGACGTGGCCGTTATTCAGGCACGTCGTGTTTGTTCGGTATAAGTTCGGCTGTGTCTGTCTCTTTCTAAAGCTGTGTCACAATATCATTAACACTCAGGTTCTGTACCTGGTTTCAGGTTCAAATGGCATTTACCAATATAATTTATTGCTAAATAATAACAGCCGCACTGGTCCATCTTCAAGGTTAAGCCGCGCTTGCCAAGGTTGGCCTGTGGATGAGTGACCATTTCATACCGAGTTTCCTCCCTGCCCTTGGAAAGCACGCCATTGGTTTCAGCTGTTATTTATAGATCTTTGTCAGTCGTTACAGGTAGTCAGTGGCCAAGCCTGTGAACCAGTCTTACTTAGGAGTATCCAGGGCAGTAGCCAGGAATTTGGTTCGGGGCTGTCACCCTGAATGAAAAAAGCAGATGGGGGAGCTTAACCACTGAGTTAAACATTAAAAAAACTAGCCAAGTGCGAGTTGGACTCGCGCACGAAGGGTTCCGTACCATAAATCGGAAAAAAACATTTCATGTATGGGAGCCCCTTTTAATTATTAAATAATTCATATTTGTTGTTACAGCGGCAACAGAAATACATCATCAGTGAACATTTCAACTGTCTAGCCATCACGGTTCACGATATACAGCCTGGTGACAGACAGACGGACAGTGGAGTCTTAGTAATAGGGTCCCTCTTTTACCCTTTAGGTACGGAACCCTAAAAAGAAAGAGAATTAAGAATAAAAACATAACAAAAACTGCTTAAAAAAAATGCACTCCACTTTGAACCGTGTTAGGTTTTCGTTTGTGCATTTATACAAGGACTAACTGTGTCGCCTTACAGAAAAACTTACCAATTGAGAAAACGTAGGTATTTTAGCGTCCACCGATACGTGGTGCGTCGTATGTGGTCGCGATCCTCATCGACGATATAATACAAGGTGTATTAACAGACTCTTCACGAAGCCGTCAACCAAGCATTCTGTACATCAAACTAAGTAACTTCAAAAGAAAAAATCGTTTCCCAGCAAACATTATTGCTGGGAAACGATTTTTTTTGGGGTGAAAAATCACGTTTTACGGTAGGACTCAATGTATCGCATTCAAAACATTGTGCTGATGGATGGATTGAATAGTACGGGGGTCGTGAAGGTGTCTTAAGTAAAAAATATATTAAAAAAATGTATTTAAAAAAATACTTGGTATGGTCTTGACCAAAAAAATGATAGCAATGACGGGGAGAACAATTAACTTTTGACTTCCTTAAAAGTCTTTTTACAGCCTTTATTTACGACGGGTCCCGTTTTACTTCCGCCCGGTCTAGTATCGTAAACCATTTCAGACAATGCTTAGGTTAACGCATTACAATGGGTATACAAAGACCCTTAACGGAGCTGACAGGCCCTTGTTCTTCCGTCATTGCGATCATTTTGAACCTGGTAGTTACGGAGATATTGAAGGTTCCAACTTTTTCTACCTACCTCTACTTTAAATACCATCACCACACCTCCATAATGACCCCTGTACCAAATGCAACCATCAGCAGAATGCTTTGAGTGCGTAACGTTGAGTCCTACTCCTACCGAAAACTTTTGTCTTTGTGATTCTTTGTGATAGAATGCTTATCTATCTAAGAACCCATCACGAAGACCGTCAACAAAAAAAAAGCATTTATTCTATTATTCACCGTAATACAACAAACTGCAAATAAATGTTACCTCTGCCAAACCGCAAAGCAGTTTGTTGACAGATATAGCTCCCATAATTATCCAGTATTACCTGAAACAGCACAAGGGCTGACCAGTAGTAAATTGAAATGCCACTACGCAATTCAAAATGCTGTTGACATTAGCTAACAACATCCAAAACCGCGCAACGGCACTTCAATTCACGCCGGCGAATCCGCGAACGTAAGCTAAGCATATCCATGCATCTCCATCTATGATGCTTTGCAAAAAAGTGTTAAAAAGAAACTTCCCCATTTTATTTTTAAAAGACATTAAAAAAAACCCTTCATTTAAAAAAATGAAGGCTTCGTGATGGCTTCTTTTACTGTCCGTTTGTCAGAAGGAGCACCCTCAACACCCTTGAAGGATCCTTAATTCACCCCAAATAATATAAGGATTTCGTTTGTTTCAGATCGCTCGGTTTACGGGCGAAGATGACAACCACATAAACAGAAAGCTGCCCAAAGAGTTGCTGCTAAGGATACTCTCCTATCTAGACGTGGTCTCACTATGTAGATGTGCACAGGTAAGCAGTAACCACAAAGGGCTAATCATTGCCGTGCAAACGATTTTAGTAAGAAATACGGTATATGTTTCTGAATGCCTATTTCAAATATTGAATCGACGAAACTGCTGACAAATCCAATGTTGGTTATAAAAGAAAACCTGCATTTAAAATCTCATGTCACTCATCACCTGCCATGTTACTTGGGGTCGGCGCATTACGTTTTTTTCTTCCATTCTCCCCTGTCCGTCACGCTATCATTTACATCTTTTCTTTCTTATCATTCTTCACACAATCCATCCATCGTTTCCTTGGTCTTACTCTCCCTCTACATCCATAAACATTTATATTCATCACTTTTTTAGTCACATGCAAGGAGCTCATGGCTAAATAATAACCGCCGCTCGGGCCGATCTTTAGGTTAAGCCGTGCTTGCCTAGGTTGGTCTGTGGATAAGTGACCAACCCTTACATACCGAGTTTCCTCCGTGCCTCGGAAAGCACGTTAAGCCGTTGGTCCCGGCTGTCATTTGTGGATCTTTGACAGTCGTTAGTCTTACCAAAGGGTATCTTATTACCCAGTACTAACTGGGTTGTGGAGGTCAGATAGGTAGTCGCTCCATGTAAAATACTGGTATTCAGCTGCATCCGGTTAGACTGGAAGCCGATGCCAACATAGATGGGAAAAGGCAGATGATGATTTTTTTAGTCACATGCGATTCGTCCCTCCTCATCACATGTCCATACCAAGAGAATCGATTCCCTTTCAACTTATCTGTAACTGGCGCAACTTTCAACCTTCCTCCAATATACTCATTCCTTACTTTATCCATTCTTCTCACTCTACATTTCCCCCTCAACATTCTCATCTCCGCAACATGCAATCTTTTTTCATCCATCTTCATCAGAGCTCACAATTCCGATCTATACAGTACGTCAGGTCTAATCACGGACTTGTATATTTTTCCCTTCAACTTGAGGGGCATCGCGTGGATCGTAAGTTGTTCCGGTGACTTGTCGCCATTTCAAAATCTCATGGACTATGTAAAAATAATTTGAGCATTATTTTGTATCGGTGGAAATCGGCAACAGCCACAAATAGCAAATCAGTAAACAAAAGTTTACTGATTTGCTATAAGAGAATAGGGTAGTTGACCAAAAAAATCTAATTAGTCCGTCAGATAGATTTCCAAAAAATATTGGACACGTATTTTTTTTTCTCGTAAACTAAAAATGAGGACGATGCAGTGCGTCGAAAACTCGTGTGACGTCACAAGCCCCCCCCCCCCCCCCCCACTCATGAACTTTGGTGAGTTTTATCTTCGTTCTTTTTTATTGATTTGATAAAACAAAAAATACGTATCCAATATTTTTCGATAATCTAACTGACGGACTAAATAGACATAACATAACATCACGCCTGTAATCCCCGTAGGGTTAGGCAGAGGTGTACCTAATAGTACACCCACATTTCGCCAGTTATTTTTAAGTCCCATGTAATAGGGGGCGAGCCTATTGCCATCATCATCATCATCATCATCAGCCTATTAATGTTCCCACTGCTGGGACACAGGCCTCCTCTCTTTGAGAGGGAATGGGCTATAATCCACCACGCGGGCCCAGTGCGGATTGCTATCAACCGGGCATAAATCCAGAATCCGTGGCTGCTACTAAGAAATTCCTGACGGAAAAACCCAATAGCACTTTGCCCGACTTGGGAATCGAACCCAAGACCTCATGGTCAGCAGTCGCGCTTGCGACCACTCGACCAACGAGGCGGTCAACTAAATAGAATTATATTTTTTTACTCAGGAAATATCTCTATTAATTAGGTATTTTTGTATCTTGCAGGTATCGAAACTATGGAACATATTAGCTTTGGACGGCTCCAATTGGCAGAGGATAGACTTGTTCGAGTTTCAAAGAGACGTCGAGGTGAGAATCCAAAATAAAACTATAATTACCTAAACTCACAAAATAGTATCCGATAATTATGTCGTATTCTTTTAGGATTTTTGTTCCCAGACTAGCTGTATCCGTTGTGCAATGCACTTTTTAAGGTTCCGTACCCGAACGGTAACTAACGGGACCTATCGTCTGTCCGTCGGGTTATCCGTCCGTCCCTCTCTCTGTCAGCGGGCTGTATCTCATGACCCATATTAGGTAGACAGTTGAAATTTTCACATCATGAGCGAGTCCGATTCGCACTTGGCCGGTTTTTGCCTGCCTACTACCTCTTTATATTTATTATTATCGACCCACCCACCTACCGGCCACCTACTACTTGACTTCTACCGCTCTGGGCAGAGCGGAAGGGAGTGTCAGACTTGTACTGACTAAAATCCATCCATGCTCCTTGCCCTCTGCGTTCCAGGGCCGCGGTATCTCTATCGAACAGCCCACAGCAGTACCTACGGTCACGTGTTTAACTATCGGCTTGTACCGAGTGCCTACGACGAATTACAGACATTTTTTCTTGAGTGTTACAAATTTACAATATATCCATATTTCTATAGTCACATTAACATCCCATGTAATGTTGGCTGAGTCATCGACTGCTGCGCTGCGTGTCGCGGGTTCAATTCCCGCACGGAGAAAATATTTGTATGGCCTACGTATTTGTTCCGGGTCTGGCTGTTTGTGTATGTTAGTGTAAATGTTTGTAAACGCACCCACGATACAGGAGAAATTTTTAGTGTGGGGCACAATTAAAAAAAAAGTTGTTTGTGTACTTATGTACACGCGTTAGAAGTTATACTTCTTTGGCGTAAAAAAATAAAAATCTTTTTTAAAATGTTTCGCCTTATCCTATTTGTAGAAACAAGGTTTAATATAAATTACCTATACAACCTGACTTCCTAGCTCCAACAGTAGATTAAAAATATTAACCTAGGCTTGTCAATATCTGACACTTACCTAACTTCAGGGTGTATGTTAGCTAGCTAACTTCAGGGTGTCGGTTTTTCGTGACGGTGTGCGCGCGCATCTTAAAAATTTACTCTCATCATTTTTTCCTAAAGAAGTATAACTTCAAAAAGAAAAAAATGTAATAGGGGGCGAGCCTATTGTCATTACTGGGCACTAATCTAGATTCCAACCTGCTATTAAGATAATTCAAACTGATCTATCTGATAATAAAATTGTTTCTTAGACCCTATGATAATTCAAACTGATCTATCTGATAATAAAATTGTTTCTTAGACCCTATTCCCGGCTGTCTATTGATTACTGAGTAAATTTTGGAGGTGACTTAAATTTGAATGATATTTTCTGTCCCCAGGGTCCCGTCATAGAGAACATCTCACACAGATGCGGCGGCTTCCTCAGAGAACTCTCCCTGCGAGGGTGCGAGAGCATAGGAGATGGATCCATCAGGTCACTGGCACAGGTCAGTTAATTGGGGCTACCATCAGCTATTAGAGCAAGTGGCCAGGTGGTTACATCCCCACCTTATGTGTCGAAGGTCAAATCTTCAAACCCAGGCAGGCGCTTTATTTTAATCATTTATTTCCATAGCTTGGCATAACTCGTCAATCCGTTAATCGCTAATTAGCGAAGTTATCATTTCGACTAACGGATTAACTTTCAAGTTAACTTTAAAAAATGTTAACGGACTCGTTAACTTCCGTTAAGTGTCCTCAAGTCCGTTAAACGTTAATCCAGTACCTAATATTTACTAAGCACCGCGCCGCGCCACGCTGCCGCCGGCGGTAAGTTCGGACCGCTCAACAAGTGCGGTGCGGTGTGTGCCGCGAGTGAAACGAAACAAGGTACCTAGTTAAGTATTGTCGGTGCGTGTGACTGAGACTTCCAGAATAAGACTTCCAGAACAAGACTTCCAGAACAAGACTTCCAGAACAAGACTTCCAGAACCGAAACCAACAGTTTTTATAACTAGATCGTTAGCGCAACGTTATAGAAAATGCATTATTAATCACGTGTTAACGGATTAACCATTAACGTTAACTTGCGTTAGATCTTCCGGAATGTAACGCCTTAACGTTTAACGAAGTTAACCTTTTTTAGTAACGGATTAGCGATTAACGAAGTTAATTATTTGTTTAACGGTGCCCAGCTATGTTTATTTCCCCACCACAGGTCGCAAAATGGTGGAGTAAAATATCATAAGAAGACCAGCATGTCTAGAACTAAAAATGTTAAGATTTTATGTCCATTAACCCGCGATCAAGTCCTCTAATAGGAGGAGGCCTGTGGCCCGCTCATCACCTGCTTAGCCTTTTCCCAACTTTGTTGGGGTCGGCTTCCAGTCTAACCGGATGCAGCTGAATACCAGTACTTTACAGGGAGCGACCTATCTGAACTCCACAAACCACTTTGAACTGGGTAATACGATACCCCTTGGTAAGGCTGGTTGCCAGACTTTCGGGCCACTGACAAACTGTAACGACTGTCGGCTTAGTGTGCTTTCCGAGGCACGAAGAAAACTTGGTATGTAATGAGTCGCCACCCATCCACGGACCAACCTAGGCAAGCGCGGCTTAACCTGAAGATCGGCCCGAACAGCAACATACAACAACATTATGCTTCAGCTACATCAGGTACTGGGTTGTGGACGTCAGATTGGCAGTAGTTCCATGTAAAATAGTGGTATTCAGCTGCATCCGGTTAGACTGGAAGCCGACCCCGACATAATTGGGAAAATGCAGGCAGAATGCAAATGATGGTACGTGTTTTTCCAACTAGATGATATATCTCCTTAAAGTAAATGTACTAGTCTAGTTTATTTTTACAAGGTGCACATTATCAATTTGAAAGCGCTTATTCTTATGTAACCAAGATTTTCTACAATATTTTGATTGAAAAGAGTGTCTATGGAGTTTCTTGCCCATTCTTCTCCATAGAGATCTACGCTTTGGAATGGGCTACTACACTACTTTCACAAGTTATTATGCCTTGTGTATGTGACTGTAGCTTAGCCTACTTTGTTTTTCTGACATTCAAAAGTGCCTGTAATGGTCTAATTGAAATAAATGCTTTTGAGTTTATCCATAATGGACGGATGGATGACCTCTATAACACCGGTTTTGCACGGGGGTCATTGATGATTACTTGCTATTTGTACGTTTAATTTAAGTTTCACCCTGTTATCTGTGTACTTTTTTTATGTCAAATTAATATTCTATTCTAGTTATTTAAGCTAAATTGTAAGTTTATAGCTAAATTGCGTTAAGCGTGTTCAAGTATAAGGCCTCAGAGCAATTAAAAAACCAAGACATAGCACTGCGAACAATACAGTGAAGCATGCGCAAAACCACGCCTCGATCTGTGCACACACGCTCACACGCACACATTTACGTCAAACTACAATTAAACTACGCTCAAAAACTAAGCTCACAGTGCACACATGTTTACGAAACCGGCTTCACGTCACTGTTGACAGTGCTGTATTTTAGTTTTTTATTTAGTCTGAGTATAAGGAAACCTGAAGTTGTTAATATTTTATGTTTTAATTTGCAGTCATGTCCAAATATTGAGGAGTTAAACTTGAACAAGTGTCGCAAGATCACCGACAACGCATGCCAGGCGCTTGGGAGGAGGTGCAAAAAGTTACAGAGGTGAGTTTGACAAATATACTAATCAACTGTAAATTTCAAGACACATAATCGCAAACTCACACAGAATCACACACACACACAGAATCACACACACACACACAGAATCACAAAAACAAGACGGGATGGATGAAATGTCGGCAGATGACGGGAACAATATGCGACCCCCGCATTCCCCTGAAATTTAAGCGGAAGATTTATAAAACAATGGTTAGACCTGCTGTCGTGTATGGATCAGAAATGTTGGGCCACAAAAGGGATGAATGAATGGGGTTTGCATGTAGCTCAGATGAGAATGCTGAGGGGGATGTGTGGTGTTACAAGTAAGTAGTAAATAAGAAATGAGTACATAAAAGGAAGTCTGAAAGTCGGTGACTGAAAAGTTGTGTGGTAATCGGTTGTCGTGGTATGGACATGTGAAGCGGAGGAATGAGGAAAATGTCGTGAGGAAATGTTGAGTATGAATGTAGATGGGTATAAGAGTAGAGGAAGACCAAAGAAACGATGGACGGACTGTGTGAAGGATGATGTGGCAAGGAAGGAGGTGTCTGATGAGATGACGAGTGATAGCGAAGTATGGAAGAAGAAGACATGCTGCGCCGACCTTAAATGAATCAGGATCATCATGTTGGTGATGATGAACTGTAGATTTCAAGTCACTGATGCAAAATAAACAAGCAATAAACGCAACTTAGTTCGCAATAAACGTTTTGACTTTGACTTTGACTTTGAAATTGTACATACAGTCAAGAACTTGGTTGTCGAGCAGATTTAAACACTGCGTCATTTGCGTGCATTTTGCGGTCATTTTTCGCGTAAAAGCAATATACAGGATGATTTATAGGCGTCGCCAGTTGGAAGGACAGGTTACTCCCAGACTGTTGGCACCACACAGTTGAAAGTTGAGAGTAGGTGTCTTCTATGAACCGCTACACAAAAGTGACGTGAAATTACGAAAAAATAAAAATAAGGGTTACATGTAACTGAGGGTTGAAAAAAAAAATGTGGGCTTCTCTTAAAAAAAATTGGTTGTCTGTAAAGTTGGTTTACGGACGATAGTTAACGTGACAGCGTCATAAAATCGAGTGGAAGAGAGATAGATGCGGCGCATGCGTACAATGAGCGTAACGGGAAAATAAGCGTAACGGGACACTTTTTCGTGCATGCAGCCGGCGTTCATCGATTTATTAGACGTTGTCACGTGAAAATGATATCATCATTCTCCTGCCCTTATCCCAACTTACTTGTGGTCGGCGCAGCATGTCTTCTTCTTCCACACTTCTCTATTACTCGTCATCTCATCAGACACCTCCTTTCTAGCCATATCATCCTTCACACAGTCCATCCATCGTTTCTTTGGTCTTCTAGTCTTATACCCATCTACATTCAACCATTAAACTTTTTTCGAAAGTCATGGTTGATGATTTTTTCCAAAGCCTTAAAAATTGTCCACCTCCCTTCTAATTCTTAAGTAAATGGAAAATTTGTATAACGTAAAAAAGATTTTAATGAAAATTGGTTTGAATAAGATTTGATGTTTCGTTTTTGAGATATGGGACTTTTATGTCAAACTACAGTAGTAGCTTTGTTTTTCATTAACATAACATCACGCCTGTAAACCCCGAAGGATTAGGCAGACGTGTACCTAAAATCTACCATAATAATCGAAACCATCACCAAACCACCATCACCACCATCACCACCCACCATCACCACCATTACCATCACCATTACTATTCCATTCCATTACTATTACCATCTAATCTATCATCTGCCTAGCCTTCTCCCGACTATGTTGGGGTCGGCTTCCAGTCTAACCGGATTCAGCTGAATACCAGTATTTTACATGGAGCGACTGCCTATCTGACCTCCACAACCCAGTTGTGATATAATGTAATTTATGAATATTTCCTTGTATTTCAGGATAAACCTGGACTCATGTTCGAACATCACAGACATATCGCTGAAGGCGCTATCTGATGGATGCCCGGTAAGGTTAATATTTGTGCCATTTTATTATTTTTTTCATGTTATTTGACACTAAGATTGACGTAAGTAATTTAGTTTCCAAACATATTAACGAATATGTGTTTTTGATAAATTGCTTTAAGACCCTTACACACAGTTTAGTTGGCACTATTAGGAGGTCGCATATACAGGGTTTAAACAGCCAAGCATTATGTACATCAAGCTAAGTGACTTTACGCAAAAATTAGTGCTGGGAAACGACTTTTTTTTAGGGTGAAAAATCATGTTATATGGTAGGACTCAATGCATTCAAAACATTGTGCTGATGATCGATTGAATATTGATATTGATTGTACGGGGGTCGTGAAGGTCTTAAGTACATTAAAAACATGTATTTAAAAAAAAACTTGTGAAAAAGATGGAACTTTGTCCCCCGATATCTCCGTAACTAGAAGGTTCCCAGGTATGGTCTAGAATAAAAAAATGATCGCAATGACGGGGAGAACAAGTGCCTTTCGGCTTCGTTAAAGAGTCTGTTTAGCCCCTTTATGTATGGTTTATTTTAATTTTGAATTGTTGATTATATCTTTTACTCTGGATGCTCTTAACATGCAGGTCTTTTTACATCGTTCTCACATGTATGTATAATCTCAAAATGAATGGTGTAACCAAGATTTTGTAACAACATTTGATTGAAAAGAGTGTCCATGGAGTTTCTTGCCCATTCTTCTCCATAGAGATCTACGCTTTGGAATGGGCAACTACAGTACTTTCACAAGTTATTATGCTTTGTGTCTGTGACTGTAGCTTCGCTTTTTTTTTTGCTTTTGTTGACATTCAAAAGTGCCTGGAAAGGTCTAATACAGCATATGTTTTTTTTTTAATATTGGTTCAAGTTAAAATGACATCAAATCAAAGAGAAATAAGGAATACCTTACCATAATTTATTTTTATTAGTAAGTACCACATAATGAGAAAAGGAGATCGTGGCTAAATATCGATCTTCATGTCAAGCTGCGCTTGCCTAGGTTGGTCTGTGGATGGATTGACCACCCATTACATACCGGGTTTCCTCCGTGCCTCGGAAAGCACATTAAGCCGTTGGTCCCGGCTGTCATTTGTAGATCTGTGGCAATCGTTACAGGTAGTCAGTCGCCCAAAAGTCTGACAACCAGTCTTACCAAGGGGTATCGTATTACTCAATACTAACTGGGTTGTGAAGGTCCGATAGGCAGCCGCTTCATGTAAAATACTGGTATTCAGCTGCATCCGGTTAGACTGGAAGCCGACCCCGACATAGTTGGGAAAAGGCAGGCAAGATGATGACTCAGTACCGAAAAACTATTTGTTGTGTAAAAAATGTTTGGAGAGCAGCGGTGGCCCAGTGGTAGCAACCCCGACTTACGAACATCAACTCGTGGGTTCGAACCCAGGCAGGCACATTACTTTGTGTAGTTTATTTCATCACCACTGCTCCCAAAAACGGTGAAGGAAAACATCGTGAGGAAACCGGCATGTCCTAGAACCAAAAATTCGAAGACATGTGACATCTACCAATCCACACTGGGCCCGCGTGGTGGATTATAGCCCATTCCCTCTTATAGAGAGTAAGACTGTGTCCCAGCAGTGGGAACATTATAGGCTGATGATGTGAGTAAAAAATGTTTCCATAAACGGGCCAATTATAATAAATCCTTATATTTGCAGCTCCTGACTCACGTCAACGTGTCCTGGTGCCAGTCCATCACAGAGAATGGTGTGGAAGCGCTAGCGCGCGCCTGTCCCAGACTGAAGACCTTTATATGTAGAGGTATGTATGTTGATGGGATGCAGTGATATCATCATCAAATAAAACACATCGCCCCAGAAACGAACATAAAGTACCTTTCATCCCGAAAAAAGTACTGTTCCCGAGGAAAATAACAATAATGTTCCTATGATATAATAGATGGCGCCACGTGTGTTTCGAATCATGATTGAATTATATTATTACAAGCAGATTTTAACCCGAATTGACTGTAAAATTCTAAAATCATCATCATCTGCCTAGCCTTTTCCCAACTATGTTGAGGTCAGCTTCCAGTCTAACCGGATGCAGCTGAATACCAGTATTTTACATGGAGCGACTACCTATCTGACCTCCACAACCCAGTTAGTACTGGGTAATACGATACCCCTTGGTTAGTTTGTAAAATTCAAAAATAGCGCGAGCAATATTAAAAAATACAATTTTTTGCCGGGTTTTTGATACTTTTAATTAAATGTTACCTTTGCCCGCAGGTTGTAAGAACGTGAACGACAACTGTGTCTCGACGCTCGCCACATACTGCCCGCGTCTGTCGGCACTCAACACACAGGGATGCGACGTGAGTATCTTATTTATGTATTTAAACTTCATGTACAAGAGTGGTACATATTCGGACTTAATGCCACAAGGCATTCTCTACCAGTCAACCTTTGGGTCAAATAGGACAGCATTGTGGTAGAGTACGAAAACAATAAATAAGAAAATTACCATTTTATTAACTTACAATGATACACATAAATGGGTACATACGAATACATATTATATATAAAAAGATATAATAAACTAATATATAATACATACAAATAGTCCGAAATACGAGAATAATAATAATAATTCATTTATTTCGGACAGAATCCATGTGTTAGTAACAATTTTCTTAAGATCTATGTTAGTAGGTACATAATATAACGCTCACAATCTTCCCGTAACTATTCCCACCCAGTGAGACTGAATGGGACAGTCGTGGCGGGATGCAATCATTTAAAAACCCTACCCTTTTTGAGAAACCTTATAATAATTACTATGACTCTACTGATTACTAGATAGTAAGCAATTTAGTCTGACTTGAAATAGAACTTCCGAACTGCTCTTGAAAGCCATTTTGCTTTCAGCTTTTTTAATGTGAAGGGCCAAGGAGCAGCGCGTTCCAGAGCTTTATTGTCTTATCCTGTACAACAGGAAGCTTCAGTGATACAATGAATAATGTACTGATGTTCGCTTCATCTATACAAATAAATTAAAGTTAAGTGTCTATTTGTAATTTCAAAATAACAGCGTTTTTTTCTGAATGCTTATAATATGAAAGTTACACACGAGACGCAGGTATTTTTTTTTTTTAATTTTTGTGTGTCTGTTTGTTCCGGCTAATCTCCGAAACGGCTGGACAGATTTTGACGGGACTTTTACTGGCAGATAGCTGATATTATAAGGAGTAACCTAGGCTAGCCCTTTAGAAGATTTTGTCCCATACAATACTTGTTTGTGTTGATGCCAGCTGTTGATTAATACAGGTTTTATGGGTGGCCCATATTTTGGAAATAAAATAAAATGGGGAAGTTAGGCAGGCAGGCCACACTTCATACAAAAATCTTCCAAACCCAGCCCCACCAAAAACAACAATAAATAAATATTCTATTCGGATTTTCTACATGTAATAACAGTGGAGCGTAGTGTATTGGGTATTAAGCTCAGCGACAGAATTCGCAATACCACAATACGCTCAAAGACTGGAATCGCTGATGTGGGCCATAAGACTGCTGGGTTGAAGTGGGAGTAGGCGGGCCATGTCTGTAGAATGCATCAGGACCGATGGGCCAGAGTCATCACTCAGTGGGTCCTAGAAGTTGAGCGTTGTCGCCGAGGGAGGCCTAGAAAACGTTGGCGTGACGACTTAGAAGCGTTTGTGAGAGATTGGCTGGAGACAACCGCACAGAGAGAAGAGTGGAAGGCTTTGGGGGAGGCCTTTGCCCAGCAGTGGGACAATAAAGGCTAATTAAAAAAAATGGTTGTCTGTAAAGTCAGTTTACACACGATAATTTTACGTGATAACGTCATAAGAAAACATTGATGAAAAATTGCATACTATTATGAATTGAATTATTATCACTGAATTATTATTATTTTGTACAATACATAGATGCGTCACAAGCCGAACGCTAAGGCCGATCGTGCCTCTCTATCGCTTGTTCCGCGCTCTCGCTTGCACACTCGGCTCAGGCGGAACGTGACACTTTTTCGTGCGTGCAACCGGCGTTCATCGATTTATAAGACATTATCACGTCAAAAAACAACAGTATTGATTTAATAAGATTGCTTGTGTTGTCCACAGCAACTAACAGACGAGTCGATCTCCAAGCTGGGTCCCTGCATGCGGCGCCTGTGCGTGTCGGGCTGCTCGCGCCTGACGGACGCGGCGCTGTCCGCGCTGGCCGCGCGCTGCCCGGACATCGTGACGCTGGAGCTGGCGCAGTGCAGCCAGCTTACTGATGCTGGCTTCCAGGCTCTGGCCAGGGTGAGTGCCAAGTCCCTAATAGATGTAAAAAGCCCTTAAGGACGCCGAAAAGCACATGTTCTCCCTGTCATAGTGATTTTTGAAATAAAAAATTTCTTTAGCATCGTTGTGATTTGAAAGTCGATGAAACGAAAAAGCTACAGTAAAAAGAGATAGACACATAAATTCATAAGATTTAACGTGGGAGAAAATGAGATAGGAAGCATTATACAGTGTTTATCTTAAAGCCAACATTTTTGAAGGTTTCACTTCTACCACGAGTGAATTGCACACATGTTTTTTTTTGTTCTGGACCATACCTGGGAACCTTGTAGTTACGAGATATTGGGGGTCAAACTTCTAATTTTAACACCATTTAAAAAAATATATAACGTTTAATGCAACAGTGCTCTCATACCCCCTCCATGGTTGCGTTAAACGTTTAACGCAACCTTGTTTGAATTCGCATTGGAAGTTTCACTTCAAAAAAAGTCGTTTCCCAGCAATAATTTTTGACGGCTTCGGGAAGTGTCCGTTTACACCTTGTAATGTCTTTCGCTTAACGTGTTATACTGTATAGTTAGATGTCAATATACACGGTGTAAACGGACTCTTCACGAAGCCGTCAACCAAGCATTCATCATGTACATCAAACTAAGTATCTTTGCGCAATATTAGTGCTGCGAAACGACTTTTTTTGGGGTGAAAAATCACGTTTTACGGTAGGACTGAATATAACGCATTCAAAACATTGTGCTGATGGATGGATTGAATAGTACGGGGGTCGTGAAGGTGTCTTAAGTAAAAACACGTATTTAATGTATTTAATTAAAAAAAAAAACTTGTGAAAAGTTGGATCTTTGACCCCCAATATCTCCGTAACTATAAGGTTCCCAGGTATGGTCTAGAACAAACAAATGATCGCAATGACGGGGAAAACAAGTGCCTTTCGGCTTCGTTAAGAGTCTTTTTACACCCTTTATATTCTATGCTAAAGGATCATATTCTCCAACAGAGTTGCAAGATGATAGAACGTATGGACCTGGAGGAGTGTGTCCTGATCACGGACAACACGCTCGCCCATCTGTCCATGGGATGTCCTAGGCTGGAGAAATTAGTGAGTAAAAACTTTGGGGTCGGCTTCTACCAGTCTAACCGGATGCAGCTGAATGCCAGGGCTGCGGGACTGTTCGAAAGAGATACCGCGGCCCTGGAACACAAAGGGCAAGGAAGGAACATGGATGGGTTTTAGTCAGTACAAGTCTGACACTACCTTCCGCTCTGCCCAGAGCGGGAGAAGTCATTTGATGATTTCCCATCCGAAAAAAAAAAATCGCAGCTGGCTACCAGTATTTTACATGGAGTGACTGCCTATCTGACCTCCACAACCCAGTTAGTACTGGGTAATACGATACCCCTTGGTAAGACTGGTTGTCAGACTTTCGGGTCACTGACTATCTGTAACGACTGTTAAATATCTACAAATGACGGCCGGGACAGCTTAACGTGTTTTCCGAGGCACGGAGGAAATATAACATCACGCCTGTAATCCTCTTAGGGTTAGGCAGAGGTGTACCTAACAGTATATCCACATTTTGCCAGTTATGTTTTAAGTAATAGGGGGTGACCCTATTGCCTTCAACCAGGCACAAATCCAGACTCCGTGGCTGCTACTGAGGAATTCCTGACGGAAAAACCCAACAGCACTTTGCCCGACCTGGGAATCGAACCCGGGACCTCATGCTCAGCAGTCGCGCACGGAGGAAACTCGGTATGTAATGGGTGATCACCCATCCACGGACCAACCTAGGTAAGCTGGCTTAACCTGAAGATGGACCCGAGCGGCTGCTATTATTTAGCCACAAGCTCCTGTTTATGGAGACTTGTGACTGAATTCCCTCGAAGGTCTAGTCCTCAAAAGTACGACTAAAACATATATAAAATATCTGGACGTAAATAAATTGCAAAATGAATTTATTAGTAAACCAGGTAAGGTATTTACAAGGCAGATGTGAGTGGCAACGCCGGGAGGAGACGCCCTAGGAGAACATACGCTGACCTCATTGGTGAGGTTCTTCAGAAAGGTCAGGTGCGTAGTACTCGCAACCGGCGTGCGTGTATGACCAGATGTATGAACGTGGACGAGGCAAAAGGAGTATGTAAGGATCGTAGCAGGTGGCGTTCTGTGGTTTCTGCCAACCCCCACGGGAAAAGGGCGTGAGTTTATGTATGTATGTAGTAAACCAGTTCAGTACTATGTATGATTCACTTGACTATCGAGTGATCGAAAAATGTTATTAAATGAACAGGTGAGCATTTCCTTTGTAAACCAACTTAACTACTGGCTCCGGTTCTCAGGGCGGGGGCAGTTTTTTATACATTTGACATCACTATCACTACATATTATAAAAAAGTCCTCCGCCGCGTCTGTCTGTCTGCTCGCGATAAACTCAAAAACTACTGCACTGATTTTTATGTTGTTTTCACCAATGGATTCTCGAGGAAGGTTTTAGTATATAATTTGTCAAGTTTTGCGGGAACGGGATCAAAATTTCATGGTTACTTTTGGTCGCGATAACCGAGATCCACGCGGGCGAATCCGCGGGCTTCATTTAGTGTGTTAATAATATTATATTGTTATCATTCCAGACGCTGTCCCACTGTGAACTGATAACAGACTACGGTATCAAACAGTTATCAATGTCGCCGTGTGCCGCCGAACATCTCACTGTCTTAGGTAAGTCGCTTATGATTTCATTGTACTAAGTTAGGCTAGTTAGGTTAGGTTGGTTAGTTAGGCTCGCCCCCTATTACATGGGACTTAAAACATAACTGGCGAAATTTGGGTGTACTATTAGGTACACCTCTGCCCAACCCTTCGGGGATTACAGGCGTGATGTTATGTTATGTACTAAGTTGCAGTTTCTGAAAGGCCACTTATTTAAACAAAATTAGAATTTTTATGTTTGTATTTTTGATTAGCATTGGTTTTTTTTTTTTTAAAAGGAAGATTACTTGATTTACCGTTAAATACTAGCCTTATAAAAATATCAAACTAACTATTTAATTTTAGACTTCGACATATCCATTTTTACAATGTTGAATTCAAAAGTAAGTTGTTCTGTTAACTTTTCACGCGTTAATGAATTTCGACAAAATTTGGAACTCACCTAGACTTGGACATTTTTAGGGTTCCGTAACCAAAGGGTAAAAACGGGACCCTATTACTAAGACTTCGCTGTCTGTCTGTCCGTCCGTCTGTCTGTCACCAGGCTATATCTCATGAACCGTGAAAGCTAGACAGTTGAAATTTTCACAGATGATGTATTTCTGTTGCCGCTATAACAACAAATATAAAAATATAAATTATTTAATATTCATATGGGGCTCCCATACAAGAAACGTGTTTTTTTTTGTTTTTGGTACGGAAACCTGCGTGCGCGAGTCCGATTCACACTTGGCCAGTTTTTATCCCGGCAGTGCATTCTCGTGGGATAATTTATGTCCTCAACTCGGGTGAAGCCGCGTGAAGAAACTGTTTAAACACAACAAATAACTCCCCCCTCAGGTCTAGACAACTGCCCGCTCGTGACGGACGGCGCGCTGGAGCACCTGACCTCCTGCCACAACCTGCAGCTCATCGAGCTGTACGACTGCCAGATGGTCAGCAGGAACGCCATCAGGAAACTGAGGGTATGTTCCTGTTCTAGACATAATTCCCTGGATGGGGCTAGTTCTTGTAGCAAGGATGTTTATGATCCTACAGCAACCCCTCCAATGGCTCATTCAACGAGATTCTTGGCAACTCTGATTGAGCTGCTACCAACCTTGATCGAAAAGTGGGCTAATTCACGAAACTAAAGAAGTGCAGTTGCAGTTAAGTTTCGATCAAAACAACGCTTTTCGTGTTCTCTACCGCTGTCAGACACGCTCGCGTCAAGTTCGCGTCACGCGAGCGCAATAGCGGCATTCTAATGTTGCGCGTCTTTGTTGCGTGCTTCGGAACGCAACATAATCGGTAGTCTACTATTGGTTTGACAATAATGTCTAATCATTGAAATGTAATCGATTCTATTCGATTATTTTGTGGTTGTCGTACAGTTGACGCGCAGCTTACGCGCAGTTCAAAGATTACAAGAATACCGTTTGTCACTCAAATTTGAAATTAATTGCAACTGCACTACAACTTCATGGGCGCGTCATAAAATTACGTGAATTAGGGCTCTGATCCTTGCTCCACCTGATGAGGATCTGAGTTAGGATAGCAAGTTATGGAATCAGGCAATTAGCTATAATACAAGGTGTAAACAGATCCTTCACGGAGCCGTCAACCAAGCATTCTGTATACATCAAACTAAGTAACTCTTCAGAAAAAAAAAAATGGCGTGTAAAAACACGGTTAGCGGTAGAAGCCAATGTAACGCACTCAAAACATTGTGCTGATGGATGCATTCAATAGTACTGGGTCATGGAGGTATTAAAATATAGTAATAACATTAAAAACTTGTATTTTTTTAACTTGTTACAAAGTTGGAACTTTGATCTCTAATATCTCCGTAACTAGAGGGTTCCCAGGTATGGTCTAAGGCTGGTTTTAGAGTCACGCTGACCGTGCACGCTGATAGCCGAAACGTATGAAGCGTACGGCCACTGACCCGTCAGCGCTGATCACCGCACGCGCCGCGCTTCCTACAAGTTCATACGTTTTGGCTGTCAGCGCGCACGGTCAGCGTGACTCTAAAACCAGCCTAAAACAAAAAAAAAGATAGCAATGACGGGGAGAATAGGGTATTTTTACACGCATTATTCATGATTTCCAAAAGCTACCTAACAGGGAATGTATTGCGGCTACTATGTACCGCTACTGCTTATGGTGGTTGCATCAGGGTAGCCCACGAAATTCAAATTTTCTTACGTTTTTTGTAATTTGCAGTTCATTATCAGGTTGTACGTTGATGAAAAATGAGTCGCGCCAGTAACACGTATGTAGTTACAGAATTACAATCATGAAAATGATCAATACAACCCTCTAAGTTCATGTAACCCTATTCAATGAATATTTCATGAAAAAGTCATTAAATAGGGTTATATGGACTTACAGGGTTATATTGATGATTTTCATGATTGTGATTCCGTAACTACATACGTGTTACTGGTGCGACTCATTTTTCATCAACATACAACCTGACACTGACCTGCAAATTGAAAAAAAAACGTAAGAAAATTTGAACTTCGCGGGCTACCCTGACGCAACCACCTTAAGAAGCTTATATAAATAATGATAGTATCTCACGTTGAACCTCTCGTCTCCAGAACCACCTGCCCAACATCAAGGTGCACGCGTACTTCGCGCCCGTGACCCCGCCCGTGGGCGGCGCAGGCGCACGGCCGCGCTACTGCCGCTGCTGCAACATCATATGAGAGCTGAGCCCGGCCCACGCATCGGGTATCACACGCAACTCTATACTTATCATGTATTTCCATTAGAACTCGGGACGATAGAAAAATGTGGCATTTTTTATGTTTGACAGTCAAATTAATCATGGCTGCCCTACTGTAGGACTTGAAGTATCAACTTTGTAATTATTATCATTAATGAAGCCTGGGAGGTATTTATTTACGATTTTTTTTGACAGTCAATATTACTTTGGTCCTTCAATGTCGAGTTTGTTGCTGTGTTTTATTGACAACGCTTTTATGTCGTAGTATTAAAGGCCATTTTTTAGTGCAGTGTAACTCCTTGACAAATAAAAGTGTGTACTTATTACGCACGTTAGAAGTTATACTTCTTTGTCGTATACAACTAAAATGTTAACTAGCTAACTTCAGGGCGTATGTTGACTAGCTAACTTCAGGGTGTCGGTTTTTCGTGACGGTGTGCGCGCGCATCGTAAAAATTTACTATCATCATTTTTCCCTAACGCGCCAAAAGAAGAATAACTTCAAAAACAATAAATTTTTGTCCTTTACTCTCAAATGATCAACGTAAACAACGCTGATTGGATTATTTTATCTAATTTTTTTTTGTAGTTAACATATTAATATCTAAATGTCGATTAATACAAATTTAATACATATTAAAAAATGGCGTGTCTTTGCCATCTTTTTACAGGGTAATACAAATAGTGACGTCATAAAAAAAGTCCTCAGGTCCAGGTGTATCCGAAAATTCCTTATCTATGTTCCTTGATTCTTGAGAGTTTCGAATTTGTAATAGGTTTTAAAAAAGAACAGTCATTTACAACCCAGACCCGACATGAAAGACACATATCTCAGTATTTTAAATAGATATAATTGCTATGCATTAAAAAAAACAAAAGGCAATATATAGGTGTTAGCCACTGATATTCAGAATAGTGTTAATTTATTCCTGTTATATTTAATACTATAAAATAACTGAGATACCGCATGCACCATGACCGCTGGGCAAAAGTCTCCACACAATGGTTGCCGGAAGACGGACGGCGCCGCCGAGGCCGGCTGGTTCGAGGAGGCACGTATAAAGAGCACGTGGAAGGAATTGGGGGAGGCCTTTGCCCAGCAGTGGGACAGTACAGGCTGCAAAAAAAAAAACTGAGATACTTTCCTTTTGTGTCGGACCTGGGTCAATTTCCTATGCGTCTTGACCCTTCTTCTTTCTTAAAAATAATATGCGAACCGCTTTAAAAGGATCTATCTCTTTATTTTAGTCTCATTTTAATTAAAAGTAACAAAAATAACCAAAAAAAACAAATTATTTCGAATAAAAAATCTAATAATCTTTCACCGCACTTCTTTTCAAGGCGAATTCACCAATTTATAACTCAAAAACTGCCAAGAAATGTGGAACACACATGTGGTATCTTCATGGGGCATGAAGAATCTATTTTGATGACGTCACTATTCGGGGTGAAAGGGACACCGACGTTAAAACGGTTACCACATATTCAGTTCATCATTCTGAGCCCTCTCACATATACATTTTTAATCGGTTATTAAAAAAAAAACGAGTTGCACTCCGGGAGTGCCGGCAGAAGTGAAAACTTGAAACAACGCCACCTAGCTTAAATATCAGAAATTTTAATAGCTTTCTGCAAGAACGACAGATGTCGCTGCCCTAAAAAAATCTTGAAACAACGTCAGCTTAAATCAACGCACACTCGCGCAAGCGCCCTGCGCCGTCGATTTAATCTGACGCGAGTTTAACCGTTTTTACGCATCCCAAAAAGTGCACAACGCCGCTAAAGAAGTTTTCTCTTAAAAAATCAGGCACCATGTTGACCATGTAGGTATGGCAGTTTTGTTGAGACAGCTGACTTTTTTTTGAAACATGAAAAATTTCTACATGGGTGGCTCAGAATGATGTACTGAATACGTGGTATATGGTCGCGGCACGTAAGTTGAACCAAAATGGCGGTCGTTCGCGCAGGTACAAATATGGACACAAGTGTTAGACGCATGATCTGTGGTTGCACAGGAAATTCAAAAATCTTTAAGGAAAAATCGTGAACTCGTATTAATTTTTTTTTTTATGTGTACAAATGGAATGAAGTTATTAAATTAAAGGAAAGTTAAACGGAAAATGAAATTTCATAAGCAATAATAATCTCAGATTTTCTTTCAAATTATTGTATTTCTCGAACGACAGTGACGTGGGAAATGGTCTTTGGGTATTATTAAAATAAGTGTGGTCGAATCATTTTCATGAAATTAAATTATCACACATTTGAAAGAAATTCAAATAACTGAAAACTTCGTGCGCGATTATACTCCAGGGCCGCTCGGAGCGCGCGCGGGTAGCGCGGGGCGGGGTGCAGCTAGTGTCACCACGTTGCTATGGTAACGCGCGGCCCCTCGCGGCGCACCTCACATCCCACTTCGATTGAGACCCGAAAATATGCTACTGCGCATAGTTCAACTTACGTGCCGCGGACTATAACCGTTTTCGCGTCGGTCTCCCTTCCACCCCGTATGGACAACCCAGTATTATACTCTCGGCCAATGAGATTTGTCATGTTAAATTTAAAGAACCCCGTATTTCCAATTTTTGTGAATATATAACATCTTCTTATGGAGGAGCTCGTGGCTAAGTAATAACAGCCGCTCGGGTTGATCTTTAGGTTAAGCCGTGCTTACCTAGGTTGTTCTGTAGATGGGTGACCACCCATTACATACCGAGTTTCCTCCGTGCCTCGGAAAGCACGTTAAGCCGTTGGTCCCGGCTGTCATTTGAAGATCTTTGACAGTCGTTAGGTAGTCAGTGGCCCAAAGTCTGACAACCAGTCTAACCAAGGGGTATCGTATTACCCAGTACTAACTGGGTTGTGGAGGTCAGATAGGCAGGCGCTCCATGTAAAATACTGGTATTCAGCTGCATCCGGTTAGACTGGAAGCCGACCCCAACATAGGAAAAGGCTAGGCAGATGATGATGATATCTACTTACAAAACACTTCGACTATCGAACCATTTTTCAATTTTAAACTCTATAAAGAATACAGTAGATAAAAGTTGATATTGAACTGTATCTCGATGAAAATTTGGTTCTTATTGAAAAAAAAATTGTCTTGATAGTATAAACCATGTCATAATTTTGTCAAAACAGTGTGTGTAAATAGTTTTTAGTCCAACAAAAGGGAATACCGTAAATAATTCGGGGCGCTACATCGACTTCTTTAATAAAAAAAAAAATGTTCAGTAGTTTTTAAGTAATACTGTAAACTTTAAACGAACAATATGAAAGCCGAATTCACAAACGCTAATAGACGTTAATGCTTTACGTAGTAAGGTTTTTTGTAATATCTAGGAAATTATTGGTTAAGCAGATTAAGTACTAACACAACTGTCAATCTCTGGCAATTACAGAGGACGGTATTATTCCGTACCTCCGATATGGCGGATAAGGATGTTCCCTGAGTAAAAAAATATAATTCTATTTAGTCCGTCAGTTAGATTATCGAAAAATATTGGATACGTATTTTTTGTTTTATCAAATCAATAAAAAATAACGAAGATAAAACTCGCCAAAGTTCATGAGGGGGGGGGGGGGGGGCTTGTGACGTCACACGAGTTTTCGACGCACTGCATCGTCCTCATTTTTAGTTTACGAAAAAAAAAAATACGTGTCCAATATTTTTTGGAAATCTATCTGACGGACTAATTTGATTTTTTTGGTCAACTACCCTATTGACGTAGACTGTCAATTTGCTTAACAAGTAACTTCCTGGGCGATATTTGTATCATAAATGATACAAAAATGCGTATATTAACTTAAATATACTAGAAACATTTCTAAAACGACGAGCTAAGTCCAAAAATTATCACTTTTTATATTGCTATATAAAAATTGCGATTGTGTTATGTACGACACGCTTACGACTAGTCGTACGACTGGTCGCACGACTGTCGCGACGCTGTGTTATTAATTGTTATATTATTATAATCACGGTGTACATTTAATAAGGGTAAACATGGTTATTGGTCGTGTAATAATAAAATATTATAATCCTCATCAAGACTCCTTATCGATACAGCATATGGCTCGCATTGTGAGGAGGTTCCTGTCACTGGAGCCCTAACTACCGGTAGCTGTGAAAACTTCTTGAGCATCATTGTGATCCTATCTCTTTTTCTCCCACGTTAAATCTTATGAATTGATGTGTCTGTCTCTTTTTACTGTCGCTTTTTCGTTTCATCGACTTTCAAATCAAAGTCGATGAAACGAAAAAGCGATAGGAAGCATTATACAGTGTTTATCTTGAAGCCAAAATTTTTGAAGGTTTCACTTCCACCACGTGTGAATTGCACAGGTTTTTTTTTTAATAAAAATAAAGATTAAAAATACATATTATAATCCCCAGAGAGGGGGCCTTTGTCCCTAGTGGGAACATTATAAGCAATGCTATTAAAATCACTGTCATAATTCAATATCAATGATACTCGTTACAGGTAGTCAGTGGCCCAAAAGTCTGACAACCAGTCTTACCAAGGGGTGTCGTATGCCCAGTATTACCCTGATTTCTGATCATGTGCGTATTTGTATAATTATATCACTTACTTCGGTGACAGAAAACATCGTGAGGAAACCAGCATGCCTGAGAGATATTTCCCGATGGCTTGTTCAGAGGCCCATGGGCGGCATAAAAACTCTGACACCAGGTTAGGTACTAACCACACGATAAAAAAAGAAGAGGGTACGACAAAATTCTTACCCATGTAAGACATTATGTGTATCAATAATTTGATGATTTTTATTACACGACCAAAAACGTAAATAAATAATTATGATCTAATTAAAATTAGATTTAAAGTAGTATGTAAATGTTCTAACACTATTTTATAACGATTGACTGTCGTGTATGGCACGAGGAACGAATACATAATATTATATCAACAAATTATATATATATGTCGGATACGATCATTGGTACGGACTTAAAATGAATCGCAAGCGCGCCTGTGGTCACGTGACCTACTGACAAGTCTACCAACTTCTCAGCGTGCTTCTACAGTCTGTCCACATGATGTACGAGCCTAACGGTCTAAATCCTAAAACCCCGACATATATAATTATAAAATTACTCTTTCAAAATATTCAGTGTGCTGTTTTGAATTTGCAACGATTTTATTATATGTATAGGTATTTCTCCCTGCGACTTCGCCCGCTTAAAGTTTCCCGTTTTGACGGGGTTTTAGGGTTGATATACTGAATACTTGGTAACCGTTTGTGCATTGATGTCCCATCCACCCGTACATAAGTCCCATGTAATAAGGGAAGAGCCTTTTGACATCGACCGGGCACAACAATCAATTCGGTCTGCTTATTTAAAAAATATATAATTTGTTGACATAATATTAAATTAGAGATATTTCCCATAATATTGACAGGAAAGCATTTGAATTGATATTTAACTCAATATTGCATATTTTTATTAATAACTATTAACTGTTTGTAAATTATGAAAATCAACTGATTATTTTTGTCGTCCATTACAGATACTAGACCATAATTTGTAAATTAGAGTGACTACAAGAAAAAGAAACGACATGGTCATGTTCACTGAAAGTATATGGTCATGTTCACTGAATGGATATGGACATGTTCACTGAAAAGACATGGTCATGTTCACTGAAAGGATATGGTCATGTTCACTGAAAAGACATGGTCATGTTCACTGAAAGGATATGGTCATGTTCACTGAAAGGATATGGACATGTTCACTGAAAAGACATGGTCATGTTCACTGAAAAGACATGGTCATGTTCACTGAAAGGATATTATAGCCATGTTCACTGAAAACACATGGTCATGTTCACTGAAAGGATATGGTCATGTTCACAGAAAGGACATGGTCATGTCCACAGAAAATACGTTAAAATGTCTACAGAAAAGACACACTTGTCTACAGGAAATACATCATCACTGTCCACAGAAAAAAAATCCAGCTAATGTCCTGTTTCACAAAACGTCAGTTGATTTTCTATAATTTCTTTGTGCAGCTACATTTTTCTCATTCCTAAATGTTTATGAATTAAATAAATATTGTAACGTAAGACAGTTTGACTATAATCAATATATAAAAGTCAGTAGTGGGATATTAACTTACTGTGATGATCTGTTCAGATGAAATTGATCTTTGTGAGATGCTGTGGTCATTTGCTTACATCACGGAAATGTGGCGCTTTAGAAGATTCAATAATACTTTTTTTATTGATACCAGCTATTGATTTATACAGGTTTTATGCGTTAAAGTTAGGCAAGCCAAAAATGTCAAAATATGAAGATTTTAATTGATAAAAAAATATTAAAAGCGTTTTTGTTCCCGTCTTTGGTAAATACACACACAGCATCCTACAGAGATGAGGGAAGTATTTAATAGTAATAATAATAATTAATGATTACATGTATGTGATTTAATCTTAATAGTATACATTATATGTATTGTGGTATCTTAGACTCTGTAGTGTGATATTTCACAACATTCTATTGAATAAAAAAACTGTTTGTATTTTTAATTTTGGTTTTTAATTTTATTTTATCCATTCTTTATCATCGTCCTCCTTGCCTTGATTTTATTTTATTAGCCTTTTGACCGCCCAATTGTCACATATACGTGACAAGCAAGCGCGTGCCCTGTACGCCAAACGACACAAATATGTAACAAAATGATAGGTGAAATTGTGGCTTGGCGTGGAGGGCACGCGCGTGCGTTTAAGCTCTGGCGGTCAAAATGTTTGTGGTCGGCGCCGCATGTCTTCTTCCATTCTTCTCGATTATTCTTAACCCAGTAGTGACCACTTCTCTAGCCATATACTGTTTGGGGCCATTCAAGTATTACGTAAGCACTACAGGGGGGCGGGGGGTCTTTGCATTGCTTATTTTTGATGACATGGGGGATGGGGATGGTGATTACGTCAGCACTATTTTTTTATACTTTTTCGGATTTTCTACATTTAGCCAATTTCGGTTTGAACACATCCGGCAAACCTACTTTCAAGCCTATTCCTTAATTCTAAACTAAATGCTCATGAATAAATCAAGAAACCAGAACACATAAAAAAATGCACGTGCCAATGTTTACGTAAGAGGTTTGCTTACTTTTGCTGATGAGGGGGGTTAATAATTGCAATAAATCTGCTTACGTAATACTCGAAACGGCCCCTTTCACACACAATAGGTACAGTCCACGCAGCTTCCTCAGGCACTGATCCAGCATAGACGTACGCCTATAACATTTAAACAGTTTCACGAATGACTTAAGTATGTATCTAAAGCATACAAGGAAGGAAGGAGCTCGTGGCTTAATAATAACAGCCACTCGGGTTGATGTTTAGGTTAAGCCGTGGTTGCCTAGGTTGATCCTTGGATGGGTGACCTGCCATTACATACCGAGTTTCCTCCATGCCTCTAAAAGCACGTTAAGCCATGTCTCGGCTGTCATTAGTTAATCTTTAACAGTTACGTGTTCGTGGCCCGAAAGTATGACAGCCAGTCTAACCAAGGATTATCGTATTACCCAGTACTAACTGGGTTGTGGAGGTCAGATAGGCAGTCGCTCCATGTGAAAAACTGGTATTCAGTTGCATCCGGTTAGACTGGAAGCTAAACCCAACATAGTTGGGAAAAGGCAGGCAGTTTCTCTCTACCTACCTACCTAGATTTTGTGCTACAAATCAATTACCTTTTACTGATCGACTCAAAACATACTCACGCTTCTATCATAGGCCGAAACTACAGAACGCCACCTGCTACGATCCTTACCTACTCCTTTCGCCTCATTTACGTTTATACATCTGGTCATACACGCACGCCGATTGCGAGGACTACGCACCTGACCTCTCCGAAGAACCTTAGAGCACAAACGCACGCGCGTGCCCTCTACGCCAAGCCACAATTTCACCTATTTTGTCACATATTTGTGTCGTTTGCCGTACAGGGCACGCGCTTGCACGTGGTATTAAAGTCAGTGTATGTCCTAGGGTGTCCCCTCCCGACGTTGCCACTCACATCTGCCTTGTAAATACCTTTAGACGCCTTTCAGTCTTCCCACCATGACCAAACCATTTAAGCATGCTCTTTTCAATTTAGATTTATAGATAAAATTACTAATAATAAGTATTCAATATGTTGGTAGGTTTAAAGTATTTCTAAAGAACGGTACAGGAATGGTAGTTAAGTCTCGATGTGATAAAATTGTAATAGGATTATTAGCAGTAGAGTTACATAAATATATTAGCAGGCGAATTGCTATGATATATATATAAATAATAATATGTAAATAAATATATAAAAACGCTTTCACGAATCACAGTGGAACGAATGTATGGGAGCGGTTGGACGTAGACATGTCCGAAAAATAAGAGTAAAATTATGACAAACTAATGATGCCATCTTATTCGATTACTTAATGCCTTCATAAATTGTGGTGATGAATTTCTTCATAACTCCCATATTTCGGGAGTAATTTGAGAAAATGTGAAATTTTACTATGAAAATGAGTGTATCGAGCTCTCTCCCTCCTGATTCCGGGCTTGTTTCAAGTACCGGTCTCTAATATCGTAATGCTATTACTAAGAGCTATATTTAATACTAAGACACATAGTGCGCCAAATGTGCACTTTCTGGGATAAAAGGAAATGAAAATTTAAAAAAAAAAACGTTTTTTCCCCATTTGTATTTACTTTAAACCGCAGACAGACTTATTAAGAGGTCTATAAATATATTATATATATACAGAAATATATATTAACAAAAATATTCACAAGAACTGATGAGAGTATGACTTTTAAGTAAGTTGATAATAAATTACCTAGTTTCATTAAAAGTACAATAAATAATTAAGATGTAAGCTCTAATTTACTAAGTTACACATTTTAAAACAATAACATCATTTAATTATCTTCGTCATCATCATCATCATAAATTAATTCAAATTCAGAATCGATGTCCGCTAAATCATTTATGTTAACAAATTCGATATCACTTTTCTCAGAATCCGTAAGCTCATAAAATTCCTTAAAAGAAGATTTTTTTACAAACTTATTTCCTTTTGGACGGATACTTGTAACAAGTGGATCAGAAGACAGTAAAAGATTGTGCATAATATCTTCATTGCATGAGATACTGCTATGCTTTCGAGAATGCCCCTCTCTATATTTTCTAAAATCTTTATTTCTAGCCTCAGATGCCTCTTCGGATAGAAAACCAATGGGCACAATTGACATGTTCTGAACTATGTCTGGCCCATGCATTAAAATTTTATGAAGTGAAGAAGGCATATAATACCATGGGTATAACTCCACGTAAAGCTTAGCAGTATCAAAGCAGAACTCTCGGAATTTAGTTACGTTGATCTTCTCTCCTGATGAAATACACTGCAAGATCACACAGATTTTTCTTAAAAGCATAGCATCTATTCCGGTCAGTTCAGCAGATTTAGTGTAGTTTTCAAAAAATCTCCTTGCCGAGTTGCCATTGTTGGTGGATCCACTGCCTTGTTTCACAACATCGAGAAGTAAGCCCGTTTCTCTTCTTACAGCCTCTTGAACTCTTTTCTTCCTGTCATCAACTTGCCTTTTTGCTATATCACCCCTTACTTGCCATGATTTTATGTCTAATTTGTAGGAAATGTGTAATAAGCATTCCATTGAGCGAATCCAAGCGTGAAGGGTGCTTAAGCTATATTTATACATGTCCTCGTTTGCGTGTTTATCTTTGATTAACTCTAAATTATTCATTTCTTTAGGACAAGCCTTGCATATGTCACACACTGAAGCTGCTGTATCGGATATAATGGAATGAATTTTACCATCAATCATTGTCAACAGCAGTTGGTGTTTGACACTAATTCCATCAGTGATGGTGGATGGAGTTAAGGCTTCAATCTCTGCTTCGATTTCAGCCATCTCTCTCTGCACATTTTCTTTGGTTTCCTTTATAAACTTAAACAATATTGGCCGGCAAAATGAAGTGGAAGATGGTCGCTCGTTTTCCCAAATTGTTACACCTTTTGAGACGAGCCGCAGTGGTACAAGACTAATCATAAAATTACTAGCAAGATCGATTTGCTCATCTTCACTCGTCCTTTGATGATAAATGCTTTGGCTAGATGATCCGTCAAAACCCCATTTGCTGGTCAATACGAGCTGTTGATTGGGATCAACAGGGGTTTCTAACGACCTAATAAGTCTTCTTGAGGTTAAATCCATCAAGGCTTGTAATTTGATTTTTGCAGAGCTCTCTGTAACTGTGAGATCTTCTTTGGCCGGATAGCACTTAATTTTTTCTTTAACCAACATGTAGTAACTCGGGTATTGAAGAGCTCCTTCTTGAGTGTTGAAATCCCGAAGAGTGTTATAGCGCCATTTCGATAAGTTCATCGATACATAAAGAGCCAATGCCTTCAAAGGGGATATTTCCCGTACCTGAATTGATTTACCTTCAATGAAGGCTTTGATTTTTGAGGCCTCTTCTGGATTCTCCGTCAAGTATTTCATAACATAAGCTGTATCGCTTTGTCCTGCCTTTTGAAGCGCCCTTTCGGCCGAAAACATAATTTCAGCGCTGCTACTGCTGCATGAAAGACTATCTTCAGTGCGTCTTCTTTTTTGCCGGTTACTAAGGTCCTCAAAAGATTTACGAGGACTAGGATGTGTACAAGTTGAAGCATCAGATTTAGCAGGAGAAATTATGGGCTCGATGACGTCACTTATATTTTCTGTAGAAGGTTCCATATTTTCATTCTGTAATTCCGGCCATTGAATTGCAGCCTGTAGCCAAATCTCATGTTTCTTCCGAAACTTATCTGTGCTTCTTCCAGACTGTGTCCATTTTGCATAAATGCGGTAGCAAAATCGACGACACCAGTCTTTTAAACTTGTTTCAGCACTTTCACATAACTGAACACAACTGTTATCTTTTAAAACACTGAACAAATAGTTAAAGTCGCGTAAATCTTTATGTGCGCGTGCGCATAAAGCAACGTGAATATCAAGATTTGTATTAAAATTTGGAAAATACATTGCGAGATTAGCTTGGATACAACGAGGTGTAAATCAACACTGATTTTAAAGTTACTAATAGTGACCTATTTATATAAAATCCAGGTATCCCAGGTATCCTTTGTTAAATATTGCAAGGTAATTAGTTATTGTGATAATTAGTAAATGATGCATGCTAAATTAGTGTATTAAGAGCCATTTAGTAATTAAATAATAGCAATGTTCTTATCAGTAATCATTAGTGCATCAGTTTTATATGTAAACCTTAAGTCCCTAATTATATATCCTAATTAGCTTATATCTTCTCTAATTGGCTGCTCAGAAATGTTATTGTAATAAGGTAAACCTTTAGAAAAACGGTTTTAATCAACAAAATAAACAAAAAATAAAAAAATTGTGTTATAAAATAAACATCACTCTTTATCCCAGAAAGTGCACATTTGGCGCACTATGTGTCTTAGTATTAAATATAGCTCTTAGTATTAGCATTATGATATTAGAGACCGCTACTTGAAACAAGCCCGGAATCAGGAGGGAGAGAGCTCGATACACTCATTTTCATAGTAAAATTTCACATTTTCTCAAATTACTCCCGAAATATGGGAGTTATGAAGAAATTCATCACCACAAGTTATGAAGGCATTAAGTAATCGAATAAGATGGCATCATTAGTTTGGCATAATTTTACTCTTTTTTTTCGGACATGTCTACGTCCAACCGCTCCCATACATTCGTTCCACTGTGCGAATATTGCTTGATAATGGGGACATTTTTGTCGTCAATATAGGTACATATAATTAAGTAAATTATATATCAGTATGTATAACTATTATGTATCAATACATGTACCTATAGCTACCTATCAATGAATGGGCGATGTATTAATTCTTCGTTGAGAATCGAAAAACATTTAAGAAGTAATATACTATTCATTATAGATACTGTGAACCTGTATCGTCCCACTGCTGGGGCTACCGTGGGCCACTGGTCGTTAGTTTTGTCCAACTCGTCCCACTATCTAATCTTATATGTATGTATTTATATTTCATGAAATGGAATTATAAAATAAAAGCTTATGGACCAAGATACCATGAACGCCAGACTTACGTCATATTGTAAAAGCTGAAACTTTTTCAATGGAAGTAACATATATGTACTTTAACGGTGTCTGGCAGTTGAGGAGGTGAATCATCATACAACCCTTTATTTTTGTCGGATGGGAAATCATTAAATGACTTCTCCCGCTCTGGGCGAAGCGGAAGGGAGTGTCAGACTTGTACTGACTAAAACCCATCCATGTTCCTTCCTTGCCCTTTGTGTTCCAGGGCCGCGGTCTCTTTCGAACAGTCCCGCAGCCCATCATACAAGCCTTTACATAATTTAAAAAAATCACGCTTTATAGTATAACTAATTAGCACATCTTTGTTACCTGATATCTGGCAAAGCCACCACGACCATCATCATCATTTCAGCCGAAAGACGTCCACTGTTGGACATGGGCCTCCCCCAAGTGTCGCCACCACGACCGACTTTTCGTAATGGAAAATTGTTCCTACTTAAAGTAAGGTGCTTTCACAGAAAAACTTTCAGTTTCTATAAAACGATTTAGGTCTGGCAGTCTGGCTGTCGCGGGATCTCCCTCTCTCTCAGTATCAAAATAAGTAAACTTGTGTGAAAAATAAGCATTTTCGGCAGATACATTGAGCGTGCTGTACGATTTTCACCTGTCGGCAGTAAGCCGAACGTTGCTAAATAGTTTGTCTATAAACTATACCTTATCGATGTAAGATTTAATGTGTTCATATTTTGTATTAGAAAAATTGTTAGTAAAAAACACTGAAAAATTAACGTTTAAAACTGGTTCAAGCACTAGTTTAGGTATTTTAAATTCCGTCTGTTAAGAAAAAGTATCTACACGGATCTTAAGCTGTTGATACTTTGGCGTTGTTTTTATAAAAGTTAAAAAAAAGATGTTTGTTAGTTCCAACTTTGGTCACACGCCAAAAGATCTTTGTAAGTGACAGCTTTCATAGACTATGTTTTACTTCAGCGCTTCCTGTCTATCTAAGTTTCGATGGAAAAGGCTCAATTCTCTAAATTCCACTACTGCATACGATAGGTTCGCCACGTTAGCCGCGCGATTCATTTCATTGCTGTGTCGCGCATCCGTGTGTAGCATGGCCGTGCGACGTAGTGGCCCATAAGTGGCCCGAAGCTAAGTATACGTGCATAGCTTATCCGTGGTCAGCAGAGTTGTGCCTTTAACAGAATGATATAGGCCTAATTACACAAGCTAAATTAAATGCAATAATAAAACCACAACAATTCGGTGTTCTACAGTTTCGAATCAATGGTAAATGTATCAAATAAATGTCTACACGTCCACTTGAAAATCGTATTTGTTTTATTATCCCCTCATAATTGGTGCACATAAAACCAGCATTTATAGTTCGCCTAGATTCTTTGCCACAGCTGGGACATATGCCTCCTCTCTATCAAAGGTACTTAAATGGCCTTAATACATCACGCGAGCCCAGTGTTTGACGGTACAGTTCGCGCAGTAGCCGAGCGGTTGGCTGTGGCGGGTTCAATCCCTGCCGGGAACAAATATTTGAATGGCCCACAAGTAGTTGTTCCGGGTCTCGCTGTTTGTTTGTGAGAGAGATACAGGAGAAATTCCTAGAGTGCGGCATCGTTTTCTAAAAAAACCGGCCAAGTGCGAGTTGGACTCGCGCACCGAGGGTTCCGTATAAACTTGTAGGTATTTTGTGCTTAACCTTTTTGACCGCCATAGTCACATTCATATATACGTGAAAAGCAAGCTCGTGCCCTGTACGCCACACGACACAAATATGTGACAAAATGGTAGGTGAAATTATGGCTTGGGGTGGACGGCACGCGCGTGCGTTTATGCTCTGGCGGTCAAAAGGTTAAACTACATATTTACGGTTTTCAGATTTTTTTCTTTACATGTGCTGTGAGCAATGTCGACATGAATTACCCTATAGGTTTTGATTCCCTTGTGAAATCGCAAAATATAATATGTCTCAAGTATTTTCGGCGAAGCCAAAATGAAGGGTTACCATTTTTGCAGTCTATGTCTGTATTTACGTATGTTCCTCCGTAGAACCTAAACTATTCATCCGATTTTGATGAACAAAGTGTCAATCTATTCGTTATTATGGCCCGGGTAACATAGGCTACATTTTAACCGATTTTCAATAATAAGACGCCCATTCTTCTCCATAGAGATATACGCTTTAGAATGGGCAACTACAGTACTTTCACAAGTTATTATGCCTTGTGACTGACTGTATAGCTTCGCTTTTTTTTTGTTTTTTTGACATTCAAAAATGCCTGGAATAGTTTCTAAAAGTTAAAAGAAAATCTCAAAAAGTTTCGTTATCAGCATCGGCTAAGTTTTACTTTACCAAATTCGGGGATAAGATACAGAGATGGGAGGTATCATCAAATAATAACACAAAAAAACGATCCACATTGTTTAATACAACTTATATGTTACAACACAATTATCAGTCTGCAAATGAATATATTACTGAGTAGCTTAAGCGTTGCTTACAAACTTAGGTCCTTACTTATATATAAACATAACATCACACCTGTAATCCCCGCAGGGGCCCTAGAGGGCGAGGCTATTGCCATACGGACTTAGTGACATCGTTGCACATCAAGCTACTACAATCTGTCAAATTTCTTTAATCGATGTCCAACTTTATCGCTAAAGCATTAGGGTCAAGGTTGATTGGGAAAATTTGTAATTTTCGGATAGCTTGATGTGCTGGTACATTAACAAAACCAGTATAATCTGACCTCGTACTCTATTACAACTCGGTACAACGCTGGGCCAGCTTAAGACCACTGTTAAAGACAGCGTGAATATTTTCCAAGATCTGAGAATATGAAAAAGTTACAAATTGTGGCTACTTTTAAACGTATATCGTTAAAGGTAATGCTATTGTCAGTGCACCCATTTTTAAACAAAAAAAGGAAATAAAATATTCACTGTTGCACAGTCAGAGAAATTAATTGTTTATCAAATTGACACACACCATCAATTCGTCATATTAAGGTGGTTTGCGTCAGGGTAGCCCGCGAAATTCAAATTTTCTTACGTTTTTTGCAATTTGCAGATCAGTGTTAGGTTGTATGTTGATGAAAAATGAGTCGCGCCAGTAACATGTAGTTACAGAATTAAAATCGTGAAAATCATCAATACAACTCTCTAAGTTCATGTAATCCTATTCAATGAATATTTCATGAAAAAGTCATTCGGATTAAATGGACTTTCACTTTACTTGATTATTTTCATGATTGTGATTCTGTAACTACATACGTGTTACTGGCGCGACTCATTTTTCATCAACATACAACCTGACAATGACCTGCAAATTGCAAAAAGCGTAAGAAAATTTGAATTACGCGGGCTACCCTGACGCAACCACCTTAAAGAGCTCTCATAGCTCAAACAATGACAGTTATGATTCGAATACGGACAGTTTATGTTGGTAGTCAATTTGATAGACAGTTAATATTCCTGACAAAAATAAATTTGTTTTTTTTTTATATATTTTTAACACCACACACTAAACTACACACAGACAATTACATGTACTCTATACATATACACCGTGATGTTTTAGTCGTCTGACAGGTGGTCCACTCAATGTATCCGACATAAAATACCTCTAGACGTGTTTTTTTACCATTAATTAAGATAGTTACAAAGAAAAATAAATAATACGATTAGAATTATGAAACATCCTGTTAATAATGTTTACGTATCAAACATAAAAAACATACCTAACCATCGCACGAGTCGAGTAGATAGATCTTCGCTCACAACAGAATGTTTCAACTACGTTATGCATCAAAATAATGTTTTTTTTTTTGTTTCTCTTAAATACCATTTGTGAATGTATAGTAGTCATTGGATACATGAAGTGGGCTGCCGTTGTCAGACGACTAAAAAGCCACGGTGTATAATAATATATTTTATGGGTATATATAAACTATATAATTATTGTGCTTTATATAAAACTATTGGCACTTGCATACTTGGTAAGTTTAATTAAATATCAAACATATTTGTTTATTTTATATCTCGCATTCAAAATTAGGTTTGCTGCATGAAAACCCAATTCTTAATTTAGCTCACTATTGTACATAAGCTATATTATTGCAATTTGTATGTATATTTGTCAGTAGCGAAAGGTACATTTTTGTATGAAGTAAGCCGGAGTACACATCTTTAATGTAATTATATTATTTGTGTATAGAATACTGACTGTGCCATTTTTCAAAGGGAATCCGGTAGGAATCGAATTGTATGGAACCTTCGCCACTGATATTTGTTATTTTGTGTGCAATAAAGAATGAGTGATTCATTTTCACAATATCAAGACTAAAATTGAAAGGATGTAACAGAATAAACGCAAAACTCTTAGAAGCTGGTGCTTTAGAACAAAAAACTGGATAACTTACCCCAATATTTCTTGTAACTGATAACCAAATGATATATTTATAAATCAAGTACTTTACATTTTTTATAGTAATTTGTACAAAAATAATAATATCATAGAAAAAGTCTTCCAAATAATATTTAGGAATTTATAATATCTTAATACAGGAAATATTATTTATACTAAAAATGGCCTTAATATATGTAAAATGTAACTTAAAAAGAGAAAAATAATACAAGATAAAAATTAAATTAAAAGAAAAAAGCACCTTTGAGCGTTATCAAGGAGTGAGATACAGGAATGATAAAATGTTTATCAAAATGCATGATTCTGAGAATACCTAAATTTAAGCAAACATAGTAGGGTGATTTTATGGTTTGTTTTAAGCCCCAAAAGTTATACAATGCGTCCGGTCATCGAATAGCGATATTCTAGGTACTTATATAACAATTATTATACATAAATACACTACATACTTGGGTCCAATCTACTTTCCCGCTATTTGGCAGCCATTATGTTTTTTTTTGTGACAACCTGTGTACAAAAAAAATCATATCTCTCGAATTTTTTGCCTTTCTGAGATAAAAATAAATGAAATGAGTGTGAACAATATCGTTTATCGTTAACATTACGAAATAATGGATTTAAATTTTTGTAACTTTCAGAAAAAAAGATTAGGTACGGCAATCTTTTTGTAAGCAAATAAACATTTTTTTTATTAAAAAAAAAACGAGCTGTTCATACATTTTGACCGTTAAAGTATTGTACTTTTGTAGGAAAAAGCTGTTTTTTTTTAATTACTGGAAAAAAATCCTGTGGGGGGGGGGCTCAGAATGATGTGCTGAATACGTGGTAACAGTTTTCGCGTCAGTATCCCTTCCACCCCGTATAAGTACCTAGAATATCGCTAGTCTACGACCGAACACATTTTATAATAGTACGTATTGTTCCACCACTCGAAAATATTCTTTTTTTCTTTTTGTTCCAGCGTGTTAACACATTATGTTTACATATCGATACTCATCAGTTCTAAGTCTCGCTAGCTAGTTTTACTCGACCCGGTATATAGTTTAATGATCATCACGATTCACGGTATAAAGTTGTATTTACAACATGTCTCCATACTTGCTTGATTTTAAACGCAAATGAGTGTAACATGAGTAAACAAGTTAAGAAAGATTATAAAATCAAGCACAAGACATACCTATAACATGCATTTCTAAAGATTATTGCTGTAAAGTCCCAAAAAAACAAAATATAGTGTTTTTTATTAAAAAATCCTGAGAAATCTATCGTGTATAGAAACTTAGGCATTGGGCAACAATCGCTCTTCTTCAAGTAAATGTCAACTTGTACCAAAAACTCGTAATATTGTGAACGATATTATCGCTACCCGTACTAACAGCCGCTAAACAGAAACAGAAGCAAACAGAGCTCGTGGCTGAAGAATAACAGCCGCTCGGGCTGATCTTTAGGTTAAACCGTGTTTGTCTAGGTTGGTCCGTGGATGGGTGCACCCCTACATACCGAGTTTCCTCCGTGCCTCGGAAAGCACGTTAAGCCGTTGGTTCCGGCTGTCATTTATAGATCTTTGACAGTCGTTACAGGTAGTCAGTGGCCCAAAAAGTCTGACAACCAGACTTACCAAGGGGTATCATATTACCCAGTACTAACTGGGTTGTGGAGGTCAGATAGGCAGTCGCTCCATGTAAAATACTGGTATTCAGCTGCATCCGGTTAGATCGGAAGCCGACCTAAACATAGTTAGGAAAAGGCTAGGCAGATGATGATGACTAACAGTCGCTAAATATCACATCCTACGCTTATACCTAGGGCCTGTGTTCATCGACTATTTACAGGGAAGTACAGTACAACAATACTTCGGCATTTATTTTTAAGTTTCACGTAATAAAGGGCGAGCCAATAGCCATCAACCGGGCTCAAATCCAGGCAGTGGGCTGCTATTTAGAAATTCCTAAACGCTGGTTGAAACTCTTTTGCTTATTTTTCTGATGTCTATAAAAAATTAAGTCGATATGAAATTGTAACGGTGCCATAATATTTAGGTGCCCAATAATTTTGGTGAAATAAGACATTAATGTTTGTAAAAATTACCCTAGTTTATTTAAAAGAGATCTCAACTGAAGCGCCATACATAAAAAGCGATCATTTTATTATGACTAAAAACTATCAAGAGTGATTTTCAAAAAATATCAATTTCAGTTAGGTACCTCGAAGTGGCGGGTATTACAAAAATAAATTTTAGGATTCAATTCTTCAGAATCTAAAGTTTAGATGAAGTCAAAATATTTTTGTTTTCTTATTCTTTTTACTTTTAAAAGACGGGTTATAATTAATTCTGAACGTGTTGTCCAAAACGGGGGTCCTTAATGACCCCCAGATAAACTTAAAAAGCTGTATTTTTTAAATAAATTGAATATTAAAAAAAGGATTGAAACACTAAATATTGGCCGCGAAGTAATCTTATTTGTCCCAACAGTTAAAAGATAAATAACCTAATCAATTCCAAATAAACAATTTCTAAGTTACTACGTACTTTAGACGAATACAAATATTTTTGTTTTGTGCTTTTTCTTAATTTAATTTAAATTTAACACACAGGTACACAACTATACTATGTAAAGCTATTCACGAGATTTTTTATACACACATACATACATTCTCTTAACTTACCTTAGTTTAATAGTGGAAAAGCATATACTTATAATATAACACCACGCCTGTAACACCCGAAGGATTAGGCAGAGATATAGAGTACACCCACATTTCGCCGGTTATATTTAATTCCACTTAATAGGGGGCGAGCCTATTGTAGCTTATACTTATAAATTGTTTATTTATGAAAATAAAGCTAAATACTGGCATTTTTGAGCTATATGACCCCCCAATCGTTAAGACCCCCAAATGGTCAATAGGTCCAGTGGACACCAACATTTTTGTTATAGGTTTTAGGGGGTTCTTTGCGACCCCTTTCTGAACTGTAGGGGTCAATTAAAACCCCAAATATAAATTCTACTGTGACGTCGTGGCTTCATGAAAACACACATGACGCCTATTAAAGCCGAAAGGTTAGGCAGTACATACAATACACCCACATTTTGCCAGTTATGTTTAAGTCCTATGTAATAGGGGGCGAGCCTAATGAGTATCTTATTACCGATACAGGGATAATATAGCTCTGAATATATAAAAAGATTTCACTAACAACATTCTTGGGTTGGGAAGCGACATCGACGTCAAAACAAGTACAGTACAAAGAAATTTTTCATCGGTAATTTAAAGAAAAATCTGCTGTTCCATACATTTTGACCGTGTAGGTATTGCCATTTTGTAGGAGACAGCTGGTTTTTCTCGCTGGTTCAGAACGATGTACTGAATACATGGTGTCTGTTTGTGCATCGGTATCCCTTCTACCCCGTACAAAATTATTATTAAATATCTATGATTGGCCTGTTGGTCTAGTGGTTAGTGACCCTGACTGCTAGGACGGAGGTCGTGGGTTCGATTCCCACACAGGACAAATCTTTGTGCGATGAGTACGATTATTTGTTCTGTATCTGGGTGTTTAATTTATCTATAATATGTATGTATTTAGAAATATGTATTTATAAGTATGTTTATCAGTTGTCTGGTTGCCATAGTACAGGTTCTGCCTAGTTTGGGATCAGATGGCGGTGTGTTGGTTGTCCCAAGATATTATTATTATTATCTATCTTATTCTTCGAGATCAAACACCAAACCATCAATGAGATTTTTAATGCATTGTAACACATCACATTAGTATTTACTGGAGGTATATATAGGTAGCACGGGACCGGTCAATGTGGTGACACTTGGGGGAGGCCTAAGTCCAGCAGTGGACGACTTTCGGCTGAAATGATGATGATAGGCAGAGATCAAGAATAATCCAGATTTTAACAGATGTAGGGCGACCCTATTGCCATCAACTGAGCACAAATGGGATTAAGAACATCCAGATTTCAGCAGACGTAGGGAGAGCCTATTGCCGTCAACTGGGCACTTGACAAATGTGATTGAAATCACCCATATTTCAGCAGACGTAGGGCGAGCCTATTGCCATCAACTGGGCGCAAATGGGATTAAGAACACCCAGATTTCAGCAGACGCAGGGCGAGCCTATTGCCATCAACTGAGCACAGATCTAGACTCCCAGCCGCTACTCATTAATTGAAAAACCCAGTAATCATTTCTACATTAGAATCGTTCTCTATGGCAGTGTCTTGGCACGTTTTAAAATCCATGTGAGATTCTTTACACAAAGAATATTATTAGTGAAAACTTAACTTAAATATACAAGGTGTAAACTAACTCTTCACGAAGCCGTCATCCAAGCGTTCTTTTTTTTTGGGTGAAAGATCACGTTTTGCGGAAGGACTCAATGTAACGTACTCAAAACATTATGCTGATGTATGCAATGAATAGTACGGGGATCGTGGAGGTATTAAAGTAAAAAAACTGAGAAAAAATTGGAACTTTGACCCCCAATATGTCCGTAACTACAAGATCCCTGGGATCTTCTAGTTACGGACATATTGGGGGTCTAGAGCAAAAAAATGATCGCAATTTCGGTTTCGTTAAGGGTACTATTTAACACCCATTTGGAATTTAAATTATAATGGCTTAAAAAAAACTCAACTATTACAAGATTGCGCAAATTATAATCATAGTTAAATGTTATTCCCAGTTTCAAAAATCCTTTACAATTTAAGAAACTGGCAATACTGACAGACTTAAAACTTGTTTAGATACTATAATGGTACTTCAAAAATTTGTGCTATAAACTTCGTTGTAATTCCGCTTAAAACTAAGTATTTATTTATATTATAATATAACTTTTAACCTACAATAATTATGTACATGAACATGGCAAATTTCCGACGATAAGAATATAAAATGTCGTAAAAAAATTTAGCGTACTGTTGTATTATAAACCTTAAGACCCTGAGCCGAAGGGTGCATATTACAACAGCGAGCTCAATGTCCCTTATGACATTTTCCACCGTCGTTGTAAAATAGCTAAGCAATTGTTGACAGTGCTTGGCTTATGTTGGCGACGAGATTTTGAAAATAATTAATTTATAAGTAGCAAATTAAATTAAAATTCAGTGCAATTTGCCGATTTATTATATATTTATTAGTAAATGTATTAATATATCGATGTTTTGTGGAGCCCGTGGTTAAATAATAACAGACGCTCGGATCAATCTTCAGGACAAGCCGCGCTTGCCTAGGTTGGTCTGTGGATGGGTGACTACCCATTACATACCGAGTTTCCCCCGTGTCTCGGAAAACACGTTAAGTCGTTGGTCCCGGCTGTCATTTGTAGATCTTTGACAGTCGTTTTAGTTAGATAAAAGTCTGAAGGTTTTACAACCAGTCTTACCAAGGGGTATTGAATTGACCAGTAAATGTGAATCGATATATTAAAATATTTACGAATAAATTAATAAAGTATTTAATACAAAAACTATTTTGACAAAACATCAAAAGTGTTATATTTATATAATTATCTTAAATTATTGAACATCTGCTTACAAAGCTATGGCATAGAAATTCAATTTATTTATTCTTGATTACAAATAATTTTAAGGGAGCGGCCGAACTCATCAATCAGAAAGAGGTTTATAGCATCACGCTTGTAATCCCCGAAGGGTTAGGCAGAGGTGTACCTAATAGTAAATGTAATAGGGGCGAGCCCATTGCTATCAACCGGGCACAAAACCAGACGCCGTGGCTGCTACTCACAAGAAAACGGGTTATATTCATGGAAAAAACGCGAAAGGAGTGTCATTCGCGCATTGTTTCTATTAAGAAGACGCGACTAGACAACACGGACTATTCGCCTTTATTGCTGACATTTAAAGCGCTTTCTAATCGGATGTAGCCGATTCCGCGTCGAGCAATTCGGTCGCTTTCTAATACGACTTTGCCTTCGTGCCGGTTTCAAGTCCCATATAAAAGGGAGCGATCCTATTACCATCTATAAAACGAAAATCAAAATTATCCGTAATCAAGTTTAAAAAAACAGAATTATTAATATTAAAGCAATAATCATTAATTATTATTTTTCGCCCAAAATATAATTATAATAGGCTTGCCGATTATTATAATATACACTTATAATATAGTTATAATTATTTATAGTTTCTGCAAGTATTGCTATGTTGTTTTTATCACAGTGTCGTGAATGATATAAAGTTGTGTTCAAACCTGCGACTAATACCTGCGATTAATCGCAAAATCGAGGAAAAAAATCGAACTGTCTAGTGGCACAAGGTGCAGCTAAGTTAACTAACCGTTTGACTGACAAATAATGAAATCTAAATCAAAACACAAATAAGAAAGCTCTTTTGATTTTTTTACGGCTTCGAGTCGTCAGATATTAAAATATGTCAAGATTTTTTTTTAATAAGCTAAAGACCTTAAAAATTTAAAACATAATTGTAGACAACTTTTTCGAAGCCTGATGGACTCTTTGAGAGAAATTTGCATTGCAAACAAGGTTGCAATATTGAAAAGAGCTTTTCCTTATAAATATGTTAGCTTAGCCGATTATTGTCAATTCTTAATGGAAGACTAAGATTTATTGCAGAAGAGGGCAATCCACATTCAAGGGTACTCGAAGTTGTACAGGACTATGGCTGTACGAACGCACGATTTACAATATCGTCGTCGAAAGAAACATTTGGACGAGGGTTGCGTAGAATCGAGGAGTATGGGAGAGGAACGGGGGCCTATACCCAGCAGTGGGTGATTCCTGAAATGATGGTGATATTTATTTGAGGCAAGACATCCAGGGCTGCGGGACTGTTTGGCTGCGTGACTGTCGGGCTGCGGGACTGTTCGAAAGAGATACCGCGGCCCTGGAACACAAAGGGCAAGGAAGGAACATGGATGGGTTTTAGTCAGTACAAGTCTGACTCTCCCTTCCGCTCTGCCCAGAGTAGGAGTCATTTGAAGATTTCCCACCCGAAAAAAAAAAGGTATGCGCAGAGTCGAGGAGTATGGGAGAAGAAAGGGGGGGGGGGGGGCTTATACTCAACAGTAGGCGATTCCTGAAATTATGATGATATTGATTGATTTGAGGCAAGACATCCAGCTCGGTGGATGGGATAAAACCTCGAGAAAGAAGCCGAAATAAAGATATAGTTATGAGGGTGGATTTTGAAAGTTGACAACCACGCAAAAAGCTGTCAAAGATTTCGCTGTTTCGTTTGATTTTTTAATCAATATTACTGAATTAAATTATGAATAATTATTATTCTGAAGAGCTCATGCAGCTGCTCGGGTCGATCTTAAAAGCCGCGCTTCACAAGGTTAGGCCGTGGATGGGTGACCACTGTGGCGAGTTTCCTCCGTGTCTCAGAAAGCACGTTAAGCCGTTGGTCCCGGCTGTCATTTGTAGATCTTTGACAGTCGTTACAGTTAGTCAGTGGCTCGAAAGTCTGACAACCAGTCTTACCAAGGGGTATCGTATAACCCAGTACTAACTGGGTTGTGGAGGTCAAATAGGCAGTCGCTCCATGTAAAATTCTGGTATTCAGCTGCATCCGGTTAGACTGGATGCCGACCCCAACATAGATGGGAAAAGGCAAGATAAAGCAAGGCAAGACAGATAATGATATTCAAATTGTTTTTTTTTTTTGTATATAAGTCGTCAGGCTGACCACAACTTTATGTCAAAAAATAATAATTTTCTTTTGCAATGTTTGAATAATGTGAAAAATTATTATAATCTGTGCATTTTGGAATGGTATATTTTTATTTATTCTTTAAGTGATATGGAATGTCCTAAAATTTCTCTAATAAATATATTTTTTTTATCTCAATCGAATTATATTTCACAAAAATATATGAACTGGGTTTATTACTGTTATAGTTATTTATATTATTGTAGTTTTGTACAATCAGTAGTTGATCTGTCAATACCAAAATATTTGATGAAGTACGTAGAAAAAAATATATATAGGGTAGTTCGTAAAATATTTGCAAACTCTTACTTTTGTGTGTTTTTTTATAACTAGCTTCGTTCGCATGGAAATTTTTAGGTGTAGGGCTGTAGATGTTAGAAAAACTAGCCTATGTGCTATTCCAGACTGTAATGTATCCATGGGCCAAATTTCATCCAGATCAGTTCCGCCGTTCTGGCGTGATGGAAGAATAAACATCCTTCCATCCAAACTTTCGCATTTATTATAGCAGTAACAATTGAACTAACAATAACAGGATAGCATGACCATCGGTAATCCCCGAAGGGTTAGGCAGAGGTGAACCCATTTGTACAGTTACGTTTAAGCCCCATGTAATAGGGGGCGAGCCTATTACCATCATCCGGGCACAAATCCAGATTCTGTGGCTGCTACTGAGGAATTCCTGATATAAAAACCGTATAACACTTTGCCCAACCTGGGAATCAAACCAAGGACCTCATGCTCAGCAGTCGCGCTAGCGTACCACTAGACCAACGCGGCAGTCCACCATGATGAAACCTGATAGAGATCCTATTGAACACCTTTTCCGACTACTAGAGCAACGAATAGTTTGCAAAAATTTTTCAAACTTCCCTTTATAAACATTTTTAAGAATAATTTAGTGTAGAAATTCTATGGTGCATTTATAGGCAAAAAAAAACAATATTTTTGGTATAAAAAGACCAACCACCGATAAAATTGTATTAATTAAATTTTCATAATTAAAAATATAGTGATTCGCCTTGATTATCCAAGTTTAGGAATCACTAAAATTTTTACTAATCTTTTACCGTGCTTTGATTCCGTTTACATTAGACCAGTCTTTAGTAGCAAGTAGGTGATGTTTTTAGTTACAGGGGAAACGCCAGGGTAACCTTCTAGTTTAAATTAACTTAGTACAATTACTTGCCATGAAAATTGTCCTCACTAAACACAAAACTTCGACGGACTACCGAGTGCGCCGAGTCCACAAACTGATGGGATGAATCCAGTATATCATACTAAGATGACTGGTACAACTAATTATTTCAGAAACGTTATGGGAAACCAATAATTTGTTTTATTTCCTTATACGCAATGTATCGTGGCAAAGCGAACGGCAAGCGCGACGACGAGGTCGATGAACTTTGTAACTAGGCAGGAAGTGAACAGCTGATTTCACGCGTTGTTCGTTAGAGTTTTGCAATATCCATTGTTGGATTTTTGATTTTAGCCGTATTATTTACAAAATAGAGTTCTGCGTGCAGGGAATGTAATTTTACATTGAAATAAACGAATAGCAACAGATTTTTTTTTAGATCCGGAGAAGAATTCCAGTGGATTTTGATTCAAAATAAGGAGCTAAATGCACCCTGTCAGTTTGTGGAGGGGTGTCCAAACTACCCCCAACTTACTTGTACTCTACTAAAGACTTTACCCATGTGAACACGTTACATCTTCTATTGTCGAGTAGCGTCGAACTGCTTCACTAGTTCAGGTATGGCATTAGGTTCGACTGGCACTTTCTGCATCAGCTCCGACAGGCTCCGGACGTAGGATAGTTTGCGGAAGAATTTTGAACTGTGGAGAGAAAATGCATCGTTCATATCAAGCCAGAATTCTTTAAGTTTCTTCAATTTGCACTAGTTAATCATGAAAAAAAAATGTTCATATAAAATGAAAAAAAAAAATATATACCCTGGATAGAATAAATAATTCTGAATTAATTTATGTTAAGATGTGAATTTTGCAAAAAATGCAGTTGTCTTTTTGTTCTTTGCTGTCGTCGAGGGGTGAATTTATCCATAGAAAACTCGCTAGTAGCCCTGTTGCGTAATACAATCACATTCCTTTTCATATTAACATAACATAACATCACGCTTGTAACCCACGAAGCATTAGACAAAGGTGTACCTAATAGTACACCCACATTTCGCCATTTACGTTCAAGTCTCATGTAATAGGGGGCGAGCCTATTGCCAACAACCGAGCACAAATTCAAACTCCGTGGCGAGAAATTCCTGATGAAAAAAAGTAATAAAACTTTGCCCGACCCAGGAATCGAGCCCAGGACCTCATGCTCAGCAGTCGCGCATGCGACCACTAGACCACCGACGTAGTCAGTCAGTAACGTTTTAAATAAAGGAATTATTTACCTTACAAAAGGTTTGGTCAATATAACGAAGGATTTCAGCCAAAACGTTGGATGTACCAGGTACAAATGTTTTAAACTTTTACGCAATCTGTAACAGAAAAAAGATTGTTGAAAAAACACAAAAACTTTTATTTCAAATAGACCCGTGTAGGTCAACCAGTCACCAAGGGGTATCGTATTTCCCAGTACTAACTGGGTTGTGGAGGTCAGATAGGCAGGCGCTCCATGTAAAATACTGGTATTCAGCTGCATCCGGTTAAACTGGAAGCCGACCCCAACATAGTTGGGAAAAGGCTAGGCAGATGATGATGAGACCCGTCTAGGTGTCTGATGAGATGACGAGTAATAGAGAAGTATGGAAGAAGAAGACATGCTGCACCGACCACAAATAAATTGGGATATGGGGGACGAGAATGAAGGCACACAACTGCGTTTTTATCATCTGATTTTCTATTACGTATTCGTGTTTTTGGCAGATTTTCCCTAATCTCGGGCAGAATTGCCATTTTTGTGATGAGCACACTGTACAGTAGGGGTCACCAAATGGCGGACCGCCGACCTATCAGTATGCACGGCGATTAATCAAGCTATACAATACCAGTTTATGTGGATATCTCAAAGTACGGGTAATCTATACAATGTGAGGCCATGTCATACTGGAAATGTATAGCTTGATGTGTCGCCGTGTGTGCAATATAATGTACGTAAATTTTAACAAACTATGACTAATTTCAACAAAGTCAACTGTTAGTTAAACCAAATGTTGTCCTTGACGTGATACGTGGTGTGTGGGATCACATGCATCCCCTCCCAATACAAATGTTCTAAAAACTCATATCAGAATATCGCAGGACGCAGGAACGCAGCGTTTTACATCTATTGCGGCATTATTATCGCAGCAGTGTGTAAGTTAGTAGCCGTCCTTCTTAATGTACTAAAAACAGATATCGCAACAACGCATGCGGTTATATCGGCCGATAAAAACGCACCTGTGTGGTAGCCTTGATGATAATCTTATATATAAAATTCTCGTGTCACAATGTTTGTTCCCATACTCCTCCGAAACGGCTTGACCGATTCTCATGAAATTTTGTGAGCATATTGAGTAGGTCTGAGAATCGGCCAACATCTATGTTTCATAATAAAAAAAAAAAATTAGGCGGTACGAAGTTCGCGGGCACAGCTAGTAATAATATAATATAGTCTTTAACACATAACATAACATTACATCACTGCGGTAATCCCCGTAGGGTTAGGCAGAGGTGTACCTAATAGTACACCCACATTTCGCCAGTTATGTTTAAGTCCCATGTAATAGGGGGCGAGCCTATTGCCATCAACCGGGCACAAATCCAGACTCCGTGGCTGCTAGTGAGAATTCTTTTATTATAGTCTTTATTAAAAAATACAAGTCTGACATATATCAAAGTACACATAGTAGTCAATAGTTACTTCTTCCTTAAATAACGGTTATCCGGTCCTATTTACGTATTTTTTTTTCAAAATCTAGATTATGTGCAACTATGTTGGGATGGCTTCATACCCGATGCAGCTGAATACCAGTATTTGACATGGAGCGATGGTATTCCACACCTACCTTCTATCAATAAGCTTGTAACACTCATGCAGCCAGTGGAAGGTGGGCAGGCGCCTCCTGCCCGCGCTGCCGTGCAGGTACACTAGCACATAGTCGTCGGTTACTAGGCGCTCTAGCGTCCAGATCACGTATCTGTGGGGAGATTTCAGTATTTGTTATAAGAATAAGATTTTTTTTTGACGAGGCAAAAGGAGTATGTAAGGATCGTAGCAGGTGGCGTTCTGTAGTTTCTGCCTACCCCCACGGGAAAAGGGCGTGAGTTTATGTATGTATGTAATAAGAAATTTTATATGCTCAAACATGTGTATACATACATAATTAAATAATACATGCATGCAAGGTCTTAAATAAGCGTGGCTCACGATATGTTTGCCATTTTTCATGACGGGCTAATATTTTAGGTACAGTTAACAAAACAGAAAGGTATGCAGTGTCGAAAGATAGTTTTAGTTTTTTTAGAAACTGTTGCACATCTTCAAATGAAATTTGAATTAATTTAACCAATTAATTATTTTTCTTCATTTAATTTTAATTTCATTCGAAAACATCGATCGGTTTTTAAGAAAAAAACAATTATATCTTTCGACCCTGCATACCTATCTGTTTTGTTGACTGTACAAACATTTTTATTAATGACATAACAATATATTTTTTTGAGCAGCGGTGGCCCAGTGGTAGCGACCCCGACTTACGAACAGTAAGTCGTGGGTTCGAACCCAGGCAGGCGCATTACTTTGTGTAATTTATTTCATCACCACTGCTCTCAAAAACGGTGAAGGAAAACATCGTGAGGAAACTGGCATGTCCTTGAACCAAAAATTCGAAGACATGTGGCATCTACCAACCCGCACTGGGCCCGCGTGTTAGATTATAGCCCATTCCCTCTCATAGAGAGGAGGCCTGTGTCCCAACAGTGGGAACATTAAAAAGGCTGATGATGATGAATATATTTTTTTAAATTTACACCTTAACATTAAATATCAGTTACATTTAAACCTTATATTCAAACATTTACATTATCATTATAATTTATTTTCTTTGTCCATTTTTTACTGAGGTTTTTAACTCTAAAGCCTTTACAACTGACAATGGTGTCGATTCCCTTGTTCACAAACCAAACTAAATTTAAGTTGAGTGCATCTTTTTCTTTCTATTTCATTATGAAAAGGACAGATAAATATTAGTTTAGTTCTATCAAATTAGTCAGCACCTGACGTAATTTTATGGTAATTTTAGTAGTCAACTTTTTAATCACGTCTAAACTTGTGTCAGACACTGGTTAATTTGACAGGACTGAACTAAAATTTATTTTCTGTTTTTTCTTAAGAAAGAAAAAGATGCACTGAATTTAAATTTAGTTTAGTTTGTAAACAAGGGAATCGGCACCACTGTTTTAAACTTTCACGGTTTAAATATAAACTTATACCGTCACTTATCTTGAACATCATAAAAACACAAAAATTTCAATCGAGAGCAGGGTTTCAAATTGTCAAGTACGTGGAAATCCAGTTTTAAGTATACATAAAAAATAAAAACATGTGTGCAATTTACACGTGGTAGAAATGAAACCTTCAAAAATGTTGGATTCAAGATAAACACTGTATAATGCTTCCTATCTCATTTTCTCCCACGTTAAATCTTATGAATTTATGTGTCTGTCTCTTTTTCGTTTCATCAACTTTCAAATCACAACGATGCTAAAGAAGTTATCACTTCAAAATTTAATTCTCACCAACAAATAGTGCGTGGAGTCCCTCCGCGTGGAAGAAGTGAAACTTCGTAATGTGGCGCATTCACTCTCACTCTGTCTCTTTCTATTCCCCCTCCCCAGGAGCGTTGAACGTTTAACGCAACAGTGCTTTCATATCCCCTCTATGGTAGCGTTAAATGTTTAACGCTACCTTGTTGGAAGTCACAATAGAAGTTTCATTAAAAAAAACTTATTACAAATTGTTGTCCGCTAACCCAATAACACCGGAATGGTCGCATACTCACAGGAATAGGTTATCCATGCAGTAGGTGTAGTCCGGGCGCGCGTTGTCCGGCAGGTGGCAGGCGCTGAACACGATGAGAGCTGCGCCGGCGCCGTCGTACCCGCCGTGCGATATCACGCGCTTGTACGGCTCGATCACCTACGGGACAGTAACATGACATCACGCGAGGGTTACGCAGAGGTACCGTGTCACGCGCGGGCTGATGCCTGCCAGGGCTGCGGGACTGTTCGAAAGAGATACCGCGGCCCTGGAACACAAAGGGCAAGGAAGGGACCTGGATGGGTTTTAGTCAGTACAAGTCTGACACTCCCTTCCGCTATGCCCGGAGCGGGAGGAGTCATTTGATGATTTCCCATCCGGAAAAAAAGGGGTAGGAATAGGACACCCACATTTCGCCACTAACATTTAAGTCCCGTGTAATAGGGAGTGAACCTATTGCCATCAACCGGGCACTAATCTTGACGCCGCGGCTGCTACTGTGAGAAAAACTCAATAACACTTAGCCCGACTTGGGAAGCTAACCCAGGACGTTATGCTCAAGCAGTGGCGCTTGCAAACACTAAATACCCATTTAATAAAAATTACACATTTCTATTGTTATTACTTTACTTTTAATACTTATATGGCCCCTGTACAGTCAGCGTCAGAGAAAAGGAACCCCTCAAGTCTTTAAAGAATATCGCCCTCACGACGGCAGGCGCGTCACGTGACTGGCCCCGAGCAGCTCCCTCCCCCGCCGCCGCACCCATCTCCGCCCGAACATCCGCGTCGATTCGAATATTATTTCCATGTTTTTAATAATTATATGGTATTTTCGGATTCTGGCCGAACCAAGATAACTTAGAAAAAGACACTATACGTGGGGTTAAGGATACGAACCCGCATCACTATGCGCCAGTGGATTATTTAGACCGTGCCTTATACCACTAGGCTATTGGCTCAATTAGCAATCATAACAAAAAATCGAATAGCATTACTCCTTTTATCGAACAAGATTGTATCGGTCTAATCTCCTAGATATTAAGGTTTAAATTTCAACTTCCACCACTTGTGATAATATTAACACCTTACCGTCTTGTTTTACAAAATGCAATACGTAACTCCTCAGTTACAGCTTGGCAAAAAAGAGATTGCAGCGGTGACAGGTGGTACTAAAATACTTTCTCGAGGCGAATAATGTCTCGAGTAATATTTTTTCGAGTCGGGTTGATATAAATAAAACAATGACAATAAACTATATTTTTCAAGTCAAAAGTATCAAGACCAGCCGAGTCATAGTATATGGGGTGGCTATATGACAAGTAGTGGCGCCATTATTTATTCCACACTCTTTTTTACCAAGCTGTAACTAAAAGATAAGGTTGAAATTAGCATAGGTTTCTAGCCACCAAAGTTGAATAGAATGTGCTCGATTCCGATTTTGCACTACCGTAATTTTACTTCAGAAACTTAACTGCTTTATGATCTGCAAGTTAAGGTTGAATTTAGAATACTTCTTTGCCTTATTTACTAAACTGTGATTGAGCGTATTAATAATACATCAAATCGTTTCCTTTTGCGTGCCGATCCGCTTGTGTAATATCTCCGTCGTAACATTATTTAATTTATTAAGTTTTTGAATTTGATTTCTTAAATAATTATTAACGAAAATTACCTAATCATCTATTAAAGAAACTAAAAAACAAAAAAAAAAAACATCCTCGAATTTGAACTCGTGAGCAATGGTCACGAGTTGCTGAGCAGTAGTCTTAACCACTAAACCGACACGCCATTTACGTGTTACTACCAAAACTTAAAATGGTTTGATGTCATTACCAAAGGGGGTTCCTTATCTCTGAAGCTGACTGTACTATTCAATCCATCCATCAGCACAATGATTTGAATGTGCGTTACATTGATTCCTACCGTACAACGTGATTCTTTACCAAAAAAAAAGTCGTTTCCCAGCAATAATTTTTGCGTAAAACTACTTAGTTTGAGCACAGAATGCTTGGTTGTTGACGTCGTGGGTCAGTTTACACCCTTATATTACCTTCATATCACAGGTTGCATGTCCCCCCGCTCTGGGCACACTGATCCAACCTCGTTCGTTGCTTAACTCTTCAGCCGCGGAATATTCCGGGATGGGGTCACTGCCTTCTGATAGTGTGTTCGTTGATTTCGACCTGCAATGAGAGATTCAGAGCTTAACTTTCATTTTATAATTTATAATTGTATTTATTTAAGTAAATAACAATGTTAACATAAAATTATATGAGGAGCTCGTGGCAAAATAATAACAGCCGCTCGGGTCGATCTTTAAGTTAAGCTATGCTTGCCTAGGTTGGTCTGTGGATGGTGACCACCCATTACATACCGAGTTTCCTCCGTGCCTCGGAAAGCACGTTAAGCCGTTGGTCCCGGCTGTCATTTGCACATCTTTGACAGTCGTTACAGGTAGTCAGTGGCCCAAAAAGTCTGACAACCAGTCTTACCAAGAGGTATCGTATTACCCAGTATTAACTGCTAGTCGCTCCATGTAAAATACTGGTATTCAGCTGCATCCGGTTAGACTGCCTAGCCTTTTCCCAACATAGTTGGGAAAAGGCTAGGCAGATGATGTTAACATTAAATAGAATATCTATAATATATTTTGGACAGTCAGAAATCATGTTTCCACCCGTTTTAGATGTTAGAGGGCAAACCCTTTGACATAAGGCACAACTCTAGACTACTAGATGAACAAGTTTATTTTAAAAAAAAACAAGCTTTTAAATATAGGTGTGACGTCATTTTTTTTTCGTACTCTTCTGAGCAAACTCTTTTAATAAATACCCATGTAATGGGGGTGCATAAACTAGTCCGCAATATTCGATTTATAATGACGTCACTTAGCTAACCATGCATTGTTATCCTAACTAAACGTGTATGCAAAATCGGTCTTTAAAAATTCAGTTGTAAGATTTGACCTAAGCAAACATACATACATACTCGTACAAACATGGTAAGTTTAAAAAAATAAAAAAATATTTTTTACATAAATGCGACTCATCAATTGTGACTCATCAATTGTTACGAATTACCGCCCTTTCGGACTAGGTACATCTAAATGAAGTAGACATAAAGTAAGTAGACAGTAGCTAGTCAACAGTTACTGTCTCGGTTTACGCTACTAGCCACTTTACTTGACGTACAGCTTTTATGCATGGCCGTTATTTTAAAAATAAAATAAAATGGCGGATTCGGATCTACGCTTCATACAAAAATCTCCCGTCCCCTTTATAATACAAATAACTGCGAAACTTGAGGTCAAGAGCAAGCCCATATTGTAATAAAAAAAAAACAACACTAAAAAATTAAAAAACTGAAGAAGAGAAATGCTAAGCCACCAAAGTTAAGAGCGTTTACGACTTACGCATTTCATACAAACTTTTAAGTACTTATTTTTCGAAATGTTTATTTTCATTGGTGAGGTTCTTCAGAAAGGTCAGGTGCGTAGTACTCGCAACCGGCGTGCGTGTATGACCAGATGTATGAACGTGGACGAGGCAAAAGGAGTATGTAAGGATTTTAGCAGGTGGCGTTCTGTGGTTTCTGCCTACCCCCATGGGAAAAGGGCGTGAGTTTATGCATGTATGGATTTCCTTCAAAAACATGGTTACTTACATTTTGCTCCCCTCATCATCACTCAACACCAGATGCTGATTGACAGGCTCCGTCTCCAACTCCTGAGGCTCAGGGGGCTCGTCTTCCGACTCCATAGAACAGACGCTGACGCTGTCCAGACTACATCTGTCTTCTTCTGGAGGCTAGAAAGCAATAATATCCATATTCAATGAAACTTCAATATTTTCAAACCATTTATGTCACTTATCCCATGAAATGGCAGAGGAGCTCGTGGCTAAATAATAACAGCCGCTCGGGGTTGATCTTCAGGTTAAGCCGCGCTTGCCAAGATTGGTCCGTGGATGGGTGACCACCCATTACATACCGAGTTTCCTCCGTGCTTCGAAAAGCACGTTAAGACGTTGGTCCCGGCTGTCATTTATAGATCTTTGACAGTTGTTACAGGTAGTCAGCAGCCCGAAAGTTCGATAACCACTCTTACCAAGGGGTATCGTATTACCCAGTACTAACTGGGTTGTGGGGGTCAGATAGGCAGTCGCTCCTTGTAAAATACTAAGCAGTCCCTAACGTAGATGGGAAAAGGCTAGGCACACGATGAGGCCATGAAAAGGGACTTTTGAACGTCAAACAGGATAATTAAATTAAATGTATTACCTGTTAATATCTACTCAATAAAAATCTGAAATTCATTGCCAGACAACATACAGTAAACCTGGATCTAAAAGCGTATACATTTTTCCAAGACGATTCAGAACGAACGATTTCAGAAGCCTAAAATTCAAATAAATATGATACCCCTTAGTAAAACTGGTTGTCAGACTTTCGGGCCACTGACTACCTGTAACGACTGACAAAGATCTACAAATGACAGCCGGCAGCAACGGCTTAGCGTGCTTTCCGAGGCACGGAAAAAACTAGGTATATAATGGGTGGTCACCCATCCACGGACCAACCTAGGCAAGCGCGGCTTAGCCTGAAGCTCGAACCGGGCGGCTGGTATTATTTAGCCATGAGAATTCATATATGCCGACGACATACATACAAAACTAGCGGGCTCTTTAACGAAAAAAACCGTGTGATTGTATAGTACCGTATTGTTGCAACGATTGTTCGCAGTTCACACGATATAAGTTTACTAACAATATTGTGTGTCGCAGAAACTGTGTTTTTGAGCCTCGGTAATATACGCATTATACAACGTGTAACGTTAAATACGCAAAACCTGAACATAGTTAGATCAGAATAACGAGCAGAATCAATTGAACCACTTTTTAATATAGGTCACATTTTTCAAACAATCTTCATTAAAAATATTGCCCTGTCTATTTATTAATAGGGCGCAGCGGCTCAGTGATAAACCTACCTACCGAGTGTTCCCTCGACAGAGCGTCGTCGCAGACGCAAGAAACTATCAGAATTGCCAGTAAAACTAAAACAACACATAAAACATTTAATTTTTTTTTCTCTCAGAATTAGGTCAATTGAATTAAAAATCATTTGGGGTGTCTGAGGTTTTGCGCATTTAACGTGACACGTTGTATTTAAATATAAATCCATGTTAGTTATAGCTCCATTACACGCTCCATACTACTGGTAGTCCTGGCATCTTTTACAGCCGATAAGTACGGTTTTCCGTGAAAGAGTAATGAGCCAGAAATAAGAGCCGGCTAAGCGAAGCGAAGAATTGCCAAACTTAAGTGGCAGTGGGCAGGGCACATTGCTCGCAGGACGGATGGCCGATGGGGCCGTAAAGTTCTGGAGTGGCGACCGCGAACCGGAAGACGTTGCGTTGGAAGGCCTCCCACTAGGTGGACCGATGACCTGGTGAAGGTTTCGGGGATCCGCTGGATGCGAGTCGCACGGGACCGGTCAATGTGGCGACACTTGGGGGAGGTCTATGTTCAGCAGTGGACGTCTTTCGGCTGAGATGATGATGATGGCGCGAAGCGAACTTCGTTTTCTTGAAATAGGTTTGCGTTTCCGCTAAGAAAGAGTTCAACCGTCTGATTCCCATCGCAAAAGAGAAAAGAAACACGAATGAGCAGAGCGAGCTTATTTCAGTAAGTCGTGGATTCGAGCCCGGGCAGGCGCTTTACTTTGTGTAATTTATTTCATCACCACTGCTCTTAAAAACGGGAAGGAAAACATCGTAAGGAAACAGGCATGTCTTAGAACCAAAAATTCTAAGACATGTGACATCTACCAATCCGCACTGGGCCCGCGAGGTGGATTATAGCCCAATTCCTCTCATAGAGAGGAGGCCTGTGTCCCAGCAGTGGGAACATTATAGGCTGATGATGATGAGCTCATTTTACTCTGTTTCCCCCTTGAGTCATTTCCGCTCGACTCTTTGTTGGTTGAAACACATGTAAGCAGTTTTAAGAAGTCATTAATGGGTCGGCTCCGTTTGCGGGGCTTTACCGTTTGATCAGGTGCGAAGTACTCGCAAATACTGACTACCTGTAACGACTGCCAAAGATCTAGAAATGACAGCCGAGACCAACAGCTCAATGTGCTTTCCGGCACGAAGGAAACTCGGTATGTAATAGTGGTCACCTATCCACGGACCGAGCTAGGCTACCGCAGTTGAACCTGAATATAGACCCGAGCTGCTCAGATAGGCAGTCGCCTCATTAAAAAAAACTGGTATTTCGCTAAATAGAGTCGTACGGGGTCGGTTTGCCAGATGATGATTTTTGGAACAGTCTCTAAAGACCATAGGTCTTGGACTCACAAGTTGGATCTTCCTCCGTTGTGTCCCAGGGCTCCTGTGCTGTGCCGGCGTGTGGCGAAGCGCCACACTGCCGGTGTACGGGTCTAGGAGCGCCTGGTACGCCGACCTGTCTTCTTGCGTTGATGCTGATATTACGTCTGGGGAGTCCAGGTCCTGGGGGAGAGAATTATTCATATGAAAGCTATTGTCGCGGCTTCATCCAAGTGGAGGTAGGAGATAGTTCCACGAGGACATACTAGTGGAACAAAATGATCATAAGTATGCATAACATAACATCACGCCTGTAATCCCCGTAGGGTTAGGCAGAGGTGTACCTAATAGTACACCCACATTTCGCCAGTTATGTTTAAGTCCCATGTAATAAGGGGCGAGCCTATTGCCATCAACCTGGCACAAATCCAGACTCCATGGCTGCTACTGAGAAAGTCCTGATGGAAAAACGCAATAGCACTTTGCCCGACCTGGGAATTAAACCCAGGACCTCATGCTCAGCAGTCGCGCTTGCGACCACTCGACCAACAAGGTAGTACATTAGTATGCATTGTATTTATATTGTAATAACAATATCCGACGCCATAGTCAAGACTGCTAGTGCCCTTAAATTCATAAAAATCCTATAAGCCGTTACAGACTAAAGCTGCGTTTCCACCAGACATTAGCGAGGGTGCGTAGCGAGGGATTTGTGTGAAACTTCTTCTGGAAACATCCTTGGTGGAAATGCAGCCTTAAGGCTACTAGTGCCCTATATAATTCACTAGCAGCGCCTCGCGGTTTCACCCGCGTTGTTCCCGTTCCCGTGAGAATGTGGGGATAAAATATAGCTTATGTTATTTGCTGATAATGTAGCTTGATATTAATGTTTTTTTTTTAGTTTTTGACTTAAATCGTAACAAACAAACAAAAAATAAAATCTTTCCACTGTATAATATTTATTTTTTTATTTTATTTTAAATTTCGATATAAGCTTTTACAGACTTAAAATTTAAAGCTAATCAATTATCAATGTTTAAATATTGATTTGACCTTTAAACTTCGTGATTTTTTTCCAGTTAGACAACAAAATATATAAAAAAAAACTTGTCAAGTCAAGACTAACTGAATGAAAATTTGGCCGCATCCATTTAGATTGGAAGCGAACCCCCATACAGTTGGGCAGGTTTCTGGTGTTCAGTTATCCCCATCATTCTCCTCCCCTTATCCTAATTTATTTGCGGTCGGCCCAGCATGTCTTCTTCTTCCATACTTCTCTATTACTCGTCATCTCAGCAGTCACCTCCTTTCTAGCCATATCATCCTTCACACAGTCCATCCGTCGTTTCTTTGGTCTTCCTCTACTCTTATAGCCATGTAGTTGTGTAACATGTTGAGTACGAATGTACCTGCATTCATAGTCGAGCATTTTCCTTACTACATTTTCCTCATTCTCGTGTTCACTGAACTCGTAAATATAAGTTCACTGAACAGTAGACACGTGTGCGAGAGCTGGGTTTTTTCTAAATAAACGGATACAAAATGTGTGTCACGAATAAAATATTTAAGTCCGGAAGTACATGTGTCCGATATGCCTCTTCGTCATACAAAACGTCATTCGTAAAAAACAGCATATAATAAGCGCTACCAAATGATCTTTGCTTGAGTTAATGCTGTTTATGTATTTAGTTCGTTAACGTAAAAATTCTAATATTATCGGTAGATGCGAACAGAAACTTGCTTTTATTGATGCCAGCTATCAGTAGCGAAGGTTCCATACAACTCGATTCCTACCGTACCTCCATACTTTAAAAAATTGAACAGTCAATATTCACAATATATTAATAATATTATTTAATTTAGACAAATAATATAATCACATGAAAGACATGTACTCCGGCTTACCTCTTACAAAAATTGACCCTTCGCCAACTATTGATTAATACAGGTTTAATAAGTGACCGCCATTTTGAAAATAAATTAAAATGGCGGAAGATGGGCAACCTAAATAATTCAAAGCTATTTCAAAATCTAAATATAAATATTTTATTTCACACAAAGGCCTAGACGGGCTCTTATAAAACGCCAACAAAAAGGTGCACGGTTCGGGTTGGTCGTTACCAGCAAGAAACTCCATGGTTACTCTTTTCAAATCGATTTTTTTTTAGCAAACAGTCAGACCATGACCTGGATTAGTAAATAGGGTAGTTCCTATCCCGGCAGTACTTGGTAGTCAGCCGTCCCCGACATAGGAAAACGCTAGGCAGATGATGATGACTTGCTCAATTGGGATTTTAGAGTTAAGACCAGCGGTCGTCAACCGGCCGACCGCGGAAGGTCGAATTTTAGACCGCTAAATACTGTTAAATATACCTAGCTACTTAATTGAAATAATATTTTTATACATACAACTACATAAGTTTCAAAGCCATGTAGAATCTAGCTAGGACTTATTCTAGGACCTATTTTACAAGTATGTACAGTCAGTGTCACGATGTGGGTACCCCTCTTTAAAGCACCTACGTTCCCAACTGGGGTACCCAATTGATGCAGCCCATCATACATACGAGGGTCATTCAATAAATACTCGGCCTACAAAAAGTAAACGAAAATTTTAGAAAAGTGGCAATTTATTTTTCAACATAGTCTCCTTTTAGTTCGATACACTTAGCCCAGCGATGCTCCAACTTTTTTAACCCGTCCGAAAAATAGTTTTTGTCAAACTCTGCAAAATAGGCCTCCGTGGCGGCGATGACCTCCTCATTTGATCCATATCTATTCCCGGCGAGTGATTTTTTCAGATTAAGAAACAGAATGAAGTCACAAGGGGCCAAATCTGGAGAATACGGTGGATGGGGCAGCAATTCGTAGCGTAATTCGACCAATTTGGCCATGGCAACGGCAGACGTGTGAACCGGTGCGTTGTCGTGGTGAAACAGAACTTTTTTCTTCGCCAGATGGGGTCGTTTTTTCTTTAATTCGGCGTCGAATCGGCCCAATAACTCGGCATAGTAAATCCCTGTAATTGTTTTACCCTTCTCGAGGTAATCGATGTAGATCACACCTTGTGAATCCCAGAAAACGGTGGCCATAACTTTTCCGGCCGATTTTACAGTTTTCGCCTTCTTTGGAGCACGTTCCCCGGTCTGGATCCATTGTTTTAATTGCTCCTTGGTCTCTGGTGTGTACCAGTGGATCCAGGTTTCATCGACGGTCACAAAACGACGCAAAAACTCCGCTGGATTCCGCTTAAACAGCGCCAAACACGTCTCCGATGTGGTCTCACGGTTGCGCTTGTTTTCCGGTGTGAGTAAACGCGGCACCCATCGCGCCGACAGCTTTCTCATGCCGAGTTCCTCGTGAAGAATATGATGCACTGTTCCTTCTGAAATGCCTACAGTCTCAGCTAGCTCCCGAACCTTCAATCGGCGATCTGCCAATACGAGATCATAGATTTTTTCAATGTTTTCCTCCGTAGCAGCTGTTTTCGGTGCACCTGGACGTGGTTCATCAAAAACCGACGTATGGCCACGTGCAAACTCGTTGAACCAATTCTTGACGGTGGCTATCGATGGAGAAGAGTCACCGTACACAGCATCCAAGCGCTCTTTGATTTCGATGCGCGTTTTCCCTTCCAAAAATAGGAATCGAATCACCGAACGATATTGCTCTTTTTCCATTTTTGTAAAACCGATCGACACGTTCGCTTCCATAAGTTGTCAAATTATAACTAATGAAGGGATTGGAATGAAAATTTGAAAAAATAATGTGCTACACTGTGGTAAAACTCTTTTGAAACTACAGCGCCCTCTGGCGATGAGGCTAGGTACTTATTGAATGCACCTCGTATCTTCAGCGGTGTGATGGACAAAATACAAAATAACAGACTTAAACACTACGTAGAGTGCCTTGTTCCCGAAGGAAAGCCCGTAGGTATCGGCTTCTTAGATGCCTTCGGGCCTGCTACCTAGTAAACAGTATTAAAGCCATTTGAGTTTTTTTTTTGGGACCTCCATAAAATTTTTCAACGGTTACCCTTCTTAAAGGTACTTGCCGACCCTTTTTTTGTCGGATGGGAAATCATCAAACGACTTCTCTCGCTCTGGGCGGAGCGGAAGGGAGTGTCAGACTTGTACTGACTAAAACCCATCCATGTTCCTTCCTTGCCCTTTATGTTCCAGGGCCGCGGTATTTCTTTCGAATAGTCCCGCAGCTCTGGCAGGCGTCGGCCCATGCGGCCCACTCCTTGTTTGCTGACATCTCTTTGAAGCGCACGTGGAACACGAACGCGCCGTCAACACGGCCTGTCGTCATAAGACAGACGGACGGCGAGCTAGCACATTACTCACCGTCCACAATTTGCAGACTCCTGGCGACCATTATAAGTCCATCTTACCTCATGAAGATTTTCTTCAGTGAGTGATGGTTTAAACTGGGACAGGGCTATTTAGATGATGATAATGTTGACTTACGTTATGCATTCCTATACTGCTAGACATCTCAATCGGCAACTCGAAGTTAGGCATTGACCGGAGATGAGACGGAGACTCACACCATTCCGCCACCTACAGGAGAAGACAGATTATACAAGGTCAAATGAAAACTTTTTACATAATCGATGATGATGATGATGATGCCATCTAGCCAATTTCGGCCACAGCGACTGCAATCCATAGCATTTTAGGGAGGTTATCGAGAGCTTTGGTGTGCTGCTCTATCATGTCCTCTTAAGTGGCTAGCATATCCAACTTTGGCCGAAAAAGTCCGAGCACAAAGCGATAAATAATAATAATCGATATCTAATAATCGGCTAGTTAATAATCTTAAATTCTTTCACTTACTGACAGACAACGGTCAACCTAAACCACTAGGTCTAAAAGCTTGTCCACAAAACTTCCTTATACAGGGTGTTTGGTGCAGCGTTTGCCAAATTGAACGGACCAAAAGAACTGGGCTGTCTCTTCAGCTTCAAGAACTCATCCTTGGCTTCACGAATGTGAAATGTCGATTTTGGGTTTTTCAAAATAAATATTTAAATTAAAAAATGTATGCAAGTTTGTACCGCAGTTCGTTATCATTTCTGATAGGAAGTTCCTCCAGGCGAACAACTTGTAATCAAATAGGTAGATGAATATGAAATTGGCCAAAACCGATTTCAGGCCAAACTTGTCTAAACACAATCACAGGGCACTCCGACTGAATAGGTTAGGTTAGGGTAGAGTTGTGACCAGAGGAGGACAAGCCGGCACGACCGAGACCTGATCCCAACGCAGGAGGTGCCAGCGGGCGATAGATCCGGGAGTCTATCGTCGACGCATTGCACGGCTCTCAGGAGAGGTGGTGGCGATGTCTCAGGTGAGCCCGGATATCGCCAAAGGAGTTTGGTGCTCGACAAGCGCTATTGCTTTTGATATTGACACAAGAAACCAGTAAACTTGAAATAGGGCTTGGTAGGCAACATATATAAAGTCTACTCACCGAATGAAACTCCTCATTAACACTGATATCCACAGGCTGCGTCTTCGGCGTACATTGTTGCCGATGCTTCTCCTCAACATACCTCAACATCCCATCCGCCTTCTGCGGCGTCCCATCCCTCAACTTCGGCACAATCTTCCTTCTTTCCACCTTATCCACCCTCGCTACATCAGGAGGAACCGTCAGGTCTAAATCCTGACTCCTAAACCCTGTTAGATCGTGACTTCTGAAGTCCTGACTTTCAGCAGTAGCAAAGCTTTCCGTAAAGTACAAATTGTTTTTTGAAGTGTTTCGTTGAGGGCTATAAAAACCGTTGTTCTCAGTAGGTCGTTCATCTTCAATGCTGGATAGACTAAGGTCTTTTTCATCATCAATTTTATGTATTTTCTTTGGGATTAAATCAGGATAATTCTCATCCGGACTCATTAAAGGATGATTTGTAGTTAAAGTTAAAGTTGAACTGAATTTCGGAGGGCTTATACCAAGGTTTTGGGGACGAGGAGAATCTAGGTGCAAATTCGACATTTTGGTTATGATGCTGTCGTTGAAACGTTCTGGTTCCGATAACCGGAGGATCTCCGGGTTTTGGAGTCTTAAGACGGGTTCCGGATGGTCCCCTTCGAAGTCGGAGGATAGGACCGAGTTTGGGGTGTCCTGGGACCGAAATGATTCGGATCCTGTATCCATCTTTTCATCTGAGGATGGTGAGGTTAATTCGTCGTCATTTGAGCGATGTGTTTTGAAATTACTGGAACAAAGAGAAGGTAAATTAAAGGTTATTTACATTACATAATATCACTCCTGTAATCCAGGTAGGGTTAAGCAGAGGTGTACCGAATAGTACACCGAGATTCCACCAGTTAAGTATTTAAGGACCCATGTAATGGGGGACGGGTGAGCCTAGTACCATCAACCAGGCACAATGCAAACTCCATGGTTGCTACTGAGAAATTCTTGATGGAAAAACCTAATAACACTTTGCCCGACCTGGGAATCAAACCCAGGATCTCGTGCTTAGCAGTCGCGCTTACGACCACTAGACCAACGAGGCAGTCTGTGGGTGGTAATTTGAGAGGGGGTAGTAGCTATGTTTGATCAGCAGCTGCTATCTATTTCCCTTTCAGTTTGTTACTTGGCTTCCAGAACCTAATGCAGCTGAATACCAGGACTTTATATGGATCGACTGCCTATCCGATCTCCCTAACCCAGTTAGCACTGGGTAATACGATACCCCTTGGTAAGACTGGTTGTCAGATTTGAATATCATTATCTGTCTTGTCTTTAACCATCTATGTTGGGGTCGGCTTCCAGTCCAATCGGATTCAGTTGAATACCAGTATTTTGCATGGAGCGATTGCCTACCTCCACAACCGAGTTAGCACTGGGTAATACGATACCCTTTGGTAAGACTGGTTGTCAGATTTTCGGGCCACTGACTACCTGTAACGACTGTCAAAGATCTGCTAATGAGACCCGAGACAAACGGCTTAACGCGCTTTCTGAGGCATGGGAAACTCGGGCTGCGGGCTGTTCGAAAGAGATACCGCGGCCCTGGAACACAAAGGGCAAGGACGGAACACGGTTTTAGTCAGTACAAGTCTGACACTCCCTTCCGCTCTGCCCAGAGCAGGAGAAGTCATTTGATGATTTCCCACCCGAAAAAAAAGAAAAAAAGGCATGGGAAACTCGATATTTAATAGATGGTCACCCATCCCCTGACTAAGGCAAGCGCGACTTAACCCGAAGATCGTCCTGTACGGCTGTTATTTAGCTGTAATTATTGCTATTATAGGGTATCACGATAAAAAATGTATAAATTGCAGATTCACATACAATCCTACTATGTGCGTCAGATATTTTGCTCTGCATTCACACGTATTGATAAACTAGTAAAGTCAGCAAGCAAAAACGACAATTCTCACGTTTTGTGAACAACACATGAATCATCGTTAAAATAACTCATACGACGCGATTTCAATGCGCTAAAGTTTTAAGTTGTTGAATGGTGCTCTTTAAGAGAAATAGTGGGCAAACCATCTCGCCGACCCAGTGCGGGGTGATGAATGTTACATGTCTTACAGGTTTCGTCACGATGTTTTCGTTCACCATTTTGAGAGCAGGTGGTGAAGAGATAAATTAAAAGAATAAAGAAAGAAAGAAAATACTTTTTGTGCTAATATTTTATTTCTTCAAAAGTGTATGCAAAAACCTGGTTTGATAGACGTGCACGCAGTTCTCGGCCCCATAAAAACCTCGCCTGCGGGTCGGGTGTGAATTCCGCCTCGACTGCAATAACCAAGGGCTTGGAAGATTTTTGGCCGGCCCAACTTCTGCATTTTTTTTTTTTCAAAGTTACGGCCACATTCATCGGACACATTTTTTGTATAATATTTAGATTTACTCAGTAGTGTTAAACCATGCCTAAATCAGTCTTGTCGACGAATCCATATTTGGTGAAAGATCCTGTCGTCGATTCACTCAGGAATTAATCGTTCTGTCAGCGAAACGTTCGTAGTGGAACGGTTTTGTCGTTGAAAAATTTAAAAAAACGAAACATTCTGTCGGCGCCTCATCCGATGGAGAAACGTTTGTCGGAGTTAAGTTAAAGAATCTTTTTTTTTTGAGGTGAAAAATCACGATCTACAGTAAAACTTAATGTAACGCACTCAAAACAATGTGCTAATGGAATGAGCAGTAAACGGCTCATGGAAGTATTAAAAGTAAAGTAACAACCTTAAAAAAAAAGGCTAAAAGACAAGGTTAGGAATATAGATATCAGGCGGAAAACAAAACTTACAGACCTCCTGCTACGTATCGACAGACTGAAATGGAAATGGACAGGCCATATGCTTCGCTGTAAACTAGAAAAAAGGAGTAAACAGGTGACTCAAACTCAAAAAACTCAAAAGCATTTATTTCAATTAGACCATTACAGGCACTTTTGAATGTCAGAAAAACAAATTAGGCTAAGCTACAGTCACAGACACAAGGCATAATAACTTGTGAAAGTACTGTAGTTGCCCATTCCAAAGTGTAGATCTCTATGGAGAAGAATGGGCAAGAAACTCCATGGACACTCTTTTCAATCAAAATATTGTTACAAAATCTTGTTTACATCATTCATATTGAGATTATACATATATGTGAGAACGATGTAGAAATACGTGCACGTTAAGAGCGTCCTGAGTAAAATATTATAACAACAATTTAAAAACAAAGTAAGTAGTTAAAATAAACCGTGGCAGCTTTGAGATGACCAGTCCCAACCGACAGCGCCCGTTCACGAGCATGACGCATGAATCAGCCCCATTCAGCTCAACCATATTGACTGTCTGGTACCCAAGAGATGGGCTTAGGAGTAGAGGCCGCAAAGTGAGAAGATGGGAGGACAAGCTGAAAATGACCCTAGGTCCACTTTGGCTAAGAGTCGCGGCAGATAGACAACAGTGGAACATGTTGGAGGAGGCCTATGCCGTAAGGCACGCCGCACAAAGAGACATATTGTAGCAAAGTAATCTATGTAGTCAAGACACGACTGAGAATTCGGAACAAAAGGCTCTATTATAACAACCTTAATAACTTGTAAAAAAGTTGGAACTTTGACTTCGAATATCTCCGTAACTAGAAGGTTCCCAGGTATGGTCTAGGACCAAAAAAAGATCGCAATGACGGGGAGAATGAGTGCCATTCGACTTCGTTAAGGGTGTATTAACACCCCGTATGTCTGAGTTTAGGACGGTTACAAGTTGGGCGTCACTTCTCAAATACGCACACGTGAAAAAATATGTGAAAAAAAAAATGATTGCCGTCGAAATTTCAACTCTCGACTCAGCGAGGACAGTTGAAATTGCAACAGCACGCATTGATTTAAACATTAATTTTATCTTATTTAAAACGGGTAATAATTAGATTGTTCACCCAAACGCGAACTCACACCCGTTTAGTAGATAAGTGACAATTAACCACTGAGCTATAATGGCATGCCATTTGCCATACATAAAGAGAAAGTACATAAGACAATGCTACCATGTTTTTTGCTCCCAATAACTACTTTCTACAAGTAACCTCTTTGACTGGGGAACGTTAATTTTTATGACAAATTCGGATTCATGTGCGTATTGTAAAAATATCACTTGCTTCGGTGAAGGAAAACGTCGTTAATTATTACTAGCTGATGCCCGCGGCTTCGCCCTCGTGGATGTCGGTCATCGCGACCAAAAGTAATCATGAAATTTTGATCCCGTTTCCGCAACCAGTGGGAACCTATTCCAGGCAACAAGGATAAAAAGTAGCCTGTCTTATAATTTTGTTATATTTCAAAGGCTTTAGGCAGCGTTTTCGTTGAAAGCTCCCAGACGGCTTATTTTTTTCCAACAAATATCGTTATATTTTAGCCAATGTATACAAAAGCTTGACAAATTATATACAAAAACCTTCATCGAAAACCACTCTATCCACTGGCGAAAACAGCATACAAAGCGGTGCAGAAGTTTTTGAGTTTATCGCGAATAGACTGACAGACGCGGCGGAGGACTTTGTTTTATAATATGTAGTGATAGTGACTAGCTGATGCCCGTGGCTTTGCCCGCGTGGATGTCGGTTATCGCAACCAAAACTAATCATGAAATTTTGATCCCGTTCTCGCAACAAAAACTGGAAAAGTTATATACTAAAACTTTCCTCGAGAACCACTCTATCCACTAGCGAAAACAGCATAAAAATCGGTGCAATAGTTTTTGAGTTCATCGCAAACGGAGAGACAGATGTAGCGGAGGACTTTGTTTTATATGATATAGTGATTATGTTTTATTATTTCTCGACGCCATGTACATCAAAGTCAGAGGCATATTGGCGGCATAAAAACTCTAGACACCAGGTTAGGTAGTAACCACACGAGAAAGAAAGAAGTACTTCCCGATCAGGGTCCTATGATGTACAGACGCCAGCACATCAAGCTACCCGAAACTGTCAAATTTTCCCAATCAACCTTGAACCTAATGCTTCACTACAACTAATTAATATAAAACAAAGTCGCTTCCCGCTGTCTGTCCCTAAATATGCTTTTTTTCTTTCGGATGTGAAGTCATCAAATGACTTCTCCCGCTCTGGTCAGAGCGGAAGGCAGTGTCAGACTTGTACTGATTAAAACCCATCCATATTCCTTTTTTTTTTCTTTTTTACGGATGCGACATCATCAAATGACTTCTCCCGCTCTGGGCAGAGCGGAAGGGAGTGTCAGACTCGTACTGACTAAAACCCATCCATGTTCCTTCCTTGCTCTTTGTGTTCCAGGGCCGCGGTATCTCTTTCGAGCAGCCCGCAGCCCTGGCAGGCATCGGCCGTTGTGGGCCCCTCCCTGTTTGCTGTCATTTTTTTAAGGCGCGCATGGAACACGAACGCACCGTCTACACGGCCTGTCGTCAAAAGACAGACGGACGGCGAGCTAGCCCATTACTCACCGTCCACAGGTCCGCGTCTACGGTGGCCGGAAGCCACCACGTGACACCCGACGCCCGGGGCGTCTCCCGCGGCGGCTGGGACGAGAGGTTCTCTCCCTCTCACGCTCCGCCACCTCCTTCGCCAGCATGACTGCTTCGCAGAAGGAGGTGACGGCGTCTCATTCCCTCTCGCTCCGAGCCATGGATTGCATCAGGGCCGGACGCGATAGGTCGCCGCTGCCGATCGCCGCTACGAGGACACAGCGGTGCTCCGCCCAAGCGGGGCAGACCTCCACCGTGTGCCCCACCGTGTCCTCTGGGCGAGCCCCGAAACGCCCTGCATACTAAATTTCATGAAAATCGTTGGAGCCGTTTCCGAGATTCAGATTATATACCCGTACATACAAGAATTGCTCGTTTAAAGGTATTCGATTAGATAGATACACAAATGTACTCAGACGAGATTTGACGCCCTAGATAGTGTTACATAGAGTGTCTTAAATTCTGATTCGTACACGCACTCCGGTTGCGAATAAAACACCTGACCTTTTTGGAAGGACATCACTTATAACTAGTAAGGAGAGTCCTGTCATTCAGGGAGAGACATTTCCCCCTCCCGCTCCCCCTCCCTATTATTATATCCATTTTATAAATAACTTTATTTAGCTGCCTCGTTGCTCTAGAGGTCGCAACTGCGACTGTAGACCATGGGGTGGGGTTCGATTCCCAGGTTGGAGATTTTTTTTTATTTTTATTTATTGAGGAATATAAAACAACAACAGCATATATATGTTATTGGATTTTGCCATCTGGAATATCCCAGTAGCAGTCACGGACTTTGGATTTGTGCCCGGTTGATGGGAATAGGCTCGCCCTCTATTACATGGGACTTAAAAAACTTAACCGGCGCAATGTGGGTGTACTACCAATATTAGGTACACCTCTGCCTATCCTTCGGGGACTACAAGGCGCAATGCTATGATGTTGCTTATTATGTAATTTCCTTTTATTCATGACTAGCGGACGTCACGCAGTTTCACCCGCGTAGTTCCCGGTACCGTGAGAGTACGGGGATATGATATAGCCTATGTTACTCGCTGATAATGTAGCTATCCATTGATGAAAAAAAATTATCAAATCGGTCCAGTAGTTTTTAAGTTTATTCGTTACATACAAAAATACAAATCTTTCCTCTTTATAATATTATTAGTATATAGTATAGATATAAATAAACATGCATAATATTTAGAAAATATTTTGATTGTCATGATTTGTGACAATCTAAATATTTTCTGCATATTCTCTAATATAACTAAAACAATATCCTCAATGCATTAATTATAATTATTTTTAAAAGGTTATTACATCATCAGAATAAGATGACTATTAATAGAGTTATGTGTTTGAAGGTGAAATTTTATTACATGAATATATTACAGTCAAAATTGTTTATTGGTCAAAACCATTGCAAAGTGGTTTTCAGTCAAAACTCAACTCAAAAAACTCAAAAGCATTTATTTCAATTAGACCATTACAGGCACTTTTGAATTTCAGAAAAACAAAGAAGGCTAAGCTACAGTCACAGACACAAGGTATAATAACTTGTGAAAGTAATGCAGTTGCCCATCCCAAAGCGTAGATCTCTATGGAGAAGAATGGGCAAGAAACTCCATGGACACTCTTTTAAATCTGTATATTTTTACAAAACCTTGGTTACATCATTCATGTTGAGATGGTACATTATGTGAGAAGGATGTAGCAAGATGTGCAGTGTTCAGTGTGCACGTTAATAGTGTCCATAGTAAAAACAAAACAAAATAAACAATTAAAAAATAAAATAATTAATTCAAGAAATCATCAAATAGTGTCAGACTTGTACTGAGTAAAACCCATCCATGTTCCTTCCTTGCCCTTTGTATTCCAGGGCCGCGGTATCTCTTTCGCGGTAACAGTACCGCAGCCCTGGCAAATAGGGTAAACCTTGAATGATGATGTGGGTAAGATACATTTTTCGAGGGTTTATGAAGATATTTCTTCGTAGGGACTGTCAGGTTTTGAAAAGAGATTTCTAGCCAGTTTTTTGGCACAAACATAAGTCAATTTTAATATCTATTTAGTGGGGTTGTTTTTGTCTAATGTTGTATAGATAATGGTACAGAACCCTTGTTTTTTTTCATAATTATTCTTCGCACAGAACCCTAATCCATAAACGTAGCCTAAGTTACTCCTTACAACATTAGTTATCTGCCAGTAAAAGTCCTGTCAAAATAAGTCACGCCGTTTTGGACATTAGCCAGAATAGACTTGCAGACAAAAATTAAAAAGAAAATGATTTTTTTGGTTATAAGTACCATATAATTTACCTTCATAAAAAGCATTCTTCATTTAAAGCATTCAGTAAAAAGTTTTTATTTTGTTATTTATTTGTTTGTTAAATTTTTAGTACTTCAATATTTTCTGTTGTTGATATGTCTAGTTTAACGGACACAAACAATTAAAATAATTTAATAACACATATTTTATAAATTTTCGAGCCACTTTCCTCAAGCTAAAATTAAATAATAAATAGGAAATGTGGGTAGCAAGTACCTTCAAATATTATTTATACCTATATAAAACCTGTTCTAGAATCACCTCACTTGACCTACAATTTGGCAGACACAATTATTATGCAAAAAAGAAAAACAATATGCACACAATACACACGAATTCATGAGGAATTTAATAAAAATATCGAAAAATTGACCTCTCAATTTTCAATTACAAAATTCTTGTATTTAACGAAGAGAATCATGTAAAATAACATACTCACCTCATTTGTAACTTCTACAAATTGGAAATTCTTTATTATTTTATTGTGAAAACTATAACAGAATATTATAAAAAAATAATTTTATAGAGCGCTGGTGTCATCGGGTTTCGCAAAGTTTTTGACAGCTAAACTGACGTTTCGTTTTACGGTTTTACGCTAACATTCGTTGTTTATGTTATTGACGCGTTCGAGTTTAAATAAAGTAATGGGGATTTTGGGGTTCAGTATTTAAATTGAAAAACGGCAGAATTGTATAGCCTATTAACGTGGAAACAGCTGTCATTACCATTTTCTAATAAGTTTTTTTTTTTCTTTTTCTCTAACTCGCAGATGCGAATAATAAACGACATACATATATAATATACGACTTTGCTGAACTAGCCCGCGAGATTCAAATTTACAGTTTTTGTTTAGTTTGTATTTGGCAAGAAAGAAGGTGCATGATGAGATGACTAGTAATAGAGAAGTATGGAAGAAGAAGACATGCTGTACCAACAAAAAATGAATTGGGATTAGAACAAGAGAATGATGATGAATTCTAAGCATTTATTCATATTAATGGATGACAGTGATTGTGCTTGTTGCAAACAATTTAGTTAAAATGCTATAGGATAATTGTACTTACGATTAAAAAATCAACGTATTTATGTTACACCGCGCGCTTGTGCTAGGGCTGAATGTTTGGCAGTAAAAAAGTTGGACTGTACTTGGGTGCATCTGACGTCAGCATTCTCCTGACCTTATCTCAGTTCATTTGAGGTCAGCGCAGCATGTATTCCTCTTCCATACTTGTCTTTTACTCGTTATCTCATGAGAGACCTCTTTTCTTGCCATATTATCCTTCATACAGTCTATCTATCGTTTCTTTGGTCTTCCTTTACTCTTATACCCATCCACATTCATACTCAAAACTTTCCTAACGACATTTTCCTTATTCCTCATCACATGCGCACACTAAGCCTACCGTATCCACACCACTTTTAAATCACATGCGCCACTTTCAGACTTCCCCTTATGTACACGTTTCTTATTTTATTTATTCGCGTATCACCTCACATCTCCCTTAGTATCGTTTTCGATGTAATTCTCTTTGCTCATCCTATTGTGAATCTTAACACGTGGTATTAGATTCACGGACTACAAAGAAATTAAAATGAACTTAAAAATAACGTAATGTTGATTTACTGATCATTAATGTCAGTCAATCCTCAAGAAAACCATGAAAAAAAAGAAAAAACTCACATGTGAACTTGATTAAACACATAACAATGAATGGGTAAGACAATGGTCAAATTCTTCGAATGTAACATATACAACTGGAAACACATAGCGACATCGATCACGAACTCCGAATCAATCTGTTTTTTTCTTCACTTTATGAAAGACCATTGTTACATGTCTTGTTGGAAAAATTGCCTTCAAACCTTTTGAAATGGGTAAGTTTTATACCAATATTTAATATGTACAATTAAAAAATATATAGTGCAATTGAATTTTAATTTTTTATTACTTTATTAATACGTATGCAGTGCATATTTAATTGTTATTAATATTTTATGCAAACGCTTTCTTTGAGTGCGAATCTTGATAGAATTTACTTAAACAGTGAGAAAATAAAAGTGTGTATTAGGGGCAATTAAATTGATGCTCTTTTTTAAAAACCGCTGTTTCGCTCTCACGGTTACTATTAGACTGAAATGTTTATTTCCTAAAACTTGTTTGGAATGTTATGAAGAAGAGTTTATTATGAAGATTAATTATGCAAAACATTAACCCGGAACGAACACGTTATTATGTTTGTTGAAATGTTTCACGGAAACTCGCAAAGATTGGCAAAATATTTTACTTTTTTTGCCTTTCTAGACGGTGTCTTCTTGACGATTGTTTAACAAATATTTCGCCGCGAGAAATGTATTTCTAGACCGATTTGCGCCAATTTTACTTAGTTCCAAACTAGTGTTTGAGTGCACAGGGTGAATAATTAAGTGTTATATTACAGGCGAAGTTAACAAAGTGAAAATGCAGTTGGGAACCCTCGTTTTCTTATTACATCTTATATTTCCTATTTTTGCTGAGGATGTGAGCTGTAAGTTTTTTTTAAAATGAATCTATAAATCTGCAATTCAATTTTAAGCAATAGCTTGTGGTGTTCATGTTTTCATAATCTAGGTATGATGTATTTCTATTCATGTCCTAATTCATATTTTCAATATCTAAAAATGTTTCTTTACCTTGAATAATAGACCATTGTAGTAAATTTTATTTTTTGTCCAAATTAAAAATCACAATTTCTAGTGAGTCAAACTGTAAAACACAGAAAATCAGGCATTGTGTAGCGACGTTTATTTGTAAACGTATCGATTTCTTGTTGTTGTAATCAAAAGGTAACACAAAGCTAGCCCAAGTTATGTGGTTTTCGTGGGCAAATAATCACTCGTAAATATACTTGAATACTCTATCACCCTGAAGATAAAAATGCAGGCTGGTTCTCTCACAGTTGTTTATATTAGCGTGAGCAATCACCAATTCACCACCTCTATGTAGAAAAGACATGAAGTCATAAAGGATGTATTATAGATAGCCCATCTTTTTCACACATTGAAGTAAGAAACACATAATATAACATCACGCATATAATGCCCGAAGGGTTAGGCAGAGGTGTACTTAATAGTTCACCCAGATATAGCAAATTGAGTTTAAGTCCCGTTTAATAGGCAAGCTTATTGCCATCAACCGGACACAAATCCAGATTCCGTGGCTGCTACTATACTAGAAATATCCTTTTTAAATTAAAATAAAAGGCAGATCCTCTGTTCGACCATTGTTGCAACAAGCAGTATGCTTTTCAAATAAAAGACGAGCCGACTTTATAACAGTTTAAGGACCGAACTTGTATAATATAAGTATGTATTTAAAAAAATCCTGCTCTGTTCTTCCTGTTTCGTATATATACTCACTGCATGCGCCGAATATTCCAGATCAAGCTTGCGTGGACAAATACTCAAGGAAAGGCTACCAACCATGGCAAGAATGGTCTGACCATTACACGTGTCATCGGTACCGATGCGAGATTCGTGACGGGAAGTACTTCATAGCTGCTGTTGGGTAAATCTTCATTTTATTGCCAGCATTGCATTGGAGGTATACAAGGAGAAGATCAACGAACACCAAAATTCAAAAACCATACATTGCAACATCAATCAAAAGCTAGCACTTCTCCTGGCGTATTTGCATGCATATTCACTATAGTTCCTAATGAAAAATATTCTTCGTTTTAATAGGTTTATGGATTGTTTGTTTTTTCCCAAATTGCACAAACTTTTGAGGGTTTACGGCAGCATTGTATTTCGATACACTAGTGATGGTCAGGAGGATCCTCAGTGAGTTCCTATGCAAAAAGTGAATAACGCAGCAGTGGAGACCATTTGCTACGATTTCCAGCTAACACATAAGCACCTCACCGTAGACGTATCCTCGACGGCAATAATCTACTCATAAATGTGTTTGTATGACTATTCTACTGAATGCGTGATTATTTCACTTAAAGCTAATTTGTAATTTTACTGAACCTTCAGATGTAGAAAACCGAAAATTCCTGAAAATGCATTGGAATGTCACGAATACATAGAAGATGAAAATGTTGGTATGTATTGAGACTGTGCTTTCTTTATTTTGTGGATACTAGTTTAGCTATTCTAAATAAAGTAAAATATGAAGCAAGATCACAAAAAACTCCAAAATAATACCCAATAATATCCTGACAAAACCGAGACAGTGTCAAACCTACATCATAGATCGACAGACTTACGATATTTCCATTAAATTAAAATTCATCTGTTCAGAGTTTCCAACTTGTTGCGCTCGTCTGAGGTGCGTCGTTGAAGTCAACGGTGAGAGAATCGTACAAACACGAGGACAGCCCGGAGAATTGTTCCCTGACAAGTAAGACTAAATTAAATTTTTAATCACCAGCTTTCACAGTAGCGACTAAACAAAAATGATACAGGTTGAGAGGATACCTACTGTTTCTCATTTTATGGAAACTTGACCACTGTTTCAAGACGGAGCAGGGACAGACCACACTTATCGGAGTGAAATCAGCATGAGTCGGTCAGAATAAACTTTGTCTTTCTTTTTTAAATATATTTGTCGTGATGTCGAGTAGTCTTCCAATCCATATGGAAACGAGGCGAATACTTTTATATCTTTCTTGCATGTACAGTCGCCAGCATATCAAGTTACTAAAAACTGTTGTCAAATTTCTTCAAAAAAATTTAAACCATAAACAGTTTGTCTTAACTTGCTCTGGCAATGGTACTTAAAGCTCTTTCGACTTCCTTAACGAAAAATCCTATATTACCACTTTTACGATAAACTTCAACATTACGACATTTGTAATGTTATCCTACAGGCAATGGAAGGGCCAGCAGAACGAGCCTAACCCTGCTGTCGTGGGGATGAGTGGAATCCAGCAGAACACCGTCGTGGGTGAGCCTCAGGGACAACCAGCCCCAGGCATCTTCAACAGCAGAGGAGCAGGCAAGGAGAAGTTATTACTAGCTCTTGATTAGGCCATCTCTTTGGCTCAAAACTATCTTAGTAGGTAGTCACCATATTGGGTTATACAATCAGTAAATAATGCTATTTTAGAAAGCATGTCTTTATTCTGGTGTCTTAGAAATTATTAATGCACTTTAAATATGATCAATGCAATGTTTAGTATTTGCTGTAGTATCCTAGCAATTCTTTGTAATTAGTTGTGCCTTTGTTGGTTGCAATCAAATTCATTTGGATATAGATGGACAAACGCGAACAGAATCATAATCTATGTATGTACTTGCAAAAGCCAACTAGTTGCTGTCGGTACAAGTGAATCTTGTCAAACTTGACGTTATTGTCATTTTACTTTTTGTCAATTAGACATGAGACCACATTTTTTCTATGGTAATTCTTCTGGTAGTTTCTCTATAGTATCTTAAATGTCTTTGATTGCAATACTTCACAATTAACAATACAGTTTTTGGTCTTATTTAAATTGTAACCAAATAAAGTATTTTCTATTCTTTTCCTAAGTTTTATTTCTATTAGTGTAGTACTTGTAATATTACGAATAGTTAAACCTCAATATTTTATTAATTTAGCCCCCGATATTCCCGACAGCGGATGGCAACGATATTAGTGGAAGACGCTACGTAGATCCTTACCCCAACCAACAAATGCAAGAATCACCAAGAAAGAAGAGATCAACGGTCTACCCCCTGTTTGATAGGACCCATGGACGTGATTCCGGCAATTACCAGCCACACCAAGTCAAAATTCACGGATACTCCCCTGAAAGATACACTTCTTACTTCACCAAAACTAATCCCAAAAGCTAATTGGATCCTAAATTGCATAATTATTTCTTTGTTGCTTTTGTACCACTTGTACCATTTCACAATCATTTGTAAGTGCACAAACACCCTGTATTACATATTGTTTTATTAGAAGTTAGTATGAATAATGATGCAAAAGTACTTGTTATAATCGTTGTTCTGTTTTTGTTATTATCTTGCAATTTGTTAACCATTGGATTTTGTTGAAATATCATTATTAAATGTTTACAAAATATTTTTATTTAATTAATTCATTACCATACGGAACCCTTTTTGTATAATATTGTAGTTCATCAACAAAAGTAAAACATAACGTAACGTCAAAACAGGCTGTCAGAGAGAAATAATTCATCCTTTGACAAAATTTAATTTTAAGCAATTTTTGCATGCTGTCCCTTTTACCTTCAACGTGAAATATCGCAACTCTCTTTCACTCGTAATATTGCATACTTTGTAAAATCACCTGGAACTGGAACGTATTCAATTATGTTTTACGGATTGTAATAAAGTTGTGCATTTTAGTAAAAAAGATTAAGTTCAAATTCGTTAAAAAAAAAAAACAAAAAATAATAGTTAAACTTACTTTTTTGTCAAAACCTAAGGCAAACCGGCAGACCTTGCATAAAAAATATATTGAGTCTAAAATGTAAACAGGAAAAAGGACCCCTAAAAATTATCTTAGTTTTTATCATTAAAATTTGGTAAAATGGTGGAACCGGCGAAACCATTTGCTTGTACGATGCGCGACTGTGGGATGACGTTTACGAACGAGGATCACTTGAATGTGCACACGAAAAAACATGACATGGTGCTCTCACTGGGTTCGGAACAAAAAGCAGCATTTGTCGGTAAGGATTTTCTATTAAAAACTATTTTAATGAAACCTCTTTACTGTGTGTCCAGGTCCATACCCTCGTTAGGTTATTCATAGATCTGTTGTAGTAGTTAGAAGCCCAGAAGTCATACTTGAGTAAAGGCTTGGCGGATGATGGTCTATTAAGCAAAGCATTAAAGGAAGGGGTCTTATCTATGAAAAATTTGATGTATTGCCTAAGATGAGATTGATGATGAGGTTCTCCTGGCTATGACCCTCAGGGCAAAGTATAATTAGGTGTTCCGGACTCTAGATTTGTGTCCAGTTCATCGTGAATTCATACTAGGCCATAATAATTGAAAAACTAAAGAGTGTAAACAGACTCTTAACGAAGCCGAAAGGCACTTGTTCTCCCCGTCATTGCTATTATTATCAGTATTATTGTACAGTGGAAGGGGCATTGCTACACAAACAGACACCGCATATTCAGTAAACCATTCTGATCACTCAACATAGAAAATTTTTCACCAGTAATCCTAACTAATAATATAATATTATAAATGCAGAGTTAATTTGTTTGTAACCTTTTCACGCCTAAACCACTGAACTGATCATCCTGAAATTTTGCATATACGTTGTCAGGTGTATGGGAACAGACATAGGGTACCTTTCATCCCAAAAAAAAGTACCATTTCTGAGAAAAAATAACATTCTTATGATAATAGATGGTGCCATGTGTCTTTGAAATCATGATTGAATTATATTATTACAAGCAAAGAAAAACCTGAATTGATTTTCAAATTCTAAATTAACATGAGTGAAGCCACGGGTGAAAGCAAGTTTTAAACAAATCAGCGGTTCTATATATTTTGAGAACGTAGTTATTACACTTCTGTAGAAAACTGCACTTAAAATACAGATGAAAGTGTTATTATATATGTGTAGGTGTTCAGAATGATGTACTGAATATATGCATTTGTGCGTTGGTTGGGACAATCTTTTGCAATGTCATTTTGGCGTCACTTCCACCTTGTATCGTAAAAATGTTAATGCCATCAGTGAGTGAGCGTGCTGTTCGATTTGCATCATTATCAGCTCAGTGCCAAGGTTGTAAATTTGACAGTATGTTCAATGTTCCTGTAATATCACTAGAGAGAGATATTTGGATTTATATTTACCTAAAGTTTGATATATACTAGTCAACTAGTATAGAGTGCGAGTTCGGGTATCAAAATAATCATTGTTATAAGCCCTGTCATATTTTCCATTTTATTCGGGTATTATGGGTCATTTAGCTCCCTTCATTATGGTCGAGCTGTGGGGCTGATCCATGCATCATGTTTGTGAACGGGCGCTGTCAGTTGGGACTGGTCATCTCTAGGCTGCCATGGTTTATTTTAACTACTTACTTTGTTTTTAAATTGTTGATACAATCTTTTACTCTGGACGCTCTTAACGTGCACGTATTTTTACATCATTCTCACATATGTATAATCTCAACATGAATGATGGAACCAAGATTTTGTACAACATTTTGTTTGAAAAGAGTGTCCATGGAGTTTCTTGCCCATTCTTCTCCATAGAGATCTACGCTTTGGAATGGGCAACTACAGTACTTTCACAAGTTATTATGCCTTGTGTCTGTGACTGTAGCTTAGCCTTATTTGTTTTTCTGACATTCAAAAGTGCCTGTAATGGTCTAATTGAAATAAATGCTTTTGAGTTTGATTCTATTTGCATATTCAGCAGCAAATTTGAATTAAGTTAATTATTTCCACGAAATTCTTTCTTAGTTTTAAATACTACAATTTATACACACTGTATATTTTTTTTTATGAAATCAAAAAATCGGAAAAATAAATATTATAAGAAGCCACTTCCACACGTACCCTTTGCCGGGGGAATATGTTCTTTTTGGTAAATATGCTTCCAAATATCCGGTCCCTAAATATAACATTTCAGATATCTTAACCAAACCCTTATGAGTGTATAGGATAATTTTTGACGTGAAACCTTTTTATTAAAATATTACAGCCGGGTACCAGTTGGAAAAGAAACTGTATTAAAAGGATTACATCATCTCACTTTAATAACTACAAAACTATAGGTCTTAGAGACATAAATCTAGCATCCTTATCTAGTTTGTATAGACAGCTCATTATTACAGCCTAAAGTATGCGTCAGCTCCAGGAGGATTGACAGGGAAGTGGCACCCAGCAGAATGACTGAAACGGAATGTCGGGTTGAGGGTGTTACCACTGCGTGGATCACCCAGAGGACACGGTGGACGTCTGCCCCGCTTGGGTGGAGCCCCGATGTGTCCTCGTAGCGGCAATCGGCGGCAGCGACCTATCGCGTCCGGCCCTGGTCCAAGCCATGGTCCGGAGCGAAAGGGAATGGGACGCCGTCACCTACTTCTGCGAAGCAGTCATGCTAGCGAAGGAGGTGGCGGAGCGTGAGAGGGAGAGAACCTCTCGTCCCAGCCGCCGCGGGAGACGCCTCGGGCGTCGGGGGTCACGTGGTGGCTTCCGGCCACCGTAGACGCGGACCTGTGGACGGTGAGTAATGGGCTAGCTCGCCGTCCGTCCATCTTTTGACGACTGGCCGTGTAGACGGCGCGTTCGTGTTCTACGCGCGCCTCAAAAGTAAACAGGGAGGGGCAAGGACCGATGCCTGCCAGGGCTGCGGGCTGTTCGGCCCTGGAACACAAAGGGCAAGGAAGGAACATGGATGGGTTTTAGTCAGTACAAGTCTGACACTTCCCTTCCGCTCTGCCCAGAGCGGGAGAAGTCATTTGATGATTTCCCATCCGTAAAAAAAAAGAAAGGGTTGACTAGTATGGAGTGCAAGTTCATGTATCATCATATTTCCCATTTTCTGATGACTAAAACTTTTCCTGCTGTTTTATATTAAGCATAGTTCACAATGCAGCGGTGATTTGGACAACGGTTTTCTACCAACCCCTTTAAGGACTAAAGGCGTTATATTATGTTGGAATCCCCCGTATGTGCTTCCTGGTAGTGATTTATATGGTATTGAAGTGTTTCTTATCTTATTAGGTAATTTGATAAGATCATTAATATCATTACTTGTTTATCTTTATTGTGAACTTGGTGAAGTTTTATAACAATACTAGTTTCTGTCCGCGGCATAGCCTGTGTGTAAGAGAGTCGTACTGCGTGGATAATAAGTATCCTATGGGGTCAGGAATCATATTTTGTTCAACATACAGCCCGACACTGACCTGAAAACAGCAAAAAACGTAAGATTTTTTTAATTTGAGGGTACCCTCCCTGGCGCTTCCCCTTTAGGGACAGAGGCTACTCCTCTTACATTTCTCTCTATCTAGTGCCACTTGCCAGTCTTTATCATGTATGTAATAAGGATTTTTATGTAATTTCCAAGCTGACCAGACACCTACTCCAACACGCTTCATCAGAAACTGTGAGGAGGTTGGGCTGTTCCAAGACTTGCAGAGCGTTAATCCGTTTGATGAGGGGTTCAAAAGAGCTATGGAAGCCAAGTAAGTTCATAACATAACATCACGCCCGTAATCCCCGAAGAGTCAGGCACAAGTGCAATAAATAGTACCCCGACATTTCGCCAGTTATGTTTTTAAGTCCCATGTAATAGGGGGCGAGCCTATTGCCATCAACCGGATACAAATCCAGACTCCTTAGCTGCGTGCTGCTGTAGTAAGTTCATATATTTGCTTATTATTACAGGACAAAGAGGAGCTCGTGACTAAATAATGACAGCCGCATCGGTCGATCTCCAAGGTTAAGCAGTGCTTGCTTAGGTCAGTCTGTGGATGGGTGACCACCCTGATATTACATACCGAGTCTCCTGCGTGCCTCGGAAAGCACGTTAAGCTGTTGGTCGCAGCTGTCATTTGCAGATATTTAACAGTCGTTACCGAGTAGTCGCATTATCTGGTATTATACGGTGTGTGGAGGGCAGCTGCTCCATTTGAAATACTGGTATTCAGCTGCATCCGGTTAAACTGGAAGCCGTCTCCAACATAGTTGGTAAAAGGTTAAGTAGATAAGTATACTATACATTTCCTTTCCTTTATGAGTGTTATCTTTTCAGACATGGCCTCCTATCCTTGGAGAACGCCCTGGCTTCATCATCAGACGAGCTGCATACTCCTCAAATGGTGTTCCCCCACATCGATGGTGACTCGGCTCTCTTCAGCACAACTAATAATCAAAGAAATATTACTATAAGCAGGTAAGCTAGTTGAGGAGAAGCTCGCTTAATTATGACAGCCGGTCAGGTTGATCTTCAAGTAAAGCAGCGCTTGCCAAGGTCGGTTCGTAGATGGGTGAGTGACCATCCATTTAATACCAACTTTACTCCGTGTCTCGGAACGCACATTAAGCTGTTGGTTCCGGTTGTCATTTGTAGATCTTTTGACAGTTGTTACAGGTAGTAGAAAGTCTGACAACGAGTCTTACCAAGCGCTATCATATTACCCAGCACTAACTGGGTTGTGGAGGTCAGATAGGCAGGTAAGACTCGATGAAACGCACTCAAAACATTGTGGTGATGGATGCATTGAATAGTGCAGGGGCCATTTAGGTATTTACAGTAAAGTTATGAAAAAAAAAAAGTTGCATTAAAAAAAAAAAACTTGTGAAATAGTTGTAAATTTGACCTCCAACAAGCTCAATGCTGGGAGCATTAGCATTAAGTATTTACATGAGGTATGAACCAGAACAAAAAAAAATGACCACAATGACGGGGAGAACAAGTGCCTTTCGGCTTCGTTAAGGGTCTGTATTCACCCAATAGCTACCTCATATAATTTTATTTGTGTGTATAATACAAACCTTTAAATTTCACAGATCCTCAAGCGACGAATCAGGCGCCGTCAAAGAATTCGAAAGAACAACAATATCAAAACTGACCAACGAAGTAACAACAATCTCTCGAATCGTCGGGAAAACTGAAGAAAAACTTGACGAAAAAAACAAGGATATACGAAAAGACTCTGTTTCTTACACTAATAATGTCATCAAAATCAGTAATATGGTCAGGAAAGATAGCATAGAAAAGACTCCAGTACAAACTTTGATCTATGAAGACACAGTTATAAGGGATAGTAATGTACTATCAGAAAAAGTACAAGAAGTACCTCCTATAATGAGCCAGAAATCCCTAGATTTCATTGTAGACAGTCTGAATTGTGACTTTGAAGACACAGCTAAAAAAAAAGTTAAAAACGATACTGAAGATTATGAAGTCATCATTAAACTCCCAAGTGGAAAACAAGTTAAAATGCGAGCAGTTGAAGAAACTCAAGAAAAAACTGCCAAGGAAGTGTTAAAAAAAGCCCTAACGGAAAAGGTAGAATCAAAGAAAACTACTCAAAGACTGAATTCAGTGAATTTAATACCTGTGAACAATGTGCCGATTGTGCCTGGGACTTTGATACCTGTAACTCTAATACCTCAAATGAATCATAAAATACCTATAATACCTTTAAATAATATGTGTGAGTTTGATAAAAAGCCGGTGAAGAGAAAAGTAAAAAGTGAGAAGTGTGGGGGTAGGGACGAGGGGTGCAGTAGTGTTAATGTTAAGAATAAGGGGAAGCTGAATGGTGTTCCAAAGGAGAAGGACTTGGATAGTAGGTGTGCGGCTTCAAGGAGATATAGGTAAACTATCTTTATTAACTACTAGCTGATGCCCGCGGCTTCGCGGCAAATAATCATGAATATTTGATCTCATTCCCGCAACCCATGGGAAATATCATTATATGGGGTAGACAGAAACCACAGAACGCTACGACCTTTTTTTTTTTTTTACGGACGGGAAATCATCAAATGACTTCTCCCGCTCTGGGCAGAGCGGAAGGGAGTGTCAGACTTGTACTGGCTAAAACCCGTCCATGTACCTTTCTTGCCCTTTGTGTTCCAGAGCCGCGGTATCTCTTTCGAACAGCCCGCAGCCACCTGCTACGATCCTTACATACTCCTTTTGCCTCGTCCACGTTCATACACGCACGCCGGTTGTATCATTATATTTTAGCCAATATATACAAAAACTTGACAAATTATATACTAAAACCTTCCTCGAGAACCACTCTATACATTGGTGGAAAACAGCATGAAAATTGGTGCAGTATTTTTTTTTATTTTAGGTCGGAAAAAGTATTATTGGGTATTTTTTTTTTCAATAGCCTTCTGTGTCTCACAGCTCGGCAAAGTTCTCCCCATATCCTTCCAGGTACTCTTCTCCTGCGCCACTTCGAACCAGCTTACGTGATGTACCTGTTTCGGCAGCGCCGTCCATCCTCAGCCACCCATCCTGTTGAGACCTTTATTGTTCCCTTATGAATTTCAAATTTCTGCGTCTCTTTCTAAATTCTGTTTTTTGTCACTAAAACCGCCATTTTGGTTTGTTCCAGGGCAAGATTAAAAGAGTCATGGATACAGCAGGCTCAAGAGAACAAGAAACTGCGAGAACTAAATGATAAGCTGTTATCAGAGAGGGCGGTGCTTAGGACTGTTATCAGTGAACATCTGAAGAAATGTCCTGATGCTGTGGATTTGAGTAAGTATCTTTTAAACTTGAATTCAGATCATTCATCAATTTAATTTCTTAAACGATAAAGTTTAAATTTCTATTGTAAACATGTTATTTAATCTATACAAATTAATAATAATAGCTGCCCCGTTGGTCAAGAAGTCGCTAGCGCGTCCTGGGTTCGATTCCCGGGTCGGGCAAAGTGCTATTGGGTTTTTTTATCAGAAATTTCTCAGTAGCAGCCACGAAGTCTGTATTTGTGCCCGGTTGATAGCAATAGGCTCGCTCCCTATTACATGGGACTTAAACATAACTGGCGAAATGTGGGTGTACTGTTAGGTACACCTCTGCCTAACCCAACGGGGATTACAGGCGTGATGTTATGTTATGTGATACAAATTAATTATCTCATCCGTTCCGCACATTTCCGTTTTCCTGGAATTCAGGCCTTACGCTAGGAATAAGTGTATAGTCTCGTTACGGGTTCAATTCCGGGTCCCGCAGGATTTGCCAAATAAAACTGCCTGACCCTGGAATCGAACCAAGATTTGGAACCAGTTTTAAATGAAAAGCGGTGGTCTAATCGTTTTTCAATTAAAACTGCAAATTGGACTTAGTTTATTCTAAATAGCTTTTTATAAGCCGTATAATAAGGTTTCTTTTTCTCTACCAATAACTTCACGGTCTATCCTAATTGCTTATTTCAAACATTTTTGTTTCAGAAAACATGTTGGAGAAGTTAAAGAACACTGGAACCACGCTTTAACATCAAGCCGACCCTAGCCGGGTTGAATTAGAAATGTATAGTATGATAAATTTAAAGGTATACCTTTTTGTCACTATTACTTGATGAACGAATCTTTCATCAATTGTGGATTAACGTCTGGATAGACGGACGATTGATGTGGATTCGGCATAGATCAACGTCGACCTTTGATGGATTGTAGATTGACGTCGATCCTAGATGGATTGTAGATTGACGGCGGTCCTACATGGATTGTAGATTGACGTCGATCCTAGACAGATTGTAGATTGTCGTCTATCCTAGATGGATTGTAGATTGACGGCGGTCCTACATGGATTGTAGATTGACGTCGATCCTAGACAGATTGTAGATTGTCGTCTATCCTAGATGGATTGTAGATTGACGTCGGTCCTACATGGATTGTAGATTGACGTCGATTCTTCATAGATGGTAGATCGACGTCGATCCTTGACAGATTGTAGATTGCCGTCGATCCTAGATGGGTTGTAGATTGACGTTGATCCTACATGGATTGTAGATTGATGTCGATCCTAGATCGGTTGTAGATTGACGTTGATCCTAGATGGGTTGTAGATTGACGTCTATCCTAGATGGATTGTAGATTGACGTCGGTCCTACATGGATTGTAGATTGACGTCGGTCCTACATGGATTGTAGATTGATGTCGATCCTTGATAGATTGTAGATTGACGTTGGTCCTACATGGATTGTAGATTGACGTCGATCCTTGATAGATTGTAGATTGACGTCGATCCTTGATAGATTGTAGATTCACGTCGAACCTTGATAGATTGTAGATTGACGTTGATCCTACATGGATTGTAGATTGACGTTGATCCTACATAGATTGTAGATTGACGTTGATCCTTGAAAGATTGTAGACTGTCGTCGATCCTTGATAGATGGTAGATCAACATCAACCTTAGATGGATTGTAGATTGACGTCGATCTACGGTTAATTTAGAATCGTATAGATTGTCTGGATAGATTGTATTTGCTTTCGATTAAATTGTGTCCTTTTGGTGAGGTTCTTCAGAAAGATCAGGTGCGTAGTACTCGCAACCGGCGTGCGTGTATGACCTGAAGTATGTTAGGAGGCAAAAGGAGTATGTAAGGATGGTAGCAGGTGGCATTCTGTGGTTTCTGTCTACCCCCATGGGGAATGGCGTGTGTTTATGTATACAATGTCACAATCTATCTTAGATTGTAATCGCTTTAAATTATGTGCCTTTCTACCCGACCGCCTATAAAAGTGTTATGTTTGCAATGCTATGACAAAATAATATGACAATGTTACATTTATTTTATAGTATTTTTATTCCAGTATTGTTAATAATTGACTCAATTAATTTATTTATTGTATAAGGAAATTAATTATTTAATGTGTAATTTATATTATATGCAAAGGCCTTGGAAAGCTGATGATTGAATTTATTAATTATGAAAAATAAATGGTTTTACATTTTTTAAATGTTTGTTCTTAATTATTATTCCTTTTTCGTTAACAGTCGTAGTAGGCCCGAAAGTCAGACAACCAGTCTTACCGTATCGTATCGTATGAGATAGGCAGTAACTCCATGTAAAATAGGTACTGGTTGGTTTGACGACGCGGTTGGCGCAGTGGCTGAGTGATCGACTGCTGCGCTGCGTGTCGCGGGTTCGATTCCTGCACGGATCAAATATTTGTATGGCCTACAAGTAGTTGTTCCGGGTCTGGCTGTTTGTGTATGTGAGTTTTAAAGGTTTGTAAACGCACCCACGATACAGGAGAATTCCTAGTGTGGGGCAACGTTTTTTTTTAATAAAAAACAAAACAAAACTGTATTTCAGCTGCATCCGGTTAGAAATGGCAGGCAGTTGACGATGAATCAGGTTTCTTTTCTGTGGTGTCATTTATTTTTAAAATATAACATCAAGTCTGTAATCCCCGAAGGGTTAGGCAGAGGTGTACCTAATAGTACACCCACATTTCATCGGTTATATTTAATAGAGGGCGAGCCTATTGCCATTAATTGGGCACTAATCCAGACTCCATGGCTTCTACTGAAAAATGCCTGATGGAAAAAAACCCAATAGCACTTTGCCCGACCTGGGAATCGCTCCCAGGACCTCATGCTCAGCAGTCGCGCTTGAGACCACTAGACCAACGAGGCAGTCATTTGTTTAATGAGGATAAAAATTGGGTTTCGGGGTTTCAAAATAAAATCCATATTTTTATAACAATCTCTATAATTATGGCACTTTAATATTTGACATGAAATAATATTATATACCTTAGGTTTGAAGCTATAACAACGAAAATATTTAAGGAGTAATTCTTCTCATGGTTTTATAATCAGGCATAAGCATAGGAGCAATAGTTTCCATTTACAGAATGGTCCATAACCGTATTCCATTCTAGAATTCAAAACCTCAAAATTTTGAAATGTAAAATACAGAGTAGTTTCAAACCGTAAGTTTACACATACGTTTTAAGTTTACATAACCGTTTACAGACTTAAATGTAAACTAACTGTTTACGTATGAGTCTGTAAACAGTTTACAGGTATAACCATCGTGTGAAATGTGAAAAAATCTGTCAAACGGGCCACATTTGTCCGTAGAACTAGGAAATTAACGACTTTCGAAGGTAGACTAGAATTTTCTGATTTTTTTTTAATGTCGGAAATAAATGTTTTTATTTTATTTAGGCTCACTTCCCCAACACAATTATATTTAGCGCTAATCATGGTAAAATATCTTTCTATCTTTGTCAGTTTCAAATAACTGGCTGAAATAGAATGATATTTCAAATTAGTTTAGTGTCAAATGTGATGTGTGGTGCATGTCGCCTTTCTTTCTAATTTGTAAAAGATTTTTATTTGCGTTGTACGCTGAACAAAAATCGACAAAGTTTTCATAAAACACCAATATTTCCAGTAACTAGGTACAGTCAGTCAAGTTACCACAACTGTCAAATTTCTCCAAATGATTTTAAACCTTAAAATGTTGACGGTTAAGTTCAAAATCGAATGAGAACATTTAACTGTTTGTGGTAACTTGATGTCCTGGCGGTTGTACTTTATTGATTTCTTTCTACAAAAGTCTAGGAAAATCAAATGTATGGTAGATAGTGAAAAGATGAAAATTATTTCATTTAATTAGTATTTCTTTCTTATCAGTCACAAGGTTTATTCTGGATGTGTATCTCTTATGACTTGTGAATTATGTTTCGAAAAACCGCCACGTTCAGATTTAAAAAATAAATTGAAACAAGGCTTCACAGTCGCTAATTTCACAGTTCACATTATAACACGGCAGATTCTCAACATTGGCCATTCTTAAGCATTTAGCTTGTTAGTGTATTAGTTAAAAATAAAGTGCAATAAATCCTTCATTTTGGGTAAAACGATGTCCACGGAATTTCACAGGCCCAAGGCAGGGTTACTACCGCCATCTACTTTCAAAAGTTGTAACTATTATTTTACTCTATGTTCAATAGATGGCGCTAGCGGTTTCATTACATGATTTGTACAAACTAGCAAATTATAAAATGTAAAATGAATTAAAACTTAGCAATAATAATGTAATTTTTCGATAATAATTAGCTTAGTAATAGAAGAATCATTGAAATAACTTATTTTTAAACTTATATTTCACAAAATTATTGTCGAATTTCAAAGAAATGTTCGTAACACATCGTCCCACCCTGCTTTTAGTACATGCTTTTGAAATCTATGCGTTTTTCTTTTCGGGGAGACAATCCAAGCGATTCAACGCGGATATGTAAACGATCTAATTGACAGTATTTAATAGTTGATGGCTAAACAGTTCTAACAAATGCGTGATATGCATAAAATTTAGAAAAATTGTGAAGAAAGAAGAATATTATTACTATATACGTGGTGAGTTACATTTTTAAATTCAGTTAAGTTTTTCTTTTGTCTCCATTTTTGAGGAAATCTCCACTTTCTAAAATGTCGAGCAATGTCGGTCTTGGTACAATGAGATGGGAAGACAAAGTAGGCACTGGACATGTAGGTACGCACAACGACCAATCAAGTTATGCCCCAATATAAGCTGATCTCTCATTGTACCTACGTGAAGTATACAAAGCGAGGCCATGTTAGACTGGAAATGTATAGCTTGATACGAGGCTGTGTGTGTAAGACACTTCAATTGGATATTTGGAAGAGTTTTCTTATCATAGCCAAGTGGGGACAACCTAGGTATAAAATGGACATTGCCGCAATACTTCGTGGCTTATTAATTTATTTATGCATTTTTTATCATCCGACCGATCTTTCGAAACATATTCTATCCTTCCCTTAAACTACTTAATATATATTAAGCGTAATGATTCTAAGTACTTCAAAACTTGCTTATAATGTACCATTTTATCTTTCATTCATTTTTATAATTTTCGTAAAAAGATTTTTTTACTAAATATTTTCCTTAAAAATATAACTCACCACTACAATGCATTCTTAACGTTCTAGTTAGTTTAAATTAAAGCGATCAATCTTTAAACTTTAAAGTTAATATTAACAGTTTTTTTTTAATAAAAAAACTAATCCATACATAATGTTGAGTCAGCTGTTATTTTTTTTTCTTTAATACGTTTTAGTATTAATCCAACTGCAAACTGTAAATAGTTTATACTTATTTTTATTAAAATTATAAACGCATTTTGCAACAGAGACCAAAATATAAACCCTAACTCCCTGCCATTATAGTATTCTAAAAACTAAAACCTAAAATCAGTGAATTTTCACTTGCGTTTTTGACTTAGGGCTCATATTAAGGTCTCAACAAGGATTAGATATGACACCCTTATGGTTCATATCATATCTATATAATATATGTATATATAAATCTGTAAATTAAATATATTTGAGTTACAATTATATTTTTTGCAGTTGGACTAATACCTAAATGTGGCTAAAAACATTCGAGTTACATTCTCTCTATCAATTTAACAAGTGAACTCAAAACGGAAATAGTTACCTTCCATTCTTAAACTTTCGAATGAGACAATACAGACATTAAATTAAGGGTTGCAATTAGGTAGGACGAATTTTCACTTATTCATCAGACTACAAATGACAGTTACGCTCAAAAAGGGTACCTTCGCAAGTACCTTCAAACATTTGTAATCTAGTGAATAGTCATAATATGTCCTTTTTGAGGCCATAATGTGCCACGTTCAACCCATCATTGTAACACTGCAAGAGAAAGATGAAGCTATACATGACAAATAGCACCATCCCTTTTCTCATAACGTTACAAAGATGGCTGTCTGACAGATGTCAAAGTGATCAATGACAGATGTCAAGCTCGTCGAACAATTTTGTTCGCTTTTGATTTTGTTGCCAGCTTGTCGAATCATTTATTTTTTATACCGGGTTTAGTATAACAGCTAACTCAAATAAATGAACAATTCTTTTTCTTATAAACAGCATTCCAGTGAGTCGTGGTAAGCCTGTCTACAGTGCCATGCTGATCCCAGTACAATATCTAGGGATCGCAGTTTTTTTTAAGATGAACGCATTAAGATAGCCTCCGAAATACCAATTTTTTGCTTATGTTTTTTGTCATTTGCTGGTCAGTATCACGTTATATTTTGATGATTTATTGATTTGCGACCGCAATAGATATAATAAAAATAAATAGATAAATTAACGTATTAAAACCAATAATACTATTTTCTAAGTTTCTGATGATAAAACTATTTCTTGAAATTATGACAATTTCAAGAAATAGTAATTCTTTGGAGTAAAGAGATTTTTAAGGATAATAATTAAGTAAATACATATTTTTCACGGTCTCAAATCGATCAATCATCAATATAAAATCCGATACTGCCTTGCAAATTGCAAAAAACTTAAGAAAAAAAAGTTTCGCGAGCTACCCTGGAGCTCTCACCTTAATATAAAATAACATGCAATGATCGCAATGTCGTGATGATTAGCGTCATTCATTTGAACGCGACAAGCAAACATTGTTTAGGATTAATTCATTTTATATAATTTGTGTATTTTCCTGCTCTGTGCTTTATACAATTTGACATCAACGTCAAATACATTTTAAACTGTATAATTATTAATTTAACCTGTAAAATATTGTCCAGATTTTTCAAATAATAATTTATAAAAAAAAAAAACTGATTTTAGAATTTATAATACTTTCCGTTTTCTATTTTATATTGTATAATTTACTATTCAAATTGTATAAACCAATCAGCTCTGTCACTGGCGGGATGATTTATATTTCCTTATTATAATTATCATCTATGATATTTATAATTTATCATTCTCTTATCATTATAATTTATAACCCAAACAATATCCGCTCGCGAATACACCTATGCAAGAAATATAAAAAGGAATTACTTTAATTTTAATTTACTAAATAATTAATAACAATTTTAGGAAGTACATAATCTTGACGGTCGTTATTATTATTATTTATATATTTGTTTTTTTTCTTTATTATTTATTTTACATATTTATAATACCTATTATATGCTTTGCACTCCTCTTTAAATACAGCCTAAGTTTTCATTGTTGTGATTTTTACGGCGTGAAAGACTCTTGAGGCCCTTTTTATCTAAAAATATATAACATTGTATACTCATATTAGCCGCCTATGTATTTACTGGAATGTGACTGGGTAAAAGGCATTTACTGAGATAGATTACAGATAGGCTTGCACTTGTTACTTGACTGTAGGCCTGTAAACCCGTTTTAGTCCTCAGTTTAGGTTAGCAAATAAATCTTTGGCTGATGCGTCCAATTCAGAAAGAAATGGTGAAACTGACTTATACAATTAAGGTTCATCTTTGTATAGCACGCTACTGCACTGTGTAGCTTGGGTAAAGTTAAAGTTTGTACTGTAGATGTCTGCCTTAATTAAGAAGAGAGGAAGTTATTTCAGATTTTTTCTAGTCAGAGACATATACGTACTAGTGAGCGTATAATACGAAAATAATTGAAGTATCACCCATAACATGAAGTAGGCCATACTTGACGTAGCATACTTTAAATGAATTCCTAAATAAAGCGCACTGTTAGATATTGAACTCTCGGCTCATCTACGAGAGTTGAAATTCACAGTAATATATTTAGGTATTCATTTAACTGTCTAAGCTACTCCTAGTGTTAGTTAAAACCGGCATAATTGTAACGAATGATTACAGTTTGAATCAACGGCTCTCTCATATTTTTCGTTCGTCGGGGTTATATCAAAAACTACTCAAAGGATTTGAACACCATTTTCACTAAATCTTACATCATTTTCAGGGAAGATTTCAGTGTTTTTATCACTAAGCGTGGTACTTAACTAATTAACCGTAAAAATCACAACAAAGACCTTCTATTAAAATTACTAGTAACGAATTTATTAGCACTAATCTTTGCTCATTAAGTATTGCACCCGTATCTATCTATTCAATTAAATTAGGTTTACAAGATGAATAGATATAGAACTCTTTAAATAAAAACTTCACATTTCATCACCGAAAAACTGTCATTGCTAGAAAGAGATAACGCTATACAGAACCGTGTAGCTCTATCCCTTTCTCTCAATAAAAAAATGAGAGATTTAATTAATCGAAATTGGAATCCAGTTTTTGAAGAATTAAATCTGACGCGATCTGGTGTCGCCTTAAGGCTAATTATTGCGGCCGATTTGAGCTGTCTATTGAATTTTTTAAGTTACTTTTCGCAATGCATTTTTTTACATGATCGATGAAAAATGGCGAATTATGTTAGCTAAGATCCACAAATCGTCGGACGCCGTTTTAACGTTATTCTATTGAGTATTCTGCGCCTACGCATAACTAAAAATAATACACTTTTTTTTGCCTGCTCCGGCGTTCATAAAGTCAGTTTTGATCTGTTAGTTCTTTTTGTCGGTGTCTGTTTGTCAACTTTTTATCCTGAATTTTTTATGAAGTAAAGAGTTCTATACCTCTATATGTTATCGCTATATTCAGCCGGTATAATGACGGATATCAACTTTGTATTACACGTTAGACGTTAACGTGTTGAATGTAACGTCAAAATGTATAATTCATTTTTAAATGTATAATTACATGTATAAATTGCGTTCTCAGCGTTGGCTAGCGTGGGTTAATAAAAATGTATATTTTTTGTGACTTTTACAAAATTTTATATTTTTATTTATAAATTGTTGTTTTTACCGCATTATTGTTTACTTAGCTTTTGTTTGAACTAACTACAAGATTATGATGTCTAGCACCTTATTTTGTCATTGTATCATTTTTTCTAACCTACGCTACATAAAATAAAATACAAATTATTTTGATAATAAATCTTCCTGAGCTTTTACCTAATACCGCCTATAATTATTTTTCACAACTGACACCTACCATAACCTCTTACAGCAGTATTATTTAACCTGACTACTGAGTAAGAAAGAGATGGCGCTAGACGTCCTGTATATAGCTCTATCCCTTTCGCACACCGAAGTGACATTGAAGTATTGCAACGGGGTGGTGGTATGCGCCCAAGTATAGTTTTCTGGATGTAATAAATCACCTTATTTTGTAAGTCTAAGCAATCAGTCGAGGAGGTAACCGCTTTTTTGAAGTAAAACTTCTTTATGCACGCTTGACTTGGGACTAAGCTGGTGAATGTGTAACGTTACGGAAGTTGAGAGGGAGATATAAGTTAGTGAAGATAGAAAGAGATAGAGTTACGTTTTTTTTTTTAATTTGACAGACGATTGTTCGACATTTGTTTAAGTTTTACTTTAGTCGTGTGATATATAGCACACTCGTTTTTTTTTTTCATTCTAATTCATTTGACGTATTTTGTTATTTATCGATAGACGGGTTTTTGAGTGGAGACCGTGAATTGGCAGGCGTAAGGTGGGACGCACCAGGTCCTAGTCTGATTACCACACCTTTCGTCGCTCCCATAAGTGGAGTGGTTGTCCACTGGTTGATCTTCGCAGGGTGGCTGATAGCACCTGGCTGAGAGTTGCTGAGAATCGAGTTCAGTCACGTGCAATGGGGGCTATCGTTTTTAAGCTCACCAGATGGCGCCACTGTCGAGTAAGGTCCTGTCATTAATTCTATTTTATACTTTAAGGACAAATACTTCATAAAACGTTTATTTCATTTCGTATATCAACATAGCGTAAACTTCAGATACATATTTACAAATATTCTCCCTAACATCAATAAGCATGAAACATTTAAAAAACATTCTACCTCCAAGTACTAACAAATAAGATCCTAAGTTGCTACTTAAAATCTTCAAGTCATAATTAATCAGGAATGGCTCAATCTAGACCAGAATGATGAATATTAGTTAAAATACGTGATAAAAAGACACGCAACGCGCGAGAACTCTATGACATCTGACATTTCGGAAGACCTTACTCTACACGAACGCCTCTAGCGGCGAATTTATGCGCGATAGCCCCCATTGGAGAGACCTAAGTCCAGTAGGCTGATGAAGTGATGATGCTTATGCATCAACTTACTTCGTAAATCTGCTGCATTTTTTTTCTGGCCTATGACCACGTACCTTGCAGATTGGCTTATATTTTTACTCCGGCATGAGCTTTTCTCCTGAGCATGGAGAGAGAAGAAGAAAAACATAACATCACACCTGTACGGGAAGGAGAGGGCCTGCAGAGGGTTTCGCCTTTAGCACATCCACATTTATTTATTTTACTTATTATCAGGCTGGCAGTCGAAACAACTGATGCTGTTGTTCCCCCCAAAATTAGTATGATATAATATGGTTGTTTAGTCATTTCGCCAGTTATATCACAATTGAAGTCATCATCTAGTAGGGGCGAGCCTATTGCCATCAATCGCTGCTGTGAAATTTCTGATAGAAAATCCCCCATAAAACACTTAGCCCGGTCGAGAGATGAATAAAAGTATAAAATAATCTTTCTAAGTCATCTAGTACACAAGCTAAGGCCATTTGCGACTGGAAATCCAGTCAAAAAGATAGTGCTAGACAAACCCTAATGCGATAAAAACCTTTTTACTATACATTTCGACGTCCTGCTATGACATTGGGTTTTTATTACTAACTCTAGCAAAATTATGCTGAAAAATATATTTTTGTACTAACAATATTTCGCGTCTACGATATTACTTATAATCTCCCACGATTTTTGCAGTATTTAGCAGTATTTTAAGCAGTATAACCGGAAAATTACATTGAGGTGTTCGATTTCGACATTGCCGTACGATTTCATTCCGTTATCGATACGATTTGGTTCCGATGTCGTCCTGTTGTATTGTTTCGGTATTGAATCACTGCTTATTTTCTTATTTATTTGCTATAAAAACGAAATTGTAGGTACGTTAAACGATGACATTTTACTGTTAAATGAGTTTCACGCTTCTAACAGATTTGTTGGTGGTTTATTCAAATATCTTTTCAGATGGCCTACCAAGAATTACCTATTGCAGTTTTTTGAATGTGGGAAAGAGATGACTAGACGTCCTGTTTATCTCCGTCTCTTTCACTCACTGAGACGTTATGATAACCCCCGTGTAGTCGTTAAACAGCAAATAACAGAATAAAATCAACGTTGAATGTAGCGACGCAAAATAAACAACGAAGTAAACAGTAGTGAGCAACAGATGGCTCCTAAGTTTCACTGATACAGTACGCCACATGAAGCAAGATAAATATTTCGAGAAAAAACTTCGTATTTGTTGAACACTTCAAGCTCAAATTACAGAGGCGGACTTAATATTGTATTTACGATTTCATTGAGCATTTAAAAATATGCTACAGCCATTCCTTTTAAATTTTAAGCTTAAATGTTAGTTTAGAATGAAATGTTAACACAATTGTCTTCATTTGAAATTTTATAGGGGTGACGATCAGGGAGTAAACTTTCTCATCCCTCGTAGAAAAGGGAGGATCCTCCGACCAGACGGGTGTTGTGTCTTGTGGGCTACGGGCGGACGGATGTTTTGGGGTTGTTGTATACGGGGTGGCGATTGAGTCACCTGCGTCCATCAAGAGTATAATTCTATTTATACTAAAAAACTTTCGACATGAAACTCATATCTGATTTGTAAAAAAAAACAACGGGTTGCACTCCGGGAGTGCCGGCAGACGTGAAAACTTGAAACAACGTCATCTAGGTTAAATATCAGAAATTTCAATAGCTTTCTGCAAGAACGAAAGATGTCGCTGCCGTAGAAAAAAACTTGAAACAACGCCATCTAGCTTAAACTACACGCACACTCGCGCAAGCGCCCTGCGCCGCCAATTCGATCTGACGCGAGTTTAACAATTTTTACCCATCCCAAAAAGTGCACAATGCCGCTAAAGAAGATTTCACTTCAAAAACTACTTTTCATACATGCTTCGAAATAATTCGTCTAAAGTTGTATGGGAATTCGTTTTTTTTTCTTCACAAATCATTTCACATGTAGACCACCCGCGTCTCTTGATGAATGCAGTTGACTACAACGCCATCATATACAGGGTGGAAGGGACACCGACGCGAAAACGGTGACCTCGTACTCAGTACATCATTCTAAACCCCCAAAAACAGCTGTAAAAAACGGTAATTTAAAAGAAAAACAGCTGTTCCATACATTTGGAACGTGTTGCAGTATTGTAGGAAACGGCTGCTTTTTTTTGTAAGCAACCTGTCCCTTCCCACTTGTATACCCTTATCTCGCAGAACTGATTGCACGATAGAGGATTTTTAGTTCGTATTTAGCAAGATAGATGTCACTAATACCAATAATTAGTTATACCGCTTAAAATAACCGCCGATTTGGGTTCTATAGATCACAAAGTGCTAAAAGTGACAAGTAAAACTTGTCACCAAGCACATTTTTATAACCCTATAATATATTATTTATTTATAACTTATTATTAATGATTAAAATGTACTTGGTGTTTAATTTCATAAAATTATTTATTTTTTACACTATTATTATAAAATCCCATACTTTGCGACTAATTTCTAGCATACTTTTTTACTATTTTGTTTTTTTTTTTAATAATCTATGTCACCCGTAGATTAAGAAAAATAAATGTCAAAATTATAATTGTAGGAACCTTAATTTTAAAATAAAGGCTTTTCAATATAATTATTCTAGCTTCTGATTTAAATTATACTACATTCAACTTTAAAAAACTTTTTAAATGTCGATAAACCATATTTCACATCACTATATTTATACGCATCGTTTTAAATTAGAGATGTGACAATATTCCATTACATCGATAACTTTTTTACAAGTAAATTGCGAACGAAATATTTTCATTGTAAAAAATGGGTTTTCATTAAAACTAAACATTTGATATACGCTAAATTAATCAACAGTAGAACTGAATTGACAATTTAATTACCTACGTCTTTTCAGAAGACCATAAAAACACAACCGTTTTTTAACACTAATCTCAGAAACTGATATCACCAATCTGATGCACTTACTCGTAACTATTCGACTATATTTCGGCAGTACACGCTAGTTTCCTCCCAATTTCGGCGTTTTTTTCTATCTACAGGTGCCCACTTCTAAGATTAGGTGCAACTATGAGCAAATTTTATTGGTCGATAATTGGACCAATCAGAAGCGTTCGCAGGAGAAATTAGTATTCGAAAAACCTACTAGATGGCAGTGGGGATTCGAAATTTGAATTTTAACAGAAAAATCGCAACTGCCATCTAGTTTTATCAAACTCACTCACATCTCTATGATTCTCTTTATTACTAACGCGTCTATACTGAGCATTATGTACATGCTAAATCCAGGAAAACTTTTATTAATAATTTAAGAGCAAAAATCGCTGAACATGAGATTAGCCTTAGAAGAAAAATGTGCTTAGTTTTGACACCACAAACTGGAAGCTTGAAGCTGATAGACTATTTTTTTTTATGTTAAACTTTGGTTTTATCTTGTGTGGCTTCTCGATTTTTAAGGATTATTGTGCCAGGTCTAGTCTATATTGCATATCTAATATTTCAAGATTTATTTCTTTATTCGATTTAATTAAAAATCGAACACCAGTGCACCTGTTAGTATTCTTTTTTTGTAAGTTTTTCAAATCTGCTTTTTAATGACCCTACAAGGGTTTTTTAAAAGGTAACAGACGCCACTTTCCAGTAGGTATAGACATTTCTGATTTTTCTTGCATATTAGTCGTTTTTTTTTGTAATATAAATTCTATGTTTAATTTCCTTCAAAATTGAGAAGCCCTCACAATCTTTACTCACTATGATCTCAAAAGTTCAAGCTAAGCATTTTTTGATGCGGCTTTTAACAGGAATAGTTTTAACGCCGTGCTGTAAAAACTAAGCACCACAAGACTAAACTACATCTACGTTTGGACGAAAAATGTAATTAAATCTCAGCTAGGGTAGGGCCCAAAGGTACACTCGATCGATTGTCGATACATCGCTATATAACTTATCTAACACACATCACTAGTGAGTTTCTTTAGATAGGGTTGGACAGTTGACACTTGTCACTTTTCTATCGATATCGCTGATTTACTCGTATTGTCGGCGCGGCGACGTAAACCGACGTTGCGTTGATAGCAACGTTATATGAAAGTGAAAAACGGACAATATTTGTGAATCATCGACATTGATACTCGACAATCGACCGCTCGGGGCAGTCTCTACGCCTACTTCACCTGAGGCATGCGCATGCGACTAGTGTTGCAACCAAGGCCAGTGCTGCGACCGGCGTGCGCGCGGCATTGCACATATCCTCCTCACAGAAGCACATGTGGCCTGTGCCAGTACTTTCCATCATACACACGTGATCAACCATGAAAAGATTTATTTGTAGTTGCGATGTACAGGTTCGCCGGACCACCTCGTACGCTGAAATGAGAGAAAGGATTGTATTTAGTTGGTTTAGTAATGTCGTGTTAGAAGGACACACTTTTAAATCAAAAGGCTTGAAACCTACACATCAATTGCGTAATTCGCTTTTCTATCACATTCAGACATTTCATACTCATTAATTGTATTTTTATCTGACTAAGGAAGATTTATCAGCCTATATAGATTAGATGTCGGTTGACCACGATGGCTCTTATGGAGTAACTCTGTATAGCAGATAAGTCTAGGTATCCCTACGATGTTTTCCTGTTTACATGATTATAAGGTCACATTGTTCTTATCTATCTTATTAATAGGCTTTCTAGTGCACAAGTATCAGGTCTCAATTTATTACGACATTACCAAAGAATAAGTTTTCATGTAACAATCGAACCTACTCTTCGTTCGTCTACTGGTCGTAAGCACTGTTGTGCGGGACGTTCTGGGTTTGATTTCCAGTTCGGGCAATGCGTGTTGGGAATTTCTCTGTAGAGGCAGTCTGGATTTGTGCCCAATTGATGGCAAAAAGCTCGTTCCTTTTTATTTGGAACTTAAATATTACTAGCGAAATGTGGGTCTACTATAAGTAAGGAATAAAAGAAAGACGAAACGAAACATATTTACTTGGCGCATGCCACAAGTGCACACTACAAAAAATAAAACGAATACTTAAATTAAGAGATATAATATTGTGTGTCTCGGTTGCGCGAAAAAGGCCCAGTTCAGCAAACTGCCGAGCAAAGTACACCTGCATTTGCCTTACCCTTTGAAGATTACAGGCATGATATGAATACATTTGGTTCAAAGACCTTAAAAACTAAAACAATAACTGATCCGTCTTCACTCATTAACATTGTCAAAAAATGACAAATACCGGCTGCGTTGGCGATTGCCAAAAACTTAAAAAACTACATTCTGAATATTGGCAGCCAGCCCAATTTGAACCGCGAGTTAAAAGAAACGTTTTAATGAGCTATTACTTGAGAACAGTGGTATTTTAAATGGGAAATAAACTAGACACATGGTGCTGTATCTGATCCAGATAGCATCATCATTAATTGTCCGGAATCATCAACCGCTGGGCATGGAAAAGAAGACAAGCTGCTGACCCCAAACGAATTGGGAAGAGAGCATGAAAATGACGATGGTTTTACGACACATAACATCATGCCTAATAATACCCGAGGGGTTAAGAATATGGTCCAGGGCTGCGAGACTGTTCGAAAGAGATACCGCGGCCCTGGAACACAAAGGGCAAGGAAGGAACATCACAACACTCTCGTTCACTCCGCCTAGAGCAGAAGGGGTCATTTGATGATTTCCCATCGGAAAAAATGGGGTTAAGAATAAGAATATCTAATTTATTTTAAAAAGTTTTACAAAGACCTCATTTGCATGGTGGAGTTTACAGGTACTGAAGAACAGCGTGTAAGCTCCCTCATCTTTATTGAAAATGGGAGGATCCTCCGTCCACACGTGTGTTGTGTCTGGTGGGTACTGCCTGACACTTGCTGTGGAGTTCTTGTATAAACACTCAACTCGCGGATATCATGATATCGCAATGTAAGATTCTTAGTTCTTAAATTGCGTCTTGGATGGCCTGGGCCCCAGCAGTGGGAACATTACAGGCTGATTATGCTAGGTTAATGATGAAGATACTCACGACTCTTAGAATATCGGACCATTTTGACGCAGCAGCCGTTGCAGGTCTGCAAGGGAGGCTGGTCTCTTGGCAGTGCCGTGTAGTTGAAGGGATCCTTGCAGCGCGGGTCCGTCCAGCTGTCGCACTCGTAGCAATATATCGTGCGTGCTGGGAACAGGTTTAGAGAACGATTAGGGATTTTTGCAGCGATGGTTGAATTGTCGAGGTTAGTTTGTTGAAGCTCGATGTTCTAGCCGACCAAGGCAAAACTACGGACCTCACGCAGTACGCAGTCACGACCACGTCTTTTGGCCGCAGAAGCTTCAAACAGCAAGAAAGTTTGGTCGCAAACCGGGCGTCCCACAGTTATGTTCGAGATAGTGGCCGGTCTTGCGACAAGTTGTGGTCGTGGCGTATTGCACGAGGTCTTTTTACCGGTATGAACCACGTATGATCATTTAACTTCAAAATTAAAAATTGCAGTTGCCTACAAAACTGAACGTGCGGGATAACCCAAGCGCCCAAGCGTTTTTTTTTTTTTCGTAATGGCATCTCGCCGTTCAACCTATGCTAACTTCTGCTTAACCGAGCTATCCTGTGGGTGCCTGGTCTCCAGCCAAGGGCAATATACTTATAAACTAAGCGACAACGCTACGGGCACCCCCTGGGGGGTATGAGCCTCGGCTTAGGGCGTCGCTGGGGAGGGCAGCAAAGGGACCGGCTGGATCTGAGTGAGATCATTATTTAAGGACTGATTTAAAACTAGCTCTGCATCGCGGACTGGCTCGAGCACGGGTTGGGTCGTACACCTGAGTTAGACAGATAAGGTATGTGTTCGCTGTCTGCAGCCATACTCCGCTCGCTCGGATCGCTCGGTTTGATCGAACAATGCTGTATGCAGGTGAAAGTCACGGGTGTGCAAAGTTTGAAATTATATTCGAGATGTCTTCATACAATTTTATTGTGGACATTTTTAAAGCTATATGCCTCTTTGCTGTGCGCTTTGTAGTTGAACCGCATTTCAAACAGTAACTGATAAATTGTCTAGGTCGGCTAGTAGTTAGTAATGATTATGGCTGATGCACAAATGTTATTTTTTATAATAGGAAAATGGTGTTATATGCGTTAGGGAATATTTGAAGCGAATGGGTTGTTGTGTTAGAGCTTCTGAAAAAATATTACAGTGTTACGCAAGCTGAAGGGTGAGTTTTGAACATTTGTTGTTTCGTAAGTGAGGGTTGAACAGTGATCTAAGGATTCGTTTGTAGCTTTTGTCACTTTTAGAAGTGTTCAACTGAAATAGAGGAGCTCGTGGCTAAATAAAACAGTCACTCGGAAACAATTTTAGGTTAAAACGCGCTTGCCTAGGTTGGTCTGTAGATGGGTGACCACCCATTACATAGTTGAAAAAGGCTAGGCAGATCATGATAAAACTGAAATAGTACTAATACATAAGTCGAAGTCAAATTCTGGGTCGGCTCAATTTAGATTGCAATTGACACGCTAACCACATGGCCACAACTTACGCATTCGAACGACTCCTGTGTTGCAACTACGACAGCGAAATAAGCAAATGAAAGATACTGCCTACGATGATTTACCGCGATGCGAAACAAGTGACGAACGCGCCTGTCACTTGATGCAAGCATCGACTGAGATCGTGTAGAAGTTTTCTTAGTAACCAGTGAAAAATTACTTCGGGACTTAAATTAGTATATGGTAATGTCATGGTAACAGTTTTTGCTCAAAAGTCCCTTACACCAACTTTATTTGCACTCCTATGAACTAGTTCATGAATTCTAGACTTGACAACGACAAATGTTCCATAATCGATCGACCTACTCGGCTAACGTTAACCTAGGTTCCTAGCATGAACGATTGCTGAGTGAGGACTCGATTCCCAGGTCAGGTAAGGCAGTGTTTTTTGCTTATTCCTTAAGTAATTTCTCAGTAGCCACCCGGAGTTTCGAACGGTTGATGGCAATAGGCATACCCTCTATTACATGGGACTTAAACGTAACTTGCGAAATATGGGATACGAGTATTAGATATACCTCTGGCTAAACTTTCGCGGATTACAAGCGTGATGTTATGTTTTTATATCTGTCAAAACAGGGGTATATCCCACCCCAACCAGTCTGAATAAACAGCCAAATGGCTTATTATATAAAACCCTCTGTCCCCCCAACTCGACCTGTTGCAAACCCCACCTGCGTTCACGATAAAAATCTATACCATGTCCTAGGCTATTAATAGTCAGTGCTAAACCGTGGCAAGGCTATTCAGACACGCGACGCATGTCAAGGAAAGCAGTACGCTAGTCCTTGTAATATATTCTAATCACTGGAATTGAAAAAATGCGACTAAATCGCCCATTAGCGGCGCCGGTGGTTGTATAACGGCTGTCGCCGCTATGTCTGGCTTGGTTTCTAGGTGGGAAGTAGGGCAGTAAGAGCAGGGTCGTGAGCCTTTTACTATGTGGAGTGGTTCTTTGCCAATAACGTTCTCATTGCTGGGACTCTGTCTGAAGCCTGAAAGTCTGAGAGCCTTACCAAGGCGTATAATTTTTTCAGTAAGTGTGTTATGGATGGCAGATAAGCAGTCGATTCATATCTAATACTGGAGGCTTAAAATGGCCGCTTTTGTAGAATCATAACAACAACATACATTTATTTTCAGGCTACTTTGGCCCATAGATATGATACCTTACAGACTAACATACATATTATGATATAATATAAATTGTGTTAGTAATAAAACCTTAAAACTATGTTAGTAACACTTCCCTTGTGCACTATGTCACTGCGCGTTCATGTGGCACTTGCCCGTGGAAGCGACGGAATACCACTCCCTCTGGCCAAAAGTTCTCCTCTAAGACGAGGTGCAGATAGCACGTTGGTATTCGCACCGCGAATTCCTTAGGTTGACGTTTCGGCGTGACTCAAGCCATAGGATACAATTCGTGAAATGTTCACAAAGTGACAATTTTGTTGAGATCCTGCTAAAACGACAGTTGCATTGGGCTAAACTGAAAGCCGACCCCCCATTTAGTTCGGAAAAAAAGGATCGGAAAATGATGAAGGTCTCTTCTGTGTAAGAGGATATATGAGAGAAGAACACAACGCAGGGCAGCGCACTTCAGTGGGAGGGTGTCTTTTCCGGGTATACAGTAGTTTCGCTAGGTTTTTGGATGAGGAAATTGCAAAAGTACAAAAATCTTAAGCAGATTATGAAATAAGTTTTAAAAGACATTTTCCCACAAATCTTGTGTCTTATTAAAACTATAGACAGGTTGAAAACGAAAGAGAAGTATTAGATCAGATACATTCTGCTCCTAAAGCAAATGTATTGAGCATCGCTAACCATTCAATGATCTTCAGTCACAATAGGTAGCGCCTTGCGGGTGCAGGTATACATTACTCAGGTTTGGGGTTCGGGCCCTGGTTCAAAAGCAGTTGAAAGAAAACCGTGTAGTTTAAATCAAATTACAAATTTGTTAGATCACTTCTCCACTACAAGGTCAAGAAAGTATTTAATTGAGCCTTTAAATGTTAGGTACAGACGCCAGCACATCGAGCTACTTCAATCTGTCAAATTTATTTAATAGATTTTCAACTTTATCGCTAAAGCATTTGATTCAAGGTTGATTGGGAAAATTTGATAGTTTCGGGTAGCTTGATGTGCTGGCGTCTGTACCATTTGGTGTTTAAAAAAACTGAAATGACCCTTTAAAAACATACCTAATTGGGTCTCTATTTTTTTTCTACAACTGCACTGAAGGTTTTTAATTTGTTTTAAACTTTTTCTCGCTAATCCTTTTTTTCCTTCTTACAAGATGCCAGGAGATTCCTTAGTGAGTTATCACTGTAATACTCCTTAAGTACCGTTTACGTGACACGTTTTTCCGTGTCATTCATTACATTGTCATTACACCTGTCTCTCTGAGAATATAAAATTAAATGGCCTCTAATTTAGATTTCCCCTAAAAGAAAATTAAAACCTGGATTTTTTGCTAAACTAATAGTGTTTTTTTACTTTTTATATAGAATATCTAGTTCATCAAAAGTCCTCGATATACGCCTAATCTGTATTTATCGACAATAAACCAATTTGAGACGGTTACATCACTAATCTTGCTAATGACACATGTAGGGTTGCGACGCAAATATCATAAACCAATTAGTTTTATCGATTGTGTCATACTTGCTTGGTCATCTTATCTATAGGAAGAATACAATTGTAACGGAGGAAGAAAGGCATAATATTCCCACTGCTGGAACACAGGCCTCCTTCTAATGAAAGGCAATGTTTTTTCGCCGTTTTGACAGCAGACTAGAAAAGAAGGAAGCACGGAAATATCCCAAAATTTCATAAATTGGTATAGCTTGACAAATGTGAAAAAATAAACGTTTATGTTGTATGGTTTAAGAGTCCATTACATTTCGTCATGCGTCAAAGTTCCATCGCCGACAGTTTTTTTGCAAACTGAGTTCGTAAAATATTTATAGTACACGAAAAGAAAACTGAAAATGTGTAACATCAAATTACAAGAAAGAGAATGGCACTATCGCTATTCAAAATCAAATAATTAAAATATCTTACTGCTGCTGAAAATTACAGCGTCAAAAATCATGAATTTGCGTAAAAAAATTGATAGGGCTCTTAAGGTTGGAATACAATTTAAAAGACTTATAGAGCGGATATTGTGAATATTTTCACACGAAAATTTTCATCTTGAACATTTTTGATTTTGACACACGAATGCTATCTGACAAGCGGGCGTGTGTGTGACACTAGACAGACCGACTTTTTACTAAATAGTAACAAGTATTGTATTACAATTGTCTTCGTCTTGTCCCGTCTATCGCTCGTAAATATTTAAATATTTTTGTTGGAATGTCAGTTTAATTTTATTTATATTCTGATATTGTTCTAGTTTTACTTAGATTAGTGCCTTTTTTTTTCGGATGTTAAATCATCAAATGGAGGGAGGAGTCTCCCGCTCTGTGCGGAGCGGAAGGGAGTGTCAGACTTGTATTGACTAAAACCCATCCATGTTCCTTCCTTGCCCTTTGAGCGCCAGGGCCGCAGTATCTCTTTCGAACAGTCCCTCAGCTCTGGTAGGCATCGGCTCTAACGGGCCCCTCCCTGTTAGCTGACATCTCTTTGAGGCGCGCGTGGATCACAAACGCGCAGTCAACATGGCTTAGATTAGTGCCTTGATTTTACGTATTGCGTACAGTGGCGAGACAGTGCCAACACAGCCTCCTCCTGCCCTTATTCCAATTTATTTGTGGTCAGCGCAGCATGTCTTCATGCCCAGACAGTGTATGAAAGTTATAATGGGTTTTCGCTTTTCGTTTGTTTCAGCTCATGATTAAAATATGGCGTGTCCTAATGATAATGATATCCTCATCATCTGCCTAGCCTTTTCTTAACTATGTTGACGAAGTTGACGTAGGCTTTCAGGCTTGGGGCGGATCTGTATTTATGCTTTCGCGGTTGCACAACGACAAGCTTTGCACATGCTTTGCTTGGTAGCATAGATGCAGGTCTACCTTACTGCCTCCCTCAGAGGCGGTAGGGTGGCGAGGTCTTGAGGGGGAGCGCTACGGTCGTTTAGATCCTCAAGGCAAGTCTGGTGTGTTACCTTCACGTGGTTGCCGCCCTGTTCTTGGTCTAATTCCATAAGAAATAGACGCAACAAAAAACCACCAGGCGCTTTCTGGGGAGGGGCGCACCGCACGTCGTGTGATGACTCATGCGATGTGCGGTGTGCGTTCCCCTGCGTGCCCTCTGAGCAGCGGGCATAGCGGAGGGCACAGCAGGGGAGTGCCGCGGGGGACTGGGCCTCCCGCTTCCCGGCGTGGTCGAGGCCACGCTGGGGAGTGTGGAGAGGAGGCCTGGTCAGCGGAGGGGGGAGGGGAAGGGGCATTTGCCCTCCGTCCTCACGGTGACGGGCGGGCGACAGGCGCGGGGGTGCCTCCGCCCGCATTGCACCCGTCACCTCCGTCGGTCATTCCCGAACCCCCCCCTCCACGTCCGTGCCGTGAGGACAAGAGGGGGGGTCCGCCTTGTGTGTTCGTCGGCGGGGGACTGGAAGTAAAGGCTGTGCCGGTTTCCCAGTCCCCCTCCACTATGACGAAGCGGGAATGCGCTGGGTCGTTTTAGTGGGTATACCGTTGTGTTTGGCCGCCCGGTGAGTCCCACATACCCCTCCCATCCCCCGACGGGAGGGTATGCGTAATGCATTTTTTCCCAGCGTCAAAAAAAAAAAAAAAAAAAAAAGGCTTTCAGCCTTACGGGATACAGCGGAATACCTGTATTTTACATGGAGCGACAGCTTATCTGGCGTCCAAAACCCAGTTAGTACTGGGTTATAATACGATACCACTTGGTAAGACTGGTTGTCAGACTATCAGGCCATCCGTAACGACTGCGACATACATCTACAAATGACAGCCGGAACCAATGGCGTAACGTAGTTTCCAAGGTACGGAGGAAACTCGGTATATAATGGGTGGTCGCCCATCGACGGCCCAACCTAGGCTAGTGCGGCCTAACTTGAAGTTCGACTCGAGCGGCTGTTATTATAGAATAAATAATTTTATTTCGACTGCACCTAATCGCAACCCTCTTCTCTGTCTAGGCTGTCTCTCTATTTGTACTTGTCACATAATGTAATCAGGATTAGGCATGGCATCGAGAACTAAAGACGACGACCTCACCTCTCCAAAGAAATTTTGCAATTTTTTTATTAACTTCCAACGTTCACCGACCACTATTCTAGCTCACCGTGTTTCTTTTCAGAACTATAAAAGTTACATCAACTTCTATCTGTATAACCTAAACAAACTTCAAAAAAACATCAAAAAGATATCGCTCAAACATCTAAACAACAATTCCAAACAGTCATTACCTAATTAAAAGCTAATTTTAACTGATTTCGACGTCACGATCGTAATGCGCTGTCCACGATAGTCACGGGTGCCATTTTTAGATCCCCAACGAACGTCGTTTATTTTTGATGCGTGGTTTTCATGTAAATTCTCTCATAACTTCGGGCCATTATTTCTATAATGTAACGTTGATAAATTCGGATGAAGATGTTGTTGTTGGAACTAGTTTACTCTCGTGTGTTTGCTCGCGGTTTTTTTCTTTGACTGCTTGGAACTTGGAAGACACCTAGTTATTATTTTTTATTTGCAAAATGACTGGTGTCCAAAGAGTGAAGGATGATTTGGCTAGAACCTAGAAAGAAGGTGACTGCTGAAATGACGAATCATAGAAAAGTGTGGTAGAAGAAGACACACTGCGTCGACCACAAATGAATTGGGATGAAAGGATTGGAATATGTTGATCACTGACCAAAAACATACGTAACCTCCGGACTGCGAGTTAACCTAATTTATTCCGTCATTTTAGTTTGCTTTTTATGCAGTCGGAATTGTTTTCTTTAACAATATTTGTCTGTTCACTGTTTGGTTAAGCGTGATTGCTATGGCAGACGGCATTACGGTTAAAAATTGGATGAGCCTGATACAGGTCCGTGGATATTGGCAGAAACAGAGAGAGGCCTATACCCAGCCGTGGGTGAAGACGGGCTGTGGATGGTAAAGATTGCGTTTACTACCTTATTTGTAAGTGATACGGATAGCGTATCCTACGTACTGATAACAACGTGCTGCTTCTCTACAAGCAACTTGATTTTGCATATCGTGGTAACATGAAAACAGCATCACTGTTGATTTTTTTAACCAAGGTTTGTAACTGAAAGTCCATCGTTGACATTTTCCTTTACAGGATACCTAGCTATGTGCGGTTATATCGGGTGGAGTGACAGAGTGGCGTCCAAGGAAGGAGAAGTTTTGTTCATCCAGCAGCGAGATAGGTGGACGACATTGTTCCCATCGCGGGTAAAACAAGGATAGCACAAGAACGTGTGGAGAAAGTCATCGGGCGATAGATCAGAGAGTATTGTCGTCGCATTGTACGGCCCTGATGAGTGGTGGCGATGTCACAGATGAACCCGGATATCGCCAAAGGAGTTTGGTACCCAGAGGCGGACTGCGCTAGATGGGTCGCGAACGTTATGCGCAGTAAATCTCACGGCTCATCCGCCAAGGGGACAGTGTGTTCACGGCGATGTTTGTCAGTGTAATACTCACATAACCAAGCCGTCTCCACGGATGATGCGGTATGCGTTCGGCCATTAAAAAAAAATAGGAACGCGGAGATAGGCATAAACAGAGAGAGGCTTTAGCAGTGAATGAAGTCGGGCTGTGGATCTGGATGGTGATGATGATAGCTTTATATCTCTAAACGATGGCTTTAAATACTTAATTAAGAGTCTAGCCGTATACGAGCAAGAAGTTGGTCCAGTCACATGTAACCCGGTACCATCATTGAGTTTATTAAGGAAGCTGCTCTGTGATGGTGTCCTATGAAAATGTGTATTGTTAGCGTTTGTGCATCAGTGAAGGTGTAGATCTTATTTTTATGAATCAGTTTTACTTACCCTCAGTAGATATCTAACTAAACAGTAAACACACGAACACACGAAATATTACAAACAAACAAACATACACTCAGTCGCGTTTGAAGATAGCACAGTTTTATTTAAAAAACTGTCTAGCTTTAGCATAAACAGAATCACACCTGCCAGCGTCTATTGGAAACTATTAATAGTATTGGTACAGCAGGTCGCACGTCAATGGTAATAAAACTAGTATTAGCTGGCCTCATATGCTATTGAAACTCCGACCAGGCCAGTTACGGTCAGTGTTACCATCGACTGACGGTCTACTGTACCTAGGGTATAAGCAAAACAGTTTATGCAAATAGGTATTTACATGTTCTGGTTACCTACATGAGATAGAACTATACAAGGCGTCTAGTTCCGTCTCTTTCTCAGAAATATTAAAAGATTCCTGTATGAAAGATCATGGCAGCCCACCTGTTCATAAAACTTACGTTTATTGGTAAGTTTCAAATGGATTCTGGCTAGTTGTAATTAGCAGATTGACAACAATTAATGATTCTTACGTCATCCAAGCTTCTACGGATCAATTTAGTGCCTACTTAGTTAAAAAGTACTTACAATTCCCTGTTTTTTTCTTTTTTGTTGAATAGTGGAAATCAATAAAAGCTTGGGTTCTAATCGGAATAGCCGTCAAAAGCGAACGGTTAAAGCTAGACTTCATGCACTAGCTACGAAGGAAATATAAAATAAATAAAAAAATAATATTGTACTTTTTCTAAATTTACTTACTTATTTAATAACATTTTAGTAAATGATTAGCTAAGAATGTGTTACCTTTGCAGTCTTGTAAGTAATTTCAACAAAAAAATAAATAAAACGAAAAAGCTGACACTGTGACTGTTTTGTGAAGAAAAAATCTGCTTTATTACGTTAGCCATCCCAGTCTACGACATTGTTTTCATAATTTACAATTTTTCAATCTTTTTGCTAACTTTTTCACGTGAATTAAGTTTTAATGTAAGCATAGAAGCAACTGGCGAGTGTAAAAATGGCTTTTATTAGCTTTTTATTTTATTTATGTCAAAAGCCTAAAAGCTCGTGAGTTATTGTTTTTGTTAAAAAAAAAGAAAAACAGTACTTACTTTGGCATTCCGCCTGAACAAGGGGGCTGAGACTTAGTGCCCATAATGCTGAAAATCCATGCTTGAATTAGTAAAAAAGAAAAAACATATAAAAAAAACGAAAACACTACACAGTTATCTAAATAGAAGAAGTTCCACAGTAAAAAGATACATCCTGTAAATAACTGAATTAAAAAGAAAACGAAAAAAATATTTTTTTTTTCATGCTTTCTCATGTCCATAGACTGGTTGGCTGAATGTTAGGAGAAAAAACCTAAATAAAAACACTAAATGATTAATACAGAAAATTTAGTAACCATAATAAATTAACAATGTGATTAAGTTAATTTACTAAGTTAATTTCTTACCGAAACATTGTGATAAAAAAAAAGTTAATCTTAAAACGACAATCAGTTATTCACAGGAAGAAAAATGTTTGAGTGTTTTTTTTTTGTTAGTTTTTTTTTAAGAAATTTTAGTTCGTCTATTGTGACTAAAATAATTATGACATGCAATTATTGCATTCCTCAATTCCAACATTTAAACACGCATTCCTGTGGGCACTCAAACACAATACATTTATCGAGCTGCGAAAACATCGATAATTTCCCATCATTATTGGGTTTAGTCGATACTGTTACGTCAGTCACATCACTAAACACGGTAATGTTTTGAATGGGTTGTTTTATTTTTGCAAATGCCGAAAGGTACTTCCTATGCTATTATTTCTTTAAAACTATTAAAACTACACTTTTTTACATACGTGGAGGCCATAATTATGCACCATTGAAAATTAATTGTCAGTACTCGCCATGACACATCGCATTTTATATTTTGTAGATTCTAATGATTAAAATTCTGTGAATAATTAATGATTACGACTGCAAATCGCAATCATCAACAAAGATCCTGATACTGATCTGCAAATTACAAGTAAAGGTAAAAAAAAACGAATGTCGCGGACGAAATTCAAATTTTTTACGTTTTGTTGCAATTTGCAAGTCAGTGTCAGGTTGTATGTTGATTAAAAAAGTTATGATTCACGACCGTAATAAATATAGCTATAAAGAATTATTATCATTAAACTCATCAATATAAACTTTAAGATCATTTAATCCTATTGAATGACTCTTTCATGAATACATTCAATGGGATAAAATGCACATAAGACCTCACATGATTATTAGTATTTGTTTTAATCTCATGACCTTAGTGTCGGAAGTAGGTGGCGGCTATGTCATTGTCACCGAGATATCGCGCGGTGTTCATTGATCAAGCTGTAGTGGCTTATCTAGGCTTGAATAAGGTCATTTTAGCAGGTCAGTGGTGCGAAAGAACGAGCATTATATTGCATTATTTAAGCGCCCTGGTTGAAAGGAGTAGAGGTGCTGTTTTTTTTAAATCGAAGAAACAGTTTACAAACGATGAAAGGAACCTTGGTTTTTAGTTCATGTGTGACCACGCATATATTTTACAGAGTAGTGTGCATTTGTCAATTATTCTATAGGCGATTTGTGTTGAGGCTTTAACGGTTTTAGTTGAATAGAGAAAAAGAGTAATTTAATTTCACTCGATAAAATTAGGTGACATTTTTTGCAATATCATTTTATAGCTAATTTTTTGGGATTTTTTTTATTCCTGATTGCCCATTTACTGTTTAAATTACCATCATCATCTTAATGGATTGAATAAAAATCCACCATACTTAATGTTTTTTTAACGTCGACAAAAATAAAATTCTTTACTATTCGGATATATGAGTTACGCGTCAACCCAAAATAGTGATGTGGCACATACAAATCCCAATACTATCGATATGTTCGCAGCTGTCAACACGACACAGATCTAACAACGGGTACTCTATGGTACACAACACTTGAGTGACAGTTTGACACTTTTTGGTACTTCATCGCATATTACCAGTCCGTATACAGGAGTTGGATTTAACTTGGTCCACCCCAAACCAGGACATCAGCAAAACTGGAAAAGATTAAAGTGAAATTGATTATTAACATACAACATAGATTTTGTCGCCGGTAATTTTACTCACATTCTAGGGGAACTAAAGTCCTTCCATAGTTCGTTTACCGTCTGTCACAGTAGTCCAACAACAATCTTATTGTACTAAGAATAAAGATCAGTGTTATTTGTCAGACTTGACAATGGCAGCAAACGGCTGTTCTGTTGCTGTCATTATCAACCTGATTCTAACGTCAGTAGAGGTCACTGTCATTTTGACAGTAATGCCCAATCAGAAGTAAACTAAAAATGTGAAAGAACAGTAAACTAAGAGTCAGTGCAAAAAAACCGCACGATATTCCGCGATTCTGAACTGATAATTTTAAAATGCAACTGAAAATAGAGTTGGAAATCGCGTGAATTTCGTGCTTTCTTGCAGCTACGCGGGCCATCGTTACCTATGGCGACACCTATTTGCAAGCTTTAACCTGCTAACAGGTGCTGCAGCAGGACATGAATAAATAGGTACCATACAAAGACCAGCTACCTAGACGCTAGATTTTAAGGAGGGTTTTCAAATGTTATTCTGGTGACGATAGCGCATGTGAGCATCCGATGACCCTTAGCCCCAGTACACACAGTGGCAGCTGTCGGCAGGGGCCACGAGCAGTCAAGCGGCCCACAAAACAAGCGTGAGGCGGCGCGCGAATACATTCCGCTGCCGAAAACTTCGGTGTAAATTGAATCTAAATTAACTATGAACTGCCAGCATAAACCTTCGATTACCAGCTTTTCCGTGATAGCTTTACTTTTTGGACAAACAAAAATTGTAAGTTCAAACGGTAATTGACAGATCGAATTTTAGTAATACTGCATTTGTAGAGCGTCGTCTTTGTCAGTCATACCTGTGTAACTGTCTCTTTCTTTAGAAGGTATGTGCTTTAGCACATGCAATACCGACGAAAAATTTCTATATTTGGGGGGGTTTGGAATGGTGTACTGAATATGTGGTAACTAACATTTTGTACTTCGGTGTCCCTTCCACACTGTATGTGAAACCTCATTCCGAGTGTGATCAAGATTTTAAACAAAAAAAAATATTTTGAATAGAATTGATCAAGACAGTTGCAATTAATTATTTTTAATCAGTTTTACTGTAGATATGTACATACATAATGTATTTCCTAACTAAATGGGTGTAATTTATTTGAGAATAGGCAGTTTTAATGGGAATTCATTGGTAGTAATATTAAGAGATGGCCAACGGCCAAGAACAAGAAATTGGTAAGAATATCATTTTTCCAGATTAAAACTATAAATCTGAAAGATTTATATTTTTAGTGATAATTAATTACGACGCTAATAATGTAAAGTATGATCACTGACATCATAGGTATGAAACACTAGCAACTGCCCGCGACTTCGTTCTCGTTGACGAAACATATCCTGTAGCACTCGGTAATCTTCGGTAAGCCCTCCATCAGTGAAATATTTTTTTAAATCGAATGAGGAGTTTCAAAGATGATCTCCTAAATCCATACTTACAACTTAACCCTCTTGTAATTTATCCTAAACTAGCGACCCGCCCCGGCTTCGCACGGGTGCAATGTATATGTTATGGACCAAGTGATTAATGCGGGCATTATACATAATGTACGAGCATTATGAATAATGTCTAGCTCTATCGAGCTAAGTGATTAATACTATCTTAACTTCATTATTTCTCACATTGCACGGTCATTATTATATTGCTACATGATAATTGGGCAATTTGATAATAAAGCTAAATTATGAGTCTGATTGCTTAAACTTTAGTTTATTTTATGTTTTATAATAATAAGTCATTTCTATAAAACAATATTAGACATGTTGTGAAATTTTTGTTTCTTTATATGTTTTATTTTATATTTTTAACTAGCTGATGCCCGCGGCTTCGCCTGCGTGGATGTCGGTTATCGCGACCAAAAGTAATCATGATGATCCCATTTCCTCAACTCATGGGAACCTAGTTTGCCCATTTTCAAAGTATTAAAATGGATATAGTATATTATCGGTTTAAAGATTCTTTAATTATTCTAAAAGAACATACATTGTTCACTTGCAGAATAAATACATAACTAAGGTAAATTGTAGTCCAGTAGTTAACAGTTTTGTTAGCTTAATACAGGTGGGTACGATGTCGACATATTATTGTGAGTAACTTAATAGTTTTGTGTTGTTAGTGACGTGCTGCCTGAGTTTAGCTTAAAATAGGTGGAAAGAAGATGTGTTCCTGATATCTGCTGGTAGATTGTTGTAAAGTTGAACACCTTCGTATTTTATATTTTTCCTGCCATATTGCGTTCGCGGGGGGCGCGTCTGGATTTGGTTAGGGTTTCTTTGGCTGTATTTGGATGTTTTCGTGTTAAAGGACAACTGTGTGATTATTAATCACACAGTTGTCCTTTAACACGAAAACAGCTCATTAGTTTCGTGTTTTTGTATAGTTCGAATGTGGGTGTGTGATAATCGTAGTTGAATAGAAGTTTAATTATTTTATTTTGTGCTATTTGTAGATCTTAGAGATCCTTAAGAGATAGACATAAGCCATCGCGGATTTTTCTGTAGACCTACATAACATATACAATTCTACCATTCATCATTTTATTATATCTTAAAGGGCAGCGTTTTCGTTGAAACCTCCACCAGACGGCTTATTTTTTTTCAACACCTCCAACATATATCATTATATTATAGCCAATCTGTACAGAAACTTGACAAATTATATACTAAAAAATTCCTTTAGTACCACTCTATCTATTTAAGAAAACAACATGAAAATCAGTGCAGTAATTTTTGAGTTTATCGCGAACAGACAGATAGACGCGGCGGAGACACGTCATCATCAGCCTATAATGTTCCCACTGCTGGGACACAGCCTTACTCTCTATAAGAGGGAATGGGCTATAATCCGCCACGCGGGCCCAGTGCGGATTGGTAGATGTCACATGTCTTCGAATTTTTGGTTCTAGGACATGCCGGTTTCCTCACGATGTTTTCCTTCACCGTTTTTGAGAGCAGTGGTGTTGAAATAAATTACACAAAGTAATGCACCTGCCTGGGTTCGAACCCACGACTTACTGTTCGTAAGTCGGGGTCGCTACCACTGGCCCACCGCTGCTAACCCACATTGTGTTATAATATGTAGTTATGTTGGGTTCGGCTTCCAGTACAACCAGATGCAGCTGAATACCAGTATTTTACATGGAACGACTGTCTATCTGCCCTCCACAACCCAGTTAGTTCTGGGTAATACGATACCCCTTGGTAGAAATACAGTGAAATTAGTGATAGCTTTAATTTCCACATCAGGTGTTCCAGATCTTCAATGTTTATACGTTAACAGAGAGTGCTCATCAGGCTGAACAACTTTTGCTAAGACGTCATTCCTATTTATATTATAGTGTAACTGGGCTCTTGGAGCTCCACAACAGGTGTTCCACATCTTCAATTTTTATACGTCAACAGAGAGTGCTTATCAGTCTGAACAACTCTTGCTAAGACGTCATTCCTATATATGTTATAGTGTGGCTGGGCTCTTGGAGTTCCACATCAGCTGTTCCAGATCTTCAAATTTATTCTCTTAGTAGAAAATGCTCATTACGTGGAACAATTTTTGCTATCGTACCATTTTTGTATCTCTTATAGTTTAGCTGGTCTGTTGCGGTTCTGCATCAGGTGTTCAAGTTTCCAAGATAAATTATAGCTTATATGTTGCCCAGACTTAATACCTTTACAACAAAAAAAAAATCATTCAAATCCGTCGAGTAGTTCCGAAGATTAGCGTGTACAGACAAACAGACAAACAGACAGACTTTTTTTTTGGATTCGTGCTCTATTACTGTTTCTAAACACCCCACAATTTTTTTTTTTTAATTATTCAATGTACAGACAGTTTTTTTACAGTCTTATTATATGTATAGAAGATATAGATATGTTAAATGCAAAAACTAGTGGATTCTTAATGTAGTCCTTGATAATTAATCCAAATAATGAGTCTGATTATTTCAATGGTTTTATATTTAGTTTATTTATTCTAAGTTAAATGACAATAAGAATAAAAAAATAGTAATGTATAGTGCCCGGTCAATTTGATTATTTTAATAATTCTTATCAAATTGCACTCTCATATTGGGCATTTTTCATAATGACCGGACATTATGTATAATGCTCACTTGGTCCATAACATATACATAAAGACCTTTCTCTTGAAGCACTCTATCGTACGCGTACAAACAGCGGGAGCGATTTTGTTTTATAAATAGTAAAGTACCATAATATCGAACTCAAGTACAAGAATATCGTAACTCTTCATCGTTATGCCATTCTAATTCTAAATACGAATATAAAAACAATGATGAGTTTCTTTGTTTGAGCACGCTAATGTCTTGGGACTACTGGTCAGATTTGACATTGCATTTCATAGCCGAATTCTTGAGGAAGTTATAGGCTTCTAAAGGTATAAAGAACAAGGTGTAAAGTTCCTCAATACTCCATAGAAGAGGAGGATCTTCCGACCACAGGTGTTGGGTCTAGTGAGCTACTGCCTGACATTTGTTGTCGGGTTTTTCTATTTACTCGTGAAGTATTCTGGGCTTCAGGAACACTTGGACGTCCGGGACACGGGAATAAATAATACGCGTAGTGACAAGTTCAAGTTTAATCGCAGACTGATCTAATGCAACCTACCGCCATACAATAATAATCAATGTACCTACATATTACCATACATTACAACTCGATAACTTTAATAGTCACGGATAACTTTAATAGCGTGAATCAGAATTTTGAATATTTATTTTCTTTCTTTATTGTGGGTGCCTCACCCTTTTTTTTTCGGATAAGAAATCATCGAATGACTTCTCCCGCTCTGGGCGGAGCGGACGGGAGTGTCAGACTTGTACTGACTAAAACCCATCCATGTGCCTTTCTTGCCCGGCGCGGTATCTCTTTCGCAGTTGTGGGTGCTTTCACAGGGTGTACACACTGTATGTATGTTGCGGAGACGCTTTTAAAATGTTTACTACCTTCATTTGTTACTAAAACAACAATAAATAATATATTCCATTTTATCAACGTTATAAGTTTATAACTGATAGAATATTAGTTTGTCTAACTAGACTCTCAGGTGGGCGGGCTACTTGTTTGTCTAAAATTAAATTATTTCCACTGAATTATCATTATTTTGTATAATACATAGATGCGTCACAAGCCGATCTTAGGCCGATAGTGCCTCTCTATAGCTTGTTCCGCGCTCTCGCTTGCACATTCGGCTCAGGCGTAACGTGACAGTTTTTCGTGCGTGCAGCCGGCGTTCAAATTTATAAGACGTTATCACGCCAAAAATTAAACGATCTCCTCTGTGATCAAACGGAAGTTAAAATTCGTGAATCTGGAACGAGTTCCAACTATTAAATATATCACATTATGTCCCCGAAATAAACCTTTAGGAAATTATCGTATTCCGGACGTCACAGGCGAATAAATAGACGCGTTTGCGCCAATAACCGTGAATACTATGCCAGACGAGAGTGTTATAATATAATATTTTAATAAATGTCCTCTTCTACGTCAATTGAGCTTTTTGTGTCTCTAAATAATTGCGGTAGTAAAGTCATCTGTACGCACACACGACAAAATTTTAGAAAAATATTAAAGAGTATCAAACTCATAGCTTTTTACAAAATACTAGCGGATGTCACGCGGTTTCATCCGCGTAGTTCCCGTTCTCGTGGGAGTACGGGGATAAAATATAGCCTATGTTACTCGGTAATAATGTAGCTATCCATTGCTGAAACAATTTTTTAAATCCGTCCAGTAGTTTTTAAGTTTATTAGTTACATACAAAAATACAAATCTTTCCTCTTTATAATATTACTAGCTGTCCCTCGCAACTTCGTCTGCGTTAAACCTAGATAACGACAGCAGCGCCATCTGTCGGGCTGATTTGTGAATCTAAACCATCCAGGGTGCCACCCAAAGGCATACAAAAAAAATCATTCAAATCGGTCCAGCCGCACAGTGGAACGAATGTATGGGAGCGGTTGGACGTAGACATGTCCGAAAAATAAGAGTAAAATTATGACAAACTAATGATGCCATCTTATTCGATTACTTAATGCCTTCATAAATTGTGGTGATGAATTTCTTCATAACTCCCATATTTCGGGAGTAATTTGAGAAAATGTGAAATTTTACTATGAAAATGAGTGTATCGAGCTCTCTCCCTCCTGATTCCGGGCTTGTTTCAAGTACCGGTCTCTAATATCGTAATGCTATTACTAAGAGCTATATTTAATACTAAGACACATAGTGCGCCAAATGTGCACTTTCTGGGATAAAAGGAAATGAAAATTTAAAAAAAAAAACGTTTTTTCCCCCATTTGTATTTACTTTAAACCGCAGACAGACTTATTAAGAGGTCTATAAATATATTATATATATACAGAAATATATATTAACAAAAATATTCACAAGAACTGATGAGAGTATGACTTTTAAGTAAGTTGATAATAAATTACCTAGTTTCATTAAAAGTACAATAAATAATTAAGATGTAAGCTCTAATTTACTAAGTTACACATTTTAAAACAATAACATCATTTAATTATCTTCGTCATCATCATCATCATCAATTAATTCAAATTCAGAATCGATGTCCGCTAAATCATTTATGTTAACAAATTCGATATCACTTTTCTCAGAATCCGTAAGCTCATAAAATTCCTTAAAAGAAGATTTTTTTACAAACTTATTTCCTTTTGGACGGATACTTGTAACAAGTGGATCAGAAGACAGTAAAAGATTGTGCATAATATCTTCATTGCATGAGATACTGCTATGCTTTCGAGAATGCCCCTCTCTATATTTTCTAAAATCTTTATTTCTAGCCTCAGATGCCTCTTCGGATAGAAAACCAATGGGCACAATTGACATGTTCTGAACTATGTCTGGCCCATGCATTAAAATTTTATGAAGTGAAGAAGGCATATAATACCATGGGTATAACTCCACGTAAAGCTTAGCAGTATCAAAGCAGAACTCTCGGAATTTAGTTACGTTGATCTTCTCTCCTGATGAAATACACTGCAAGATCACACAGATTTTTCTTAAAAGCATAGCATCTATTCCGGTCAGTTCAGCAGATTTAGTGTAGTTTTCAAAAAATCTCCTTGCCGAGTTGCCATTGTTGGTGGATCCACTGCCTTGTTTCACAACATCGAGAAGTAAGCCCGTTTCTCTTCTTACAGCCTCTTGAACTCTTTTCTTCCTGTCATCAACTTGCCTTTTTGCTATATCACCCCTTACTTGCCATGATTTTATGTCTAATTTGTAGGAAATGTGTAATAAGCATTCCATTGAGCGAATCCAAGCGTGAAGGGTGCTTAAGCTATATTTATACATGTCCTCGTTTGCGTGTTTATCTTTGATTAACTCTAAATTATTCATTTCTTTAGGACAAGCCTTGCATATGTCACACACTGAAGCTGCTGTATCGGATATAATGGAATGAATTTTACCATCAATCATTGTCAACAGCAGTTGGTGTTTGACACTAATTCCATCAGTGATGGTGGATGGAGTTAAGGCTTCAATCTCTGCTTCGATTTCAGCCATCTCTCTCTGCACATTTTCTTTGGTTTCCTTTATAAACTTAAACAATATTGGCCGGCAAAATGAAGTGGAAGATGGTCGCTCGTTTTCCCAAATTGTTACACCTTTTGAGACGAGCCGCAGTGGTACAAGACTAATCATAAAATTACTAGCAAGATCGATTTGCTCATCTTCACTCGTCCTTTGATGATAAATGCTTTGGCTAGATGATCCGTCAAAACCCCATTTGCTGGTCAATACGAGCTGTTGATTGGGATCAACAGGGGTTTCTAACGACCTAATAAGTCTTCTTGAGGTTAAATCCATCAAGGCTTGTAATTTGATTTTTGCAGAGCTCTCTGTAACTGTGAGATCTTCTTTGGCCGGATAGCACTTAATTTTTTCTTTAACCAACATGTAGTAACTCGGGTATTGAAGAGCTCCTTCTTGAGTGTTGAAATCCCGAAGAGTGTTATAGCGCCATTTCGATAAGTTCATCGATACATAAAGAGCCAATGCCTTCAAAGGGGATATTTCCCGTACCTGAATTGATTTACCTTCAATGAAGGCTTTGATTTTTGAGGCCTCTTCTGGATTCTCCGTCAAGTATTTCATAACATAAGCTGTATCGCTTTGTCCTGCCTTTTGAAGCGCCCTTTCGGCCGAAAACATAATTTCAGCGCTGCTACTGCTGCATGAAAGACTATCTTCAGTGCGTCTTCTTTTTTGCCGGTTACTAAGGTCCTCAAAAGATTTACGAGGACTAGGATGTGTACAAGTTGAAGCATCAGATTTAGCAGGAGAAATTATGGGCTCGATGACGTCACTTATATTTTCTGTAGAAGGTTCCATATTTTCATTCTGTAATTCCGGCCATTGAATTGCAGCCTGTAGCCAAATCTCATGTTTCTTCCGAAACTTATCTGTGCTTCTTCCAGACTGTGTCCATTTTGCATAAATGCGGTAGCAAAATCGACGACACCAGTCTTTTAAACTTGTTTCAGCACTTTCACATAACTGAACACAACTGTTATCTTTTAAAACACTGAACAAATAGTTAAAGTCGCGTAAATCTTTATGTGCGCGTGCGCATAAAGCAACGTGAATATCAAGATTTGTATTAAAATTTGGAAAATACATTGCGAGATTAGCTTGGATACAACGAGGTGTAAATCAACACTGATTTTAAAGTTACTAATAGTGACCTATTTATATAAAATCCAGGTATCCCAGGTATCCTTTGTTAAATATTGCAAGGTAATTAGTTATTGTGATAATTAGTAAATGATGCATGCTAAATTAGTGTATTAAGAGCCATTTAGTAATTAAATAATAGCAATGTTCTTATCAGTAATCATTAGTGCATCAGTTTTATATGTAAACCTTAAGTCCCTAATTATATATCCTAATTAGCTTATATCTTCTCTAATTGGCTGCTCAGAAATGTTATTGTAATAAGGTAAACCTTTAGAAAAACGGTTTTAATCAACAAAATAAACAAAAAATAAAAAAATTGTGTTATAAAATAAACATCACTCTTTATCCCAGAAAGTGCACATTTGGCGCACTATGTGTCTTAGTATTAAATATAGCTCTTAGTATTAGCATTATGATATTAGAGACCGCTACTTGAAACAAGCCCGGAATCAGGAGGGAGAGAGCTCGATACACTCATTTTCATAGTAAAATTTCACATTTTCTCAAATTACTCCCGAAATATGGGAGTTATGAAGAAATTCATCACCACAAGTTATGAAGGCATTAAGTAATCGAATAAGATGGCATCATTAGTTTGGCATAATTTTACTCTTTTTTTTCGGACATGTCTACGTCCAACCGCTCCCATACATTCGTTCCACTGTGAGCCGTTTAGGAGGAGTCCAGTGACATACACACGCACAGTAGAATTATATATATAAAGATATTATTATTATTAGAATTAGTATATTAGTATTAGCATAGATATTTTCTTCATTCGTCGGCTTCGTTGGTTTTTTGGTGGCAAGCGCGACTGCTGAGCATGAGGTTCGATTCCCAGGCCGGGCTTAGTTTATATTGGGTTTTGCCATTAGGAATTTCTCAGTAGCAGCCACAGAGTCTGGATTCGTGACCGGTTGATGGCAATAGGCTCGCCCCCTATTACACGCGACTCAAAACATAACTAGCCAAATGTGGGTGTACCTATACTATATAAGTGCCTAACTCTACGGGGCCACCCATTAAGAATGTGTGTGGGTTATTCCCTTACGAATTTTAAGTTTCTGTTTTCAGCTAAAGCTGTGTTTTTCGAGGTACAACTCTGCTTAAACCTTCGGGGATGAGGCGTGATGTTATGTTATGTTCCTTATTTTCTCATTGACAATCAACGCACAATAAACAACCATAGCATAAGAGTTCATAAGACTTCCTTTTTAAATGAAAGTGAGCATTATGGGAAAGTTTTTGATAATACGTCCGCCCAAAAAAAAAAATTGTCGTTGACTGTCACGTAGTGTTGTGCGTAGTTTATTATGATATCGATAAAATTCATCAATTCTATGTTTGTTTCCATCAGTTTAATAGTGTTATTTTTTTCATAAAATGTAACTTAATACACCTTAAACTCGTATTTATAATAGGATTACGACTGTCACCTGTAAAATGTAACTAATTTTAAAAAGACAGACGGCCATTTTCCGGCTGTCAGCCTGACAAGGTAGATTCATTTACTTAATCGTTTCAAAAACTATAAAAGGCATGGACGTGTGTCACTCACCGAACACAGAGAGATCAGACACATCCACTTTGCGTCACTCAGTCTACGTAAAACAACACTGTGTGGTTTGTGGATGATAATTTTACAATAACTCGTTTGGGCTATTGACTTGGGATACACATAAATATTATGTATTTGTAAACAGACGAAGCCGTCAACCAAGCATTATGTACATCAAACTAAGTAACATACACAATATCACGCCTGTAATCCCCGTAGGGTTAGGCAGAGGTGTACCTAATAGTACACCCACATTTCGCCAGTTATGTTTAAGTCCCATGTAACGGGCACAAATCCGAACTCCGTGGCTGTTACTGGGAAATTCCTGATGGAAAAACCCAATAGCACTTTGCCCGACCTGGGAATCGAACTCAGCACCTCATGCTCAGCACTCACTCTTGCGACCACTAGACCAACGAGTCAGTCTATAAAAAATTCTAAACAACACAAGAGTCTATTTCTGCTTCGTTCATTGTCCTCTGGTCTATTTCTGTCCGTGTTGACAATAAATAGAGGTAAACTTTAGTTGAGGTCAGCACTCGAGTTAGGTCAGGTCAAGTTGCCGGTACCAAAGGCTCGGATTTGGATGGGTTTGTTTTAATATTCTGTTTGTGTAAGGGATTGTGTTTAACGGGTGAGTTCGTGTGTGTGCTGTAGAAGTAAACAACTGGCCAAGTGCGAGTCGGACGCGCGCACGAAGGGTTCCGTACCATAAACCGAAAAAAACACGTTTCTCGTATGGGTACTGTAAATATTAAATAATTTATATTTTTATTATTTGTTATTATAGCGGCAACAGAAATACATCATTTGTGAAAATTTCTACTGTCTGGCTATCACGGTTCATGAGAAACAGCCTGAAGACAGACAGACGGACGGGCAGACGGACGGACAGACAGCGAAGTCTTAGTAATAGGGTCCCGTTCTTACCCTTTGGGTACGGAACTCTAAAAAAATAAAAAGTTTTTATTTTGGAACATAGACAGTTGGCACACTTACAAAGAAAACGGTGATAGCTACAAAAGTTTATAACTGTGTCGCAGCTATCACAGCCCATATTAAACAAGAAAACAATTGTTCCAGACTTAAACTATAAATACAGTATAACCAATATTGAGATAGACTTTAGAAGAAAAAAAGGGGTGTGTGGGAGTGTGTGTGTGTGTGCATGATGTGTGTGTGTAAGTGTATGTCTGTGTGTGCTTGTGTGGAGTGTGGGGGGTGTGTGTGTGTGTGTGAGTGACAGTTTGGGTGTGTTACAGTGTTTATGTTAGCTAAGTTTCCAATTTTTTTTCAGTTGCGTCATACTCATATGACAATGATTTCAACCACTCAGTGTGTGCTGTATAGAGAACATACCCGGCTACTGAAATTAAATAAAACCGAAGCTTTACTTATGATTCCAATATTTAGTGCTCAATAAAAATACGTGTAAAAGTGATTCCTTATATCGTATTTATACAATAATTTCAATTCATATTTAACCGACTTCTAAAAAAGTAGGAGGTTATGTAATCCACCGTTTATCTTTTTCTTGTAAATTTACTGATTTTTCTGTTTTTGCTAGTTCGATTTAAGTGATTCATGTTTTAGTATTAGAGGAAGCTTGCGCGGTGGTTCCATTTTTTATTAACTCTGCTAAGGTACTTTACTTTGAGTTATTCTCTATAATATTTTTCAATTTTACTTCATCGTCTATGTGAATGATGTGCTAATATTTTCTTATCTATCTACAGGGTGTAAATAGACTCTTCGAACGAAGCCGTCAAACAAGCATTAATTACCTAATTTGATGTATGTACATCAAACTAGGTAACTTTACGCAAAAATTAGTGTCGGGAAACGACTTTTATTTTTGGGCTGAAAAATCACGTTTTTCAGTAGGACTCAATGTAACGCACTCAAAACATAGTGCTGATGGATGGATTGAATAGTAAGGGGGTCCTGGACGTACATTAAAAACATGTATTTAAAAAAAACTTGTGAAAAAGTTGGAACTTTGACCCCCAATATCTCCGTAACTAGAAGTTTCCCAGGTATGGTCATATGCCTTTCGGCTTCGTTATGAGTCTGTTTATACATCTATATTCTACAGATAAATAAAAATTGGAGTGTCTGTTTGTAATATTAAAATAACCGCTTTTTTGCTAACTGCATATGGATGTATACACGGTACATATACCAAAACAACATTTTTTTTAATTTTTGTCTGTCGGTCTGTCTGTTTGTTCCGGCTAATCTCTGAAAGGGCTGGATCGATTTTGACGGGACTTTCACTGGCAGATAACGGATGTAACAAGGACTAACTTAGGCAACTGTTATTTTAGACAAATAATTAGGGTTCCGTGCAAAAAAATAAAATCTTTGAAATTGGTAACAAAATTCGATTCAAATAGGGAAGTGCTTATAATAATGGGGATTTTTTAATAATAATTTCACGCGAACGAAGGTCGCGGGAAACAGCTAGTTACAATATAAAATTGATACTTGACAAGGATTGGTGTGAGATAACACAACTAAAAAGGGCAAAATAATTTTTTTTCTGCAAAAAAATAACCGACTTCCAAAAAAAAAAATCAATGAAACAAATACATGTCACTAACATTCAGTGTTTTTTTTGGAAGTCGGTTACTTTTTAACAAAATTTCTTCAGACGATTCGGGTCGTGTACTGATTTTTTTTAACCTATTGGATTTTATTCACCTACAATACGCAGTTAAATAAGTGTATCTACTGAGTTCAAAATACCAGATAAATTATCAATGCTGATTAATATGACCTCATACATTTTTAACTTACAAATGATAATTTAATTATTAAAAATATAATGTTAAGAAAGATAATTATTAATCTTTTCTTTAAAAATTAAAATTTTCAAAGAATAACAACAGTTATTCTTTGAATTTTTTTAATTTATATAAATTTTAATACCTATCTTTTTTGTTGTTTAAATATTCTGTTTGTTGAATAAACACAATTTTTTGGCCGTTTTTTTTTAGTTAACACACACTCACATTTGGATAAGCACGGAAGCGGTTAATTGTGTTCAGATACACGTCAAGTGATTTTTATGATTTATTGTTTTATCAAGTTAATTATATTGTAAAAATTGTCAATAGTGCTAAGTACTTACATCGCTTTTTTGTTATAAGTTTACTTTTAAATTATTATAAACTTGTTTATTATTTTGTTCGGCTAATGATCGATAACCTTTTGTAAACATTTATTTTTAGAACTGTTTACTGTTATGGGGTCTTTGCCGGACTGTAGTTTTTTTTTTGTTTTTAAATGTTGACACTAGGAATTTCTCCTGTATCGTGGGTGCGTTCACAAACATTTAAACTCACATACAGAAACAGCCTGATAACGAGTAGCTACAAGACAGTATGGCTAATCAAAACACATATTTATAAATTTACTACAATTAGTCTTAACCTTAAGCAAAAAACACAATAATAATGTTTATTAATTAAATTAATTGAATTTAATAATTAAATCCTTCAATGGGAACTTTAATTTTCTTAGGTTGGTAACACTGTTGCATCAACTGTCAGAATTCTGTTGTTTACGATCCTAACAATAAATTAGTAAAAACGTTAGTAAACGTCGTAGTTTTTAGTTTGATTTTAAAATATTAATAGATCAATTAATTTTCAAAAAAGCCTGTAACTGGCTAACGTGATACTGAAATGCATTGATTTTGATGTTTTTTTTATGTATACATAAGATATGAATTAATTTATTAAAAGAATTATTTAAACACTTTAAATCTATTTTAACAGGTTGCCTTAATGCGATGATAAAGTTTTTACATTTATTTTTTCACTGCTATAGTAATATTTAGTTTTGTCTCTACACTCTTTTCATTCAAACGTTACAGAGTACTTCGCTTACATTACAATCGTTTTCCTAGAAAATACGGTCTGAAGTTGGCGACAGAGGCCTAGGTAAACGTAAAGTAAATACGACGATTTTTTAAATTGAAAATACAATTTAATGTCCTATAGAATTTTTGTTAAAATTGTTTGCAACAAGCACAATCATCCATAGATATAAATAAATTCTTAAAATTGTGAAAATAATGTGAAACTAGTATTTTTAATTTTAAAATCGACGTATTTACGTAACGTTTGCGGTCGTAAATACGTCGGGTACATACGAGTACCTACTATGAGTAAGTAGGTACAGCCGAGCGCATGGCTAGCGAAATTCACCCTTATTGCTACAATATACAGCCGTTGTCAGTGTCAAATTATTGCTAGTAAAGTGGGGTTGTTTACAGTTTTTGGAGCGCTCTGGATATTCAAGTTTACATCACACATTCTGTACTTTAACGGTCTAAAAAAAATTGAGTAGTGAAAAAGTGCCCCTTATTGAGTAAAGCCAGGAAAATTGATTGTTTACAAAATTGTCAGCAACTCAAAATGTCCGTAGGTATATTCAAATCACAACTGTTACTCTTTGATAGTTGTTTATGAATGTAACACGGAAAATTGACGTACAGAGAGGTTAATATGACGTCTTAAAGCAGTTGACATTCCAGTGTGGGAAAGAGACAGAGCTATACGGTCATCTAGCGCCATCTCTTTCTCGCACTGGTACTGGAATGACACCTGCTTTAAGACGTAATGTTAGGTCACCAGTACTTTAACAGTTTTTGTCTGTCAAAATCACAATGATCTTTATTCTGGTTACAATAAGGCTGCTGTTGGTCGGTCTCGGTACTGAGGTAAAATAAGTGTGAAAAGACTTAACACACGGCGACACATCATTCTATACAATTCCAGTATAACATGGCTTCGCTTTGTATAGATTTCTCCTACAATGAGAGATCCGTATAAACTGGTTTCTTATAGATTCATTGGTCGGCGTTTAAACAGACGCTCAAGCTACACGAAACTGTCAAATTTTCCTTATAAACCTTGAACCTAATGCTTTAGCGACAAAGTTGAAAATCTATTGAAGAAGACAGAATGTAGTAGCTTGACGTGCTGGCGTCTGGACATTCAATTTTTTTTTTTTTTTTTTTTTTGTTAATGGCATCTCGCAGTTCAGCCTAGGAGGCTGGCTACTGCTTAACCGGACTAATCCTGTGGATGCCTTGAAGTTAAGGCCTCCAGCCAGGGGCAATAAACTATACTAAGCGACCACACGCTAAGGGCACCCCCTGCGGGGTACGAGCCTCGGCTTAGGGCGTCGCTGGGGAGGACAGCAAGGGGACAGGCTGGATCTAAATGAGATTAATTAGGGGTCTGGACATTCAAACCACAACTGTCATACTTTGACTGTTGTATGTAATGGCGTTGTCACTGGCGAAACATTGACATGACAGACATGTTATCTGATAGAGATAAAAAGAGGAGAAAGAAGAGTGAGAAATAGAGAAATAATCATGTTTTGTTATGTGAATGTCTCGCTAATACGGTATCAATTTGTTTAATAAAGATGAAAGCGCCAGGGCAGCCCACGAAATATAAATTTGATTACGTTTTTTTGCAATTTGTAGGTCAGTGTCAGCATACAACGTGACAGTATCATTCAGTCAGTGTATTTCATGAAAAAATCATTCAATGGGGTTAAATGAACTTAGAGGGTTGTATTGATGATTTTAATGATCATAATTCTGTAATTACATATGTGGAACGGACGCGAATCATTTTTTCATCAACATACGACCTAACACTGTCCTACAAATTGCAATAAAACGTAAGAAAATTTGAATTTCGCGGGCTGCCCTGGCGCTTCCACCTTAGTAATATTTTTCTGAATATTTCTCACCTGGCACAGGAAATATCCAGCGCATTTTTTCTATTTCTTCCGTCCTGCTTGTCAACTGTCTTCAGCTCGATTTTCTTTTCATTGCCACTTTAATTTTATCTTAATTTATAATTATTATTATAATCGTAAGTTTTTATAAACTAGATGTGTTTTCATAACAAAAGAAACGTTATTACTTATGGACGTCATTTAAACAAATAAGATAAATTAAAGTAAGGACTAATTTTGTCTTGAACTATGGATTTCTGATATTAAAAATGACGTACCTAACGCTTTATTGCTGTATTCATATTTAAAATTTTTCAAAGATTTCATACAAAAATTTGACTTTCTAATGTTGGTTTGTTTCAGCAATCGGAACAGCGGACGGACTATTAGCCATTGTTTCTTATGCTTAAAAAAATACCTAATATAACAATACGTAGTTTTTTATTGATCTATCTAAAAAAAGTTTTACAAAGAAAAGCGACTCAAGTTTTGGGTATGTTGATAAACTCCAAATTAGAGATAAAATGTCCAGCAAAAAATTGCTTTGGTTGAGTCAGTATGATTATAGCTCTCATAGAAAGTAATGAAGCTAATCAAAGTAAAGAATAGTTTTAAGTACGTGAATTTTTCAAAAAGCATTTACTACTATTTGTATAAAATGAAAGTCACTTGATGAAATTAATGATTTAATAACGTAGAATCAAAAGAAACCCCTAAAAAACGTTATTAAACGAAAAACTACTTTCAAAAGGCAACGAAAAAGAATTCTGTAAATATTAAAGCGCCATCTATGGTATTTTGATCCAACCAACGCACTTTCGTATTATTTTTAATTTTGACACTGCAAATGACAGCACTCATTCGAATAATTCCGATTTTTGCCACTAAATGGCGGGAACTTTCATCATTTATTATACCATTGTACATGTTTTCGCAATTTATGGGCACTGCGGCGTTTTAATTTTGTTAAATTTTATCAATTTACGTAAGTCTGCATACGTTGCGATTCATGATAAATAATTTGTTTGCTAAGTATTACAGAAATGAATTGCCTAAACGTGTATTTTGTCGCAGTATAATCATTGTGACATTAGTGTGTGGAACCTGAAAAAATCGTACTACAGCACAAGGGACAGTGCGCGGACATTATTGATTTTACCTACCGCTACATTCCACGATTATTATTTACCAAAAACACTGTTGGATTATTCATTTTACGGAAACACATTATCACAAAAATCTAGTGCATTATTCACTGAGATAATGAACGTTTCTTTGCTTTCTGCAGCTACAAAATTAAAAAAAATACTGTCAACATAGAAAAAATATTAAAAGGTTTTTTGTTTTTACGATTTCTTGTCCGAAAAAATAATTATTTAATGTAATATGCTAATTTTTACCTACCTATTAACATTATGATAGCCGTTTACGTGAAAAAATAAACACTAATCACTGTTACCTAATTAACTTGTGTTATAAATATGGTTTAATCATAATTAAAGGTGTGTTTTTTGTATTTTTTCTATGTTTTATAACGTTATGCGTAAATGCAGCGATTTTAAGCCCATTTTACGAGGGACACGCCGACTAGACAGCGCGCGGCGGACTTACTGGCGGGGCTGCCAACCTATTTTCAAAGTTACGCAATACGCAAGGTGGAAAAAACAATACTGAAGCAATTTAAAGTGTCACAATGCAAAAACAATTATTTTTACTGCTATTTTGCTTATTTAAAAAAAAGAATCATATCTATTTAGACGCATTTTGGATGGTTTAGTAGTGAAGGAAAGTGTATAGCGTTTTATAGTGACGCATAACGTTTAAATATTCCATTAATGCATAATAGAGGGCAGCCCTCTTAATAATTATTATGCATGTACCTTTAGCTATTTCTGGGGTAGGCTGCTTCTTTGTGACAGCTGAAATATGATTTGTATTTGTAATTAACCAGGAGCCTAGTATACTTACCTATGAAGCCATTATACTTACATTGAGTAATTTGGTAGATATTTATCTGCAAAACGTATTAAGGACAGCATTTCTTTTTTCATTGATATTATCTTGTCTTACTAATGCTAATACTAATACCTACATATTATAAAACACAAAAGTTGTGAGCATACAACGCAAAAACTACTGTACAGATTTTAATAAAAACTTTACAGCAATATAGCTTATAGGTACATTATAATAATACACGGAATGACCGAATTAGCATATAGAAATAAAAATATATTGTGTAAAAAGAATACCCAGCTGTAGCCGCAGGTGGAAGCTAGTTGTTAAAATAAAAGTCTGAAGTTTGTTTAAATTTGTAAAAAAAAATGTTATTGATTGTACTGTTTGGAATAAATGTTTTTTTTTCAATTAATCACGTCATTATTATCGAGTACCGCCAAACAGATTCAAAAACAGCACCAATGTCTTTAATAAATCGCTTTATTAAAATACAAACCAAAAAAAACAATTCCCTTTTCTAATTTAGCTTTCCCCAAAATCACGCGGATATTCATAATCTGGCAACCCAGTCACTCCGGCATCGGGCCTGTATTACTGCTATGCGGAAAACGGGAACCGCTCACATTTTAGGCTTTATACTATAAAATGAGACGATTTTCTTACTGACAACAAGTGGTACTATAAGATTTTATTAATTGGTAACTATAAGGAATTAATTTGCCTTTTCAAATAAATTTTTGAAAGAAGAATATTATCTAACTCTGTTTTTCAACATCTTAGACATAAAAAAATTTCTTTGTATTAAATTGCAGTTATACAGTTTTACAAGGAATCGATGTTTATTACTTAGTAAAATAGATTCTAGTTTTATGAATCCTTTCACTAAAATAGCTGTTAAATTTCACCAGAAACACTTATTTTTTCCTTTCAAGAAAGTAGGAATAATATATAAAATACTCCTTATTTTATTTTATTCTGCTCTAAGCGCTATCTGCAGGTGGAAACGCAAGGTTCTCGCTTTAGCGAAAAGAAAATTCCTACCTTCCGGTTCGCTCATTTTCACGGGTAAGACTGTGGGTTGCATTCATAAATACTGTTATAAGAAAACGCCAGATGGCGTTAATTACTAAGTCGACGGCAGCAAAGAGCAAAAAGACAACTGCATTTTTTGCAAAATACACTTCTTAACATAAATGAATTCAGAATTCTTTATTCTATCCAGGTATTTTTTTTTTCATTTTTTAATGAAAAAAAAATGTCTATGATTAACTATTACAAATTGAAGAAGCTAGCTTTGATCTTGTTGTAGAAGTTATTACAATTTCGCGTTAAAAACCCTCTCCTGGAAACTAGTGATTTTGTAGATAGTCGTTTGTTCTTTGCTGCCATCGAAGTGCTGAAGAATTTTCTATAAAGTTGTAGCTGCCAGCGCTAGAAGTGTTCATTTTATAACATAACATCAGCACGCCTGTAATCCCCGTAGGGTTAAGCAGAGGTGTACCAAATAGTACACCCACATTTCCCCAGTTATGTTTAAATCCCATGTAATAGCGGGCGAGCCTATTGCCATCAACCGGGCACAAATCCAGACTCTGAGGCTGCTACTGAGAAATTCCTGATGGAAAAACCCAATAGTACTTTGCCCGACCTGGAAATCGAAACCAGGACTTCATGCTCAGCAGTCGCGCTTGCGACCACTCGACCAACGAGGCACTTTATTTTAGAAATTAGAATGAATTTATACATGACGCTTTTAACATGAGAGGTATTACATATATTACGTAAGTAAGTAAAGATCACCATTGACAATCTCTTCAAATTATAAAGACACCGTCACGAAAAACCGACACCCTGAAGTTAGCTAGTCAACGTACACCCTGAAGTTAGCTAGTCAACGTACACCCTGAAGTTAGCTAGTCAACATTTTAGTTTTATACGCCAAAGAAGTATAATTTCTTACGTGCGTAATAAGTACACACATTGTTTTTGTGTTGACTGTGTGTGATTCCGGACTAAAGTTACAGAATACAGTTTTATTAATTATTATAATAGAGAATAGGTCGGGCAGGGGTTCCCAATCTATGTGCCGCGGCGTCTGGGTGCACCGTAGAGAGAAGACGGGCGCCGCCATGAGGCGCTCCTGTTTACCATTCTCTGGAAACTATACTTAAGTATTCGATAAAAATCTAACGAGCTTGTTGTCTCACAATACTTAATGCCCCTTTCCACAGAACACCTTTTGAAGCTCACTTAATGGTTTTTGAAATACTTTGCCCAGGACGTTGACGAAAAATTTGCGTGAATCCATGATTCTTTCCATGCATAAGATCCACCAGAATGTGTTAGAATGGCCACTTCGCAAAAAGAAGAGAGTCTCATTGAACTATTGCGACAGCAGCCTTAAAAAATAAAATTAATTATTATTAATTAAAATTCACGTGTTCCGATTTAGAGTTTTGGATATTCCAAAATGAATATCAAACTTTAAATTAAAAACATCTAAGTATTCTTATTCCTTTTGCAACATCTTGTTTATTTGAAGCTGGGTTTTCAAATATATTCTCGTGTGTCTACATAATTATAAAAACTCTGCTTTTTCTACTAGCTAGGGTGGAACATATATTAAACCTGTAAGTGGACTGCGAACTGAAAAAGTTTGAGAACCCCTTTTTTTCGGATGGGAAATCATCAAATGATTTCTCCCGCTCTAGGCAGAGCGGAAGGGAGTGTCAGACTTGTACTGACTAAAACCCATCCATGTTCCTTCCTTGCCCTTCGTGTTACAGGGCCACGGTATCTCTTTCGAACAGTCCCGCAGCCCGGGCCACTTGTTCCTAGAAAACAGATAATGATTCATTCATGCTCTACTTAGAATTAGTGGTTCGGCCCAAAATGAAATGTTAAATGTTGCCTATAATATAATAATATCTTGGGACAGCCAACACACCGCCATCTGATCCCAAACTAGGCAGAGCCTGTACTATGGCAACCAGACAACTGAAAGAAGATTACATAAGATTAAATAGATTAGATTAGATTTTTTTGATTTGATTTCCTATATTTTAAGATTGTTTTTTCTCAGTAAATAATGTAAGTTATATCCTAAAACGGCGCACACGCACTCATTTCATTGCAGAAAAGGGATAAAATGATTCATATTAAACAAAAAAAAAAGAACTTTGGCTGCAGGATAAACACTGTATAATGCTTCCTATTTCATTTTCTCCCACGTTAAATCGAATGAATTTATGTGTCTGTCTCTTTTTACTGTCACTTTTTCGTTTCATCGACTTTCAAATCACAACGATGCTAAAATTTTCACTTCAAAAAGTGTCCATGTCTAGAATATAACCTTGGGTCCGACGATCATACCAGCTACACTAGCATTTTTATAAATAAAACAGAAACCTAAAGGCTTAAAAATCATTTTTATTCATAACTATCGTACATTAATAATCAATAATTATAAATTTAAATACAGTAAGTAATTACGGGTATTTGACACTGCGTCACTCTCGCACTCAAGCGTTATTATATTTTAAATGCACTTCTTATACATAAATAAGTTACATAGTACATTATGTAAACGAGATTTATTTACTCAAAAAAAAAAACACTTTTTGACCAATATTTATTAACAAAAAAAGAAAAAAAAAACCTGATTCATAATTTCTCCCAAAAAAATATTCAAATCAGTATAACCTAGGTTATTTTTAAGTAAATAATCTCAAAAATCGTTGCTCCAAGCTTTTTTTTTTTCAACAAAAAGGATTTTTTCCAATTTAATTACAAATGGTAAGGTCAGTTAATCATTGGAAGAACAATATTCCAAAGCATAGGAAAGTTTTACATATTTTTTCTCCATTTGTTACAAAAAAAAATCGCAAATACCAAAGATATTTTATACAATTTTAATTCAGGTTAGAGTGGAAAAGTATCTAACCTGTACTTAAAAAAATGCTATATTTAGAACACAAAAACAGAATTTGGCCTATTTACAATGTCATACAAACACATAAGCACAAGATTCAATATTGGGACACCTATAAATTATTTCATAATTTTAAACAGACATTTCGAAAAACTGATCGTTACATTACATATGTCCTTAAAACAGTTATATTTTAAATGAAACACAACAATACATAACGCACTATGTAACTAGCAACAATCAGACTTCAGTGTTTTAAAACACATAGTGTAAAGCTGTGTGCAGGTATATGTGTTATATAATGATGTCCTTTGGAATCTACACACTCAAACGCCAGCGTACTGGTACTACGGTATCCAGCAATAAAAAACGCTTACATGACATTATTGACAATGACATAAGTGACACTTTTGACAGTTGACAGTTCAGGTTTAACTGTGGCGCGCCACTGTATAAAGAAAAAAACCCTTAATTATTTAAGTAGATTAGACTGCAAGGCTTCGCTTTGTATGGAAATGTAAGCGGGCTCGTCCATTGCGTCGTACGGCCAACGTGCGGGACCCGGCAATAAAAAACGCTTAACCGCCATTGGATACTCTAGGCCCCGGGTTCCTTATATTGACATTATTGACAATGACATAACAGTGACACTTGACAGTTCAAACAAGGTTTAACTGTGGCGCGCCACTGCCTATGCAGCAGTGGAATTGTGCCTTGAAAATTAGTTATTTTATTATTGCCTGAAACTTAGCTCGCATTATGGTCGGACATTCGGGGATAGTAGTTCCGAAGATTACGTCTTACATCCAAATGTTATAGAGTAATTCAAAAGGACATTATTAAACACACAAACATATAAAGCGTTTCCATACAAAATGAGATTCAGTACATCATTTTAAAACACTGTTGCCAGGCGATGGTTAGCGGTACTACTTTAACAGTATCACTCTTTATAATAGTTTTGATACGAAACAGCTGTTGATACCGAAACCAACGCACTATATAATATATAACATATATTACATCAAAAAAAGTATACAAAATGATAAATATATTGTTACAAAACAAACTTGAAGGATAGTACAGAAACACAGTCTCATGACAAAACTTTGAATAACGTTTTTTTTTTAGTATTTTTACAAGAAAAACATGCTTAAAGCATTGTTAAACGCACGTAAGATATTCTTAAGCAGATAATTACAGATTTTATATCAAATTATTTGGAAATAAGCCATTTTTTCAGTACTACCCTCTAAAGTTAACCGCTTAAAATATTACAAGCGTTATAAAAACAAAATGTAAGTGATGAAAGTTTTTTTTTATTTATTTAATAAAATTATTTGTGAGTTATCGTCGTTTCAATTGCGTTGATTTATTCGACGAGAAATGCTGGCAACACTGGTAGAAATGTGTGTTGCTAGATACGAACGATATTGCAAGATAAAAGGGACATTTTAAAACGTAGAATTAACTTGGTTTTCTTGTAATATCGAGTCATATCTTGCAAACCTAAGTGACAGCGATGATTCTAGACATGGAGCCTTACTCTTCGCAAAATACCCCAACGAAATGTACACAAAAAAAAATGAAATAAAAGTAAATGACAAAGTTTGGAAGTTATAGACAGCTCTCTAAGAAGTAATGAACAGCGGTGCTACGCCGCCTCCCTCCGAACAGCTTCACAACATACGACACAAGCTCTTAAACCCTTTATACACTTCGCACAGTCTCAAATAATGTCTTAACGCAGCAAAAACGCCGTTTAAACTCAGTGCAAAAAGACAAAATTCAACCTTAGAACTTCTTCGGTAAGATTCCATTTTGAGTGACGATCTTTACTTGCGAAAATATTCACGTCATTTTGGTAATATAAAATGAACAAAATAGGATGACTCCATCTTGGCCATTTGCTACTATAAAATAAAGTTTATGTTAAAAGCAATACGATACAATTTCTAGTAGCTAAATAACGTGAACATTTTGACAAATAAGAAGTATAAAAATATTGCAGTTTGTCTCTTTGTACTGAACTTCAACCGTTTCTCTATACAAATGCCACACTCTTCTAAATACCAAAAGATTCTCAGTATGTACACTAAGAGATGCTAAACAAATTATTTATTTATAAAAAAAAATCGCTGCGATTATTAGTCGTTATACAAAAATTAGTCGTTTCGCTCTTTAACTTTAGTGCTTGTAGAAGACCTAAATAGGTACGCTAGAAAGGCTGGAATTAGGTCTTCTGTGAGCACTTTAATCTCAAAGACATGGCGGTGCCATTTGGAAAAAATGCTTAACTTTAAAATCCAAGATTGCGGTGAAGACCACACCTAATTTCTAAACTTAACAGTGACTTCAGATTCCTCATTAGCAATTATTTGCCCACAATTAAAGCATTTCCTCTGTTCTTTGCGGTTAGTTTTTAATATTTTTTTTTTAAATATTATTTCTTATTAATTTCTATGTTAAGGCAGAGTATTAAACTATTTGTCACGTGATCGGGAAAAATATTTTTCTTTATGTATTTTCTTTTTGATATCTTCGATAATTCTTATTTTAAGCTATTTTGGGTCTACAGATGCGAGAATTGGACGTAGTTACGCAGAAATAACTCAAGCCACATTAAGTCACATGTGGATTGAGTCCTTTCTGCTTAATTACGTCCAATTGTCAACAATTAATTTTGAAACTGGGAAAATGATTCCTTTGAATGGGAACAACAGGAAGCCGACCTCAACATAGGCTACGCAGATGATGATGAATGGACAAACTAACAATTTTTCTAGTTAAGATTTATCAAAGACTTCTGTAGATCCAAAAAGTTTTACCTAAAAATGGGTTCTACTGTATTTTCATCAAAATTTCTCGCTCACTATAATTCAAAATGTCTGTCACAGTCGATAAAATGTAAAGACATGTATTAATTAAGCATATTATACCTCTATGTTATGGTTAGACAGGCTTTATTAAAGATGGAAGGCCAACAGAAGCTAAAACGGTTACCACGTATTCAGTAAATCATTCTGTAACCCCCACAAATTTTCATCGGTAATTAAAAAAAACAGTGTGTGTGTACTTATGTACACACGTTAGAAGTTATACTTTTCTAGAACATAGACGAAAGTAAAGTAGTTTATAACAAGATCTAATATCAGTTTACCAACCTAACCTCTTAGCTCCAGCAGTAGATTAAAAATAATAACCTAGGCTTGTCAATATCTGACACTACGAAAGTAAACAAACATTGGGAGAAGTAAAGTAAAACTAGCTAACTTCAGGGTGTATGTTGACGGGCTGCGGGCTGTTCGAAAGAGATACCGCGGCCCTGGAACACAAAGGGCAAGGAAGGAACATGGATGGGTTTTAGTCAGTGCAAGTCTGACACTCCCTTCCGAAATCATTTGATGAATTCCCATCCGTAAAAAAAAAAGGGTGTATGTTGACTAGCTAACGTCAGGGTGTCGGTTTTTCGTGACGGTGTGTGCGCGCTAACTCTCATAATTTTTTTCCTAACGCGACAAAAGAAGTTCAACTAAAACAAAAAAAATCAACTGTTCCATACATTTTGACCATGTATGTCTTGGTACAGTTTTGTAGGAAATAACTGTTTTTTTTAAACGTGGTAACCGTTTTCGCGTCGTTGTCCCATCCACCTTGTATACCGCTGTGACATATATCACGGATTATGTCACACATGTGAGATATGTCACTTGAAGCATTTCGGCCTGTCGTATTGGAATTTGAAGTACCTACAAATGAAATGTTATCAACAACAGTAGACCAGTCGCTTAGAGTAAATAATAATTTTCAACAAAAAACTTCCATGATTTTGTAATGATTTCTCACTAATAAATTTCAACAATTATTGTAAAGGCACATGCGTCATTTGTGATGTAAAACAATTTTGTTAGTAAAAACATGATTTTATACTCTCAGTATGGAATTATTCCAAGATTTGGGAAAAGTAATGGCATATTGATTCTGATCGGGGAATGATTCCTAGGAATGATTTTTCTATCTTGTTAATGAATACTCTTTTCTATTATCTACAAACAAGTCAAAAGGATTACTTGAGTCACATTAATATAATTATGCTACGATTTTTGAAGTGAAAACTTCTCTAAGCGCGTTGAGCATTTTTGAGATGGGGAAAAACAATTGAACTCGCGACACCGTTAAACGACCTCTTTTTCGTTGCAGAGTTAGCCGCATTGCTACATATTACAAGCCCAAAAAAAATACAGTGTATAGTCAAATGTAGAACTAAGACCTAGGCAAAAATATTTTGTAAAATAATCCAGTCTTGAAAAAAAAAACGTGTGCAATTCACACGTGGTAGAAGTGAAACCTTCAAAAATGTTGGCTTCAAGATAAACACTGTATAATGCTTCCTATCTCATTTTCTCCCACGTTAAATCTTATGAATTTATGTGTCTGTCTCTTTTTACTGTTGCTTTTTCGTTTCATCGACTTTCAAATCACAACGATGCTAAAGAAGTTTTCACTTCAAAAACAAAAGTTTTCCTTCTGTCGGCACGTCCGAAATGGTTGAGTTTAATTATGTGGTTTACTAATTGCTTGAAGTTAGAACCGTCCAAAGTTAGTATTCTAGGCTTTTCTTTCTTTGACGGTTCTTACTTCGTACAAATTCTTGTCTACTACATAAAAATAGTTTCATAAGTAATTACTAAAACTCTAGTGATTACTTCAACTTGACTATAGATACAAGTGTATACCTTCAAGCCGAAAAAGATCTGTACATCATTTTAGCATAAATATTCTTAGCTGGCAGCGTTCACGATTGTTGCCAAATTACCACAACTAATATATATTCCCAGCATTTGAGTAGACTGGGATTTTTTTAAATCGAAAGATTTTGTTTGGGCCCACTGGGCACAGGTGGTGGCTTGGGGCCCAAGTAGTGATTTGGGGCCCAAGTATTGATTTGAGGCTCAAATGGTGGATTTTAGTCCTTTAGGCCCACTGGGCACAGGTGTTAGCTTAGGGCCCAAGTAGTGATTTGGGGCCCACGTGGTGAATGAGGGCCCAAGTATTAATTTGGGGCCCAAGTGGTGGATTTTAGACCACGTTGTGGATTACAGTCCTCTATCTAACAGAGAGGACGCCGGTGTCCCAGCTATGGTAATTTCAACAACAATTTCAGCCAACAACACAACATCGAATGCTCCATACACGTACACAAAACGCCTGTACATACACAATTTAGCTCATTTTATACAATACAGCTGACTAACCTTACAATATCGGGCGAGAATCTACCAACACTCATATCTTAAAAGCACCTTTTTCAAAACAGCGTATTTTTGACCAAATGGGGCTGACTAAAACTAAATAGGTATTTAATTTGCTTGTAGTTAAAAAGATAGTAGTATTCACTACTATAACATCACGCCTGTAATCCCCGAAAGATTAGGCAGAAGTATATATCTAATAGTACACCACATTTCGCCAGTTATGTTTAAGTCGCATGTAATAGGAGGCGAGCGTATTGCCATCAACTGGCCGCAAATCCGTGGCTGCTACTGAGCAATTCCTGATGGAAAAACCCAGTAACACTTTACCCGACCCGGGAATCGAACCCAGGACCTCATGCTCAGCAGTCGTGCTTGCGACTAGCCCACCGAGGCAGTCAAACGGGCCAACTAAACAAGCTTCATTAAATAAAACCGCGCTATTAGCTCGCCCCTATTACATGGGACTTAAACATTACTGGCGAAATTTGGGTGTACTATTAGGTACACCTCTGCCCTACCCTTCGGGGATTACAGGCGTGATGTATGACGAATTTCAACTTTCTGAGGTGAGCCTAAAGGTTGAAAGTCCAGCGTGCTTTTATTTAGGCACTCATGTGACGTATACTGAAAACGGGGAATACCCTAAAGATGGAAGAAAAAATGGAATCGCTACAACACATCGGGCTTTAGAAAGAGACACAGGTATGTGCGACAGAGAAGGCGCTATAGAAAGCCTAACTTCTTAAACTTCATTGTTTTAAGGTGGTTGGGTCAGGGTAGTCCGTGAAATTCAAATTTTCTTACGTTTTTAGCAATTTGCAGATCATTGTCAGGTTGTATGTTGATGAAAAATGAGTCGCGCCAGTAACACGTATGTAGTTACAGAATTACAATCATGAAAATCATCAATATAACCCTCTAAGTTGATGTAATCCTATTCAATGAATATTTCATAAAAAAAGTAATTCAATAGGGTTATATGGACTTACAGGGTTACATTGATGTTTCTGTAACTACAAACGTGTTACTGGCGCGACTCATTTTTCATCAACATACAACCTGCCAATGACCTGCAAATTGCAAAAAACGTAAGAAAAATTGAATTTCGCGGGCTACAGTGACGCAACCACCTTAAACTTTCTCGGTTTGAAACTATACTTGCACTGTCACTTCTTTTATATCATCTTTAATACCTCCGTTTCCAAAAACCACATAATTGAATCTACTGTTAAACATCATGTAAGCTTATATGATCGATCTACAAAGAATAAAAAACAACCATTCATAAAAGATGACATGATATTTATTCCTTTCTTACCAAAAAATACTGGTATTCAGCTGCATCCGGTTAAACGGGAAGCAGATCAACATAGTCGAGTCAAATGACAATCTTGCCGTCTTCAAAGCCACTTATATCAATAGTAGAAAATTTATTAAGCTATCTTACAAGAGCACACTCAATTCTCGCCCCTAACACTTTCACAATACAGTTCAGTTCGCCACACACGATTCGCGCACGATTTCCGTCACAGTCTTTTTCACGTGTCACACTTTTCTGATGTTTTGTTCACAAAATTATCACATAAGGTATTCAGGAGAACAGTTTTAAATATTAAAAATCATATTAATGCAGCCAATTTCAAAGTTTGTACGGAATTTATTTTTACCCGACTACGGCTGAGCCTAAAAGGAGAGTTAAGATTTTCAATGAAAGATTCTCTTAAAGTGGTTTTGTTAATATGATTTTGATATAGAGCATAAAATATAGAGATGCCTAGGTCTTTCATTTGCAAAAAAAAACAAAGTAATTTCCATTTCTCGATGCCATCAGCACTTAGCTAACTTTGCCTACTAACAGGGTTGTTGAAGTCAGATAGGCAGTCGCTCCATCTAACATACTGGGGGTATAAAATAGCCACTTAAGGTGGAAGCGTCAGGGTAGCCCGCGAAATTCAAATGTTCTTACGTTTTTTGCAATTTGCAGACCAGTGTTGCGACAAGCCTCTAAGTTCATGTAACCCTATTCAATGAATATTTCATTAAAAATTTAATTCAGTGGGGTTAAATAGTTCATTTAACCCCGTTCATGTAAGAGGGTTGTATTGATGATTTACATTATTGTAATTCTGTAACTACACACGCGTTACTGGCGCGACTCATTTTTCATCAACATACAACCTGACACTGACCTGCAAATTGCAAAAAACGTAAGATAATTTGAATTTCGCGGGCTACCCTGACGCAACCACCTTAAGCGGCTATTTTTGGCTCCCAGGCTGTTGCGTGTGAATCAGTGTTTTTTTGCTTGGATATCTTTAGCTAGACGTACTGAACGCTGTGTTAAAATTTGTCCATCTATTTTTATGGGACCTTATATATTGGGTTATATAATTATCATGACTTTAATGGTGATATATCGGGATTTTATACACTGTACTGTTACTGTGTACTGTTCTTTTATGCATATTACTTGTACAAGATAATTTCTATGTTTCATATCTGCCAGATGGACCGACGACCTTGTAAAAACTGCAGGGAGTCGCTGGATGCAGGTGGCATTGGACCGGACACGTTGGGAATCGATTGTGGAGGCCTATGTTCAGCAGTGGACAGCAAAGGGCTGATATGATGATGCAATGACATCTGCCATGCATCCCGTGACGGGTCACAATTTCTTTTTTTTTAGCAAATCGAGCGCCTAAAAACATCTCTATATTTTTTTTAACTTTATATTTCATAACAATATCACACTGGGTATTCAGAACACAGGTTTTTAATTAAATATACAGTTTTAGGAAATGATTTCGACAGTGGTATACGTTAATCAGCCTATGTTTATCGTCCATCTATAAAACTGGATTGTTTATAAAATAAAAGTCTTTAATTAAGGGATTGTCTTCATTTGTGTGAACTGGTCAGGTTTTAAAACACAATAAATTATTACAAAGTGTTATTGGGTATTCTGGATTTGTGGTTGTTTGATGGCAATAGGCTCGCCCTTATTACATGGGAAATGTGTATCTTAGGCACCGTCTACAGTTCTCCAACATTTCACTAGACAAGTTCAAGTCCAATAGAAAGAGCCTATTGCCATCAACCGGGCACAAATCCAATCTTCGGACTGCTACCGAGAATCAATGTTTTGTATAACCTGCCCATTTAACACAAATGATTGAAATGCCCATTGTATTAGCACACCGGTCAACATAATTATGAGTACAGTACACCTTATCCAACTCCAGTACGGTACACTTTACAGCGGTGCTGTATTTAGTACTGAAGTACACCCACAAGCACGGAATCGCTGCGCCAGGAGAATATATATCCACAGATATGTATGTAATGTACTATTTGACTACAGTAGACACCTAGAGACTATACAGAGTGCTTTGTTCCAGAAGGGAAGCCGGCAGGAATCGGATTCTTAGGTGCCTTCGGGCCTGTTATAGAGTAGTCAAAAACTAGAAGATGTATTTACAATCCAGGCATAATAAGTGTGAAAGGTCTGTAGTTGTCCATTCCAAAGATTAGATTTCTATGGATAAGAATGGACAAGAAACGCAAAAGCAATTTCAAATCAAATTAAATAAGTTTCTATAAAAAATAAAAGAAATTATAAATTCTGTGAATAAACTGTGTCAGACTGCAAGTCAAAATATACCGTCTGTAACAGTATCCGCCGAGGCGGTCCCGTGCTGTGTGGGTACACCCCTGACAGCGTACTGTCCCCCCTAGAGCTGCGCGTCCGAGTGCGTCTGTGTGCTGCGCGTGCGCGTGTGCGCGCCCCGGCGCCGGCGCTACGTGCCGCCCGCCCCGCCCGCCCCACCCGCCCCGCCCCCAGAGCGCGGGGACTCCTCGCGCTGCTTGCTGATGTATACCTGTACGGACAAATAGCACGTCAGATCCTTGCAATGTTATCCTATTTAGGAAATATTGCCGGTTACTAGTTCTGTTACCGAGGAGCTCGTGGCTAAACAATAACAGCCGCTCGGGTCGATCTTTAATGTTAAGCCGTGCTTGCCTAGGTTGGTCTGTGGATGGGTGACCACCCATTACATACCGAGTGTCCTCCGTGCCTCGGAAAGCACGTTAAGCCGTTGGTCCCGGCTGTCATTTGAAGATCTTTGACAGTCGTTAAAGTAGTCAGTGGCCCAAAAAGTCTGACAACCAGTCACCAAGGGCGATCGTATTTCCCAGTAGTAACTGGGTTGTGGAGGTCAGATAGGCAGTCGCTCCATGTAAAATACTGGTATTCAGCTGCATCCGGTTAGACTGGAAGCCGACCCCAACATAGTTGGGAAAAGGCTAGGCAGATGATGACTAGTTCTGTTACCAATATTCGTCGTACGGCGTCCCTAAACGCTTTCGATCATCGGAGACATACATCTACGCGGAAGATCTTATAGTACACAATGGGAGCTATCGTTTTTAAGCTCACCAGATGGCGCCACTGTCGAGTAAGGTCCTGTCATTAATTCTATTTTATACTTTAAAGTACAAATAACTTCATAAAAAGTTTATTTCATTTCGTATATCAACATAGTGTAAACTTCAGATACATATTTACAAATATTCTCCTTAACATTAACAAGCATGAAATATTTAAAGATCATTCTACCTCCAAGTACATACTAACAAATAAGATCCTAAGTTGCTACTTAAAATCTTCAAGTAATAATTAATCAAGAATTGCTCAATCTAGACCAGAATCATGAATATTAGTTAAAATACGTGATAAAAAAACACGCAACGCGCGAAAGCTCTATGACATCCGACATTTCAAAAGACGCGCGATAGCCCCGATTAGTGTGTGCAAACTTTCAGTACTAAAATCGTTCGCGGCCAGCCACACCGTTTTATAGGGAACCAGGCAAGTACGATTTCGAGTTACGACAGGGACCAAAATAGAGAAATACAAGGTGTAAACGGTAATGTTACAGTTCAGATCCACTTGTTTCTGTCAAAATCCAATCAAAAAATCCAATCTTGAACTGTTACATTACAGGTGAGAGAGCGCCTTAAGGTTACGTATTTGATAGATTTGTTATTGTGTTAACTTTTTTTACTAGGAACAATTTTTGTCCTCGGTATTTAGTAATAAAAACATGCTTCTTTGGGTAATAACAAGCCTATAGTCGAAATTAAATTCAAGATGGCGCCGATAAAACTGGGTTTTTTTTTGTTCAGTTCACTTCATTATTCTGCAAGGATACCCTCCTTGCAGAATAATAAAGAAAATGAAGTCAAAATCTCAATCCAAGATGGCGTCTGATGAAAATTTTCGGTTTATTCGTCATCACCGGTCATTTTTGTCAATTTTCCGTACTCCTTACCTGCAGTAACCGGTACTTGCTAACAGATAAATGCTTGAGATGCGGCTGCATCCGTTCCTCTCCCAGCGCGAACGTGAACGCGACCATACAGAACACGGCCGCCTTGCGAACTGCGCTGTTCTGGTGGTCTGCCAACTGTGGGGACAACAGAGAGGAGCTATATTAAAACACAAGTATCTTAAGGGATGTTTACCCACTCCGAAGAAGAACTCGCACACATACACTGAACTGTTTAGTTAGTACAAGCGCTGTTCGTTTTTAACCGACAAAAAAAGGTGGTATGATCAAACTCGACCCGTTTTGCCATTCGCAATAGGGTATGTGACAGGAAGTCAAAATAGTTACTTTTTTATGAACTGTCAAAACGCAAAATGTGTACGTGATTTGTATGAAATCGCACGTTGTGACGTCATACTTATTTGGGATCAAATGTAATACTTATTATCAGTAAATCCAATTTTACAATTATATTGTCCCCCAATATTTAATTTCTGTACGGTGATGGTAGTATTTAAGATGAGTGGCCTTATTTCTACGTATTTTTATATTTTATTTTTGACCTTGTCAACTAGCCTTTTCTAAAAATATGCATATCATACATGATACATACAAAATATTCATGTAATATGTTAGTCTCTAAACAAGTGTATCAAATAATATGTGTATATACATAATGTATGCATGTTTATCCGCGTATTTCACAGAAAATAGAAATCGTATTGCAGTAAATCCTTTTTTTATTAGATTAAGTATGTTTTAAGTTAGGAAAGTTTTTATAAAATTGTTTTCAATTCATTTTCGTTGTTGAGTGACATAGTGGAACCATTAATAAAACGGGATAAAAAACAAATCCGATGATTTATTTGGTTTATTACTGGCAACTGAACGAGAACGAAACAATAAGGAACTTCTTACGTACTGAGTATACGTCTTCGTCTATGATACTGCTTATAATAAACTATTAGATGCAATGCAAAATTAAAACATTGTAAGTATTTATATAATACTATAAATCATCATCTGCCTAGCCTTTTCCCAACTATGTTGGCGTCGGCTTCCAGTCTAACCGGATGCAGCTGAATACCAATATTTTACATGGAGCGACTCATCATCATCAGCCTATTAATGATGATGAGTCGCTCCATGTAAAATATTGGTATTGGCCTGTGTCCCAGCAGTGGGAACATTAATAGGCTGATGATGATGGAGCGACTATAATACTATAAATAAAAACCCATAAAATAAAAAATTGTGAGCCGTCACGGGACGCCTGGTAGATGTGACACCTCGAAATTATTTTGTACAAATAATATACATGAAAGAACAGTACACAGTAACAGTACAGTGTATATATATACCATCGCATAGGTTCCTATTGTCCTTATGTTGGTGGTCTAAATAATTTCTAAAAGTTTGTCCATCTATTTTAATGGGACCTTATGTATACCATCGCATAGCGTGTTTCCAACAATCGGTTTTCCCCGCGGCTACAGATGTTTCACATAAAAAACTTTTTGTAATAAAAATATCAATCGGCTCATAATTAGAGGTTCTTTTTTCCATTATTGGTCACTAGAAGAGGCAACCGGCACCCCTTTTTTTTTTTTTTGATGGTAAATCATCAAATGACTCCTCCCGCTCTCGGCAGAGCGGAAGGGAGTGTCAGACTTGTACTGACTAAAACCCATCCATGTTCCTTCCTTGCCCTTTGTGTTCTCTTTGTGTTGTGGGCCGCGGTATCTCTTTCGAACAGTCCCGCAGCCCACCCTAGGGTGTACGTGGGTGTACTATATATAGTACTCTCAGATATAGTGTTATACCGACCTGTCCCACGCCCTCCATAAGGTTCTGCACGATGTCGTCGGTGAGCTCGTTGGGGCGCGCCTTGGCGACCTCGGCCGCCAGCTTCAGTGCGCACAGCGACGTGGGGTACCCGCGCGTGCGGATCACGGGCTTCAGCAGCGCCAGCACCTGGGCGGAGGGGGGGGAGGTATAACAAGGTTATTCGACTCTATTCATTTAACTTTTTTTCTGAATTTAGCCCCACTATTTCATGAAATGGTTATTGAATGGGGTAAAATGAACTTAGAGGATTCTATTGATGATTTAATGACTATAATCTTTATATATATAAAAAAATCAATGCCACTTTTCGTTGTAATTTTATAACCAAATGTTTAGGCCTTGTTCGGACTATTTAGTTGATCGTTTATGGGTATGTAGGGTAGGTAGGGTAGGATAGGTAGGGTAGGGTAGGGTAGGGTAGGGTAGGTAGGGTAGGGTAGGGTAGGTAGGGTAGGATAGGTAGGGTAGGGTAGGGTAGGGTAGGTAGGGTAGGGTAGGTAAGGTAGGGTAGGGTAGGGTAGGTCGGGTAGGGTAGGTAGGGTAGGGTAGGTAGGGTAGGGTAGGTAGGGTAGGGTAGGTAGGGTAGGGTAGGTAGGGTAGGGTAGGTAGGGTAGGGTAGGTAGGGTAGGGTAGGTAGGGTAGGGTAGGTAGGGTAGGGTAGGATCGGTAGGGTAGGGTAGGGTAGGGTAGGTAGGGTAGGGTACGGTAGGTAGGGTAGGATAGGTAGGGTAGGATAAGTAGGGTAGGGTAGGTAGGGTAAGTAGGGTAGGTAGGGTAAGTAGGGTAGGTAGGGTAAGTAGGGTAGGTAGGGTAGGGTACGGTAGGTAGGGTAGGATAGGGTACGGTAGGTAGGGTAGGGTACGGTAGGTAGGGTAGGGTACGGTAGGTAGGGTAGGGTACGGTAGGTAGGGTAGGGTACGGTAGGTAGGGTAGGGTACGGTAGGTAGGGTAGGGTACGGTAGGTAGGGTAGGATAGGTAGGGTAGGATAAGTAGGGTAGGGTAGGTAGGGTAGGGTAATCATATTTTTATCACAGACAAACTGAAATTGACCTGCAAATTTAAAAAAACCTAAGAAAATTAGGATTAGGCGGGCTACCCGGACGCTCCCCCGTTACCTGGTGGGCGGGCAGCGCGCTCGCGATGTGCGGCATGCCGGCCTCCACGGCGCGCATGAGCTCCTTGTTGAGGCTCTCGTACGCGTGGATGAGCTTCAGCAGTATGAGGTCGAAGTAGTCCTGCCACTGCGGCCTGGTCTCCGGCCGGCGACACAACCAGATCAGGACTTTCACAGCTTCCGCTGCGGCGCGCTCGTTTGCCGTGCCCCAGCCTGTGGGCAAATTTAAAAAGATACTTAAAAGCAAATAAAATAATAACTCGTAACTTGAGATCTTAGGTTCGATTCCCGGGTCGGGTAAAATGTTATTAGGATTTTTCATCAGGAATTCAGGAAATACAGACCGCCACGGAATCTGGATTTGTGCCCGGATGGTGGCAATAGGCTCACCCCCTATTACTTGGGACTTAAACATTACTGGCGAAATGAGGGTGTACTATTATACATATAATAGGGTATTTTACCAAAAAAATCTAATTAGTCCGTCGGACAGATTTCCAAAAAATATTGGACACGTATTTTTTTTTCTTTTTTCACGTAAACAAAAAATGAAGATGATACAGTGCGTCGAAAACTCGTGTGACATCACTATATCAGTACAATTTTATTGGCGAAATGACGTCACAAGCCCCCACTCGTGATCTTTGATGCGTTTCATCTTCGTCAGTTTTTATTAATTTGATAAAACAAAAAATACGCATCGAATATTTTTCGATAATCTTACTTACGGGCTAAATAGAATTATATTTTTAAACTCAGGACACATCCCTATTGGGTACACCTAAATACAATTAAAATTGTTTCATCGGTTTTTAGAATATCGCGGCGATACTCTCACACATTTCAAATAAGTGAAAACTTCTTTTGGCGCACCGCGCACACATTTTTTCGTAAGTAGTAAGTTAGGCTGATCCGTCACGCTCTGATGTGAAGGCTCGATCGGGTGAACTCGGGTCCGCCGAGTGTACCCGAGCGAGAAAGATACAGACAGCTGTTTTCACTTCTGCCGTGCGGTCTTAAAGTGGTTGCGTCACTGTAGCCCGCGAAATTCAAATTTTCTTACGTTTTTTGCAATTTGTAGGTCATTGTCAGATGATATGTTGATGAAAAATGAGTCGCGCCAGTAACACGTACAGAATTACATTGATAAAAATCATCAATATAACCCTGTAAGTCCATATAATCCTATTGAATGACTTTTTTGATGTGACAACGTCTTATAATTCGATGGAGCCGGCTGCACGCACCAAAAAACATGACTCATGCGGCGTTACCCGCTCTGAGGCGTTCCATTTAAGGCTTGAAGTGCAAGCGAGAGCGCGGAACGAGCGACAAAGAAGCAGAATCGGCCTCCGCGTTCGGCAGCGTTCGACGTCTGTCTCTCTCCTACTTGAGTGAGCGATGCGTCCGCGTGGACAGCTGCTATACAATAATACATTTACATGTTTAATGTTAATAATACATTTAAATGCAACCTTTCCATTAGTATTTTCTTATGACGTTGTCACGTTCAACTATCGTCAGTAAAGCGACTTTACAGACAACCGATTTTTTTCATGAAATATTCATTGAATAGGATTACATGAACTTAGAAGGTTGTATTGATGATTTTCTTGATTGTAATTCAGTAACTACATGGTTACTGCGTGTTACTGTCGCGACTCATTTTTCATCAACATACAACCTGACAATGACCTGTAATTTACAAAAAACATTTGAATTTCGCGGTCTACCTTGTCTTGTCTAATTATAATTGTTTACTCACCAGAAGTCTGTTGCGCATTACTCGCGTTTTCAGTGTTCTCCTTATCACCTGCATTCTCATCTATTGATAGCGCCGCCAACGCCACTCGGACTATGTTCCTGAAAAAATAAAATATTTTATAATACCAATATCAAAATCATCTGCCGAGCTTTTACCCAACTATGTTGGGGTCGGCTTCCAGTCTAACAGGATGCAGCTGAATACCAGTATACTGGGTGTAAAAAGCCCTTTACCGAAGTCGTAGGCATTCGGAGGCAGTCGTAGACATCCAGACCCGTCCATCCCCCATTTCATCAAAAATAAGCAATGGAAACACCTCCCCGCCCCCCTGTAGTGCTTACGTAATACTTGAATGGCCCCCTACCGTACAACATACCCTTCACAAAGGCGTCAACCAAGCATTTTGTACATCAGGTTAATAACGCCGAACCATCTCCGGCATCATTAGAATAAGGGCAGTTTTAAACCCTATTAGACCATGAATACCGCGTGAATCGGTTTCTTCTAGGCGAGCATGCTCCATCCTAAGACGACATCATCACTCCACACCAGGCGAGTTGGAGACAAACGCGAGCCTATTTGGACGTAGTTAAGCAGAAAGGACTTAATCCACATAATGTCGTTAATCTTCGTTCATCCAATAACTGTCTTTTACGATGTCCTTCTCACCGCTCTGGTTTTATAAAATCTTCTTTCTTTGTCCAGGCGGTCTTCCTTTGGAATGCGCTCCCTCAGAGTATCAGGACGGTGACCAGTCGGTTCACTTTCAAAATAAAAGCTCGAGAGCATATTCATAAGAAGTTGGCAGATTCGTCTCAGAATTAAGTTGTTTTAGTTTTTTTTTTTTTCCCCTATCTTAACTTTATACATTTTGTTATATGTATGTATATATGTATTTATTATTATTATATGTTTATAAATATTTTCTAGTCTCTTTTTCTGTTTTTGCACCTACTGTGTATTGTCTCTGCATCACCCTAAGGTAGACTGGTAGAAAATGCCCAAGGCATTAAGTCCGCCTTTGTACAGTAATTTTACTTGTGCATAAAGTTTTAATAAATAAATAAATAATGTGACTTAATGTGGATTAAGTCCTTTCTGCTTAAGGTGGCTGCGTCAGGGTAGCCCGCAAAATTCAAATTTTCTTACTTTTTTTAAATTTGCAGGTCAGTGTCAGGTTGTACGTTGATTAAAAATGAGTCGCGCCAGTAACACGTATGTAGTTACAGAATACAATCATGAAAATCATCAATATAACCCTGTAAGTTCATTTAACCCTATTGAATGACTTTTTCATGAAATATTCATTGAATAGGGTTACATGAACTTAGAGGGACGAACATACAACCTGACAATGATCTGCAAATTAGAAAAAACGTAAGAAAATTTAAATTTCAGGCTACCCTGACGCAACCACACGCCTCCCTACCTACGTCCCTACGTTCATTTAATGTAAAAAAAAAGATTCGCATTCCTAGAGAAACAACTGAAACATTACCACCATAATGATAGGTCCCATAATGCGTGTAACATACTAACTTGAAGTACTCGACAGGTTTCCTGCAGTCTCCGTATTTGAGCAGCTCGTGTGTGGCTAGCAGGAGGCGCTCCCATTGCTCTGGGGGCGCTTGTGAGACATCCAGCTTGCATAGGGCTTCTAGGACTTCGGGCTCTCTTAGGCCGCCTGGGGAGAGAAAGATAATTTACTACCTACATAGTAGAAATTAAATGACGAATGGCCAATTTTACCAATGCAATAAGATAGTCAGGGGCGTGCCGTCCATAGAGGCAATTAGGCCTAGCCTACCCTACCAACAACGCCAAATGCATTTATTATAACTATGTAATAAAATAACACAAAATATTAAAAAATAAAGTTAAAACTCCTGAGCAACACTTATAGCAACTTGTCGCGCCCGTGTGACGTATTTCACAGTACTACGATTATAAGGCAAGAAGTCGTACGGCCTACCTGTGCATTCATAAATTTACGCATACTGATGCATATTTTCGCGTGTATGAACGGCACACATGTATAGATATGGGTGTCACCTCCTTGGACTGTAGACGGCCATCGTGTGTTGTGATTGGACGAATGGCTGCCCCACAAAAGTCAAGACGTAAGGTCACGGTAGCCCGCGAAATTCAAATTGTCTTACGTTTTTTGTGATTTGTATCGCAATCTTAACTGTTTTGCTTTTTCTAACTTACTAAGTTATAAATAATTAGTTTCAAAACGTACAGTTACTGTAAATATTATTTGTTGTGTTTATTATTTGTTTATTTACATAAAAATGGTGATCTGTTATGAACTTTGCGCTGATAATGGTGCCGATTCTCTTGTCACAAATACCTCTAAATTAGACAAAAAATCACCAAAAATTAGTTTATTCCTGTCAAACGACAATTTCCCATTCTGAAATTGATTTAAGTGACACAAATTAATATTTTAGTGTGACAGCACTAAGATGGCACGGAGATATTAATTTATTGAAAATGGCAAATTTTGCTATTCTGAATTTGACGTTTTTCACCCAAAATTTTGCGATTAAAAAGGTGTGGAATAAAATAAGTTGTCATGGACTAAAATTCATACCAACACCTCGAGTTCAGGTGCAAAACCAGTACTGTCTTTTTTTTTCTTTGCTTTTGCTTATATCTCGAAAATAAAGTGTCCTATCGCAAAAATGATGAAAATTTCGACCCCCTTTATAAGACCCAATAAATTTCAAATATTATAAATCAATAAAGGTGACTACTTTGAAGGTCATCTTAAGTAGAACGACACTGTAATGTTGCGCAATTTTTTTTTTCGGAAGTCAGTGTACGTGGCCTACCCTCCGTGGAGAACCACTGCACGCCACTGGATAGTAATCAAACTTATAGACCCAAAATCGCGCATAGGGTAGTCACTTTTTACGGTTTCTATACCACCAAAATTATTAGGTATCAATTTTTCGTTTCATTATTTATCATGACAGAATCTATAAAAGCATTATCATTTCAGTCGAAAAACGTCCACTGCTAGAAATAGGCCTCCCCTAAAAGGGGGTCTTGCCATAATCGCCACGCTTGGCAGGCGGGTTGGCAATCACAGTACGGTTGTTACAAAGGCACAGAGAACGCTGCTACCCATTCTCTGGTAAGTCCCTTAGTCTCCTCTTACGACACCCACGGGAAGATATGGGATGGTGCTAGTTTTTACGTCCGACACCATACAGTACACAAGCATATTTTTGATTAAATTCTAACTGGGTTTTACGGGCAATACGTTGCATTGCAGCACAAGCAGACAGCTTTGTAATAGGGCTCCATTTGGTGCGGAACCCTTAAAAGTGAAGTGAAAGAGTTATAAATACTTACATTTAGTAATAATATATCCGTTCTCGTCAGTTTCGTAAGGTCTAATCTTGTCGCGTCCCAGCTGGCTTGAGTTGAACTCTCTGAAACAAATATTGTTGGTTTATAAATTGTTTCTTTTAGGGAAATGAGTCGCTCTCTATGCGCACGCACACACACACCGTCTGCCGGTGGCCACACGCAGCGCTCAACCAAACGTTGCTTTGTAAATCTAATCGTTTCTAAGTACCAGTAGCGAAGGGGTAAATTTTTGTAAGAGGTAAGTCGGAGTATACAAGGTGTAACATAAGAAACGCTAGACTTCTCGTGTGGTGTCTCAGACTATGAAACTGAACAAGTTTTGTTCTATGACTTTTGGAAATTCATTACTTTTTTTAGTTTTACCATACAATGTTGATCAGCTGATCACGTCAGTTCCTATACAAAGTACAATTTTTTTTTTGCGAATTTCAATAACTCGTAGAACAAAAGTTGATCAGTTTCTTGGTCCGAGAGACCACACGGGAGGTCTTGCGTTTATTATGTTACACCTTGTATATCTTTAATGTGATTATATTATTTGTCTATAGAATACTGACTGTGCTATTTTTCAAAGGGAACTCGGTAGGGATCGAGTTCTTTGGAATCTTCGCCACTGCTAAGTACCCATATGTAACTGTACTAAATTATACAGCTGCAAAAGTCTCCGATGTAGCTGGTGTTACCGATGCCCGTATGCGACCAATGTCATGGGACATTGGTCGCATACAGCGTTCGCAAGACACAAAGATACCCAAGCAAAAAAAACACTGATTAAAGTGATTTTATTTTGACCTAAGTAATAAATTGTCAGCATTTATAGTGTAATTTCGTTAGCTGATTTTTTTTTTCTTGTAGGTTTATAATGCGTTTTTTTAATTATTTTTTACCATTGTCCTTATTTTGGTGGTCTGAATGATTTCTAAAAGTTTGTCCATCTATTTTAATGGGACCTTATAAAGGGTGTAAACAGACTCTTAACGAAGCCTAAAGGCACTTGTTCTCCCTGTCATTGCGATCATTTTTTTGTTCTAGACCATACCTGGGAACCTTCTAGTTACGGAGATATTGGGGGTCAAAGTTCCAACTTTTTCACAAGTTTTTTTTTAAATACTTGTTTTTAATTTAAGATTTTTACTTTGAACACTTCCAGGACCCCCTTACTATTAAATCCATCCATCAGTACAATGTTTTGAGTGCGTTACATTGAGTTCTACTGTAAAACGTGATTTTTCAGCCCAAAAAAAAAGTCGTTTCCCAGCACTAATTTTTGCGTAGTTACTTAGTTTGATCTACATAATGCTTGGTTACCGGCTTCGTGAAAAGTCTGTTTACACCCTGTATAAGGTGTTAAAAAATTAACTTTTAGAATTTCGTGTGAACATTGTACTCGTTATTATCAACAAATTTTACTATTAGACGAACGCTGAAAACGCGAAAAAAATTTTTTTTTCGCAATTTCATCGGTGTAGTTGTTAACATCTTATATAATGTATAAAACAACTTTGTACAATATTCTCACAAATAAATGATTATATTCTATTCAATTAAACAATAGGCCTGTAGTTGATAAGAATATGTCTCACCCGTGTTGTAAGTCGAGCCTGTGATGCGCCGGCACGGGCGATGATTCCTTCGTACTGTTCGCCTCTTCAGAACTGTCGGCAGACGCCGCGCGGTTTAACGCCTCACTGTCACAAATAAATACATAATTATTGTACCTGGTAGGATATAATTAAAAGGGAAATATGACGTTAAACGTCGAGTTTAAAACATCGGACAAGTGCGAGTTTGATTTGCGTGGTTCCGTACGTTTTCCTATGTTACTTTTAATACCATAGATTTTGCTTATAGGTTTTCCTGTATTCTATAGACAAAGAACTATTTTTGGCATTTTTTTTTCAAAATTTTCTGCCCTGTAGTTTCCGAGTTAAGGGAGTCAATTTTCGCCTATTTTCTTAAATAACTTCAAAACTATTTATCTTAAAATTATAAAAAAAAAAAAATTTGAGATGCTCACACGAAAATAACACATAACACGATATAGTTTTCAAAACTTTTTTTTCTTTTTGTAATTTTCCTCCCCAAAAGTGGCCCCCGTGTTTAACATTCATTAATTTGCGTTACACGTCCGTTAGGGTCACCGACTTGCAAATTTCAACTGAATCGGTCGAGTAGATACCGGAAAAAATCGGCTGTGACAAACGAACAGGCAGACAGAAAACCGAGTGATCCTATAAGGGTTCCGTTTTATCAAAAAAGGTACGGAACCCTAACAATAGATAGTACACAGGTATGAGTGACAGAGACTACGCTTGACAAAAACAATCGTACTTAGATTATGAATGGGAAAGTTTATGAAGCTGGATATATGTATGGATGTTTGTTACTCTTTGTTAAGAGCACAATAGTAGTAGAAATTTGGCATACAAATAGTTTATAACCTGGATTAACAAATAGGATACTTTTTATCCCGGTAGTAGGATATCGTAGAACAATTACCGACCACCGCGAAATAATTGTATTAATTCAGTACTTACGCATTATAATGTCCGTTGGGTACACCATTGTGTCCCTTATTAGATAGCGTGACGTCTGACATCTGGCTGATGCCCGAGTCCTTACTCGACATGTGGTTACCGCAGTCCGCTGGAAAGGGAAAAGTAAATCAATAAAGGTGAAAGCGTACATGTAAACCGCGAAATTCAAATGTTCTTACGTTTTTTGTAATTTGCAGGTCAGTGTAAGGTTGTATGTTCATGAAAAATGAGTCGCGCCAGTAACACGTATGTAGTTACAGAATTACAATCATGAAAATCATCAATACAACCCTCTAAGATCATTTAACCCCATTGAATTACTTTTTCATGAAATATTCATTGAATAGGGTTCCATGCCACTTAAGTTTGGCTTAAGTGGCAGTGGGTAGGGCACATTGCTCGCAGAACGGATGGCCGATGGGGCCGTAAAGTTCTGGAGTGGCGACCGCGAACCGGAAGACGTTGCGTTGGAAGGCCTCCCACTAGATGGACCGATGACCTGATGAAGGTTGCAGGGATCCGCTGGATGCGAGTCGCACGGGACCGATCAATGTGGCGACACTTGGGGGAGGCCTATGTCCAGCAGTGGACGTCTATTGGCTGAAATGATGATGATGATGATGATGAGGGTTCCATGAACTCGGCAACTTCTTTCAAAAACTTATATAATGGGCCGGCTCTTGACCTCAATACCGCCGGATGTAAAACAATGGCTGAGGTCTACGAATAAACGAGCAGGCCTTCGAGATGCCTGTTCACTCTTGCTTTAAGGGAGAAGCCAGGGTAGCCCACGAAATTAAAATTTTCCTGCGTCTTTTGCAATTAGCAAGTTAGGGCCAAGTTCACCGACAACATAACGGTCTGATTATCTGAAAACAGCTATTTACTGTGAATTTTCGTGTTCCCGAAAGCAAATATGATGATTAAACTCAGTAATCAACTGTTATCGCTAATTCGATGTTAGTGAACATGGCCCTTAATCATCAGATTTCCTTTTTTGAACACAAAAATGCATGGTAAACAGCTGTTTTCAGATAATCAGACCCTTATGTTGTCGGTGAACTTGGCCCTAAGTAACTTTACGCAAAAATTATTTCTGGGAAACGACTTCTTTTTTTGGGGTGAAAAATCACGTTTTACGACAGGACTCAATGTAACACATTCAAAATATTGTGATAATAATAAATTGAATAGTACAGGGGTCGGGATGTATGTTGATTAAAATATGATTTGCGACCATAACAAATATATGGCTTTACAGAGTTATAATTATTGTCATCACCAACAACACCCCTTTAAGTTCCTTTAACCCCGTTGAATGACTAATTCATAAAAAAGTCATTCAACGGCTACTCTGGCTCTTCCGCCATAAAGATTAACGTGTTTTAGGAGTACCGACAGACAAGAAATTCTACGTCGATGAGCTAAACTACTGGTATTCAACTGCATCCGGTTAGACTGGAAGCCGACCCCAACATAGTTGGGAAAAGGCAGATGATGAGCTAGGCTTACGAAGTTCAATATCGGCCAATTAAGTTACACTATAGTTCATGGACGGCTTAGACCTCAAGTGCATATGCGGCGTCTCCCCACAAACAATTACCCAACTTCCATCTTGCACTGCATGCCCTATGAGCTGCGCTCTTGATCATTTATTTACAGCATCAGTGAGCGAAGTTCGCGTGGCTGAGTTATGGGTTAAACATACTATTTAGACTATTTGCCATCGATACGCTAAGAAGAAGATCTTACCATTGCTATGCTGCGCGGTGTAGGTGTGTATCTCGGAGGTCGTCTTCCGGATGCGCGAGTACACGTCGTCCGGCGCAGCGTTCGACGCGCCGCTCACCGAGCGGAGAGGACTGTCCGAGCCTGCTGATAAGACATCATTGGAGAGATCGGTTGTGATAAGGAGATAGACCCATGGTTTATCTGAATGCTCTACTGACATCTGGACTATAGACCTGAGTATATGGTTTTGCGTTCTCAAGATAAAGGGTCTTGACAGACAGACGGACAACAAAGTGATCCTATAAGGGTTTCGTTTTTACCTAGAGATACGGAACCGTAAACAGGAATTTACTTTGACATTTAGAAATGTGTTTTCTAAATTACTCACCTAAGGGTTTATTAATCTGATATAAAGAATTCAATTAATTTGATAAAAAACTTTGGACACACATGGTTAATTTCGGACATCAAGAAGGTAATACCGCCCATTGTGTCAAATGGGCGTGTATGAAGTGTCTTCTTTTTCTTGTATATATTTTTGAAGAGAAAACTTCTTTAGCAGCGTTGTGCACTTTTTGGGATGGGTAAAAACTGTTAAACCTGCGTCAGATCATCACATCGTCAGATCGGATCGGCGGCTCAGGGCGCTTGTACGAGTGTGCGTGTAGTTTAAGCTAGATGGCGTTGTTTCAAGTTTTATTCTACGACAGCGACATCTTTCGTTCTTGCAGAAAGGTATTGAAAATTCTGATATTTAAGCTAGATGGCGTTGTTTCAAGTTTTTACTTCTGCCGGCATTCCCGGAGCCCAACCCGTTTTTTTTTCTGTTTGTCTCTATATCACCCAAAGGTTGAAAATTTCTATGGCATTAAGTCCGCCTCTGTACTTTGCGCTTGAAGTGTTAAATAAACCAATTTTCTATCAACTTTAAAGGGTATGAATTTCTACGCGTCAGGCAACACTGCTGCTGTAAAGATAAATAAATGTTTGGCACTCACTGCTAGAAGTTCTTCTGACATGCTGTTGTACCACTCCGTTGACTAGCGCCTGCGTTTCTGCTGGTAGCTCGCTCATTAACGCCGTGAACTGTGGATAGGGAAATATAGGTTATGTTATACGGTCAAATTATTATGTGTGAAGGATGATATAAAGGGTGTAAAAAGACTTAACGAAGCCGAAAGGCACTGGTTCTCCCCGTCATTGCGATTTTTTGTTCTAGATCATACCTGGGAACCTTCTAGTTACGGGGTCCAAGTTCCATCATTTTAACAAATGTTTACTTTAAAACCTCTACGACCCCCATACTATTCAATACATCCATCAGCACAATGTTTTGAATGCGTTACATTGACTGAAATGAAATTTAATTTTGAAAATCCGTGAAAAAAAGTCGTTTCCCAGCACTAATTTTTGCGTAAAGTTACTTAGTTTGATGTACATAAAGCTTGGTTGACGGCGTCGTGAAGAGTCTGTCGAGTCGTTAAAACCTTTGGCTAGAAAGGAGGTGTCTGCTGAGATGACGAGTAATAGAGAAGTATGGAAGAAGAAGACATGCTGCGCCGACCACAAATTAATTGGGTTAAGGTCAGGAGAGTGATGATGATACAGGGTTAAATTGAGTTAGCTAGCGAAACTCCGTAAATAACTCTTCACATTTCTAAGTAACTACAGCTAACTATGATTTCAACGGCTGCTATAAGTGTATTTACTTAGAATTGTGAGTGTACATTTTTTTTTGTTGTATACCAGCAGATAAAAGTCATTAAATTTAATAAAATGTACATAACTTCTACGGAGTATCGCTAGCTAATTTTATTTTGTTAAGTATTTTGTCGCATCCAAAGGGCTTTCTATGCTCACTAGTTAGCTAGGTAGATGTAATCATGCTAATATTACCTACATGGTAATAAAATTACAAGGTTACTGTAAAAAAATACTTCAAAAATTTACATGGCTTGCAGCATTTCAGAAAAAGAGCAATTATCACTTGAAACTACAATCAACTCATCTGAACCACGTTCAAGAGCTGTCAGTCACATTTTCAGCATTATTTAGCATTTACTTGGTAATACATAAGACAGTAACACTCACAGGCACGGGGTTGCAGTCGTAGAGATGCGCGAGCGCACGCCGGGCGCACACGCGCACGTCGGCGGCGCGCGCGTCGCCCGCCAGCGCCGCCACCTTCACCAGCGCGCGCCCCGCCACGCCGCTAGCGCCGCCTGACGGGGGGAAAACATTCTATAACGATTGTAATCTGTGAAGGTGAACAGAACCGATACCTCCAGAAACTCATCGGAGCCCCCCCTTATGTCCGTTATTACTGCCTCCGCTTAGACCTCAAAGTGCCTACCATTCAGCAGTTCATGAAGCGCCTTTCCAAGCGCTTCTTTGACAGAGCTGTCAAGCAAAAAACCCCCTAATCGCATCGGCCGCCCGATACGTCCCATCGCGTTACATTGTTCACCGTCCAAGGCATGCCCTAGTAGCCCCCGATGATCACTATCACCCTCCTCCAGCAAAGCAACAGGGAAACCAGTACTCTTAAAAAGCACAACCCCCCCCCCCCCACCCGACCCTTGCTAGAGCCAACACGTGATGCTGAGCCATTAAATCAGCCCCTAAATAATCTCACTCAGATCCAGCCTGTCCCAGCGACGCCCTCAGCCGAGGCTCGTACCCCACAGGGGGTACCCTTAACGTGTGGTCGCTTAGTTTATAGTTGATTGCCCCTGGCTGGAGGACTTAACTTCAAGGCATCCACAGGAATAGACCGGTTGAGCAGTAGCCAGCCTCCTAGGCTAAACTGCGAGATGTCATTACCAAAAAAAAAGAAGGGGAACAGAAATGTATGTTCTAATTGTTAGGTGTGTTTGAGGAGCTCGTGGTATCGTATTACCCAGTGGGTTGTGGAGGTCAGATAGGCAGTCGCTCCATGTAAGCTGCATCTAACATTGTCCCAATCCTAATCATACAATCATGGTCCGTTAAGGTGGAAGCGTCAGGGAAGCCCGCAAAATTGAAATTTTCTTACGTTTTTTGCAAGTAATTTTCAGGTTGTACGTTGATGAAAAATGAGTCGCGCCAGTGACACGTATGTAGTTACATAATTACAATCATGAAAAAGTCATTCAATAGGGTTAAATGTACTTAAAAGGGTTATTGAAGATTTTCATGATTGTGATTCCGTAACTACATACGTGTTACTGGCGCGACTCATTTTTCATCAACATACAACCTGACACTGACCTGTAAATTACAAAAAAAAAAAAAAAAAACGGGGTTACCCTGACGCAACCACCTCAAGGTATGGATTCGTTGAAAAGTAACAGACAGGCAGAGTTAATTTTATAGAGCTTGTTGAGTACGGCTCACATACCATGTAACGCTAACGCCAAACTGTTCGGCGTGCAGTAGTCATGTGCGAGGTCAGCTAAGAACCGTAGTGCGGCCGCTTTGGTCTTAGGAGTGGGTGCCGTCGCGCCATCGGCTAGAAACCTATGCAAAGAGAAAAAAGTTTATTTGATACACCACATAACATCACGCCTGTAATCCCCGTAGGGTTAGGCAGAGGTGTACCTAGTAGTACACCCATATACACACACCCAACCGGGCACCATTCCAGACTCCGTGGCTGCTACTGAGAAATTCCTGATGGAAAAACCCAATAATACTTTGCCCGACTTGGGAATCGAACCCAGGACTTCATGCTCAGCAGTCGCGCTTGCGACCACTCGACCAACAAGGCTATTTAATGTCTGATAATAATTTTGCCGTCATAAGGAAAGAGGGCTACTAACATTTTTTTTTCGAAATTAAAAAAAAGTTGAAAAAATAGGCAATTTTGCTAAAATTTTTAACTCAATTTCGAAAAAAATGTTAGTTGTGCCCTTTTTCCTTATGACGGCAGAATTATCCATAATGGTTAGTAACAACAAGGATGTTTCCTGAGTAAAAAGAATATAATTCTATTTAGTCCGTCAGCTAGATTATCGAAAAATATTGGATACGTATTTTATGTTTTATCAAATCAATAAAACATAACGAAGACAAAACGCATCAAAGTTCATGAGTAGGGGCTTGTGACGTCACTTTCCGCTAAAAAGTGTACCGAAATGTGACGAAGCGGATACCAGATGGCCTGCTGTGGATTCTGAGTTATGTAATGTCCATTGCACTCACACACTCCTGATCTTCGCAAGATAAGGTGAAGTTGAAAATCAAAATCAAAATATTTTATTTCACATAGGCCCAGATGGGAACTTATAAAACGTCGACAAAAAGGTGCACGGTTCGGTTGGTTGTTTCCTATGGAAAAGAACCGGCAAGAACCTCCATAGTTACTCTCAAACTCAAAAGCATTTATTTCAATTAGACCATTACAGGCACTTTTGAATGTCAGAAAAACAAATTAGGCTAAGCTACAGTCACAGACACAAGACATAATAACTTGTGAAAGTACTGTAGTTGCCCATTCCAAAGCGTAGATCTCTATGGAGAAGAATGGGCAAGAAACTCCATGGACACTCTTTTCAATCAAAATATTGTTACAAAATTTTGGTCTTTTCAAATCATTTGGTGTTACAATATTATCATGTTACAGCATTAGTACTTAAGTATGGGGGAACAGCGTAGGCCTGACAATAAGTCACTACGTATTACTGAAGTTTATTCTTATTGAAGTTTACTCTTACCTGAATATATTATGTAGTTGTAGTTCAGCAGGGAAGCACTCGTGGATAACGTCTAAAGTTTTCATGATCTTGCTCTGCACCGAGCCCAGTATGTCCGTGCCGAGTTTCATCAATAATCTGGAACAAAATTGTATGTGAGATATATTCATGCTTTTGAGAGAGAGACTGCCGCACTGATAAGAATGATAGAGGCAGTGGCGTGCCCGCAATGAAATGGAGGCAAAGCCCAATTAAAAAAACTCAAAGTACCAAAGTAGTAAGTGCCAAATTAGTACTCAAAGTAGTAGGTAAGTTTACCTTGCTCAGTACCGATTTCACACACTTTTTTCGAATTCATTTTAGTGTTAACTAATCACTACTAAAAAACGTTAATCACAGCAAAAACTAATCACAAAACTTTAAATCACAAGAAATTAAAAAAAAAAATGATTCACAAAAAATAAATGCACCAATAATCACTCAAAACAAATATGAACTAATTTGTTTCTATCAAAATTCGCGCGATGCACAGCTTATGGCGCATTCTTGGCGCGAACACACAACTCTCTCTCAAACTTACACTGCACACTCACACATTCTTAAACAACCTTGCCTTTAATTCAATACAATTTCCAAAATAAGTACTTAGCAATATATTCAAAAACAGAGAAATTTTGCTAGAGAAAATGAAAGGTCATAGAAGCCGAATTATAAGCCAGTGGGTGTGAAAGAGAAAGCGCTAGCACTGGGTCACTGACCGTAGGCACAACTTTTCTTTTGTATAGTGTTAGAGCGGGCCAGTCTCGGCCGGCATCTGAGATATCAGAAAATTTCGTTCTTGATGCGCGCGAATTTAAAATAATTTCTGGATTGATAGTTGAGGAAACCTGGTATCGTCTCATCGCATTACATTGCGTTTGGCACGTGACACGCAGATAGATTTTGTTATTATTATTTCTTGACTATAATACGTCATTGGTTTGACATGCATTTTTGTTTTTGTAAGAATGTTTTTATTTTTATTTTTTGAGTTGATTGTAAGGCAAGCCGGGCTTTTCGGGTTGTATGATAGATCCGCCACTGGATAGAGGCTCTCTACGAGGCTGTTTTTTTCTGAAATTCACATTTTGTAACTACTGTTGGTTGTCTCTTTCCATCCAAAGAACCATCATCAGGTCGGCTACCAGTCTAACCGGATGCAGCTCAATACCAGTGTTATACATGGTGCGACTGCCCATTTGATCTCCTAACTGCGTTCTGGGTAATTGTTAAGACTGGTTGTCAGACTTTCGGGCCACTGACTACCTGTAACGACTATCAAAGATCTACAAATGACAACGGGGCCAACGGCTTAACGTGCTTTCCGAGGCACGGAAAAACTTGGTATGTAATGAATGGTCACCCATCCACGGACCAACCTAGCTAAGCACTGCTTAACTTTGAGGATTGGCCCGTGCGGCTGGTATTATTTAACCACGAGCTCCTGAGAGTGTCACACATGTCTTCGAATATTTTCGGTTCGAGGATATCTCTGTGCTTTGGAGAACACGTCATCATGATTACTGTTTTATAGCAGAGGATGAAGAGGAAATTCACTTTTGAACTAGATGATTTCCTGCGTCGATGTACTAAGCACTTTGTCTACCTGAACATGAGCTGGTAGAGCCAGTCCTTGAGCTGCTGCCAGTGCACCAGCAGTAGCTCGCAGACGGCGTCCAGCAGTAGGGAGAACACCTTGGTGTGCGCGTCCACGAACATCTTGTTGAGCAGCTCCGTCAGGCGCCGGAGTTGCTCGTCGGTGAGGAGTCGACCGCTGTTCAGGTAGTTGGCCTGGGGAGGAGAGAGAATTAAGATTATTTTCAGAGTCCAAGTCAAACTATTTATTTCAATTAGGCTATTGAAAGGTCTATGATCGTAATCACGAAAAGTTGTCCCTTACAAAATGACAATACTTCCACCATCCGTTTTTGTATTGGAATTGATTGGCTTCTTGTTTCGCTTTGAGTTTTGTGAATAGCTCTTATTGTGGAAGATTAACCAGCAAAGTTGGTTGGAGAGACATTTTGGCGGTATGGTTGGTGCAGTAGCTGAGCGATTGACTGCTGCACAGCGCGGGTTCGGTTCTATTACCTCTCGTCCCAAAGAAAAGTTGTTCACTCCGGTGGTATGTAGCCCACCCTTATTAAATACTAGTTGTGCCTCGCGACCTTCATCCGCATGAAGTTATTAAAAATATTAGCATAAGTTACTCTTTACAACATCAGCTATCTGCCAGTAAAAGCTCCGTCAAAATCGGTCCAGCCGTATCAGAAATTAGCCGACTATCTAACTAACTTCATGCTCCTGTCCCATATTGATTGGAGACTAACATATTGACAGGGGACACATTTTGTCAGTGTATATGTAGTCATTGTATTATAGGTATAAACTCTTTATTACACGACTGCCAAGAAAGGGTTGTTTTTCGCGCGTATCTTGAATGTTTCTTTGTTTGTTATTTGACAATTTCTTTATTACCTTGTATGTTCCAAATGGCTGGATGGATTTCGACGATTTAGGTATATTTAGATTCGTCTTAAAAACCCAAGTGCCCTTAGAAAGGTGTTAAAAAAAAAACAAAATGGCGGATTTTTTGCGCTAAATTGTAAGTCGTTAATTTTTTTTTTCTTCAACCAAACCTATCGAGTAGGGTATCAAAATGAAGAAAATTAAAAATAAATTACAAAAATATTTATACATTATACAATTTGCAGTCAGGTTTTTTTAAATGTTACTTTTTCTTTTCTATCATTTCTCACACAAACCATTCATCTAGTCGTTGGCCTTCCTAAGCAGGTGTTACATTATAGTACTCACCAAGTGCGTAAGTCCGTCCTTCCGCTCGGTCCAGTGCGTCTGCGCACACAGCGCGATGATGTCGTCGGGGGGCGGCGGGGGGGGCGGGGAGCCGCAGTCCCAGCCCAGGCGGGACGCCGAGCCCGACCACGACACGCTCTGACACAGAGAGGGACTAGGTTATAGGGACACAGCATAAGTAACATATGCTACATCAAGTATATTTTATAATCCAGATGTGCTTTAAAGTCGTGTCAACATTCTTCGCTGACCCAAACATTACAAATTATTTGTGTACTATTTTTTTTTTAGATTTAGTCATAAATGGCTATATCTGAAAAAAAAAATGAACAATAAATTGTATATGAAATTACATAGAAAATTAAAATTATATAATTTTCTGTTTGAAATCATCAAAATACTCCTCCCGCTCTGGGCAGAGCGGAAGGGAGTGTCAGACTTGTACTGACTAAAACCCAGCCCTTTATGTCCCAGGGCCACGGTATCTCTTTCGAACAGTCCCGCAGCCCTGGCAGGCATCGGCCCTTGCGGACTCCTTCCATTTGCTGGCATCTCTTTAAAGCGGCGTGGAACACGAACGCGCCGTCGACATGGCATTATTTGTGTGCTTAATGTACCGTACGGTAAATCAAATGTTATCACCGTCGAATAGGTTAATGGAGGCTATCGTTTTTAAGCTCACCAGATGGCGCCACTGTCGAGTAAGGTCCTGTCATTAATACTATTTTATACTTTAAAGTACAAATAACTTCATAAAAAGTTTATTTCATTTCGTATATCAACATAGTGTAAACTACAGATACATATTTACAAATATTCTCCCTAACATTAACAAGCATGAAAGATTTAAAAATAATTCTACCTCCAAGTACTAAAATATAAGATCCTAAGTTGCTACTTAAAATCTTCACCAGAATCTAGACCAGAATCATGAATATTAGTTAAAATACGTGATAAAAAAGCACGCAACGCGCGAAAACACATCTGACATTTCGGAAGACCTTACTCTACACGAACGCCCCTAGCGGCGAATTAATGCGCGATTGAGCCCCCATTGAACCCAACGTACAATATTAGTATCTACTCACATCATGTCTTCTATAAGAGTCAAGACTTCTTTCAGAACAGACGCTGGAGGCTTCAGAGTCATCGTCACGACCACGTCCACCTTCACATGTTGAACTATCCTCAGGACTCTGCGGGGGAAGTAAAATGTGTGAAATGTGTTAAAAATATAATGGAGAACCAGTTTTACCGAGAGGTATCGTATTATCCAGTGCTAAAAGTGTTGTGCAGGTTAGATAGGCAGTCGCTCCATGTAAAATACTGGTACTCAGCTGCATCCGGTTAGACTAGGAGCCGACTACAACATAGTTGGGAAAAGACAGGCTGATGATGAGATTGACTTATAAGTTTCACCGATGGAGAGTCTAGAACCATTATGCTGAATCCTGCGCCGGCGCACTATAGAGTCCGGGTACTCACTCGGAGCAGCGCCTCAGCGTCCCTGCTCTGCTGCAGCAGCCGTAACGTAGCGGCGGGGGCGCGGCTGGGCGCGGTGCGCTCGATAGACTCGCGCCGGCGCACGCCCGCGCTCACTACACTACTGGATCTGCCGCTCCTGTTGGAGAGAAAGGTGTAATGTTGATCAGTATGAAAGATATTTTATAATTATCAGGGGGGTTCCTCAATACTCCATAAAAAGGGAGGATCGTCCGATCCGACGGGTGTTGTCTGGTAGGCTACTGCCCGACAGTTGTTGTCTGATTTTTTATAAATAGTCTTAAGTCACGGATATATCGGAAGTAAAAGAATCTTAGTTTTAATCCACAGAGTTCTACAAGCTCTTATGACCGTACCTGGTAGGACTAGTTTCTCTGGATCCCGCTAGAGAGCGCGGGATGCCCGAGGGTCGCCTGCGAGCGCTCGCCAACGACATCGGACCACTGCTGCGGGAAGATGGCGATGACGAGCGGGATGTCGCTGTAGAAAAATACACGTATTAGATTAATTAGTCGTAAATGCAAAAGTTAGATTTTAAAGTTAAGTTTGTTTGTTTCCTTTTCACGCCTAAAAAAAATCGAACCGAAAATTAAAAAAACAATCAAATCATTCATCATGAATCTGATCATACTAAAATTTTGCATATACGTCAAAAACCAATCAAATCATTCTTTATCATCATCATCATCAGCCTCTTAATGTTCCCACTGCTGGGACACAGGCCTCCTCTCTATGAGAGGGAATGGGCTATAATCCACCACGCGGGCCCAGTGCGGATTGGTAGATGTCACATGTCTTCGAATTTTTGGTTCTAGGACATGCCGGTTTCCTCACGATGTTAAATCATTCTTTATGAATCTAATTATCCTGAAATTTTGCATATACGTTGTCAGGTGTACAGAAACGAACATAAGCTACCTTTCATCCCGATAAAACGTACTGTTCCCGAGGAAAACAACAGTAACGTTCTTATAATAATAGATGGCGCCACCTGTCTCTCGAATCATGATTAAATTATATTATTACAAGCAAAGTAAGTACAACCCGAGTTGATGGTCAAATCTAAATTAAGGCGAGCGAAGCCGAAGGCAGAAGCTAGTGGGGTATCAAATTGTCAAAATAGTTCCGCTGAGATGGCGCTATGGTTGTTATAGTCCTTTGTTTTTCGGATGGGAAATCATCAAATGACTTCACCCGCTCTGGGCAGAGCGGAAGGGAGTGTCAGACTTGTACTGACTAAAACCCATCCATGTTCCTTCCTTGCCCTTTGTGTTCCAGTGCCGCGGTATGTCTTTCGAACAGTCCCGCAGCCCATGTTGGTAATACTCACGTTGTGACTGTGACACTCCAGGTCTCGACCGGGACCGCCCTACCGAGCGCTCAGGGCTGGGAGGTACGCCGCTCGCTGCGACTGGCGAACGTTTCGCTCTGGCTGTTGAGTAATAACAAGATTTAGATAAAATGAAAATATCTTGTCAAAAATAAAGATAGAAAGGACTACGGAATTTTTTGACTGCAGAATTTAGCTGTATTGTAAAACTTAATAATCTAGCAAAAAAAATCTAGCTAGCATTGACGAAAAAAACCGATAATATTGTTTGCCAAAATCTGCGGAAGTACTTGAAAACCGCAACGCAAATATTATTAAAAAAATCACGGCAATTTCTTTGTTCAAGCTTACTCTAAAACTATTTTTCAACACTTTTTCGATTTTATGCAGTGCTTTCAATCATTTATAATGATTGATTAAAGAAAGATGGGTGAAATAAACAGCTTTTTTGGAGAGAAAACTTCTTTAGGCGCTTTGGGCATTTTTCAGATGGGGACAAACAATTGAACTGGCGACACCGTCAAACAACCTCTTTTTCGTTGCAGAGTTAGCCGTATTGCTACATATATATTGTCAAAAAAATACAGTATATATTCAAAGGTAAAAGTAAAAAACTTATGCAAAAATATTTTCAAAAATTAATCAAGAATCTTGAAAAACAAAAGTTTTCACTGTCGGCACTCTCGGAGTCGTTGGGTTTTTCAAATACAAGGTAGAAGGGATACCAACGCTAAAATGGTTACCACGTATTCAACACATCATTCTGAACCAACATAGAAAATTTTCGTTATTAAAAAAAAACTGGCCAAGTGCGAGTCGGACTTGTGCACGAAGGGTTCCGTACCATTGTCTATACAACATTAGACAAAAACGGCAAAAAACTCACGTCTGTTGTATGGGAGCCTCCCTTAAATATTTATTTTTAAAGTGAATATACAAATAAATATTCTATGAATATTTCAAGTGTCTACCTGTCGCCGTAATTAATATCGAGCAAATAAATATTTACTCCTTAAATATTTATTCTGTTTTTAGTATTTGTTGTTATAGCGGCAACAGAAATAAATCATCTGTGAAAATTTCAACTGTCTTGCTATCACGGTTCATGAGATACAACCTGGAGAGAGACAGACAGACGGACAGTGGAGTCTTAGTAATAGGGTCCCATTTTTACCCTTTGGGTACGGAACCCTAAAAACAGCCGTTTCCAACAAAACTGCAATATCTACGGCCAAAATGTATGGAAAAGCTGTTTATCTTTAAATAAAAAAGAAATGAGATATTTGAATATGTGGTAAGCATTTTAGCGTGGGATTCCACCTTGCATACTAATAGACATACATCTAGATACATCTTTAGATTACAGATACGATTTCTTACAGACAAGCAAATAAAATATATTTAGCCAGCTTGCACCATATATCACAAAATTAAGTCAGCTGTAAAACTATTAAAAAAACCGGTCAAGTGCGAGTTGGACTCGCGCACCGAGGGTTCCGTATAAACTTGTAGGTATTTTGTTATTAAACTACATATTTACGGTTTTCAGATTTTTTCCTTTACATGTGCTGTAAGACATTGCTTCTAGCCAAATTTCATGATTCTAGGTCGGGAGTACCCTATAAATTTCGATTCTCTTGAGTGTCAAAATATATGTTTTCAACTTAGCGGCTTAAACGGTCGTATCTTTTTTAAACAGTAGTAGATATAAATCTGAAAATTGATGAACCAATTATGTTTTATACGCTAATTAGTGACATATGAGAAGTTACGATTGCGTGGCCGATCGCTTTGGTTACGCGCCGTTTATCTGTGGTGCAAGCAGGCCAGAATTTCTAGCGCGTAAAAAAAACTAAATATAACATCTAATAATAAAATTAAAAAAAAATTGTCGAATAAAAATACCTGGTTGTGATACATCTCCTTCTTCCGCATAGCATAAATTAAAGTTAAACTTATTTATAATTATTTATTTATTATTTATAATGATATCCCTCTACATTTACACTTGTATATTTATAATTATAATATATAATATTCTTCGTTGTTCGGTCTATTCGCTTATATCTTCATCACGGTCAAATCGTGGGTCCACTGAAATTCAAAAACTTTACTCAGTATATTTTCTTTGAAAATTAAAAATAAAATGATGAAAAATATGATCAATTTTTTAAATTAAAATGTTGGATGACAATGCGTAAAAGAGTAATGTTTTTGAATTCCGTTGAAGATAAGGAACATTTAACTATTTGTTTTGAATATAAAACTTTTATTTTTTATGGGTAGGTAAGGTGTTTTTTTTTCAGACGAAATGTATAAACATTATATTCTTTTGTAAAATATTAATTTGTTAAATATATACAATGAAAGATAAAAACAAAACTCATTAGGGTACTGATGTTATTGTGTTAGTTTGAGCGACTACAGCTTTTTATTAAGATGTTAAATTAAAAGATACCCCACACTACAGCGAAAAATGTATTTTGTGAAACTTCCTTGATTTTTTTAGGGGAGTTTCTCAATTTGCGTTTTAAGGGTTTTATTTGAAGAAATTACTTCCGATTTTCGATCATCACATTTGATTCGGTAGTTTTTATTGATAAGCAAAACCGATCCCAAATAAATAATACATTTATTCGGCTTTTATTCGGGTTATGTCGATCGGCAAGCTCCGTGAATAATGTGCGAGTCGGCTCGGCACAATCCGTGCCATGCCGTTCGAATCGGAACATGTTTTATCCCTCATAAACACAAATATCACAGGTGCGATGCGGCGTGACCCCATATAAAGGGTGTAAACAGACTCTTAACGAAGCCGAAAGGCACTCATTCTCCCCATCATTGCGATCGTTTTTTTGTTCTAGACCATACCTGGGAATCTTCTAGTTACGGAGATATTGGGGGTCAAAGTTCCAACTTTTTCACAAGTTTTTTTTTAAATACATGTTTTTAATGTAAGATTTTTATTTCAAACACCTCCAGGACCTCCTTACTATTCAATCCAACCATCAGCACAATGTTTTGAGTGCGTTACATTGAGTCCTACTGTAAAAGGTGATTTTTCAGCCCAAAAAAAAAGTCATTTCCCAGCACTAATTTTTGCGTAAAGTTACTTAGTTTGATGTACAGAATGCTTGGTTGACGGCTTCGTGAAGAGTCTGTTTACACCCTGTATAAGGTGTTAACAACCTAACTTTAAGAATTTTGGAGTGGGCGTTGTACTCATCTTTATCAACAACTTTTACTATGGGACGAACGCTGAGATCGCGAAAAAAAGAAATCAGCTGTTCCATACATTTTATTGAGTTACATGTGCATAAATGTATGAAACTGTTGATTTTTTTTTCGCGATTTCAGCATCTGTCCCATAGTAAAAGTTGTTGATGAGTTGTTGTTGTTGAGTTGTTGTTGATGAGTACATTGCCCACTCGAAATTTATAAAGTTAATTATTTAACACCTTATATAAACGTAGTACGTGCCCAATGAGCGGGGCAAAGCAAGAAGATTTGCTGCGGCCCGTTAGTTTGGCAAACGATGCACCAAACACCCTGTATAATATTACCTTCGCTTCTGTGTGGGGTATAGGTCGAATCGACGTCAAAAGGGCATCAGTTTCGATCCTAGTATTGCGATGAAGCATAGCTCAAGCATATTTTTAGCATTTATTAATAGCAACCCAATTTGTATAGTTTTAGCGTTTTAATTAGAAATTATTGTTTAGTTTTATGTATAATGAAAAAACCTGCATGCTTTAATACCACATACCTCCCTTTTTCTGCTGTCGAGTAGCTTCCAAAGTAATGGTTGTTATTATTTATACCTTTCACCCCCACCCCCTTTGACCCCCTATCGTTATTTTACCTTTCCGAAAAACCTTGTATGTTGACCATTTCAATCAGAGATCTTCATGGAAATTGTTATTCATCAACTGTTTTTGAATTGAAACATCTAAAGGGTGTAAACAGACTCTTAACGAAACCGAAAGGCACTTGTTCTCCCCGTCATTGCGATCATTTTTTTGTTCTAGACCATACCTGGGAACCTTCTAGTTACGTAGATATTGGGGGTCAAAGTTCCAACTTTTACACAAGCTTTTTCGCTCAGCCACTGCGCCAACCGTGCCGCCTCTTCACGAAGCCGTCAACCAAGCATTATGTGCATCAAACTAAATAACATTATTCAAAAATTATTGCTGGGTAACGGCTTTTTTTTGGGCTGAAAAATCACGTTTTACAGTAGGAGTCAATGTAACGCACTCAAAACATTGTGCTGATAGATGGATTGAATAGTAAGGGGGTCCTGGAGGTGTTTAAAGTAAAAATCTTACATTAAAAACATGTATTTAAAAAAAATCTTGTGTAAAAGTTGGAACTTTGACCCCCAATATCTCCGTAACTAGTTGGTTCACAGGTATGGTCTAGAACAAAAAAATTATAGCAATGACGGGGAGAACAATTGCCTTTCGGCTTCGTTAAGAGTCTGTTTACACCATTTAGATGTTTCACTTTTCTGCCGGGCGTCCCGTCAATTTTTTTAAATATAATTCTTGTTACTATATTTTTAAATGATGACATAACTTCGATAAAGATCTCTGTTTAAAAAAACACATTTATTCAAGTGTGTCATCAAATAAATAAGTGTAGTGTCGGTGGCGAAGTTTTTTGAAAAAGATTTTTATTTATTTAATTTTTTCAAATACGTTTTCATATTCGTCGTGTCGATGATTCTCTTTTTTTTTGTAAAACAGTGTTTTTTTTTAATAAATGATTGTTGAGAGTTGGGTTGAGGTTGTCTATGGGCTAAAGTTGCCTCGAAATAAATGAATGTTGTTGTTCTTTTTTGAAGTTATACTTCTTTTGGCGCGTTAGGGAAAAATGATGAGAGTAAATTTTTACGATGCGCGCGCACACCGTCGCAAACCAATCCTTTCAGTGCCCAGCACCCGACACACTGGTCGAACAATAATTCGTTTGTTCGCACAACCCATATCCGTAGCTATGGACTCGCTAGGTTGTGGGTACGCGAACGAATTTCGCGAAGTACTGGGCAGTGTTTGGGTGAAGTTAGCAAGTCAACATACATCCTGAAGTTAGTAAGTCAACATACACCCTGAAGTTAGCTAGTCAACATTTTAGTATTATACGCCAAAGAAGTATAACTTCTTACGTGCGTAATAAGTACACACACACTTTAATTTTTTTTCTGGTGTTTTTCAAAGTTAGTCGTAATTACTAGATGATGCAATAAATGAATTGAATTGAATAGAAAAAAAAAACAGTGCCTTAGCAAAGAGATGATTTATCGTATTAGACTTTCAAATTCATCTTTTAGGGAATTAAAATTATATTGGAATCAGACTAAGAAAAAAATACAGAACATAGACCTTAAAACATCTTTTTCACTTCTCAAGAAATTGTCCTTGTAAGAGCTTTAATCCCGATTCCATCCCCCCTTCGCCACCGCTACCTTATACAGGGTGTTACAGAACAAGCGAAATACCTCTTAGGTAGTGATTCAAACTATCAATTTTGACCACTTATCCAAGGAATAAGGATACAGTTAGATGGTCTGGATCACCACCTAACAGGTATTGCGTTAATTCTGTAGATACATAACGTAACGTGTACAGTATATAAGCCACAATACTCACGCAAGCTAGCAGTAGGCGGGATCTTGTTCCTGTTCATGTGCGAGTAGAGCGCACGCGCACGCGCACGCTGCGCCGCCGCCGCGTCCAGCGCCGACACCGAGCGCGCCGTCACGTTGGCGGGCGAGCGCTCTGGGAGAGTACCAGCACAAGTTAAAACCGAACAGATTCTATATACTTTACAAGATGTTACAAACATCGACGTAACTAATGTTACCGTGATTCTAATACTAAATATAATATAAAGGGTGTAAACAGACTCTCTCCGACGAAGCCGAAAGGCACTTGTTATAGACCATACCTGGGAACCTTCTAGTTACAGAGATATTAGGGGTCAAAGTTCCACATTTTTCATAAGTTTTTTTTTTAAATACATGTTTTTCATGTATTTTATTTACTTAAGACACCTTTATGACCCCAATACTATTAAATCCATCCATCAGCACAATGTTTTGTATGCGTTATAACGAAAAACGTGATTTTTTACCCCAAAAAAAAAAGTCATTTTCCAGCAATAATTTTTGCGTAAAGTTACTTAGTTTGATGAACATAATGCTTGGTTGACGGCTTCGTGAAGAGTCAGTTTACACCCTGTATGACTGAAATTTTTTCATGAATATTTGACATAATTGCCTAAAATCATAATTTATCTCTTTGACTACTCAATTTTGAACATGAATGATGAACAAAATACGCGATACGATGTTCATACGATCTTTTTATACGATGTTTCACAAGAAACGTAAGAATCTGAATCTGAAACAATTTTATATTACGAAAAGTCGGTCGCGTGGTGGCTTTGCTAGATAACAGGTAACAGAGATCATGATGGGCTAAATAAGGATCAAAAAAAGCTTTTAACCGCTAAGGTATTGCACTTTTATAAGGTCAAGCTGATTTACGATGTCAGGTTTATCATAATGTAATGTATATCCCGCACCGTCGGGCCGCATGGCGACCGGGATGTGCGAGGCGGGCGGGCGCTCGTGCGAGGCGCGGCGCCGGCGCAGCGAGCCCGACCGACTCACGCCCGACACCAAGTTCTCTGTAGAGGCTGTGCATAGTTACCGATATCCAGGCAGCGTGGAACAATATTTTCGCGTTTTAGTTACATATACAGAGCACTTAGTAAATATAATCCCTTTTGAAAGAATGAATAGGTTTCTAAAGAATTACTCAACCCTATTACATTTAGAATTCTGTTCCATCATCATTCTCATATTGTATTTGGCAAACCCTTTTAATTAAAACCCATGATGGTGGTGCATGAAAAATAAATAGTCCGCCATATTGGGTTTAGAATGACGTCACTTAGCTAACCATGCATTGTCATTTATATAAAAATTTGAGGAAAATTGAGCATGAAGAGCAAAACTTTAGCTCAATCGGTTGGGGATACTTGTTTTGAAAATTCAGCTGCAAGATTTGACTTAGATAAACTAACGTTTTAAACTAAATAGGGAACAGAAAAAATATTTCAGAAATTTAACATAACATCTTAACATCACGCCTGTAATCCCCGTAGTGTTAGGCAGAGGTATATCTAATAGTACACCCACATTTCGCCAGTTATGTTTAAGTCCCATGTAATAGGGGGCGAGCCTATTGCTATCAACCGGGCACAAATCCAGACTCCGTGGCTGATACTGACAAAAAAATACTTTGCCCGACCTGGGAATCGAACCCAGGACCTCATGCTCAGCAGTCGCGCTCGCGACCACTCGACCAACGACGCATTTCCGAAACTTATTTAACGCTAAAATGATTTGCAGTACTAATGGGTGTCAGAAAATGTTATTTATGCAATATTATTTCATTTACTGACCTGATACACTGGCCGATGGACTTCTAGGACTTGTGATAGCTCTTCTCTCTGTAACAAACAATATAGTTGGTATTTTAAAATGTAATTTATGTTGAAACTACACATGATTATACTCGTTTCACGGGTCTAGTGCTGGCCGCATAGGCAGAGGCGTGCCGTCCATAGAGGCAATTAGGCCTAGCCTACCCTACCAACAACGCCAAATGCATTTATTATAACTACGTAATTAAATAACACAACATATAAAAATATAAGTTAAAACTCCTGGTAAATACTTATAGCAACTTGTCGCGCCCGTGTGAACTCACAATATACGTTACTACACCGCTCCGTTTGGATTTTTAGGCACGAAGATCGCGGGCCTACCTTTGAATTCATAAGTTTACGCACACTGATGCATATTTTCGTGTGTATGAACGGCACACATGCATAGATAATGGCCGCGTCTCCTGCCAGAGGAGCTGTGTTGCTATTGGCTAGTTCAAATTTGAATTGAATGACTCAGGGTTCCCAATTTGTGGAGATTTCCCCGAATTACGGGGAATTCAAGAAACGGACTACACACAAACACGATAGTTTCATTAATTACTAATAGAGACAATAAAAAAAACAGGGTCGTATTGTCGAATTTATACCTTCCAAAAAATTATAAATTGTAAGGAATAGCAAAAGCCCTTTATAAAACAGAAACTACAATCATGAATTTTATTTTCCGCTTTGTTTTTAGGGGAGTTAGGAAAATAAATATTGACAACCCTGCTGTGTCTGTCACTTTTATTGACAAATTAGAAATTAAACTTTTCTTCAAGAAGGTTATGTGACAAATAACTTAAACTTATTGCTTTGGATTTTTATATCTTACTAAGTTATAACACTCGCAATGTCTGATGTGTGTGAACAGATATTAATAATTATCTGTTGATCGCGATTCGCGCCAAATTGAACCGATTTGTTGTGTTATTTGTTTATTTACTTAAAAATGGTGTTCTGTTGTGAAGTTTGCGCTGATAATGAGTGTTTGTTAGAAGTTAAAAGCAGTAAGTTTACGTAATTATCATATGAATGATAAGATAATTTAAGCAAGTTGTGTCTAAAGGTAGATGTGTACCGAAACTACGAGAATTAACCTAAAAATATGTATACCGATTTTTATTTGGGTATCGGTATCCATGGCCTACCCTACGTGGAGAACCACTGCACGCCACTGCGCATAGGTATACCATTATAAGCTTATTTTGTTTTGAAGTAAGTATGATACATTAAGCTTTCGAAGTCTATCACAAGTGCAGTAACCGAAACTTTCCTAAATTCGAATTTAACATTTACGTCCGTATTTCCAGCAACATTAGGTAGGGTTTTCTAAACTTAAATATATTTGTTTAAATTTGTATTTACAAGTTTCTTTCTTTGTTGTCACAAGACAAACTCAATATAATGATCTGTACAAATTTTATGGCGGCTCGGAAGTTACGTGCGAGTGATGGTGCGCGCATTATACAGTCAAAGCGATGCGTCCTCTGTGCTCCGCTGATACCTAAAATTGTGTAATGCGCATCTTTATTTTAGTAGTTCCGAACCGCCATGAAGTTTGAACCGTTATACCTGCGCAGACTGTCACTCGCAGCTACCTTCCGTGCCGCCAAAAATTTTGAACAGAACTATACTTGCTTTTTGAAGTGAAAACTTCTTTATCATCGTTGTGATTTGAAAGTCAATGAAACGAAAAAGCGACAGTAAAAAGAGACAGACACATAAATTCATAAGATTTAACGTGGGAGAAAATGAGATAGGAAGCATTATACAGTGTTTATCTTGAAGCCAACATTTTTGAAGGTTTCACTTCTACCACATGTGAATTGCACACATGTTTTTTTTTTTTTTTAGTTGTTCTATTTTGTTTACCAGTGCCAACATGGTGTAGACTATCGACGCTCCCGATGTTCCTTTCTCGCTCGATCTGCTTCTGCGCGGCCGAGTCCAGCCGAGCGAACAGCTGTTCTGCGTCGTCGGGGAAGTGGCGCTTGTAGGCGGCGTATGCTCTGTGGAATTAATTAAAAATCGGGTTAAAATAGACATTAAAAAAGATGTTCAAGAACAGATCCATTGGATACTTTAAGTATATAAAATGTGTGAAATAGATTGTATTCGTTGGTCCCATCATAATTCTCTTGCCCTTATCCTGATCCATTAGGGATCGGCACAGGATATCTGCATCTTCCATACTTCTCATCAGACACCTCCTTTCTTGCCATATCATCCTTCACACAGTCCATCCATCGTTTCTTTGGTCTTCCTCTACTCTTATACCCATCCGTACTTTGTTGTTCCCAATACCACTTTAACTAGGCACTATTCTCCATGCTCAGGAATGTCTAAAGGAGATATTTCAAAATGGGCCCAGTATATGTACAATACCTCGAAAAAACGAGAAAAATCCGTGGAATTCGGGAAAAATACAGATAAATTGCATAAACATATATTTTTCTTGTAATAATTTATATTTATCATTTATTTTTATTGACTTTCAATATGGCGTCATGCTAATTTAGATACTCTGTGGTTGAAAAACAATGACAGTAAACCATAGATCGACTATTGATCATAGATCGTGAACTGTCTACTGTCACTAACTAACGTAGTGGTTCGCTTTGACAATGTAATATGACAGAAATAAACATGTCAAACGTCAATAACCAATCAACATGACAGCTTACCGCCATGACGGGTTATTGTAGTGTGTTGCAATTTCAAGTATACATTCATGTGCTTTACTACCAAACAAAGCCAATTTTAAGTAATTGGATGATTGAAAACTGCTTTAATTATATTTTCCCATTTTTAGTATGGTGTACAGAGACCTGGCCGGGGCTCCATACATTATGAAACATCTCCTTTGATAGGATACTGAATTAATATGTTTTCATCCTTATGAACGTGATGGAAGCAAGGGAAGTATGTAAAGACCGTAGAACTTGATGTTCTTTAATTTTTTCTGGTCTGCAAGTTGTAAAGTGTAGTCTGTTACCTTCTTCCATAAGTCCTACAAGTACTGTCGGCGTCGACACACGCTCGTCTGATAGCGTCCCTCACCGCCGCTTGCTGTTTTTCTATAGTTTGCGCCGGCCATTTCTCTAGCATTAGTACTAGGACTTCACTGTGGACAAAGTAAATATTAACGTTTATTTTTAAGTTAAAACAAGCAGTAGCACAATAACTATTAGTCATCGATCGTAAATATTACGTCCTAAAAAACATAAGCTACCCACTACGTTCTCCACAGATTACAATTTAAAGTACTTAAAACTAGCTAGTAACAACACAAATATAACTATACAATGGTCAACGGTCCTGGAACTAATATCTGGAATTTTAACCCTAAGCATCACTCGCTATTTCTAGCCTCACAGTTACATTCGTGGGGGAGTTAGCTCCCCAGTTCATATAAAGACTATTAAGAGCTTGATTGCAAAATAAAAAATGGATTTCTTCTCGAATAATAAATTAAATGCTTATTATAAATGTTAATTATAAATGAGGAGCTCGTGGCAAAATAATATCAGCTGCTCGGGTCGATCTTTAGGTTAAGCCGTGCTTTCCTAGGGTGGTCTGTGGATGGGTGACCACCCATTACATACCGAGTTTCCTCCGTGCTTCGGAAAGCACGTTAAGCCGTTGGTCCCGGCTGTCATTTGTACATCGTTGACAGTCGTTACAGGTAGTCAGTGGCCCAAAAATCTGACAACCAGTCTTACCAAGAGGTATCGTATTACCCAGTGTTAACTGGGTTGTGGATGTCAGATAGGCAGTCGCTCCATGTAAAATACTGGTTTTCAGCTGCATCCGGTTAGACTGGAAGCCGACCCCAACATAGATGGGAAAAGGCTAGGCAGATGATGATTATTAATGTAGGAAAAAAGTTATATCAACATTGGAAGCATGAGAATACACGGAGTCGCAACCGCTTGACCGCCAAATTAATAAAAATATTCACGCAAATGTGTGTGTTGGGGGACCCTACTCCCCCGCTAGTGGGTTAAAAATACATATCTATTATATAAAAAAAAAAAAAAAGTAAATGTGTGTGCGAATTTAACATTAAGTTATTATAATATAAAAAATTATACAGTAGTTTAATGGTCCTTTAGGGTTGCTTGAATTTGCTTCTTAAACGCGTTTTTACTTACTAACGTTACTCGCATATAAATTAAATAATTATTAGTTAAGCGGGTGATAACGGCGCTGGCAGAGCGTATGGGCCCCGAGTTCTCCCACTACGTCCCCACTGTGCTGCCTCACATCATAGATCGGTAAGTACACCATCCTACTGGAGTTATAGAGCTCTGCTGTTACATCACCAGAGTAAGTTCATGTAACCCTATTCAATGAATATTACATGAAAAAGTCATTCAGTGGGGTTAAATGGACTTACAGCGTTATATTGATGATTTTCATGATTGTAATTCTGTAACTCAGACGTGTTACTGGCGCGACTCATTTTTCATCAACATACAACCTGACACTGACCTTCAAATTACAAAAAACGTAAGAACATTTGAATTTCGCGGGCTAACCTGACGCAACCACCTTTTTTTTCGGATGGGAAATCAACAATCCCTCCCGCTCTGGGCAGAGCGGAAGGGAGTGTCAGACTTGTACTGACTAAAACCCATCCATGTTCCTTCCTTGCCCTTTGTGTTCCAGGGCCACGGTATCTCTTTCGAACAGTCCCGCAGCCCTGGGTGATGCAACCACCTTAGATGGTATCGAGCATGTTGATACGTAGGTGATCTTACCTGAGTGTAGAGCGGATTTCCTTCGATTTGTTGGTGGTCAGGTTGGTCATGACGACGGGGAGTAGACGCGGGGAGTGCACGTACGATACTATGTAGCGCACGCATATCGTGCCTGCTGACGATATCACCTGGGAAATAAGGAAGTTCTATGTTATTGTATGTTCTATTAAATCTTTGTTTAATTTAATTCAATATTAAAATATGGTAGGTACATGAAGTTCTTATAAAATATTTAGTAACACATATTTGGCCAATATACAGCAGGCAATAGTCCAAGTTTTAACACAAAAGATATTAATGACTATAGTCTGTTTTTTAAACCCTGAGACTAAATTGACACATGCTAATGTCAAACTTATAAATAATGATACCAGCTTTTTATATTTATTATACGATTAGAAAAAAAAATAACAGATGCCATTAGAGCTTTACTGTTGTCCCCAAACGGATATATCGACCCTTTTCTCTGACAAGACAGTAATTTAAAGGGGCTAGATGTATGCCACAAGGAAGTAGAAGAATGCCACAAGAAGATGAATTTCGATCAATACGAAAACTGGTTATATACATCTATATCTTATTACTTTTGTATTATTTCGTTTTAAATAACTACCTACACCTTTTGTTCAGGATAATTTATTAAAAAAAACACAATAATACTTGATTTTATTAACGGCAAAGTACGGTAGTGGTACATCACTATTTAAGAATTGCAAAAAAAAACTGGCAATCATCGTAATGTCAATTTAGTCTCAGGGATTAAAAAACAGACTTTAGGTAACAAAATTTTGTCAATTTATGTGCCTACTTAACAGTTAAATATGTCTGTGCTTTATAGTATAAAATTTTAAAGGAAAAATTTTGAAAAAAAACTCATCTATCGAATAAAAACACTCTTGTAACAACCACTTTTGTTGAAACATTAAATCGTTGCGTTAATTACCCGACTGCCAAGGAAAGGTTATGTTTTTTGCCCGTTTCTTGTGTAGTATATCAAGTAGTTGACGGTATGTCAACATTAGATTATAATTGTATCAGAGTCAGAGACAGTATGAGGCAGGGCTTGAAATACCGGTAAAAATATGGTATCGTTACAGCCTTTCGATGCAGATATCGTTAACCAATAAATAACGTTATCATATTTAACGTTATATCTGGCACATTTTATCGTTAAAAATATGTATCGTTAAAATCTACGCTATCGAAAAATGTATCGTGATCTGTTAGTTTTGTTACCGTCGCTCTCGTCCAATCGCAAAAGAGTGGCAGACTGCGTCGACGCTAAGACTATGCCCTTCGACTATTTGCGTGTTTAATATTCTCTTTGCTATTCTGAGTTGTGCTTGTTCTTGTGTTCTGTAAGCGCGTGCGACTGCCGTGAGAGTTGAGAAGACTGCAAACGAAATGGCAACAGCACCGGATAGTTCGTTAGAGGGGCGCGCGCCTCTGCCGCCACGCTTCGAAAGAACGGCAACGTCGCATAAAATAACCAAAACATACCGTTAATTGTGACCACTATTTTTACAGTAACATTAAAAATACCGTTAATTTTTAACGCAATTTTTAATGTTATTATTATGTTAAGCTACTAAGTAACACTACCAAATCGTACCGATATGCCAGGTATCTCTACGGAAATACCGTTACTTAACGTTACTTTTAATGTGAATTAGTATCGTTTTCAAGCCCTGATGAGGTATCCCTAAATACATCAGTGTTTAACCAACCTACGTGTGTTTCACTACATCTTCTATGTTTGTTTGTTTGTTTTTTGTAAATTTGGTTATTACCTCGTATGCTCCAAATGGCTGGATGGATTTCGACGATTACGGTATCATTAGATTCGTCTCAAACACCCAAGTCATTAGATAGATAAAAAAAATGGTTGTCTGTAATGTCGGTTTACGGACTTTACGTGATAACTTCATAAGAAAACCTTGATGAAAAATTGCATAGTTTTATGAATTGAATTGAATCATTATCACTGAATTATCATTATTCGATGCTTAGGCCGATCGTGCCTCTCTATCGCTTGCTCCGCGCTCTCGCTTGCACATTCGGCTCAGGCGGAACGTGACACTTTTTCGTGCGTGCAGCCGGCGTTCGTCGATTTATAAGACGTTATCACGTCAAAAAACAAAATGGCGGATTTTTGGCGCTAAATTGTAAGTCGTTAATATATATATTTTTTCAACCAAACCTATCGGAGTAGGGTATCAAAATGAAGGAAATTAAAAGGACAAATATGTACGGTACGTAATACAATTTGCAGTCGAGTTTTTAATACTTTTAATTAAATATTGCTAGTTTGTTAACGTTTCAATCAATCAATCAAATCAAAATATTTTTATTTTACATAGTCCCAGATGGGCACTTATAAAACGTCGACAAAAAGGTGCACCTTGCCGGTTCTTCTCAGTCTTCTCCTGAGAAGAACCGGCAAGAAACTCCATGGTTACTTTTATCTTACCTTGGCAGCATTCTGTATGAGATTGATGAGCTCCTGCATGATGTACAGACTGAACTGCTCGATTTTGTTTCTGAGCACCTTCGACATGTGCGCGATCGTGATACACGCCTCGCGAACCACCTGCGAACATAACCTATTTAGTTAAATACATACATAACATCACGCCTGTAATCCCCGAAGCGTTAGGCAGATGTTTACCTAATTGTGCACCCTCATTTCGCCACGAATGTTTAAGCCACATGTAATTGGAGGCGAGCCTTTTGCCATCAACCGGGCAAAGACCTAGACTCCGTTGAGAAATTCCTGATGGAAAAACCTAGTAACACTTTGCCCGACCCGAGAATCAAATTTAGGATCCCATACGCAGCAGCCGCCCTTGCGAAAAACTAGACCAACGTGCGACGCGCTACAGCGCCGGGGCAGTCCCAGCAGCATCCTGACACAACTAGATCAGTTACCTGACTCCTCAGATCCTTGATGACGACCAGGAAGGGCACGGACAGCTCCTTGAGATGCGCCGCGAACTCCGCCGGGTACTGTTGGTGAGCGTTCGCCGTGAGGAGTGAGCGGATCTTCTTTAGCTGTAAATTGATATAAGTTTAGTTACAATTATAGTTCAGAGATAGATGTAGATCAAAATCAAAATAAGTTTATTAGTCAATAGTAAGAAACAGTTGTGTCATATAATCAGTAAGCCACCAACTAAGCATCGCTTGTATCTTGTGGCTCCGGAGTGCGAATTTTACAAATTTAGAATTTACATTAAACTGAGGACAAAATAATATAATAATAAACATTAAAACGAAACAGGTATACAATTAGAACGTTGAAGAGTAGTAAAATTAGTGTTTGCGTTGGGCTTGTGAGTGTGTGTGTGTTCTTGTGAGTGTACGTATGTGAATGTGTGTGTGTGTGAGTGTGTGTGTCGCTGTTGTGCAGATGCTATATTAAGGCTTCGGTCTCGCCGTATGATAATTTCATAAGGGCTAATTTCATAATAGATGTGGTATGCTTTGCGAAGGTATATAGGGAGTACACAGACTCTTCTCGAAGCCGTCAACCAAGCATTATGTACATCAAACTAAGTAACTTTACGCAAAAATTAGTGCTGGGAAACGATTTTTTTTGGGTGAAAAATAACTTTTTAGAGTCTGTTTACACCCTTTATGTGGCGCCACTTGGGGGAGGCCTATGTCCAGCAGTAGACGTCTTTCGGCTGAAATGATGATGATGATGATGAAGCTACTGCCACAGAAATAATCCATCACTCACAGCATCCACTCTCTTCTCCCAGTCGGCGCTGCGGTCGCCCAGCAGCGCGGCGGCGTGGCGGCACAGGTCGTCCAGGCCGCGCGGCCCGTACACGGCGGCGGGCGCGGTGGACAGGAAGGCGGCCTCGAACGCCTCCGACGACACGGCGCCCGCCTCTCCCGTGGCCGACGTGCTGATGCCGCTCGAGACTGTGGATACTTTAAGGTTATGTTAGCTGGACTGACTTAATAGTCATGGCAGGACATGTCTCCACGTTTAGAGATTGGTCGGGGAACAGTTTCCTGGTTAAAGCCGTCTTGGTTCAATGTCCAACATCATACATATACAAAATGTTCGCATACTGAGTTGCAGATCCGTTTCCACCAGACTCAAACTCAAGGCATTTATTTCAATTAGACCATTACAGGCACTATTGAATGTCAGAAAAACAAAGAAGGCTAAGCTACAGTCACATACACAAGGCATAATAACTTGTGAAAGTACTGTAGATAAGCTGTGCGTAAGTTTTGTTCGCGCACAGTACAGTCCATTAATTAGCCCATTACCAAAATATTTGCCTTGATCATTTTATGACAAAAACCATATTAAATAGACAGATTTAGTTATTCTAATTATTATTATTCTAAAAAATACGTTTCAGGAATCTTAATACATGAACTAACATTGCGAATAGGTTTATTTTAATTTAGGTGGTATTAGGTTGCCTAAGTATATAATAAGTCTAGACTTAAGGCTGTCGCAATTTTATATATAGTCTTGACGTAATTTTGTCAGAAAAAATGTACTAAGCTGAGAGTAAAGATCGGTCTCCTAAACCTAGACTACTGCTAAATGGAGTGCGCGAAGTGAAAGTGCATTTTCGCTGACGCGACTCCACCGATGTATGCGCACGTGCACATTTTGTTCATGTTTACTTTAGCGAGTCCACCGAAGAAACATTTGTGCGGCACTCAAAAGTTAGAAGCGCTTCTGAATCAATTTTAATAATCTCGAACTTTAAAGTATACACCTTTTCAACGAACATTTGTATAGCTGCAAAAAAATCGACATCGTGCAATGATTATAAGAAAATGACAATTTAGTACCAAAAATTACCAGAAAATTAGTAAATGAATGAATACACTCACCGCTACCAGCGCTGGTCAACTTAGCCGGGGGAGGAGGCTTCCTGTTCGCCGATGGTAGACTGTAGAGACCAGGAACTGTTCTCTTTGGAGCCTCACACGCTATGGTGATTGGTGATGAAGAGAGTGATTGGTTATTTTGTAGTCCGGTGGAAAATGGTGATGAAGTCCAACGGAGCATGGTGAGAGAGACAGAAAGGTTTGTGGGTTAGTTTTATGATTAAGATAGTAATACTTATTGTTAATAAATGGGTGTAAACAGACTCCTAACGAAGCCGAAAGGCACTTGTTCTCCCCGTCATTGCGATCATTTTTTTGTTCTAGACCATACCTGGTAACCTTCTAGTTACGGAGATATTGGGGGTCAAAGTGTAAGATTTTTACTGTAAACATGGATTGTATAGTAAGGGGGGGGGGGGGCCCCCTTACTATACAATCCATCCATCAGCACAATGTTTTGAGTGCATTACATTGAGTCCTACTGTAAAACGTGATTTTTCACCCCAAAAAAAAAGTCGTTTCCCAGTACTAATTTTTGCGTAAAGTTACTTAGTTTGATGTACATAATGCTTGGTTGACGGCTTCGTGAAGAGTCTGTTTACCCCCTGTGTTTATTTGAAAATAACCGTGGTGAACCAAATAATATAATGTCAAAAGAAATGTTGGGTTTCATTATTATGACTTAGGGCTGATTTTTCAATCAATAGATAACAATTACCTGAAGAGTAAATGTGACGTTTTGACAGTCCGTCCATACAAAAACTGTCAAAATCATAAACTTATCCAACAAATAAGTTTGTCTGTAAAACTGTCAAAATGGCAACCTTCTTCGTAGGATAAAAGTTAACTGGCGATTGAAAAACCGGCCCTTATTTTCATTTATTTCGAACCATGCAACTATAATCCTGGACAGTTCTCGAAAACCAACTTAGCAAATTTTGCTGTCTCTTGGCTGGTTTGCCAGTCGTGCGGATAACCCTTTTTACGACTTACAAACCATCTAGGACCAAGGGTTTAACGTGCTTTCTGATGCAAGGAACCTTATAAGTATAATAGACTAGCGACGTCACTTGGTTTCACCCGCGTAGTTCCCGTTCCCGTGGGAGTACAGGGATAAAATATAGCCTATGTTACTCGCTGACAGTGTAGCTATACATTGCTGAAAGAATTTTTCAAATCGGTCCAGTAGTTTTAAAGTTTATTCGTTACTTACAAAAATACAAATCGTTCCTATTTATAATATTAGTATAGATATAGATGATGTGTGGTTTCTGCCTGCCCCGTGGGGAACAGGCGTGAGTATATATCGTTACAGACCTGGTGTAGACGCCCCGGAACTGTCCTGTTCCCTGGAGCGCGCGGATGTGGGTATAGTCATGGTACGTTTCACCGTGCGCGCTACGAAGTCAGGCTCGTCTGCTCCTGAAGTGGCTGTGGGAGACAAGTTGAAGTATGAATGGCTGGTCCGTTAAGCCGTTGGTACCTGCTGTCATTTGTACATCTTTGACAGTCGTTACAGGTAGTCAGTGGCCAAAAAAGAAAATCTTACAACCATTCTTACCAAGGGCTATAGTATCACCGAGTACTAACTGGGTTGTGGTCAGATAGGCAGTCACTCCATGTAAAATACTGGTATTCAGCTGCGTTCGGTTAGACTGGAAGCCGACCCCAACATAGTTGGGAAAAGGTTAGGCAGATGACTCACCAGTAGGCAACAATAGCCCCGCTTCCCGCGCCTCGTCGAACTTCTGTTCGAGTAGCGCAAACTTCTGAGCGGGCAACAACTCTTTCTTTTTCAAGTCCTGTCTTAATCTTTCACCTGGAAATTAAAACAAAATGTTTTTATTTTATGATGGGTTTACAAGTACCCTTAACGAAGCTGCAAGGCACTGGTTTTCCTCGTCATTACGATCACGTTTTTGTTCTAGACTGTACCTGGGAACCTTTTAGTTACCGAGATATTGGGGGTTAAAGTTCCAACTTTTTTTACAAAAGTTTTTTTTTTTTATGCAAGTTTTTAATGTATTGGCTTTATTTTAAATACCTCCACGACCCCCGTAATGTTAAATGCATCAAGACAATGTTTTGAGTGTATTACATTGAGTCCTACCGTGAAACGTGATTTTTCACTCCAAAAAAAAGTCGTTTCCCAGCAAATTTTTTTGCGTAAACTTACTTAGTTAGATGTACAGAATGCTGCGTTAACGACTTCGTAAAGTCCATTTACACCCTGTATTATTTATGTTATTTGATGGCATACTAAATTTAATTTATTGACATTTATTCCGAATGTTTTGAATGATATGAGTATTTTTAATATGTTGCTTAGTGAATGGAATGTTTTAATTGTCTTTCTTTTTGTTTTTTTTTAGTAAATGTATTATGTTAAATAATTTTGCTTGTATCGGGACGCTCATCACAATTACCATCATACCTTCATTATTGGCAAATAAATGATTTCTATTTCTATTTAAAAACAGTTTCGCAATGAAAAAAAAAGTGTGTGTGTACTAATTACGCACGTAAAAAGTTATACTTCTTTGGCGTATAAAACTAAAATGTTGACTAGCTAACTTCAGGGTGTATGTTGACTAGCTAACTTCAGGGTGTCGGCTTTTCGTGATGGTGTGCGCGCGCATCGTAAAAATTTACTCTCATCATTTTGCGTAACGCGCCAAAACAAGTACAACTCCAAAAATGAACATAGATTAATTCTGTGTCTAAAGATATCCAATTTGTTACTAAAGCATTTATATTACTCAATCATCAATCCAAAGTATACTAACCAACATGTCTATAAACATCAACGAGCAATTGCATCGCGGCATCTCGGACGCCACTACTCGGGTCCCCGACCAGCGCTGCCAGGTTGGGTACTGCGGCGCGCAGTTGTAGCTCTGTGGCACCGTGGCTGAAATGAGAGAGTTTCATTAGTACGTTAATTTTAATGCATCTATTTAGATTTTAAGTGTGTGAGGTGTTAAAGATGGACCGACAAGCTTCAGAAATGAAATTATCTGCAAGATAACTTAGGTTAGCGACCAAATCTATATACATATACATAAATGAATCCCTATTTCCCTTGGTCACGCGTGAACGGCTGGACTGATTTCGCTAATTCCTTTTTTGTTGTGGTTGTTATTTTCAGGAGAAGATTCTTAGGTAGGTAGTAGGTCAATTCGAATTCAATATTCATAGTTACAGGACAACGTCTGTCGGGTCAGCTAGTATTCAATAAAAATAATCTTATAAATAATAAACTAACTAAGCATATTAAAAAACACTTAAATCACCACCGAAAATGTCCATTTAGTCACCAAAAACGTCGATATCATCAAAACTTACAAATTAGCTACAAAAAATCGGCCAAGTGCAAGTCGGATTCGCGCAAGAAGGGTTCCGTGCCATCGTAGGGGAGCGCCCTTTAATTTATTTTTATTATTTGTTGATACAGCCGCAACAGAAATACACATTAAGTGAAAATTTCAACTATCTACACCTATTACGGATCATGAGCCCGCTGAAAGACAGACAGACAGACGGACGGACGGCGGAGACTTAGTAATAGGGTCCCGTTCGTTACACTTTTTTTTTTTTGTATTGGAAATCATCAAATGACTTCTCCCGCTCTGGGCAGAGCGGAAGGGAGTGTCAGACTTGTACTGACTAAAACCCATCCATGTTCCTTCCTTGCCCTTAGTGTTCCAGGGTCGCGGTATCTCTTTCGAACAATCCCGCAGCGCTGGCAGGAAAACATCCATTTCATCATGAAACCTTACAATTTAGCTAGAAAAGCAATACTCACTGTTCCAACAGCGCCTGTATACACCGGAGCGCCTCTTCTCTCGCGTGAGGCGCCTTGTGCTGCAAGGCAGGCATCAGACGCGCCAGTAAAGCTCGCGCGTTCGCGGCCCGGGAGCTTGCCAGCGACGCCACGCACGTCCGGGCAGTGTGGCGGACCGCTTCTTTCGTATCCGCTAACCTGAAATTAAAGTTTGTATTTTGTAGTTTTAATTATGGACGAGGTCTAAAAAGGTTGACAAATAATACGTTATTCTACTTTGTGATGTAGACCTACCAGTCCTTCTACTGTTGTTAATTTAGGTGTATTAGTAACATTTCAAACGAAAAAAAAAAAATTGAAATCCGGGCTGGTATCGAGAAATTACTGATGGGAAACCCAATTACTTGACCAGGGAATCAAATACAGGACCTCGTGTTTAGCATAGGAGTCACGAATGTCAAACGTATAAACGTTTTTTCAAATAAAAAAAACATTTTTATTTCTGTTAATTGGTTTCTTTTATGTTTTTAAACTAGATGAGGCCAGTGTTTCGTATAGGACTACTCTGAGACGACACTGCCGAAACTAACTCACACTATTTTTCAAGTACTTACTACATAACATAACAAGCGACCCAAAGACCTTATCGCTCTGCCCGACCCGACCTCCATCGAACCGTAAACAACACGGCGCTATAATAAACGACATGTCCTCGGCACATCTCCAGACGCGAGACGGAAGTGACGTCATAACACAATGCTCAATTAGAATGCGCTCAAGCGAAACTGGACAATAATAGATTGACATTGTTTTATGATATGTATTTAAATAGGTTATTTTTTAAGTTATTTATTATGAGATCATAACTGAGACTGTGTTGTTGTTTAATGTTTTACATGCCAGTCATAAATCACTGCCTCGCGCATAGCAGTATATGAGAACTTATCTTTTTTTTTTCGGATATGGGAAATCATCAAATGACTTCTCCCGCTCTGGGCGGAGCAGAAGGGAGTGTCTGACTTGTACTGACTAAATCCCATCCATGTTCCTTCTTTGCCCTTTGTGTTCCAGGGCCGCGGTATATCTTTCGAACAGTCCCGCAGCCCTGGCAGGTATCGGCCCTTGCGGGCCTTTGCTGACATCTCTTTGAGGCGCGCGTGGAACACAAACGCGTCGTATCATCAGGTGCCAAACCTTTTCCCAACTATGTTGGGGTCGGCTTCCAGTCAAACCGGTTGCAGCTGAATACCAGTATCTTACATGGAGCGACTGACTATCTGGCCTCCACAACCTACTAAATCGCAACTAAAAGCAAATCCGCTTAGTAGTTTTTGCGTGAAAGAGTAACAAATATCCAGTTATCCATGATACTGTACTGCCTCGTGTGTGGGCTGCCTCGTTGGTCTAGTGGTTGCAAGCGCGAATGCTGAGCATGAGGTCCTGGGTTTGATTCACAGGTCGGGTAAACTGAAATTGAGTTTTTTCATCAGAAATTTCACATTACCAGCCATGATGACTGGGTTCATGCCCAATTGATGGCAATAAGATCGCCCCTTATTACATAGGACTTACACATAACTGGCGCAATAATATTCTATTAGGTACTCCTCTACCTAAGCCTTCGGGGATTACAGGCGTGATGTTATGTCAAGTAAGATACTGGACCTATTCCGATCTCTGGTGATGTAACAGCAGAGCTCCATAACGCCAGGAGGATGGTGTACTTACCGATCTATGATGTGAGGCAGCACAGTGGGGACGTAGTGGGAGAACTCGGGGCCCATACGCTCTGCCAGCGCCGTTATCACCTCCAAGCCGTTTTGTGCCACCTGTGGTTAGAGAGAGGACAATATTAGTTAAAGACATTGTGTAGCAATACCCTCCACGAAGCTGTCAACCAAGAATTCTGTCATCATCATCATCATTTCAGCCGAAAGACGTCCACTGCTGGACATAGGCCTCCCCCAAGTGTCGCCACATTGACCGGTCCCGTGCGACTCGCATCCAGTGGATCCCCGCAACCTTTCATCGGTCCACCTAGTGGGAGGCCTTCCAACGCAACGTCTTCCGGTTCACGTTCGTCACCCCAGAACTTTACAGCCCCATCAGCCATCCGCTCTGCGAGCAATGTGCCCTGCCCACTGCCATTTAAGTTTGGCAATTCTTCGGGCTATGTCGGTCACCTTGGTTCTCTTGCAGATGTCCTCATTTCTGATTCGATAACTTAAGGAAACTCCGAGCATAACCCTCTCCTTTGCCCTTTGGGTGACTTTAAGCCTTCTGATGAGGCCCATTGTGAGCGACCACGTTTCGGTCCGGTATGTAATCACTGGCAACACACACTGGTCATAGACTTTCGTCTTGAGACACTGCGGTAAGTTGGACGAGAAGATACCACGCAACTTCCCGAACGCTGCCCAGCCGAGTCGGATTCGACGATAAAAAAGAAATAAGAAGAATTCTGTACATCAAACTAATAAGTAACTCTACGGAAAATTATTGAAGTAAAGCTTCTTTAGGCACGCTTAACTTGGGACTAAGCTGGTGAATGTGTAACGTTACGAGGCAAACGGAAGTTTAGAGGGAGATATAAGGGAGACAGCACGGCTGGCGCAGTGCCTGAGCGATTGAATGCTGCGCTGCGTGTGGCGGGTTCGATCCCCGCACGCACAAATATTTGTATGGCCAACAGATAGTTGTTCTGGGTCTAGCTGTTTGTGTATGTGAGTTTAAATGTTTGTGAACGGCACCCACGATACAGGAGAAATTCCTATACTCTGTTTTTTAAACCCTGAGACTAAATTGACACATGCTTATGTCAAACTTATAAATAATGATACCAGCTCATTTGTGTAGTGTTGTACCTACGATACCGGTTTGTTGAATCGTAACTTTTTTATATTTATTAGACGGTTAGAAAAAAAAACAGATGCCATCAGTGCTGTACTGCTGTCCCTAAACGGATATATTATAAACCCTTTTCTCTTACAAAACGGCATTTTTTTTTAAATACATTAATAGTTTAGTAAAAATGACATACATGCATGACTAATGAATACCTGTAAGTAATTAATTAAAAATGTATGTTCGCATTATATACATCTATACCTTATTACTTTTGTATTATTTTGTCTTAAATAACTACCTACAGCTTTTGTTCAAGATAAAGTATAAAAAAAACGATACTACTTGATTTTATTAACGGCAATATACGGTAGTGGTACATCACTATTTAAGAATTGCAAAAAGCTGGCAACCATCGTAATTTCAATTTAGTCTCAGGGATTAAAAAACGCAGTTTAGGGTGGGGCAAAGTTTTTTTTTTTTTTTAAAGTTACTGAAGATAGAAAGAGACAGAGTCACGTTTTTGAACTTGACAGACGATTGTTCGACATTTGTTTAAGTTTTACTTCAGTCGTGTGGTCTAAAACGCACTCGTTTTTTTGCTGGAAAACGACTTTTTTAGGGTCAACAATCACGTTTTACGGTAGGGCTCCATGTAACACTATCAAAACATTGAGCTGATGGATGCATTGAATAGTACGGGAATCATGGAGTATTTCAAGTAAAATAATAACATTAAATATTGTATTTTTTACTTTAACTTGTGTATCAATTGGAACATTGACCCCCACTATCTCCATAACTAGAAAGTTCTACATACACAAATAGTTAGACCCGGAAAAACTACCTAAAGGCAATATAAATATTTGTTCCGTGCGGGAATCGAACCCGCGAAACGCAGTGCAGCAGCCAATCGCTCAGCCACTGCGCCAACCGTACAGTCCTTTTTTTTCATCGATTTATTTTCAACAATACTTTATCATGCCGACTCACAGTTTTGATCCAACGTTACAAAATCCCCCAACCTTCGTCACTGATGCACTATTAAACAAACTATGACACACTTCTACCTACCCCGTTTAACAGTGATACTATTGCACTAGGAGTGCACCGCGGCGCGGCTTGTAACAGACTGGTCGGATGTGGTCTACGGTCATGTAACTATTCTGAACGAATAGCTAAGTAGCTTTGCGTTTAGTTAACTAAGACACCTTATGGAGTTTTCCAAGACATTAGCTATATAATACTTGACTGGACTAGAAATGGACTTAAAAAGGGCTTCATCATCATCAGCCTATAATGTTCCCACTGCTGGGACACAGGCCTCTTCTCTATGAGAGGGAATGGGCTATAATCCACCACGCGGGCCCAGTGCGGATTGGTAGATGTCACTTCGAATTATTGGTTCTAGGACATGCCGGTTTCCTCACGATGTTTTCGTTCACCGTTTTTGAGAGCAGTGGTGATGAAATAAATTACACAAAGTAATGCGCCTGCCTGAGGTCGCTACCACTGGGCCACCGCTGCTCTCGAAAAAGAGTATGGTGATGTTCTATGGGGTAAATGCGTAACACACAATAAAAAGTGTAAACGGAACCTCCACGAAGCTGTCAACCCAGCATTCTGATCAGATAAGTTTTTTTTCGCTTGAATCATGCGGAGGCGCCCCGCCCGGCTAGAGAGCGCTTCAATGTTGTGAACGCAAGCAAAAATGAGCTTAGAGGTGATCAGGCGGGAGTGTCCGCCATTGTACATCAAACTAAGTAACTCTACTCGAAAATTTTTGCTGGTAAACGAGCTTTTTTTCAGGGGAAAAATAATGTAAATCACTAAAACTGTTCTAGTGGATGCTTTGCAGAGTACAGGGGTCGTGGATGTATTTACATTAAAAAAACTTGAGAAAGAGTTGGAAGTTTGACCCCCAATATCTCCGTAACTAGAAGGTTCCCAGGTATGGTCTAGAACAAAAATACTATCGCACTGAGACGGGGAGAACATCTACCTTTCGGCTTCCTTAAGGGAATCTCTACACCCATTATTAAAGGGTGTAAACTTTAAAACTACTCATCCGATTTCAAATAATCTTTCACTGATGAAAAGGTACACTATTGCCGAATGCCATAGAATATATTTTACACACGGCGAAATCGCAGGTCGAGCTAGTACGTTATCCAGGGCTGCGGGACTGTTCGAAAGCGATACTGCGGCCCTGGAACACAAAGGGCAAGGAAGTAACATGGATGGGTTTTAGTCAGTACAAGTCTGACACTCCCTTCCGCTCCGCCCAGAGCGGGAGGAGTCATTTGTTGATTTCCTATCCGAAAAAAAAGATGCTAGTACGTTATAGAGCAGATGAAAGAAATAAAAGAAACAATAGATCAGGAATTCCCTGTCATATGTTTTCGATATACAGCTAAAGATACGCTAGTCGTTCGATTTAACGCAGCGACAGCGAGAATAACATAAACTATCTTCAGAATAAGACTGTGGACGCAATCAAGCGTGTAGTAAGCGGTAATGTGAATCGTAATCAGAGTGTGTACGCCGTGATCTCGTGTTTGAGACGACGCTAAAAGAGGCAGGACCCAATTCGCCAACATCATCATCTGCTTAGCCGTTTCCCAACTATTTTTGGGTCGGCTTCCAGTCTAACCAGGTGCAGCTGAATACCAGTATTTTACATGGAGCGACTGCCTATCTGAGCTCCACAACAAAGTTATTACTTGGTAATACGATACCCCTTGGTAAGACTGGTTGTCAGATGTCCGACCACTGACTACCTGTAACAACTGCTTGGAACCTGTGTACTAATTTATAAAATCGATGTTTTTTTTTTTAAATTTCAAAATAGTTTTTTACTTAATGCAACAAATAATATTTTTTTATATTTTTCTGTCTGTTTGTTCCGGTTAATCCCGAAATTGCTGAACCGATTTTGACGGTACTTTTACTGGCAGATAGCTGATGTTATAAGGAGTAACTACTTTTATTTTAGAGAAAGGATTAGGATTCCGTGCAAAGAAACCCTTGTCACAGGACCAATCGATAAAGCGACTCTTGGAGGTCTATGACCAGCAGCATCCTCACCTTGAAGTTCCCCCCATTGAGCCAGGCCTGCATAGAGTCCAGCAGCTGCGCGGAGAGGTCATGTGTGATCTCCGGCTCGCGGCGCACGAGCGCCACCAGCTGTTCGCCCAGTAGCTGCCGGAGACGCAAGTCGGGGCGGTTGAGCAGCGGGAGGGCTGCCTCCAGGGTAGCTGGTTGAGGGAAGTGCGCCATCTAGAAGAGAAAGAGGTAGTATGATGATGAGATTGATCAATCTAATAATAATCAATCATAATATAAAATAATAATCAATCTATTAATCAATCCAACCCAAGACCATAAGGTCTTGGGTTGGATTCCCAGGTCGAGCAAAGTGTTATTGGGATTTTTCCATTCTGAATTTCTTAGTAGCAGCTACGGAGTCTGGATTTCTGCCCGCTTGATAGCAATAGTCCAGTTGAAAACCAGCGTCGGACACTAGTTGCCCGGCATTTTGCTGAACTGGACCTCTTTGGCGCAGCCGTGCGGCATACAGTGTTACATTTCTTGTTTAGTTTTAAGTTATTATTATTTTTTATTTTTTTCCTTTTTGTTATAATTTTTTCTTTTTGTTTTTACTGTGTGCACTTGTGGCATGAGCCAAATAAATGTATTTCTTTCTTTCTTACAATAGGCTTCGCCCCCTGTTACATGGGACTTAAAACACAACTGACGAAAAGTGGGTGTAGTATTAGATACACCTCTGCCTAACCCTGTATGTAACGTCTAGGTTCAGAATGTCCAATTTCACGACTGAAAAAATCCATTTACCAGAATGTCCATTTCCCAGAATATCCATTTCCCAGAATGTCCATTTCTCAGAATATCCATTTCCCAGAATGTCCATTTCCCAGAATGTCAATTTCCTAGAATGTCCATTTCCCAGAATATCCATTTCCTAGAATGTCAATTCCCCAGAATGTCCATTTACCAGAATGTCCATTCCCCTAAAAGTCCAATTCCAACAATAGTATTAAGCAAAAAACTCACCGTTGCCAAGTATCCAGCTGTATCTCACTTGACGAAGTCAGCCCTATTATTGCACGGCACTGTTCTACATAATATCATCGCACTCACACTACACTGTCACCTATGGTTCTTACTCTGTCTAACACTGTTAATCACAGATAGGATTAGGCACTCATCACTTTTGTCCGCTGAAGATCTGGAAAGAGTAGAGATAATGGTTTATTAGAAAAGAGGTCTTATGAGCGTTAACGATTTACGGCATTTCATACAAACTTTCAAGTAATTTTTTTTCGAAATGACGGAAACGATTTTAATGAAACTTCATACGCATAAACAAGATACATAGGTCTAAAAAGTTGATAGAGGACTTTCAACTTTTTAGACCTATGTAACCCTATGTGGGAGTTCTTGCGCGTTTGTTGCTAACATAAAGTAGCTGAATAAGCGCTCTAGTATTCAGGAACCGATATGATCATCTTGACAAAAGCAAACTTGAGTCAACTGACCACACAACAAAACGTATATCCTAAAAATTACCTACTATCTCATTAAGATCTCAAATCTAATTCACAAACAATCGACACACAAATAAACAAACAAAACAAAATCAACGGGCCTCAACGTGGGACGCCTTCGCCAGCAGGTGCATAACAAAATAAACCAAATTATTCAAAAAACAACTACCCACATAATAAATGTTAATGAACTTCCTAATAACTTTGAATAAAGTTCGACATCTCAATACAATAAATCAGAGTAAATGAAGAACAAGGAACGAACTGTAGGTCGGATGATACGAATATACAGACAATAAATAACAATATAAAAACTAAAAAAAAAAAAGACGTGTGGCACTCGGAGACTGCCGCGGTAAAGCTATTGCATAGCATTTTTTATCAACTTATGTAATTATAATTATTTATTCACTTTCGTAGTGTCAGATAGTTGACAAGCCTGGGTTATTATTTTTAATCTACCGCTGGAGCTGGGAGGTTAGGTTGTATAGGTAAAACCTAACGTGTTAGGCACTAGGTCTCCACGCTAGAAGCCAAGGCCCGCGATAGAAGCTATGCAATAACTTAAAAAGACGTGTGGCACTCGGAGACTGCCGCGGTAAAGCTATTGCATAGCATTTGTTATCAACTAATGTAATTTTACCTATACAACCTAACCTCCTAGCTCCAGCGGTAGATTAAAAATAATAACCTAGGCTTGTCAATATCTGACAATACGTGTTAGGCACTAGGTGTTAGATTATTTTCGTTAAGGAATTTCTGGATTCGGTCTCCGCGAAGCTATGCAATAGCTTAAAAATACAATTTAAACAATAATACGAAATTAATATTGGCTGTGTTATGGGCTAAACATACTATTTAGACTTTTTGCCATCGATACGCTAAGAAGAAGAAGAAGCAGAATGAATATTTATATATTTAAAGCCTATGGCATTAAGTCCGCCTGTACTTTGTGCTTAATAATTAAATAAATACAGGGTGAAACACAGGAAACAGGGTGGGCGGCGCACAAATGCTTACCACGTATTGAGAACATCCCCCACATAGAATTTTTCCCATCGGTAATTTAAAAAAAAAAACAACTATTCTATACATTTTAACGTGTAGATATTGCACTTTTGTAAGAAACAGCAGATTTTCACAGACTAGTGGACGTCACGCGGTTTCACCCGCTTAGTTCCCGTTCCCGTGGGAGTACGGGGATAAAATATAGCGTATGTTACTCGCTGATAATGTAGCTACCCAATGAAAGAATTTTTCAAATCGGTCCAGTAGTTTTTAACTTTATTCGTTACATACAAAAATACAAATCTTTCCTCTTTATAATATTAGTTTAGATTTAAACAGCCGAATCGAAAGTACTAAATTCATTAAAGAAAAGCCAGAACATCTCTAAAAGACCAGAGTCAAACCTCTCTGTAAGAAAGATCCAAAAATTGTAATGTAATAATTCAAAATTCAATTTTATACAGAAAAAAACCGGCCAAATGCGAGTTGGACTCTCGCACCGAGGGTTCCGTATAAACTTGTAGGTATTTTGTTATTAAACTACATTTTATGGTTTTCCGAATTTTTCCTTTACATGTGTTGTAAGACACTGCTTCTTGCCAAATTTCATGATTCTAGGGCAATGGGAAATACCCTATAAATTTTGATTCCCTTGAGTGTCGAAATATACGTTTTTTGCGGCTTAAACATCCATATCTTTTTAGAAGTTTTTCGTTTTCTTAGAAGTTTGATTTTTTTCACAGCTTCAAGGGACAGTAGACTTGAGTATATGGTTTTAATTTCCAACGCAATTTTTTAACTAGATACCTCCACGCGTTCACGAGATAAAGGGTATGACAGACAGACGGACAACAAAGTGATATTATAAGTGCGAATGCTCCCGGTAAGGGACCGCCTTAGTACTAAATGAGCAAGTACCTTCTATAAGCAAATACTATTCAATTCTTACTAAAAACAAAACAGGTCATACACGATCCTATAGATTCAAGTACACTCGCACCCGCAGGCCTTTGCGGTAGACCGCGACACGCATAGTAGCTAGCTACAGACACAAGATGTATGCGAAAGGCAAAATAAACGAAAAGAAACAGTCTTAGGCCGGGATAGCTCGTACCGCCTTTTGAACGCCAGAGACACGCGCGTGCCCTCGACGCCAAGCCACAATGTCACCTACCATTTTGTCACATATTTGTGTCATTTGGCATACAGGGCACGCGATTGCTTGTCACATGTAACAATGATGTTCAAAAGGTTAACTTAGCCATGTTCTCGGCTCAATCTTCCCATTGTAGTTTGTCAGTGACAGGAATAACGCTTCTTCTTTTCGACTCAAATAATACCCAACCAGCATATCGCCACCTGCACAGCTTTGTCTTTGGCTTCGTTTAAATCCTGGCAGGTGTAGGTGGACAAGGAGGGCAAGAAAGGAGATGGGGCATATCCTGCACAGGGGCTCCACACTGACATTGTATATGAGACGGGGTGCTTGAAAGGAACCTAAAAATATCATACTGCGATTCCGAACGCCCGGCGCACCCTGGACAGCTTGTTCTTGAGTGGCGACCGCGAATCGGCAAACGTAAGGTGGGACGCCCTCAGGCTCGGTGGAGTGACGATCTTCGCACCGTGGCTGGTAGCAACTGGATGAGAGCTGCTGAGAATCAAGTTGGTGGTGTGCGATTGAGGAGGCCAATGTCCAGTAGTGACCTGCTATAGGCTGATGATGATGATGATTGAGGTCAGTTTCCACTCCAACCAGTTGCAGCTGAATACCAGTATTTTACATGGGGCGCCTATCCATTTCAGCTTCTTAACTTCGCCACAGGTCATACGATATCCCTTGAAAAGACGGGTTGTCAGACTTTTGACCCATTGATTACCTGTAACGACTGTCAAAGACCTACAAATGACGGCCAGGACCAACGGCGTGCTTTCCGAGACACGAAGGGTAACGATGGATAGTAAATTGTTCGCCAATTATTCACGATTGACCCTCAGTAAGCGTAGCTTGACTTCAATCGAACCTTGCACCAGTTATTATTTTACCACAAGACCCTTTCATACAAAAACCCCTAACCTAAACCCAGCAAAAATATGGATACTCCGTCTACAGCAAAATGTTTGTCCCAGCGGAATAGTAACCAACCCCTGAATTGAGGATGCGCCCGTACCAATGCTGCATAGTTTATTTATGAATACATTTACTTGAACTCTTGGCCAAGATCCAAATATTTTGATTTACACTATGTGAAATATGTTTATAAGCTGGTGGGTTTAAGTTAGGAATGCGAATATTTTGCTTTGTTTACAAATAGAATTTCTACGCTGTTGTAGTCTTTTATTTTTGTTTTGGTCTTCTTTATCCTGTGCTTAGTGTCTTAACGTGGTGTCAGTTTTTATGCCGCCCATGGTCCTCTGACTTGGCTTTACATGCCGTCGAGAAATATCCTAGGCATGCTGGTTTCCTCACGATGTTTCCTTCATCGAAGCGAGTTATAATTATACAATACGCACATGAATCGAAAAAATTAGAGGTGCGTGTCTTGGGTTCGAACCTGAGACCTATGACTTGATCTAATTAGAGTCACTACCACTAGGATATCACGGCTTTGCGTTGCCTTTGGTGTTATAATGCCATCAGCATATTGAGCCATGGTGGCCTGGTGTTATGACCAGAATTACAAGGCGTCACCCAGTTTCAACCCATGCAGGCACCACTTTTTGTAAATGACATTAACACCACCGCTGGTCCCAAACCAGTAAAGGAATTCTATTTTCTCTTCAGTTTTAACCTCTTTAGTTTTTAAAGTTTGTAAGGATAGATGTATGGATGTTTGTTACCCTTTCACGCTAAAACTACTGTACGGATTTGGACGAAATTTGGGACACTGATAGTTTATAACCTGGATTAACACATAGGATACTTTTTATTCCAGTAGTACGATCTCGTGGGAAATTTACCGAACTCGAAGCCACAGGCATCAGCTAGTCTATATGTGACATCAACCTAGCCAGAGGCCATCCTGCTTAAATCCCTGAAGGAATGTGCCGACGTGTTACGTGTGAGAACACCCATATTTCGCCAGTAATGTATTAAGAACTCTCAAATAATTATTCCTTTTCCCAACATGTTAGTGTCGGCTTCCAGTCTAACCGGAAGCAGCTGAATACCAGTATTTTACATGGAGCGACTGCCTATCTGAGCTCTACAACCCAGTTAGTACTGGGTAATACGATACCCTTTGGTAAGACTATTTGTCAGACTTTTTGGGCCACTGACTTCGTAACGACTGTCAAAGATGATAATCAGGTTTGCTGTAAGAAAACCCAATTCTGGGTTAAGCTCGCCATTGTACATAAGCTATACTATTGCAATCTTAATATATATAAATCTCGTGTCACAATGTTTGTCCTCAATGGACTCCTAAACCACTTAACCGATTATAATAAAATTCGCACACCATGTGCAGTTCGATCCAACTTGAGAGATAGGATAGTTTAAATCTCAAATTATAGTCGCAATTTTAATTTATTGCTAATTATTTGTCTGTTATTATTTGACAGTCACCATTATCTGTTAACTCCAAATGATTCTAACAGATGTCGCTACCTTACTATATTTAAAAATGGAACGATCTTATACTCAAAAGCATGGCAACCAAGGAGCCAACTTATCAAAGGTTTTATTTAAATATCGAATTGGCTTGCAAATAGAAAGCAGACTTTTTATCCCGACGACCGCATTCACGGAAAAAAAAAATGAATAAAAGCGTTTTTAAATAAATTAGCGCAACTGATACCCCACGTCACGTAGGTAGGTACTAGGGAGGTAGGGTAGGTAGGTACTAGGAATGTAGGTAGGAAGGGTAGGTACGTACTAGGAATGTAGGTAGGAAGGGTAGGTAGGTAGGGCTAGGGTAGGTAGGTAGGGCTAGGGAGGTAGGTAGGGTAGGGTAGGTAGGGCAGGGTAGGTAGGGCAGGGTAGGGTAGGGTAGGGTAGGTAGAGTAGGTTGGGTAGGTATGGTAAGTAGGGTAGGGTAGGTAGGGCAGGGTAGGGTAGGGTAGGGTAGGTAGAGTAGGTTGGGTAGGTATGGTAAGTAGGGTAGGTAGTTTAGGTAGGGTAGGTAGGGTAAGTAGGGTAGGTAGGGTAGGGTAGGGTAGGGTAGGTAGGGTAGGTTGGATAGGTAGGGTAAGTAGGGTAGGTAGTTTAGGTAGGGTAGGTAGTTTAGGTAGTTTAGGTAGGGTAGGTAGGGTAGGGTAGTCGCAATATTATTTAATTGCATTATGTGACGCAAACGAAGTTGCGCGGGTCAGCTAGTCTTATATATAAAATTATCGTGTCACAATGTTTGTTCCCATACTCCTCCGAAACGGCTTGACCGATTCTCATGAAATTTTGTGAGCATATTGAGTAGGTCTGAGAATCGGCCAACATCTATTTTTCATAATAAAAATAAAAAAATAGGCGGTACGAAGTTCGCGGGCACAGCTAGTTTGTATGTATATTTATAATTTGTGTGCTATAAAGTTTATAAGAAAGATCTACAAATGACAGCCGAGACCAACGCCTTAACGTGCTTTCCGAGGCACGGAGGAAACTCGGTATGTAATGGGTGGTCACCCACCCACAGCAAGTACGGCTTAACCTAAAGTTCGACACGAGCGGCTGTTATTATTTAGTCACGAGCTCCTCCAAATGAATGACCTGTTGGTCTAGTGGTTAGTGACCCTGACTGCTAGGACGGAGGTCGTGGGTTCGATTCCCGCACAGGACAAATCTTTGTGCGATGAGTACGATTATTTGTTCTGTTTCTGGGTGTGTAATTTATCTATAATAATTATGTATGTATTCAGAAATATATAAGTATGATTATCAGTTGTCTGGTTGCCATAGTACAGGCTCTGCCTAGTTTGGGATCAGATGGCGGTGTGTTGGTTGTCCCAAGATATTATATTATATTATTATAATAATAAGGCACAATACAATAACCAAATAATTTGTCAGAAAGCTTTAAGTAAAAAAAAACGTACATAGTATGGTATCGCCGAATATACAGTTTCTTCATCATGATCTTCCTGCCCTTGTCTCCTGTTAATGGGGGCTATCGCGCATAAATTCGCCGCTAGAGGCGTTCGTGTAGAGTAAGGTCTTTCGAAATGTCAGATGACATAGAGTTTTCGCGCGTTGCGTGCTTTTTTATCACGTATTTTAACTAATATTCTAGATTCTGGTCTAGATTGAGCAATTCCTGATTAATTATGACTTAAAGATATTAAGTAGCAACTTAAGATCTTATTTGTTAGTACTTGGAGGTAGAATGATTTTTAAATGTTTCATGCTTGTTAATGTTAGGGAGAATATTTGTTGTAAATATGAATCTGAAGTTTACACTATGTTGACTTATGAAATGAAATAAACTTTTTATGAAGTTATATTAATGACAGGACCTTACTCGACAGTGGCGCCATCTGGTAAACTTAAAAACTATAGCCCCCATTGGGTTCGGCGCAACATGCTGTTTTGTTCCATTCTCCACTACCAACCCTCACGTTATCATGTATTCCTTTCATGTAATTCCTCACACAATCCATCCAGCGTTTCCTTGGTCTCCCTCTCCCTCTCCATCCATCAACATTTATATTCATCACTCTTTTAGTCACATGCGATTCGTCCCTCCTCATCACATGTCCATACCAAGACAGTCGAATAAAGGGTGTAAAAAGACTCTTAACGAAACCGAAAGGCACTTGTTCTCCTTGTCATTGCGATCATTTTTTTGTTATGGACCATACCTGGGAACCTTCTAGTTACGGAGATATTGGGGGTCAAAGTTGCAACTTTTTCACAAGTTTTTTTTTAAATACATGTTTTTAATGTACTTTTTTTACTTGAGACACCTTCACGACCCCCATACTATTCAATCCATACATCAGCACAATGTTTTGAATGCATTACATTGAGTCCTACCGTAAAACTTGATTTTTCACCCCAAAAAAAAGACGTTTCCCAGCAATATTTTTTGCGTAAAGTTACTTAGTTTGATGTACAGAATACTTGCTTGACGGCTTCGTGAAGAGTCGGTTTACACCTTGTATACGTTCAATTCGTGATTCATAACTGAAAAGGTAACAACTATGATAGAAAACATTCGTTATTCTTCATCGATTAATTATTTATATCTACCGACTATTTAATCTTTTGAACCCAATATAAACTATAACGTAAGAAATAGTCATCATTAATCTTCTTATACTAGGTATTCGATAATACATTCTAACGACTACTTTCGTGATTTAGTTTCCAAATATGTAAACAAATATGTGTTATTAGAAAAACAATTTTAACACCAACATACAAAGTTCAGTTTGCGCTACAATTTCCAATATTTTTATTTATGAGTCTTGCAATAGAACTAGTCATTGTGAAATCAACTTAATTCCCACAATCATAAAGTTGATATTCGTTCAAGTGTTTAATATAATAAACAAAGACTTGAATAGACTGTAGTGTGGCTACTGAATAGGTTAAGCTGTTTACACAAGGGACGAGGCGTATATATGTATGTTTGATTCCTGAGTAAAAAAAATATGTTTCTATTTAGTCCGCAGTTAGATTATCGTAAAATAATGTATAAGTTTTTTTTTGTTTTATCAAATCAATAAAAAACTGACGAAGATAAAACGCATCAAAGATCATGAGTGGGGGGCTTGTGACGTCACTCCGCCAGTAAAAGTATACTGACATTATGACGTCATACGAGTTTTCGACGCACTATATATCATTTTTTGTTTACGTGAAAAAAGAAAAAATATGTGTAAAATGACATTTTGAAAATCACAAACAATTTTAAAAGTATACTTAGGACCCTAAAATCCGTTAATTAAAAGACAACCAATTTTTTAAGTTTGTTAAAAAAAGCATCGTTTTGGATATCATAATTATTCCACAGCAGGTCAATTCAATGATACCTAAAAAAGAATAGGGGCACACCAGAAAAATGATGGATGGACTGTGTGAAGGATGATATGGCTAGAAAGCAGTAACTGCGATGACGAGTAATAGAGAAGTATGTAACCTGTAATGATAGTAAAAGAGTTTTAAATAAATAAATAAATGAGGGAGATGCTGAGCCGACCTCAAATAAAGGGTGTATAGTGACTCTTAACGAAGCCGAAAGACACTTATTCTCTCCGTCATTGAGATCATTTTTTTGTTCTAGAGCATACCTGGGAACCTTCTAGTTACGGAGATATTGGGAGTCACAGTTCCAATTTTTTCACAAGTTTTTTTTTTAATGAAATACATGTTTTTAATGTATTTTTTTTTACTTAAGACGCCTTCACGAGCCCTGTACTATTCAATCTTCAATCGATACGTCGATGTCACAAAAAAAAATCGTTTCCCAGCAATAATGTTTGCGTAAAGTTACTTAGTTTTGACGTACATACTTAATGCTTGGTTGACGGGTTCGTGAAGAGTCCGTTTACACCCTGTATAGGTTAAAGTCAGGAGAATCACAGTCAGTGCACACATTGCCATCTTCATGGAACATTGGCCTGTTTTAGAATTGAAAAAAACAAAAAAAAACTGTAATTCAAATTGCCATAAATTTCTCTAGAAAGACAACACTATTTATATCCAATCAACAATTCAAACGGACCATAGACGAACGCGCAGAGCAACCGGCCCAACACATCCAAAAATACAACCACTCCAGTAACTAGGTAACTCGTTATTTACACTCAACTATTCATAGAACACTTTCATCTATTTTATTTGCTGTCTGTCTATGAATTATGCCGAATCAATACACGAGGGAGTACAGTTCCTGGTTTAGTTTTGCTAGCTACTACGCTTGTGCATTTGAATGTAGCATTTTCGAAGTGAAAACTTCTTTAGCGGCGCTGTGCACTTTTTGGGATGGGTAAAAACTGTTAAACTCGCGTCAGATCGTCAGATCGAATCGGCGGTGCAGGGTGCTTGCGAGTGTGCGTATAGTTTAAGCTAGATGGCGTTGTTTCAAGTTTTCACTTCTGCCGGCACTCCCGGAGTGCAACCCGTTTTTTTTTATGCTATCACAGGTGGCCGATTTTAACTGGTCATTGAATATCTATCTAATCTCCGCAACCCAGGGGCAGTGGGCTATAACATAACCCACCATGCGGGCCCAGTGAGTTGCTGGATGTTACATCATCTGCCTAACCTTTTTCCAACTATGTTATGGTCGGCTTCCAGTCTAACCGGACACAGCTGATTACCAGTATTTTACATGGAGCGCCAGCCTGTCTGACCTCCACAACCCAGTTAGTACTGGGTAATACGATATCCCTTAGTAAGACTGGTTATCAGAATTTCGGGTCACTGACTACCTGTAATGACTGTCAAAGATCTACAAATGACAGCGGGGAATCCCACGGTTTAATGTGCTTTCCAATGTACGGAGGAAACTCGGTATGTAACGGGTGGCTTAACCTAAAGATCGACCCCGACCGGCTTTTATTATTAAGCCACGAGTTATTCCTTCTTTCTTTATCGTGTGGTTAGTACCTAACCTGGTGTCAGAGTTTTTATGAAGCTAATAATGGGCCTCCGACTTGACTTAAGATGCCGTCGAGATATATCTCTCAGGCATACTGGTTTCCTCACGATGTTTTCCTTTACCGTAACATGTGATAATTATGGTAGGTTTTCTTCCCAAAACGGCACAATGTTTTCCTATTGAACCCAAAGTTTTACTGTTAGAGAATGCCTTGTGGCATTAAGTCCACCTATGTACGGTGGGCTGCATCATTTGGCTACCCCAGGTATAAAACCTAGGTTTAATCTAGAAACGCACTAATTTACCTATATACTAGCTCAAGGACCCCTTTAACACAAACATTGATAACCCCAGCTCTCTGACGTAATGCCCGGGCAGCGAGATCAAGTAATTTTATCATTGAGAACACTATTAACCTGACGTACGTCATGCCGACTTGAAGATCAATTGGTCTTCATTGTTATTGTAAATAAATGCAAGTACATAAGTACATTTATACGAATACAGCTGAATAGTATGCGCAATTCTCTGGAACTATAATGGCCCACGTCTTGAGCCCGTGGCTAGATAAAAACAGGCGCTCGGTTCAATCTTCAGGTTAAGCTGTACTCGCCTAGGTTAGTCCGTAGATGGGTGACCAGCCATTACGTACCGAGTTTCCTATGTAAAAGCACGTTAAGCCGTTGGTCCCGGCTGTCAGTGGCCCGAAAGTCTGACAACCCGTCTTATCCAAGGGTATTATCGTATTACCCAGTAGTAACTGGGTTGTGGAGGTCAGATAAGCAGTCGCTCTATGTAAAATCCTGGTATTCAGCTGCATCCTGTTAGACTGGAAGCCGGCCCTAACATAGTTGGGAGCCTGGGCCTTTAGGAGCCACACGGCGAGTGAATCCGCGGGGCGCAGCGTGTACTACTAAGATGAAGAATAATCTTCAGACACAAACAGATCATGTTATGGTGGGAATACTGTTATTATCTATCACCATCTACTTTCTTGTAAATGGTAAAGACAAAAGCGTTCATTAACAAAAGTTTTCATGAAAACAGAAGTTCCAACAACAGGAAATGTTGTCTACGAATACAAAATGTATCACAATACGACATATTTCTACCGTTGTATGCTTGTATTGGACGACTTCATTCGATGGAACTGTTTTCAATGAGTAATAGCGTATGAATCACGATTCACATCACATGCAGTTCATAAGATTGTGTTTTATATTGATCTGAAGGAAATATTGAGAATTCTCATTCTTACGCTTCTATGTCGGCGTGAATAAAAATAATTGGCAAGCTTGATATGAAAAATGAGTGCGGGGTTCGCGAATCGCTTTAGAAGTCCTCCTTGGTAGAGGCCTTTTAAGGTTAGAAAAACATCGTCTAGTCTAGTGCATTCTGCGGATAAAGAATGCGTCACTCGTATTTTTAATGGAAAAAACATCGTGTCAGGCCAAAACGGAACGGAACGGTTCTGCCAGGGCTGCGGGACTGAAAGAGATACCGCGGCCCTGGAACACAAAGGGCAAGGAAGGAACATAGATGGGTTTTAGTCAGTACAAGTCTGACACTCCATTCCGCTCTGCCCAGAGCGGGAGAAGTCATTTGATGATTTCCCATCCGAAAAATAAGGCCAAAACGGAAATGGCAGGACGAGCTCCTTTAATGTATTTTTAGCCCTAAGCCGCTCTAAATAGGTAGAACTGGAAAGAGAGTAGGGAGCCCTCAGACACGAGTGGGGACATCACGGGCTTTTAAAAAAGAAATTCTTTAATTTAATCATCTGCGGATCTCAGAAAAAATCAGAAAATGGTCATAGGAGTCGATGTTTACAGTTTAATATCATTGGCATAATTATAAAATTAACATTCCCTTGTCAAAATATTAGTCATCAGCTACTAACAGAACCTCAGTCAGGCGCCTAACAGCTGTATTTTATTTATTTTAAGCGACAATTTACATACAAATGCGTCATTGTTGTATGATGAGCAAGTGGGACTGGTGGCAGTAACAAATGGCAGAAGACCCATTTCGGCTGTAGAAAATGGAACCATTAAATTTTTCGTTTCGTAATGAGGATCTCATGAGGCCTTCGTATCCAATTGTCCTCATTATAATCCGTACCGTATTTGGCTACTATTAGGTTGGCCCGCGGATAAGTGATCATACCTAGTTTCTTCCGTGCCTCGGTTGTCATTTTTAGATTCTAGTCAGTACAGTTAGTCAGTGGCCCGAAAGTCTGACAACCAGTTTAAAAGGGTATCGTATTACCCAGTTCTAACTGGGTTGTTGAGGTCAGATAGGCAGTCGTTCCATGTGAAATACTGATGTACTATTTTCAGCCGCATCCGGTTAGACTGGAAGTCGACCCCAACATAGTTGAGAAAAGGCTAGGCAGATGATGATCTGGCTATTAGTGTGGTGAAAAGCGTGGTGGCTAGGTGACCACCTAAAAGAGGGTTCGGGACGGACTGGGATGCGGAAGACAGAGAATCGGGTGTTGTATCCCAACTTAGGAGAGGCTTATGTCCAAAAGTGGGTTGCAATAGGCTAAAATGATTCCTGGCCTTTTTTTTTTCGGATGCGACATCTTCAAATGACTTCTCCCGCTCTGGGCGAAGCGGAAGAGAGTGTCAGACTTGTACTGACTAAAACCCATCCATGTTCCTTCCTTGCCCTTTGTGTTCCAGGGCCGCGGTATCTCTTTCGAACAGTCCCGTAGACCTGGTAGGCATCGGCCCTTGCGGGCCCCTCCCTGTTTGCTGACATCTCTTCATTTTTTAGCTAAATGAAACTTGGGTGTACTATAGGTACACCTTTGGAATTACACTCAAACCAAAGCGTAGATCTCTATGGAGAAGAATTACAGGTGTTATGCTTGCTGGGTCACGACCAAAATGTGTGGAACTTTTAAATCTACCCTCCATTACGGCATCCATTAACACTTTCATTTGCTTTCAGGGTCAATAGCAGTTGCCTACACTCCTATATTCGACGATAAAATGACGATTTAATTAAAACTATTGTTTCATAATGCGTTGACATCGCGATGAAAGATTGTATATTTTTTTCGTTTAGTCTGTGGTGGATCGATGCTCATTCTTTCTCTGTGTGTGAGGCCTTTGTTTTGGAGTGGGAGGCGATGGAGGTCGTCGGTGGCGATCTTAATTTAAATATTTTAAATTTTTCTGGCAATAATTATTACGGATAGTTAAATACCCGGGCGGTGATATTACAATTAGAGCTTGAGATAGAGACATTACTATGAGTGCAATCGGGAGGACGCTCCACAAGCGAAATCTCTTGCTAAAACTTGATGCGCTCACATCATCTGTCTAGACTTTTTCATACTAAAGTGACGTCAGTTTCCATTCTAACTGAATACCAGTATGTTACAGAAATGATTTACTTTCTGACCACCACAATCTGGCTACTAGTTGTAGGATTTTCAGGCTTCTTTCAGTTTTCGGACTACCTATAACGACTGTCAAAGATCTACCAATGACAGCTGAGGCCAACGGCTTAACATGTTTTTCGAGGCATGGTAGATTCTCGATATGAAAATGTAGCTTAACGCTTCTCCAATTTATGACCAAGTAGGTACTGTAAATCTTATTGTACAAGTGACGATGGGTGACGTCCATCGTTCCGAAAAAAAAACATTACACCTGAACGGTACTCAGCGCAAACCTACTCAGGCAAAATAATCCTAAGCCTCTTACGTATTTAGGTGGCGTACAATAAGTACCGTTTATTATGTAACTGTATCAAATTCTTTGCCGAATACTTCAAAAACAAAATACGCCATTCACGTAGCTTTAAAAATGCTAGCAGGAGAAAAAAAAACCTTTAAAACATGGATAAAATCGCGTGTACTGCTAAGAGTGGTTACACATGGCGGATTTTTGTAGCGATATAAGCATTCGACTTTGTCGCCAGTTCGAATTATTAGCAGAAATCAAAGAAGGCACAGTTATGTTACCTTTGCACAGGAGTAACCAAACAGTAAACCTTATTACGATTTGATCCCCTGTATCTCGGAAAGCACGTTAAGGCCAGCAAAGTACAGTAGGACGAACGGTCCTACGCCAGATCTCTGGTCGTGTCTGATTGCCGTCCCATTGGACGAATGAAACGTTCTGCAGATGGGATCGTGTTAAACGCGAGACGTTCCGTATAGAAATTAAAAAAAGCTTCCACGAATATCGTCCGGCACACCCTGGGCATTCAACCCCGCAACCATCACGCTGATTGGTCATTTTCTTAACAGCATGACTGTGATTTTCTTTATTATTTCACTAGCTTTCGCCTACGGCTCCGGTATGGTCAGAAACAATTCAACGGTACCGTTTTAAATATAGCCTACTAGCTTTTGACCGTGGTTTAGCTAGCTTTAATTTAGAATTTGACAGTAATTTTGGGTTGTACTCTGCTTGTAATTCAATCGTGATTCGAAAGACTTGATCATAGTAACGTTATTGTTGTTTTCCTCAGGAACAGAACATTTTTTCGGGATGAAGTTTCCGTTTCTGTACACCTGACAACGTATATGCAAAATTTCAGGATGATCGGTTCAGTGGTTTAGGCGTGAAAAGGTAAAAAACAAACTTACTTTCGCATTTATAATATAAATATATGCATGCATGGAAGAAATACTGGGCACACAGAGAAATAATGAAAGACAAAACAATACACATCTCGGTTAAAGGAAAGCTATTTAACACCTGCATACTCCCTATCCTAACATATGGATGCCAGACCTGGGCACTTACCAACAAGCCAAACTTCAAACTTGCCAGCGAAGCATAGAACGAAGCAGGATGGGGAAAAGAAAAATAGATAAAATCAACCACAGCAAAATTAGGAAAGCTAAAAATACCCAAGATGTGGTGTTGAAAGTAAAAACACTAAACTGGAAATGGGCTGGCCATGTAATTAGAGGAGCAGAAAAATGGAACAAGGTGGTACCCAAGAGAGGGAACAAGAAAAAAGGGGAAACCATTCAGAAGATGGGAAGATGATGTGGTTAAAACAGCTGGAAAAACCTGGACTAGACTGGCGCGTGAGAGAGAAGATTGGAAAGTGTTGGAGGAGGCCTTTGCCAAAGGGCACACATAATTAACAAACCTATTAATGTAAACTATGTTTCTGAAAAAAGGCTATAAATAAATAAAAGTAAGGATGACACTCTGGGACATTATCCCAGAGTGTCATATATATTTTCCGAGAGATTTTTGAGCTTCCATAAGTGAAAGAATTTTCGAAAATGAAGCAGTACTTGCGCAAATTACCCCCTTCATCCAAACTATCTTTATAATATTAGATTTTGTTAGAAAGAGCTAGCTAAGAATCTAGATAAAGGTTAGACGGCTACACGCTCAATCTTGCATGCGCAAACAGTTGTAGGAAAACTTTTCGCCAAAACTGCATGGTAGCTAGCCATTTGAGCGGAGTTATGGTAGCTAGCCATTAGAGCGATTTTTACCTGTACAAACAAGAATAGGTGGAAAGTGGCTCTTGCCCGCGACCTTCGTTCGCGTGAAATTATTATTAAAAATCCCCATTATTATAAGCACTTCCCTTTTAGAATCGAATTTTGTTACCAATTTCAAGGGTTGTGTTTTTTTTTTGCACGGAACCCTAATTATTTATCTAAAATAAAAGTAGCCTAAATTACATCAGCTATCTGCCAGTGAAAGTCCTGTCGAAATCGGTCCAGCCATTTCAGAGATTAGCCGGAACAAACAGACAGACAAAAATTGTAAAAATGTTGTTTTGGTATTATGTACTGTGTATACATCCATATGCACTTAGTAAAAAGCGGTTATTTTAATATTACAAATACACTCCAATTTTATTTATCTGTATAGATAAGATTGAGCGTGTAGCCAAGGTTTTAAAGGATTTGTATTGTAACACAAACTGTGTGTGATTGGAGAGTGCGCCCTGGTTTGCTTCTCATCTCATCAGGCAGCCACTGGGCTTGCTAATTTTTGACCGACTTTAAAGGGAACGGTTTCGGATAGCGTTTTTTTTTAAGTGAAAACTTCTTTAGCGTCCTTGTGATTTGAAAGTCGATGAAACGAAACAGTGACACATAAATTCATAAGATATAACGTGCGAGAAAAAGAGATAGGAAGCATTATACCGTATTTATCTTGAAGCCAAAATTTTTGAAGGTTTTTTAAAACGAAGTTAGCCGGTGCTGCAGTAAAAGTTTAGATAGCAGAATTTTGATAGTTTTTAAAAGATTTGTTGTCTTTAACATTTTTTCGTGCGTATAATCAATGGTAATACGTTCCCGTGGAAAAATTCCAACCTCCTCGTCAGCGAAGTCGCGGGAAAACGCTATCGCATCGGATCTGAACGGATTTTACAACCTTTAAACGATACTAAATCGTGTACAGTCTGCGTCACGATGTGTGTACCCCTCTTGGAAATACCTACGTTCCCAACTGAGGTACCCAATTGATGCAGCCCACCGTACAAAGTATTTGAATTCTATATTACCAAGCCGCGCACAGCAGCTTGACCGCGGACTTCTTCCGCGAGACGCGATCGTACTCGACTAGGCACAAAAACGGATACGTTCGCAAGCGATGGTACGGAGCTGATCGTATGCGTCGACATCCTGCCCGACGCGATCGGCTGTCGCCGCATCCTTTTCGATGCGAGCCGTTTGGTGGAAATTATCATATTTTGTATACCCAAGCAAGCACAAGAAAAGAAAGATAAACCTACTGTCTCAGTTATACATCGCCTGACAAGCGACCATAATTGAAGGTTTTAGGTGTCGCCATAGCAACGAAGGTGTGCCGAAAACGATCGCTATGATAGAAAACCAAAGTAACGACACACTATTTCTTTTGTGTAAGGAGTTCACGAGAAAGACCAACCCGATTGTGGTATAATAAGTATTCACCCAAGATGCTGATGATGGCGTAGAAGCAAGCCATCATCATCATCTTGGGTGAATTGCCAACGAAATTGACGTGTACACCGTGTAGTGATGAAAGGGTCAATATAGGTAGTCGCTCTATGTAAAATTCTGATACTCAGCTGCATCCGGTTAGACTGGAAGCCTACCCCAAAATAGTTTAGGAATAGGCTTGGTCAGATGTTAAATAATTACACTACACACTCTTAAACGCGGTTTAAATACGCTGATCGCGATCAGTGCTAATGGTTAAATCCGCCCTTATTCATACCGAGTTCCCTATGATACATCAATAGTTCAAAATCGGCCAGACTCATCTGTTATTGCAACAGCTTCAATTTCCCTATCCAACCGGTGTGCTGTTCGAGCTGAATCCGAAGCGATGGACGCAATATCGATAGGTTATCGTGCTGTGCGGGTTTAGTAACTATTACTAGCAAAATAAAAAGCCTCCTTGAGCGACAGTTTAAGCACAGATCACACCGCCAGCTAGCTATCAAGCCGAGCGAGCATCGTTCACCTCTTTTCATACTTCGGTTCACACCGCGAACTAAAGAGCTAAGCTACGCTAACGAGGTGAACGAATAGTATCGCTGGCATCGTCGGATATATCGTTCGTTGTGGCCTGCGCTTTAATATACGTGGGGCGCACCTAGGGCAGTCATCCCGGCTTCCACCTTGCTGACTAGCTTATATTTTTACCACGGTATATTATTATGCTCTGCTGTACAGTTCGCATAACGGCGATAGACTGCTACACTGGTGGCTGAGAGAATGTCATGCTCACTCAAATGTCTCGCTGATGGTGGCGGGTGTGTCGGGTCATTTAGCTCCCTTCAATATGGTTGAGCTGAATGGGGCTGATCCATGCGTCATGTTCGTGAACGGGCGCTGTCAGTTGGGACTGGTCATCTCTAGGCTGCTTAGGCTGGTTTATTTTAACTACTTACTTTGTTTTTAAATTGTTGATATAATGTTTTACTCTGGACGCTCTTAACGTGCACGTATTTCTACATCGTTCTCACATATGTATAATCTCAACATGAATGATGTAACCAAGATTTTGTACAACATTTTGTTTGAAAAGAGTGTCCATGGAGTTTCTTGCCCATTCTTCTCCATAGAGATCTACGCTTTGGAATGGGCAACTACAGTACTTTCACAAGTTATTATGCCTTGTGTCTGTGACTGTAGCTTAGCCTTATTTGTTTTTCTGACATTCAAAAGTGCCTGTAATGGTCTAATTGAAATAAATGCTTTTGAGTTTTGAGTTTGAGTTTATGGGTCTCTGCTGCGAGCGATGCAGGACAAGTGCAAAGTATGGTGGTGTTCAAACTGGCTCAAATAATCGCGTAGCTTCTCAATGTTTAAAAAAAAAACTAAAGACGTGCACAGTCGCGCTTTTGAGTTTGAACTACATACATAAACTCCCGCCTTTTACCCATGGGGATAAGCAGAAAACACAGAACGCCACCTGCCGCGATCCTTACATACTCCTTTTGCGTCCTCCACGTTCATACACCAGGGGCCGTATTATGACCTCTTAAAACCATCATGTTTTCGGTGTGAAAAAGAGACGGAGCTATACAGGACGAATAGCACTATCCTTTTCTCACACAGAAAACATGATGGTTTTAAGATGTCATAATACGGCCGCTGGTCATACACGCACGCTGGTTGCGAGTACTTCGCAGCTGACCTTTCTGAAGAATCTCGCTAAAATGGTCAGTATATGTCCTTCTAGGGCGTCCCCTCCCAGCGTTGCCACTCACATCTGCCTTGTAAATACCTTTTGTTATTCGCATTTCACTCATGGTCTGTGGATGGGTTACCACCTATTGCATACCGAGTTTCCTCCGTGCCTCGGAAAGCACGTTAAGCCGTTGGCCCCGGCTGTCATATGTACATCTTTGACAGTCGCTACAGGTAGTCAGTGGCCCAAAAAGTCTGACAACCAGTCTTACCAAGAGGTATCGTATTACCCAGTATTAACTGGGTTGTGGAGGTCAGATAGGCAGTCGCTCCATGTAAAATACTGGTATTTCAGCTGCATCCGGTTAGACTGGAAGCCGACCCCAACATAGTTGGGAAAGGGCTAGGCAGATGATGATTCGCCTTTCACTCATCCTCTCCACATGACTAAACCATTTACGCATACTCTTTTCAATTTTCGTCACACACACATCTTTTAAACCGCAACGTTCTACCTAAGGAACCTTTTTTTTTTTTTTTTTTTACGGATGGGAAATCTTCAAATGACTTCTCCCGCTCTGGGCAGAGCGGAAGGGAGTGTCAGACTTGTACTGACTAAAACCCATCCATGTTCCTTCCTTGCCCTTTGTGTTCCAGGGCCGCGGTATCTCTTTCGAACAGCCCGCAGCCCTGGCAGGCATCGGCCCTTGCGGGCCCCTCCCTATTTGCTGACATCTCTTTGAGGCGCGCGTGGAACACGAACGCGCCGTCAACACGGCCTGTCGTCAAAAGACGGACGGACGGCGAGCTAGCCCATTACTCTCCGTCCACAGGTCCGCGTCTACGGTGGCCGGAAGCCACCACGTGACCCCCGACGCCCGAGGCGTCTCCCCCGGCGGCTGGGACGAGAGGTTCTCTCCCTCTCACGCTCCGCCACCTCCTTCGCTAGCATGACTGCTTCGCAGAAGGAGGTGACGGCGTCCCATTCCCTTTCGCTCCGGACCATGGACTGGACCAGGGCCGGACGCGATAGGTCGCCGCCGCCGATCGCCGCTACGAGGACACGGCGGTGCTCCGCCCAAGCGGGGCAGACCTCTACCGTGTGCTCCACCGTATCCTCTGGGCGACCCTCACAGTGGTAACACCCGGGCGTTTCCTCCCGCCCGATTCGGTGCAAGAACCTCCCGAAACATACCTAAGGAACCTTAAAAATTAATTAACATATAATAGCATAGCATTTCGTTCCACATAATTTTTTCTCAAGCTTTCTTTTAATCCCCATAGACATAATAATTGTGAGAGAATACTTAACGATTATGTACTTCCTATGTTTGTTGACATTTACTGATGGTATCTTCATTGTATGTGGTGTTTTCTTGAGATTAGCTGAGTTAAGTGGTTTTCATAATGGTGAGGTGATACCATTGATTATAATATCACTATTCTTTGGTAAATGGATTATGGAAGACAGGCCTAAGAAGCACTGTAGCTTGGATTAATTCTTGCTCAGAAGAGGGATAGGAAAAGTTTAGTAATAAAAAATGTAATTAAAAATGGTAATAGTAATTAAAAATGGTTTAAGGATGGCATTAGGTAAATGATCTGGAAACCGAACAGAAGTCACGCTTCGCTTGCGACCACTAGACTAACGAAGGACTCACATCATCATGTGACTAGCCTTTTTTATACTATGCTGATGGTTTCAGTCATTCAGAATGCAGCTGGATATTAGTATTTCACATGAAACGACTGCCTATTTGACCTCCCAGTTAGTACTGGATAATACAATACCCCTTAGTAAGAGTGGTTGTCAGACTTTCGGGCCACTGACTAACTGTAACGACTGTCAAACATCGACTGAAACTCGATATGTAATGGGTGGTCACCGATCCACAGACCAATCTAGACAAGCGCGGCTTAACCTGTAAATTGATCCGAGCGTCTGTTATTTTTAGCCACCGTCAAATTACAGCCAATGTGGCTAAATAGACAAAAAATACTTTTTAAGCCATTAAATGAAAATGTTTAATATTACAGACAGAGCAGCGAGTTTCCCTAGTATAAGTAATTAATGCAAGAACACAGTTTACTATTAATTAGGTCATTAGGTTACACAGTGACTAAGCTACAGGGTTAGTAATATGTTTTTATGAACTAGTTTGCCTATAGGTGACTCGGTATGAGGAATGATAATCTAATGAGTTGCTTCAATGAATAGTGTTTTCATAAATCCTATTCTAACATAACAAATTTCTCACATGCCTATAATCTCTGCAGGGTTAAAGGTATACCTAATAGCATTAGCACCCACATTTCGCCATGTCCTATGTAATAGGGGATGAACCATCAAACAAACAAAAATCCAGACTTTGCAGCTGCTACTACAAATTTTCCTTATGGAAAAACCAAACCCAACCTGGGTATCAAACCCAAGACCTCATGCTCTGCAATTGAGCTTGCAACCACTGGACAATTGAAGCTTTCCTAATAAGAATGAGAAAAACTATATATTTACCGCAGGGATATACAGTGCATACAAAATGACAAAAAATATATTAACAATAAACATACAATACAATAAATATCTAATAGGTATGTGGAATGATAATTTTATTAACCGAATGACACTTGCTTCAATGAACAATGTTTTCATATATTCTGTTTAGCTACCTATGTTAGGTAAATATGCTAATAATACTATACTGCTAATAAAAAATAAATAATAATAATGCTGTACCTATTCCTCACTTATACTTGCTTTTACACGTGTTTTCGCCTGTGCGGAGATTTTTTCCCACAGTATATATATACTACTGGGATATAAAGTGTTGTTTGTCCCAACCATACGTATGCCAAATTTCAACGAAATCCTTCATCAGTTGTGAAAACTTATTAAACTAACCAATAGACAGACTTACATTTGCATTATTTTATAATATTAGGATTTTCTAGGTGGTGCCTACCCTATTAAGGAATACAGGATACAGGACACATAAATTTTCAGTCAAAACATATTGGACTGGTTCGTGAACGTCCGTAATCCATCATATCTGTTGCCTGCTACAACACAACAACAATAGCTTGATAATTTGATAACACAAAAACAAAATGTAATCACGAGATTTGACAGTAGATAAGCTTGATACTAATCTGGGATATAGATTAATAAATCAATTTACACAATCCACATTGACCACAAAACACACTTTTTAACATCAAAATTCAAAGTCAAATTCGTAACCATTTATTTAATTAAGCCATTAAAAAGAACTTTTCAATGTCTTCTGAATTATAAAGACAGTCCAGATGGGGGTAAGAAGTGACAGAATTCTGAGCAACACATTGACTGTTTTTAGGGTTCCGTGCCCAACGGACCCTATTACTAAGCCTCCGGTGTCTGTCTGTCCGTCTGCCTGGTCAGCGGGCTGTATCTCATGATCCATAATAAGTAGACAGTAGAAATTTTCACAGAATGTGTATTACTGTAGCTGCTCTAACAAAAAATAATAAAAATAAATAAAAATTACAGGGGGCTACTACTACGATAGTACGGAACACTGCATACGGGAGTGCGACTCGCACTTGGCCGCTTTTATTTACCCTTTCATTATCAATCTGGATTTTGTATTAGACTATCATCATCATCATCATCTGCCTAGCCTTTTCCAACTATGTTGGGACCGGCTGCCAGTCTAATCGGATACAGCAGAATATCAGTATTTTACATGGAGCGATTGCTTATTACCCCCCAGTTAGTACTGGTTAATATGATACCCCTGGGTAAGTTGGTTGTGTATTATCTTAAACTAAGAGCTTAATTACATGCTTAGAATAAATTCTACAGTTAAATCTCAACTTCAGTAAGTACTTACCTACTTAGAATTAACCTTTAGGTTATCTCATCCATGTTTAGATAAATGCAGGCTGATATCATGAACAGATAAGGGCATTTACCCAGTTTAACATTTAAAACAAAATATTTACTTTTATGAGATCATTTCATACTTTTCTAGGGAGGAAAATATTCTATAAATCAGTAGGTATGTGTAAGTCTATGTAGCGTTTATGGCGAAATAATCAATCGTAAATCAGTCAGGTATATAATATAAGGTAAAACGGCAGATTTTTATGATTTGTGCATTTGTTCGGTGTCCCTTCCCCTGTATATTTTACTAGCTCAATGCCCGCGGCGTCGCCCGGATGGAGTTCGATAAATGTCCCACGGGAACATGACATACTATCGGGATAAAAAGTATCCTATGTCTTAATCCAGGTTATAAACTATCTGTGTTCCAAATTTCATCCGAATCCATCCAGTAGTTTCGGAGCCTATTCGGTACAAACAAACAATCAAAAAAATCTTTCCTCTTTATAATATTGGTGTAGATAACTAGCTGGTTTCTGAACCTCTACGTCCAAAGAGCGTTTATTGTATACCTACAGATGAGAAAATTCATCATTCGAACCATCTCAGCTCCCTAAGAAAGACTAGGGCAAGTCAAATGGATACTTTTCCATTCAGCTGTGCTAAATTCCCTCTCATAGAGACGAGACCTTTGTTCCAGCAGTGGGAACGTTATATAATGATTATGATTATGCTGTGCCAAATCATACTAATTCACTTTTGGTGGGATAATACAGCAACAGTAACACTTTAAGAATATCATCGCAATCACAAATATGTATTGGGCAAAACTAAGTTTTTTTTTTTTAATGGTGGGGCCACGGCGACCAAGAGCTTGTCCTTAAACTCGACGTTACCTTATTTACGCCCTGGTTTAGTAAACGTTTAAATAAGTAATTGGGGGAACCATTACCACTGACCTTGAGTAATGCCACCATAGTTCTAATTTTAGCATTAATTCTAACAAGTTATGTCGGTATTGGCCTCTAACCTAACCTGTTGTGACTGAATTTAATATTCGACCTTAAATATGATTTCATTCTTAGCCTAGAACTATGAAAATGGAAATATCAAGGCTTTAAAGCTTATCTTTATTTTTTACTATAATATTTAATCTATACAAATAAATAAAATTGAAGTGTCTGTTTGTACTAATGGAGAGTAATTACTAAGAAATAAAGTTATTAATTCGAGGTTACCTTTGAAGTACAAAGCAATCATTGATTGTTTATTTAAGTAAAGAAAGTGTTACTCAGACTTGTCCATAACTTAAGTATTATTATTACTTTACTGTCAATGAATCATTAATATAGAACATGTTACATGTCCTATCAATTTGAATGAAACCTCTACAAAATAATGTTAAGAATTCAACCATGGAATTTATTTTACCGTCTATAGAAATGACATTTTGAAAAGGTTAGCTAGTCTATACTGTTTATAAGCTCTCAATGTCATGACTTTTAGCTCTTTACTAGCTTGTTTCTGAACTTTAGCCCTGACTGAGTCATCATCAGCCTAGTTTTTTCTCAACTACGTTAGCCTCAGCTTGCAGTCTAATCGGATGCAGCTGAATACCAGTAAACATGTAGCAACTGCCTTATCTGATCTTCACAACTTTATTACTGGGTAATAAAGGGTGTAAGCAGACAAGAAGCCGAAAGGTACTTAATCTCCCCGTCATTGCAATAATTTTTTTGTTCTAGACCATACCTGGGAACCTTCTTGTTATGGAGATATTAAGGGTCAAAGTTCCCAACTTTTTCACAAATTTTTTTTGGAATACATTTTTTTAATGTAACATTTTTACTTTAAACCCCTCTAGGACCCCCTTACTATTCAATCCATCCATCAGCACAATGTTTTGAGTGCATTTCATTGAGTCCTACTGTAAAACGTGATTTTTCAGACAAAAAAAAAGTCGTTTCCCAGCACTAATTTTTGCGTAAAGTTACTTAGTTTTAAGTACATAATGCTTGGTTGACGGCTTTGTGAAGAGTCTGTTTACACCCTGTATAAAACCCCTTGGTTAAAATGGTAATAGACTTTTGAATATTTACAAATGCCAGCCGGAGTTAACTGTTTAACATGCTTCTCAACATATGGGAGGGATCCTAGTATGAAATAGATGTATGCCCATCCACAGACACACCATGGCAAGCATAGCTTAACCTTGACTGATTGATCTGTGCAGTTGTTTCTTAGCTGTATGATCTTATAAGGTTACCTCAGTAATCATTATCTCTATGTACACTATATACTCATTCAATAAAACCTTGTCTTTACTTATAAAATAATGTACAGAACCTACTCATAAGGCAAGATCATTGAAACAACAATATTATCTAGAGAATAAGACATTCTTTCTATATCAGATAGCCAAATTTTGTGAAAGATTAAGACATAAACATAAATAATGTTTTAAAACACTTATCTCTTTCAAGTTCATGTGTTATCTTTGCAAAAAATAACTGGGTGTCCTGCATTTGATCTCTGGGTGAAGTAAAATTGTTATTTAGGTACATAACATCAGACCTTTTCCTCAATTGGCTAAGCAGAGGTGTGGCATTAGTACATTGACATGATTTGGATGAAATTTGCCACTGTTTACTACCTTATTTTTTTCAGTTTTATTTAAGTTACAAGTTAATAATCTTCTTTTGGGTTAGCTCGTTCCATTATTGACCTCATCTCTGTCCTCAAAACAAGATTGGGTCAAGAGTAGGCCCATCACTCATCACACATCCTCCGCCGCGTCTGTCTGTCTGTTCGCGATAAACTCAAAAACTACTACACCTTTCATGCTGTTGTCACCAATGGCTAGTGGTTCTCGAAGAAGGTTTTAGTATATAATTTGTGAAGTTTTTGTATATATTGGCTAAAATATAATGATACCTATTTGTTGGAGGGTGGGAACGGGACCAAAATTTCATGATTACTTTTGGTCGCGATAACCGAAATCCACGCGGGCGAAGTCGCGGGGATCGGCTAGTTTAACATAAATTAACATAAAAAAAGAGTAAACTCATAGAATACTTTTTATCATACTAGAATGATCCTGTAGGAAACTTACCCAACTCTATGCGGGCGAAACCATGGGCATAACCTTGTATTGTATAGAGCCCACAATTCTCTAGGAGGCTAGGCAGGTATCATGACACATCTTACATTTGCCAATGTTAATATTAGCTTTAAGATGTGATAGTTCTGTATCATACTTACATGAGTTTATGTAGGACTATTTTTGAGTATAAATTTTGATGGGTATAAGAGCCTGCCAGGGTTGCGGGACTGTTCGAAAGAGATACCGCGGCCCTGGAAAACAAAGGGCAAGGAAGGAACATGGATGGGTTTTAGTCAGTACAAGTCTGACAATCCCTTCCGCTCCACCCAGAGCGGGAGAGGTCATTTGATGATTTCCAATCCGAAAAAGAAAATGGGTATAATAGTAGAGGAAGACGATATGGCAAGAAAGGAGTTGTCCCATGAGACAAGTAATAGAATATGGAAAAAAAATCATGCTAGTATATGTATTGAGAATGGTAATCCATATAATAAGGTGGTTTTAGTAGAAGACCAGAAGGGATAGGCCAGCACTTTCTAAGCATTGCATATTACAAAAAGACTTTCAAAATGATTGACATAAGATTCAACTGCTTTGTTGGTCTAGTGGTCACAAGCGCAAATGCCGAACGTGCAGTCCTGGTTTCGATTCCCAGGTTGTGCAAAGGGTTGTTGGGTTTTTCCATCAGGAATTTCTCAGTAGCAACCATGGAGACTGGATTTGTGCCCGGTTGGCAATAGGCTCACCCCCTATTACATGCTCAAACATAACTGGGGAAATATTAGTACTATTTTATTTTTTACATTTTAAGAAAACTAAGAAGCAGACTAAAAAATATAAACCTTATAATAACATAAATATATAACTAAGTTGCATATATAATTTAGTTGTTATTATTTTTTTAAATTATTATTATTTTTTTAAATAAACATTGCCCCACACTAGAAATTTCTCCTGTATCGTGGGTGCGCTCACAAACATATAAACTCACATACACAAACAGCCAGTTATTGGGTACACCTCTGCCCCAACCCTTCGGGGATTACAGGCATGATGTAATGACATAAACTTTTCATTAGCTTATGTTAGTCCCATATAATTGACAGCACAGTTAGAGCAACTACTGAGCAATGTGTGTCATGGGTGTGATTCCCACACAGAATAACAATTTGTATGGCCTACAGTTGGTTGATCCAGGACTGACTGTTTGTACTGTGAATTTAAATGTTTTAAAATACACTCATGGTACAAGAAAAATTCCTATGGCAGGGCCACTTTTCTTTAATTAAAAAAATTAAATAATAATTCGATTTTTGCTTCATGATTTTAGCTGATAAAATGTGGAGGTCTTCCGATATGTTTTGCTGTCTTAGGGTTATAAAAGTACAAGTTAAGAAAATATACAAAATGTTTGTATGGCTTCTGGGAGCCTGGATGTCCAGCAGAGGGTTGATGCAGGCTAATAGCAGCAGTATGGGAACACCTTCAAAATTGTATCATCTACTCTCTATTAGTGAAAACAGATCACAAAAGAAACATTTTAGAAAGTCAAAGTGACCTATTTAAAATAATCTAATTAAGTGCTTAAATTGGCTACAAAAAGCCCGGTTTAAGTTTGAAATTAACTAGGAATTAAATAAATTAGCCCAATGACATAATTGAAGCTTTCATTAAAAGATAGCTTGACTCATAAATGCAATAAAATTCAATTGTATGTTAAGTTCGCATGCTAAATCTTTTCCTCGACATTGTACGACGGACTGCTATGATGTCATCGTCAGACACCAATTGAGGCTTGTTGGCTAAAATTTAGCTTACTTTACCCTTGGGCTTAGTAATTTGCAAGACGAAAAAAAGATGTCACATTTTATTCGCAAATATCAAGTTTGTATGCAAATATCATGTAAGTGAAGGTTTCTAATGAATTAAAAACATAAAAACGAGTAAACCAAAGGATTCGCGCAAGGAATATCTAAATCTGCAAGGTGTCTGACAAAGCAACTGTCATGTAAAATCTAGCAAACCCGTTTTGCGACCGTTGCAACCTCATAAATACACAATACAACAGAAATAGTAGTATAAATACATGCTAGTTACCTGAAGTAACTCGATCACTAGTAAAACAAAGCACTGGATAACTATTTCCACGTAAAAATATCATTAAAAGGCATCATTACCATCTATAGATACGACCTTTGGAAACAAAAACTTCTTTGACCAACACTAATCAACTGATCACACGCACAGTTCGCGGAACACAACTAATTTAACACCTGAAATAACTAAATAGGATCACAATAACTAATTTCAAATAGTATTTTCACGAGTCAAAACCCTCACCATTTCAAAATCACTTGAAAAATTCAGCGATATCGCGCATGTCCGACGAAAATTTACATCACGTGACCTGTCATGGCGTCTCACTAACTTTTTAATTGTTTTGCAGCATTGCTTTGGAATGTTGTCATACTTCCTTAAAGTGTTTTTTTTTGGAAATCATTATTGTAAATTCAAAATAATTCAAATTTTACTATTACGAACGGTTTTACGAAATTAAGTACAATTGATAATATAATTTTGGTTTAGAATTTTTTGCTCACATCAGTGTATTCTTATCAACCATAGACAATTTTATTTCACCGACTTGTCAAGTGTAGTCTATGACTTAATTTTTCGCGCGTTTATTAGGTTGTTTTCTTGTTGTTTATTTTTTAATATTTTTGATAATTATGCAGCCTAAACAATTCGTATTTTAAAGATAGCAATACGTCTATAGTCGTCTTAATTACTTGGTTACTATAAGTTATGAAGTACCTAGTAGGTAAGTACCTACAAATTCGAACTTGTGCACTAAGTTACCCTAGCATTTGAAAGTGCCGATGTATGCTCGATGTTTTCCACAGTAACTATAAATCAAATAACGTGTCACTTTATTCGTACACGCTGATCTCCGAAACCATCAAACCGATTTTAATAAACTCACTAAGTCAATTTGTATGGTCGGTTGGAGTCTCCAACCAACCAAGGTCTCCAGCTTGGAGATCCAAAAGACTTTTATCACTACCCCGCGGGCAGTGAGGGACGGGCCTACAAGGCCATCTATCGGGCAATGGGCAGCAACATTGCAAATACCTACTCAAGCTACAAAAAACAAATAAACATCTTTCTGTGTTTTATCTTTTATTTTGTTATCATGTTTTGGATTTACTGACTTCATTTATATAACTTATGACGGTATGGTACCTATACAGGTATAATAGGGTTTTTAATAGTAAGTGCAGTCAGGGTAATGCATTCCAAACAACATAGGGAAGTCCAAACAATCTTGGTAACTGTGGCCCAGAGGCATCAAACAGAATGGCATTCTTTGCTGGTTAGGACGACGTCCTGAACATATTTCACATATACATAACTCATCATCGTCAGAGGTCTCGACACCCCTAGGTCTTCTATCACCTGCTTTCGGGTTAACCACCATTAATAACGCACGGGGATCTTGACCTGCCAAGATGCTTGGAGTACTTTGCTTTCTAACACCTGCTGACTTAAAAGGTTCAAGTAAGGAGTAGCGAATGGGGTTAAAGACTGGTTCATTGAAGAAGGAGTCGGAAGTCGTATCAATTAGCGATGTTGGTTCTGGTGCGCGAGGAGGAGTCTGTACTCTGATTTGGCGTGGTGTCTGCCCGAAACTTGGACGTGAAGGCATAGGACCAGACGTTGCTTCCCTCATAGCAGGTGTCTGTTGGGATTGAGGACAGCTTCTGTTCAAAACTTGCTGACTCAAACGAGGAGTTGGCAATGCACTTGCAAGGGACATGTTTAGATTCATTGGACCTGCAAAACTGGTAAGGTAGGCAGGACTCTGTTGTGCTCTTGGAGTTTTTGGAGTCGAGCACAGACAGTTACCAGCTCCAAAGCCTTGGTTTTCCACGGGACCTTCACTCAAATTTTGCTGAGGCCGTCCTTCATTCGGACTCCAAGCCCAGATCTGGGGTCCGTAGGCGTGCATAGAAACGGGGGTATGGTGAGTTGCATTCGGCATTGGGGGTGGCTTGTGAAGCTCTCCTAGCATCTCCTCAGGAGTTCGACAGGTCCTTTGCAGCGGCATTACTGCTTGGTGACATGTTTCGGGTTTCGAACAACCAGAAAAATAATCTTGAACGGGATCTTCATTTATATTAGAAGCTTGACTACTAGTAATCGGTGGCGCGTTTCGTTCTGATTCGTTGTGCTTCAGTTTGTTGACAAAATCGTCAACCATCTCGGGACTTACGTCTTTTTTCAATTTCGTTACCCCCCTAATAATATCAAACTTCATTTTACTTTCGTTTGACGGACTGTAGCCTGACTTTTCAATGTCACATAATCTTTTAGCGAGATTTTTCTTCATTGAATCTTTGGCATCCCCTTCAGGAATCGATTGTTCGCGAAGAAATTGTTCCACTTCCTTCTTCATTTTAATTTCTGCGACTTCTTCTTTCAACGCTGATTGTGGTACAGGTATTCTTTGTAATTCACATAACAGCTGGTTTCGTCTTACTAATGGATCTACTTTATCACCCGCATCTCCTTGCTTTCTTACGTCTAAACAAAATTTATGAACAGCATCATGGATTTGTGATTTGTAAAACTGTCTGGCTTCCTCATCATTTATGTCGTAATAGTATTGTACAAAACTTTCAACGATTTCTTCTTTCAATTTATTAAATTCAGTTTGTTTTGCGGCTGAAGTATCAGGGGGTTCCTTTAAAATGCTGGCGACTGTGCTATTAAGTTCCTGTTTATAGTCATGTCTTGCCTTCTCTTCCTTTATAAGTGGTTTAATAGACCTGATCTGTTCTTTAAGTTGGTACTTCCTTGCAGCTTTACTTTGCTCAAAATCAGAGTATACGGGTAAATTGGACAGTACATTATCAAGTTCCTCATCTAAAAGTTCATCGTAAACAATATCATCGTTAAATATTTCAGAGTCCATATTAAATTCGCTTATTTGTATAATTATTCTAGTTGCTACATTATTGATGATGGCTTTATTATTTTCCTCAGTTGAAATGAGGGGCAATTGATTGCACCAATCCTCTACTATTTCTACTATTAAATCACCAGGTTTTTTGTTTGACATTGGTCCGACTGGGGGGCAGCAAGGTTTTGCGTTGGTTGCTTTAGTTTGAAGCACACTACTCCTTGGACGCTGAGGGGCAGCTTTGAGACCAGGAGCACTACTGGGACCAGGTGCTTGGCTTGTATTAGGGTCCTTCGGTCCCTTTTTCCACTTGCACTTTTTGACAGGTTTACTCTTTCCTTTAGTCACGGTCTCCGGAGGGACATACTTTCTAGCATTAATAGTTGATTTCAATATGCTCTGTAACTGTTTTACATGTTCATCTATTCCTTGCTGTCCTGGTTTAAGTGGAAGTTTTTCAAGCCATTTACGAGCTTCCTTATTTATATTATCGTCTACATAACAACCATATTTTTCTATTTCTTGAATTCTCTTAGCGAGTGTGGATAAAATTTGGTCCCTTTCTAGTAACTCGTTAAGATTGTCGGTTTGTTGTACAGGAAGTTTTTCATACCATGCGTCTATTTCACATCTTGTTTTCACTTGCTCAACTTCGTCTATAACTGAATTTTCTTGAGGCATAGGAACTTTGAATAACGCACTATAAATCTCGTTGTATATCTGATCTTTTGTTAAAGGTATAGCATTCTTATTTTGTGCACTGTCAAAGTATTTATCAATTTCATGTCTGACTCTTTTCTCATGTGTTGCTTTAACATCATCATTCGCATGATCAAAGTTTTCTAATATAAACATATCAGCTAAATGGTTTTTATATATTTCAAATCCTGGATCAAATGCTTGCACACTCTGAACCGGGTTAGGGATAGAAGAATCTATAGTGGCTTCCAGTTTATGCTTATAATTGTCACCTGCAGATTTTTCTTTGATAACTTGGTTAGTTCCAATAATTTTATTTATTAGTCCTTCTTTTATTTCCTCTCTATTGTTTTGTAATTCGGAATTTTGTGGCACATTTTCTAGTTGTGTTTCTATTTCATCATCCAACATTTCTCGGTAAAGTAACTCGTCGTGAAAGATTCTTGGGTCGACATTTAGTTCGCCAATTTTTTGGTATAACTGCCTGGCGATGGTCTCTTTCATATTCTTCACTGTCTCTTTATCATCTAATTTGATTGGTAGCCTGTTAGACCAGGTTTCAATGGCTTCTATAATTTCTTCAGCAGGAGTTTTACACGACTTGCAGCTAGTAATGTGCTTCATTGTGCATTTTTTAATTTCTGTTTTTGAATCTTTCTCTGTACTTTTCTTTTCGTATTTTTTCTGTTTACCGTCCCCTTTGGAACTAGAGGTAGTACTTACAGATTTTGACTTTTCTAAACTGATTGGTGGTTCTTTTTCGAGAGATGCTTTGGAACCTTGTTTGCTACCCTTTGCCATTCTACTCATCAGTTGTTTTATAAGAATTGGCTTATTAATTTCCTTGCTTTTATCTAATGGCAGTTGTGATATCCAAGCAGCAATGTATTCTTCTAATTGTGTATCACCACTATTATCTCCATTTAGCTGTCTTTGTGTCTCCGTATCACACATCTTCTCGGATAATTCGCTAATCATTCGTATTATTTCCTCTGCTTGTTCAGGCTGTAAAGTTTGCAGAGGCAGATTTTTCATCCAATCAGTTATTTCTTTCACATAATAAAGTTTTAAGCTAAAAGCCTCAATGGATTGTTCGTTTGGTATAGGAACCGCAGCAAACTTTTCATAAACCTGTGCTTTGGTTAATGTCTCAGGATCAGCGCCTTCATGAACCATTTTTTTTATTTCTTTCAGTAAACGCGCTGTCCATGCTTCCAATTTGAGCTCGTCGTCAGCGATTTCTCTGCCATTGACGCGAATGTAATCATTAATAAAATCGCTCAAATTTTGTTCTTTAATATCGGCACCCATGATTGATGAACTAATCGAGTTGCTTCCTTGTGATACTTGTGGGCAACACACCTCAGCAGGGCGTAGATCAACAATTTTTTCAAGTAATTGATGAGCAATCATGGGTGAGTTATCCATGTGGTGACGCGGTATCGGTAAATCATATGTATTCATACTCGTAAGTATCGTTGAAGCTATTAAATAATTGTAGTCCATTGCATCGGGATTATCATTTCTCTGCTCTTCTATTTCTAGTATGTTCCTAGCAAGATCATTTATGAATTCAATTCGAGCTTTGTTGCCAATGGTGTTGTATGATGGTTCTATGGGTATGCTGTTTAACCAGTCTGATATCGCCTTTATGTATTCTAACTCATAATTTAAGCTATCTGGCCTAAATTTCTGGTGCTCTTTTGATTGTTCGAAGTGTTCGTAAACTTCTTTTCTTGTTGGCGGGGCTAGTTTTCTTAGCTCGGTTTTGAGTAAATGAGCAAAAGCTCCCTTTGCCATAGGATCATCAATATCGTAGTTGTGTTCTATGTATTTTCCAATAAACTCTCTAATAGTTTTATCGGGATCTCCTTGGATATTCCCTAAATTACTTACGTCTACCTCAGGTTGTTTTGAAGGTTGTCCTTCATTTTGTTGTCGTTTTGCTGCAATTCTTGCCACCATATCACGATGTCTTTCGTCGTGACGAGTTTCTAACGTTCTATCTTGGGGCAGATCAATAATTTTACCTTTAAGGTCCTGAGTTAATAAAAATATATGTTCTTTTTCTTTCGGATTCACCATTTTCGTGAGCCATTGATTAATATCTGCTTCTATGGCAGCTTCTGGATCTTTGTTTCGTAGATGATCTTGTAAATTAAGAGCTAAATTGTGAACCATTTTATTTCGTTTGTTTTTATCTTTGTTAGTGATAATTTCGGAAGGTTGTTCATTCACCCACACCGATATCTGGTCTTCTATCACGTCAATTCCTTTTGCTACGTAGTCTTCATCCCATGCACCTGCAGCTTCCATGTGCTTTATAGCTCCCATCTCTTGACGGGTACCATGTTGCGATGCTGTTAAAATCGGTACTGGAATATTATTCAGTTTCTTCTGAAACTGCGCTACTAAAGGTACGGAATCAGTACGGAGTTTAGCTTCCTCGAAAAAGCTGAATTTACATAACCATTTGTATATAAGGTACTTTTGATATTTTTCTTTGTCAAGAACTGAATCTGGTGCAAGTTGTTGTAGCTTCTGATGGTCCATTATGTCTCCAGCTAAGTCATAGATTACAGTTTCCCTAAAGCCTGGATCTTCATTGAATTGTTTCGGTAAGGTGTTCATCCATTCTGTGATTAAAACTGCCACCTTTTCTATGTAAGCGGTTTCCTGAGGGTTTAATTTGGGGACTTCTTTTTGCGTTTTTGTTTTTTTTGGGGTGGATGTCGCTGGGGGGCTCCCCGATCCCCATCTATAAACTGATATAGCTCCTGATAATTTCGGAATTACAGAATCAAAGCTTGTACTGGCTGACCTTCTTGCATTGTTTAGTCCTATGTTTACATTATGGATGATCATACTAGTAACGATATCTGCTCTGCCCACAGAAATCTTACCAGTGTCTCGTAAACATTGACTAATTTCATTTTTGACGTTTGTTCCATAGACTTTGCATAGATTAGAATCTAAGAAAGCAGTACATATTTTCTTTTTAAGGTTATTCTTGTTGCAGACAGGAACTTTGTCTAAGCATTCTTCAACTTTATTCGAAACAATATTTTTATAATTATAAAGCGATCTAGGTACAGGTCTTCCCGTTACCTGGCTAGTGAACTGGTGGAACACAGGTGGAGAAATAATCTTCTTATCTTTGGTACTAGATGATCCCTGTTTCAATTGTACATTCAGTAATCTATTAGCAAGATCTTCAGCCAGTTTATTAAGCTGCACAGTTTTATATCTTGGACTTGTAAAAGTTAACGGCAGATTATCTAAAATATCGATGATTTCACCTTTCAATATAAGCTTGTAGCTTGTCGTATGAAGTCGTATCTCTAGTAACGCAGATAGTTTTTTCATTAGCAAATCGACTACCTGTCTTCTGGTTACAGGTACTGCTGGGTTTAACATCAACTTTAGCGACCATTCACCCATTTCTTTCTCATAAGAAAGAACGTCTGATTTCACTGTGTAATCTTCATTGTCTTCTTCATAATTTACACCGAGTATACTTTTATTCAGTCCCTTTATCCTACTCCAAAGTCTTTCTTTCAAACTATCTTTGAAGAGAATTTGTTCCTGTCTTGTCCCATGTAACCACATAGGCAATTTATTGAAGCAATCGTCAATTTCCAATTTCGTTTTCATTTCGTAATTTTCATTGTGAATTTCTGTTGTTAATGCATTGATTTTGTCTACTAAGTTGTAGACGACATTATCCTTTATATCTCTAGTAGTAAGGTTCAATGAGAAGAACATCGGTACGTTTCGTAGCCATTCCAGTACTTCATTTTGTAAATGCTCTTTATAAAAGTTTCTTTTTGGCACGACATCTCTGGTCTCGGTTTTTCTGAGAGGTATTTCCTTTTCTATTTCATTACATGTTGACTCTTTTATGAAGAGGTTGTTTGGACCGAAGTCTTTCATGGTAATATCAGTTTGAACGCAACAACCGTCAGTCGTTTGAGGCAGGGTAAATTTTGCTAACCGCATTCTTGATAGTGTCGGGGAAACATTTACCTAGACAAAGAACAAAAAATATATTAATATAATAATTAGCGTTATTCAATTTTATTATACGTTCTTAAGGGTCCAATATGTATTGTAATTCTTATCGCGGTCTAAAAACAGAAAATACTACTTTTTCAATATAACCATAAGTGTGGTATGTTTTATAATCCACAATTATAAATCACCTAGATGTTCAATAACTTAAAATAGAACTCGGCCGAAACTAAAAGCAACGAGCAAACGCATCGGCTTATAAGGCATTATTTAAATATTTTGCAAACGCATCGGCTTATAAGGCATTATTTAAATATTTTATTACAATTAAGTAAGTAGTCAAAAAAAATATTAAAAAATTGGGTCGGATCGATAATGTTAAGTTTTATAATACTTCATATTTATTTATATTTTCAACATATTCTTACGAGTAGACGGCGATTTTGCGCATCACTTTATCGGGTTTGTTCAGAGTGAACCACATTTTTTTAAGGTACAAATTAAATTCAATTAAAAAAAAAGACATAGGCTTACTAATATACTATATGCCCAGTATGTACGATTTTTTAAGATTTTAATTCATTACCAGTTAGTCAAAAAAGCTAATGACAAATCTGGTGTTCCGTGCTTACGTAAAAACGTATGTTTGATTTTTAATTTTCCTAATTTATGTAGAGTGGTTATCAAAATCAAAATTCGTACACTTACTAGATATATAAGTGATATATAACTGTGCATTAAAAAAATACCAGATACATTATGGTTATTGAGAAATTTGAGCTGAAAAAAGTAGTGTATTTCCTGTTTTTAGACCGCGAAATTAATACCCCCTTAAGAGTAAAAATTGTGTTTGATTTCATAATGCGGTAGTTTTCATTTTTCGGTACAGTGGAATCATTGAATGGCTGGGTGATAAATCCCCAACACCAAATTTTCTTTTATAACATATCGTAACTCACACTAGCCAAGTACGCAGGATTATATTAAAGTGTTCAAGTGGGCGCAGAAGTGAAAAAAAGTGGTTTCTCTGTTCCCTTAGTACCCACTCTTCTAGTCAGAAGAGATGCTGATCTGTGCCCTGAACCCAGAGCTGCTGGGCAGAGATCAGCATAGCTCGGTGGTAATCAGGTGATAATTTTTAACCCCTGACGCAGAAAGAGGGGTGTTATAAGTTTGACCGCTATGTGTGTGTCTGTGGCACTGTAGCTCTTAAACGGGTTAACCGATTTGGATGCGGTTTTATTTTAAGTTATTGGGTTTTCCGCCGGGATTTTCTCAATTCCAGCCCAGAGTCTAGGTTTGTGCTCGGCTGATGGCAGTAGTTGAAGGTTGCGGGGATCCACTGGATGCGAGTCGCACGGGACCTGTCAATGTGGTGACACTTGGGGAAGGCCTATGTCCAGCAGTGGGCGTCTTTCGGCTAAAATGATGATGATGGCAGTAGGATCGCTATTACACGTGACTTCAAGTAAACTGGAGAAATGTGTGTATAAAGGGTGTAAACAGACTCTTAACGAAGCTGAAAGACTTATGTAAATGTAAGATTTTTACTTAAACACCTCCAGGACCCCCTTACTATTAATTTAATCCATCCATCAGCACAATGTTTTGAGTGCGTTACATTGAGTCCTACTGTAAAACGTGACATTTCAGCCGTCAAAGAGTCGTTTCCCAGCACTAATTTTTGCGTAAAGTTACTTAGTTTGATGTACATAATGCTTGGTTGTCGGCTTCGTGAAGAGGCTGTTTACACCCTGTATTGTTTTACTTACACCTCGATCACGCATGTTTGTTCTAGTCCCGCAAGCATAATCATTTTTCCTGATACCGGAGTGATGAATACGCTTGTGGTAGTTCATTCTCTCTTTGATCGCCGGACATTGCTTCTGGTTGCAAGACTGAAAGAACATAATTAAGAAGTAGTAGAGCTCAGGGAGCCTAAAATCTCCACTTTGGCATCCACAACCCAGTTAGTACTGGGATCTAGATTTTTCTGAGAGCGTGTATCAAACAAATGATAACTAATGTTTTATTTTCAAAAGAAGAACTCCAATAAATGTTTTATTTGTTACGATTTGTAAACCAACAATTTTGTTTAGAAAATGTTTGTAAACATTTTTAACAGATCAGAATCATAATAGGAATTACGTTACAATCCGTAAAATGGTCAGAATCTATTTAAGTCGCGAGTTACAGGCTTTATTTGGGTTAGCTCGTTCCATCGTTATCTGTATCTCTGTCATCAGGACAAGCAAGATTGAGGTCAAAAATAGGCCCATTTAATATAAAAATACTGTTCCTTATATTTACAGGAACTGCAGTGGCAAATCTGGAAATCTCTTAACCATCTGCGGGCCCAAGTTGACCGCTGTAGAAATAATCTGGTCAATTGGGGTATCATCGACCCGTTCCAAAGACAATGTCAGTGTGGAGCTCCTTTGCAGGATATGCCAGACCTCCTTTCTTGCCCATCCTGCACAGCCACCTGCACTTTCCAGGATTTAAATGAAGCCAATGACAGAGCTGTGCAGGTGGCAATATACTGGTCGGGTATTATTTGAGTCTATCGACACGCAAAGAAGAAGAAGTTCATAATATTAACTGCGTCTGTAACCATTTTTAGAATTTAAACCCTCTTAGCAAGCTTTAAGTCCCCTAATCAGGAAAATTAGTGTCATAATACTTTTAAATCAGAAAAGGTATAGTATAACAATAGTATACAAGCCACTTCGGGGATCTATCTTCGTAAAAACCTATTCAGAAGTGCATACTTTTCCTCAGAGATCGGTTACTATTTCTGCTGCCAAGCAGCTGCGTTAGTGCGCTCCGGTTAGAATACTAGGTGCCCGGTGTAATTACAGATGTAATAAGACGTTTCAGTTTTGCAGATGACCATATTTAAGGTGGGCTGTCGGCTTGTATACATTCAATAAATGTCTGCGAGTAAAACTATGGCAATATCTACATCCGGAATTTAGTGCATACGACCTACGCAAGACGTATGAAGTCACAAAAATCCTACATCGCGCATATTAAATTCACAACGCAAACTGAAAGGTCTGTTAAAAAATATTGTACAATAGCCCACCAGAGAATACACCCGATTGGACGATCCTTATTTTTCAATGAAGGGTTATTTGTAATTATTGATATGGAATTAAGAGGAAATGCGGGTGGTCTTTTCTCCATACAAACGCTCTCGCTTGTTTTCTTTCTGGTTTATGACTTTAAAGCTATGATTTTTACAGGTAAATAAATATCAACCTCTTCTACATCCCTATGTTTTTGATGATACAAAATCTGTATAAGCACTAGAACTTTTACAAAATGCTCAAAATTGACTATTTAGATCGCCTGTCGACAGAGGCCTAGTGTACAAATTTAAAAATGAAAAACATACGGACACAGTATATATCGTTCTTACTTAGTTTATGAAATATCTTTTAAATTGGTCAAATATTGGAGGAGGAAATAGTCGAGAGCCCAACCTCGAATTATGACTTTTCTTGTCGGATCTCTAGTTGTCCTTATCGCATTAATGTCGAAATCGCGCTCGCAGAGCGACAGCGATAGTTTCTTCAAATACCTACCGCATTTCCACTCAAGAGCTGTGATGGCCCTAGTGGCTAACGGCCGTGTTACAAGTTGTAGGGTTCGGACCCAGGTAAACGCATTACTTTGTGTAATATATTTCGTCACCACAGCTCTCAAAATATCCACATGAGTCATCCACCAACCCACACTGGACCGGCGTAGTAGATTAAAGCCCATTCCCTCCTCTCACAGAGTAGAGACCTGTCCCAGCACTGAGGTAATGGGACAATTATAGGCTGATTATGCTATTAGCATTTTTGACTATAGAAAAGAGCCTGTAAAATGGTCTATTTGAAAGAGTTTATCGAGAAGAACTTACGAGCATACAAGAAGACCTGATCTTCTGTTTAATATCGACATATCTAACATCTAGCCTCTTCGCCAGTCTTTTCTGCAGTATTGGTCTATCCTTAGTGAAACAGAGTTCGGCTGACATGGAACTATACTTGTGCTTATCCGTTTCTTTATCGTTCTCCGTTTCTTTATCCTTCTCCGTTTTTTCATCTTTGTCAGGGGCTATGTTTGGCTCCTCAGGGCCTCTGTCACCGGTGTCCCTCGTCGGGTCGTTAGAATTGCAGTCTTCTAAAGATTTTGATCGCTCAGAAGGCTTTAATTTTTCTGAAGATTTTGAATCTGTGTGAGATAGAGTTGGATAAAGAGAGAGAGAGCTAGAAAAAGGCGTCAGTGTATATTATGTTACCGGCCAAATCCGATTTGAGGCCAAACGACGGCCAAAGAGTGAGCGAAGCGAGCTCGGGACTTAGGGCACCCCGAATCGAACAGGTTACGTTCAGGGGATTCCCTTAGTGTTAGGTTAATTTAAACCCTGCAAACAGAAATAGGAGCCCCGTACATCGGGGCTTCGTCGACAACGCCAGCAAACCGGTCTGGCCTATGACAAACTAGTTTGGTCTGAAACTAGGTTTGGCTGGTAAGATGAGTCTGTTATACCTTCAATATTCCTGTCTGGACCGTCTGGTCGTCCAATGATTGTGAAAGAAAGCCGAGTACCGGACAGTTCTTGAACCACAGAGAAGACCTCGTCCTTCAACTGCGTCATTGCATTCCAAGTCTCGAACAACCTATCTTCCAAGACTTCCCTATGTGTATGCCTATGTTTATGTGTATGCGCCCCTAGCACTTAGTTTAACCTTCATGTGAAGTGATTTTATTAAGAGTTTTTATTTTGATTTTAACATTTTTTTATCAAAAAATTTGCAGCATGGTGTAGATGAGACACCATGAGAGATTAATTATGACATTGAAAGCTTTTTTTCTTGAATTGTCTATTTTATGTATTACTTCCTCCCTATATCTCTTTTTAGAGAAAATAGGTGAAAGAGGTGCGAGAGGAAAGGTTATTATGACCAAAGAGAATTAAAATAAGCAAAGTACATATTATGTACCTAAATAAGCAAAGTCTGTTTTGTATCAGCTTTTCCTACTCCTGTATTTAATACATGCCGTGGTAGCCTTCAATTGAGGCTACACTATAAGATGGAAAAAAATGTAGTTTGGGGGTTAGAAGAACAGGGTGTAAAGCTCTTTATCCCCCATAGAAAAGGGAGGATCCTCCGACCAGACGGGTGTTATGTCTGGTGGGCTACTACCCGACAGTTGTCGTCGGGTTCTTGTCGCGGATAACTTTAATTGCGCGATGTAGGATTTCGTTGATTAGTTTGTCCACTCCGTCATAGATGGCGCTATAGTACTTTTTGTACTATGATGCTTAGTACTTTTTGTAGTGCCGCTACACATGCATTTTGGTGTATGCTTTGTTGGTTGTCCTTAAATAAATAAATAAAATCATGTCCATCATTAAGCACATTTCTATGAGTTCAGCTTCTGAGACCGCATCGGACTTCTGTCGAACAGTTAGTAACAACATAGGTGGAATTAGCTTCACATACATCTATACATACAATTGAAGTGTCTGTTTGCGTGTCGATGTACTCAAATAATACCCAACCAGTATATTAGCCACTTGGTCCAAGCCAGTGTGGAGACCCTCTGCTGATATGCACACCTCCTTTCTTGCCCATCCTGCACAGCCAGCTGCACCTTCCAGCTTTTAACTGAATGCATATGAAAGTATATACGGTACTTGTAAAAAAAAATAACAGTCTGACTGTTTGTTCCGGCTAATCTTACATCAGTTTAGTAGCTTTAAAAAAATTAACGCCGCCTGCGAGTTCTACGCACTTAACTGTTATGAAGAACTAATATTAAGGACAGTGTATATCCTCCTTGGGAGTCCGGACCCGATTTCTCTCGACCTGATTCCTACGTTCATCATCTGCATTGCCTTTTCCCAACTATATTGGGGTCGGCTTCCAGTCCAAACGGATGCAGCTGAATACCAGTATTTCATAAGGAGCGACTGCTTATCTGACCTCCTTAACCCAGTTAGTACTGGGTAATACGATACCCCTTGGTAAGACTGGTTTTTGCGACTACTCGACCAACGAGGCAGCCCTCTTTTGGAAATTAAGGCAATGCTATAATTGCTCCTTTTTAATACCATTGTCAACTATAAAATCAAAAGAAAATCAGAAGAAATCTGACAGTTTTATTCTGACATCTCTGCGAGATACATCACAAAATTCTAAATTGTCGTAGTTACTATACCTGTTTATTTAGTTTTAACGTGAAATCTTCGTGAAATTAAAACAATATTCTTTACTTCTAGCAAGACATGTAAGTTGGGACATTTGGGTTTGTAACATTTTTCATCTACCCTCACACTATCTGAATTTATTGTTGCCATCCCGGATTGAACCTGGATGACGCTAGCACAGGAGCATGGGAATTGGTACATGAAAAAAATTTGGATCCTCCTGTGCCCAAATACTAATTGAGACCGCGTGGGCACAGATGTTGGATGTTCCGTCTGCACGCACAGTTTTTCATTTAAATTCTCCTTTGGTTCACGCCCTGGCAATGCTGCACACTCCGATTTCAATGCCAGGCCCCGTAGAGCAGGGCCTGGCATTGAAATCGGAGTGTGATTTATTTGCCTCGAGATGGGTAGACGTATGTTTAAGTTTTTGGGAGAGCATGAATGAAAGATTTATACCTGTGCTTGTTCTGTGAGAGGAGACACGACTGCACGAGAGATGACTTTTTCTTGTTACTTTAACCCGACTTCAAAAAAGGAGTAGAGGTTCTCAATTCGTCGGAATATTTTTTTAAATGTATTTTTCTCGAAGACGCCTGAACCAATTTGGAAAATTCTTTTATTTTTTGATAGAGTATATTGCCAAGTTGGTCCCATGGAATTATTGTCATGATCTGATCATGGACTTCGGAGATATAGAACGGAATTGCCGTGCTGCAGCGTCTGGATTGGGGGTGATCATTCCACCGTTTGTTCCTTATATATATACAGAACTTACATGAAGGTCCAGTCTGGGATCACTCTTCATTAATGAACATCTTACTACTATTCAAAAAAACTCAAGTTATTTTTTAGATATTATTTTGTACCCTATCACAATGGAGTCCTAATTAAACCCAAAGGTTGACTGACAGAGGTTGTCTTGTGGTATTAAGTCCACCTATGTACCACTATTGTACATGAAGATATAAATAAATGCGAAAGTTTGGATGGCTGGATGTTTGTTACTCAATCATTCATCATCGGCTGAACGGATCTGCCATAGAGATAGATTATAGTCTGTTTTACCACGTATAGGTTACTTTTTTTTCTCAAACCTTCATCATAATTTCTGTATAATATTTTTATCTAGATATATTTATGTAAAAATGAATTCTTATCCCGAGGTTACACCATCCGATTTCATTTATCTTTTTTTTAAATGTTTTCTAAAAGTATTTAGAAGGTTCTCACGGAAAAAAAAATGGAAAAATTCCGAAAACTTAGAAAAGGACTATTTTAACATCGCGCGTTTGACATTTCGCGCATTTGATGAATGTGAATTTAGTAGACAGCTGTTTATATATTTATTTTTGGTTAAACTTACGCCAGGGAAGGTTTCTGAATGTAGGTGGGTGCATTTGATGAATGTGAATTTAGCAGACAGCTGTTTATATATTTATTTTTGGTTAAACTTACGCCAGGGAAGGTTTCTGAAGGTAGGTGGGCGCATTTGATGAATGTGAATTTAGCAGACAGCTGTTTATATATTTATTTTTGGTTAAACTTACGCCAGGGAAGGTTTCTGAAGGTAGGTGGGCGCATTTGATGAATGTGAATTTAGCAGACAGCTGTTTATATATTTATTTTTGGTTAAACTTACGCCAGGGAAGGTTTCTGAAGGTAGGTGGATAGGGTAGGTAGGTAGTAAGTCTAAGCGTATAAAGGTAGCCATACACGATAGGGTGTACCTGACAGGTTTGCCTGTGCAGTTGAACTGTACAGGTAAACCGGAGCGCGTATGTACCCGGAGCCTGTACAGTTTTGCAACATACACGCTCCGGTTTACCTGTACAGTTCAACTGTACAGGCAAACCTGTCAGGTACACCCTAGCGTGTATGGCTACCTTAATATGGCAGTAGGTAGGAAAAGGTGCATTGCAACGCATTCCAGGAACAGCTAAAGCTAATTAACCATTTTCGTCTACACGAGTACACATGTAATATTACTTCTTTTCTCAAATACAATGAATATGCTTATCCCCAGGCCCATACCACACGCTGACGGTTGGCAGGCTTCCCCAAGGCCTGATTTGTGTTACTCTGGTATAAGATTACTAAAGATGTCAGTAAGTATAACGTTTAAGCCAGTAACACGCATGTCATTGTATTTTCGGTTGCTCGAATTAATTTCCAGCATCGCGTAAAGCCTTTGTAACAACCGTACTGCGATCGTCAATCCGCCTGCCAAGCGTGGTGATTATGGCAAAACCCCACTTTGGGGGAGGCCTATGTCCAGCAGTGGACGTCTTTCGGCTGAAATTATGATGATGATCGCGTAAAGTAAACTCGAAACTATAAGCATTTATTTCAATTACGCCAAAAATAATGGAAAATTGCTGCCCATGGTGAGGCCTCCCAAAAGGTAGACCTCTAGTCGGTAGGATCTAGTAGTTCACGGGAATCCACTAAATGCGAGCAACAAGCAAGCAGCGGTCGAAGACGTGGCATGTTCTTTCGATTGAAATGATGAGCGTGGTAAGTCGCAAGTCGTTATTCAGGAAGAAAGAGAGGTATCGAAAAACGTGCTGAAAAAATAAATAGTGTGTGTGCTTAAGACCGCACGGCAGAAGTGAAAACAGCTGTCTGTATCTTTCTCGCTCGGGTACACTCGGCGGTCCCGAGTTTACCCGATCGAGCCTTTCACCTTAGAGCTACCTACGAAAAAATGTATGCGCCAAAAGAAGTTTTCACTTCAAAAAAAATGTTAGCCCGAAAGTCGAAATTAAATCATCATCATCTGCCTAGAAACATTAGATCTAACTGTAGTCAACTCAGTACGACTGTACGAGGTGGTCACGTATTATTTTCTTCGGCAGCACATCCCCTCTGACCAGAATTGATCTGTTTCCATGGAGGGCACCGGGATGGTGGCGGTGGTGAGAGGGCTCCGGGAGGCAGGGCTCGCGGTGACGCTGTTAGACGGGAACAGGCAGTACACTCTACTACCTAATTCTAGTAAGATTTCTATTCAGTGTGTCCTACGTAAAAGCGACATCCCAGCAGGCCCTGACGGAGACGGTGGGATAAGGTGGACATCTCTGACAAAGACTGGTTCTTGGCAGCTTAGAACAGAGCGTTGGAAGGAGGGTAGGGGAGGCCTTTGACGGTAGTAATACTGTAACAGGCTAGAAAAAAGATTTTTCAGAAAAGAATTTAGAACCATGCTGTGTGATTGAATCAGAAATTAAGGGATCCAAGGTCAACCAAGATAACCGACATAATCCTTAGCAAACGCAAAATGGCATTCGGCTTTAGGCCGTCAAGGAATTCCTGTTAGCGACAACTGTCAATGTACTAGTGCTAGATAGAGACCGATGTATACAATCCGAAGATCGTTCCAGGCAATATTTATTAATTTCAAACCAGTCATTTCAGACTGTACATAAAATTGTATGTGTCATGTCGTGATGGAGTGGAGTCGTGAAAACTGGCGATACAATCCTGCACCGCCGCGCCGAACCTATAGCACTTGTAAAAAGATTTTTTATGTTACGAACATGTAGTAGATTACCACGCCATAAAGTCGCAACCTGCCAGGATGTGACGTCATATCGTTTACAGGATGTGTTTAGTACAGACGCCAGCACATCAAGTTACCCGAAACTCTTAAGGTTTCCCAATCAAACTTGAAAAGAAAGTCAGATTTTAGTAGCCTGATGGCGTCTGTAATAAGTCCCATTTATTCCAGTAACACAACCAGTATCAACTCAACGCGCGGTCCCAAAGACCATAGTGCACGCGTCCACGCAGCAATGTCCACCCAAGTTCACTGCTGACACCAGCACGGAGCCTGCCACGCCGCAGTGTGACCGGGACGTTCAGGCTATTGATGGAAGATACGCTTCCATGTATCAAGTGCGATAATTTTTCACTATTCTTACCCATTGGTACACCTACATTTTTCTAGTTATGTTGAAGTCTCTTGTAATGGGAGGCAAGCCTATTGCAATCAACCGGGCACAAATCCAGACTTCGTGGCTGTTACTGAGAAATTCCTGATGGAAAAAGCCAATATCACTTAGCACGACCTAGGAATCGAACCCAAGACCTCATGATCAGCAGTTACCCGACCAACGAGGTAGTAATTGATTATAACTCATTGTTTATTTCATTTCATCTATTCATAGTGGATTTACTTTGTGTTTCCCAGACGATGCATTGCAATGTGCGTCCTACATCACCTCCTGTGCAGATAACTGAGTTTCCACCACAGCGACCTGATGTTTATCCTGGTATGTGCTCTTCTTCTTGTCAACTTTTTTCACTTCTTCGACGTCTCTTTCACTCATACCATTCTCCTGTCTCTTTCTATATTATTCCTTTTTTTCTTTTAGGTCATGGAAACTTTATAGTGGGTGGTTCTGGCAGTGGGGCTAACGGATGTCCGATTAGACCCAGTTCTCCTATTAACAGTTTCAGAGGAGGCATGAGCTGGCCTGATCGAGGTAAGCGGTAGTATTCATCATCATCTGCCTAGCTTTTTCCCAATAAAACACAACGCAAACATTTAAACCAAAAATATAGAGAATGCAGCTGAATAACAGTATTTTACTCGCAGCGACTAGTTGTGTTTTTTAAATTTTGTGTACGGCTTCTTCGATTGGTAACTCACAATGGGCCTCATTTGAAAATTACCCAAAGGGCAAGAATGGGGCTGCTCGAAGATTTTCTGCAGCAAAAAATGAATAGATAAGGTATAAGCTCTTAGAGCCTCCGCACATTGAGCCTAGTGGTACTACTAGTGGCGACCATATTAGAACGACTAGTAGCCGCCACCAGTTCCGGACGCGTTTCTCCATACATTTTGTATAGCATCGGCGCACACCGAGCGTTTGAGTGGCCGCGTCCGAGTCACAAGCTGCGGAAGTCAACCGCGTTCGCTACTTGTGGCCGCGTTTTGTCGTTCGATTCGCGCGCACACACCGCCACAGTGGTGGTCCGCCTTTGTCGAGTACTACTTGAACAATTGTCGCAAGTGGCAGTCACCGAAGGCCGCATCGAGCCACCAGTGGCTGCCACTGGTGGCGACGTGTAGTGGTCTGACTGAACCTGGTGGTCGCGTTTAGTAGCGGCGACTAGTGGCTCAATGTGCGGTGGCCCCTAAACCCTCTTTAAGATCTGTAGAAATTGAATGCACATCATCTTCCTGGCCTTGTCCCATGTTATTTCGGGTCGGTCCAATACGTTTAATCTTCCATTCTTACCTTTCAATCGTTACGCTATCATTTACTCCTTTTTCCTTCCTTCATAACTATCATTTCTCACACAATCCATCCATCTTTTTTTTTTTAGAATTCCTCAAAATGTAGAATCCACAAGTAATGTTATTTAGGAACTCCGGTGATCGCAGTCAGCAAATTTTCATTGAGTACAGCAGAGAATACAAAGATATCAGTAAAAGAGTAAGAAGCTGCAAGCAAAAGCAGGTCCTTCAAAAGTTACCTAATAATACTTTTCAGGCTCAGTCTGCTCCCCTCGACCTTCACGTATGGAGGATGCGTTCTCCAGATCTCTGAGGAAATATCCCAACTGCCTCTCGCCTGACAGGTCTTCGGAAGTCATGGAAAGACTCGTCAATTATAGTCAAGCTAAGGGCTGTAAGTGTCTTCTGGTTGTTTTACTTACATATATCATAGCAACATGCCTGTAATCCCCGAAGCCAGTTATGTTTAAGTAATAGGGGCCGAGCCTATTGCCATCACCCGGTAACAAGTCCAGTCACCGAGCTGCTACTAAGTAATTCCTGATGGAAAAACCCAATTACACTTTGCCCAACTTGCAAGTCGAACCAAGAACCTCAGACAGAGCATTCACGAAATCTTCTTGAGAGTAGTGGTGCTCTTGGTGAATGAACTCGTCCGGGGAAGTACACCAGCTAATTCTAATGTGAAGCAGCGTTGCTGTTTAGGTTGGAAAGGTCTGGGTACTGGTCTGTAATTACAGGCACATAACATATTCCAATTTTGTCTCCGTGATAGCAAATGAACTGAGATACCGAACAGGTCACTAGGTAGGCTGTTGGATTGTTTGTGCTTTAATAACAAAAATCATTATTTCCTCATTTCATCAGCATCAAGAAGCTACAGAAACTCACCATCTCCAAACAGGAGCTCAGAGCCCTCATCCCAAAACGCCCTCGAATCTAAAGCCACCTTCAACATGACTGCTCGAAATCGTTCTTACGAGCCTGACGTTACCATACGTGCTAGGAAGAATGAGGATCCCCCTACGAGGGATAGGAGGAACGATGACCATTATGACAGGCCTTTTAGGGGCTGTTATGATGTCAGGTACCTAAGGGATATCACGAAGAGGATGAGAGAAAGTGGGGGGAAGCCTTATACGAATTATGTAAGTTCTTTGAGTAATGGTGTAGTTTGGCTCATGGCTAAGGCCTGGACTGCACCAAAGTGGAGACGAGTGGAGATATGCGAAGTGGAGAGAACAGGAGATGCGTGAGAGCTCGGGTGAATCCACCGGAGCTGAGCGGAGATATTTAAAGTGGAGAATAAAAGAGATGTGCACCGCTCGCTCTCCGAGTGGTGTGGTGGTGTGGGGTTGTGGAGTTTCATACCAACTATGGTAAACGGCTCGAGTTGAGGCGATGGTGAACTACTGTAGAGTTTATACAATCATGTTCTCTTAAGAGTCAAGGTAGCTTATGATTAATGGGTTCATCCATCTGAACGGCGCCACACTGCGCTTGTTGATGCGTTTACTCCAAAGGCAATCCGTCACTCGGCAGGCATGCTTGACCCATTACCACTTCAGAATCTTCTTCTCTGTCGAAACAGTATTTAGTCTAAGTGCTGGTGCTTTTATACAAGGTGTAAACGGAGCTATCATCAATTCACTACTATCAATTCTGAACATAATACTAAGTAACTCTACGATAGAAACATTGGTGTACAATATCTCCGTAACTAGAAGGTTCCCAGGTGTGTTCAAAAACAAAAAAATGATCGCAATGACGGGCTCTTTTTATACCCAATATATTTTTCCCAATGCAAGAGACATTTATGTAGTAAGACGAGATAAAGCTAAATAGTTTCTCAAACCAATTCAAACGGCGGATTTTTCTATCGACAGCCGTACAGCCATCCAGTTTGTCCTCCAACAATCAAAGAGACACAAGATTATCATCCGCTGTCATGCGATTATCAGAAAGTAAGTGGAGACAGATCAATTTCATTAATAACACATTATTACACCTATTGTTGTTATTATTACACCTGGCTTCATTGAGCCATCTGAGACCACCTGTGAACGCGTTGCCGTGACCGACTTGGAAATGTCTAAATAGACTTCGAACTCAGGTCAGCCGGAGCAAAGACAATGTATACAGCTCGGGGATCACGGACAACTCTGACCTCAAGTGCGTATGCGGCATCTTTCCATAGACAATGGCTCACCTTCCACCACCGACACCAGTGCATTTGATGATCTTATGGCTGCGTCAGTCAGCGGGGTTCGGATTACTGAGTTTTAAAACATCTTTATTTTCTTTTTATTTAAACGTTGCTTCACACTAAATCTTATCTATATCTTCTTTCTTGTTTTCAGAGTTCAAATTCGGTCAACATGGAAATTCAAGGTATGTAATACAGCTTAAGACTCTAGTATTTGCCTTTCCTTTGTAATCAATTCCTATTCTATTTGTATTACAACTGAATTACCTTCTCTCTTCCTACGTATTTGTGCTAGAACTTCCATCGTTACCATCAATCACTATTGACACAGCGTTCGATCTAGCAACACCACAAAACCACGTATATTTCCTTCCCAGTCAACCGTCACACTATCATTTACTCCTTTTTCTCTCATATCATTCCTCACACAATCTATCGATCTTTACTTTGCTTTTTCTTCTCCCTCGCCATCCATCAACATTTATATTCATCACTCATTCCTTGTAATCTACAGCTGCTGTCAAAATGTTATCCAAAGAAGTGTCGACGTTGCCACGAGCAGACGTTACTAGGAAAACTGTAAGTTTTTGATTTAATTTAACATAAAAATGTACTTGTCTTTTGCAAGCTGAAGTGGGACTAGACTCGCCACGTCTGCCGCATGCCCAATAATCTGTGGGCCAAAATAGTCACTTTTTTGAGCCTGGCACAGCTAGAAGGCGTGGCGGTAGCCCTCGTACAAGATGGCGGGACGAGCTGGACAAAATCAACAACCAGTGGTCCACATTAAACCTGGATAGAAACAACTGGAAGTTATGGGGAGAGGCTTTTGTCCAGCAGTTGGATGACGCAGGCTAGAGGTTCAGAGACCATGTAATAGTTGATGAGCCTTCTGCCAACAACCGATCACAAATACCAGCTCAGGGGTACTACTGAAGGGCTGCGGGCTGTTCGAAAGAGATACCGCGGCCCTGGAACACAAAGGGCAAGGAAGGAACATGGATGGGTTTTAGTCAGTACAAGTCTGACACTCCCTTCCGCTCTGCCCAGAGCGGGAGAAGTCATTTGATGATTACCTATCCGTAAAAAAAGGGGTACTACTGAGAATTTTTTATTGAATAAATCCAAAAATTAACACTGCTCGAACTGGGGATCAAAAATCAAAAAATCTGCACAATACTTCAGTCAGACCAGACTAAACTATATAAATCAGATACGCATTCCGCATGAGATCGCAATAACCAACTGTTCACACGCACGAACGTCCGATTTTGCGATCTATGATTGTGCAGGTATTTCACTTTGAATCTCCGCATTTTAGCCTCCTCCCACCAAAGTTATGCATATGGTTTATTGTAGTCAGCATAGTGCGAGAGATTCCTTAAAATCTTTGTTTTAGGTAGCCGTTCCTGAATCCCCCATCTCCTCAGCTGGAGAAGACTACGTGGAAGGTGAATTCTACTACGTTGAAAACATGGACATAAGAACCTCGATCAAATCCATACAAACTAATTTCTATCCTTCTGACACAACTTTAAATCCTAGGAAATCTGCTCAAACAGTTTTTAGCACTATTGATTTTCAATCCAGTAGAAACAGAACTGTAGTTAGTAGGAAAACTAAATCGCAAGATGCAATAAAGTTAACCAAAGATGAATTGAAAATTAGTCTGTTAGAGCTTATCAATGAAATCTCTGATACTGTATCTAAAAATACCATTAGAGATGAATTGATAAGAAAATTGTTTGATACTAGTGAGAGGACTGACCATGTTTGTGATAGGGCGAAAATAAAACATGACAAATCCCACAAATATGTTGAAGATTATTGTCCAACAGTTTGTGATCACGCAGGAGATTATGAAGAGCTCGTAGGCAAACTTAAACATTGTTATGGGGATGTAAACAATGTTTTAAGATCTGAAATAAAACCTTTTATGCTGTCTGAGTATCGAAAACTTGACTTCGTTTTAAAAGACTGGGTCAATCATTTGAACTTACGAACTGATGACATAGGCAGCTCTATCGATAGGAGAGACCTTCTTAACTCAGTTGAAGATAGAATTAAAGGACTATTGAAAAACTGGAGTAAAGAAGATTTCGATTTGAAATCAGAAATAGTGGAAATTTTACAAGAAATTCCTATTGAATTTAATAAAAGTTATAGCATGAAATCGTATTTATGGAAACTAGTAGATGTGTTACTGAAAAGGATGAGAAATGTGATACTAACTGAACAGACTGGAAGAATTAGAAGAAGACCGTTCGCAAGTAGATCAAAGAACTTACTAACTGAAGAAGATATGAGAGATTTCGTAAGAGAACATTTATTGAATTATGCTAATGAAAATAATTCAATAATTTCTAATGAATTTCTAATGTATGATTTAGAAAATGAATTGGTAGATCTAATGATGGACTCAATCGAGTGCATTTGGTGTGGGCACGATGATGAGATTATGGATGAAATGGAAATAATACTTCAAGATCTTGGCAAAATATCCAATAAGCATGCGAATTATATTTCTAACCTAATACTCCAAGATTTACAGGACATGCTAAATAATTGCATTTTCAATCAAACTTATACCATACTAAACGTCAGTAATAATTCAGGCCAATACATGAATTCCACCAACAATACAGATTTCAGTATCGCGTCTATAACTGAGGAAGATTTACAAGTGAACCGAGATCGTTATATGGATCAACTCTATCGACAGATCAACCAATGGTTAGATGACTTGGATATACCCCAGACTAAAGACAGTGGTTTTAGAGAAGCAGTTGTAAATGACCTGGCAGGAGATATTATAGATAGACATAAGTATGTAGAACTAAATCACACCGGCAGAGATACTGACCAAGACCAACTAGAAGCTTTGAAATATCAGATATTTAAATGGATAAACAAATTAGTAGGAGATGATAATCAGGAAACTATAAATCACGCTGAAAATTTATTACAAAGGATTAATAGTGTATTTGTTCCTATGCTGGTAAACCCTAAGCATCGGAGTGGAGGAGCTGAAGTGGATAGAAGTGCTTGTCCTAACGCTGGTCGAAGTACCCCAAAACCTTATTCACAACGAGATCCATCAAAACCGTACTGTGGTATGGAGACTTGCTCAAACACACCAAAAGATGGTAAAAGAATCAATACAAGAGGACCGTTCGATGAAGTAAATAGTTTTCCTAACGCAGGGACTTCCAAACCTCAGGGAATTCAGGGTCAGACTGCCCATGGATCTTGTGGCCGTGGACTGCAAACCTGTAATGCTTCTCATTCACAAGTCCAAAGCAGTCCTAACAATAGCAGAGCAAGTGGACGTAGTTTTGGCCCAGCTTTACCCAATAATCCATGGGGTTCTAACACTTTTTCGTCTGGGTTCACTGGTAATCTTAGTCAGTCAGGACAAGGAACTGTTAGTGTTAGCGGAATTGACCCTTGTAGAACCTGTTGGACAAATCACCCAACAATGCATGACCCAAATCAATCAATGAATGCCTCTTCACTAAACCGCCCCGGAGGTTCAGTCCCAGTAAGAAAATTGAACGAAGACTATGACGAATACCTTAAACAATGGGTTAAAAAAGTACCAATAGAAGACAAAACGGAAGCAGAATCAGCAAGACTGAACGTCTATAACGGAATATGGAAAGCTGTAACTAAGATGAAATTAGATCCGAACATTTTTGGCAACCAATATTACTGCCAAGATATGCTAGAAGAAGCGATGGAAAGACTATTGCAGGGTGTGCCGCAATCACAGGAGTTAGAGGCCGCAAAGCCTGCGTTGAAAGCACAGCTACTCCAAAAGACTTTAGCTATGAATGACTTGATCAAATCCACGAACGTACCAGCTTCTTTTAAACAGCTACTTATGGATAATATCGAAAATAATTTGCCAGAAAGAGCGCACACTGAGGATGAAGAAGATAAGGCAAATGATGAACTCGATAAGCAGAACATGGCAGACTACTACATACTTTACACAAGGTACAAAGACGATGACAATGTTAAAGCTACTGTGTACAGGAAGAACTTCTTGAAGAAACTTGACGAATATCTAAATAAAATAAAAAATAGACATAAATTAGTAAACATGGAAACAACGGCGTGCGCTAATGAAGTCATAAATTCTCTGGAGAAAATCCCCACGCCAAATCTTTCGGCTATCAAAGATGAAGCGGATGAGATTTTACTTGCTGTCGAGGTGGAAAACTGGATTTCTGACATTCCCCTAAATACTGCTGTAGGTCCTATAGAAAAAAGAAGGACGAGAGATGCAATAGTTAAAAAGGTTCAAGAAATTGGCTTAGGTGGTGTTAGTTATAGCGATAACGCATTCAGGGTAGCATTGAAGACAGAGCTACCGAAAAACTTAGAAAAGATGCCAATACAAGAAGGGACTAACAAAGACTATCTGATAGATGAACTGGCAAATAGAATCAAGAATTTATCCACATCTATACGAAAAGTGTCGTTTCAAGAACCAGAAGATTATGAGGAGTTTAGCAGAAATATGCCAGCTGCATCGAGTATGCACGAGATTACTGGAGATAGAGGGTCCTATTTAATCGCTGGAGAAAATATTGCTAAATGTTCTCCTAGACAAGTTGGGATGAGATTGGGCGGTGGGAGACAACACTCAGTACCCGAAGAAGATATTCAGTGGCTTTCTATGGACAGGACAGAAGTACCATTGCAAATGCGCAGTGGGTCCGTATCACCTCAAGGTAGGCAATCGCCGCAACTGTACAATCCGAATGAATCAGGTCAAATGCCTCAGAGATCACGATCGCCACAAATGTGTGCTCCAAACTGTAGCTCACCTCCTGGGAGAAGCAATGTCAGCGGAGGAAATGTTTCTAGAGATACTGGTCCTAATAAAACGTGGGGAAGTGATAGAGCGCCTGTACCGCAAAAGAGACAAAAACTGTCGATGCAAGAGAGCCTGGCGTCACCATGTGTGCGCAACAGATCTGGTCGACCAGAAAGCGCAGGTTCCCAACTGTATAATCCAAATGACTCGCTTGCCGAGAGATGCTATTTAGGTCAAGGAAATTTCGGGACCGACGCTGTTCCCAGATTAAATTGGGCTGGTAGCCAAACGCCTGTTCCCAAAGAGGAAATCCAATGGTATTCTATGGATATGACCGAAATGCCTTCACAAACACGCAGTATGTCAATTGCATCCCCAAGAGCGCGATCTCCACCAGTGTGTGGTCCGAATTCAGCAGACCAGGCAGCTACTCAGAGAAGTTATCCAGGAAGTTCTCAAGTACCAAGCATGTTTACCCCTAATACTCAAGCGCCTGTCACCCCTGGTAAGAACGTACAATTTTCCTCATTTTCGAATGCAGCAGACCAATTAGCGACTCAGGGAAATTATCCAGGTAGTAGATTTGATTGGGCTGGTGGCCAATCGCCTGTTCCCGAAGAGGAAATCCAATGGTATTCTATGGAAATGACCGAAATGCCTTCACAAATGCGCAGTATGTCAAATGCATCGCCAAGAGCGCGATCCCCACCAGTGTGTGGTCCGAATTCAGCAGACCAAGCAGCTACTCTGAGAAGTTACCCAGGAAGTATTCAAGTACCAAGCATATTTACCCCTCATCCTCAAGCGCCTTTCATCCAAGCTAGAGACGTACCATATTTATCATTCAACCAAAGACAGTTATCTCCAACCACCCAAGGTCAATTTCTCCATAACCTCCAAGGCCAGGAATTATGTACGGGACCACCTTGTTGTCCCAATTCACTCTGTAAAAACAGAACCCAAAGTTCCCTAGTACCATATTCACAACCAGCTCTTCAGAGCCCAGATCCTAGAGAACCATATGGGCAAGGTTCTCCACAAGGTTTTCCTAACGTCCAAGGTTCTCCAAGTGGTAATGTTCCTAACGCAGCTCAAACCAGCCCATTACCTCAAGGACAGTTTGGCCAAGGTAGTCCAGGTCGGTTCAACCAAAGTGTTGGCCCGGCTTTTGGACCACCCTACCAACCTCCATTAGGTATTGGTCCGGGACAAACCCCAATTTTGCCCAACAATTCATTAGGACAAAGTTTTGCCAGACCAGGACCAGGAGGACAACTGCCTTACCAAGGACCAATTGCACCACAGTTGGGCCAAACCATGCCTAATGTCCCAGGCAGTTCACAAAATGGTCATGCTTCCTTTGGAGTAATTCAGGGCAGTGGCCAAGGTTTCGCTCAGCCTACCGTTGGCCAAGGTCAAGCTGCATTAAACCGGACCTCACCGAGTCCTGGCCCTATATCAGCCGCTAGCCAAGTTCCTGAGCAAGCACCAAGCCCGTTCAACTTAAAGATGATGACAGGCGGTCAGATGGGAATATTTAGTACAAGCCAAGTCCCAGGGCCTAGTTCACAGCCTGTTGTGCAGACGGGCAGTGGACCAGGTGCCACGTTATATCAAACTGGCAATCAAGGAGTAGGAACGGATGAAATCCCAGCTATACACATAACCACAGACGATAGAAGTATACAACAACCAAGTAATCAGAACCAAAGTATACAGCAACCTAGTAATCAGAATCAATATATGCAACAACCAGCTCAGAGCCACAGTATACAACCACCATGCTCAACAGCTGATAAAAGCTTACAAGCCGCCTGTATGCCTGCTATGTTTTTGGGAAGACCTGAAAGCTGTTTTGCTCCTGACAGGGACAGAGTGAAGGAAAGATGTAAGTGTATGAGACGAGGGAGAAAGTTTAGACCACGGATACCGATGGATCCTAATGATGGCCAAATGAAATACCTTCCTTGCACGTCAAAGGAAAATTATCCATGCTTCTTCTAATGTTACGTGTTCATGTTTTATGTTTGTAGATGATTGAATAACTAGTGCTAAAAGGATCTTTTGGGCTACCAAATTGTTCCACGTTGGGAATTGTTTTGTAAAATGTATTGAATAAAAAATGGCGGCGTCAGTTCAGTTTTACGTCACGTGCCAGAAGATCTTTGCACAGCTATACAGTAAGCTGTCGTTAATATGGCGACCTGAATTTCGAAAAAACGTTCAGTTGTAGAGTTTTGTCTCTGTCACACCTGTGAGACAGTCTCTTAGCTCGACGTACTGAATTAACTCCTGGGTAATGTACTTTTCTCTTAGATAATAGTGATGGTTGTCTATAATTAAAGAAAAAACTTGAATATTTGAATCAGATGTATCGTTTGTCAAGAATGAATTAGTTTTGTATCCCAAAAAATCCCCAGGTTTTGTCAATTTATTTGTAGTTTTGCAATAAAATATATGAATTACACCACAGAATACAATTATTTTTTTTACACAGAAAACAAATCTTAGTACGGTAAGCATTATATTCTTGATACTAATAGTTGCATTTGTTTTACAGAAAATCAACCTACACCTAATAAACATGGAACTGTAAGTACTTTTTAATTCTTGACTTTAAAACTCCAATTTTGGAAAAACTTCAAACAATGAAAGTAGATTATGTATTTATTTTCAGGTCCACGAAAAAAAGGCCCCTAAAGAACCTAAGAACAACAAAGTAAAGGAAAGAGACGTAAAAGAAAAACAAGTATTTAATTTTAAATCTGTTCAAACAGCTTTAAGCACTTTAGATATAACAACAACAAAATGCAAATACTATGAAATGAGAAGTAAATCTCAGATAGAACTGACTGAGACAACAAATAAGCAAGAAGTTATTGAAAGAAACGGTCATAGTCACGAGGATTTGCATCAAGAAGTAACAGAATGGTTTGAAATCCACAGCGACAAAGTAAGAGTTAAATTATGGGGAGAAAAGATGAAAAAGCTAGCTGAGAAGTTAAAAAAACCCGGTGGTGAAGAAAAACTAAGGAATAAAATAGAAAAGTTCATGAAGCAAGTACCCGACTCATATACAGAAGCTGATAATGACATTATAGAATTCAGAAAACAGCTTCCCAATAATATCGTACGGAAACTGAAGAAAATGTACTCAAGTACAAAAGAACCTACCGTTAATATTTACAGGTTGGAGGTACCAAAATACTGCAGTAGATTCAAAATAGACAACTTCAAAAAGGCTGTCTTAAACTGGACGAAAACTTTAAGCATCAAGAAAAAAGATTTCTCAGGCAGGAATGTGAAAAAAGACGACGTTTTTAAATTTGTCGCTGAGAAATTGGAACCAGTCGTGTTAGATAGACCACAATCTGATTCAGAATATAAGAAAGCATTGCAATCTAGTATTACAGAAATAGTTTACGAATTGCCGATAGCCATCACCAGCCAAAACAAAGACTTGTACCTAAACAAAGCAATAAAAAATCTGGTAGAAAATATATTTACGATTGAAAATAATTTTTCTAGCACATACATCCAGCCTACAACGAAGGAAATAAAAGAATTTGTTAAAGATGAAATAACATTTTTCTTAGAGAAATGCCGTGTTGCTATAAGCACAAAGAGAATGGAATATCTCGAAATAGAATTGGTTAACCGTTTACTAGATCTCACAGATATTACAGACATTGATAGTTCCTTTACAGACGATGTTACAATACTTCTAAAAGAAGTGAGCAAGCTACCAGAGTACAAAGCAAAGTATTTTACTAAATTAATTTTGAATGATTATAAAGAGTTTTTCTTTCGTGAAAACTTCTTTCGGCAAAAAGGTAATTCAGAGCGTGGGCGACCGGAAGTGTATTCAGCTTTCCAAAGTGCCACTGCTGGTCTGGTAGATTTCGATGAGGCAGCAAGCTTTGAAACGTATAAAAAACAGCTTGTCGAAGAAATAAGCAAATGGTTAACAAAACTAAATATTCCGATTAACGACAAGAATGTTATGAAAGTGGCTGTGAATGATTTGGCTGGTGATATAGTAGATAGATACAAGTATTTATTGTTAAATCCGAGTCTCATAGCAAAAGATGTTGACGAACTAGAACAGTTAAAATTTCAGATATTTAAATGGACAAATAAGTTGATTGGTGAAGAAAACACGACAGTTTTGGAACACGCTCAAGAGCTGATGAATGAAATAAAAAACATTCCTAAACCTTCTTTACAGGACACAAGTGTAGTTCGATCTATATCACCACCAAATACTGATGAGATAAACAATACTTCTAAACCTTACATCGACAAGCTCACTGAAGAAATCTATGACTGGTACTGTGAATTATCTGTCAACTTTCATGGGTCACAAGATGCAAGACACAGCAAAATGTTAATCAAAGAGTTAGCTCAAGAGATTGAAAAGGGCCTCGAAAAGAAAGAAGACGGAGTCACTGACAAAGCAGTACGCAAATGGACAGAAAAAGTATTCAAAAAAAGATTATACTATTATGATGTGCAAGAATTGAAAAACAGGATCAATAATGTACCGTATACAATAGATAGCAGAACAAACGATGTTAAGCACGAAAAAAACTTAATTAGGTCTTATGAAGACATAGTTGATGAATGGATAGATAGAATTCCTATAGCACCGGTAAAGTTACGACTTTTTATCAGTACTAAGAATGAAATGATACATTCTTTAGCCGTCAAGATATTTAAATTTAAAAGTAAATTAAAACAATTACCTGCTGAAGTTGTAGAAAAGAAATTACAAGAAGAAATATCTCATTGGTTGAAGAAACTACCGTTGCATGTAAAAGTAGATAATCAAAATGATAGAGATAAATACGCTGCGAAACTTGCTGAGAGCATACAAGAACAAAGTATCAATGATTTTTTAGAAAAACATCCAAAAGTAAGTGACGAACCTGTGATTTTACAACTTGAAAATGTGATGCTCGATTGGCTAAGAAAGTTGACGTTGTATAGAGAAAAAAATCTAGAAGTAAGACAACATCAAGAAATGAATATAAAAGGATTAGCATTTAAATTAAGCCAATCTATAGGCAATGACGACGCCGCTCTGGATAAAGAAATTTTTCAACAAATCAGGATGTTAGATCCGGAACAAAACGATGATAATGTACAAAATACGGCTTTTAAACTAAAACTATATTTACAAAAACTGGATGTGTATAAAGAACTGTGCAAGCATCGTGAAAAGGAAAACAAATTTTTAGTTGATATGATTGAAGCCTGGTTAAAAGATATATCCTTACAAATTACCGATGTTGAAGGATTTCATAAACAGAAAGCGGATTTTATTAAAAGTGTGAAGAAGTTAATATCTTCGGGGTCAGATAATGCAGTCTTGAAAAAGGAGATACTGGTTTTTACGAAAACTCTTCCAATGAGTCATAGCAAAAAACATGATTTTAAATATTTGAATGCAGAAGTATTGAAGCTTATAAAAAGTTTGAACAGAGAACCTATTGGTGACGTGTCTAGTCTATCATCAGGTAAAAGCAACGAAATGATTAGCAATGCTATCAAAGTCTGGACTAATACTTTGCCACTGAAACCTGTATACTGCCCGAGGGAACTACACTCTGTTACTGATGACTTGTGTTCGGTTATAACCTCAATTTTACTAGACCCAGATCAAAACTCGTCAAGAGAACAAAACTATGCAAGATTGTACAGAGAAATTGCTAAATTCCTGAGAAAATTCCCTTTGGTATATGGACTAAGTACTGAAAGTCATATCTTCGGAATGGCAGCAGAACTCTCAAAATCTTTGAAAAATATTAGTTTATTTGGAGACGATAAATACACTGTGAATAATATGACAGTGTACGATGTATCAGTCAAAAATACTACTAATGATCCCAGTATTCAAGAAAGTGATGTAAATGTAAATTTAGAAACTTATACGAAACAGTTAGTACAACAGATAAGCGAGTGGTTTGATCGCTTATATTTGCCAGAAGGCAATCAGGGTTACAAAGCAGTAGTCATCAATGATTTAGCATCAGATATCGTGGACAGACACAAGTATTTAGAATTAAATCCCAACAATACTCGCACGGAACAAGATGAAATAGAACATCTCAAATATCAGATATTTAAATGGATTAACAAATTAGTTGGCGAAGAGAATAAAGAAACAATCGCGCATGCTGAAGAATTAATGCAAAGGGTTAAAAGCTTACCAGTGCCAATGTTGGTGAGACCTCAAGACAAGGGCAAAGCAGTGTCGCATTCACAAAGGCAACCTCAATACGGCGAAAAGAATAATACGGGGCAACAGAGTAGAAACGCGCCATCTAGGCCCCAACAAGGTACTTCTAACAGTATGGATCCAGCTAATCCTACCTCAAAACCTTACTATTCTCAAGAACCATCACCAGCGCCCCTACATCCAGATGAAGGTAGTATAGATGCTATGTGTCAGAAATTCGTAACAGTTTTTACAGATCATTGTAATGCTATACCGTTAGATGATTCGACACCCTATGCTAAAATAGCAAGACAGACCATAGTCAATGGCATTTTGCTAACCTTTTTCAAATTGAAAGCAGACCCGGTTATAGAAAATGACTATGGGTATTTCGAGTTTTTACTTGAGGGGAAAATAGATAAATTACTAGACGAACTACCGCAAACAGAAGCATTACAGAACATGAGATATTCATGGAAAACGCGCGTTTTAGAAAGTGCATTAAAATTGCTGAATGAGATGCATTCCGTGTCAGACAGGTCATCATTTAGGCAAAACGTCAAAAATAATTTCAATCGGCAATTAGCGATAGATAACGAGATTCAGAACTGTTTTGTTCTTCAGCAAAACTTTTTGAATTCAGTAGCAGATGCATACATTCTACAAGTTAATTATAAAGAAAAAGACCCCGTGAAAGCTAATATTTACAAGAATCGATTGATGAGAGAAGTTGATAAATTAGTCAATCATTTGACAAAAGAACATAACGCGGGGTTTAGGTTTTTTAATCAATCCAAATTAAGACGTATTGCTATGAAAGCATTGGAACAAGTACCAGTCCCTGCAGATGATATCTTACAAGATGAAGTGGAAGAAATCCATCTTGCAGATGAAATAGAGAAATGGTACAAGGAACTGCCCACTAAACCTTCAAAAAGCGAAGAAGAAAATGTTGTAATTAAAAGAATGATAGATTTACTGGCAAAAAAGTTGAATGACATGCATAAACATTTAAATGGTGATAATCTGTCAATGGAAGACAAGATGAAGCATGAAGTGAGTCATTTTTTGGTGAAAAGAAGAACAATACAAGATGACTATGACCATAAGATTACCGATATGGTGGATCTACTATTTTCAAGACTTAAGGACAGATGGGCGCCTGTCCAGGATCCTGTAGGTTTCGATGAGTTTGCAAAAGCTAAACCACTTAGTTCTACACTCGCCCATATTGATAACGCTGATTTTTTAGCCCCCTTGATGAATACTGGTAAAAGTAATAGCCCACAGACAGCTGGCCAAGAAACGTGTGGAGGTTCAGGATATTTTTTACGACCAGGTCTGACAATGCAGGATATGGAACAAGTTCCTTTCTGTTCTCTTTCAAGTTCCGGTCTTGACTCGAATGTGTCCAGACAAGTCCGACCACCAAGAGTTAATATAGAAGGCAGTCAATTCGGACCAAGGCAGGGTATAGCTCAGCAACCAGGTCTGACAATGCAGGATATGGAACGAGTTCCTTTTTGTTCTCTTATAAGTTCCGGTCTTGACTCGAATATGTCCAAACAAGTGCGACCACCAAGAGTTAATATAGAAGGCAGTCAATTCGGACCAAGGCAGGGTATAACTCAGCAAAGTCCACAGGTTGCTGTCCAAGAAACATCTGGAGATTCAGGATATTTTATACCACCAGGTCAGAATTTGGACCCAAATGTGTCGAAGCAAGTTCCTTGTAATACGTGCCAAGGTAGGCCAAATGAGGGGAATACTTCTCGACAAGGAGCCCCAGGTCAGAGCACGCAAGCCCCTGCGTCACCACCTAGAGATAACTTAGAAGGCAGTAAATTCGGAACAAGGCAGGATATAAAGAAGCAAAGTCCACAAAGACAGAATTTCTCACAACAAGTTCAGAGTCCAAGACAGGCTCGGCAAAGTCAGTCAGTGTCGGCAAAGACAAGCTCGGCAAAGTCAGTCAATCAGTCAGTTCAGAATACGACTTATCCTTCGCCAAATACTGGACGTAGGTCTAGTCATTCCAGTCAAGGAAGAAAACAGAGCATCAATCAAAAAAGCCTTCGGCAAGGTGCATTTGGGAAACAGAAGGGGCCACAAGACCAACGCGATCAGAATATGGCAGGTCAAGTACAAAGATCTTGTGGGACGAATATAGGTCAAGTAGAAGGTTCTAATGGGACTGATCAAGGTGAACTAATCCCAAGTAACCAGGTTCCTGGTAACGTAAGCACTCGTGGTCCTACTCCTAGCCGAGATATTGGCACGACTGCTGAAGCAGCAATTGGCGGAACTGGGGCAACCAGCCCAATCAGAGAAACTAGGGCAATCGGCGCTCCTGTCTCCTCAGACGAAGATGAGTTGGGGGGCAAGTTTCGTGTTAAATGCAAATGTTTGGAGGCATACCGGAGAATGAGACGCATGGATTACGAGCAACAGTGCGAGATGTATAGGTCTTATGGATTTCCTTATTAAATTGTGTGCGCGTGTTATGTACTGTATGTTTGTGTCGTGATTGTCAATAAATTATTTTGAAGAACTCTTTTTGCTAGTAATTTTTTGTAAGTGTAGAAATAATAACGTCCGCCGCACATGTTCACACTAGCACAGTTAACGAATCTGCACGGATGTGGCACTGACGTTGGTCAACACGCGAGTATTCGCATTTGCCGACACGAGTCGTACACCAGCGGAATTCATAGATGTGAAGTAATAGGACACTATGGCGTTGGGGATTTTACAAACAAATTGTAAAACCTGTGGGACACAGATGCCCACGCTTATGTGAATGCGCGTGTGATCATGAGCAGCGAAATTATGGCCCGGGACTCCACCAAAGCGGAGACGAGCGGAGCGGAGAGACGTGGCAAGATTCAATCAATTGCAGGAGAGACGCGACGTGGATTTCAACTTTGTGATTGGTCTGTATCCACACATCTCCTCTCCGCTCTGGTCATCTCCGCTTTGGTGTAGTCTAGACCAAATGAAGAGCACAAACAGAGGCAAACATAACGAGAATACGATCTTAATATTTTTTATAAAATGCAACACCACAAAACAAATACGACTACACAACACTTTCACAAAATCATTGTCTAAAGTACAAATAACTGGGATAGGGACAGTGACGACCGCAGCATTTTGCACACTTCTTTAAATTTTGCCCAACATCATTGCCTTGAGTATACTGTTGACTGGAAGAATTCCCCGGCTGGGCCCTACCTGCGTGAGACTTAGGAACCAGCCTCTCTTTACACTTACATCTTATTCTTTCCTCTCTTTGCTCCCTCTCCATCACTACAGAATCATCAATCCCCTCATCTAGAATCACACGCCTCGTAGGCGAAGACCAGAAGCTGTCCTCTTCCTCTTCTTCAAAATGCCAATCGTTTTCGTCATTATGTCGTTTCTTCGGTCTCGCATTGCATAAATTATCTAAAGACCCTAATTCAATCACTCGGTCTTTACGGAAAGTTCTGTTGCTGCTGAAAGGCATTTGGTCTTGATGGTCAAGACCATCCCTTTTCGGTATTCGACATTCGTTATCTCTTTTTAAGAAAGGAGAGCTTGAAGGTGAAGACTGGTTGTTAAGTCCGAACGGGCTCATGCAGGGACTAGGCGCGCAAGACGGTTGAAATGACCTTTGTGTGACGGTATCATAATGACTAGATGAAGGTTGACGTTGAGATATTGGATCGGGGGAAGGCGCGGAGCAGGTCGAGTCAAAGGGCACTCTCTGTGGCCCTGTGTTTTGCTGTTGTAGTTTAGATAAGCTGGTTGGTCGACCGCAGGGCGGCGGGGAGCATTGTGCGCCAGAAGATATGCGAATTTTGTCACATGGCAGTTGATGACGGAGCGAAGGGTCACGATTACATCTCGCATTCTGTGGTATTTCTGATTCTTCAATGCCGTTTTTGTCATTAGGATTCAAGATGCATTTTTTTACGGTTAACTGAAACATTTAGAGAAAAAAAGATGATGTTTAATGACTTAATGCCGAATTTGGTTAAAAATAAAAGTTGCCTATAATCAAACTCAAACTCTTTACTGCTCTTTATTAATCCTCGAAGGGTGCACTCGAAGTTAAAGCTAGTCTATTGCCATCAACAGGTCCAAATGGATTATGCGCACTTCGTCCCGCGTTCAAAAACCATCCCATTCGCAGATAGTACTATTCATTCGCAGTCGGTCCCATTTGTAGTTAGTTCCATTCGCGTGGAAATAATTTTTAAGGGAGAGATAAGTTTATATTTCCAAAATGGATTATAGATTAATTATAATAAAACATGCAAATTCAATAGATTTATATATTAATAAGTAAAGTACCTAACAAACTGGCAACAAGAGCAAAACGTGCACAAAATAATATTAATATGAAACCCCCCATTCACTCGCTTAGGGGTGGAATTTCGTAAAACCCTTTCTTAGTGGAATACCTACTCTTCACAAAGAATACACCCTCCAAATTTTTTTTTCTTAATTTGAATTTCACGGGCTACCGTGGCGCTGCTACCTTAATTGTAAAAATAACACATCCAATTCGCTGTGTTTTGAAGGTTAAGAATAAATAATTAATTCATTTCATTTTTTTGAAGTAAAACTTCTTTAGGCGCGACTAGGGAGTAACTCAAATTTTTTTTCTGACGGAAGTAACGCTTACTATAGTCTGTGTAGTTTCCGCCATTTAAAATTAATAATTCTGATTGGTCGTAAGAATATGTCATATACTCCACGCTTCTTGACTTATACGCCAGCTAGTGGCAAATATCATAATCAATTAGGATTACTTATTTCCAAATTTTCAAGCGGATCAATTGTGAATAGCAAAGTGAATGAAAAATTCAACAGTTTTAAAAACATTATTTTAAATTGCAAATTTTTTTGAAAATCTCTAAATATACTTGTTTATTTATTACTTTTAAAATAAGTAAATTAATAATAAATTTTCTGACGATTGCGACATTCTATAATATTCAATAACAAGATTATATTGACATGTGCTGATCTAACCTTCAATTTGCTACTCTCAATTATTTTATTTAACAAATGAAAATATTTATAAAATATGAAAGTGATATTAATGAATTTTAAATAGAATATAAAATGAAATAGTGAATATTAAATGAAATGGCAGAGTCCCAGGAACATTTTACTCTTTCATCAATAAATAATAATAAAAGAAAAAGAAGTTTTACTTCAATCGCGCGTAAAGGTTACACGCACACATTTTTTTTTTTATTTATTCACCAAACAGTTTACACAGTGTTTGAATTTTTACAAAATAATTACATTTCTAACCAAACATTACATTTCTAATTTTTGTTAAGAATTTAATTTTGATTTCCTAGCTAATACCAACCAACATATGTATACTTACTGCTCTTTTGTAAATTTTCGTTCTCTTACTGTTAGCATCGATGTTTAATTTACTTTTGCTAAATTATTATTACGCGTGATTTATTGAATTTGGATGTTTTATTACAATTTTTCTACTATCCATTTTGGACATATAAACCTACCTCTCCCTTAAAAACTAATTCCATGGGCAAACTGCGAATGGTTTATACCAACTGCGAATGGGACCAACTGCGAATGGGGCCGACTGCGAATAGGACCAACTGCGAATGGGATGATTTGTGAACGCGGGACGAAGTGCGCATTATCATCATCATCTTCATCATTTCAGCCGAAAGACGTCCACCTCTGGACAAAGGCCTCCCCAAGTGTCGAAGTGCGCATAACCCGTCCAAATTCCGGCCTGCTACTGAGAAATTTCTAATGAGAAATCCAATAACACCTTGTTCGATCACGAGCTAGGATCGAAACCAACACGACCAGCTCATGGACAGCAGTAGTGCTTCCGAACACTAGACTAAGTCCTATCATTAAAATATAAGGATATTTGTCTAGTTAATAAAACCGGAAAACCTCTTGCACTCATGGTTCACACAATGTAGCTGTGAGCTATTTTACATACATGAACTCCTGAAATCAGTTACATGATACCTGTTGGCAAGACTTGTTATCAAACTTTCAGGCCCCTGAGAACCTGTCTACAAAGATCTACGAATCGCAGCCGGATCCGGTCACGCATGTAAGGATCTCAGTATGTAATCGAAGGTCGCTCATCAGCGGACAATCCTCTACAAGCGTTGCCCACGGTTAAAGAACGAGACGTGCGGTTATTATTAAGTCATGAGCCCTCCAAAACTATATTAATATAACTTAGAAAAAATAATAAAATCTTACCTCTGGTTGAACTTCCTCATTACCATCAGATATATTGGCACTTGAAATTGTATGTTTCCTCAACTGACGAAGACATTGAGGAGAAGGTTTCGAAGGTCCTGGACACGGTCCAACAGGAGCTCGCTGAGGTTCGCAATGATGTCCCCTCCTCTGTTGGGAACAAGCATTTGCAGGTTGTCCTGAACAAGGTCTTAGTGGCCTGTCATCAGCAATCCGACAGGTTGGACTCCGAGGTCTTTGATACCCGAGTGGTGCTTGGGTTGTTTGGCAGCCAGTATCAATTGGCCGCGCTCCGGGACATGTCCTGGGTTTATTATCACTCATTATTGATCTCACACAGCCTGGTGATAAATTGGTTCTTTGTCTGATTCTCGCTAAATAATCCTTATCCTCAGGGCTTAAGGTACATGGAGGCATTGGTTTGGGCTGCCTGTAGATAGGACGCCCACACATCATTTGGGAGTCACTAGGGCCGGGAGAAGCCTTTCGCTTCTCAAACAACGATTTATGTTTTGAACAAACTGGAGTGTCCATACTAACATTCCCAAAAGAATCTATAGTCACATTTGATGATGCATTATACTTTCTAGATTCTTCTGTAGCTGATAGTTTATCTATTAATGTATCAGCAACCGTTTCCAAATCTTCTTCAGTTTCCAAAGGCAATCTGTTAAGAAATTTGACTATTTCTGCCCTCTTTGAATCATTGTCTGTGTCACTACCTTCTATCTCAATATCAAACAGTTTCTTTGCCAATACATAAATCATTTTGTTTCTAGCTAAGAGTTCAGTGGGATTTTGGGGTTGTATTGGTAATTCTTTTAACCAGTCATTTATTTCTTCTCTTATTCTCGCTTGTTCTACTTCGTATCTTATAGAATCCTTAGGAGGCAACGGGATGGCATTCAAGGCAGCGTACAAGGCTTGGTTTAGTTTCTGACTATTAAGAGGTGCACATGGAATCCTGTTCATGTAATCTCTACAGAATCTATTCAACTCATTGGAAATTTTCTTTTTTAATTTCTCCCTATGAGATTCATTGTTTCCGGAAAAGTGTAGGTCAATGTAAGCATCAGCCAGTTGGTCTTTCAATATTTTCATAGTGTCTTGCTCTTCTTTAGGTATGTTCCGTTGGTCTGGTAAAACTTTTGAAATAGCATCACGTAAATGGCGTTTGTAAGCTTGACCTGCGAACTCGTCATGAGCTCTTTGTTTTGCTTCTAATACTTTATTAATAAGATCTTCTTTTAAAGGATTAATTTCTTCATCAGGTATTGTGATATCACCAAGCATATTCTGCAGTTCGTCTCTTAAGACAGCTTCATAGAGAGCATCATCATTAAATATTTCTGGGTCGACATTCATTTCGCCAATTTTGTGGATTAAGTTATAGCCCATGTTCTTTTTCATGTCGTTGATTTCGGACTCGTCTTTAGTACCATCATCTTCAGTATGTATGCTACTTAACCAAGTGTCTATAAAGTTTGTCAGTCCATTGAAACTCATTCCGTAGTGGCCTTTTTAAAAGAGAATTAATAATGATTAGCTTGTTTTGCATTATAAAGTTAAATAATGTTACATGTTTTATGCCTATAACTATTGGGCCACACGCCTAATTAATCAATGGGGAAAACCGTTAAAAGCTAATGTAGAAGGCTAGAAGGCGCGACCATAGTTACAGTAGTAGTTTAAATATAGCATGACATTAGGTACCAGATTTTTAACCAATGACGTTGCTGAAACCAGCTATGCTAGCGGCATTAGTTTTACAGTTGCCATCCTCATTCTATCCAGTACCATACGTGGACTGTAACAATCTCCTTTTACTTGCATTAAAAGTATTAAAAAAAATTACCTGCACCAGTCATAGTAAGTTCACTATCTTCAAGCGGAATCCCTAAATCTTTAGCATAGTCTTCAGCTAACTGGCATTCCATCATCCTTCGTTTGTCTGCGGACATCGGACACCCGTGGAAAACGTCTCCAATATCATTCATTATCGTTTCTCTGAAATCTCTCCTCTTCACCGGCGCACCTTTAGGTTGCTGAATTCTTGTTATTAACTTCTTGGTTCGTGCTAGAAGTTTGTACGCTAAGTCTTCAGCTTCATCATCACACATGTCGCAATTACTTAAGTACGTTATTCGCTTGATAGCGTCAATTAAATTTTCTATAATTTCATCCTGGTCAGCGTTACTGTTTCCTAGTTTTGCTAACTCCTTGGTGAGAATTGATAGTAACTCTCTTCTTTCGCAGCAAATGTTGTAGTCGTTTAAGACAGCTGCTATTTCATCTGGAAGAGTAGTCTGGAACTCTTGCGCTTCCTTTGGCGTTAGGTTTTTCCTTCGGCCGTTCCCTTTTAAATAGAGAATGTATGTTTTTTTACTGACTTACAGACAATTTGACTTTTTCATCAGATACTTTTTCTTTTCATGAAATTTTTGAATTTGGTCTCTGAGGATGTTCCAAATTATACCTGAACTGTTTAGAACTACATAATATTTGTTTCTGATGAAAAAGTTTTCTCATATATTTTTATGTTTTCCCCTCTTGATTTTTTTTTATAATTCTTCATTAAAAAAGCACGCGTAGCCATTCATGTTATAAGGAAATTAAAAATTTGTTTTTATTTCATTGTTGTTCAGTTTTTTTTTATGTTAATATTTTTATTTCATAATCAGCTTTATAGTTCGTTACAAAATCTACGAATCGGAAATTATGATATTTACTTTATTTATTAAAATTCTAATATGATAAAGTTTAATAAGACTTGCACCTGCTCTCCACATTAAGAATTTAAAGTCATTGAATCTGTCAAATTTTCTTTAATATTGGTGATTCCTTTTTAATTCAAAATTTCTTTCAAAAATCGTACTAAATTTCAAATTTCGCGTGCCTTGTACATATATTTTTCAATACACATACAAAAACTGGTTCTTATCGTGCTACGATTAGGGTCAACCTATAATGTATTTCGCACACGTGTTTTTTTTTTTTTATTTAGCTCAACGTGTGCGGAAATAAAAAATTCTACAGATAAGTATGTCCAAATTGGTTCAGTGCATTGTTTTTTTTTTAATCACGGCCAAGAGATATTTGTCTTTACGGCGTAAATATATTTTGAATAGTTAAATTGTGTTATAATATAATACCATTGATAATCTTGAACAAATACTTTTATGAATAAATTAACATTTATTTGTGTTCTAAATTCTAAAATATTTTAATTTTCTATTTTCGTATTAGGCTGTTGAGCTGTTTCATACTGATTCATGAGAAAAATACTTTTCATTCTATTATTTTATTTCTTCGAAAGTGTATTGAAAAACGTCGTTTGATATACGTGGGCATTAGTTAGGTGTGAATTCCGCTTCGAATGCAATAAAAAAGTTTCCCCACTTCAAAATGGAATTTTGGAGACGACGCCTTCACTATTCTTGTCGTGGTTATAATATGAGTAATATATATATATTTTTTTTAGACGGGACTGGTATCACTGATTGTCTTTATCTTTATTTTGTCCTTGCCAGTTAGAGGCATCATTTGCTATAAAAAGAATTTGGCTCAAACGCATCCGTACTCGTCCACAATGGTAAAGTGTGAATACCGGATGACTTTCTCACTCTAACGTATGACACCTAAAAGCAGCAGAAAGAGAAAGTGATACTACGGAAAACAAACTGAAAAATGCCGATCCTTGTGTACGGCGGTCAGCATCAATTGGGTACCCCACTTGGGAACCTAGGTGCATTCAAGAGGGGTACCCACATCGTGACACTGATTGTACTTAATACCCCTTTCCACTCTAACAGTGACACCAAAATTGATCCCTAAATATTATTGCAGAGTTAAAATTTCGATGGAGTTAGTATCATTAATGAAAATAGGCATTAGCGCGATATCACCCTTACCAACTGGCCAAGGGCTAATTCGCTGCGAACGGCGAACGGCGAAGCGCCTAGCGTCGCTAACGCACGCGTAGTGGTAACTGGCCTAACCGTCCGTACAACGCAAATTTTCACTGCAGCGAATTTCCCGTGGCCAAGCTGATAGACTAGTAATGTATTTTGTCTGCATTTTGTTTAAATTGCACCACCATTATCCCCCTTAATTTAGTCGCCTTTAAAAAATTCAGTTGAACTTCTATACCGTTGATCATTTTGTATAATTCCTCGATTTTATCAATATCTGGAATCAGACTTTCGTCATCTGTCACTTTATCCAGTCTCTTAAACACTTGAAACCGTAGATTTTCAATTTCCTCGTTTTTCGAAATCATCTTCTCTGGGTGTACTTGCAGGAATTTCTGCCTGTCTATTATATCGTTAGCCAGGTCGTTAATAGTTTCTGTTTGTACATTTGGCTCTAAATTTAAAGGCACACTCTCTATCCACGTTCGAATACATTCTGTGACTTTATCCATGTGTTCGTCTCCTGTCGTTTTGGTTGGCGTAGAAGCTTGTGTGGGATTGAATTCCGTGTTTGACATTTCGTGTTTTAAAGCATCGTCATCAATAGTTTTTTTGTTGTTTTGAACTTCTTCTGTTGATGTAGCTGCACTTGATGAAGAAGTCTGACTATTTCTCCTTGGTTTAGTTTTCTTTTTCTTTGAAACTGGTGATTTTATCGATGATTTTGGCGGTGTTTCTGGCGGAGGTACCATTTGAGGTGTTTCAACATTTTCATTCGTCGCTGTTACCATATCCGGTATTTGATCATTTTCATTCGTCGCTGTTACCATATCCGGTACTTGAACATTTTCAATTTTGTCTGTTAATTCTCCTGTGCCTTCTACGATTGTTTTCAATGAACCAGCTGGAACTAACGGGTACAACCTCCTATGCACTTGAAATTTCAAATAGTCGAGATCGTCATTTCGAGTGACATTTTCGATTTTATATTCTTGGATATATTTCTGCCTTTCTACTATATCACGTACAAGTTTACCTACAATTTCATTCTTTTCTTTCGGAGCTATTTCAATGTTTGCCTTGTCTAGCCAATTTTTGATAAAATCGTTTAGTACTTTTTCATAGTCTTTCTCAGTGATTTGATTTTTGTTTACATTAAAAGGAGAGTTATGTTTTGCTGAATTGTTAAAAGTTAACGCTTCTCCGATCTTTGAAAGACGAGATTTTCCTTTATTCTTTGGTACCGGCTTAGGTGAAAATTGTCTCTTTGATATTGGACCCTGATAGGCACCAGGTTCTACTATAGAACTGTTTGCCGTACCAATTTGGCTAGTCTCGTCAAATAAAGCCAATAAGTCATTTAAATTTTCATCTGCTTCGAGACTTGGTGTTTTAGTAATTGCGTCGTCAGAATTTTTTGACCACTGTTTTCTTCCCTTTGTTGTTGCTATTAATTTTCTTAAGGAGTCTTTTCTGTTTCCAGTAGATAATGCTGCACTGATACTCTTCTTCCAATCTTCGGGTGATGGATCTCTTCTCCGCTTGCTGTAGGGGCATGGCTCTGTGCTGAAGGTGCATTGCTCTGTTGTAAAAGAAACATAAATAGAAATAACACTGGGATAAAAATGGAAATTGAGTGGAATCAGTTTTGACTTCGTCTTAAGTAGACAACAGACATTGATTGATAAAACGAAAAGGGCATGGCACCAAAGTGGCATAGTCTCATCATCTTCTTTATTTTTCTCTAAAGTTCCATCAATTTGGCCAACTTCATGTATGGTACCAACATCTTAATCGATGATACATGGAGTAAATGGACTGACTGAGGGGACTTCAACAGAAGCAATTTTTAAGTTGTAGAAAAATCTAAATGATGTGGTGTGTGTGAATGATCAGGTAAGTACATGCAAAAAAAAAAAAATTAAAAAAAAAAAATCCGTAGAAAAAGTTGAAACTACTTTTTACGATTGACCTAAGTAAAAGTCATTGAGATATAAGATATTAAGATAACCAGAAAAATAATAGTACTGGTCTAGTAGGTAGTTCAACTTTCGTTGTAGTGTACGTAGGGTGACTTCTAAGTAGAGAAAAAACTGGCCAATTGCGAGTCGGACTTGTTCACGAAGGGTTCCGTACCATCGTCTATACAAAATTAGACAAAAACGGCAAAAAAAACACGTGTATTGTATAGGGGTTTTTTATTTTATTTTAATTTAATTACTAAACATTCTGTGAATATTTCAAGCGTCTACCTGTCGCCGTTATTAATATGGAGCAAAAAATCACGATGCAGCAAATTCTATTGACGATGCAAAATTTGAGACACACTGTTCGATGTTTTTGTCCATTAAGAAATTCACTTGACACGCTAGATATGATCTAACTAAAAAAAGCACTGTATTTAATGCAACTCAAACCCCGCGCCAAAATGGAAAACAGGTGTGCCAATATAACAAAACAAAAAAAAGAATTTAATTTGGAACCATAAACAAATCATCCATTCCCGTTACTTTTTTGACTGAATGTATTCTGTGAACCGCTTTACGATTTTTATAAAAAAAAAAAAATATTAAGGAGGTGCTAAAAAAAATCAAACCTATACGTGCGGGGTGTCTATAGGATAGGTCTTTAAAAATATCATTGGGGTTCCTAATGATGCCATATTTTCTCATAGTCAATCGTTTGAAAGATAGACACTTCCAAAGTGGTAAAATTTGTGTCCCCCGCTCTATTGAATAACTATAGACTAAAAATTCTGAAAAAATGTAGGATTGTAGAAAGTAAAAAAAACATTCAACGAAAATTAGTTTAAATAAGATTTGATTTTAGTTTTTGAGATAATATGAGACTTTTTCATCAACTACAGTAACTTTGTTTTTCATTAACATACTATGAAAACCAAAAGTTTTGCTGTTTAATGTAATACAATACAACATAATTATGAATGAGCCTTCAAAATATTTTTATTATATTGTATAACTCTGTGTACGTGTGACTACGACTCGCACTTGGCCGGTTTTTTTTGTATTTAATGTCGTAAATACTAGAGCAGAAGATTTTTCTTTCCCGATTTCGAAATTGGTTCCATAGTAAACGTTAATAAATAATGATGAGTACAATCTCGTGTTTAACTATCGGTCCCCAACTACGCGGTGTAAAAGAACCCTCCACAAAGGCGAACAATTGCCTTTCGGTTTCATTGAGGGTACTTTTAGAAATTCCTACACTGACCTGTCATAATTTATTCGCGAGCGACAGAGACAAGTTATGACAGGTCACAGTACTAATTTCTTCATGCTCCGCGAGCAGAGTATACCAATCACCCCATTATTGAAACGTTGACAAAAATATGTTTTAGTTTTGTGTTAGTCGAGTGATTATTATTATTGATTTCATTGATTATTTGTTGGTGATGCATGGGGTAACATATGTTATATGTCTTGGTTTTGTAAATGTGCTCCGTTAAAGTGTCAAAGATGTGTATTTTAAATGTGTTGATATAATTAATATGTACGACTTAAATGTTGCAAAACAAACACATAAAATATTAGATGTACGAGTTACAGGAAACAACAATATTGCTGTAGAAACTTCATTAAGCAAAACCATGGAGAAAAATAACACCATGGCAAAATCTGAGATTCACAACGCTGAAACGACACACGCCAAAAATGTAAACGGCTAAAACAGGGTTATGTCCTTACGTACACGTTAAAAAAAACCCTGGAAAATAAAATTGATGAATATTACTTAAAAAGACGAATTAAATTCTTATAGAAAAAATAATAATATACAGTAAACGTATAAAAGTTTCTCTTAAAAGTTACAAAACAAGGGTCCCGCGCACTACTTCGTCGGGTACGTGGTTTCTGATATTAGTCACTTTGACCAGAACTGTTCTCCGTTCTCTAGAATCGTTGATCAGGTCTCAAAGTGCAGTTGGGGTGGAGAGAGAGATACATAGAGAAGGACAGGTCTACGATTACTGTCACGACGCATCAGTATCCAACCAAAATCTGAACAATAGCGACTAGGCCGTTAAATATTACCTTGTTTTTCATGAGTAGAGTTTATCCTTTTACTTTATTATAATATTTCCTATATTTTTCTAACCTATTATTTACATTGTTAGTAACAAAATAAAAAAATAAATAAAAAAAAATTGTAGCCCACCGGTATCGGGAACAGGGTCCAAGCTACCGGCAAACAGGGCTCCAGAGAGAGGAACCTCCTAACAATACGAGCCGTGTCGTTTAATATAATTAATTTTACTTTATAATCTACGTTTACCCAGACATTTTATGATTTTCTTTCTTCATCGAGAATGGTTTTTTGTTTGAAACTATAAACTGTTTCGTAATTACTTTATACGATATCGATCATTTTCGTTATTGTTTAATTGACATAAAAAGAACTAATATTCAGTGCAAAATAATCATTTTCGGATCATTTCGCATACATAAATATTTCTTATAGTTAGAGAGTCGTTGGGATTTAAGTGCTTAAAATCTTACATAACCCCATCAATTATTATCATTACTAAACCTTGCTGAGACTCCAGTTCCTTTTTAATGTTCATGACCATGTTATACAAATCTGTGGTTCTCTTCATAATATCAGGAATCCCTTCCGGATCCACAATATCTTTCAGTCTCCGAAAGACCTGATCCATTAAATTTTCAATCTCATCTTCATCAGTAGGTACTGCCTTAAGGTTTGTTCGCAAGTATTTCTGTCTTTCCAATATGTCGTTAGTAAGATTGTCTGCTATAGTAGCTGCGGTTTTTGGGTCTATATCTATTGGGAGAGTCTCTAGCCAAGTTTTAACGCACTCCCATATTCTCTTTTTATATTCCAGTGCAGTAGGATTTTTATCGATTGCGTCTGATGGGCCCGCGTCATACTTGTCTGCTTTCTTTCGATCGGCCCAAGTGATTCCCAAGTCGTCCATTAATCTCTTTTTTATACTACTTTTGTCTGGTTTGGATAGGCTAGACTCAACAATAGCTTGATCAACAGATTTGGCGAATACTTTTTTCAATGCTTTCATTTTCTTCTGCGCTAATGGATCTTCTTCCTGTGGGAGTGTTTTTTTAGTGAATGCATCTTTTGGTTTAGGTAGCTTTTTTGGCTCTTGTGGTGGTGGTTTTATCTTCATGATTGTTTTGTACAAATCTGGAGTTCTCTCCATAATTTTAGGTATAGCTTTCGGATTCACAACTCTATGCATTCTCCTAAAAACCTGATATTTTAAATTTTCTATTTCATCTTTTTCTTTAGATTTTGCCTCCGGGTGCGCATGCAAGTATTTGTGTCTATCTAATATGTCGCTAGCAATGTTATCAGCTACAGTTGCTGCTACTTTTGGGTCCAAATGTATAGGCAGACTTTCCATCCATTGTTTAATGAATTTTGTTATTTTATCATTGTAGTCCTCTAGACTTTCTACTTCTCCGTCCTTATCTTCTTCAAAAGCCTTGCCCAATTTTTCTTTTAATAATTTATACAATTCATTTTTCTTATCCTTTGGAATCGAAGATTCATCAACAATTTCATTACATTCTTTTAAAACCTCTAATTTTAGAGGACCTATATCATCTTCGTGAATATATGGTTTTTTATCTAAAATTTGTTTCAGTTTGCTTAATAGCTTATTTTTTAAAATGGGTTTATCGGCTTTAGCTACAGTTGATTGATCGATAACATCACTGATAACTTGGGAGAATGCTTCCGTAGTTTTACCAGTTAATGCCAATTCTCGTGCTCTAGCAATCAAATCATCAGCTAAAGCACTCACTTCTGCTTCTGATAAATTTAGATCGCGCATTAATTTTTTAATGAGTTTCCTTCTTGCATCTTCCAAATTTCCACCCTTGCGTGCAATTTCCAGTAATTTATTAAACTCTTCAGCGAATTTATCATCGTCACTAGGATTTATTCCATGTTTATCAAAAATGTCTCTTAAATGTTCTTTCAGTGCCATTTTCCGTGCTTTGTCAATCAGATCGTCTGCTAAAGCACTCGCTTCTTCTTCTGGTAGATTTAGATCGCGCATTATTTTTTTAATAAGTTTATTTCTTGCATCTTCAAAATCTCCACCTTTGCGTGCTATTTCCAGTAATTTATCAAACTCTTCACTTAATTGATCTTTGTAGCTCGGATCAATGTCGTATTTATCAAAAAGATCTTTAATTTGTTCTTCTTTCAGTGCCATTTTCCGTGATTTGTCAATCAGATCGTCAGCTAAGTCACTCGCTTCTTCTTCTGATAAATTTAGATCGCGCATTAATTGTTTAATAAGTTCATTTCTTGCATCTTCAAAATCTCCACCATTGCGTGCTATATCCAGTAATTTATTAAACTCCTCAGCTAATTTATCTTTGTAACTCGGATCAATGCCGTATTTATCAAAAAGATCAGTTTGTTCTTTCAGTCCCATTTTCCGTGCTTTGTCACTCAGATCGTCAGTTTGTTCTTTCAGTGCCATTTTCCGTGCTTTGTCACTTAGATCGTCAGCCAAAGCACTCGCTTCGTCTTCTGATAAATTTAGATCACGCATTAATTTTTTAATGAGTTTCCTTCTTGCATCTTCTAAATCTCCACCCCTAAGTGCTATATCCAGTAATTTATTAAACTCTTCAGTTAATGTATCTTCGTCGCTAGGATTTATCCCAAATTTATCGAAAATATCTTTCAAACTCTCGTCTTTCGTCGTACCTGCTTTTATTTTCAGGTCCTTTAGTTGTTTTAATAAATTTCTCATGTTTTCATCGACTGCTTCGTCTAATTCAATTTTCAATTGATCTTTCAATTCTTCTGGTAAATTCTGATCGTCTATTTCTTTATGAATATCGTCTTTAATTTCTTGCGCTGAATTATCAATTATTGGTTTCATAAAGTGTTTCTTGGTCAATCCCTTTATTCTATTCTTTAAATATTTTCTTAATTCCTTCGGAATTTTTGCTTTGTCAACTGCCTTTTCATGGCCTAGTAAAATATTACTTTCAGTTTTCTTTTTTAAATCATTTATATCATCAAGTTGTGTTGAACTTTTATCTCGCACGTCAAAGGATAAGCGTTTCTTCAAATCATCAGCAGTTATCTTTTGCAATGCCCCAGACAACTTCCGCTTTTTATTTTCAGGAATGGCCGATTTTTCAATAACCTTTTCTATTCCTTGCAGAATACGATCTTTCTTTTTAGTTTCTTCTATAGGCAGAAGCCCTGGTCTTCTTTTTGTTTTCGAATCATCATCTTTTACTATCCTTTGTAAAATTCTCATATTTTCATCTACTGTTGCTGTTAATTCACCTTTCAATTCATCTTTTTTGTCTTTTGGTATATTAAGTTCACCTATGACTTCATTTATGTCATTTTGTAACGTTTGTACAGCATTTTCAAACAATGGTTTCTTAAAGTGTTTGGTGGACAAATCTTGCACTTGTTTCGTCAATTCTAGCTTTTTTTCTTCCGGTATTGGTGCTTCGTTGATAACATTTACCAGCCCTTGTATCATATTCACTTTAGCTTCGTTTTCCAAATCTTGTGATTTTGTTTGAGGGTATTTTGAATCTGAATCTATAATTTTGCTTTGCATGTCACTCATATTCTCATCTAATGTAGCATTTAATTCACTTTTCAGTTGAGTTTTCTTGTCCTTTTGTAAATTCATTTCATATATGATTTGATTCATATTCTCCTTAAGTGCTTCTGGAAAATCATCAGATACCTGATTTTTTAAGTATTGTGCCGTCAATTCCTTAAGTTTCTTCATCAGTTCTATCTTTTTCTCTTTCGACATAGGTGCCGCATCAACCATATCTTGAAGTTCTCTTAAAATATTTGCATGAATTTCTTTTTCAAATTCTTTTGATTTCGGTTTTAAAAAATTTGAATCTGCATCTTTATTTTTTCTATGCATGTCATTCATGTCATCGTCTACTGTAGCAGTTAATTCACTTTTCAATTTATTTTTCTTACTTTTTGGCAAATTCATTTCATCCATGATTTCATCCATGTTGTCTTTCAGTCCTACAGCAACATCATCAGATAACTTATTTTTGAATTGCTGTGTTGTCAAATCCTTAGGTTTCTTCTGTACTTCTATCTTTTTCTCTTTTGGTAAAGGTGCCTCATTAACGACATTTTCAAGTCCTCGTTCAAAATTCACTTTTGTTTCTTTGTCTAATGCTTTTAAATCATTGACTCCTTTTTGTCGTGGTTTTGTTTTGCTTCGGAAATTGGTCATGCTATCATCTATTGCAGCAGTTAAATCGCTTTTGAATTTAACGCTCTTTTCTTTTGGTAGATGCATTTCATCTATGAGTTTATCCATATCATCTTTCAGTCCTACCGCAACGTCATCAGATAACTGATTTTTGAATTGCTGCGTTGTCAAATCCTTAAGTTTCTTCTGTACTTCCAACTTTTTCACTTTTGGTAAACGTGCCTCATTAACGGCATTTTCAAGTCCTCGTACAATATTCTCTTTTGTTTCGTTTTCTAATGCTTTTAAATCAACGACTCCGGTTTCACTGAGTTTTGTTTTGCTTCGGAAATCGCTCATATTATCATCTACTGTAGCAGTTAAATCACTTTTCAATTTATCTTTCTTGTGTTTTGGTAAATTCATTTCATCTATGATTTCATCCATGTTGTCTTTCAGTCCTACCGCAACATCATCAGATAACCGACTCTTGAATTGCTGTGTCGTCAAATCCTTAAGTTTTTTCTTAACTTCAGTATTTTTCTCTTTCGGTAACGATACCTCATTAACCGCATTTTCAAGTCCTCGTACAATATTTACTTTAGTTTCTTTGTCTAATGCTTTTAAATCAACGACTCCGTTTTCACTGGGTTTTGTTTGGCTTCGGAAATCGCTCATATTATCATCTACTGTAGCAGTTAAATCACTTTTCAATTTATCTTTTTTGTCCTTAGGTAAATTCATTTCATCTATAATTTGATTCATGTCCTCTTTAAGTGCTACTGGAACATCATCGGATAACTGATTTTTAAAGTATTGTGACATCAATTCGTTTATTTTCTTCTTTAGTTCAATTTTTTTCTCTTTCGGTATAGGTGCCGCATCAATGGCATTTTCAAGTCCGCGTTTAATATTCAATTTTATTTCATTTTCTAATGCTTTTGTATATGTAGTTGGAAAATTTGAATCAGCGTCTCTAATTTTTCTTTGCATGCCACTCATATTATCATCTACTGTAGCAGTTAATTCACTTTTCAATTTATCTCTCTTGTGTTTTGGTATATTCATTTCATCTATGATTTCATCCATGTTGTCTTTCAGTCCTACCGCAACATCATCAGATAAGCGATTTTTGAACTGTTGTGTCGTCAAATCCTTTAGTTGTTTCTGCAGTTCATTTTTTTTCTCTTTTGGTAAAGGTGCCTCAGCAATGACATTTTCGAGTCCTCGTTCAATATTCACTTTAGTTTCTTTGTCTAATGCTTTTGAATCCTCTACTCCTTTATGACTTGGTTTTGTTTTGCTTCGGAAATCACCCATATTTTCATCTACTGTAGCAGTTAATTCACTTTTCAATGTATTTGTCTTGTCTTTTGGCAAATTCATTTCATCTACGATTTCATTCATGTCATCTTTCAGTGCTTCCGCAACATCATCAGATAACCGACTTTTGAATTGTTGTGTCGTCAAGGCCGTTAGTTGCTTCTGCAGTTCATTTTTTTTCTCTTTTGGTAAAGGTGCCTCAGCAATGACATTTTCGAGTCCTCGTTCAATATTCACTTTAGTTTCTTTGTCTAATGCTTTTGAATCCTCGACTCCTTTTTGACTTGGTTTTGTTCTGCTTCGGAAATCACTCATATTATCATCTACTGTAGCAGTTAATTCACTTTTCAATTTATCTTTTTTGTCCTTAGGTAAACTTATTTCATCTATAATTTGATTTATGTCCTCTTTAAGTGCTTCTGGAACATCATCAGATAACTGATTTTTAAAGTATTGTGACATCAATTCGTTTATTTTCTTCTTTAGTTCAATTTTTTTCTCTTTCGGTATAGGTGCCGCATCAATGGCATTTTCAAGTCCGCGTTTAATATTCAATTTTATTTCTTTTTCTAATGCTTTTGAATATGTTGTTGGAAAATTTGAATCAACATCTCCAATTTTTCTTTGCATACCACTCATATTATCATCTACTGTAGCAGTTAATTCACTTTTCAATTTATCTTTCTTGCGTTTTGGTATATTCATTTCATCTATGATTTCATCCATATTGTCTTTCAGTCCTACCGCAACATCATCAGATAACCGACTTTTGAACTGCTGTGTCGTCAAATCCTTTAGTTGCTTCTGCAGTTCATTTTTTTTCTCTTTTGGTAAAGGTGCCTCAGCAATGACATTGTCAAGTCCTCGTTCAATATTCACTTTAGTTTCTTTGTCTAATGCTTTTGAATCCTCTTCTCCTTTTTGACTTGGTTTTGTTCTGCTTCGGAAATCAATCATATTATCATCTACTGTAGCAGTTAATTCACTTTTCAATGAATCTGTCTTGTCTTTGGGCAAATTCATGTCATCTATGATTTCATCCATGTCATCTTTCAGTGCTTCCGCAACATCATCAGATAACCGACTTTTGAACTGCTGTGTCGTCAAATCCTTTAGTTGCTTCTGCAGTTCATTTTTTTTCTCTTTTGGTAAAGGTGCCTCAGCAATGACATTGTCTAGTCCTCGTTCAATATTCACTTTAGTTGCTTTGTCTAATGCTTTTGAATCCTCTTCTCCTTTCTGACTTGGTTTTGTTCTGCTACGGAAATCACCCATATTATCATCTACTGTAGCAGTTAATTCACTTTTCAATTTATGTTTCTTGTGTTTTGGTATATTCATTTCATCTATGATTTCATCCATGTTGTCTTTCAGTCCTACCGCAACATCATCAGATAACCGACTTTTGAACTGCTGTGTCGTCAAATCCTTTAGTTGCTTCTGCAGTTCATTTTTTTTCTCTTTTGGTAAAGGAGCCTCAGCAATGACATTGTCGAGTCCTCGTTCAATATTCACTTTAGTTTCTTTGTCTAATGCTTTTGAATCCTCTTCTCCTTTTTGACTTGGTTTTGTTCTGCTTCGGAAATCAATCATATTATCATCTACTGTAGCAGTTAATTCACTTTTCAATGTATCTGTCTTGTCTTTTGGCAAATTCATGTCATCTATGATTTCATCCATGTCATCTTTCAGTGCTTCCGCAACATCATCAGATAACCGACTTTTGAATTGTTGTGTCGTCAAATCCTTTAGTTGCTTCTGCAGTTCATTTTTTTTCTCTTTTGGTAAAGGTGCCTCAGCAATGACATTGTCTAGTCCTCGTTCAATATTCACTTTAGTTGCTTTGTCTAATGCTTTTGAATCCTCTTCTCCTTTTTGACTTGGTTTTGTTCTGCTACGGAAATCACCCATATTATCATCTACTGTAGCAGTTAATTCACTTTTCAATTTATGTTTCTTGTGTTTTGGTATATTCATTTCATCTATGATTTCATCCATGTTGTCTTTCAGTCCTACCGCAACATCATCAGATAACCGACTTTTGAACTGCTGTGTCGTCAAATCCTTTAGTTGCTTCTGCAGTTCATTTTTTTTCTCTTTTGGTAAAGGTGCCTCAGCAATGACATTTTCGAGACCTCGTTCAATATTTACTTTAGTTTCTTTGTCTAATGCTTTTGAATCCTCGACTCCTTTCTGACTTGGTTTTGTTCTGCTTCGTAAATCGCTCATATTATCATCTACTGTAGCAGTTAATTCACTTTTCAATGTATCTGTCTTGTCTTTTGGCAAATTCATTTCATCTATGATTTCATCCATGTCATCTTTCAGTGATTCCGCAACATCATCCGATAACCGACTTTTGAATTGTTGTGTCGTCAAATCTTTTAGTTGCTTCTGCAGTTCATTTTTTTTCTCTTTTGGTAAAGGTGCCTCAGCAATGACATTTTCGAGTCCTCGTTCAATATTCACTTTAGTTTCTTTGTCTAATGCTTTTGAATCCTCGACTCCTTTTTGATTTGGTTTTGTTCTGCTTCGGAAATCACTCATATTATCATCTACTGTAGCAGTTAATTCACTTTTCAATTTATCTCTCTTGTATTTTGGTAAATTCATTTCATCTATAATCTGCTTCATGTCCTCTTTAAGTGCTACTGGAAAATCATCAGATACCTGATTTTTTAAGTATTGTGCCGTCAATTCCTTAAGTTTCTTCATCAGTTCTATCTTTTGTTCTTTCGATATAGGTGCCGCATCAACCATATCTTGAAGTTCTCGTATAATATTTGCCTGAATTTCTTTTTCGAATTCTTTTGTTGGAAAATTTGAATCTGCGTCTTTAATTTTTCTTTGCATGCCACTCATATTATCATCTACTGTAGCAGTTAGTTCACTTTTCAATTTATCTTTCTTGTCTTTTGGTAAATTCATTTCATCTATGATGTCATCCATGTCATCTTTCAGAGCTACCGCAACATCATCAGATAACCGACTTTTGAATTGCTGTGTCGTCAAATCCTTTAGTTGCTTCTGTAGTTCATTTTTTTTCTCTTTAGTTAAAGGTGCCTCAGCAATGACATTGTCGAGTCCTCGTTCAATATTCACTTTAGTTTCTTTGTCTAATGCTTTTGAATCCTCTTCTCCTTTTTGACTTGGTTTTGTTCTGCTTCGGAAATCACTCATATTATCATCTACTGTAGCAGTTAATTCACTTTTCAATTTATTTTTCTTGTCTTTTGGTAAATTCATTTCATCTATGATGTCATCCATGTTGTCTTTCAGTCCTACAGCAACATCATCAGATAGCCGATTTTTGAATTGTTGTGTCGTCAAATCCTGTAGTTGCTTCTTTAGTTCATTTCTCTTCTCTTTTGGTAAAGGTGCCTCAGCAATGACATTTTCGAGTCCTCGTTCAATATTCACTTTAGTTTCTTTGTCTAATGCTTTTGAATCCTCGACTCCTTTTTGACTTGGTTTTGTTCTGCTTCGGAAATCACTCATATTATCATCTACTGTAGCAGTTAATTCACTTTTCAATTTATTTTTGTTGTGTTTTGGTAAATTCATTTCATCTATGATGTCATCCATGTTGTCTTTCAGTCCTACAGCAACATCATCAGATAGCCGATTTTTGAATTGTTGTGTCGTCAAATCCTGTAGTTGCTTCTTTAGTTCATTTCTCTTCTCTTTTGGTAAAGGTGCCTCAGCAATGACATTTTCGAGTCCTCGTTCAATATTCACTTTAGTTTCTTTGTCTAATGCTTTTGAATCCTCGACTCCTTTTTGACTTGGTTTAGTTCTGCTCCGGAAATCACTCATATTATCATCTACTGTAGCAGTTAATTTACTTTTCAATTTATCTTTTTTGTCCCTTGGTAAATCCATGTCATCTATAATTTGATTCATGTCCTCTTTTAGTGCTACTGGAACATCATCAGATAAATGATTTTTTGAGTATTGCGTCATCAATTCGTTTAGTTTCTTCATTAGTTCAATTTTTTTTTCTTTAGGTATAGGTGCCGCATCAATTGCATTTTCAAGTCCGCGTTTAATATTCACTTTTATTTCTTTTTCTAATGCTTTGGAATTTGTTGGTGGAAAATTTGAATCTGTATCTTTAATTTTTCTTTGCATGTTACTCATATTATCGACTACTGTAGCATTTAAGTCACTTTTTAATTTAACTTTCTTGGCTTTTGGTAAATTCATGTCATCTATGATTTCGACCATATTGTCGTTTAGTCCTGCAGCAACATCATCAGATAGCCGATTTTGGAATTGGTGTGTTGTCAAATCTTTTAGTTGCTTTTTCCGTTCTATTTTCTTCTCTTTTGGTAAAGGTGCCTCAGCAATGACATTGTCGAGTCCTCGTTCAATATTCACTTTAGTTTTTTGGTCTAATGCTTTTGAATCCTCGACTTCTTTTTGACTTGGTTTTGTTTTGCTTCGGTAATTGCTCATATTATCATCTACTGTAGCAGTTAATTTACTTTTCAGTTTATCTTTTTTGTCCCTTGGTAAATTCATTTCATCTATAATTTGATTCATGTCCTCTTTAAGTGCTACAAGAACATCATCAGATAACTGATTTTTAAAGTGTTGCGTCATCAATTCGTTTAGTTTCTTCATTAGTTCAATTTTTTTCTCTTTCGGTATAGGTGCCGCATCAATGGCATTTTCAAGTCCGCGTTTAATATTCACTTTTATTTCTTTTTCTAATGCTTTTGTATATGTAGTTGGAAAATTTGAATCTGCGTCTTTAATTTTTCTTTGCATGCCACTCATATTATCATCTACTGTAGCAGTTAATTCACTTTTCAATTTATCTTTCTTGTCTTTTGGCAAATTCATTTCTTCTATGATTTCATCCATGTTGTCTTTCAGTCCTTCAGCAACATCATCAGATAGCCGATTTTGGAACTGGTGTGTCATCACATCTTTTAGTTGCTTTTTCAGTTCTATTTTATTCTCTTTTAGTAAAGGTGCCTCAGCAATGACATTGTCAAGTCCTCGTACAATATTCACTTTAGTTTCTGTGTCTAATGCTTTTAAATCATCGACTGCTTTTCTACTTGGTTTTTTTTTGCTTCGGAAATCGCTCATATTATCATCTACTGTAGCAGTTAATTCACTTTTCAATGTTTCTTTCTTGTCTTTCGGCAAATTCATTTCCTCTATGATGTCATCCATGTCATCTGTCAGTCCTACCGCAACATCATCAGATAACCTACTTTTGAATTGTTGCGTCGTCAAATCTTTAAGTTTCTTATTTACTTCAATCTTTTTCTCTTTTGGCAAAGATGCCTCATTAACTGCATTTTCAAGTCCTCGTACAATATTTTGTTTAGTTTTATTTTCTAATTCTTTTAACTCCGTTCTAGTTAATTCCGTAGCATCATCAAATAACGGTTTCTTTAAGTTTTTAGCGGCAATATTCTTTAATTTCGTTTTTAATTCAATCTTCTTGTCCTCCGGTATTGAAGCGTCATCAATAGAGTTTTCTAGGCCTTGTAAAATTTTGTTTTGAATTTTATAGTCTCTTTGAGAATCGCTAATGCTTTCGTCTATTGTAACTGGTAACTCTTTAGCTTGCATTCTATCTTGTGCAGATTTCTCAAAATATTTATCTGTATTGCTTAGTAACTGAGTTTTTAAAGCTTCACTTTTACCTTTATCAATCTTAAGATCATGGGCAATATCGGTTAATTTCTCTCTAGCCGCTTCTTTCTCTTCATTTGTTACATCTCGGACTAAGTTATCAGCTAGCACATTGTGTAGTTTATGATCCAATAAATCCTGTTTGTCTTTAGAAATTGATGAGTCTTTAATTTCATTTCCGATTGTTTCTTCTAAAGTCGTTTTAATTTCAGGTACTTCTTTTCCCTGGGCAATTAGTTCGTTAAGTTCTTTTGTCATAGCATGTGCTACATTTGACTTCAAATCATTTTTCTCATTATTTGGAATGTCTACCTCATCAATTTCATGTATAATATCTTCTTTTATTTTGTGTTGCTTATCTTCAGTCAGAGGGTTGTATAAAGTATCCAGTAACACGACTTTTATATCATTCTTAACGTCTTCCTTTTCCTTCGAGTCAATTGGCAATCTGTTAACTAGTTGGTCAACATCTTTTGTAATCATTTCTCCTAGGTCTACTGATTTTTCTTTTCTTTTGAATGTATCCATCTTATTCGACAATTTATTTGTTAAATTCTTTCGTTTTTCTTCTGGCATGTCGTCTTTGAGAATAACTGAGACTTCATCTAACATTTTGTGCATTTCTTCATCCGAAAGAGAATAATCTAAATTTTTATTTAGAGTGGATTTTAATTGACTTTTCAGATTGCTTTTTACATCCCTCTTGATGGGGGACTTTTCAATTACATTGGTCATTGAATCGTATAGTCTTTTCCTAAGCTTAATTAAATCGTGACTTAAAGATGATAAAGCGTCATTAAAATTTTTAGATACAGATGCGCCAACCGCCTTTTTTAGAATAACTTTTTTATCTTTTGGTATGGGTAAATCACTGCACACACAATAAATTTCTTTTTGTATAGTTCTAACAACTTCTTCTGAAAGAAGACAATCACCATTCTTCGTGAATATGTCCTGTACACATTTCTTCAATTGTTTTTTGTTACCGGGATCTATCGGACATCTATCAATAACCATACTTACATCTTTTTCTATTTCACATTTAAAATCGCACACAGGTTTAGGCAAAAGCATATCCAAATGTTGCCCCACCACATCAAATAACGTTTTTTTCAAACCTCCACACAAGCTTCTATCTTCGGTAATTGGACATTTTTCAAATATATTGCAGATGTCATCGTTAATAATATTCTTGATATTGGGAGGCAATGGTTTATTCATATGCTTGCAAAGTGTTTTATTAACTTGCCCCATCAAATCTTCCTTTCTAATAGTGCCTACAGGGAGTTCGTTTACCGCTTTTCTGACATTTTTCTCAATAGTCTGTTTCCAATCACTCTCATCTTTGCTTAATCTTATAAACGATTTATCGAATGTTGTTCTTATCGAACTAGTTAAGTTATTCTTTAATTCGTCTTGACTTTCACCGAGTAATCTATCAATTATTCGACTCATATCCGTAACTAATGCTTCCTTTACATCATCTTGATCTTCTAAGAACTTTAGGGATGTCATCATATTTAATTTTCTATCTACCAATTTTAAGGCAGTTTTCTTCAACTCTTCCTGTTTCTCTTCTGACATTGACAAGGTATCAATAATCTTGAACATTTCTTTTATTATATTTCTTTTTGCCTGTTCTATGAGATCTTCACTAGGAGGCAAAGCATTAAGTCTCTTCATTAGTTCATCAACGTATGTGTGCAAGACACTAAGATCTATAGGCAGGCCGGTATCAACTATATATTCGAATATAATGTGCTCCAAATCCTCAATTCCTAAATTGCCTTGTACTATTGCAGTTATATCTTCATTAATTTCATCAAATTTGCTTGGAAATTTGAAGAAATCAGAAGCGCCTGGTAAGCTACTAATCCAATCATTGACTACTAAATGGAGTTCATCTTGATCAAACCTTTGAGACTGCGTAGAGTAGAGATTATCTTTTTGAACGGTACTTGGAACTGTCTTCATTAACTCATCAACGAATTCATCTAATATTCCAATTGCCGTATCCACATCGTCCACAAATTCAAATATTAATTCTTTCATTGTTTCTATAAGTTCTTCGTCACCTTGAGACTTTAATTTATTGGCTAAACCTTCAATCAATTTAGGATCTTTTTTTAGCTCTCTACACAAACCATGTTCACATATCCATTCAGATATATTCTGTTCAAACACATTTATCGAATCGGTATCGCCTTTTAATTTAATGTTTCTTGGTAAATTTACTATTTCTGTGGCTAATTGGTGTGCTTTTTTTTTTAACATTACAGAGTCGTAATTTAAAGGTAACTCGACAAGTAATTGAGTTATTTCTTTTCTTAAAATATGTTTGTATTTCATATCACATGCGGGCCTCTCAGTAGCTAAAGACTTCAGTTTATTGACAAAATCATCAATAACAACTTCCATCTCAATTTCTTCATTATCAGCTTCAAAATCCAAATTCTCAACCCATTTTGTAACAATTTCTCTAAATCTATCAGGTTTTCTTGGTATAGCTACAATTTTTTCTATAAGCTTATCAGTTAATTGATTTTTAAGCCTAATTTCATCTTCTTCATCTTTACCAGGATTCCACAATGGAAAATCATCAATGAAACTGCTGATTTCATTTCTAACATTTTCATCAAAATCCTCATCATCTGGTAACTGTTTAAGAGACTGTCGTAACTCTTTGATTGCTGTTTCTCTTTTCTTCTTACTTTCTACACATTCGATGCTGTGAACGGGAACGTCCTTCAGCCATTCAGATATTGCTTCATCGATTTTTTTGTTATAATACGCTTGTTCTTGTGCCTTCCTGGCACAGACACAAGTAAGGTCACGACTACAGCTTGTTTTAGCTTCGATAGTTCTAGTTCTACAGTTACAACCTACAGTATTGGTGAAGACTTCGGAGTCATACCCACACTGCGTTGCCCTGGTACAGTAACAATCTATTCTTTTGCACTGACATCCGGCATCCTGTAAGAAAAAAAGGGATTCAAAATCGTAATCATTCAAGTCTTAAATGCTTATTCATAGTATGTCAGAAAATAGTGACAGGCGGCAATGTCTTCATCTCTGAACCGCATTCCGTATCGAGTCTTTTTATTTTGTTTTTCTCGATGTGGAAATCCTCAATGGATGTCCTCCGTCTTGAGGAGAGGTGAGGGATCTGTTAGACTCGTACTGTCTAAAACCACACCAGTGTTCCCTCGCACAATTGCGTCGTGGGGCAGTGGGATTATATCGCCTATTATAGCACCTGGCACCTTCTCATAAGATTAAAAATAGATAGAATATGCGTAAAACACCAACGTTTTAAAAGCTCCTTTACCATTATTTTAAGGGCACAACGATCGATTGTCTACTATCCAAACACTAATAAAAAAAAAAATTAAAGCAACTGTATATTGCTACCACTTGTCTACCTTGCAATTGTAGCAACTATAATTTTAATACTCTGGTAACTACAGGCAAAATTGATGCATATACTCAAGATATAAATGTATCCTTCACGAAGCCGTCAACCAAGCATTCTGTACATCAAACTAAGAAACTGTGCGCAAAAATTATTGCTGGGAAACGACTATTTTTTTGGGGTGAAAAATTACGTTTTACGGTAGGACTCAATGTAACGTTCTCAAAACAAGTACGGGGAGTTATTTAAAGTACAGTTATAACATTAAAAATATGTATTTAAGGTGGTTGCGTCAGGGTAGCCCGCCAAATTCAAATTTTCTTACGTTTTTTGCTATTTGCAGGTCAGTGTCAGGTTGTATGTTGATGACAAATGAGTCGCGCCAGTAACTCGTATGGTAGTTACAGAATCACAATCATGAAAATCATTAATATAACCTTGTAAGTTCATTTAACCCTATTGGATGACTTTTTCATGAAATATTCATTGAATAGGGTTACATAAACTTAGGGTTGTATTGATGATGTTTATGATTGTGATTCTGAAACTACATACATGTTACTGGCGCCACTCATTTTTCATCAACGCACAACCTCATACTGACCTGCAAATTACAAAAAACGTAGGAAATATTGAATTTGGCGGGCTACCGTGACGCAACCACCTTAAAAGAAAAATTTGGAACTTTAACCCCCAATATCTCCGTAACTAGAAAGTTCCCAGATATGGTCCAGAACAAAAAAATGGTTGCAATTACGGAATACCAAGTGCATTTCGGCTTCGTTAAGGCTATTGTTACACCCTTTATGTAGTACGTAAACGAAAGTAATGATCAGGATGAAGAAAAATCGACAAACCCTAAAATATACAGAAAAAATAAATAATACAGATATTAATGAATAAATCCTAACACAGGAGAAATATTTTAATATAATGATTAATTATCAAAGGCTAATAAAGACTAATGATTACAAGAAAAATATAAAACAACTAAGATAAATAAACCAACAATCGAAGCAAAACTTACAGTTGAAGGCATCGACCATCCGCTGATAGATCGTATGATGCGCGAGAGGACCGACCCGGATGCTGCGTGGTACAAAATTGAATATACTAGTAGACATACGAGAGAGATTGTAGGCCCCTCTGAGTCGTAGAAACCGACGTTTCTACGTATTCTATGCTCACGTCAAAAACGTAGGTAAAAGAATAAATCGCACGTCGAAGAACAAAAATCCGAACTTTAAGAGTGAACCTAGAAAAGTAGTCAACAAAATACAGTTCGTCTAAAAACACCAAATACTAAGTGCGGAAATTTTGAGCAACATCCACCGCAACTGAACGAAATTAACATATACTCAGCGCCATTTGTGTGGAACTAATTTATTCGTTTTATACCAATTTTCTGAGTAGGCGTAAAAGAGTAATAGTTTATAAGTCCTGGCTGGGGGCGATAAATTCAATTGAGGCCACCACAGGGTAATTTGGTTAAGCAGTATGGCAACCTTATCGAGATGGACTGTATCAAAAAAAAAACCAGAAGCAAACTTTATTTCTGAAGAATAAATCAATGAAAACGAAAAAACAGAGTTACATTCCATATAAATAACTTAAATCAATACTTTGACGACATCGAAAGATATATTTGGACAAACCCTGCCGAGATTTGTTCAAAGGGTGATAATAGAAATCAAAATAAAAAAGGTGTGCAATATGATACATCCATCATCCATTTATCATATTCACGTCATTGGTGCCGATTCCCTTGTTCTCAAACTAAACTAAATTTAAGTCGAGTGCATCTTTTTCTTTCTATTTCATTATGAAAAGGACAGATAATAAATATTAGTTTAGTCCTGTCAAATTAGTCCGCACCTGACGTAATTTGATGTAATTTTAGTAGTCAACTTTTTAATCACGTCTAAACTTGTGTCAGGCGCTGGTTAATTTGACAGGACTAAACTAAAATTTATCTTGTCCTTTTCTTAATGAAATAGAAAGAAAAAGATGCACTGATCTTAAATTTGGTTTAGTTTGTAAACAAGGGAATCGGCACCACTGTTAGGTAAATAGTTGTAGTTTAAGATGTGTTATTTTATGTAAAATTGTATGATACTGTGTTGATTGAAATAAATTATCTTATATATAAAATTCTCGTGTCACAATGTTTGTTCCCATACTCCTCCGAAACGGCTTGACCGATTCTCATGAAATTTTGTGAGCATATTGAGTAGGTCTGAGAATCGGCCAACATCTATTTTTCATAATAAAAAAAAAAATTAGGCGGTACGAAGTTCGCGGGTACAGCTAGTTCTAATATATAAACATTGTCATTTAACTAATACTAAACCTATTAATATTTTTACCGCGTGTAATTTTGCTTATTTTATATTGTTTTATTTTGTGTCTTATAGGATCGTATTAGACGAGCCGGTAATGTGGTAAATAAATAAATGAATAGTAAAAAAGTATTTGATTTAGTGTACATTTTTGTGTGTGTCGTTCGAGTTCGCCAGTCTTTGTTGATTTGTAACCTACAACCGGGCTGATATGATGCTGATGAGGAACCAAGTGGAATTTTCCCAAATGTAAACCTACCTATCCAAGAATAATGATTTTACCACCCGACTGTGCGGACACGTTCGGATCGGCATGGGCCGATCCGAACGTGTATAGTATCACTTATGAAAGATGATTCTGATGATGATGATGATGGTGTGTGTGCCTTAAGTTTAAATAAAAAGAAAGTATTAAAAACAATAGTTACCTTGAGCTTCATCTTCTTCGTATTCCTGAAAACAAGACGAATAAGATTTAGACTCCAGGTCCAGGAGGTGGAAAATATGTAACACCCTTGAAATCCTACTAATTTTATAAATGTGAAAGTTTGAAATTGTGGATGGATGTTTGTTACACCGGTATTCATAAACGTTACTATGAGGTATCACAGTGCGCGCGGAGGCACAGCGTCCCAAAAACCTATTCATAAACAATACTTGAGGGACGAACGACACTATGCGCTCATTATAATGAACGCACAGATAAAGTAGCTCACTTGCTTCTTTACGCAACGTATAGTGCGACAAATCAACACAAATGTCAAACTGGTATCGGGTATTAGGTTATGTTGTAGTGATTACAGCAGCAAAGATGATTTTGTTGATTATATCCTTATATTATATCATTATCTTATTATATTATATTCATAATGAAAAGCTTATTTGAAATAATGTAAAACCTTTCAAACAGTCAACAAAACTTTTAAAGCGGTTGCGTCAAGGTAGCCCGCGAAATTCAAATTTTCTTACGTTTTGCAATTTGCAGGTCAGTGCCAGGTTGTACGTTGATGAAAAATGAGTCGCGCCAGTAACGCGTATGTAGTTATAGAATTATAATCGTGAAAATCATCAATACAACCCTCTAATTTCGCGGGCTACCCTGACGCAACCACCTTAAAACAGTCTTTGTTTTAAAATATCTTGGTTACCGTTTATTCTGTCAGTCAGTCAACCCGAGTGAAGTCGCTTCACAACGTTAACCAATCACAGCGCCCCATTCAATGCTATGTGTCCGCACAGCAAATATTGTTTATGAAATGAATGGCCTGCCATGACGAGCGCAGTGAGAAATGCCTTACATAGCATAGTGTTGCTGCCATACTTATGTATGTAGCGTTCTTGAATACCAGTGTTAGTCTTTCACGCAAAAACAACTGACCGGATTGGGATGAAATTTGGCACACAGATAGTTTATAACTTGGATTAACACATAGGATACTTTTTATCGCGGTAGTACAAGTACGATCCTGTGGGACATTAACGAATCAAAGCCGCGGGTAAAAGCTAGTTGTTAATAAAATCCGAATAAAATACGGAAGTAATATTTTTAGAATAATTTCACATAGACGAAGGTCGCGTGCAATATATTTTTATACATAACATAATATAACATCACGCATGTAATCCCCATAGGGTTAGGCAGAGGTGTACCTAACAGTACACCCACATTTCGCCAGTTATGTTTAAGTCCCATGTAATACGAGGCGAGTCTATTACCATCAATCGGGCACAAATCCAGACTCCGTGGCAGCTAATGAGAAATTGCTGATAGAAAAACCCAATAGCACTTTGCCCGACCCAGGAATCGAACCCAGGACCTCATGCTCAGCAGTCGCACTCGACCAATGAGGCAGTCGACGGCAGCCGGCGGTCGGGCGGTATTATTTATATATATTTTTTATAATTTTACTTATTTTAAATATTATAAAAAAAAACTATACAAAAAATTTAAAAGTATAAAAAATAGATGGCCCATCGGCATCAGGAACTAGGTCCAGGCTGGCGGTGGTCAGGGCTCCAGAGAGAGGAACCTTCTCACTATGCGTGCCGTGTCCAGGAGCCCGCCGACCCCGCCGCGTAATGAGAGCCTCCTAAGGTGTTGGTCGAGGCTCTTTGTTATAACCGTAACAACTATCGGTACAATGATTGCAGAGTCCACATCCCACATGTCGACGACCTCGTGTGCTAAATCAAAAGACACTTGATTTTTTTATCATTCTCAGCTTTCACGAGATTCTCGTCATGAGGGACAGTGATAATATTTTTTATTATTATATAGCTAGTTATTCAAAAAAGTAGACTGCATTGACGGCTTTCATGTAACTCGTATACGAAATTGAACAGCAATACGTGAGATCGCAGTTTTCTTTTTAGTACTAGATTGTATTTTGTTCCCAAAAGTAACCACTGATAAAGATCTGTGAATCTTCGCCGGAACTAACTAAGGTGCCATCGGGTCTTGGTATGAAAACGATGGTCACCCATCGACAGACTGACTTCCGGTGACTAACCGTCCAATAACATTTATTAATACACTGTTCAGTACGTCTAACCAAAGATACCCAAGCAAAAAAAATACTGATTAAAGTGATTTTATTTTGACCTAAAATAATAAATTGCCGGCATTTTTAGTGTATTTTCGTTCAACTGATATTTTTTCTTGAATTATTTCTATATTTCTGAAAGATTTCTAAAAGTCTATCCATCTATTTTAATGGGACCTTATATATCGATAATACTTGGCTGTCTCGTTGGTGTCACAAGGGTTACTTCTGACCCTGAGGTCCTAAGTTCGATTCCCAGGTCGAGCAAAGGATTATGGGGTTTTCCAAGAACCAAGAATTACTCAGTAACAGAATTTTTGCCGTCTATTAGAACCATAAGACTAAAATACAGGGTGTAAACAGACTCTTCACGAAGTCGTCAACCACATTATGTACCAAACTAAGTAACTTTACGCAAAAATTAGTGTTGGGAAGCGACTTTTTTTTGGGGGTGAAAAATCACGTTTTACAGTAGGACTCAATGTAACGCACTCAAAACATTGTGCTGATGGATGGATTGTATAGTAAGGGGTCCTGAAGGTGTTTAAAGTAAAAATCTTAGGTATGGTCTAGAACAAAAAAAAATTCGCAATGACGGAGAGAAAAAGTGCCTTGCGGCTTCGTTAAGAGTCTGTTTACACCCTTTATAACTGGCGTAACGTGAGTGTGGGTGGGGTCCACCTCTGCGCATCAATTCTGGGATCACTGGCCTGATGATAAGTTGATAGTTGATACGTACCACTAAGTCGCTCGTCTGTTCGCACTTACTAGGGCACACTTTCTTGTGCTGGTTGTATCGGTTCTTCAGCTTAGGACACACTTGGAACACCTAAAGAAATTACTATAAATGTTTAGACTTTTCAAACAGTACTTAGACATGATTATCTACACAGCATGTTTTAGAAAGATGTGGTCATATTCAAAGATTTCTTAAAGACCATCAAACTTAAGAACTTTCTTCATGGGACCACCGTCATCATCATCATCATCAGCTTATAATGTTCCCACTGCTGGGACTCAGGCCTCCTCTCTATGAGAGGGAATGGGCTATGGTCCACCACGCGGGCCCAGTGCGGATTGGTAGATGTCACATGTCTTCGAATTTTTGGTTCCAGGACATGCCAGTTTCCTCACGATGTTTTCCTTCACCGTTTTTGAGAGCAGTGGTGATAAAATAAATAACACAAAGTAATGCGCCTGCCTGGGTTCGAACCCACGACTTACTGTTCGTAAGTCGGGGTCGCTACCACTGGGCCACCACTGCGCTCCACTACCACCGTCATATCCGTGAAAAATATTCAGCTGTCCCGTTTAATTACACAGTGAAGAAAAATTTTTGTATCCCTTTTTTTAAGCACATTGCGTGCATTGAATCTTGCCTCTTGTGATTATTTTCAGTGTTTTTATAGGTACCAACCAAATCGAGGAATCGTTGGCTTTGTTTTGCCATATGATGAATGATATGTGGCGGCTACAAAAGTTATAAATATAAATATCGAAAGTTGAAAAGGGAGAGAGATGAGGATCGGAGGCATGGGGAAAATGTCGTGAGGAAAGTTTTGAGTATCAGTTTGGTTGGGTATAAGAGTAGAGTTACACCAAAGAAACGATGGATGGACTGTGTGAAGGATGGTATGGCTAGCAAGGAGGTGACTGCTGAGATGACGAGTAATAGAGAAGTAGCGACCCCGACTTACGAACAACAACTCGAGGGTTCGAACCCAGGCAGGCGCATTACTTTGTGTAATTTATTTCATCACCACTGCTCTCAAAAACGGTGAAGGAAAACATCGTGAGGAAACCGGCATGTCCTGGAACCAAAAATTCGAAGACATGTGACATCTACCAATCCGCACTGGGCCCGCATGGTGGATTATAGCCCAATCCCTGTCATAGAGAGGAGGCCTGTGTCCCAGCAATGGGAACATTATAGGCTGATGATGATGAGAGAAGTATGGAAGATGAAGACATGCTGCGCCGACTCCAAATAGGTAAATTGGTATAGGGGCAGGAAAATGATGAAGTGATGGTAGAAGTGGGAGAGAAAGTCCAAAAAACTGGCCAAGTGCGAGTCGGACTCGGGCATGTAGGGTTCCGTACCATTTTCTATACAACAACATTAGACAAAAACGGAAAAAAATCACGTTTCTTGTATGGGGGCCCACCTTAAATATTTATTTTATTCTGTTTTTAGTATTTGTTTTTATAGCGGCAACAGAAATACATCACCTGTGAAAATGTCAACTGTCTAGCTATCACGCTTTATGAGATACAGCCTGGTGTCAGACTGACAGACAGACAAATAGACAGACGGACGGAGTCTTAGTAATAGGGTTCTGTTTTACCCTTTGGGTACAGAACCCTTAAAAAAAGATGGATGGATTGTGTGGATGATAGCGTGATGGTTGAAAGGGGTAAATGGAAGAAGAAAACGTGCTGGAGGCAGGAAGATGATAATGATGTTTGTGAAGTATCAACTGAGAATAAAGAAACATACACTTACAACTGGTTTCTCGTTGCAAATCTGTCGGACAGTATTTCTAATATACTTGGACATTTCGCTCAAACTCAAATCCCGGACGGAGCCTTCGAATCGGATAGGCATTTCCGGGCGCCGGGACGTACCCGGACTTCCGGGTCCCTTAGACCCAACGGGACTCCCAAACCGAACAGGACTACGGACCGGACTTCTGGAATCCTCTGGACTTTTGGATTCAGCCGGGCTTGGGGACCCATCGGATCGGTTGGACCGTCCATCAGGAGGGCTACCGGCTTTTAAATAGTCATAGCTTGTGCTGAAGGTGGTTTCTCTGTTTCTGCAAGAATAATAAAATTTGTGTGAAAAAAGGCTTTTTTTTACTATCTGCGCTGTCCCAATTCTGATCAAACCTCTCCGGTTATCCCATGACATCCTTTCAGTTTTAACTTCGTCTTTGATTGAGTGCGACTAGCATGCAGAACCAGGTTCCAGTCCCATAGTTTAACCGGTTATTTCCAGGTTTTACTACAGGACCGAAACCGGGTTTCGCATGACCTAACAGTAACCTCGGTCTCCGTGAACTATCTAATAGCAACTATACCTCCTTCTTGGTTCTTTTCATCACAAGTAATGCGATCCACTCCCATTCTAACCAAGCGCCTACTATTTTTTATCAGGGCATGACCTATTTTCATTTCCACGTACATATTTGGTATAATACAAATTTTGTGACATTTCTCCATGCTTATCCAAAAATTGTGAGTCAAGCCATTTAAAACGTCAGCTGGCTGGGTCATGGAGACCAGATAGGCAGTCCCTCCAAGTAACATACTGGTATTTAACTGCACCTGGTTGAAACCTACCAGAACACAGGTCAAGGCTACGCAGATGATGATACGAAGCCCCTTAGATTCCTTCTACTTAAAACCTATGGTTACTTTATCATTGTCATCATCATAACCTAACCTAGCCTTTTCACAACTGTGTCGGGGTCGGCTTCCAGTCTGGATACAGCTGATGGGTATTTTAAATGGAGCGACTACCTATCTGACCTCCACAACTCACTCAACCCAGATAATACTACGTAATACGTTACAACTTGGTATGTCAGAATTTCAGGCCACTGACTATCTGAAACGACTGTCAAAGGCGTACAAATGACAGCCAGGACCAACGGCTTAACGTGATTTCCGAGGCACGGAGGATTATGTACAGAATACCTGAATATACAGGGTGTAAACAGACTCTTCACGAGGCCGTCAACCAAGCATTATGTATGTACATCAATCTAAGTAACTTTACGCAAAAATTATTGCTGGGAAACGACTTTTTATTTTTTGGGTGAAAAATCACGTTTTACGGTAGGACTCAATGTAACGCATTCAAAACATTGTAGTTATGGATGGATTGAATAGTACGGGGGTCGTGAAGGTGTCTTAGTAAAAAAAATACATTAAAAACATGTATTTAAAAAAAAGGTGTGTGTGTACTTTATGTACGCAAGTAAAAAGTTATACTTCTTTGGCGTATAAAATTAAAATGTTGACTAGCTAACTTCAGGGTGTCGGTTTTTCGTGACGGTGTGCGCGCGCAACGTAAAATTTAACATTTTTTCCTAACGCGCCAAAAGAAGTATAACTTCAAAAAACTTGTGAAAAAGTTGGAACTTTGACCCCCAATATCTCCGTAACTAAAAGGTTCCCAGGTATAGTTTAGAACAAAAATTGATAGCAATGACGGGGAGAACAAGTGCCTTTAGGCTTCGTTAAGAGTCTTTTTACATCCTTTATTTGGTTGGTTGGTTAGTTGGTTATTCTATCTTACCTGAGATTCTTGCTATCGCTGACAGGCGAATACAGCTTGAAGTTCCTCGTCCTCCCTACGTGCCCGACCTGCACACCACTGCTGTTAGGTGCCATGTTCTCCTGTCTCCGTGTATAAGTCTGCTGGTGCTTAGACTGCAAGTCCTCAGTGTCTGCAGCCTTCTGGTTGCGGAGGGACCGCACGCTTTTTGATGAGCGGGACATTTCTTGGACTGAAAATGAATTTTGTTGCATGTGAATCTTAAATGCTCGTATGTAGGCATGCCTACATACGAGCATTTAAGATTCACACATTCATACCGTTGAGATACAGGGTGGAACGCAAACGATTTCGAATTTTTGCACGGTGACCCAATCCTTTGTCATCGAAATCATCTATCTTCTGGTAAAAGTTCTGTCAAAATCAGTTCAGCGATTTCGAAGATTAGCCGGAAAAAACAGATAGAAAGGCAAAAAAAAAGACGTGTGGCATTCGGAGACTGCCGCGGTAAAGCTATTGCATAGCATTTTTTATCAACTCATGTAATTATAATTATTTATTCACTTTCGTAATGTCAGATATTGACAAGCCTAGGTTATTATTTTTAATCTACTGCTGGAGCTGAACCTATACAACCTAACCTCCTAGCTCCAGCAGTAGATTAAAAATAATAACATAGGCAATAAATAAATTGTCAATATGTCTACGTGTTAGGCACTAGGTGTTAGGTTATTTTCGTTACGGAATTTCTGGATTCGGTCTCCACGCTCAAGGCCTGCGATAGAAGCTATGCAATAGCTTAAAAATAAGTTCCGTATACAAGGTGGAAGGGACACCAGCTCACAAATGGTTCCCACGTACAATGGCGGACACTCCCACCTGATCACCACTAAGCTCATTTTTGCTTGCACACACAACGCACGAGCGCTCTCTAGCCGGGAGGGGTGCCTTCGCATGATTCAAGCGATTTTTTTTTATTTGATCAGGTGGTAAAGGCCGCTATTGTGCATATAGAACAAGTTTACATCGTATATCCCACCCACATACAGTATCCAACAAACATTATTTGCACTACACTGAAAGAGACTGGGAACCCTTAGAACCTAGAGACCTACTTTTGATGTAATGTCAATAGTCATTTGCATTTATTTGAGTTAGTATCTTTGGTGATGTAACTTGTGAAGTGAAAATTTCTTTAACATCGTTGTGATTTGAAAGTCGATGAAACGAAAAAGTGACAGTAAAAAGAGACAGACACATAAATTCATAAGATATAACGTGGGAGAAAATGAGATAGGAAGCATTCATCATCATCAACCTATAATGTTCCCACTGCTGGGACACAGGCCTCCTTTCTATGAGAGGGAATGGGCTATAATCCACCACGCGGGCCCAGTGCGGATTGGTAGATGTCACATGCCTTCGAATTTTTGGTTCTAGGACATGCCGATTTCCTCACGATGTTTTCTTTCACCGTTTTTGAGAGCAGTGGTGATAAAATAAATTACACAAAGTAATGCGACTGCTTGGGTTCGAACCCACGACTTACTGTTCGTAAATCGGGGTCGCTACCTCTGGGCCACCGCTGCTCTCGTCGTTTCACTTCTACCACGTGTGAATTGCACACATGTTTTTTCTGTGTGTCTGGTTATACTTACAGTTTTTAGCTTGTGTGTACCGAATGAGCCTTTCAATGAGGTCGTGAGACGCGGACCTGTACGGACCCATGTTGGGGTACTTCCGTAAGGACTGCTCGAACGCATCGGGGTCCCGTTTCGTGTTGCAGTAGCGATGGCTAGAGCTAGAACCTGCAATATGGCACATTATGACCAAAATTTATCATTCTATCAAACTGTTACCGATAGATTGTGGACGGATATAGCTGCGCCCTATCCGTGCGCCGCTGTGGATATGCGCCTTGAAATTTTTGTTACCTTTATCCCGCCAAATCTGGCTTCCTCCGTTTGGTCTGACTCTAGACGGCGAGGCTCTCACTGGTCCGCTTTGACTAGGTTGTCTAAAACCTTGAGCACTTCCTTGTTCAGTGTGGAAACTCCACTGTGCACTGCCATTACCTCCAATTTCGAAGTTCCCTTGATCTGTTGAATTAACATAATATCATACAGTGTAAACAGACTCTTCACGAAGCCGTCAAACATGCGTTCTGTACATCAAACTCGATTTGGGTGAACTATACTTCTGGGTTACAACTCGAGGATTATTATAATGTGTCTAAAAGTTCCCTTAACGAACCCGAAAGGCACTTGTTCTCCCCGTCACTGCGATCGCTTTTTTGTTATATCTGGGAACCTTCTAGTTACGGAGATATTGGGGGACAAGTTTCAACTTTTTCACAAGTTTTTTTTTAATACATGTTTTTAATGTTCTAACTTTACGTTAAATACCCCATGTTCAATGGATCCATCAGCACAATGTTTTGAATGCGTTTCATAGAGTCCTACCGTAAAAAATCATTATTCACCCCCAAAAAAAGTCGTTTCCCAGCAATATTTTCTGCGTAGTTACTTAGTTTGATGTACATAATGCTTGGTTGACGGCTTCGTGAAGGATCTGTTTACACCCTGTATATCGTTGACAGATTTTCAGGCTTCCCTGTTGTCAAGAACCTTGTAAAAGATGAGAATAATGTGAAACTTACTGCGACAAGGTTCCCTCCTCTGAGGTGGGAACTCCGACACCGCTTCAGGTGGCGATGTTGGAGTCATCTGGCAGTGAGCCACCTGGGACAAAGAACAATAGCATTAGATTGAAGCTTAGTTCTTGAAGTTACATTGTTGCAATAGTATAAACAGCTAATAAGGTCTATTCCTTCCTACTTCGGCTCCCCCCCATTGGAAAAGGACGCAAAGCGTTATTTGGTTTATCCATCAGGAATTTCTCAGTAACAGCTAAGACAGTCTGGACTTGTGATCGGTTGCTGGCAATATGCTCGCCCCTTATTTCTTAAGCATGACTTCTGAAATGTACATGTGGTCATTACAACTAACACTTGTGCAACCAAGTTATCTGAAGCTCGATATAATGTCATCGGTCGGGAGCCTACTGTAGCTACATTTAATTACCCGACTGCCAAGGAAGGGCGCTGTCAGTTGTGACTGGTCATCTCTTGGTTTTATTTTAGAATTTTTTATTTTTTTGTTTTTACTATGGACACTTTTAACGTGCACACTGCACTGCATCTTGCTACATCGTTCTCACATAATGTACCATCTCAACATGAATGATTTAACCAAGGTTTTTGTAAAAATATACTGATTTAAAAGAGTGTCCATGGAGTTTCTTGCTCGTTCTTCTCCATAGAGATCTACGCTAGGGAATGGGCAACTACACTACTTTCACAGTTTTTATACCTTGTGACTGGGACTGTAGCTTCATTACATTGTTATCTTGTCGACAATTCAAAAGTGCCTGTAACTGGCCTACTAACTATAACTTGCTTTGATTTTGATCGATTGATTTTAAAGGGTTATGTTTTTCAGCGTAGCTGTTTCTTTGTAAATGTCTTTATAAGACATTTATAACCTCTAAAGTTCCAAATGGCTGGATGGAATTCGACGATGAAGGTAAATATATATTTAAAAAAAAACAAAATGGTGGAGTTTTGGCGCTAAATTGTAAGTCGTTATTTTTTTTTTTTTAAGTGAAAACTTCCACGTGCTTACTAACAGGTAGGTAGCGGCGTTGTGCACTTTTTTGGGATGGGTAAATCTGTTAAACTCGCGTCAGATCGTCAGATCGAATCGGCAACGCAGGGCGCTTGCGCGAGTGTGCGTGTAGTTTAAGCTAGATAGCGTTGTTTCAAGTTTTTTTCTACGGCAGCGACATCTTTCGTTCTTGCAGAAAGCTATTGAAATTTCTGATATTTAAGCTAGATGGCGTTGTTTCAAGTTTTCACTTCTGCCGCCACTACCGAAGTGCAACCCGTCTTTTTTTTCAACCAAACCTATCGAGTAAGGTACCAAAATGAAGGAAATAAAAATGGAAATTGAGTGATGAGTACATAATCCAATTTCTAGTCTAGTTTTTTGATACTTGTAATTAAATGTTACTTTTTTATTTACCTTATAGCTGCTAGTGTATCGATCATCGCAGATCTGAAAACCTTTGCAGAGGTTCGTGAGTTCTGCTCCAGTAGCCGTCTCGACTGATGCTCTCGGAGTAACAGACACCGCCTGTACTCCAGCTGCAGGCATCTTGTCCACTTTGTGATCGGCTGCAGGGCCTGCAGGAGATACTCCAGACCTGTTTCCTGAGTTTATATCTGAAAAACGACATATATGTATTACTGAATAGTCCTGAGAAAATTTTCGACGTTTTAGGAACTGGGATCTTCAAAACCAAATTCCGGTTGTTTCAGTACTTTCGGGAAAAGATACTTCGTGATTTGAATATTTCTATTTTTTTCCCGAATGTTAGTTACGGATGTAATTGTACTTGAAAATAGTTTTATATTTAAGTATTTTGAATATTGCTAGTCCATGTCCGGACACATTGTATAAGGTCGCATTTAAATATATGGACAAACTTTTAGAAATCATTCAGACCACAAAAATAAGGACAATGGTAAAAAAAAAAGAAAAATGCATTAGATACTTACAAGAAAAAAAATCAGCTAACGAAAATACACTAAATTGCCGGCAATTTATTATTCTAAGTCAAAATAAAATCACTTGAATCAGTGTTTGTTTTGCTTGGATATCTTTGGTTAGACGTACTGAACGCTGCGTTATTTGTCCATCTATTTTAATGGGACCTTATCTAAGATATCATGTGTGAAATGAAAAAAAAAGCGAGAAGCACAAGTTAACCCAGAGAGGTTACCTGCCGTCCGTTTGGTCTGTTTAAAAAGATCAAGGTTTTTTTCAAAGTTTTGTGTATCAACAAACATCATATTGACCTAATCGTACCTATCAAATAAGTCTGAGCAATATGGCTTCGAGGCAGAATAATGTTTTGTGCAGGTTCTTTCCAAGATAGTTCAGTTTCTTGTTTAGTTCGTAGGTATCAGTTTGTATCTTTTTTTTTACATATTTTTTATATTGTGTGTACTTGTAGCATGTGCCAATAAACGTTTTTTCTTTCTTTAGATAACTCTTTAATAAGGCTCTTTGATACATTCATCGAGTTTCTGGGATGCATTATGGTTTCGATTCCACCAAGCGGAAAAATCCTGGCGCAATTTTTTGATGTCATTGAATAAAGAACAATCATTCGAGGAAAAGCAGCTTGGCTTTGCTCGTGTTTGTTCATGTTTGTACTTTTTATTTATTTTTTAACATGACAGCACCTTTACTTTTGGAGGTTATTTTAAAATGTATACAGGGTGTAAACAGACCCACGAAGCCGTCAACCAAGCATTATGTACATCAAACTAAGTAACTTTACCCAAAAATTTGTGGTGGGAAACTACTTTTTTTTTTGGGCTGAACATCACGTTTTACAGTAGGGCTCAATGTAACGCACTCAAACATTGTGCTGATCGATGGATTAAATAGTAAGGGGGTACTGGAGGTGTTTAAAGTAAAAATTTTACATTAAAACATGTATTTAAAAAAAAAACTTGTGAAAAAGTTGGAACTTTGACCCCCAATATCTCCGTAACTAGAAGGTTCCCAGGTATGGTCTAGAACAAAAAAATGATCGCAATGATGGGGAGAACAAGTGCCTTTCGGCTTCGTTAATTTTTGCATATAATTTGCTATTTATAAAACAATCATCAAATTGGTATTATTTATTGTGATCAATAAATTAATAGAAATTCGTCAGATACAGTGCGGTGTATTTAAAAGTTATACTTCTTTTGGCGCGTTAGGGAAAAATGATAATAATAAAGTTTTACGATGCGCGCGCACACCGTCACGAAAAACCGTCACCCTGAAAGTAAGCAAGTCAACATTTTAGTTTTATACGCCAAAGAAGTATATCTTGCTTGCTGACTGCGCACCCTGCCATTGAAGAAGTCATATAAAAGTATTGTACCGAGCCGAACCGAAACCGAAACTCGAACATTAGTTCACAAGTTGGTTATACCCGCGGCTTTGCCCGTGTTGAATTAAGGGGATCCACTACGGAGATAAAAAAATCTTATATGTTATTTCAAGTTATACGTAAAGTATCTGTGTGCCATCCAAATCCCTTGAGAAGTTTTCGCGTGAAAGACAAACATTCATCCATCCATCCATCTACACAAACTTTTACGTTTATAATAATTATGTAATATACGTTGGAAGGGACGCCGACGTTTTCAGTACATCATTCTTTCGCCTTATCCTATGTTTGTAGAAACAAGGCCTATCTTCAATACCTATCAATTACCTATACAACCTAACCTCCTAGCTCCAGCAGTAGATTAAAAATAATAACCTAGGCTTGTCAATATCTGACACTACGAAAGTAAACAAAGTAGCTAACTTCAGAGTGTCGGTTTTTCGTGACGGTGTGCGTGCGCATCGTAAAATTTTACTCTCATCATTTTTCCTTAAAGCCAAGTTTACATGAAGCCAATACTGGCTGCCAATAAGACTGGTAGCCAGCGTTGGCTTGATATTTGCCTTGTGTAAACAGTTTTTCAAGCCAAGCCAGCGCTGGCTGCCAACGCTGGCGAGAATAGAGCTCCCGTCTATTTTTCTAGCCAGTGACTGGCGCCAGCATTACTGGTTTCGTATAAACTCTGCTTAACGCGCCAAAAGAAGTATAACTTCAAGTACCCGTGAGCCCGTTACCGCCGCTTATACCCGGTAGCCGTTTTCGCGTCGGTGTCCCTTCCACCTTGTATGGTGAAGTTAGATAAGATGGTAGAAAGCCCTATTTGTGATCAGCTTCCTTACTCAACAAATACCGCCAAATTAAAAATTGAAACTTAAGTCCTATCGAATAGGAAAACTCAAAAGAACTCCCAAGAACAATAAAAAACACTCACGTATCCTTGGCCCGGACGGCCTCCTCTTGTCCCCATTATGTCTGGACCGGTTGCTGACCGTGACGGTCAAGCCAGGAGCGTCCAGACCATCGACTATGGCCACCACTTCCTCTCCGTCTCTGTCCATGGTCTATAGTGTGCTTAGTTCATTGGTGGTAGAGGTATATACTGGAATCAAAGATTGACATAAGCTGTCTTGCCATTTTCCCATGGGGGTAGGCTAAAACCATAGAAAGTCACCTGCTACGATCCTTACATACTTCTGTCGTCTTGTCCATGTTCATACATCTTTCCATAAACGCACGCCGGTTGCGAATACCACGCACCTGACCTTTCTGAAGAACATCGCCAAAAATTTTGTGTATGTCCTTCTAAAGCATCCGCATCCGCGTTTCTAATCATCATCTGCCGGCCTTTTCCCAACTATGTTGGGGTCGGCTTCCAGTCTAACCAGATGCAGCTGAATACCAGCATTTTACATGGAGCGACTGCCTATCTGACCTCCACAACCCAGTTAGTACTGGGAAACAGGATACCCCTTGGTAAGACTAGTTGCCAGACTTTCAGCCACTGACTCTCTGTAATTACTGTCAAAGATCGACAAATGACAGCCGGGACCAACGGCTTAACATGCTTTCCGAGGCACGAAGGAAACTCTGAATGTAATGGGAGGTCACCCGACCCGAGCGGCTGTTATTGAAGTGAAAACTTCTTTAGCGGCGTTGTGCACTTTTTGGGATGGGTAAAAACTGTTAAACTCGCGTCAGATCGAATCGGCCGGCGGTGCAGGGCGCTTGCGGGAGTGTGCGTGTAGTTTAAGCTAGATGGCGTGGTTTCAAGATTTTTTTTCTACGGCAGCGACATTTTTCGTTCTTACAGAAAGCTATTGAATTTTTTGATATTTAAGCTAGATGGCGTTGTTTAAGTTTTCACTTCTGCCGGCACTCCCGGAGTGCAACCCATCTTTTTCATTTAGGCAAGAGTTCCTCTCCTGCGTATCCAATCAATATGATTATCTAATTTCAGCATAAAATAGTACTTACTGTCATTTTGAGCAGTCTGAGGATGGAGTAGCATATGTCAGGCTTATAACAGCCTTGCCATTCGTCACTGGTGGGTACTGGCCTGGAAATAACATAATATTATGTAACCGAAGTGCCGGAACTTCTTGGACAAAAACGTATCCCATTTCCCAATCCAGGTTAAAAACGGCAGACCCTTCAATTCTTAGATTCAGCAAATTGTTTAGTCAGGAATTTCTCATTAGCTGTAAGGAGTCTGGATTTGCCTGAACAATAGCAGGTTAGTTCATCTGGTAAGATTGGAAGTCGATCACAGCATAAACAAACGCTGAGAGTCTTGCTGCCTGGCAATTGGCAATGATATGGATTCTTAATGGTGTCCAAGATTGGTCAGAGGGCCGTCTTAGGGGTTGTATCCAAGGAACGTGCATGGAGGTACTTACATTATAAAAATTCTAAAAAATTACATAAGGGGACAAAATACTACAAAACACACACAATTTCTTAAAATAATTTATAAAATATTGCAATTTAGAATTTTTGTAGCACCAACGTCATGCTGACATTGTCTTTGACTGACTTCTTTTGAGTGTTATGGATCTAAAGAAGAGAAAAGAAGGTTTATTTTTGGTCTATCCATATTCCTTCTTGATCAATTTGCGTTGGTTACCTATAAAGAGTGTAAAAAGACTTATAACGAGGCCGAAAGGTACTTGTGCTACCCGTCATTGCGATATTTTTTTTGCTCTAGACCATACCTGGGAAACTTCTAGTTACGGAGATATTGGGCGTCCAAGTTACAACTTTTTCACAAGTTGTTTTTTTTTTAAATACATGTTTTGAATGTAAGATTTTTACATTAAACATCTCCACGACCAGCTTACTATTCAATCCATTCATCAGCACAATGTTTTGAGTGCGTTACATTGAGTCCTACCATAAAACGTAATTATTCACCCCAAAAAAAAAGTCGTTTCCCAGCAATAATTTTTGCGTAAAGTTACTTAGTTTGATGTACAGGATGCTTGGGTGACGGCTTCGTGAAGAGTCTGTTTACACCATGTAGAATAACAACCGGAATCTTCGATCATGATTGAACCCCGACAAAGTTCAATAGGATGGACTACATTAATAAGTTTTGATACTTTCGTTCAACAGGTATGAGTATACACGTATTAGAGGAAGTTTGAAAGTGGCGCTTGTTACAGAAAAATTGAAAGGAAGTCGTCTATCTTGGTATGGACATTGGACATTATAATGAGGAGGGATGAAATGCATGTTACTAAAACTTGCTAGATGGAGAGGGAGAGAGAGGCCAAAGAAAAAATGGATGGATTTTGTGAGGCAGGACATGAAAGAGAAAGGAATAAATGGTGCCGTGACGTCTGACAGGGGAGAATGGAAGAAGAAAACGGGTTGCGCCGACCCCAATAGTGGACGAGGGCAGGAAGATGATGAATTTCGTTTAACATGAACGACATCTCTCTAATAGCAGCAGTAAGAAAAAAGTTCACAGAGCAGGGTTATAATGCTCATTCCTTTTCTTTAAGAGCAGAGGGTTTTGCCCTGCAAAGATAGGTGGAACAGTGAATTCGCTCAATAAAACTTGGTATTTCTTGGTAATTTTGGGCCTACCTTTATCGCCATTTATTCTAGACCTGAAACACGAAATTGTGAAACGATTTCACAAGAACAGTATAATTTAACAAACGTGTTATACAAGTCATGCTTTCTTGTCCAACTAATAAATATCGTGTTTTAATTCAAAGTGTCAAGGCTGAACAATTAAAAGTCGTTACCAAAAAAGCAAAACGCCATGTCATTTCCTCTGTCAGAGCGAGAGAAGTGACAGCTGTCAGAAATGTCAAACTGTTGGCGCCAAAACGCCATGTTGTGATGTTGCAACAGAAAAAGTAATGCGCGAATGATTTTATTCACCGTAATTGGAATTTATTGCAATAAAAGATAATAGTTTTAGGTTTATAGGTCAGTTTTATTTGTTAAAACAATTTATTTTGCGGTCAAAGCAAGGTCACTGTTTCTGTACATAACAATGGGTGCAGTTTCTGATGTCGCAATTTGGAAATGTTAACTTAATTCAGCTTGCATTGAACGAGTAAACTTTGATATAGAATTACTTACATGTAATAAATGAGCAAGTACTTGTACAATGCTCGTCCCTCGTCCACGTAACTTACTACGTGACGTAAAAAACAATACGAATCAGGAATTTCATAAAAAATCTGGCGTTTTATCCCGAAGGGGCTGTACAGCCCTGCCAGGGCTGCGGGACTGTTCGAAAGAGATACCACGACCCTGGAACACAAAGGGCAAGGAAGGAACATGGATAGATTTTAGTCAGTACAAGTTTGACACTCCCTTCCGCTCTGCCCAGAGCGGGAGAAGTCATTTGATGGTTACCCATCCGGAAAAAAAGGGGCTATACAGCCGCATTTCGTGGACGGCACGGTTGGCGCAGTGGCTGAGCGATTGACTGCTGCGCTGCGTGTCGCGGGTTCGATCCCCGCACGGAACAAATATTTATATGGCCTACAGATAGTTGTTCCGGGTCTGGCTGTTTGTGTATGTGAGTCTAAATGTTTGTGAACGCACCCACGATACAGGAGAAATTCCTAGTGTGGGAAAACGTTTTTAAATAAAAACAGTTTATATGTAACGAGACAAAGAGCCAGGCTCCACTAAGAAATTCCAGACGACAAAACCCAAACATCATCAGGCCATAGGCCTTCCCCAAGTGTCGCCACACTGACCGGTCCCGTGCGTCTCGGCTTCAGGGTCGGCTCTCTGTCTAACCAGGTGCAGCTGTATACCAATATGGAGCGACTGCCTTCTGACCTCTCATAACTCAGTAACTGCAATGGTTAACCGCTTGTTTGTTGCCGCCGCGGCGAAATAACAAGTGTTTCCTAAAAAGCTGTAATACCTACACAGTCAAAATGTACGGAACCGCAGATTAATTAGATTAGATTGCACGGAATACGTGGTTTATACAGAGGTGGTACGTGTTATGTTTGTTGAAATTAAAGATATATTATACTATTGGGTATACCTGGTTTATTTATAAACTAACAGCCGCTCGGGCCGATCTTTAGGTTAAGCCGAGCTTGCCTAGGTTGGTCTGTGGATGGGTGACCACCCATTACATACCGAGTTTTCTCCGTTCCTCGGAAAGCACGTTAAGCCGTTTGTCCCGACTGTCATTTGTAGATCTTTGATCTTTGTCGTTAGGTACCTAGTCAGTGGCCCAAAAAAAGTCTGACAACCAGTGTTACCAAGGGGTATCGTATTACCCAGTACTAACTGGGTTGTGGAGGTCAGATAGGCATTCGCTCCATGTAAAATACTGGTATTCAGTTGCATCCGGTTAGACTGGAAGCCGACCCCAACATAGTTGGGAAAAGGCTAGGCAGATGATGATGATGATAGTGAAGACAGTACCACACAGTAGCCTTGGTACAGCAGTGGTTGTCTCACGAGAATGAGACGGGAATAGGATACATACAGGGTGTAAACAGACTCTTCACAAAGTCGTTAACCAAGCATTATGTACATCAAACTAAGTAACTTTACGCAAAAATTATTGCTGGGCAACGACTTTTTTTTTTGGGGTGGAAAATCACGTTTTACGGTAGGACTCAATATAACGCATTCAAAACATTGTGCTGATGGATGGATTGAATAGTACGGGGGTCGTGAAAGTGTCTTAAGTAAAAAAAATACATTAAAATAATATATTTAAAAAAAAACTTGTGAAAAAGTTGGCACTTTGACCCCCAATATCTCCGTAACTAGGAGGTTCTCAGGTATGGTCTAGAACAAAAAAATGATCACAATGACGGGGAGAATAAGTGCCTTTCGGCTTCGTTAAGAGTCTGTTTACACCCTTTATACAATGCTTAGTGATGTACTTACTAAATAGTGATGTTACAATTACAACAGTATCCATTTTAGCATCGATGTCCCTTCACCTTGTGGCTTCAGCTGCATCCGGATGTACTGGAAGCCGAACCCAATAGCACTACATATTATAACACAATGTTCTCCGCCGCATCTATCTGTCTGTTCGCGATAAACTCAAAAATTACTGCACTGATTTTCATGTTGTTTTCTTAAATAGATAGAGTGGTTCTCGAGGAATTTTTTAGTATATAATTCGTCAAGTTTTTGTACAGATTGGCTAAAATATAATGATATTTGTTGGAGGTGTTGGAAAAAAATAAGCCGTCTGGGGGAGCTTTCAACGAAAACGCTGCCCTTTGAGATATAACAAAATAATGAATGGTAGAATTGTATATCTTATATAGGTCTACAGAAAAATCCGCTATGGCTTATGTCTATCTCTTAAGGATAATATACTATATCCATTTTAATACTTTGAAAATGGGCAAACTAGTTTCCCATGAGTTGAGGGAATGGGTTCTTCATGATTACTTTTGGGCGCGATAACCGATATCCACGCAGGCGAAGCCGCGGGCATCAGCTAGTAAGTAATAAGTTATTAGAAATTCATAAATGTATGCTAAAAGACCGTATTGAAGGCGAAAGTGAATAGTTTGTTCCACTCTCTTGCCTTCGCTGCGGATCTCGATAGACAGTTTTATCGTACAACATCTGGCATTGATATACTTACATGGTGATTATGTGTAGTTTCTATACGCTTTAAAGCGGTGTTCATCCTTGTACTGAACGCGACCAGGAATTCTGAACCGCGTTCAAGAGTTACCCGTGTTTATTATTCCAAAGCATTATGAGCCTGACAATTGTATAATTCGCGATGACATTATTGCCATTGCCGGAATATATCCTAGATGAGGCTGGCACATAAACGTGGAACTAGGCACAAGCTAACAGAGGCTGATACCCAGCAGTGGGCGAAGTCGGGCTATGATTGATGATGATAAATTCGCTCTTAAAGATGTAAGGAATTATGGGCATTTTCTCTAATTTGGCCATTTTCTCTGATATCCCGCAAAATCTCTTATCGGATTTGATTTTGTTGAAATTCACCCAATTTCTGATTGCGGAAAGAACTAAAAAAAACCGGCCAAATGCGTCTAACTTGTACGTATTTTGTTATTAAACTATAATTATATTTACGGTTTCAAGATTTTTTCCGTACTATGTGCTGTAAGACATAGCTTCTTGCCAAATTTCATGATTCTAAGTCAACGAGAAGTACGAACTTTTTAAAAACCTGCCTTTGTGAAATCGAAAATATGCGACGTAAACGGTCATATCGTTTGATCGCGTTGACTTGAAAATATGATTTTTTCACTGCTTCAAGAGCTAGCAGACTTGAGTATTTGATATGAATTTCAGCTTGATTCCTCTACGCGTTCATGAGAAAAATGGTCTTGATAGACGGACAGAAAAGTGAACCTATAAGGATTCCGTTTTTGTCGACTGAGGTACGGACCCATAATAAATAAAAATACCTTGTAACGAATGGGACAAAGAAATACAGTTTTAACAAGGGATATCGTGTTATCTTCATGTACAACACTGGTATTCACACATTCAGCTTCTAGTTGGCTTCCTGTCTTACTATCCGGTTTCACTGGAAGCCGACAACAACATAGTTTAGAAAAGGCGAGATAGATTTTACTTATTTTTTAAAAAAACGTTGCCCCGCTCTAGGAATTTCTCCTGTATCGTGGGTGCGTTTACAAACATTTAAACTCACATACACAAACAGCCAGACCCGGAACAGCTGTAGGCCATGCGGGGATCGAAGCCGCGACACGCAGCGCAACAGTTAATCGCTCAGCCACAGCGCCAACCGTGCCGTCAAATATGCCAATAAAATTCAATTCGATACAAAAAGTCGTTATCAACAATCCTTTAAAATCTTTAACATATAGGGTGACTGGTAATTAGTGACCGATACTTATACACGTGATTGTACTCATGATAACATAGAACTTTCCCAAAGAAACATTTTTTTTTAAATTGTCTTTCACTTTTAGCACAATACCACAACAACCGTATGAAACTTGCGCGCGCGCCTGTGACCTATCAGCTGTTGCTGCGTGACGAAATTATGTCTCATTACTCTCGCACTGTGCAACCATGGGTAGGCAGAGCACCCACGCGTCTCGCAAGCCCGCTCCATAAGCAACTATGTGATAAAAGCGAATAAGTATAAAAAAAAAGTTTCTTTGGGAAAGTTGTTTGTTATAATGAGTACAATCACGTGTTTAAGTATCGGTCACTAATTACCATTCACCTTATAAAAAAATTAGCACACGCTAATCACCGAAATTACCCAACCGATTTCAATGAAAATTTGTGAATAAGTATGGTTGATTCCAGCTTGAAAGATGGGTTAGTTATATGAGCCCGATAAGTGGCGCCGTGCGGAGCTGGGGTGGGTCACTAGTACTTTTGCTACATTACAGATATGGATAATACAGGGTGTAAACAGACTCTTCACGAAGCCATCAACCAAGCATTATGTACATCAAACTAAGTAACTTTATGCAAAAATTAGTGCTAGGATATGACTTTTTTTTTGGGCTGAAAAATCACGTTTTACGACAGGACTCAATGTAACGCACTCAAAACATTGTGCTGATGGATGGATTGAATAGTAAGGGAGTCGTGGAGAAAAAAGTTGAAACTTTGACACCCAATATATCCATAACTAAAAGGTTCCCAGGTATGGTTTAGAACAAAAAAATTATCGCAATGACGGGGAGTACAAGTGCCTTTCGGCTTCTTGAAGAGTTCTTTTACACCCTTTATAAATATTCAGATTGCTTTGCTATTTAGCAGTGGCCTAAACCTTTCCGTTGCACGTGGTTGTGAGTTTCTGTCCTCCATTTCTCTCCCTCAGTAGAATTTAAATCATCCCGTAACTAAACAAAATACACAGAAAAAAACAACTAGCAAGAAACGTTGATAAAAACCGGCTAAGTGTCAGACTCGCGCATGATTGGTTCCGTATCATCGTAGCAGGCCCCCATCCATTTTTTAATTATATTTATAATCATTTGTTGTCATAGTGGCAACAGAAATACACATTCTGTGAAAATTTCAATCGTCTACCTATTCCGGATCATGAGATACAGCCCGCTGACAGACAGACAAACGGATAGCGGAAGCTTAGTAATAGGGTCCTGTAGGTTACCCTTCGGAATACGGTAAACCCTAAAACTGGCCAAGTGCGAGTCGGACTCGCGCATGAAGGGTTCCGAACCATTGCCTATACAACATTAGACTAAATGGCGGTTTACGATTTATGACGTATTAAAAAAAACTACTTTCTAGATCTCGTTCAAACCAATTTTCGGTGGCAGTTTGCATGGTAATGTACATTACGTTTTTTTTTAGTTTTATCATTGTCTTATTTTAGAAGTTACAGGGGAGGGGGACGCATTTTACCACTTTGGGAGTGTCTCTCGCGCAAACTATTCAGTTTAGAAAAAAATGATATTAGAAACCTCAATATCATTATTACCTATTCATGGACACCCTAAAAAATTTTGAGATTCAGTTCTAAGTATGGGGAACCCCCAAAAATTGTTTTTTTTTTCTTTATTTTTTGTGTGAAAATCTTAATGCGGTTCACAGAATACATCTACTTACCAAGTTTCAACAGTATAGTTCCTATAGTTTCGGAAAAAAAGTGGCTGTGACATACGGACGGACAGACAGACATGACGAATCCATAAGGCTTCCGTTTTTTGCCATTTGGCTACGGAACCCTAAAAACTATCAAAAAACGTTGACGAAAACCAGTAGACTAACTGCCAAACCCCAGCGAGTAAACAAACCACTTTTATTTACAAACAGGCGTTCGTTACCGATTTGTAGTCCGGACTAGTCCGTCTAATAAACGACACAAGTAAATGATGTCATCGGTGTGACTCGAACGGACATGTTGAGACAGCGACCGTTGAGATTGTGCCGGTTAGACAATTGATAACGGTCATTTCTATACGTTGGAGTAAGTAGTACTATCTTTAAACTCTCTTTAACATCTTGCGGATGATGGCTTTTCTAAGTTTTGTTGAAGATATGTACCTAGCCTGCCAGGGCTGCGGGCTTTTCGAAAGAGATACCGCGGCCCAGGAACACAAAGGGCAAGGAAGAAACATGTATGGGTTTTAGTCAGTACAAGTCTGACACTCCCTTCCGCTCTGCCCGGAGCGGGAGAAGTCATTTGATGATTTCCCATTAAAAAAAAAAGTGAATCTAATCCAAGGAAGTCGAGGGAAAAATATCACAATCCATCCATCGTTTCCTTGGTCTTCCTCTCCCTCTCTATCCATCAAAATTAACCAGTCAATATTTGCCTATGTCTACATAAAATACAGGTTGTAAACAGACTCTTCACGAAGCCGTAAACATAATGTACGTAAGAAAAAATCTACATCTTTTTAATAAAAGAGGTGACAGACATAATTACAGTACTAGAAATAGGGACCAATTAGTTCAGCCAGGCTTCAGACTCGCTAAAGTAGACTCATCTTTCATGGGGTACTGTTTGAGATGCTACAATAAAATTCCACAAAGTATTCTTGAACTGAATGAGACGAAATTTAAAACATGCATTAAACGCACACTATGTAAGCAAGCATATTACAAGTTGGACGATTATATCGCTGATAAAAATGCTTGGCTCAATGCCGGTCCTGCTCCACAAGGACAGGGGCGCATAAATGGATAGCATTAAACTGTATTGTTGGAGCTGCTGAAGATTGTACAACTATCTTTGCATTGTATAAATTCAATCTCTTTAGTATTATATAGCCGCATAGCCCATATTGTGTGAGTACTTTGTACTAGATAGCTATCGTTCACTGGTAACCTATTCTTTTCTTGACTTGAATGTGCCCTGGCGGTTAGGAGTATGTCATGCTCACTCAAAGGTCTCGCTGATGGTGGCGCGTGTGTCGGATCATTTTGTTCCCTTCAAAATGGTTGAGTTGAATGGTGCTGATACATGCGTCATGTTCGTGAACGGGCGCTGTCAGTTGTGACTGGTCATCTTTTGGTTGCCACGGCTTATTTGAATTAATTATTTTATTTTTGAATTGTTATTTTTTTTTTTTTTGTTTTTACTATGGACACTTTTAACGTGCACACTGCACATCTTGCTACATCGTTCTCACATAATGTACCATCTCAACATGAATGATGTAACCAAGGTTTTTGTAAAAATATACTGATTTAAAAGAGTGTCCATGGAGTTTCTTGCCCATTCTTCTCCATAGAGATCTACGCTAGGGAATGGGCAACTACAGTACTTTCACAGTTTTTATGCCTTGTGACTGGGACTGTAGCTTCATTACATTTTTATCTTGTCGACAATTCAAAAGTGCCTGTAACTGGCCTACTTGAAATAAATGCTTTGATTTTGATTTTGATTTTTTGCCGTCAACCAAGCATTATGTACATCAAACTAAGTAACTTTATGCACAAATTAGTGCCGACTTTTTTTTTGGGCTGAAAAATCACGTTTTACAGTAGGACTCAATGTAACGCACTCAAAACATTGTGCTGATGGATGTATTAAATAGTAAGGGGGTTCTGGAGGTGTTTTAAATAAAAATCTTACATTAAAAACATGTATTTAACTTGTGAAAAAGTTGGAACTTTGACCCCCAATATCTCCGTAACTAGAAGTTTCCCAGGTATGGTTTAGAACAAAAAAATGGTCGCAATGATTGGTAGAACAAGTGCCTTTCGGCTTCGTTAAGAGTATTTTTACACCCTTTACAAACACCTCCACCACAGTTCATTTTTATTACTATAAAAATAAACTCATTGGCTAACAACCGATAAGACACTATCGCGAATTTTCAACGGTCGTACATTCAAAATAACGTATTTGAACGTTGTTTATTGTGTAGACCGGTACACAAGGACAACGTGTTTAAGAACAGTCGGGCTTTGCAAATACAAGATTCTCGTACTGGTTAGGTTGGTTACTGGTAGTCGACTCAAAATGTTTTTTTGGGAATAACATTGGGGTTGTTGAAGTTGAATAGTTGCTAAGCAGTTTGTGAGAAAGGGTATGTCGTTTGAGGAGCCATGACCGTATACCTCACGAGTACGACCTTTTATAGAATTGTGTTATAACCACTTCCTGTGGGATATGGGGAAAGATTGATAAAAATTACTTTAATAATTACTAGAGACCAGCCACTTCGCACGAGTACAATCTCAACAGGAATGATGTAACCATGATTTTGTAACAATATTCTGATTTAAAAGTGTGTGGAGTTCTTCTCCATAGAGATTTACGCTTTGGAATGGGCCACTTTAGTACCATAACAGTTATCGTGATTCATTTTATTGTTGTCTTTGTTTGAACAGTTCAGAAGTACCTGTCACCTGTAATTGGCCTACTTGAAATATATGCTTTGGAGTATAAAAAGGTATATGTTTGGAGTTGAAGTTGAACAAAAGTTCAACTTCAACTCCAAACATATACCTTTCGGAATAAATCATCAACATTTCAGCCGAAAGACGTCCACTGCTGGACATAGGCCTCCCCAAAGGGGGTTATTGCCATATTCGCTCGCTTGGCTGGCGGGTTGGCGATCGCAGTACGTTTGTTAAGGTATTATTCCAAACTCGGCAACAAGCAGCAGTGCTGTTGCCGCAGTGCTGCTACTAAGGTGCTGCCCAGCAGTGCTGCCTGCCGCGCTGATTCCGAGCAAGGCGGCAGTGCCGCTCTGTTCGTGGTGATGCGTTGTTGTGTATTCGTTAGTTTACTTTGAGTTGACAAGATGTCGATTGATGACCAACTTTTAATTAACTGTTCCTCTTCTGAATCAGAGAAATTCATCCTTTTGTTGTCAATTTACATGTCAACATTCACGTAGGTACTCTTGCTGCGGCGGCAGACGCGTCACTACTGGTCTGTCGCGGCGGTAGGGCGACACTGACGCGCAGCAGTGCTGCCGCTACATTGCTGCCGCGACATTGCTGCCTAGCTCGGAATGTAATGTCATATAAGCTTATAAAAATTGTATAGGGACCAGTAGTGTCGCTGCAGCACTGCTGCGTGCAACGTGGTTCGGAATCATACCTTTACAAAGGCACAGAGAACGCTGCTGCCAATTCTCTGGTAAGTTCTTTAGTCGCCTCTTAAGACACCCACGGGAAGATATGGGAAATAAATACTTACTCTAAATGATGGTATGGTAGTTTCATTTTTTTGCCCTATAGATAGAAGCTACTTTGAAGCTAGTTGCCTTTGCCAATGTCTGAGGTCACTCGTAAGACTACTGGACTAAGCCTTTTTTTTTTGGTTCAATTCACAGGTCGTTTAAAGTGTCATTGAGTTTGAGGAGTTTCGATTACCGCGTTGGTCTAGTAGTCGCAAGCGCGACTGCTTAGCATGAGGTCCTGGGTTCGATTCCCGGTCGGGCAAAGTGTCATTGGGTTTTTCCGACAGGAATTTCTCAGTAGCAGTCACGGAGTCAGGATTTGATTCCGGTTCATGGCAATAGGCTTCGCTCCTGTTACATGGGACTTAAAACAAATCTATCGAAATGTGGGTGTACTATTAGATGCACCTCTGTCTAACCCTTCGAGTATTACAGGCGTTATGTTATGAGTTTGGTTACCTGGTTCATAGTAATCAGCTCGCCCCCTATGCATGGCATTAATTACATATTTTATTAAGTTATTATTTTATTCTTGTTTAAAAGTGATTAAAACAGCTTAGGCTAATTAATTTCTAAGTAATTATATGATTACCTACATAATCATGCTGTACTTTACTAATGTACTCTTTACAGTTCACGCTAAAATTACTTAGAAATTAATTAGCCTAAGCTGTTTTAATCACTTTTAAACAAGCATGAAGTAACCAAAAACTGGCCAAGTGCGAGTCGGGCTCGCGCACGAAGGGTTCCGTACCCTCATCAATACAACATTAGACCTGTTTACGACTTACGACGTATTAAAAAAAAACTACTTACTAGATCTCGTTCAAACCAGTTTTCGGTGGAAGTTTGCATGGTAATGTATGTACATCATATATTTTTTTAAGTTTTATCATTCTCTTATTTAAGAAGTTACAGGTTATACACATTTTACCACTTAAACTATTCAGTTTAGAAAAAAAATATATTAGAAACCTCAATAACATTTTTGAAGACCTATCCATAGATACCCCACACGTATGGGTTTGATGAAAAAAAATATTTGAGTTTCAGTTCTAAGTACGGGGATCCCCCAAAATTTGTTGTTTTTTTTCAATTTTTCTGTAAAAATCTTAATGCGGTTCACAGAATACATCTACTTACTAAGTTTCAACAGTATAGTTCTTATAGTTTCGGAACAAAGTGGCTGTGATATACGGACGGACAGACAGACAGACATGACGAATCCATAAGGGTTCCGTTTTTTTGCCATTTGGCTACGGAACCCTAAAAAGCGTCATACGGAAGTAGAAAAAACTTAAGGTAAACGACATTTGGATCTCATTGTCTAATGATAATACAAATGACGCATCATTAGCCACTAGTGCCCTTGAACTAAGTGCACCTTGAAAAGGTAATGGTTAAAAATAATTAAGATGATTAAGATATTAGTAGCTATCGGGACTGACTTAAGTTTAAGGCGTGAAAAAGTAACAAAAAAACTTACTTTCGTATTAACAATATTAATTAGGATTAGGATTGACTGAGGTAGTTACAATAATAATAAGAATATCTTGGGACAACCAACACACTGCCGCAAATAGCAAATAGCTTTATTACTACCTACCTGAATGGCCTGTTGGTCTAGTGGTTAGTGACCCTGACTGCTAGGACGGAGGTCGTGGGTTCGATTCCCACACAGGACAAATCTTTGTGCGATAAGTACGATTATTTGTTCTGTATCTGGGTGTATAATTTATCTATAATATGTATGTATTTAGAAATATATAAGTATGTTTATCAGTTGTCTGGTTGCCATAGTACAGGCTCTGCCTAGTTTGGGATCAGATGGCGGTGTGTTGGTTGTCCCAAGATATTATTATTATTACCTACCTAGTAGTTATAAAGCTACCTTAGAAGGAACTCGTCTGGTGAAGTAGTAAGTAGCATCATTATCTCATCATCTGCCTGCCTTTTCCCAACTATGTTGGGGTCGGCTTCGAGTCTTACCAGATATCCAATAACGACTGCCTATCTGACCTCCACAACCCAGTTGGTACTGGGTAATACTTTACCCCTTAGTAAGACTATTTGACAGATTTTCGTGCCACTGACTACCTGTAACGACTGTCAAAGATCTACAAATGACAGCCGAGTGTACTTAGTTTCCCTGGTATAATTATTACAAATGTCCATAAATCATCATCATCATTTCAGCCGAAAGACGTCCACTGTTGGACATAGGCCATCAGCTAATTATATTCAAAGTTTCAATAAGGCACCCAACAGTGTCATACCTACATGAAATCTCGTGTGCCTTGAAATTAATATATAATACTTATAAATATTCAGCTAATCCTGTCTGGTTTCTTGAGGACATCTTGTTCGGAGGCGTCTCATTATACTTTAATTCATTCATGTTTGTTTGAATATTGCTAGTTATGTAACTGACATAATCTTTGATGTTTACTGATATCACCGGAACTTTTTCACGGATCCGGACTCAAGCCCTATAACACGGGCTGCGGGACTGTTCGAAAGAGATACCGCGGCCCTGGAACACAAACGGCAAGGAAGGAACATGGATGGGTTTTAGTCAGTACAAGTCTGACACTCCCTTCCGCTCTGCCCAGAGCGGGAGAAGTCATTTGATGATATCCCATCCGAAAAAAAAAAGCCCTGGTACTCTGCAACTTGGGGATAAAAGTTTTAACCTTTAGTTAGACCAACGTGTCAGTCTTCAGTTATACAGGCCATCGAATAATCTAGGGACATTTAACAATAGTCCCGACCCGACAAAAAAACAGACGCCTGAAGCGCTTTTCTTAAACAATTCGTTTTAATACTGGTTTTTAATCATCCGAGGTCGTTAAGCTAGTTCTGACATAATATGCGCTTACATCACAAGACCATAATGTTTTGCTACAATTGCTTAGATGTCTTAGATACTGCAATTAGGAAAATCGTGAGAACCGTTCGACCTTGTCATTATGTTTGAATTACCTTGTATATAGACTTTATGTTACGTAGAACATAAGATCTAATGTTAAGAACTTGAATAAAATTATATATGTAGGAGCATGCATATCACACGCCTGCCTTTACCCAACTATGTTGGAGTCGGCTTACAGTCTAACCGGATGCAGCTGAATGTATCCATAGAGCGACTGGCCTATTTGACCCCTGTACTGGGTAATACGATACCCCTTGCTAAGGCTGGTTGTTAGACTTTCGGGCCACTACAGATTTTCGTGCCACTGACTACCTGTAACGACTGTCAATTATCTACAAATGACAGCCAGGAACAACGGGTTAACGTGCTTTCCGAGACTCGGAATCTAACGAACGGGTGGTCACCCATCTACGGTTCAAATACTAGACTAAAATGTCCCTACAGCTATAATTGAGGACTTCTCCCTTTAAGAGGGAGTGATAATTCACCACGCTGAGCCATATCGGGTTGGTGGACGTCACCACACTCTTCGAAATTTCATCGTTCTAGGATTTTACGATTTCCTCGCGTGATTTTTCATAGCCGTTTTTAGAATATGCAATTATACCTATGCATGACGAACTTATTTGTCTGTTCACTCAAAGTCAGTTTTAAAGATTCAAATTACCATTCGTTCTTCTAACAATTTTAGCAATGATACAAAATTGCCAGTCAATAGCGATTCGATGCAGTTTTAAAACAAAATATTACCGCGCACCCTAACCACGGCGATCATCGTGCGCCGTTTCGCGAACTAGAACGCATGGGCGTGCCGTTAGAGGGACCTTGTGGCCGCCTCGTAACCAAAGCAATCATCTCGCGAACACTAGATCATAGCGTTCATTTTGTCGTGGTCACGCTCATAGAGGCCGCCTTCCGTCTCAAACAAATGAGTAACATACACTAACTAACCATATTGGTGATGTTCTACAGAAAGGTCAGGTGCGTAGAACTCGTCGTGAGTTCTACGCACCCAGATCTACGAACCAGATCTACGACCAGATGTACGAACGTGCAGGTGAAAGGGGCATGTAAGAATCGTAGCAGGTGGCGTTCTGTAGTTTCACCCCACTCCCATGGGGGCATAAAGGGTGTAAACAGACTCGAAAGGCACTTGTTTTCCCCGTCACTTCGATCCTTCTTTTTACGGAGATATTGGGAGTCAAAGTTCCAACATTTTCACAAGTTTTTTTTTTTTTATACATGTTTTTAATGTATTTTTTTACTTAAGACACCTTCACGACCCCCGTATTATTCAATCCATTCCATCCATCAGCAAAATATTTTGAATGCGTTACATTGAGTCGTACCGTAAAACGTGATTTTTCACCTTTAATAATTTTTACGTAAAGTTACTTAGTTTGATGTTCAGAATGCTTGCTTAACGGCTTCATGAAAAGTTGTTGTTATTGTTGTTTACACCCTGTATGTATGAACGCGATGTTCGCGCAGTTATTCGCCTCAGTTAGAACCTGGCCGACGGCTCACATTTACATAAACAGACAGTGAATAGTAAACGTAGCATATTTTATTGTTACTACAGTATTGTAAATATTTGTTAACTATTAACCAATTGTTTATTCGATGCGAATAGTGGCTATTGTTTCAAATTGTTTTGGTAGTAATACATCATTGTTTGCCTGCCATTTCTCAACTATGTTGGGGTCGGCTTCCAGTCTAACCGGATGCAGCTGAATATCAGTATTTTACATGGAGCGACTACCCAGTTAGTACTAGATAATGCGATACCCCTTGGTAAGACTGGTTGTCATACATACTTTCGGCCCACTGACTACCTGTAACGACCGTCAAAGATCTACAAAAGACAGCCCGCACCAACGGAATTAACGAACTTTCCGGAATATTTTAGTCAATAACAGCCTAGCTATAACGGCACAATATCATGCACTCTTGAAAAAATATTGGAACAGCCAGGTGGAGTTGATATCCAGTCTAGTCGGATAGAGGTGAATATCAGGATTTTATCCGGTCGGTAAGAGCTCCTGGGTTCAATACTCAATCTTTATTTGCATTCTTTATATTCTATCGTTATTTATTCGTGTGTTCTACAACGTGTAACGGAAAGGGTATAGTATGCCGAAAGGGGGTCAACGCGTCATTCTGAATACCTTTTGTTCTACGACTTTGGAAAATTCGCGAAAAAAAATATTTGCTTCTCCATACAAACTTTTTTCGTCACGTGACTTTTTAGTCTGGGGAGTAGAATTTTTTTTTCACATATTTCCAAAAGTTGTTGAAAAAAGTTGTTCAGAATGACGAGTTGTGTGACCCCCTTTCGGCTTACTTTACCCTTTCCGTTACACGTTGCATAGTAGCATTTTTTTTGTCAAAAATTGTTTTAGTTTTTTAATAAATACGTTTTTTTTTTCTTTATCGTTCGTTTTTCTTCGTTTCCCAGTTTGGGCAAAGTGTGTTTTTCCATAAGGACTTTCATACAGCGACAGATCCCACGCACCAATACACTCTGCCAGCGTAAAACAGAGCCGTGTCCTTTAAGACAATGGACGCAGTGATGCCACCGGGCGTCCGGCTTCCTGCTTATGCGATACAAGTACTTTCCGAAGCAGATATTACAAGGTGACAATGGATCTTTCACGAAATCATCGCCCAAGCATTATGTACATCATACTAAGTAACTTTACGCAAAAATTATTGCTGGAAATCGACCTTTCTTGGGGTGAAAAATCGCGTTTAACGGTAAAACGCAAAATATTGTGCCGTGTGTGCGGATCATGGAAGTATTTAAAGTAAAGTTATACACTTATAACCTGAAAGCTAGTATTTATAAAAAAAAAACTTCTGAAAAAGTGTAAAAATGACAGCAATGACGGGGAGAACAAGAGCCTTTCGGCTGCGTTAAGTCTTTTTACACCCTTTATAAAGGGTGTCATCTGCCACGAGTGGGGACAGAGATAGGAACAAATGGGACTGAACAGACGCAAAACCGGTTATCACGTATTAAGTACATCATTCTCTTAAAAAAGTCAGCAGTTTCCTACAAAAGTGCAATACCTACACGGTCAAAATGTATGGAACAGCTTTTTTTCTTCTTAATGCGATAAAAATTTTGTAGGGAGGCTCAGAATGATATACTTCATATACTGTCTTAAGAAAAAGAAAGTCTGAATTCGGTGGCGATAAAGTCAATAAAACAAACGAAGACACCGTCTTCCGAAAGTAAAGTTATTTTAGACCTTTCTAGTGTTACTTTGAAGGCCGGTTATGTTTTTTTTTCAGCTAAGAGTATGTATGTATGTATGTTTATAGGCATACGCTATAGTAATTTTTCTCACTCACGCACACGTCAAATCAAACCTTAAGCGTGATCGTGTTCGTGAGCAAATTATGCATGAAATCAGTAATTTAAAACAATTATTATGTACTTGTTTTTCCGTTAGTTTGTAGGTGAGCTATCGGAACGGACACTTTGCTAATATCGTCAGCAAATCTTAAGACTGTTTGTTTCCTCTGATTTATCGGATTCACGTGTGTATTGTTAAATTATCACTAGCTTCGGTGAAGGAAAACATCGTGAGGAAACCAGCTTGCCTGAGAGATATATCTCGCCGACATGTAAAGCCAAGTCAGAGGCCCATGGGCGGCATAAACACTGATACCAAGTTAGGGATTAACCATACGATAAAGAAATTATCTGCCTAGCCTTTTCCCAACTATGTTGGGCTTCCAGTCTAACCGGATGCAGCTGAATACCAGTATTTTACATGGAGCGACTGCCTATCTGACCTCCACAACCCAGTTAGTACTGAAACATACGATACCCCTTGATAAGACTGGTTGTCAGATTTTCAGGCCACTGACTACCTGTAACAACTGTCAAAGATCTACAAATGACAACCGAGACCAACGGCTTAACGTGCTTTCCGAGGCACGGAAGGAACTCGGTATCTATATATATATACACACATCAAAAGTGTCTAGGGATATTTTGTTATTCACGTATTTAAACAAAACTATACAGTATTTCTTAAAGCATCCTTATATCAAAGATAATATATCATAAAAACTGAACTTTTTTTTATTTTATGAGGGTTTTTTTTGATAAAAATGAAAAAGTTGAAAATTTTGCTAAAATTAGACTTACTGTTTTTGGTGATTAAATCAGGAAACAAAGTTAAATGAAAAAAAAAATATATAATAAAAATAAATAAACTGTAAGAGCACCTCGAATCTTTATAACACATGTGCAAAAGTTTTTCAAGCTCAAAACAATGTTGTCAAGTTCGCCTTGTGGTGTAAGGTACCAGGTCCGACGAAAATGCACGAAAAGTGAACTGTTCGGCAGCAGATTCTCGGGAAAATTCGTAAGGACCTTCGTTGCACCATATTCCAGACGTGCTTAATAGGATTTAAATCTGGGGATTGCGTGGGCCAGTCCAGAGCCTCTTTATTATGTTGCTGTAGCCGCCGAGTTACCGCTGGAGTCGTAGTTGGGCGGGTCTCATAATGCATACGCATAAAATCTAGTCCCATTTCCATCCGATTTGGTTGAAGTATAAGTGCCAGCACCTCATCACGGTGTTTTGCAGCCGTTAAATTCCATTTTATCTAAACACGGTCAGTTCTCCCGCCTAGACGTAGTCTCGCTCATACCATGATTGTTTCACTTTGATATGGATAGACTTTCTGGGGATTTCGCAAGCTGGTCTCACGTCCAGGTGTTCGCCAAACACATATTCTTCGTGTATCTGAAAGGATGCCGAACCAGGATTCATGATCTGAGAGTAACATCTAGACCATTGGCGATCATACCAAGCCAAATGTTCGTTTGCCTATTCTAAACTTTGCCCGCGATTGCTTCGTCGTAGTGCTGGAAGCGGAAATGGTGTAACAGCATGAAGGTTGACTGCTTGTGGTCTCTTCCTGCCAGTTTGGTCACTAACGAAGATCAGGTGTTCTGACTGTACCTTTAAAACCAATTGCCAAGTCGTTGCGTACTTCCCGCCGTAATTTGTATAAATCGGTCTTGTCTGGTGGTGACTTACCAAATATTCCCAGTGTGCCGCTCAGCCGACTTACCAGTATCCCGATAGCGAAAACACAAACTGGGTATGACACTTTAACTGGTGCCAATGGTATCAGCAATTTTGCATTGGCGCGCGCCTGCTTCCAGCAAGTCTATTGCTCTCAACATCTCTTACCTAGTTAAATTTCGCAGTTCCATGGTTTAGATAATTCAAAAACGTACAAAAAAAATCTTTGTTTTATACAAAAAACAGTAAAATCTTTAACACACGTAGGTAAGGAAATTATGATTGTTATGAAGTATACTGAATTTTGCCACATCTGAATTATTTTTTTATTTTTATTTTTTTGATATGGAAGATAAATGTACCAGGAACAAATTCGCGTTTAAATCTTTGTGAAATGTCCAATACTTTTAAAGTTATGCTAATAAATCTACATTGATTTGATGTGTGTATATACAATCCGTACCATAAACCGAAAAATACACATTTCTTGTATGGGAGCCCCCTTTAATTATTAAATAATTTTTATTTTTATTATTTGTTGTCATAGCGGCAACAGAAATACATCATCTGTGAAAATTTCAACTGTCTAGCTATCACGGTTCATGAGATACAGCCTGGTGACAGATAGCCAGACAGACACACGGACAGCGGAGTCTCAGTAATAGGGTTCCGTTTTCACCCTTTGGGTACGGAACCCTAAAAAAGGAAAGACCGAAAATATAGCGGTATATCACCGACAGTGGGACACAATCTGTCGTCGTAGTGATAAGATCGACGACAGCCTATGTTCAGCAGTAGCTTTCTTTCAGTTAAAATACTCCAAAATCAACGTCATCTAAATACCGCCTTAAACTATAAACGGCAGTAAATATCATTAATATCTCGCCGGTGTTGTCATCACACATTTTACTAAATGATCTTGATTAAAATGCGCATCATGGCGGCATCGTCTGATTAAAGCTCTTAATTTAACTCATAATGTCCGGTTATTTATGGACTGCTATCAGGTTTTATTCAGTCTGAAACATACGATACCCCTTGATAAGACTGGTTGTCAGATTTTCAGGCCACCGACTACCTGTAACAACTGTCAAAGATCTACAAATGACAACCGAGACCAACGGCTTAACGTGCTTTCCGAGGCACGGAGAACTCGGTATCTATATATCACAAGTGTCTAGGGATATTTTGTTATTCACGTATTTAAACAAAACTATAAAGAATTTCTTAAAGGATCCTTATATCAAAGATATTAAGGATGCTTTAATATATCATAAAAACTGAACTTTTTTTTATTTTATGAGGGTTTTTTTTATAAAAATGAAAAAGTTAAAATTTTGCTAAAATTAGACTTACTGTTTTTGGTGATTAAAGCAGGAAACAAAGTTAAATGAAATAAAATAAAATTGTATAAAATAAAAATAAATAAACTGTAAGAGCACCTCGAATCTTTATAACACATGTGCAAAAGTTTTTCAAGCTCAAAACAATGTTGTCAAGTTCGCCTTGTGGTGTAAGGTACCAGGTCCGACGAAAATGCACGAAAAGTGAACTGTTCGGCAGCAGATTCTCGGGAAAATTCGTAAGGACCTTCGTTGCACCATATTCCAGACGTGCTTAATAGGATTTAAATCTGGGGATTGCGTGGGCCAGTCCAGAGCCTCTTTATTATGTTGCTGTAGCCGCCGAGTTACCGCTGGAGTCGTAGTTGGGCGGGTCTCATCATGCATACGCATAAAATCTAGTCCCATTTCCATCCGATTTGGTTGAAGTATAAGTGCCAGCACCTCATCACAGTGTTTTGCAGCCGTTAAATTCCATTTTATCTAAACACGGTCAGTTCTCCCGCCTAGACGTAGTCTCGCTCATACCATGATTGTTTCACTTTGATATGGATAGACTTTCTGGGGATTTCGCAAGCTGGTCTCACGTCCAGGTGTTCGCCAAACACATATTCTTCGTGTATCTGAAAGGATGCCGAACCAGGATTCATGATCTGAGAGTAACATCTAGACCATTGGCGATCATACCAAGCCAAATGTTCGTTTGCCTATTCTAAACTTTGCCCGCGATTGCTTCGTCGTAGTGCTGGAAGCGGAAATGGTGTAACAGCATGAAGGTTGACTGCTTGTGGTCTCTTCCTGCCAGTTTGGTCACTAACGAAGATCAGGTGTTCTGACTGTACCTTTAAAACCAATTGCCAAGTCGTTGCGTACTTCCCGCCGTAATTTGTATAAATCGGTCTTGTCTGGTGGTGACTTACCAAATATTCCCAGTGTGCCGCTCAGCCGACTTACCAGTATCCCGATAGCGAAAACACAAACTGGGTATGACACTTTAACTGGTGCCAATGGTATCAGCAATTTTGCATTGGCGCGCGCCTGCTTCCAGCAAGTCTATTGCTCTCAACATCTCTTACCTAGTTAAATTTCGCAGTTCCATGGTTTAGATAATTCAAAAACGTACAAAAAAAATCTTTGTTTTATACAAAATACAGTAAAATCTTTAACACACGTAGGTAAGGAAATTATGATTGTTATGAAGTATACTGAATTTTGCCACATCTGAACTATTTTTTTATTTTTATTTTTTTGATATGGAAGATAAATGTCATCTGCCTAGCCTTTTCCCAACTATGTTGGGGTCGGCTTCCAGTCTAACCGGATGCAGCTGAATACCAGTATATTACATGGAGCGACTGCCTATCTGACCTCCACAACCCAGTTACTACTGGGAAATACGATACCCCTTGGTAAGACTGGTTGTCAGACTTTTTGGGCCACTGACTACTTTAACGACTGTCAAAGATCTTCAAATGACAGCCGGGACCAACGGCTTAACGTGCTTTCCGAGGCACGGAGGAAACTCGGTATGTAATGGGTGGTCACCCATCCACAGACCAACCTAGGCAAGCACGGCTTAACCTAAAGATTGACCCGAGCGGCTGTTATTGTTTAGCCACGAGCTCCTCATATGGAAGATAAATGTACCAGGAACAAATTCGCGTTTAAATCTTTGTGAAATGTCCAATACTTTTAAAGTTATGCTAATAAATCTACATTGATTTGATGTGTGTATATACAATCCGTACCATAAACCGAAAAATACACATTTCTTGTATGGGAGCCCCCTTAAATTATTAAATAATTTTTATTTTTATTATTTGTTGTCATAGCGGCAACAGAAATACATCATCTGTGAAAATTTCAACTGTCTAGCTATCACGGTTTATGAGATACAGCCTGGTGACAGATAGCCAGACAGACACACGGACAGCGGAGTCTTAGTAATAGGGTTCCGTTTTCACCCTTTGGGTACGGAACCCTAAAAAAGGAAAGACCGAATATATAGCGGTATATCACCGACAGTGGGACACAATCTGTCGTCGTAGTGATAAGATCGACGACAGTCTATGTTCAGCAGTAGCTTTCTTTCAGTTAAAATACTCCAAAATCAACGTCATCTAAATACCGCCTTAAACTATAAACGGCAGTAAATATCATTAATACCTCGCCGGTGTTGTCATCACACTTATTTACTAAATGATCTTGATTAAAATGCGCATCATGGCGGCATCGTCTGATTAAAGCTCTTAATTTAACTCATAATGTCCGGTTATTATAACTACCGTGAATAAAACCTGATAGCAGTCCATAGACTGCTATCAGGTTTTATTCAGTCTTGGAGCATCAATTTATTCATATTGCCCATTTTTGAAGTGAAAACTTCTATAGCATCGTTGTGATTTGAAAGTCGATGAAACGAAAAGCGACAATAAAAAGAGACAGACACATAAATTCATAAGATTTAACGTGGGAGAAAATGAGATAGGAAACATTATACAGTGTTTATCTTGAAGCCAAAATTTTTGAAGGTTTCACTTCTACCACGTGTGAATTGCACACTTTTTTTTTTTTGGGACAAGCCCGTCAATTTATTCCCAACCACTGCTCGTGAAGGTCAGAATCAACAGTGGTGATCACCAAAAGTTGCCGAGGCATTGAAGGTCAACGAAGTCCCGGAAAAACTATTCAACTTGGATCCCAGAGCAGTGGAGTAAGAAACGGAGCAATCAAATAACACTTATGTTTTTTGATGGCGTGCCATTTGCCATAGCCTTCTTTACGAGAGGATCTTAGCGGAGGCCCAGTGGTGGTGACCCCGACTTACGAGCAGTGAGTCGTGGGTTCGACCCCGGCAGGTGCATTACTTTGTGTAATTTATTTGATCACCACTGCTCTCAAAACGGTGGAGGAAAATCGATGATCAAACCGGCTTGTCCTAGAACCAAAAATTCGAAGACATGTGACAGTACCGTGTCACTACATCTATGAAAACATCATGTACGTTAGGAAAAATCTGCATTTATTTAGTAAAAGAGGTGACAGGCACCACTATAGTACTAGAAACAGGGACCAACTAGAACAGCCAGGTTTTAGGCTAGCTAAAGTAGACTCATCTTTCATGGGGTACTGTTTAAAATGTTACAATAAAATAGCTCCCCACATTCTAAAACTAAATGAGGCGAAATTTAAATCATGTATGAAACGCACACTATGTAGGCAAGCATATTATAAGTTGGGGGATTACATTGATGATAAAAATGCTTGGCTCAATGCACATGGTCCTGCTCCACAACCATAGGGGCAAACTAATTGATTACCATGTGAAGTTATTGTGGAAGCTGCAGAAGATTGTAATAAATTGCATTGTATAGACACAATATCTTAGTATTATATAATTGCATAGCACATGTGTGAGTAGTATGTACTGTAAAGCTATCATTTACATTTGGTTATCTTTCATTGACTTGAATTTACCCTGGTGGGTGAGAGAATGTCATGCTCACTAAAATGTCTCGCTGATGGTGGCGGGTGTTTCGGGTCATTTAGCTTCCTTCAATATGGTTGAGCTGAATGGGGCTGATCCATGCGTCATGCTCGTGAACGGGCGCTGTCAGTTGGGACTGGTCATCTCTAAGCTGCCGCGGTTTATTTTAACTACTTACTTTGTTTTTAAATTGTTGATATAATATTTTACTCTGGACGCTCTTAACGTGCACGTATTTCTACATCGTTCTCACATATGTATAATCTCGACATGAATGATGTAACCAAGATTTTTTACAATATTTTGATTGAAAATAGTGTCCATGGAGTTTCTTGCCCATTCTTCTCGATAGAGATCTACGCTTTGGAATGGGCAACTACAGTACTTTCACAAGTTATTATGCCTTGTGTCTGTGACTGTAGCTTAGCCTAATTTGTTTTTCTGACATTCAAAAGTGCCTGTAATGGTCTAATTGAAATAAATGCTTTTGAGTTTGAGTTTGATCTACCAACCCGCACTGGGCCAGCGTGGTGGATTACCGGCTACCGCCCACTCACTCTTAGCAGCCCAGCTGTGGGAACATTCTAGGTTGACCGTCATCGAAATTAAGGCTGCTACCTATCCAGAGCTGTGGGACTGTTCGAAAGAGATACCGCGACCCTGGAATACAAAGGGCAAGGAAGGAACATGGATGGGTTTTAGTCAGTACAAGTCTGACACTCCCTTCCGCTCTTCCCAGAGCGGGAGGTCATTTGATGATTTCCCATCCGAAAAAAAAAGAAAAAAAGACTGGTACTTACAAATTTTCTTAATTGAGAGACTCAAAAATACTTAATTTAAATCTGTGACAAGGGGTCGAACCCAGAACGCTATGCTCATCAGTCGCTCTTGCAACCACTAGACCATCGACCCAGCGAGGCAGTCTTGAACATATTTTTATTAATATTTTAAAATGATGTTTCGGAGGTTAAACAAGAAGGAATTTAAGCTAAATACTTTTGATAGTAATTATGCACGTTACAAAGTAGATTGTAATCAAATTGACTCGTTGGTCGCAATCGTGACTGCTGAGCATGAGGTCCTGGGTTCGATTCCCGGGTCGTGCAAATTGTTATTGGGTTTTGGCATCAGGAATTTGTCAATAGAAGCCACGGAGTCTGAATTTGTGCCCAGTTGATGGCAACGGTTTTCTGGGGTGAAAAAGTTTGACAGTATAGGACTCAACGTAACGCATACAAAACATTGTGCTTATAGATGTATTGAATAGTTCGGGGTTTCTTAAGCAAAAAATACATTACAAACATGTATTTAAAAAAAAAAAACTTGTGAAAAAGTTGGAACTTTGACCCCCAGTTTCTCTGTAACTAGAAGGGTATGGTCTAGAAAAAAATGATCGCAATGACGGGGAGAACCAGTGCCTTTCGGCTTCGTTAAGAGTCTTTTTACACCTTTTATATGTTTATACTTAGTCTAGCACTTGGCCCGCGACTTCGTCCGCGTGGGTTTCGAAAATACAGCCCTTGGCAACCAAAGAGAATGGTTGTCACTGGGACTTGTAAAATAGTCAGGGCAAATTATATTTTTACGGGAAACTGGAGTCGCTTAGAGACTGCCTCGTTGGTCTAGTGGTCGCAAGCGCGACTATTGAGTATGAGGTCCTGGGTTCGATTCCCAGGTCGACCAAAGTGTTATGGAGTTTTTCCTTCTTAGTAGCAGCCACGGAGTCTGGATTTTCACCCGGTTGATGGCAATAGACTCGCTCCCTATTACATTGGACTTATAAACATAACTGTTAGTACTATTAGGTACACCTCTGCCTAATACCTCTGGTACACATAACATCACGCCTGTAATCCCCGAAGGGCTAACCCTTCGGGGATTACAGGCGTGATGTTATGTTATGTGTGGAGTCGCTTAAACGATATACGCAGGTCCGTGGGAATCATTGGAATTCTCGGAATCTGCGCCAAATGATGGCCTACTCCTGGTCCGATGAGAATGTACCAAACCTACCTAGTACCTACCCTATCTACCTACTTAGTAGCTATATCCCTGGTACCTACCCTACCTACCTACCTCCGTAGTACCTACCTACCTACCTGACGTGAGCTATGAATTGCGCTAATTTAAAAATGCTTCGTGTATGCCTTCAAGATGTCTTCGGTCATCGTCAGGAAGGAGAAGAGTATTGCATTGCACAAAGCTCTTATGTGAGTTCAACGTTTATTGAATAAAAACGATGTGGTTATTTTATGGGTCAATGTCGATGAAAGTCCAGTAACTGATTAAGTTTTGCACTAAGGAGTATTGATATCAACTTCGATGCAAATCACCCCCAAAATAACTTCCTACCCCTTTTCAACCCCGTTAGTCGATAAGATTCAATAAAAGACGAAACACGTCTTCCATCAATTCTGTTAAAGAATGTTTATGTTAGGAAAGCACTTCCAGCGTTATTTTATAAAGTGTTCCCTTCTATTTTAAGTATGAGCTAGGTTGGTGGTTGCTAGGTAACGGTTCGTTATTCTCTTTTCTAGTTTGACTGAATGTTCGCTGGATCAGCAATCTCCTGGAGAAGTGTGAAGCAAACCTCAGTTGCGCTATCGTCCACAGAAGCAGAAATAGTAGCTGCCAGTGAGGCATGCCGTGAAATGATTTGGCTAAAGAGGTTGTTTGAAAATTTAAGTGATAAATTAGAAACACCAGTACTGCGCATTGATAATGAGTCAGCAATAAAACTAGCTCATAATCCGCCTCATGAATATCATCGGAAGACAAAGCACATCAATCTAAGACATTTCTATGTAAGGCAATGTGTGTCTGAAGGAGATATACAAATTGAGCAAGTGCCTACGCAAGATCAATTGGCTGATATCTTTACAAAGCCATTATTCAAACCAAGACTGGTAAAACTTTGCGAAGACTTCGGTTTAAAAAAGAAGAGGGAATGTTAGGAAAGCACTTCCAGCGTTATTTTATAAAGTGTTCCCTTCTAGTTTTAAGTACGAGCTAGGTTGGTGGTTGCTAGGTAACGGTTCGTTATTCTCTTTTCTAGTTTGACTGTAATAATATACATTTATTAAACACCATTTTTCTTATTCTTTAATAGTTTATGCAAAATTTGAAGTAGATTGGACCAAGGAATCACGTTGTCCCATACAAACTTTGCCCCCGTTTTTCACCCCCTTAGGGGTAAAATTCCGGAAAATCCTTTCTTATCGGATGCCTACGTCATACAAAGAACACACCCTCCAAGTTTCAGGTCACTACGATCAGCGGTTTAGGCTGTGCGTTGATCCGTCAGTCATTCAGGACAAAGCATTTTATATTTAAAGTTGATAGGACAATCTGTCGTGAACGAACAACTTTCATTGCGAATTAATTGTACAAATGTCTTAAATATATAATTTCACCTCGTTCTCAAGGTGGAGATCTCAATCCAGCGCCCTCAGCCTACATTTAAGAGCTAGCCAAGTGCGAGCCGGACTCGTGGGGACGGGTCCCGTACCATTATGTATACAACATTAGACACAATATTATAACCTTACCACGTTTGTTGTATGGGGGCCCCCTTAAATATTTATTTTAATTTAATTATTTATTTTTAAAGTGAATATACAACTAATCAATATTAATCAATATTGAATATTCTGTGAATATTTCAAGCGTCTACCTGTCGCCGTTATTAATATGGAGCAAAAAAAACGGCAAAACATCACGTTTGTTGTAAGGGAGTCCCGCTTAAATATTTATTATTTCTGTTTTTAGTATTTGTTGTTATAGCGGCAACAGAAATACATTATCTGTGAAAATTTCAACTGTCTAACTTTCACGGTTCATGAGATATAGACAGACGGACAGACAGACAGACGGACGGACAGCGGAGTCTTTATAGTAAAATGGTCCCGTTTTACCCTTAGGGTACGGAACCCTAAAAAGAACTCTTGAATTTTTTTTTCCTTTAAATCCAAGGTCTTACTAAAAGAAAGGGTTTTTACGTTATAATAACTTGCTATGTGGGTTGTATTGCATATTACTTGTAATGAAACTTATAAAACCTCTTGTGTAATCATTGGTAGTCATATCCTTTCATCATTTGAGGAGGTCGTGGTTGAATAATAACAGCCGCGCCGGTTGATCCTCAAGGTTAAGCCGCGCTTGCCTAGGTTGGTCTATGGATGGGTGGGTAGTGTGTGTGCGGATGGGTCGCCTCGGAAAGCACGTTAAGCCGTTGGTCGCGACTAACATTTGCAGATCTTTGACAGTCGTTACCTTTCAGTAGCCTAAAAGTCTGACAAACAGTCTTATCAAGGGGTACCGTATTACCCATTACTAATTGGGTTGTGGAGGTCAGATAGGCAGTCGCTCTATGTAAAACACTGGTATTCACCTGCATCGAGTGGCGACCGCGAACCGGAAGACGTTGCGTTAGGTGGACCGATGACCTGGTGAAGGTTGCGGGGATCCGCTGGATGCGAGTGGCACGGGGCCGGTCTATGTGGCGACACTTGGGGGAGTCCTATGTCCAGCAGTGGACGTCTTTCGGCTGAAATGATGATGATGAGTAGGTAAGACTGGAAGCCGACACCAATGCAGTTGGCGGTAAAAACCTTTAAATACAATAATTTTATTCTGCAAGCATGATTGGTCGTAACTGCATAATAGGTACAATAGATATGTAGTTGCTTACTTATTCGAAATTATAAATTAATAATCCTAATCTAAGTCGCTGTATAAACAAAATCTTTGCCTATTCATCTAAAATATCGCTTGCATAATTACCTATCATTTGCGTTCCCATACGAGCTAATTATTTTGTTAGAACATCTGATTGTTCTAACAAAATAATTAGCTCGTATGGGACTGCACTTTCGACGAGCTAAGATTTATCGCAAAAACCGATCGCGTGCGCTTAGCTACTCCATTCAAGTCAAAACAAACTTTAAACTAGTTTTTTGCTGTTTGTAAACTTGGAAAACTTCGATACTAACACGTACGACAACGACATAAGTCTTTAATTTGAGTAGAATGAATTTTCAATATGGCAGCGGTCGTCAAGTTGGTATCCGCCATTTTGCCTGTTGCCAACTTCAGTACGTTACCAACCGCGGACCACGACAGTCACGTCGCGAGAAACAAAAGAAATTAAACAAAAAATATAACGTTAAAATTACAAAAAACAATAATTCCCAGTGAGTTTGTGGTGTGACAATCCAAGTTTTTATGATAAACAGTGGTTTAAAGTGTCTTTTGTGGTAAAAAGAACAGTTAAAAGGCCATTGTTCTAAAGAAAACTTCGAAATTCTTGTAAACAATGATTGGTTGGCCATAATGGAAGACGTATACACAATTAAAGTTAAAACGAAACCCGATACGAGGAACTTGTATCCGTCGGAGAGGCGGTATTCAGCGTCGACCGTTTCGGGTTTAGCGTGGGTACATATTGCATTGGCTGCTACGTCCTTCCTTCTCGCCTGCTTGGCGTTAGTCAACCCGAATTCCGAACTACACCCTGTCAACAATAACACACTACCAAATGGCGGAAACCGGAGCGAAAATAGCCTACAAAATGAGAAAACAAACGTTTATTTGAATGATTTCGAAAATGAGAATGGAACTCTTATAAATTCGAACAATGAATCGAATTTCAAATTGAGTGGGAACGGAAATCCGTTGAGTTCGAATGAAACAACGGAATCTAACGGGAATAATAAAAATGACAGTAATTATATATTGGTTTTAGCGCCGGCTTTGATCACGCTATTTGGGTTAGCGGCTGGTATAGCGAGTATTCTAGCTTCGGTAAGATGGTACATAGACCATAATATTACATGGCTATTCGTCATGTCTTGTCTCTCGACGGTGGTTTCTCTAACATCCTTCATCATGATCGCAGTTTGGTTCATAACCACGTCAGACGGCGATATTACCGAGTTCTACAAGGACAAAGTGCCTTTCAAAGACTATTTTGTTATAAAACACACCGATGTTATCATAAGAAACGAATCTCATATGATTGTTGCTCTAAACACGACCGTGGAAAAAGACGAAACACCAAATTTGTTTACAAAACGGGTGTTATCCATAAACATACTAATCGCAGCATTTCTAGAACTATTGTGGTCGATTTTAAGCGTAAAAATCTCTTACAAAGGCATGAAGAATACGTACAAAGAAGACAATGAACGACGAGGCAACTGCATATCAGTTGTCACAAAAATTAAAGGGAATGACACGAGAAAATTGCCACGAAGTGGCAAGCTTTTGCCGCCTAAACCTGACTTAATAGACCACTACCCGAGCAAGAAAATCAAGAAGATATTTCTAGCACAATCTGACAACGGATTTTATTTGAAAAATCAAGCGAATAAAACGAAACAAAATACCGAGACGAGCTCAGAGTTCTATAAAGAACGAATGATGAACTTTTTGAACCGCTGCGCTTCTTTGGAAGGGCATTCGAACCCTGAGAACACATCTAGTGTGCATTCTGAAGCTTTAAATTCGATTCCTGAAGGTGTGACCGTGGAGGTTAGTGTTCAAGAGCCTATAATCGAAGTAAGAGACCGAATGACACCTATAAGCTGGGGGGATACTCCTGACCACACAGTCTACAACCAAAATACGTTGAATCTCGACAAAATATTCAAATTTAAACCGAAACATAACAAAAGTGAGTCTGTGAACGGTGAATAAATCGTGTGAGTGAAATTGACAATTAAATTAGTGATTGAACACGCGAACTGTTTGTGTTTTTGATGCCAACTCGTGTTAAACTATCGTTATTATAATCTTGTACTACCTATATTCGTTTGTATTATACGAAAGTATTGAAAGATTTTTGTAATTTTCAAGCCCAAGTATGCTTGCTAGGACTGCAGTTGTTAGGAGAAGGCCAATTTCCGTATAAACGTTCAAATTCAAGTCGCAATTTCATCTCGGCGACAAGTAGTGTCATAAAACTTGTCGAATTGTGGGAAAATTAGAGAGATTTCTTTGTCAAATTGAGATTATAATGAGAACGTTACACATACGACAATTGACTTTCAGATTTCATAATACTATTATATGTGTTTTCTAGGACGATAGACAAACATAGTTTTTGTCTAACAGATAGTTTGCCTGCTAGTTTTGACTCATACGTAGCAGCATACTCATGATTGGGTATAGTATCGCTCAAGAATGCGGGCCTTGCCCTTGCTCCAGTCACTCACATTTTACATATACAGAGGTCTGTAACTGTACGCATTTGCGCATTTATTCAGCGAGCTACAATTCCTGGAATTTGAATTTTTGTGATAGTGAGTAGAATGCAAAATCGAAATAACTCGTCGAATCTGATTATGTACAGTTGCCAGCGCATCAAATTTTCTCATTCGATTTTGAACTTAACTGTCAAAATTTTATGGTATAAAATCATTTGGAGAAATTTGACAGTTTGTGGTAACTTGATGTACTGGTGACTGTGCACGAAGCGTAACAATCTAACGAGTGTGTTAGCCATGCTCAGTAGGAGTATTTACCCCAGTGTATGTAGGTATCCCGGAAGCTGATGAATTAATGTGATCCTATGTCCAGAAACGAATTTTTACTTACAAAATGACAGATTATTTAGCCACATTGATCTAATTTCATCTAAATTACAGTCTAAACGGTTAGTAACCAAAAGTGTGATGTTCAGGAATATTTTAATTCAATTTAGGTAGGGACAGAATTTAAGACCCTTAAGTTTAATCTAATCAGCAGTTTTTCTGGTAGGCAGGTTCCAGTAGGTAGACGAAAGCAAATGTTATAAGTAGCTGTTGATTCGACGGTGTCTAGTTATCGAACTGATAGTGAATACTAGAAGAAGAATTTCTTCTTCGTCGTCACAGTCTTGGCAGAGTGGACGTGGTCGTCACATCAGGGGTGGCGGCAAGCTTCACAATCCGTCGCCATTCCTCCAGTACTGTGGCTTTTCTTGTACATTCGTGGAGTGGACCATGAGTTGACTGCAGTTTTTACTTGGTCGGTCCAAATGATAGTATTACATATAACATCGAAAAGCTAAACTCCGGTTATGATACCTCAGAAGCTTAGATACTCGCTGTTTAGGTTACTCAGAAGCAGCTAGACATGCCTATTCTCTACTCAGTATCACCATCTTCCTACCATTATCCCATTCTATTTGGGGTCGGCGCAACACGTTTTCTTCTTCCATTCTCCCCTCTCAGACGTCACGGCATCGTTTACTCCTTTCTCTTTCTTATCAGTCTTCACACAATCTATCCATCTTTTCTTTAGCCCGCCTCTCCCTCTCCATCCATCAACATTCATGTCCATCAGTCTTTTAGTCACATGCGTTTCTTGCCTATTCTGTACCTACTCATATTGTCTTTAATTGAAACTGAGAGAACCGCCAATCAGTGAATATAGAATTCATAGCTATCGCCGAATAAGGCCAGTTGAAACTAAGACAATGCTCAATTTTTGTGGTACGTTGCCAATCAAAACAATTTACTCAATGATAAGGCCGTGCACAGACTGCTAAGATGGCGGGTTATAAGTAAAGAAGTTTGGAAGAAAACGATAAATTGGGATAAGGGCTGGAGAACGATGAAAGCCGTGGACTGATGAAGAATAATCCTGTCTTGTTTTAAATCCACAAATTCAGGATGGAACGTTAATGTAGCCATACACGCTAGGGTGTACCTGACAGGTTGGCCTGTACAGTTGAACTGTACAGATAAACCGGAGCGTGTATGTTGCAAAACGGCTCCAGGTACATACGCGCTCCGGTTTACCTGTACAGTTCAACTGTACAGGCAAATCTGTCAGGTACACCCTAGCGTGTATGGCTACCTTTAGATGTGTTTTTGTCTGTATAACCATTATCTTATTAAACTCCTGGACCGATTTTGAGCAGACGATTATAAATCTTCAGCCATTGCAGTAGATTTCTTTTGCGCCTAGCTGGAAGCCGTACACTCAAGGCACCCACAGTATAGTCGTAGTCGGTCCAGCAGAAGCCAGAATCATAAATAGATAACTGCGTTGTTTTTTTTTTGTTTTTTAAAATGGTACACGCGATTACATGCTATGCTAGGTAACGCGGTAAATATAACTGTGTTTTATTGTCGTAATTTCGTAAAAATAGGTCTACAAGCTTTTCTCCGACTCTTTTATGTGAAGTTCATGTGGCCAATGGCCGTCATCATTATTTTAACACAGCGATATTAGCTTGTTTATTAAAAGACAGTATTGTTTCATGTCTGCTCACAGCCTAACACAACTTATAATCAGTCTACAAAAATTCGATTAGTTTTTCATTCGAAAATCGATTATTTCTTATTCTGTTATTGCGATTCTAAATGAGCGATTTTCCAATTATATTTTAATGCCCTAGCAAAACGTTTAAGGTTTTTATAGTTCTATGATTTACGGTAGTAAAACCATGTAGAAATACAGAAAACTAAAAAACTAGTTTCAGATGGTTTTTAAAAGGAAATAATTATAGCTGTACTGTACAAGGATATTTCGGCTTGTGACCAAAATTGGAATATACGCCGTCATCTTGCATTTCAAATAGATAGCATAAAACGACAAAAACAGAAGTTTAAGCCCCCTCCTCCTTAATGCCTTCCTCTCCTTCTATAACATAGGTACATAAATAAACCCACGATATCTTCCCATGAGGTAGCTTGCCAGCCCGCGATGTTGTGGCTGTAGTTTTAAACATGTCACTAAATAAGAATCTCCTTCCGATCCAGCCTGCCACTTGCTGGCCTCCCTCAGAGACGTCCTAAGCCGAGGCTCGTACTCCACAGGGAGTGAGTTTGAGTTTGAGTTTGTAGGCCAAGTAGTACCTACCAAGATCTTGTAAAAATATTTTGATTGAAAAGAGTGTCCATGGAGTTTCTTGCCCATTCTTCTCCATAGATGCTTTGGAATGTGCGACTACAGTCTACAGTACTTTCACAAGTTATTATGCCTTGTGTCTGTGACTGTAGCTTCGCCTTCTTTGTTTTTTTTTTCTGACATTCAAAACTGCCTGTTATGGTCTTATTGAAAAAAATGCTTTGAGTTTGAGTTTGAGGTAGAACTTACAAAAGTTTTAGCAATCGTCTAACTCTAAATCATAGTTTTTCTTATTTTTTTATATTAACGCATTACACGCATTTTGTATTTTAATTACTTGTTCATGCATATTTGAATAACGCGGGAAATTGTAATAAAATTCTGTAACTGATTAGGTAGAACTAAAAGAAATCGATTTAAATAATTATGAAAATTATTATGGCTTATGTAATAGTACTGGGACTATTTGAAATCATTATGTAAACTTATTTATCAATGCGGGCAGCATCTATCCTAATATAATAAATACTATCTATACTAATATTATCAAGCTAAAGAGTTTGTTTGTTTACTTTAACGCTCTAATCTTAGGAACTACTGGTTCCAATTGAAAAATTATTTTATTGTTGGATAGCCTATTTATCGAGGAAGGCTATAGTTTATATAATATCACGCTACAGCCAAAATGAGCACAGCGGTGGCCCAGTGGTAGCGACCCCGACTTACGAACAGTTTTGTCGTGGGTTCGAACCCAAGCAGGCGCATTACTTTGTGTAATTTATTTCATCACCACTGCTCTCAAAACGGTGAAGGAAAACATCGTGAAAAAACCGGCATGTCCTAGAACCAAAAATTCGAAGACATGTGACATCTACCAATCCGCACTAGGCCCGCGTGGTAGATTATAGCCCATTCCCTCTCATAGAGAGGAGGCCTGAGTCCCAGCAGTGGGAACATTTACAGGCTAATGATGATGATGATGACAGCCAAAATGAGCGGAGTATCAATGAAAAATGTTGCAAAAACGGGGGAAAATTGCATTTTAATATTAATTAATAAAGTCGCGCGCAACAACTAGTTTAATTTTAAAATCATCATCCTTCTCTTCTTATTTGGAGTCTGTGCAGCATGTCTTCTTCCTCACTTCTATTAGTTACCCCATATTTTTATTAATTTCAAAATCAAGAGTCATTTACATTTAACAAATAAAAAAATCAATCATTTTTAGGGTTCCGTACCCAAAGGGTAAAAACGGGACCCTATTACTAAAACTTCGCTGTCTGTCTGTCACCAGGCTGTATCTCATGAACTGTGATAGCTAGACAGTTGAAATTTTCACAGATGATGTATTTTTGTTGCCGCTATAACAACATATAATATAAATTATTTAATATTTAAAGGGGGCTCCCATACTAGAAACATGTGTTTTTCGGTTTTTTTTTTTTTTTTTTTTTTAAATTTTGTTTATTGGGGAAAACAAACAGTAACACATTACATTAATATAAAAAACATGTTTATGGTACGAAACTCTTCGTGCGCGACTCCGACTCGCACTTGGCCAGTTTTTTTTTGATAATAATAAATTCATTAAAATCATCAATGCAGCCCTCTCTTGGTTCATTAAATTTAATCCCATTATTTCATGAAACAGTAATTGCAATTTCCAGGTCATCCTGACACGGTACCTCCAAAAAAAGTAGAAAAGAAAATTTTAATTTCGCGGACTACCGTGGCGCTAAATGAAAAACTGGCCGAGTGCGAAGGGGACTGTACCATAAACGGAAAAAAACACTTTTCTCATATGGGAGCCCCTTTAATTATTGAATAATTTCTATTTTTATTATTCGTTGTTTTAGCGGCAACAGAATTACATCATCTGTGAAATCTTCAACTGTCTATTTATCACGGTTCATGAGACACCAGCCTGGTGACAGACGGACAGCGGAGTTTTAGTAATAGGGTCCTGTTTTACCCTTTATCTACGGAACCCTAAAAAGGGCCGAATTGTAAATGGCCTTTAAATTCGTACTGTTTAAGAAAAAAAAATATGTGTGTGTACCAGAGTACACAGGTAAGAAGTGAAACTTCTTTACGACATATCATTTTTCTACTATTTGCAACTTCACGAAAATGGGGTAGATAAGGCTTAAGCCTTAAGAAAAACAATTTTTTCCGTATTAAATTAAAGCTATTTTATTATTATAGACATGCATACAATTAATGAGTAATTTATTTTATCATTGTTCTTATTATAATATCATTGCTATTGTTGTATTTCATCAATAATGATAGCATCATTATTACTATTGTTGTCATTATTAAATATTTTTGTAATTAATGGCTTGTGGTAGCTAAAATATGAAATATATGTTTTACATTCTACGGATTCTAGTAGTCTTGCAAAAACTGCGTCAATTGTAGTACCAGATCTTGTTGTTGATGTTTGTGGACTGTTTTGTAGACATAAATTTAAATTGTCAAAAAAAAAAAGCAACATGGCGCGTAACCGAAAAACGTGACGATTTTGCTACAAAATTTCTCCCATACGTCGATAAAGAAGTTTCACTTCAAAAACAAACTACAAATAAAATAAACTGAAAATCAGTACTTTTTGAAGGTCAAAAATTACACAAGACTGTCCCCCAAAACGCCTTGCACTTTTCCTGGTGTTTTGGCCGGGCAGAAGAGGCGGTATAAACTGCCCAGCAACACGTATCAGTAGTAAAATATAGTAAGTTTTCTAGGTTTTCCCTGAGCATGCAACACTTACTTGGTACTTAAAATATAAACAGACTTTTAACGAAGCCGAAAGGCACTTGTTCTTCCCGTCATGTCATTGCGATCATTTTTGTGTTCAAGACCATACCTGGGAACCTTCTAGTTACGGAGATATTGGGGGTCAAAGTTCCAACTTTTTCACAAGTTTCTTTTAAAAATACATGTTTTTTATGTAAGATTTTTACTTTAAACATCTCCAAGACCCTCTTACTATTCCTATCCATCCATCAGTACAATGTTTTGAGTGCGTTACATTGAGTCCTACTGTAAAACGTGATTTTCAGCCCAAAAAAAAGTCGTTTCCCAGCAATAATTTTTGCGTAAAGTTACTTAGTTTGATGTACACACTTGGTTGACGGCTTCGTGAAGAATCTGTTTATAACTGTCGAAATGTTGGAGTACCTAGGTATCTACTAGAATATATCTCGGCCTATGCCTTTAGATGATACAGCCGTGATGTTATATAAAGATAAATCACGCCGTTTTCCCATGGGGGTAGGCAGAAACCAAAAAGCGCCACCTGCTACGATTCTTACAGCATACTCCTTTTGCCTCGTTCACGTTCATGCAAACCTGCTTATACATGCAGGCCTGCCGCTGTGTGATGTATGTAATGTTGATGTATAATGCGAATTTTATCAGCCTTAGTGTTATTTTCATGTATTTTAAAATTCAATCGCAATACTTGCAACAAGGTATAATCTAATAATGAAATAATTTACAATTTCCTTTGGCTAGACCGGTTTCAAGTTTAGATAATACCTGCTTGTAATACTAGTTACTTACTTAAATTACGATTGATCACACGAAACATTAATACCTCCACTGATTTGTCTTACCTGACCGTTATTCGTTGAAACTATAACCTATAGTTTGTTTTAAGACATGGGAATTTATTGCTAGGTTAAGAGCTAGGTATGACCTACTTGTTTTCGCATTAAAATTGGATACTATGAGTTTTGTTTTTTTTTTTGTTTTAGGAAAAATTATGAAACCGTTTCATGACCACTGGATATGCCTACATCAATAAATCAATTAAATATTGTAACAGAATTCATTCGTGCGTGCCCTGTTCGCCAAACGACAGAAATATGTGACAAAATGCTAGGTGTAATTATGGCTTGGCGAGTAGGGCACGCGCGTCTTTATGCTCTGGCGGTCAAAAGGTTATGAGAATAATTTTACTGGAACTTATCTGTAGGGGATGAAACAAACCCTACATTGTCTTGTTTTAACACCATTTTGTTCTAAAACTGATTCAACTTTACTGTACTTTTTTGTTAAATTTTCTGTTTTTTTTTTTTCTTTTTATCCAACTAAAAATATTTTATTGTGTTCAATAAAATATTATTTTCACTGAAACTTTGGAATTGAGAATTCTGTGTACTCTCTAAATATTTGTAAGCGTGATAATACTATGTAATATGAATAAATATTATAAACGAATTTAAATATTCTCTTTAGAGTTAAGAGACTGATGATTTTTATACACTTGTATTATAAAAATTGTAATTTTATGTTTTTTTGTTTTATTTCTCTTCTTTCAACACTAAATCATATTTATTTCTGTATTTTACGAAACACTTACACGTCAATTCATGTTATGTTTTATAGCTAGATGGGGCCGAACAGTCCCGCAGCCCTGATCATATGAACACCATGCAGATTAATGAACTACCCCAAGATTAACGAAAATTCTGTATCCTCGATTTGTTTGTAAACAAAAAAATCTGACATGTAATAGCTAGCCAGACCCCTTGCAATTTTCGAATGCCCCTTCTGTATGGATCCGACAAGATTGCATGTAGCGGAGATAAGAATTTTGAGGTGGATGTGTGGAGTGACAAGAATGGATAAAGTAAGAAATGAGTATATAAGAGGAAGTTTGAAAGCTGTGCCAGTTACAGAAAAGCGGGAATCATTTGTCTTAGTATGGTGATCAGGAGGGAGAAATCGCATGTGACTGAAAGAGTGATGCATATAAATGTTGATGGATGGAGAGGGAGAGGAAGACCAAGCTAACGATGGATGGATTGTGTGAGGAATTATATGAAGGAAAAATGGGACAAGGGCAAGAAGATCATGAATAGCCAGACCCCACTACAAATATCCTGTCTAGCTAATCAATTCCTTTCCAATAGTTTTTATCCTGGCTTTGACACGCCGATGACATTGAGCAGCATAGAGAAATGAGACGACGTTTTCCCGTCACGGGCGTTGCTTGCACATGTATTTCAAATAATGCAAGTTTTTAATATTTAAACCGAATTATGTAATAGGGGTTTAAAAAAATACCCGGAGAGTTGTCAATTTGTAGGTTTTTCAGTATTTTGAATTAAAAAAAAACTGATTAGGCAGCCCTTCAGCTTATCGACGGTTAAGAACCAATAGTGTCTATCTCAGTTTTTTACGTCTTTCACTTTTTAATGCAGGTAGATTTAAAGTTTAATTTGGCTTGGCCTACTGAGGCACTAATCTCAAAATTCACAAAATTGTTGTACGAGGTGCATTCAATAAGTACAACAATTTTGTGAATTTTGAGATTAGTGCCTCAGTAGGCCAAGCCAAATTAAACTTTAAATCTACCTGCATTAAAAAGTGAAAGACGTAAAAAACTGAGATAGACACTATTGGTTCTTCACCGTCGTTATTTCTTTTTTGGGATAAGCCCGCTATTCCAAAACTCCTGTGCGCCAGAATCAACAGTGGCGACCACCAGAAAAGCGCCAAGATAATGAAGCTCGAGGAAGTCCGAGAGAAACAATTTAACTGTCTTAGATCCCGCAACGAAGTTAATCAGAAAAGTGTAGCGGAGGAGTAGGAAAACCATAATATCACCCTGCTTATGTGGATCAATCAATCCAGCAGGCGTCAAGTTCGTGCTGCCATCTAGACGTTTATCAGCCCATTAAACAAAAAAAAAACGTGTGCAATTCACACGTGGTAGTAGTGAAACCTTCAAAAATTTTGGCTTCAAGATAAACACTGTATAATACTTTCTATCTCATTTTCTCCCACGTTAAATCTTATGAATTGATGTGTCTGTCTCTTTTTACTGTCGTTTTTTCGTTTCTACGACTTTCAAATCAAAAAGATGCTGAAGAAGTTTTCACTTCAATAATGTCTACCAATTTTTCCATTGTCATTAACATTTTCGACGCCAGAGCATTAAGGCACGCGCGTGCCCTCCACGCTAGGCCACTATTAGAAATAGGGATTACAAAACTTTAATTGATTGTTTATTTTATATTATGTATAGTGCACATATTCGTCTCGATGGCGTACATGGCACGCGCTTGCTCGTCACGTATATGTGACAGTGGCGTGCAAAATGTCCTTGTGAGAACGATTCAGGAAAAAGAAAAAAAAAGTCTACATCTTCAAAAAACAATTTTATTTGGCGACAAAAATAGTTGTAAAAAATGTACTCCTTACATTACAATTGTAATAATACTTAATAGTAAAAAAATATCTAAAAATATAAATTGTATTATTATGAGAAATTGAGAACGATTTATAATTACTTATTGAATACTATTTTATTGTCAAATGCACCTCGATTACTGGTTCTACACAAAATAATTCAAAATGGCGGAAGATTTACGTCAACTGGAGGTATCAGACGTCTTTTGGACGTATCCTACGTCTAACGGACGTATCCTTAATCCTACGTCTATTAGGCGTATCTTATATCTACTGGACGTATACTACGTCTATTGGACATACGTAACCTACGTTTCCTAGATTTACATCAGGATTCTATAAGGCTAATAAACAAGACAAACAACGGGTTGCACTCCGGGAGTGCCGGCAGAAGTGAAAACTTGAAATAACGGCATTTAGCTTAAATATCTAAAATTTCAATAGCTTTCTGCAAGAACGAAAGATGTCGCTGCCGTAGAAAAAAAAACTTGAAACAACGCCATCTAGCTTAAACTAAACGCACACTCGCGTAAGCGTCCTGCGCCGCCCCTCATTTTTCATCAACATACAACCTGACACTGACCTGCAAATTGCAAGAAACGCAACATAATTTTAATTTCGCGCTACCCTGGCGCCTTTGTCCTTTTATTTATTATTGAGCTTTGAAAATCCAATGATGTTTTTACTAAGGTTTTTGAAGTTATACTTCTTTTGGCGCGTTAGGGAAATATGATGCGAGTAAATTTTTACGATGCGAGCGCACACCTTCACGAAAAACCGACACCCTGAAGTTAGCTAGTCAACATACACCCTGAAGTTAGCTAGTCAACATACACCCTGAAGTTAGCTAGTCAACATACACCCTGAAGTTAGCCAGTCAACATTTTAGTTGTATACGCCAAAGAAGTATAACTTCTTACTTGCGTAATAAGTACATACACACACTTTTTTTTACATTTAGCTGTCACTGTTTATGAAAACGACCATTGGAGTATCTGCGCTAGGAACACTTGAACTTTAAAGCAATTTTGAACCATTTTGTCTAGAATGCCGTCTAATATTAATTACTATTGATGACTTGGGCCTAAATATGTAATAACATATTTAGTCCTAGAAAAGGAACTGGGTCTTTTATAACTTCATTTTAAACGAGTTCATTAGGAGCTAACATTTTTTTTCTATAGATGCTGCGCATGGCAATAGCGGTCATTGCCCATTCTTGATATCTCTTTACACAAACTAAATCACAATGGTGCCGATTCCCTTGTTTACAAACTAAACCAAATTTAAGATCAGTACATCTTTTCTTTCTATTTCATTAACAAAAGGACAGAAGATAAATTTTAGTTTAGTCCTGTCAAATTAACCAGCGCCTGACACAAGTTAAGACGTGATTAAAAAGTTGACTACTAAAATTACATCAAATTACGTCAGGTGCTGACTAATTAGACAGGACTAAACTAATATTTATCTTCTGTCCTTTTCATAATGAAATAGAAAGAAAAAGATGCACTCAACTTAAATTTAGTTTAGTTTGTGAACAAGGGAATCGGCACCAATATTTCGTTTTTTGTCGGTGAAAAATATACAGTGCAGTATCATCGAAGCACAAGCGTTACCACGTATTCAGTAACCCACCCACAACATCATTTTCATCATATCAGCCCGTTGCTGTCCACTGCTGAACATAGGCCTGCCCAATAGATTTCCAACGTGTCCAGTCCAATGCCACCTATACAATGACCCACATACAAAATAATAAACGGTAAGTAAAAAAAAAATTGCTATTCCATACATTTTGACCGTGTAGATATTGCACGTTAAGGAGCTCGTAGCTAAATAATAACAGCCGCTCGGGTCGATCTTTAGGTTAAGCCGTGCTTGCCTAGGTTGATCTGTGGATGGGTGACTACCCATTACATACCGAGTTTCCTCCGTGCCTCGGAAAGCACGTTAAGCTGTTGGTCCCGGCTGTCATTTGTAGATCTTTGACAGTTGTTACAGGTAGTTAGTGGCCCAAAAAAGTCTGACAAACAGTCTTACCGAGGAGTGTCGTATTACCAAGTACTAACTGGGTTGTGGAGTTCAGATAGGCAGTCGCTCCATGTAAAATACTGGTATTCAGTTGCATCCGGTTAGACTGGAAGTCTTGGGGTCGACTTCCAGTCTAACCGGCGTAGTTGGGAAAAGGCTAGGCAGATGATGAGGTATTATATAGCTGTTTTTTTTTTAATAACCGACCAAAAATGTCTATGTGGGGATTGGTTCAGAATGAACTACTGAATACGTGGTAATGGTTTGTACGTCGGTGTCACTTCCACCATATTATGTAGATTTAAGACACTAAAAGGCTATAATATTACTCTTTTGACGTGACAACGTTTAATAAATCGATGAGCGCCGGCTGCATGCACGAAAAAGTGTCCCGTTACGCTCATTGTACGCATGCGCCACTTTCGTAGTGTCAGATATTGACAAGCCTAGATTATTATTTTTAATCTACTGCTGGAGCTAGGAGGTTAGGTTGTATAGGTAATTTCTCTCTTCCACTCGATTTTATGACGTTGTCACGTTAAACTATCGTCCGTAAACCAACTTTACAGACATACCAGTTTTTTTTTAATAAGAAAAACGTTGTTAAATGCTGGTAGGTCAACGACCGCTATTGCCATGCAACAAACCAATTACACTCCATTAATTGTACTTTACATAGCGGGTTCAATTCCCGTCGAAACAAGATTTTGGCCAGTCCATTCTTATTTTATCTCTTAATTTATTCCAATTCACATACATCATAAAAATAGCGACCAAAAGTACAGAAACCGGGCTTAAATATGACACATCGGGTCTTAGAAATAGACAGTCATACAGGCATGTGTGAAAGAGACAACGCTCTATAAATCCCAAAGAACCATCGGTATTTTTCTATGCACTCTGGGCGTAAGACCACCAGAATTAAAAATATCTCAAATAACATAACATCACGCTGTTAGGCAGAGGTGTACCTAATAGTAGTATACCCACATTTCACCAGGTACGTTTTAAATCCCATGTAATAGGGGGCGAGCCTATTACCTTTAACCGGGCACAAATCCAGACTCCGTGGCTGCTACTGAGAAATTCCTGATGGGAAAAACCCAATAACACTTTGCCCGACCTGCAAATGGAACCCAGGGCCTCATGCTCAGCAGTCGCGCTTGCGACTACTGGTCCAACGAGGCAGTCAAATATTTTATCTCAAGAATAAGGCACGCACAGAACCGAGAAGTGTGACAGAAAAAGGGGAGGCCCTAATACCCAGCAGTGGGTGATTCCAGGGTGGTATAATTATATGATGAAAACGATTCTACTTATAGCGAAGCCAAACGTATAAAAATCAGCTGTTCCATACATTTTGACCGTGTAGGTGCACTTTTGTAGGGAACAGCAAACTGTTCCCTACAAAAGAAATAATTCATTGGTTATTAAAAAAAAACAATTTTTTTTTAATAACCGATGAATTATTTCTATGTGCGGAGGGGTACAGACTGATGTACTGAATATGTGGTAAGACCCCGTTCCCAACATGTCGCGACGATTAATTTATCGTTGGTTTTTAGTTATCAAAAGTCGTGGACGACAGTTAATCGTGTTGTCCTATATGTGAACAATAGCGAGTCGCACGGGACCGTTCAATGTGACGACACTTGGGGGAGGCCTATGTCCAGCAGTGGACGTCTTTCAGCTGAAATGATGATGAATGATGATATGTGAACACCTACATTTAAATCCGAAGCCACAACGCTTTAAACGACACGATAATATGTCATCAGGACATTGTGAAAACGTACCCTTTTTTTTTCGGATGGGAAATCATCAAATGACCCCTCCCGCTCTGGGCAGAGCGGAAGGGAGTGTCAGACTTGTACTGACTAAAACCCATCCATGTTCCTTCCTTGCCCTTTGTGTTCCAGGGCCGCGGTATCTCTTTCGAAGTCCCGCAGCCCTGGAAACGTACCCGAACCGTTTTCGCGTCGGTGTCCACCTTCCACCCCGACTTGAAAATAAGTGTAGTACCTCTTCCTAAAAGCCGATATGCCATATTCACGCCCAGTACTGCTAGTTTAGTAAAATTGGTGGGTTTAGCCTAGTTTAGCCTGGCAGTAGGCTTATGTTAAGGGCTCATCAGTAAAGTACGGGTGTTCTAGGCAGTCTAATGCAGTCAGGCGTTTTGCTGGATCGAAGATCAGCATACCCTGGAAATAAAAGAAGGCGTTTAATTTTTGTAAACAAGTTAGCGGCCTTTCTGATGGTCCGTCTTTGATATCTGAAAGTCCAGAAGTGTTACATATTAGCCTTTGACAGTCATTGAGTTGTACTCTGCTTGTAATCATACAGGGTGTAAACAGACTCTTCACGAAGCCGTCAACCAAGCATTCTGTACATCAAACTAAGTAACTTTACGGAAAAATTAGTGCTGGGAAACAACTTTTTTTTTTTGGGCTGAAAAATCACGTTTAACGGTAGGTCCCAATTTACCGCACTCAAAACATTGTGCTGATGGATGGATTTAATAGTAAGGGGGTCCTGGAGGTGTTTAAAGTAAAAATCCTACTTTAAAAACATGTATTTAATAAAAAACTTGTGAAAAAGTCGGAACTTTGACCCCCAATATCTCCGTAACTAGAAGGTTCCCAGGTATGGTCTAGAACAAAAAAAATATCGCAAAAACGGGGAGAACAAGTGCCTTTCGGCTTCGTTAAGAGTCTGTTTACACCCTTTATAATTCAATCATGTTTTGAAAGCTACGTGGCGCCATCTATTATCATAAGAACGTTATTGTTGTTTTCCTCGGGAACAGTACTTTTTTTTCAGGATGAAAGGTACCCTTTGTCCGTTTCTGTACACCTGACAACGTATATGCACAATTTCAGAATGATCGGTTCAGTGGTTTAGGCGTGAAAGGTAACAAAGTATGGTGAAGTAGTTGTATTAATATCAATGGTGCAAACGAAACTAATTAGTCTCCTCTGCACCATTGATGGTGCATACGGTACAACGGGAAACAAACAAACAAACTTACTATCGTATTTATATATTAGTAAGGAAAGGATGAGCAGCGGTGGCCCAGTGGTAGCGACCCCAACTTACGAACAGTAAGTCGTGGGTTCGAACCCAGGCAGGCACATTACTTTGTGTAATTTATTTCATCACCACTGCTCTCAAAAACGGTGAAGGAAAACATCGTGAGGAAACCGGCATGTCCTAGAACCAAAAATTCGAAGACATGTGACATCTACCAACCCGCACTGGGCCCGCGTGGTGGATTATAGCCCATTCCCTCTCATAGAGAGGAGGCCTGTGTCCCAGCAGTGGGAACATTATAGGCTGATGATGTAAGGAAAGGATGTGTTGCCATCATAGCAGAAAAAGCATGCAACGTTTTACACCGCCATTCATCCCCTTTAACATGAAACACAGGCAACTATCCACTATACAACGTGTAACGGAAAGGGTATAGTAAGCCGAAAGGGGGTCACACAACTCTTCATTCTGAACAACTTTTGTTCGAAGACTTTTGGAAATTCGTGAAAAAAAAAGCTCTACGAAAAAGTCCCGTGACCAACAAAGTTTGTATGGAATTTTTTTTTCGCGAATTTTCCAAAGTCGTAGAACAAAAGTTGTTCAGAATGAAGAGTTGTGTGACCCCCTTTCGGCTTACTATACCCTTTCCGTTACACGTTGTATAAGTAGGTATAATATAGCATAATCAGCCTATACCGTTCCCACTGCTGGGACAGCTTCTTCTCTATGAGAGGAAGTGGGTTGTCAAAGACTACGCAAGCCCAGCACGCGTAGTATATCCATCGTAGAAACGAGTTTTGTCGTCGGTAGGTTCACCAAATTACGGATGTCTTTTGTTGATCTGTTATTTTGCCGATACCCCCGTCGACAAAACCCCTTTGATGGATGTCACATCTCTTAAGAATTTTTGATTCTAAGGTTCCACGGCAGCGGGAGCCCGCAGTCGAATTTCCCTTAGAAAACGCGTCATGTGCGCCCGCGCATTTTAGCGTTTTACAGGCGTAATATTTTGAGTATAAAAGTACTTTACCTTGATAAGTTCTAATGCGTGTGGGTGTATCCTAGGTATGATTTCTCCCAGGTCCTGGGCCTGGTACGCTGGGAAGCTGTCCAGCATTATGGAGATGTTTTCAGGCCATTCTTCTCGTGACGGTCTGCCTATCAGCCTGAAATAGATAGAAATGGTTTACAATTTGACGGCTTTTTGGGAATCGCTACCAGGACAAATCAGATAGTTTTCTAAGACAATATTATAAATATTTCAATATTCTGTCATTTTCAGATAATTTTACTATTTTAGCAATACAATCGCTCTCCAAAAAATTTTACGAAATGACAATATTCACTGCCAATGTCTGTCTGTCTTTTCCGAAGTACGTTGATGTGAGATTCCAGTCTAACCAGATGCAGCAAGCAATCATCATCATTTAAGCCAAAAGACGTCCACTGCTGGACATAGGCCTCCCCCAAGTGTCGCCACATTGACCGGTCCCGTGCGACTCGCATCCAGCGGATCCCCGCAACCTTCACCAGGTCATCGGTCCACCTAGTGGGAGGCCTTCCAACGCAACGTCTTCCGGTTCGCGGTCGCCACTCCAAAACTTTACGGCCCCATCGGCCATCCGTTCTGCGAGCAATGTGCCACATAAGTTTGGCAATTCTTCGGGCTACGTCGGTAACTTTGGTTCTCTTGCGGATGCCCTCATTTCTGATTTGATCACGCAACCAATATTTTACATGAAATATTGGAGCGAGAAATGATAATATTCCCTTACCTGAATATCTCGTGAAGTTGGTCGGAATCGGAGGCTCCCGGCAGTAGAGGTTTCCTGGAATAAAATAGACAATATCAATGATTCAATTATAAATAACTCATAGTAATAGTATAAATAAAAACAACTGGCCAAGTGCCAGTCAGACTCGCGCACGAAGGGTTCCGTACCATAAACCGAAAAAAAAAACACGTTTCATGTATGGGAGCCCACTTTAATTTTCAAATAATTTTCATTTTTATTATTTGTTGTTATAGCGGCAACAGAAATACATCATCTGTGCAAACTATCTAGCTATCACGGTTCTTGAGATACAGCCTGGTTCCTGCCAGGGCTGCGGGACTGTTTGAACGAGATACTGCGGCCCTGGAACACAAAGGGCAAGGAAGGAACATGGATGGGTTTTAGTCAGTACAAGTCTGACACTCCCTTCCGCTCTGCTCAGAGGAGTGCCCGGGAGGAGTCATTTGATGATTTCCCATCCGAAAAAAAAAAAAATGGACAGAATCACACCCTTAAATATGACAACACCTGTCTGGTAAAGTATTATTTTATTACGTTTAAGTATTACGTAAGCAAATTTATTGCAATTATTAACCCCCCCTCCGGCCCCCTCGTCAGCAAACCTCTTACCCCCCCCCCCTTCCATGGTTACGTAAACATTGACACGTATATTTTTTTATGTGTTCTGGTTTCTTGATCAATGAACAGCAGAGTCTAGAATTAAGGAATAGGCTTGGAAGTAGGTTTGCCATGTGTTCAAACCGAAATCGGCAAAGTTTTTGTAAAAAATCCGAGAAATGAAAAAAAAACAAAAGTGCTGACGTGATCACCAACCAGAGATGGAGGAGGATGGAGGGGTCCATCCCCATATCATCAAAATAAGCAATGCAAAGATCTCCCCAACCCCCCTGTACTGTTTACGTAATACTTGAATGGCCCCATACATAGAGTGACAGCTTATCTGACTTCTACAACTAATTTACTGTGTAACAATACTGACGGCACCACTTGGTAAGACTGGTGGTCAGACTTTACAGGTTTGTAACTACCCATAACGACTGTCAAAGATCAGAAGACAGCTGGAAAAAACGGTTTACTGTGCTTTTCAAGGCACGGAGAGGTCTCCCATCCACGGACCGGCCTCGGCAAGAGTAACTTAACCTTCGATGTAATTGTGCGGCTAGTATTAAAAGCCACGAGCTCCTAGGAAAGGCTAAGTATAATAATATAATAATAATAATATCTTGGGACAGCCAACACACCGCCATCTGATCCCAAACTAGGCAGAGCCTGTACTATGGCAACCAGACAACTGATAAACATACTTATATATTTCTAAATACATACATATTATAGATAAATTTACACCCAGATACAGAACAAATAATCTTACTCATCGCACAAAGATTTGTCCTGTGTGGGAATCGAACCCACGACCTCCGTCCTAGCAGTCAGGGTCACCAACCACTAGACCAACAGGCCAATCAGGTAGATAGTAGATGATGGGTTGGTTACCTCGTGTGTAGTTGTGCTAGCACGCACCCTGCTGACCACACGTCCACCGCGGTGTTGTATGACGTGCCCAGTAACACTTCAGGCGGACGGTACCACAGGGTCACCACCTGGGAAAAGAGAAAAATAACATGTGAGCTATGGGGGCTATCGCGCATGAATTCGCCGCTAGAGGCGTTCGTGTAGAGTAAGGTCTTCCGAAATGTCAGATGTCATAGAGTTTTCGCGCGTTGCGTGCTTTTTGAAGTTATACTTCTTTTGGCGCGTTTGGATGAGAGTGAATTAATGACCTGCGCGCGCACGATGTCCCAAAAAAACGACATGATGAAGTTGGCTGCAGAATAGAATTAATAATATATATTTCTTTAAATGACTAACTTAACTTATAAGTAACGAAACTGAATATACAGTACTTACTGTATACCTATACTGTTTTGATTGATTTTAACATTTTTCTTCGATATTTACTGCAGTTTTGTTTTTTAAAATTGTTCTTCAGACGCCAAAGAAGTATAACTTCTAACGCGTGTACATAAGTACACACACACCTTTTTTATCACGTATTTTAACTAATATTCATGATTCTGGTCTAGATTGAGCCATTCCTGATTAATTATGACTTGAAGATTTTAAGTAGCAACTTAGGATCTTATTTGTTAGTACTTGGAGGTAGAATGTTTTTTAAATATTTCATGCTTGTTAATGTTAGGGAGAATATTTGTAAATATGTATCTGAAGTTGACACTATGTTGGTATAAGAAATGACATAAACTTTTTAAGACGTTATTTGTACTTTAAAGTATAAAATAGAATTGATGACAGGATCTTACTCGACAGTGGCGCCATCTGGTGAGCTTAAAAACGATAGCCCCCATTCACACGTTGTAGAAGTGAAACCTTCAAATGGCTTCAAGATAAACACTGTATAATGCTTCCTATCTCATTTTCTCCGACGTTATATCTTATGAATTTCTGTGTCTGTCTCTTTTTCGTTTCATCGACTTTTAAATCACAACAATGCTAAAGAAGTTTTCACTTCAAAATAATTATAATCTTTGGCGCACATGCTTCGCAATGAACGCTTTTCCACAGCATTAATTCTACGTTCATGCCTCGTTTAATTCAATATTCACTTCCATACACAAGTGTTGGTACAGCTGACGATCTATTCACAATTTGTAAGCTATTTTTTGGCTTGAATTTCTAAAGAAGCTAACTTACCACGCTAGTCAACTTCATGTCGGTATCGTAAGTCTTAGCGAGGCCGAAGTCGGCTAGCTTCACGCGGCCGCTGCACGTCACCAGTAGGTTGTGAGGCTTCAGGTCCCGGTGGACTATGCGGTGCGAGTGGAGGAAGTCTATGCCGGATAGGATGTCGAAGGACATGCTCTGGAAATGAGGGAATTGCAAGGTTATTATTTTTATGATAAAATGTTTTGTTTTGAAATGTGTTGGGAGCGATATTAATAAATAAAGGGTGTAAACAGACTCTTAACGAGGCCGAAACGCACTTGTCCTCCCCGTCATTGCGTTCATTTTTTTGTTCTAGACCATACCTGGGAACCTTCTAGTTACGGAGATATTGGGGGTCAAAGTTCCAACTTATTCACATGTTTTTTTTTTTAATACATGTTTTTAATGTAAGATTTTTACTTTAAACACCTCCAAGACCCTCTTACTATTCAATCCATCCATCAGCACAATGTTTTGAGTGCGTTACATTGAGTCCTACTGTAAAACGTGATTTTTCAGCCTTAAAAGAAGAGTCTGTTTACACCCTGTATGAATATGTGTATGGCCTACAGGCAGTTGTTCCGGGTCTGGATGTTTGTGTATGTGAGTTTAAATGTTTTTTTTACAGAAGAAATTCCTAGTGTGAGGCAACATTTAAAAAAACAAAAAAGAGATACAAAGGATTTGGCAGAGCTTGGCTGTTCAGAATTGAAATAAATAATAATCCCATGTAACAGGGGGCGAGCCTATTGCTATCAACCGGGCACAAATCCAGACTCCGTGGCTGCTACTGAGAAATTCCTGATGGAAAAACCCAATAGCACTTTGCCCGTTCTGGGTATCAAACCCAGGACATCATGCTCAGCAGTCGCGCTTGCGACCACTCGACCAACGAGGCATTCAAGTAAGTCAAAAAAATACTTATAACCAAGTGCAATTAGCCAAAAAATCTTAAAAGGTGGAAAGTTTATAGTGGTTAGATTTTAATGGAACTTTTTGTGGAGTTCCTAAAAGTGTGGAGAACAAAGTTGAATTGTCGCTGAAATTCATACATCAAGTTTAGTTATTTTAGTTAGTTATCTTTAATTATTTCTAAAACAGACAATTTTAAGACTTAGTTTTTTTTTGTCATTGGTAACTGATACTTTTTCACGGATAACTGGACATAAAATGTTTAAGAAAACCACATTCGTGAGTATAGTGACTAAAAGTTAATTCGCAAATATCGGAAAATTAGAATAATATGATATAAAAAAATAATAATAATGGCTTAATTGCCAAGAGCCTCGACCAACACCTGAGGAGGCTCTCGTTAGGTAGCTGGATCAAGGGCTTGATTCAGAAAGCGGTACTCCTAGACACGGCTCGTATTGTTAGGAGGTTCCTCTCTCTGGAGCCCTGACCGCGCCGGTAGCTTGAACCCTGTTCCCGATACCGGTGGGCTATTTGTTATATTTTTAAATGTTTTTTTTTTTTTAGTAATATGTAAAAATATAAAAATTAAACGAAATAATAATAAATAAAAGTAGCCATAAGTTGACAAACCTAACAGTTGGAACTATTGGGATATTCCTGATTGAAATAAAACTCACCCTTATAGTATTCTGAGATAAGGGCGACAGAGACCTCTTGAGGAAAGACTCCAGATCTTGGTCCACGTGCTCGAATACTAGGAACAGTACCAGTTGCTGGTCTCTCTCCATGGATTGACCGCCGTGGCAGACGTCGAGGAGCCTGAAAGGAGACGATTATGATGTAAGGCCAAGAAATTCAGGGCTGCGGGACTGTTCGAAAGAGATACCGCGGCCCTGGAACACAAAGGGCAAGGAAGGAACATGGATGGGTTTTAGTCAGTACAAGTCTGACACTCCCTTCCACTCTGCCCAGAACGGGAGTAATCATTTGATGAATTCCCATCCGAAAAAAAAGGCCAACAAATTCAGCTTGGAGTTACCGTCCTTTCAAAGTAATTTAATTTCGTGAAAGCATCAGCCAAAATGATTGTAACATGATTAAAGATTACTCCATTATTATTAGAACTGTCTCGTTGGTCTAGTGGTCGCAATCGCGACTGCCTGGGTTTGATTCCCGGGTCGGGCAAATTTTTATTCGGTTTTTTCTTCAGGAATTTCTCAGTAGCAGCCACGGAGTCTGGATTTGTGGTCGGTTGATGGCAATAGGCTCGCCTTTTATTACATGGGACTTAAACATAACTGTCGAAATGTGGGTGTACTATTAGGTACACCTCTGCCTAACCCTTAGGTTATTACAGGCGAGATGTTACGTTAGTATGATATATATTTTCATATGCATTCAGTAAAAACCTGTTATTTTACAACATAAATAATACAACCAGATAATCCAATTTGAATGATTTATATAGATTTGGCTGGCCTTTTCTAATATGTTAGGCTGAACTTCCAGTCTTTCAGGATGCAGCTGAATTATAATATACCTGCTAGTATTTTACATGGAGCGACTGCCTATCAGCCCTCCACAACTAAGATACTTCCTAACACAATAACCCTTGGCAAGTCAAAATAACAAACCTTCAGGCCTCTGAAAAAGATCTACCAATGTCAGAGAAGGTCAACTCATCATCTGCCTAGTCTTTTCCCAACTATGTTGGGGTCGGCTTCCAGTCTAACCGGATGCAGGTGAATACAAGTATTTTACATGGAGTGATTGCCTATCTGACCTCCACAACCCAGTTACTACTGGGAAATACGATACCCCTTGGTGGGACTGGTTGTCAGACTTTTTGGGCCACTGACTACTTTAACAACTGTCAAAGATCTTCAAATGACAGCCGGGACCAACGGCTTAAAGTGCTTTCCGAGGCACGGAGGAAACTCGGTATGTAATGGGTGGTCACCCATCCACAGACCAACCTAGGCAAGCACGGCTTAACCTAAAGATCGCCCCGAGCGGCTGTTATTGTTTAGCCACGAGCTCCTCAGAGAGGGTCAACTAAAAACTCCTAATTTACTACCAAATATACATTTTGCACTGAATGTTGATAAATGTTTATGTGTAGGTAATTCAAATTACGTTGGTAACATTATTAGTGTGAGTACTGTTGTTTCAGATTAAATAACTTATATTAGGGTTGTAACTTCTTATAAGAGGTTGCTTTTAGTAGAATATACATATGGTGAACCTCGTTATTTTGAACTAAAATGCAAGATTGTGATAAGCTCCCAGGAAGCTTCTGTGCTTCTGGGCGGAGTTAGGCTGGCTATGTTAGCCAGGACCCCCACGCACAACGGACCAAATGGGAGTCTAAGTGCGGATAAAGGAGTCCCCACTCTACTCTACTCTGCAAGATTGTGATCAGTGGTGCCCAAATGGCATGCGTGCCATTGGTTCGCCATCCCTGTTCTAAAACAACCATTACCTAACAATATTAGGATGTCTATAGGCCTCCAGCTGCCTCAGTAGCGCTATCTCCCTCAATGTAGACAGAGGGATACCGTCCTCAGTTAGGGCCACCTTCACTTTCTTCATAGCTACGATGTTGCCTCCATTGTGGAGGTCCCGCGCCTTGTATACTGTGCCATATGCTCCTGAAATTTGGAAATGTGTGGTTTGAATAAAGCATCATTAAAATGTAACATAACACACATACACATTTTTCTGAACAGTTGGGCAGAGGGATACACCTTTTTGAGGTGAAAACTTCTTTAGCATCGTTGTAATTTGAAACGAAAAAGCCACAGTAAAAAGAGACAGACACATAAATTCATACAATTTAACGTGGGAGAAAATTAGATAGGAAGCATTATACAGTGTTTACCTTGAAGCCAAAATTTTTTGAAGGTATCACTTCTACCACGTGTGAATTGCACATGTTTTGTTTTTTTTTTCGGATGGATATCATGAAATAACTCCTCCCGCTCTGGGTAGAGCGGAAGGGAGTGTCAGACTTTCACTGACTTAAACCCATTCATGTTCCTTCCTTGCCTTTGTGTTCTAGGGCCGCAGTATTTCTTTCAAACTGTCACGCAGCCCAGAGGGATACACCTTACCATACAGTAATACACATGTTTCACAATAATATTCAAGCCTCTTGTTATGTTATTAAATGCCCGTGTTACCATCAACCAGCTCAATAAGTGACTAGGAAAATTACTGATGGAATAACCCAATAACACTTTGCCTGATTTAGGAATCGAACCCAGGACCTTATGCTTAGCAGTAGCGGTAACAACCACTTAATAGTAATTAAATTCATTGAATTGAGATTTTTAGTTAATTATCCAGTTTTGGGAAAACAAACCTAAAGTAATTCATTACAAAGTTTAAATCCCTTTGCAAAAGATATTTTTAAGAAAACCACTTTTATTGTTAACAGTTACTTTAAATATTCACTTGATTGGACTAAATACTAGTTAAATACTTAGATGATTCAGTAGTTAAACACAGACAGCATGATGCGCTAAAGGCCCTGGGTTTGATACGCAACTTGGACAAATTATAATTGAGTTTTTCCCTAAGTTATTTTTCAGTACTATGAACTATCGGTCTGTGTAGTCTTTTACTGCTTTTTAAATAATTTTAGTAAATTGCATTTCTTTAACTGAATGGCCTACTTACAAATAAAATCAGGATAGCAAAGCTAAAGCAGGTTTACAAAATACCATGTAGACAATACCATGTCAAGTCGAAGCATTAAAAAAAAAATAGAACATGTTCCAATTTCAAAAATGAAAAGATGTCTTTGGGAACTACATGAAAAAATAAAAAATAAAATTGAAAATACGAAAATAGAAGCTTACAAACTATCTAACTACATTTCCAGAAAACATTTCCATAAAATACAAAAAAAAATAAACAAACTTAAAAGTTAGTTTTTTAATCATAAATTGCGCGAAAACCTTATCACCCGGCACATGTAAAATTAGGTTATTTACAAAGTTAATTTCATTCTTACCTGTCCCAATTACATTTAACTCCTCATATTTCTTGGCATTTTGAAATAAAGCACTAACATCACTTATTGAAGCCATTGGAGGTGGACTATGCGATGTACTGGCTCCCGACATTTTTTCCCGAAACTGAACACTATTTCTCACTTTAAAACCACTTTTAATTACTTTTCATTCACTTTATAACACTTTTGGGTTCTTAAATAAAGAGTTTTTACATTATTTTATCGTAAAACACGTGTTTATAACTTTGTGTTTTGTCTGTAAACTTTTTTTGAAGGGAGAGAGGGGAATGGAAAAGTCATTGACCAAATCTAGCCACCTGCCGGTAATGCCGGTAATGCGGCCGATTTAAAAGGTACTGGTATAAACAAAACGGTTGTTTACATTCCGTGCCTACTTTAAAAAGTCGAGTTTTTGTTAACTTGTTTTGTTGATGTCTGGTGAGTACAACGCCATCTTTCGGTTTTCAGTAACATTATCATTAATGATAGTACAGAGTATTGTTGATAGATGGCGTTATGTTCTTTAAAAAAAATGTCGTGTTCCTATTATAAACTTGTCATCAGCAGAAGCAAGATAAAAAAAATGCTTCATGAAAATAGGTACCTTTCATTATGTATTTTAGGTTTAGTTTCTCTAAAAATGATACGTGAATACAATAAGTTTATAATCATTGCGTGATTTTACAAACTTTTTCTCAATTTTCTATTTGGAAAAATAATTCTGTATGGAAAACAAAGTAGTGCTCTAATAAAAAAGAAGATATGAGATATCTTCAACGGGCTCGTCCGGGATTTGAACCCGGGACCTCTCGCACCCGAAGCGAGAATCATACCCCTAGACCAACGAGCCGTGTTAGAGACGAGCGAATTTAATGTTCGTATTTTCTTAGTAATGACGTCATACAGGAAGATGCACATTTTAGACCCGAATGTCTTGAAAAATGTGCTGATTTTAGAAAAATCTTGCAGCCTGGTGGACAACCGCTAAACCTGTAACTCGGATCAATGTTCACGTACACGTTTTCTTCGTAATAGTTAATAAAATAACTTTTCTTCTTTTTTTTTTGTTTGTAATAATAGCTCTGAATCTCTTAAAACTTTTAATTTTTAAATCATATCAATTTTTAGCACCAAAACAAAATGACCGAACATCTCAAGGCGTTTTAGAAAGTTGACGCGCGAAAGGAGAAAAAAAATTACCGCTACATGACACCCTCTGACTGTCACGCTCTTTCTCTCGAAAAACGTATTTGCTATCTCGTTTACACGTATGAATCGGAGTAAATTTCGAGTCGCCGCGTCAGTTGACTTCAGACAGTATTGCGCGCGCATGTTCGAATAAGATGGCGGCATTTTTCGAGTAAATAAAATTCATTACAGTAGCTTTTTAACGCCAAATTGACTCTTTTAAATTTTTCTTGAATTCAGAATAGTGTTTTAAATATTATAATAATATTTCTGTTGTGTATTAAAAAGAGTGGACACGGAAATAGCGTGTGGATGTGTGTGGTAAAATGTGAAAGTTCCTTCATATAAGAAAACAGTGTATAGTTTTTTTACGTGGTATCCTACATATTTCTGGTTTCTACAGCTGTTTTGCTCTTTATAAATCGGTAAGTGAATATAAAGTTATTTATTTATTTCAAAATAGTTTTGTAATAAGATTACTTACATAAAAGTTCTTTACGGTTACCACAAAAGCGTGAATGAAAGTTGTTCCTGATTTGATTGGAAGGATCAATGAATGAAATAGGTTGAATGTGTTTGTTTACACTTTTGCAAGGATTCCCAATCATTTTTAGTAAGGGGCCGCAACCAATATTCTCTTTCTGATTTAGTAGATATTTTTCATTCATCATTTTATCTAGGTACCTTCATAAGTTTTACATATGTGTTAACGAGTTAGTTTACCACAGCTTCCATCTCAAAAACTACTATATTCTGTTAAACTCCTAATACCACTTACCTACTTACCACCGTACTTACTTACTTATCACTGTATTAGGAGTTTAAACATTGAATGTCCTATTAGAATGTATCATTAAGCACTATCTGGTGAAATCCTGAAATACTTTGACTAGAAATGCGTGTTATTCTCATGTAATAGGTAGGTACACGATTCTTAATCGACCTCATTTCTAGATCCTCTTTAGATTGAGTCATCAACATCCTTATTCCGCGCCTGCTATGATGGACGGTGGACCTACGACTTTCCAAAAAAGCAGGTCCTCGAGTCCACGCGTATAGTTTTTTAGAAATCTCGATAATCCAAAAAAAGGGAAACAAACAAATCGTAAAAAAGGGCGAGATTTACGTGTTGACGATCATATTTTAACTTGCCTTTAAAAAGGTTGCCTTTTTGACCATCTAGCCATATAATTGTTTAAGGTATCTAAATGGCATGCCTGCCAGGCTTGCGGGACTGGTCGAAAGAGATACCGCGGCCCTGGAACACAAAGAGCAAGGAAGGAACATGGATGGGTTTTAGTCAGTATAAGTCTGACACTCCCTTTCGCTCTGCCCAGAGCGGGAGAAGTCATTTGATGATTTCCCATCCGAAAAAAAAAGGTATCTAAATGGCCAATAAGAAAACTAAATTCATAAATTAAAAAGCTACACACTTCGCAATGTCCCAAATATGACGATGGTAATACTTATGCGTCACAATACATACTCGAATGCCCTTTTTGGAAAGCACCTGTCACCCCTCAGAATTGATTGCCCATGAACCCTTCTCTAACCAAACATAACATTATATCACGCCTGTAAGCCCTGAAGGGTAAGGTAGAGGTGTACCTAATAAGAGTATAAGGAAACCCTCATTTCGCCAGTTACTGTTGTGATAGGGGCAATCCACAAATCCATCCTCCGTGCTGATAATTTTTTATTGGGAAATGCCTGACCTGGAAATCGAACCCAGGATCTCATGCTCACCAAGTACCAACTGGTGGTTGTCGGTATATTATGTCATTTTACTATATGCACGGTTTTTCTATAAGATTCTTTGAGCTCTTTGCCTCTAACCAAACAACAATTTCAAAAACAAATGAAAGAATTAAACCGGAGATAAAAATCCGCAGAGTGCCTGTAACGGTCGGCTTCTCGTCACTAATTGCTAGTAGCTTCACGCTAGCGTAGTATGTGGGTGAGCAGGTAAACGTATGCTGGGAAACGGAAAGCGACGAATTCTTTTGGCAAATGTATTTGTTGACTATGAATAAGGAAAAATGCTTGACCCTAAATCAATTGGTATAGGGCCAGGGGAAGGAAAATGATGGCTTGTCGAATATGAAACGGTGGAACTGTACTTAGATAACGACTAAAGAGTAGTGTGGGAGAAGTCATGCTGCACACCAAGAGGTCGTTGATTTTATAGTTCATCGAAATTCGAAACGAGGTGATCCGACAGAGAACCAGAGGTGTCGACATAGCTCACAGAATAAGTAAGCTGAAGTGGCAATGGGCCGGTCATATTAGCCGTAGAACCGATGACCGTTGGGGTAGACGTGTTCTCGAGTGGAGACCGCGAATCGGCAACCGTAAGGTGGGAAGCCCTCAGGCTCGGTGGAGTAACGATCTTCGCAGGGTGGCTGGTAGCAACTGCATGAGAGTTGCTGAGAATCGAGTTGAGTGGTGTGCGATTGAGGAGTCCTATATACAGCAGTGGACTGCTCTAGGCTGATGATGATGACTGGCTTGAATAGATCGTGAAGACGTCAGCATTTAGTTGATTTATCAGGAAACGGGGCACAAAAAGTCGTGTAGTGTGTCATATCTTATACTTTGTGTCGCCTTAACCTTAACTAGTGAGACTATATTTGTATACATTGTGTATTACTAATCGTTCTATTCTATGTCTCTAATTTTTGTAGATAAAAAACGCTACAGATATTTTACAAAGAAGTTTATAAAGTAGTCTTCTGAAACTGCTAATTCATACTGCCATATAATAGGAAAATAAAGAACTATATTTAATTCTGTTCCAACATCCGTTTCCCCATGCAGGTTCTTATGTGACAGGCATAAGAACCTGCATGGGGAAACGGATGTCACAATCATTATAAAAAGCTGTTTCAATTTGACAACATCAACAGGTTTATCTAATTGACATATTTCTATAATCTGCATCCTATTTATTATTAGGACTGCCTCGTTGGTCTAGAGGTCGCAAGCGCGACTAGTGAGCGTGAGGTCCTGGGTTCGATTCCCGGGTCTATTGAGTTTTTCATCACAAATTTCTCAGTAGCAGCTACGGAGCCTGGATTTATGCCCAGTCGATGGCAATAGGCTCGCCCCCTATTACATGGGACTTAAAAACATAACTCGCGAAATGTGGGTGTACTATTAGGTAAACTTCTGCCTAACCTTTCGGGGATTATAAGCGTGATGTTATGTTATGCATCCTATTTGTCGAACACACTTTTCCATCACAATACAAATGATTTTGAAAGAAATTCATAAGACATTGCTTCATAAATTTGTACAATTCGTCTGCACGACAACGTAAGTAACTAACGCAATGAACATTGTGGTCTTGTCAAAATGAATAGCAATTACCACACTGCGAGCTTATCAAATCGAAAGCCTCGTTGCTCGCACTATTTTATCCAGTTATATACCCACAAGAAGAAAGCTAAAGTCTGCTTAGTCACTAGAGAATCGGCTTTAGCATTATGTAAACCTGAGCTGAAGACAACGATTTCATTTTCTTAAAGAATACCTAGCTAGGTATAAAATATAAACTCAGTTTTAATGGCGCTTACACTTTCTTTGATAGCTGAATCATTTTTTGTAAATTCATGTTACATAATCAATCAATAAGATATTGACGACTCACTAAAACTATAATTTTCTTCACTTTTATTTATTCTGGCTAAGTGAAGGCAGTTTCTTCATCGCTTTCTATATATTATATAACTGCTGAGGGGTTAGTTATCTACCTCTCGTCACAGCCGCCGCGGGAGACGCCCCGGGCGTAGGGGGTCACGTAGTGGCTTCCGGAGTTCCGGCCACCGTAGACGTGGACCTGTCGACGGTGAGTAATGGGCTAGCTCGCCGTTCGTCCGTCTTTTGACGACAGGCCGTGTTGACGGCGCGTTCGTGTTCCACGCGCGCCTTAAAGATATGTCAGCAAACAGGGAGGGGCCCGCAAGGGCCGATGCCTACCAGGGACACAAAGGGCAAGGAAGAAACATGGATGGGTTTTAGTCAGTACAAGTCTGACACTCTCTTCCGCTCTGCCCAGAGCAGGAGAAGTCATTTGATGACTTCCAATCCGAACAAAAAGGGGTTAGTTCTTTTACTTCTTCTCCTCAGCCCAACACTAGAAACTGGCGAAGGGCGGGCGTTTTGAGGGATTATCTCTTATAAATGTTAACGTTTAAAAAGTGCTGATAATTAGCCTAATTTTAATAAATACTTAACTTTTGATTTTAGATTTTTGCCAAGCCGTTTTCGTAAATTCCTCATTCTTACCTATCATATTTTTTTCTTAAGAATCTATCGGCTGTCTTTGCCTTGATGATGTTGGCATTGGATTTGCTGTTATTGGGACTAGAAGTCATTCTAACAATTCACTAAAACCTACCTACCTATCATGGCACTTGTACCGTATAACTTATTGTCAATAAAGTCGACATTACTAGAACTAGACTTTATGAGACAGGTTTCCAGTCAAAGTCTATGGAATATATCTACATTAATAATCGACAAAGTAAGAAAATAAACGGTCGTTTGGCAGCATATTATATTTGAATCGAGTTTCTTAAACTAGATTTTTACCCTATAACTTGATTCAGAATGGCTACTAGTTTGTTGATTATGACAAAACCAAAACCGTGGCTGGTAATAACCAAAATCAGGTATTTTGAATGCTCACTCAATAATGAGAAAGCCTTTGAAGTTTACACGAGCTTTCCCTTTGTTTGGGTGACTCTTTACTCTGTTCTCTGTATCTCGAAAAAGTACGTAGGATACTATTGTGTTTTGTTTCGAAAAAAGTGTTTATTTTCGTGTTTAAAAAAAAAAAATTAGCCTGAATACTTTGTTTAGCCATCAGAACACAAAATAAGCGCTTTGGATGTGGAATTGCGGATACCAGGCCGTTACACAATACAAAACACTAGCCATGCATATCTGTTCCTTCAATCAATACCTATTAATTAAGTTAGTAGGTACATAGAAGGTATCTAATCAGATCGCCTTCATCAAAGATACAAGCCCAAATAAAATTCCTAACCGTGAGAGACAAACCTGCCACACTACAAGTAAACAAGTCTCACAACTGCGCAAGGGCTCCAGTGACCTGCATAGCGATGTTAGTAAGTTAGTTGACCACTAAATATGTATTGGCTCAGCTATAGGGACTAGCTTAAACTCTTCAAATAACTGCTAACTATGTATATGACCAAAAAAAGTGTGTGTGTACTTATTACGCACGTAAGAAGTTATACTTCTTTGGCGTATAAAAATAAAATGTTGACTAGCTAACTTCAGGGTGTATGTTGACTAGCTATAACTTCAGGGTGTCGGTTTTTCGTGACAGTGTGAGCGCGCATCGTAAAAATTTACTCTCATTATTTTTCCCTAACGCGCCAAAAGAAGTATAACTTCAAAAACATCAATTGGCTCCTTTTCCTTCAGCGTTACCTCTCGGTTTTGCATTGCTAACTGACCCATTTATATAACCACATGCGTGTTACGTAACCTCGTAAGCCCCTGTTTATCCCAAAAACTGATTTAATATTTTCCTGCTCTTGGCCTGTGGGGTTGGCACAACATGTTTTCTTCGTCGAATGCCTAAAACCAAGCTAAAACTGAGTTATACGATAGCAAGTCCATGTCTTTACCTACCACTTTTCACCATCAGTAGATCAGTCATCCGAAGTAGGATATTACTTAGTCACTTCGTCACGTCTACAGATTACTCCTTAGGGGCCGTCTCCACGAGCGAGAGATTCGCAGCGATATTATCGTATACAAATACGTGGCACGACGATAATATCGCCGCGATTCTATCGCTCGTGGAGACGGCCCTTTAGGGGCGCAAAATACGCGCTTTGTACTCCTAAAACCATCACCACAAGTCTACAACTGATCAAAAATTTCCAACCACGACAGACCTGCCACACCGTCAGTCGCTACACGTAAACAAGCCTTACAACTGGGCAAGGGCTCCAGTGACCTGCATAGCTTGGAACCGGTTCCTGACCGCCTGACCGCGAGTACGGGGAATGTGTAGATGTGGAGATTAGAGTTTGACGTTCTTTTTTAGGGTTCCGTACCCAAAGGGCAAAAACGGCAGCAAAAAAAATTACTAAGACTTAGCTGTCGTCCGTCCGTCCGTCCGTCGGTCTGTCACCAGGCTGTATCTTATGAACCGTGATAGCTAGACAGTTGAAATGTTCACAGATGATGTATTTCTGTTGCCGCTATAACAACAAATAATAAAAATATAAATTATTTAATATTTAAAGGAGGCCCCAAAACAAGAAACGTGTTTCGGTTTGTGGTACGGAACCCTTCGTGTGCGAGTCCGACTCGCACTTGGCCAGTTTTTATCTTTTTGTTATTGGGAAAGAGGTTGTGGGTCAATTTGGTGGGAGGTTTTTCCCATGAAAGATTAGCTTTGGTGTATGATGTTTAAGATGATTAAGGCAAAATAGGAGTATGTAAGGATTTTGTGGTTTCTGTCTACCCCCATGGGAAAAATGCGTGTGTATGTAAGTGTTATTTTCCTATCAAGTACCCACTCTAAGAGAAACTCATATGAATTATATTAACCTACGTAATATTAAAAAACTCTAATCAAAATAGAAATACATCAAAAGTTTATGATATTTTAATTCCGAAATCGGTTTATCATATTTAACTAAAAGTAAGTCGTTAAAATTCTTCAGTTCTTAAAAATATATTATTCATATTATTCGAGACAAGATTAATCTTAAAAAAAAAGAAATTGAATAACACTTTATGCAACTTCTTAGAATTTTCTCCGGAAATCAAATCAGTTCAAAGCATCTCTTTTCTAACTGCTACACCAAATGCAATTTTATTTTTCATACTCAAGCCTACTGCAACTCTAAACCCTGCATTTCAGCATCGCTTAGTACTACTGTACTACTGATAACACCTTATCTACATACCAACTGACACATTTTGAAACATGGCATAATATGACCGATTTCACTTTTAAACTAACTCATATGACAGTCCGTTTGTATGCGGGGGTGATAAAGAATTGTATACTGCAGGTACTTTTACGCTTACTTACATAACAAACAATACAGGGTGCAAACAGACTCTTCACGGAGCCGTCAACCAAGCATTATGTACATCAAACTAAGTAACTTTACGCAAAAATTAGTGCTGGGAAATGACTTTTTTTTTGGGCCGAAATATCACATTTTACAGTAGGACTCAATTGTAACGCACTCAAAACATTGTGCTGATGGATGGATTGAATAGTAAGGGGTCCTAGAGGTGTTTAAAGTAATCTTACATTAAAAACAAAAAAGTTGGAACTTTGACCCCTAATATCTCCGTAACTAGCAGTTTCCCAGGTATGGTCTAGAACAAAAAAGAAAGTGCCTTTCGGCTTCGTTAAGAGTCTGTTTACACCCTTTATACAACACTCATATCAATAATTGCTGTCCCACTGCAAGACTTCTCCTATAGAGAAGGAACGAGCTTTATAATAGAAAAGAAAATTTATTAGTACCATCATCATCATTTATACTGAAATACGTCCACTGCTGGACATAGGCCTCTCCCAAAGGGGGGTTTTACCATAATCGCCACGCTTGGCAGGCAGGTTGGCGATCGCAGTACGGTTGTTACAAAGGCACAGAGGACGCTGCTGCCCATTCTCTGGTATGTAGTACCATCATACATTCCTCTTATGTTAATAAGAAATACAGTCTTCAAATGAAGCCTGAAATGAACATGAAAATCAATTTCTATAAATCAATAAATTACGAAATACTGCCGTGCTCATCATGAAAATCAGAAATCAAACAGTTAACTATCACATCAGAAAGTTAAATGTTCACTTTTACGACGACTAACATCATAGAAAACTTGTGTATAGTTCAATGACTCGAAACCAAACGGTATATTATAGCTATTTTAGTGAAACATGCATAAAATATGCTAATATAATATAACAGGCCGGTTGTAAATGGGTTATCAAGAAGTTTTGAATAACTAGTTTTAAACCAAAAATACCAGTGTCTTGTCTATTATGTACAGACGCCAGCACATCAAGCTACCCGAAATTGTCAAATTTTCCCAATCAACCTTGAACCTAATGTTTTAGCGATTAAGTTGAAAAACTAATAAAGAAATTTAGCAGATTGTAGTAGCTTGACGTGCTGGCGTCAGTACCTACTAAGTACATAAGTAATGCGACCCTTTGGTCTAACAACCTCTGGCGCGCGAGTGTACCTCACTCATTCTACATCGCAAAGAGAAAATCACAAAAAAAAATTGAGGCTTTTTCACCAATTTTTTTTTTAGTTTAAATACGGTAATGTACGGTCATAATAAACATGAATCAATGATACCTAGTTACCTGCAAGAATGATGTAGTTTTTTTTACGATTCACGAGTATTCGCCATTTTAAATGCCACAATAAACACAGACTTTGGTTAAAAGTGAACTTAACCACTTCCGCTTCTGTATTTAGGCTAGAGACAGACGCCAGCTCATCAAGGTATTACAATCTGTCGTCACTCACCATCATCGGCCTAGCCTTTTCCCAATTTGCAGGTCATTGTCAGGTTGTATGTTGATGAAAAATGAGTCGCGCCAGTAACACGTGTGTAGTTACAGAATCACAATCATGAAAATCATCAATATAACCCTGTAAGAGGGTAGACATATAAAAAAAAAGTTGGGTATACCTGGGTTATTTATGTTGTCGTCTTGTCGAGCAATACCCTTATACCTACGTGGGACAGCTGGGAAAATAAGTACCCTACCATCGTCCCCAATACATACTTATTAACCGGTGCGGCGCGGCGGCGCGCATCGGCATTTATTTATATAGGGGAGGATGACACAGATTCAGGCTTGCTAAATTCTAGAAAACCCTGTTTTACACCATGTCAAATGTAAACCATCGAAGTTCTAATAAGACTTGCTTGACTCCGTAACGTAAAACAATCTAGTTTACCTCATCACACTTTATTTATTTATTAAATATGTATACTAGCTGACCCGCGCGCACTTCGTCTGCGTCACATAATGCAATTAAATAATATTGAGACTATAAATTGAGATGTAAGCTATCCTATCTTTCAAGTTGGATCAAACTACACACGGTGTTCAAATTTGATTAAAATCGGTTAAGTGGTTTAGGAGTCCATCGCGGACAAACAACGTGACACGTAATTTATATATACATATATACTACCTGACCTGCGCAACTTCGCCTGCGTCACATAATGAAATTAAATAATATTGCGACTATAAATTGAGATGTAAGCTATCCTATCTTTCAAGTTGGATCAAAATACACACGGTGTGCAAATTTGATTAAAATCGGTTAAGTAGTTTAGGAGTCCATCGCGGACAAACAACGTAACGCGTAATTTTTATAGGTATACTAGCTAACCTGCGCAACTTCGTCTGCGTCACATAATGCAATTAAATAGTATTGCGACTATAAATTAAGATGTAAGCTATCCTATCTTTCAAGTTGGATCAAACTACACATGGTGTGCAAATTTGATTAAAATCGGTTAAGTAGTTTAGAAGTCCATCGCGGACAAACAACGTGACGCGTAATTTATATATATTAAGATTAAGACTACAAACACAAAGACATAGAATGTCAGTATTACGAGGACGACATAAGAAAATCGACCTTATTGCAACTCAATAAAGAAGGTGTCAATAACAAACTGTCACCCATGAGCTTACCCATTGAAAAACGATAGTACTATTGCCATTCAAAAACCGACCTTAATCCAACGCAAAACACGCTGTCAAATTCTAATTATTACACAAGTGACAGCTGCAATTGACCTTCAAAAGCCAACTTTACTGCACAGCAATAAAGGCGTCATCAATGTTCCTCGCACACTTTTCTCGACTACGCCATTGATTGGCGGTAGGTACTAGGTACGGTAAACTTAGTTATGTGGGTCAGCACAACACCTGTTCGTCCGTTATGTGACGATACGCGGATACGATATGATGCGAAAGGCGGTAGGCAGACACCTTACTACGATTGGACTTAGAAAAATATTAGAAATATTAGATTTATTTCTACATACATAAAAGTTCACGAGGAGAGTTGGGAGTTGAAAAAAGTTGGGAAAAGGCAGGCAGATGATGACTTAAAACTTCACAACTTTTTTCCCATGAGGGTAGGCAGTAACGCCATATGCTACCGATCCTTTATTTTTTTTTCGGATGGGAAATCATCAAATGACTTCTCCCGCTCTGGCCAGAGCGAAGGGAGTGTTAGACTTGTACTGACTAAAACCCATCCATTTTCCTTCCTTGCCCTTTGTGTTCCAGGGCCGCGGTATCTCTTTCGAACAACCCGCAGCCCTGGGACAACCCGCAGCCCTGGTTCTACATCTATACTTCTGAACTCTCTATACTAATACATATTATAAAGAGTAAAGATTTGTATTTTTGTATGTAACGAATAAACTTAAAAACTACTGGAGCGATTTGAAAAATCCTTTCAGCAATGGATAGCTACATTGTCAGCGAGTAACATAGGCTATATTTTATCCCCGTACTCCCACGGGAACGGGAACTACGCGGGTGAAACCAAGTGACGTCCGCTAGTACTTAATAAATAAATTATTTAACCAAGTGTACCTACTTAAAAATGCCGAACGACGAACATCTTCGGGCCATTCCATATTTTGCAACGCCACAACCGTCCGCCAAGACACATTGTTAACGTCGGTTGCACAACCACTGCTTGGTTGCACGACATCCTCGTCTGAGTCACTTGGTTGGTTGGTTGGTGTTTAAGTAATCACTTTGGTCTACATATAGACCATCCGTTTGGGTATTTTTGTTTATGTAACGTGGATTTTGGAAGGTCAAGTTGGTTGGGTCAGTTTTGACGTTGTAATTTAGGATCTTAAGTCTGAATTGATCCGTATTGGTCTACGAGAATACTGAATCATCGTCCTGATATTTCTTTTTTTTTTGTCCTTTTGCTGGTCAAAGATATCCCCAGAAGTACTTCCATAAGCTGTTGTCCCGGATCAGCTCGAACCAGCCCTTGTGGTACGCCGCACGAGTTTCCTTCGTGCCTCGGAAAGCATTTTTAAACCGTTGATCCCGGCTGTCATTTGTGGGAGAAGGGATATCGTATTACCCAGTATGAACTGGGTTGTGGAGGTCAGATAGGCAGTCGCTTTATGTAAAATACTGGTATTCAGCTGCATTCGCCCTAATATAGTTGGGATAAGGCTAGGCAGATGATGATGATTTAGTTCAAGCCTGCGGCTTCGTCCGCGTGAAGTTCGGGTATTCCCCACAGGACCGTACTTCCGGGAGAAAAAGCAGTCTAGTGCAGACTATAATCTGATCTCTGTGCCAAATGTCCAGATCCGTTAAGCCAATCGTGGGTGATTGAGTATAAACATCCATCCATGATGTTATAACTATCAACAGGTTTAAATCATCATTATTCTCTTGCCCTTATCTCAATTCATTTGTGGTCGCCGCAGCATGTCTTCTTCTTCCATACTTCTCTATTACTCGTCATCTCATCAGACACCTTTCTAGCCATATCATCCGTCACACAGTCCATCCATTGCTTATTTAGTCTTCCCCTACTCGTAAAACCCGTTCAGGCTCATAATGTCCCTTTCCCAAAATGTCCCTTGGTTTCAAAAAGTCCCTTTCCCGAAATGTCCCCTTTCCATAATGTCCATTTCCCAGAATGTCCCTTTCCCGAAACGTCCATTTCCCAAAATGCCCCCTTCCCAAAATGCACCCTTCTCGAAATGTCCCTTTCCCGAAATGACCCTTTCTCAAAATTTCCCTCTACGTTTATTCCCAACATTTTAACTAATAATGTTTGATGTTAAAATTGTAGGAATCTCACAACATCAACTGTATTTTTTAAAGATGCATTTTCGTAAATTCGTTTTTTGCAAAAAAACGGTTTGGACAACTGTATAAAGCACTTGAAATCTTCAAACAAACCAAAAGCTTTTAAATATTTAAACCTGTTGATGGTTATTTCAATTCTATATCCAATACCGTTAGCCATAACATAAAATACTGTTAAATTTATAAATAAACAATCTTGCAGGCCCGTTATAGTTTAGCTTAGGTATTTTTATTTGACGGCCTATGTGTCTGACCAAAAACCATTTAAAAGTGCTGTTCTAAAACATAACATCACGCCTGTAATCCCCGAAGGGTTAGGAAGAGGCGTACCCATCAGTACACACACATTTCGCCAGTTATGTTACACACTGTTGGCTTGAACTCAATAGTGGATGATTTCGAGCTAAAATGATGAATAGGGGGCGAGCTTATTGCCATCAAGCGGGCACAAGTCCAGACTCCGTGGCTCCTACTGAGAAATTCCTGATGGAAAAGCCCAATAACACTTTGCCCGGCCTGGGAATTGAACTTAGGACATCATACTCAGCAGCCGCGCTAAGAAAGTAAGTTTTAAATGCTGTTATGTTTTTAAAAATCATCATTGGCAGCCTTGTTATATCCTGGGCTGCAGGACTGTTCGAAGGAGATACCGCGGCCCTGGAACACAAAGGGCAAGGAAGGAAAATGGATGGGTTTTAGTCAGTACAAGTCTGACACTCCCTTCCGCTCTGCCCAGAGCGGGAGAAGTCATTTGATGATTTCCCATCCGAAAAAAAAAATGCCTTATTATATCCTCACTGCTGAGGATGGGCCTCCTCCCTTATGCCATACTTCCTTGTCTATGAGAGTCTCATCCAGGTCTTCTCAGTTCCAGCGGTCTTCTGCAGATCGTTCTCCCAGTTGGGTGTTGATCTGCCAATGCTCCTTCTACCATCTCTTCAATCATGTTTTTAATAATGCAAATATTAACTACATTTTATGTAATACGCCAGCAAATCAAGCAACTATAATCTGTCAGATTTCTTTAATAGATTTTCAACTTTATTACTAAAATATTAGGCTCAAGGTTGATTGGGAAAATCTGACAGTATCGGGTAGCTTGACCTGCTGGCGTCTATATATTATATTATATACAGACTACAAATAGAACAAAAATAATGATAAAAAAGGACGACTAAAAGTAGGTACATACATATTTACAACGACAACAATAGGACATTTAGGCGTCAAAGTACTCCTCCGCATCGCTGTCATCCGGAAATGTGCCCAGAAGACTAGCAGCCAAAGAATCAGCATTGCTGATTCTTTGGCCAACACTCGAGCCCCATCACCCGAGCTTTTCGATCCCAAACGGCTCAAAACTGTAGTTACCAATAAGGTTACAGTATTTGCGCCGCTTGAGGATCTCAGCAGCCGCAGCAGCAGCGCCCGCACAGCCCGCCGTACTTGCAATGTAGTACAAAATACTAACTTGTGTAAACTAATGGAATTGCCATTAGTTACACCGCCACTCTGCATGGAATTATACCTTGACAAAAATCAATTTTAAAAGCATTTGTAATTTCACAACTCATTATATCGAACAGTGTTTCAGATACCAAAGCAAGAGGTTACCTTAATCGACTAAGCTAACGAACACGTCATATTTCTGTAACAGCCGACGTCAGCCGCTTGCCCCCGTTTCGGGTCTACCCATTGACCCGTAGCGAATTGTATAAGACAATGCTTAAACATCCTGCAATTTCCCCACTGCTGGGACACAGGCCTCATCGTGAGAGATCATCATCATTTTACTGCCCTTATCTCTATTTATTTGTGGTCGGCGCAGCATGTCTTCTTCTTCCATACTTCTCTATTACTCGTCATCTCATCAGACACCTCCTTTCTTGCCATATCATCCTTCACACAGTCCATCCGTCGTTTCTTTGGTCTTCCTTTACTCTTATACCCATCCACATTCATACTCAAAACTTTCCTCACGACATTTTCCTCATTCCTCCGCTTCACATGTCCATACCACGACAACCGATTACCACTTAACGTTTCAGTCACCGGTGCTACTTTCAGACTTCCTCTTATGTACTCATTTCTTATTTTAACCATTCGCGTAACACCATGTGGTCATGTGAGTGGTCATAGCCTCATAGGCTGTAATCTACCATGCAGTCCTAGTGCGAGTTTGTATATGTTGGTATGTATATTTCGAAACCAGGTGGTGGTGCCAATCGGGCGCGGCGGCGACCTATCGCGTCTGGCCCTGGTTTAACCCATGGTCCGGAGCGAAAGGAAATGGGACACCGTTACCTCCTTCTGCGAAGCAGTCATGCTAGCGAAGGAGGTGGCGGAACGTAAGCGGAAGAGAACCTCACGTCCCAGCCGCCGCGGGAAAAGCCCCGGGCGTCGGGGGTTACGTGGTGGCTTTCGGCCACTGTAGACGCGGACTTGTGGACGGTGAGTAATGGGCTAGCTCGCCGTCCATCCGTCTTATGACGACAGGCCGTATTGACGGCGCGTTCGTGTTGCACGTGCGCCTCAAAGAGATGCCAACAAACATGGAGGGGCCCGCAAGGGCCGATGCCTGCCCGGGCTGCGGGACTGTTCGAAAGAGATACCGCGGCTCGGGAAGATAGAGGGCAAGGAAGGAACATGGATGGGTTTTAGTCAGTACAAGTCTGACACTCCCTTCCGCTCCGCCCAGAGCGAGAGTGGTCATTTAAAGACTTCCCATCCAAAAAAAAAAGGTGATGCCAGTCCTCGAAACTCGTCCTGGTGAAACTCGTCAGTTAAGTTCACCAGTCAAAGACGAAAATGCCTTCATGAACTGAAGCGTAACGAACACGTCATATTTCTGTAACAGTTGATGTCAGCCGTTTGACCCCCTTTCGGGTCGACCCATTGACCCGTAGCGAATTGTATAAGACAATGCTTTACACCGGATTTTGGTCTTCATATCGAGTTGTTAAGGTCTTCTTCATCATAAAAATCCGTTTTAACGAACTTATATCAAATTACCTTCATTATCACGCTTTGTAATGAGTATAATATATTGGAGGAAGAATATATAATACGATAGAAAGCTTAACTTACGCTTGCATAGGTTTGTGTGTGGATGGGTAAACATGCCACCATCAGCGGTGATAGCCTAGTGGTGTGTCTGCCAAGTTATAGATCTCGAGTTCGAATCTAAGACATCTGTAGTTTCGGATTCATGTGCAGCGTATTATATAAATTATTATTTGCTTCGGTGAAGAAAAACATCGTGAGGAAACCAAACCAGATATTTCTCAACGGCATGTAAAAGCGAATTCAAAGGCATAGAAACTCTGACACCCGAAAATGAAAAAGATAACCATCTGTTTCATACCGAAAATTCCTCCGTGTCCCAGATATAACCCCATTTTGCTGTTGGTCCCGGCTGTTAAAATTTGCTCTTCGGTAGTTACCCAAGTATCTGATAAGCAGCAGAAGTCTTTCACGAAGCTACTACTAAAGTATACTTTGATTTACATTTATAGTATTTTAATATATATTTATAGTATTTTATATATCCTTGTAGTCTATCTTAGTATAAAATTTAAAAATATTTTCTAATTTATACACCTACCACTGTTTGTCTCTCCATCACCCAAAGGTTGACTGGTAGAAAATGCCTATGGCATTAAGTCCGCCTCTGTACTTTGTGCTTGAAGTGTTAAATAAATAAATAAATAAATAAAAGTACTAACCTGTGCCTTTCTTTCAATTAAAGAATTCGCTAAGTATGCCATCAAACATTAGCCCACATACACCAACGTTTGGCAAACCGATCCGCTATACTCCGAACGTTGAATTCACAATTAATTTCATGTGTGTTGCGATGAATATCGATTCAAGTATCCATGTTTTAGTGTTAGGCCTAGGTAGAACGCCTGGGTCTGAATTCTAGTGCTTTACGTGGGTGGAGATTCAAGCTATTGTAGTCTAGATGTTGTCTCAGTGATGTTTTTTTTTTATTCTTCTATAAAAAAAAAAGACTAAATCACTAAACACTAAATCATCAAATGACGCCTCCCGCTCTGGGCGGAGCGGAAGGGAGTGTCAGACTTGTACTGACTAAAACCCATCCGTGTTCCTTCCTTGCCCTTTGTGTTCCAGGGCCGCGGTATCTCTTTCAAACAGTCCCGCAGCCCTGGCAGGCATCGGCCCTTGCGGGTCCCTCCCTGTTTGCTGACACCTCTTAGAGACGCGCGTGGAACGCGCCGTCGTACTTTTTAGGGTCGGCGCACTCTAAATATACTATTTTTTTCTACTCCTTCTTCTGTATACGTCATCGTACTGTGATAGCTAGTGGCTACTGGAGCTACAGTCAACAAAACCGTTAATTCTGTCAAAAAAAGACTTCTGCTTCACTTCATACACAATCTTTTTCAACGAGTCGACGGAAACATAAATTGAAACGACCCACAATTTAAAGTTACCATAGGTACTACTGGCCTAGACTTTCATGAACGTGAAATCGTAGGCATTATCAGACCACACGTAAATAAAATACTAACAGTCTCATTGACCTGTTCCTCATTCTGAACCACAACTCCGACCACAGCTGATTCCCTATACTTAACCACGTGCAAATAGCGCGGTTATGTGTTTATTATTCAATTGGCGACGTGTCCTACATACTACATAACGTTTGGTTTAATTAGGTAAGCTATTGTATGCCAGTCGGTTGAAGTTTTTTTGTGTGGTATAATTTATGTCATACTAGCTTTTGCCTGCGGTGTTACTTGAACCCTATTGCATTCATCTTTAGTTACTAATATTATAAAGAGGTAAAATTTGTTTGTAAGTATTTATGTAGGGGGCAATCTCCGGAACTAAGGATCCAATTCTAAAAATTCTTTTACTGACAGAAGTGCTATTGGCTATAAATTATATTTGAATCGTGCATATTAGCCGAGCTATCACATTTTTTGCGGACGAAGTCGCGGGCGAAGTGCTATAGTAATTATTATATTGTTTCCACTGCTGGGAGTGTCTATGACAAGGAGTGGGCTTTTATCCACCTCGTGGTCACAGTGCGGGTCAGTGGATGTAACACTTCTATAGTCATTGAATTATTATTGATTCCAAGAAATGCCGGTTTCTTCACGATGTTTTCCTTAACCGCTTTGAGAGCACCGTTAATGAATAGCAATAGCAGTGATAGTCTAGTTGTGTGACCGTCGGACTGCCAAGTCATAGGTCTCGAGTTCGAACCCAAGACACGCACCTCTGATTTTACGGATTCATGTCCGTATTGTATAATAATTATCACTTGGTTCGGTAAAGGAAAACATCTTGAGGAAACCAACATGCCTGAGAGATATTTCTCGATGGCATGTAAAGCCAAGTCTAAGCCCATAGGCGGCATAAAAACTCTGACACCAGGTTAGGCACTAACCACACAATAAAGAAGAAGAAAACGTTGATGAAATAAACTACACAAAGTTACTGCCTGCCCGATTTCGAACCGATGATCTACGACACTTTTTTTTTTCGGATGGGAAATCATCAAATGGCTTCTCCCGCTCTGGGCAGAGCGGAAGGGAGTGTCAGACTTGTACTGACTAAAACCCATCCATGTTCCTTCCTTGCCCTTTGTGTTCCAGGGTCGCGGTATCTCTTTCGAACAGTCCCGCAGCCCTGGATGATCTACGACACTTAGGTAGAGAAGATACCCTGGGCTACCACTGCTCCTTCTTCTCCTTGGTTGACCCCAATTCATACGGAGTTGGCCTAGAACCTAGCTATGACTTTTGTACTATTACTATAGCGTACATCAATCTCCTCCTCGTTTAAACTACCTCCTGATATAAGAATCCTTTCGAAACACTCGTAGGGCTTTTTAAAACTGCCATTCAATAGTTGGAGAATCAGACTTAGGCTGCCTGTCCACCGGAGCGGAGCGAGGGTGCAGAGCGGAGAAACGGAGGAATATTAACCAATAGGATTGCACAAAATCTCCGCTCCTCTTCAGTGGATAATCCTATTGGTTAATATTTCTTCTCCGCTCCGCAGCCTCGCTCCATTCCAGTGGACAGGCAGTCTTAAACGCAGTACTATTGCCAACCCTGCAACTGTGCCTCAGATCTAAGAACTACGATTAAAAGTGTAGAAAGTTAAAAACAATGTTGCTCCCAAATTCCGAACACGATCTTATCACCATGAGAATCTACTTGAACTTAACCTTCTAAACTTAATCTACATACAGTTCATCTACTTGTTTGATCTTATTTAGTGACGGTGCATTTGGCCCAGACCCAGTGGTAACGCTCCCGATTAACGAGTTGAGGTTCAGAGCGAAGGCTGGCCTGAGGGCTCAAAAAAGTGATCCATCAAAAAAAATGCCAGAGGGGCTCATTTTGGAGTAATGAGCTAGCTCGCCGTCCGTCCGTCTTTTGACGACAGGCCGTGTAGACGGCGCGTTCGTCTACGCGCGCCTCAAAGATATGTCAGTAAACAGGGAGGGGCCCGCAAGAGCCGATGCCTGGGCTGCGGGACTGTTCGAAAGAGATACCGCTGCCCTGGAACACAAAGGGCAAGGAAGGAACATGGATGGGTTTTAGTCAGTACAAGTCTGACACTCCCCTCCGCTCTGCCCAGAGCGGGAGAAGTCATTTGATGATATATTATTATTATACTCAAACCTTTTTGTCCAACTGCGGTGTGAAGGCCTCTCTCGTTCTCTTGTACAGGAGAAATTCCTAGTGTGGGGCAACGTTTCTTAAAAAAAAAAAAAAGAATTAGACTTAAGGATTGGCAATAATTATTGTAGTAGACCGAGAAAAGAAGATTTAAACACAAACAGCCAGATCCGGAACAGCGATCTGCAGGCCATACAAATATTTGTTCCGTGCGGGGATCGAACCCGCGACACGCAGCGCAGCAGACAATCGCTCAGCCAACCGTGCCGTCGAATTCGTCTTGCAATCTTCTGCGTATGTCACGTTGTAGTTTTCTACCATTTGGAATGCACTCTCCAATATTCATTAACCCAATTATTTTCCTTGTTACAGGTCCAACACCAAATAAATGTGATCAACAACCGAAAATCTACCCTAAAACGACCGAACAAAGTGCAAGTGTGAGTGATGTGAACAATAATGTGAAGTGGAATGCACAACGCATAGTTACGCGCCTAAACAAGATGGCTGCCGTCGTAAAATGGCGGTCGCGGAGCATCAGTGCTGTGATGCTTCTGATATTTATACAAATTGTTTGTGGTAAGTTTAATTTTATTCAATTTTACAAGCCCTGCATCCGATGGGATTTATTATCGGCCTAATGACGAACTCTTGCCCTCTCGGTATAAATATAAGTAACTCTTTCTTTCAACGAGCTGTAGGCTGTGGAGTGATAGGGAGTCAATTTAAGGTTTTCATTTAGTGGTTTTATTATACTTTCTTGTGTCGCATCGGGGGAATCACTACATCATCACTAAATATTATAAAACAAAGTCTTCCGCCGCGTCTGTCTGTTTGTTCGCGATAAACTCAAAAACTACTGCACAATTTTTTATGCTGTTTTCATCAATGGATAGCGTGGTTCTCGAGGAATGTTTTAGAAAATAATTTGTAAGTTTTTGTTGCGGGAACGGGATCAAAATTGGCATCAGCTTGTGTTAGATAATGCAAGATCATCACATAATTTTGCCAATTAGCTGCAGGTTAATACTGATCAGTCCTTCCAAAGCTACGCTAAATGCAAGTTCCTATACACCAGTCATGGCTGTTTTTCTCCAATGTACGCACGACGGCTGATCAAGCTATACAAAACCAGTTTATGCGGATCTCTTATTGTACAGAAAATAATACAAAGCGAGGCCATGTTATACTGGAAATGTACAGCTTGATGTGCCGCCGTGTGTACAGATGACGTTAGACCAAAAGACACGGTCCTAACTGCCAGTGTATGTCATAACAGCTTCATAATTGTCAAAATCTAGACCGGAGCTTATGACTCACACTTTCAGTAACGAAAGTGATTAGATGGTCTTACACTAACTAATTTGGTGACGCTACTTCAGTTTCCGAGTTATTACGCTACAGACACACTTTCACGTCCGTCACAAGTAATGACCAGTCGTCAATGGTATTAGGTCATGACAGTGGCATCATGAATTTTGGTAAACAAAAATAATACAAAAAGACTCTTAACGAAGCCGAAAGGCACTTGCTCTCCCCGTCATTGCGATATTTTTTTTTGTTCTAGACCATACCTGGGAACCTTCAGTTACGGAGATATTGGGGGTCAAAGTTCCAACTTTTTCACAAGTTTATTTTTTTAAATACATGTTTTAATGTATTTTTTTTTACTCACGACACCGTACTATTCAATCCATCCATCAGCACAATGTTTTGAATGCGTTGCATTGAGTCCTACCGTAAAACGTGATTTTTCACCCCAAAAAAAGTCGGAGAAGAAGAAGGAGACCGCGAATCGGCAAACGTAAGGTGGGACGCCCTCAGGCTCGGTGGAGTGACGATCTTGGCAGAGTGGCTGGTTGCAAGTGGGTGAGAGTTGCTGAGAATCGAGTTGAGTAGCGTGCGATTGAAGAGGTCTAGGATCAGCAATGGTCTGCTGTAGGCTGGTAATGATGCTGTGTGTGTTAATGGGTCATTGATTAAAGATTGCTTATAATAATGCAGATGTGATGTCATTATCATTCTCCTGTCATTCAATCCATATTTAATTGGGTATTTCATACTTCTTATAGACGTAAAATTTGCATTTTGCTGGTTAGAAATCTGGGTAGACAGGGTGTTTAGTTGTAAGTCAAGTGCCATGGAGGGAGGCAGGATGCCTATCCGTCAAGATATTTACGAACTTGCGAGGCTTTTCGGCCGCCATCAAGAATAATCGGACTTGTCGTCAATTTTCAAGACGTAGAAAAAGAACTTGAGTGCCTCGTTGGTCTATTGGTCGCAAGTGCGACTGTTGAGTATGAGGTTCTGGGTTCGATTCCCGGGTCGGGCAAAGTGGTATTGGGATTTTCCATCAAGAGTTTCTCAATAGCAGCTACGGAGCCTGGATTTGTGCCCGGTTGATGGCAATAGGCTCGTCCCTTATTACATGAGACTTAAAAACATAACTGGCGAAATGTGGGTGTACTGGTACTTTTCTGCTAATCCCTTCGGGGATTACAGGCGTGCTGTTATGTTATGTTATGTAGAAAAAGAAGGTGAATAAAAAGTGAAATGTGTAAGCGTCCGGCAATTCGTTAGAACTTTTTAAGTGTAAAATGTTATGTTATGTTTATGTTTCCTATGTATCTACGAATCTAGTTATTCCCTCAAGCAAGTCATTTTGTCCGGAATTAATGTCTAAAGCATATCAATTTCCTAGTCATGCAACCTCTTTTAATAAAACCTTGTATCGATCAAGGCTGTTCACTTCATCGCACAGTCAAGGCCTTGAGGTCATTCGCCTTCTATTTCGTTGTTAGATGATTGCTCTCGACAAGACGATCCGTTATTATATACATTTATGAAATAAGTCTGTATTCTGTAAGAGTTATGGACATGAATGTTGATGGATGGAGAGGGAGAGGAAGGCCAAAGAAAAGATGGATGGATTGTGTGCGGAATGATATGAAAGGGAAAACAGTAAATGATGCCGTGACGTCTGACAGGGGAGAATAGAATAAACAAAAACTTATAAACTTAAACTTAACTTAAACCTAACTTAAACTTAACTTAAACCTAACTTATTTAACCACAAGCTCCTTATTGGGATTCTACATAAGAAAATTGTCTTGCCGACTAGATCAAACATAGCTAGAAAAAAGTGAGTAACGTAGATAAAAAGTTAGCGTGTGTAGAAAACACGTCTGTCTACCTCTTTCGGGTTATACTAAGCGTGATGTTATGTTAACAAAGAAATGCCTCAACTACGTATAAGTGCAGCAGCACTAACAAATTGGAATTTATCTTACTTTCTCTGCCAAAGTGAAGCACTTTCATTTTTTACGTCCATTGCTTGGTTTTAATGAGGTTTGCAAGGTATTTGTGAGTTTTATGTTGCTATGTACTGTACTGGGATTACATTATATTATTCTAAGAATTAATACATATAATAAAGGGTGTACGGCACTGGTTATCCCCGTCATTGAAATTATTTTTTTTGTTCTAGACTATACCTGGGAACCTTTTAGTTACGGAGATATAGTTAACTTTTTTTTAAAATACCTATATATTTTTAATGTAATTTTTTTACTTATGACACTTTCACGACCCCCGTGCTATTCAATCCATCCATCAGCACAATGTCTTGAATGCGTAACGAAGCCGAAAGGCACTTGCTCTCCCCGTCATTGCGATATTTTTTTTGTTCTAGACCATACCTGGGAACCTTCAGTTACGGAGATATTGGGAGTCAAAGTTCCAACTTTTTCACAAGTTTATTTTTTTAAATACATGTTTTAATGTATTTTTTTTACTCACGACCCCCGTACTATTCAATCCATCCATCAGCACAATGTTTTGAATGCGTTACATTGAGTCGTACCGTAACACGTGATTTTTCACCCCAAAAGTCGTTTCCCAGTAATAATTTTTGCGTAAAGTTACTTCGTTTTATGTACATAATGCTTCGTTGACGGCTTCGTGAAGAGTCTGTTTACACCTTGTATTTCTCATCATCTCATCAGACATCTCGTTTCTAACCATATTATCCTTCACACAGTCCATCCATCGTTTCTTTGGTCTTCCTCTACTCTTAAATCCATCCATATTTATTATCCAAGCTTTCCTTACGACATTCATGTGAGGAAACCGGCATGTCTTAGAACCAAAAATTCGAAGACATGTGACATCTACCAACCCGCACTGGGCCCGCGTGGTGGATTATAGCCCGCACCCCCTCATAGAGAGGGGGCCTGTGTCCCAGCAGTGGGATAGTTACGTTGATTATGCTATTAACATAACATCACTGCTGTAATCCCCGAAGGGTTAGGCAGAGGTGTACCTATAATAGAATACCCACATTTCACCAGTTATGTTTAAGGCCCATGTAACAGGGGGCGAGCCTGTTGCCATCAACCGAGCGTAAATCCAAACTCCGTGACTGCTACTGAAAAATTCCTGATGGAAAACTCAATACCACTTTGCCCGGCCTGGAAATCGAACCCAGCACCTCAGGCTCAGTAGTCGCGCTTGCGACCACTAGGCCAACGAGGCAGTTATGCTTTTAAGAAAAAAAAAATCTCAGTCCTTTGTCAATTTGAGGGTCTCATAATTGTTTCCGGCTTCCATTCACTGCTGTGAATTTTATTACGCATAAATTATATTATATGATACACAAAAAATCTGTTACATAACGCGTTATACAAGAAGGAAAATCGTGTAAAATCTCTCCGAACTTAGATACGTAGATAACATTACTTCCATGACATTAATTAGGTAGTAGAAACTTTATTATGATGGTCATAAAGAGTTTATTCCGATACTTAATCAATATTCAGAAAGGAAAGTTCTTCATATAGGTCAGGTGTGTAGCAGTAGCGAAGAAGTAAGCTGGAGTACTTGTCTTTCATGTGATTATAGCCATGGCTAAAGATGTTATGACACGCCTCTAGCACATCTGGAAAAATCGAAGCATAAGCTATAAAACGAAGGCCCGATTACAGAGCACTAGTCTTCCCGATTTTCCTCTACGGAGTTGAGACGTGGACAATCCGAGCAAGAGAAAGACAGACGGTAGACGCATTCGAAATGTGGTGCTGGAGTCGGATGCTCCGAATGACAACATGAATGGGCAACTACAGTACTTTCACAGTTTTTATGCCTTGTGATTGGGACTGTAGCTTCATTACGTTATTATCTTGTCGACAATTCAAAAGTGCCTGTAACTGGCCTACTTGAAATAAATGCTTTGATTTTGATTTTGACTGTGCCATTTTTCAAAGGGAATCTGGTAGGAATCGAGATGGAATTCGCCACTGGTGTGTAGTACTCGCAGCCGGCAGGCGGCGGCGGTGTGCGTGTCTGATGTATGAACGTGGACACCGTATAAGGGTACCTACTTCTGTAGTTTGAGCCTACCCCCATGAGAAATGATGTAAATATGTGGTACCTACCCATTTTAGTGTCGGTGTCCCTTCTACCTTGTATGTCTGTATAAATATGTATCAAAGTGTAAAACGGAACCCTATTACTAAGACTCCGCTGTCCGTTCGTCTGTATGTCTGTCCGTCTGTCACCAGGCTGTATCTCATGAACCGTGATAGCTGGACAGTTGAAATTTTAACAGATGATGTATTTCTGTTGCCGCTATAACAACAAAAACAGAATAAAATAAAGATTAAAAGGGGCTCCCATCCTGCCAGAGCTGCGGGACTTCGAAAGAGATACCACCCGGAACACAAAGGGCAAGGAAGGAACATGGATAGGTTTTAGTCAGTACAAGTCTGACACTCCCTTCCGCTCTGCCCAGAGCAGGAGAAGACATTTGATGATTTCCCATCCGAAAAAAAAAGAAGGGGGGCTCCCATAGACATGACTTTTTTGCCGTTTTTGTAGATTTAATGGTACGGAACCCTTCGTGCGCGAGTCTGGCCCGCACTTGGGCGATTTTTACGGTTTTACAAGCAGATGAATATTAAAAGTCTTGAAAATAAGTTGGTCAAGTTCGTGTAAGTAGCATCGCATATCATTATTCCGTTTATAGTTTATATGCGAAAGTAAGTTTTTTTGTTACCTTTTCACGCCTAAACCACTGAACCGATCATCCTGTTTTGCATATGCGTTGTCAAGTGTACAGAAACGGACATAGGGTAACTTTCATCCCGAAAATAAATACTGCTCCCGAGAAAAACAACAATAACGTTCTTATGATAATGGATGGCGCCACGTGTCTTTCGAATCATGATTGAATTGTATTATGGAAACTTTAGTGGCGTGTTAAGAGTTTAATAGTCAAATTCTAAATTAACGCGAGCAAAACCGCGGGTAAAAGCTAGTTTAATATAATATTCATTTAAAGGAAAGGCCAATTAATTATTTGAAAAGTTTTATCGTTACTTGTTTCTGATGTTTAATGTTTTATTTCGGATTTCCGATTCCTGTTCCAACCGCATTTACAGTTGTCAAACATCGTGAAAAAGAAAGAAACATAAAGTGGGTAAACAGACTCTTAACGAAGCCGAAAGGCACTTGTTCTCCCCGTCATTGCGATCATATTTTTGCTCTAGAGCATACCTGGCAACCTTCTAGTTACGGAGATATTGGGGGTCAAAGTTACAACTTTTTCACAAGTTTTTTTTTTTTAAATACATATTTTAATGTAAGATATTTACTTTAAACACCTCCTTACTATTTAATCCATCCATCAGCACAATTTTTTGTGTGCCTTACATTGAGTCCTGCCGTAAAACGTGATTTTTCAGCTCAAAAAAAATATCGTTTCCCAGCACTACTTTTTGAGTAAAGTTACTTAGTTGGATGTATATAATGCTTGGTTGACGGCTTCGTGAAGTCTGTTTACACCCTGTATTTTCCTCTGTCAACATTTAATTTTCTCATGTATTATGTTGGGGTCGGCTTCCAGCCTCACCGAATGCAGCAATATATCAGTAGTTTACATGAAGCGCCCGCCTAGCCTGCCAGGGCTGTGGGACTGTTGGAAAGAGATACCGCGCTCCTGGAACACAAAGGGCAAGGAAGGAACATGGATGGGTTTTAGTCAGTACAAGTCTGACACTCCCTTCCGCTTCGCCCAGAGCAGGAGAAGTCATTTGATGATTTCCCATCCGAAAAAAAAGCTACCTCTTCCTATCTGACCTCCTCACTCCAGTTACTGGGGTAACCATAATGAATTAAAAGCTCTAATAACGAATTTGTGCGAAAAACTGCATACTCTAATGAATTGAATTGAATTATTATCACTGACTTATCATTATTTTGTATAATACATAGATGCGTCACAAGCCGAACGCTCAGGCCGAGGTGCCTCTCTATCGCTTGTTCCGCGCTCTCGCTTGCACGCTCGGCTCAGGCGGAACGTGACACATTTTCGTGCGTGTAGCCGGCGTTCATCGATTAATAAGACGTCATTACGTCAAAATATTTTGTTCTTAAAAAGTTTCTAAAACTATCTGATATTTTCAATAATAAAAAATACACGGGATTTTGTAGCCGAAAAACTCACGCTTGTTAGTTTGACGACGCAGTTGGCGCAGTGACTGAGTGATCGACTGCTGCGCTGCGTATCGCCGGTTCGATTCCCGCACGGAACAAATATTTGTATGGCCTACAGGTAGTTGTTCCGGGTCTGGCTGTTTGTGTATGTGAGTTTAAATGTTTGTAAACTCACCCACGATACAGGAGAAATTCCTAGTGTGGGGTAACGTTTTTTTACAAAAAAAAAAACCTTTTTAACTTTCACTTTTTGAGGACAGTACAAATATCCTGTTCACACACAAAGCTTCATATTCAAAGAATGCAAAATGGCATCTTAAGAACCATAGCAAATGTACCATGGTTTGTGACGAACGCTGAGATCCATCAAGCGATGAACATAAGTACAGTCAAGGAGGAGATAAAGTTAACAGGGTTTAAGTACAGAACTGGGCTGGAAAGTCACCCAAATGCCCTAGCTACTGCATTGTCAAACATTAGCTACATAAAACGACTGAAATGCCATGATATACTGGGAATGGGAGCTATCGTTTTTAAGCTCACCAGATGGCGCCACTGTCGAGTAAGGTCCAAAAAAAAAAGTCGTTTCCCAGCACTAATTTTTGCGTAAAGTTACTTAGTTTGATGTACAGAATGCCTGGTTGACGGCTTCGTGAAGAGTCTGTTTACACCCTGTAGACGGTGTTGTTTCATTCATTAGTGAGTCTCGTCACATTCATCACGCTTACCAGTACAGTATCACACGCGTAGTTCTAACGGGAAGATAACCTACATTCCTGCCAAGCCTTTAACGTCTTTACGTGTGTGTTTATTGATTTTCTACTATTGCTTCTAATTTGGGAGTATTCCCATTTGGGCACCGATTTCAAGAGCACCAAAGATTTTCCCTTTTGAGCAATGGGAATATCTTTGGCTCTAAGCATTGGTGCTCTTGAAATCGGTGCTCAAATGGGAATACTACCTTATTTGTCTGTAGTTATCATCATCAGCCTAGCCTTTTCCCAACTATGTTGGGGTCGGTTTCCAGTCTAACCGGATGAAGCCGATTACCAGTATTATACATGGGGCGTCTGCCTATCTGACCTAATACAACACCCCTTGGTAAGACTGGCTGTCAGACTTTTTGGGCCACTGACTACCTGTAACGACTGTCAAAGATCTACAAATGACAGCCGGGACCAACAGATGCACGGAGGAAAGTCAGTATGCAATGGGTAGGTATCCACAGGCCAACCTAGGCAAGCACGGCTTAACATTAAAATTGACTAGGGCCGCTGTTATTACTTAGCCACGAGCTCCTCTTACTTGACTATAGTATCGACACGAATTGTCTTAAGGAGATCATAACCAGCTGCCCATATTGCTACTATAGCTGACAGGCACCACTTTAAACCATTTCGGGTTTATGAAAACTTTTTTTTCATTTTCTAATTTACCCCCCAAAAGTGGACCCCATGTTTAAAATTCTTTAATTTACGTTACACGTCGGACGTACGGACGTCTAACTTACATATGTGTACCAAATTTCAAGTGAATCGTTCGAGTAGATTCGGAAACAATCGGCTGTCAAAATCAAAGCATTTATTTCAAGTAGGCCAGTTACAGGCACTTTTAAGTTGTCAACAAGATAACAATGTAATGAAGCTACAGTCCCAGTCACAAGGCATAAACACTGTGAAAGTACTGCCCATTCCCTAGCGTAGATCTCTATGGAGAGGAACGGGCAAGAAACTCCGCTGTGACAGACGGACAGACAGACAGACAGACAACCAAGTGATCCTATAAGGGTTCCGTGTTTTTAAGCTATTGCATAGCTTCTATCGCGGGCCTTGAGCGTGGAGACCGAATCCAGAAATTCCGTAACGAAAATAACCTAACACCTAGTGCCTAACACGTAGTGTCAGATATTGACCAGCCTAGGTTATTATTTTTAATCTACTGCTGGAGCTTGGAGGTTAGGTTGTATAGGTTTTTATTTGTAATCTACTGCAATCTCCAGCGGTAGATTAAAAATAATAACCTAGGCTTGTCAATATCTGACACTACGAAAGTAAATAAATAATTATAATTACATCAGTTAATAAAAAATGTCTCCTAGTGCTCCTCGGTCTCCAAGTGCCACACGTCTTTTTTTTTAAAAAGGTACGGAACACTAAAAACAACAGCTATCAAGAAATTCTATGAATTAAATGTCTTATCAAACCACCTTATCATGCTATCTAAATAAATCTAAACCTCCAATTACTAAACTCACCCCCATGACGTTAATTACACACATATACAAGGTGTAACATAATAAACACATGACCTCTCGTGTCACCACACGAGAGGTCATGTGTTTATTATATGTGGTCTGAGACACCTCTCAGACCATGAATCTGAACAATTTTTGTTCTACGACTTTTGGAAATTCATTACTTTTTATTTTATTTTACCATACATGTTGATCAGCTGATCACGTGAGTTCCTATACAAAGTTCATTTTTTTTTTTCGAATTTCAATACCTCGTAGAACAAAAGTTGTCTTGGTTCGAGAGACCACACGGGAGGTCTTGCGTTTATTATGTTACACCTTGTATACAAAAGCTATGCTGTAACAGAGACCCACTCAATACTGAGTTAACTGCTCTATCAATGCAGTTAGGTATCGCTTCAGTGAACCAACCGGTCAATAGTACGGTTAGGAGGTGGATCAAATGGATTCTCAATGTGTAGAATGAACTGTATTGTTTAAAAAATTACGACGTTGTGGTTTACAAGAAAATGTATTGACAAAACAGGCCAAATGCGCGTTTGTTGTTGGGGGACTGGGCTACAAGGGCCGATGCCTGCCAGGGCTGCAGGACTGTTCGAAAAAGATAGGTACCGCGGCCCTGGAACACAAAGGGCAAGGAAGGAACATGGATGGGTTTTAGTCAGTACAAGTCTGACACTCCCTGTCGCTCCGCCCAGAGCGGGAGGAGCCATTTGATGATTTCCCATCCTAAAAAAAAGACAAAAAAAAGGCTTATAGTTGAGAAAATGAGGTTATATCTGGGAAATAAAGATTTTATTTCATTTTTATTTATCATTGTTCCTCGTGGTCAAATCAGTTGGACTAAAAAGTTTGACTATGAGGAAGAAGCGAGGATTACCGACCCGTTCTTAACTTGTGGAAAGCAGCTTCTTTTGGTGGCCGACCAAAATAAACTGAAGGTTTCGAGGAAGCGCCGGAATTGAACGAACTGTTACGAATGCGCGAGACCACGACGACAGAGATAAAAAAAGAGCTGTTTTCTACAAAAGCGCAATACCTACACAGTCAAAATATATATAGAACACCTGATTTAAAAAAAAAACCCAACCACTCCGGGAGTGCCGACAGAACTGATTTTTTTTTCAGGATTCTGGGCTATTTTTGGATAATATTTTGCATAAGTCTTTTACTTATACATTTGACTATACACTGTATTTTTTGGGCTTGTAATATGTAGCAATGCGGCTAACTCTGCAACGAAAAAGCGGTCGTGAATTCAATTGTTTTTCCCCATCAAAAAATGCCCAAGGTGCCTAAAGAAATTGTTACTTAAAAAATTACCGATAAGAAAATTATATGTGGGTTTCAGAATGATGTACTGAATAAGTGGTAACAGTTGGTTCGTCGATATCCGCTTCCACCCATGCTATTATCTTAAACCAACACCATCTCTAAAACCATCAATATATTTTCCACGACGTCCATCGCCATCCGTACCCACTTCCGCGGCAGTTGGAGCGTGACGCCTCCGCTTACCGTGACCGACTCGCGCCTAACGAGACCAGATGCAACACAGCTTGAGAAATATCTTGTTATTTGTTTTAACTCAAGGCGGTGTTGACTATGTTACAAGCCGTGTGCCCGATGAACACATCAGCAATGGCAAAAATTACGAGTTTTCATCCCATAGCGATCATAATCTGCCTAGCCTCTTCCCAACTATGTTGGGGTCGGCTTCCAGTCTAACCGGATGCATCTGAATACAAGTATTTTACATAGAGTGATTGCCTATCTGACCTCCACAGCCCAGTTAGTACTGGGTAATACAATACCCCTTGGTGGGACTGGTTGTCAGACTTTTTTGGGCCACTGACTACCTATAACGACTACAAATAACAGCCGGCACTAACGGCTAATCGTGCTTTCCGAGGCACTAAGGAAACTCTGTATGTAATGGGTGGTATTTCCACAGAACAACCTAGGCAGCGTGGCATACCCTGAAGAACGACCCGAGGGGCAGTTGCTCGTGGCTATTTAATAATGATCAAACATCTTTCCTCAGTGCTCCCCTAAAACTGTTGATTGATAAAAATAAGTTTCTAACGAAGCCGAAAGGCACTTGTTCTCCCCGTCATTGCGATCATTTATTTGTTCTAGAGCATACCTGGGAAACTTCTAGTTACGGAGATATTGGGGGTCAAAGTTCCAACTTTTTCACAAGTTTTTTTTGAAATACATGTTTTTAATGTATGATTTTTACTTTAAACACCTCCAGGACCCCCTTACTATTCAATCCATCCACCAGCACAATGTTTTGAGCGCGTTACATTGAGTTCTACTGTAAAACGTGATTTTTCATCCCGAAAAAAAAAGTCGTTTCCCAGCTCTAATTTTTGCGTAAAGTTACTTGGTTTGATGTACATAATGCTAGGTTGACGGCTTCGTGAAGAGTCTGTTTACACCCTGTATGAGAAATTGAAAAAAGATTTCATGCAGAAATATTAAATGCTGAATGAATTTAAAAATGGTTGACTGGTAGAAATTCAAATAAATAAGAGACCCAAATGAATTAGGATAAGGGCAAGAGAATGATGTTGACTGGTAGAGATTGCCTTGTGGCATCAAGTCCGCCTATACTCTTGTAAATGTATTCCGGCAAGAAAACCCATGGTTACTCTTTAGAAATTATTTGGATTTACAATGTTATTATGTTAGTACTGATGATATCATTACTACCACAAATCATAGCTACGAGTTTATGAACCTTCTTATAAATTCACGGTACACTTCCTTCCATCTACATCTACAGTGAAAGTTCTGTCAGTCCGTCAAGTTCTGCCATTGTGTGCGCTATTGTTATGTCACGCGTTGCACAAGTCAATGACACGGAGTGGCTCTTTAAATTATATTAATGTTGTTAGCTTTTTGTCACTTCTAAGAATCCTCGTCTGTTGAGCGTGAACGCGAGCGTGGCTTTCTGAAAAAGATGAATTAAATGTTTAGATTGGAGTAGTTTTTCTTAATTAATTGTTTTACGTAACAAGTCAGATAACTAAGAAATCGAAGAACTGACATAACTCGGTAACCATCCAGTTTTGTTGTTGCTAATGACCTCTAGTATAAACTCTTTCAAGAAACAGGTTGAGTTTTCCTGTCACCCTGTATACAACGACGACAATAGGACCCTTTAGGCGTCAAAGTACTCCTCCGCCTCGCGGTTGTCCAGGAACGAGCCCAGAAGATTGGCAGCATTGCCACTTTGAATGGGAATGCTAATTCTTTGTTTTTAGTGTAATGTAATTCAAAAACTAATTGAAATCTTTCTCTTTTCCAGGTTACGAAGAAACATTCACAATATCCCAGTTGTCACCAAAATCGGCAATCGCAGACCAGTTTCCCCAAGACGCGGTGATGCAGACTAGTCTAGCTGACAACGTAGGACTAAGGATAGAACCTAGCCTGAAAGAAGAAGAAGAAGAACCGCCTGTGATCACCCATGAAGAGTTAGAAGAGCATATAATAATAGCAAGATCAGCAGATCCTGTCAGAGAATCAAGATCCATTAACATTGACGAAATTCCATCATCGAACAATGAAATTGATAATCATTTAGAACAGCATAACAAGAGGAAATACTACGATATACATCCGACGAAAACAATGAGTTATTTGAGGAGCGATGATGATGTTATCCTGTCTTCCGAAGGTTTCGGAGACAGGCTTGAGTTCAAGTTTCCGGGGGAAGGGAAGAGGGTTCCAAAAGCGCGTGCACTGGCGCCTATGGGACCCAGAATACGGCCTACTGCAGTGCAGCCGATCTTTGCGACAGCTTCCCATAGGAGAGAGGAAGGACGACAGAATACTGAGATCCAGAACATCATCACAGGTCTCGTCAAGCTACTGAATGGTAACGTTAACGTACAACAAGCTAATTCCCAGCTTTTAAGGCCAGGAAGACCAATGGCTTCAAGAATAAATAACAGAGGGCCTCCAAAAATATCGGATCTTCCACCACTACCAGATTTTGATAAGCCTATTACACCGCCTCCTCATCATTATCATCCTACTAAGACGCCTCCGCCTTATCCATTCGATAGGCCACCAGTCTACGTGAATTTACCTGAACAAATAGTTCCTCCACTGAACAGGCCAGGTTTCCATCGACCAATGCCGCCCTGGCAGAGACCGAGACCTAGGCCTCCAAATAGGAGACCTAATCCAAATATACCGTTGTATAAACCTAACCTCCCACCTCTGCCAAATATGCCAGACATTCCAGATGTAGAAACGAAACCAGAGGAAACTGTGAGTGAGAATGAGACGACTCTTTCAGAGAATAATCTTCATCAAGAGGCTGAAGTCCCAGCAGTAACAGCAGAAGTTAATACAACAGAACCTGATACTACAAATGATGAAAAGGAAGAAGAGACGCCAACAACAGTTCCTGATACAACAACTTCATCTACCACAACTACTACTACCACTACTACAACAACGACTACAACTACAACAACAGAAAAACCCACAACAACAGAAAAACCAATAACAACCGAAAAAACGACTACAACCGCAAAACCGACCACAACCGAAAAACCGACCACAGCAGAAAAAATTACAACGACAGAGAAACCAACAACCACAACGGAGAAAAAGATCGAAAAGCCGAAGCAAGATAAGAAGAAAGATACAATATTTGGCGAAAAAGACAAACTTAAAGATCAAAAAATCAAAATCGATGACAAACCTTATAACAAAATGAATTTTACCAAAGACGATTTCTTTGACCAAGTCATACAAATAATTGAACCGTCATTCGATATTAAAACTTCTAGCACTGCGGCTACTGATAGTCCGACTCCTACTGAGGGATTGATCAATCGTACGCCTTCAGTCAGTGTGACGGAAACGCCTACGTCATCTTCATCATCTTCTTCAGTGGAAGTTATAGAGACTTCGTCTGTAAATACGGATCCGTTGCCAAGTAAGTATAATTTGTTTTTAATTTTATTTGTCCCAAATATTGGTATTTAAATTCAGATTTGCTCGATAAAATACTCAAAGATACCGAAAAAAAACCGAAAAATACCGAATAGATTAAACGGTCATTTTTATTTTATGTCAAGTTGTAGCTGGATACTGGAATATTGCAGACGTACTATCTTGTCATATAGGAAATTTCACAAAGATTTTACAGTCAAAATAAATGGTTTTAAACTTTTAAGACATTATTACTTGACTAACCATCATTAAGATTTATACAATCAGAGACTAATAAAAGGATTCAATGTTAGTTGACCGTGCAATTCCCATATACTGTTGGTTAAATTGATAGACTAAAGCTTGTTCTTCAGTTTAGTTACATCTCTTAAATTAATTATTTTCTTCGCACAAGTACAGCCATCACTTATTCAATCATCTCTCTTTCTAGCATCCCAGGGCACAATCCCTTACCACCCCTACCGTCCACGCCCCGGCATCGTCCTCGACGACACAGACTTCAAACCGCACGGCTCCCGCTACCGGCCCGTGGCGGAGGCGTCCGTGATCACCGCGCCGGAACCACGCCCGCCGGGGTACGGGGAGATCTTTGACGTCACCGTGTCGGCCATACAGGGGTTGGGGGAGAAGGGTGGGGCGGCTTCAGGTGAGATACAATTTTATAGTCAACCTAGCGATCGTGATTAGCCAATTGACCGAAGTCGATGTCCAGGGTGCGCCAGATGTGATAGAAGGTCTGCCGGTGCACTCGGAGAAGCAATAATGAACATTGTAATGGATGATGTTAAAATGGGAGGAATTACTGTTGATGTTCGTTACTAATACAGAAGATTAATACAGAAAAGGAAATGAAGATATACTGCCGAACTCATATAAACTGGGATAAAGGCAAGAGATTGCTGTTGACGATGAGGTCATAATGTGTGTACAGCTGGTACCACTCCCTGTAACAGAGTACGTGGTGGTGGATGTAAAATGTCTTCGGAATTTATGGTTGTCAAATGTTCACCGGTTATGAGTAGTTGTGATGAAATTAATTACACCAACCATAAAAATGAAGGCCATTGGGCCAACACTGCTGATTTTCCTCGGCAGTCCTGATGAATGATTTTGGTCCGACCCTTTTGGCTACTTGAGAAGTACACCATTCATTTGGCGATATTTTGAGTTACTGTTTCAGTTTATACTATTTCTAGTTTGTTACTGTTACTGGTGACCAGGTATTTCAATTCCGAGTATTTAGATAAATTATTTTTTTAATCATTTCAGTGCATATCGAAAACGTGCACCTCTCAGGCCACGAACACGACGACATCATCGTCTCCCCCTCAGGGGAGCAAGGGTTCGTGTCCATCGACGGCAAGAGGACGTACCTCAACCTGTTCGATACTTCCACTCCTGGGCCCAGTATTAGGCCTACGAGGGTGCAGAGTTTGCCGCAGTCTGGTGAGTGGCTTTAGCTTTGAAAGTATATTTTTTCAAGCGTCACATATGTTGCGACAGGTACTGCTGCTATCAAGCTATACAAAACCAGTTCATGCGGATATCTCATTATACGAGAAATCTATACAAAGCGAGATTATGTTATACCGGAAATTAATAGTTTAATGTGTCGCTGTGTGTACTCCCGTCAACGAAACGAGATGCAAGTCGCATTGGTCGAGGTTGTGAACAACGCGTAAAGTCGATCGTCCACAGCTGCAGAAGATGTAAAAGTGTCTAGCATATCCAATTCTTTCACAGTTATGTTGGCTCTTACTGTCAAAATCACAGTAATCTTTACTTTATTCAGAGGATAGAAAGACAGTATCAAACTAATTAAAATAGAGCTGACCTGTTCTTGGAGCATGGCTCGCTGATCTTTGTTCCAAAAATACTATTTAACAAACACTTCCTACAGTTACTCAATCTTCTCTTACTTTTTATTCTTCTAGTACCGCCCCTTGCACCACCGCCTTTAGCCCCAACACTGGGCACCGGAGAGGCGATCCCAGCAGACGATATCCCACTACCCCCGTCTCCACCGCGAAGACCAGCTCATCCACAACATCCAACACATCAACATCCCCAATTGCATAGGCCACAGCAGGGACTAAGAAGACCGCAGCCTACTGTCAGGTATGGAAAAGATCATGGGTTTTTCAAGGATATTGAAAATGTTTCCACGAGTGATGCATTGAAGAGAAGTGATTCTTCATCTCTCGTATTGGCACAAACTGTATGAGAATTGGTCATGTATGAGTGATACATAAAATATTTGCCAGTCTGCAACGTGGTTGCCTGGCTAGGATGCAGCCCACGTACAATTAAGTATCGCCACTATTACAACATCAAGTGCATTTCATCGTCGCAGTTTCTTCTTGGATATAGAAAGGAAATGTTGATTTCAGTTAGTTTGAAAAAGTGATTGGAAAAAAAATCATTTTCAGTAAATCTTAGTAATACCGATTTGTTTCAGGATCGACACTTGCATCGTTGGTGATGACTCCACTTGTGATCAAGCGCAGAACGAGAAATGTAGAACAGAAGCTGGTGAGTTACAGTTTTCTAGTTCGTCGGAGAAGAGAGTAGTATAACTTCTTAAAACAAAAAAAATAAATGTAGGAAACTAAGTACAACCAGTTTCCAAAGGATTTTTACTGTCATCGTTCTCCTGCCCTACCCCAATTTATTTGCGGTCGGCGCAGCTTGTCCTCTTCTTCCATAATTCTCTATTACTCGTCATCTCATCAGACACCTCGTTTCTTGCCATATAATCCTTTACAGAATCCAAAGGATTTTTACTAATTTTATTGTTCTCTAATGGTGAAAAAAGATTATTTAGGTTCGCAAAATTGATGTCCGTGTTCTTAACTGGTATGTTGTTTCCTAGGTATCTCAAGCTGTCAATGCCGACCAGGATACGCTCGTCGCATCCACCGCGATCCTTGCAGGAGAGTTGTGTCCTTACTCCTCAACCTGAGGGTCGACAGACTGTATGAGAGAAAGGTAACATCTTTGGCCTTTGACAGATCTATCATTATGGTTCTAAGGTAGAATTTAAATCTTTTTGAGAAGAAGCTCGTCTAGAGAGGTACTACAACCATACATTAATTTGTTTTTTATAAACATAACACGTCCTTTTATGTTCATAGCGTGACATTTTCTGGGTTAACTGTTCAGCAAGGTGTACCTCAAGGCTAAATACTGGGTCCAGTCTTATTCTTGGTTTATATCAATGACTTACCATAAAAGGATATATGTACTATTTGCAGATTGTACCTCTCTTATTTTAAAAGTTCAGTTTAAATTAGGAATAGACAAGATTTCGACGATGAAATAAGCGGAATATGAAAGGTCTCAGATATTTTTCATTTTTTCTTGGATTTTTCTCATGAATGCTCTTTACTTTACAGGTGGCTTGGGACGCGAAACTGGCTGATAAGGAATCCGATCCTTATCAGCAACTGAGCTACGAAGCTGTTAGAGCTGTAAGTATACCTAGCTATAAGCTATTCATATCGAACAGTGTCGTTGATCTTGTGGTCGCAAGCACGACAACTGATTGTGCTTTGTGTTGATTCCATTGATCGGAACAAGATTTTTTGTGTAAATTCATGGTTTAAACGGTAAAATCGACTCCTCCTAATGTTTAAGTCGGTTAAAATGTAGCCTATGTTACCGGGGCCATAATAACGAATCGATTGACACCTTAATCATCAAAATCGAATGAAAAGTTCAGGCGCTGCGTAGAAATATACGTAAATTCAAACATACATGGACTGCTAAAATCGTGACCCTTCCTTTTGGCTTCGCCGTAGTCGTGTAAAAAGATGATTGATTTTCTACTAGGAATTTCTCAGTAGCAGCCTGGAATTTGGGCCCGGATGATGGCAATAGGCTGCCTGCATTCACCAGCGCTACAAAAATTAGCTGTATGCGTCTGCCTTCCCTTTAAGTGAATACAGTCGAGAGAATATCAACACAATGATGATACAATTATCTTTACAGATCGACTCAGCATTCTCGATGACGCCGTTCTCGGATGACTTCGTGAGCGGCTCCGTGAACTCGGTGCACAAGGGAGACGAGAACAACCGCGGGGTTTATGTTAATCTCACTATTTTGGTAAGTTACATCATTCTCTCCATCCTTCATCATCATTTCAGCCGAAAAGACGTCCACTGCTGGACATAGGCCTCCCCCAAGTTTCGCCACATTGACCGGTCCCGTGCGACTCGCATCCAGCGGATCCCCGCAACCTTTACCAGGTCATAGGTCCAGCTAGTGGAAGGCTTTCCAACGCAAAGTCTTCCGGTTCGCGTTCGCCACTCCGTCTGTAGCTAAGTCAGAGGCCCATGGGCGGTATACAAACTCTGACACCAGGTTAGGCACTAACCACACGATAAAGAGAGAGAGATTTTATTGTTTTTGAGTGGTTTAGAGCTAACAATGCAAAAGTTCTAGCGAGGTACTCAACGACAAGCCATTTACAAGCCTCCACAGTTAGTAGAAATGTACACAGCTAGGAATTCAAGCGCGACCAATATCAGAAATCATCCGAAGAAAAAAAAAAAAAGGTGTGTGTGTACTTATGTACACGCGTTAGAAGTTATACTTCTTTGGCGTCTGAAGAACAATTTTAAAAAACAAAACTGCAGTAAATATCGAAGAAAAATGTTAAAATCAATTAAAACAGCTATTAAACTAAAATAGATAAACTAACAACAAACTATAAAAGGGCATCGAAAAACTCCTCCTCAACGCTGTCAGATGGTAATGTGCCCAAGAGACTGGCGGCGTTGCCACGTTGTATGGCAACACTTAGCCTCTGGCCAAAGTAAAAGCCAGCCCTTGGGTCACGGGAAGCGTCAACTAGGCGTTTCGAAATTTCCTTAAATAGGCTATGAGCACTCGGACCCCACGGCCCTAGAGTTTCAACCCCAAACGGCTCGAAAATATAGTTACCACACAGGTTTCTATATTTACGCCGCTTGAGGTTCTCTGCAGCCGCAGCGGCAGCACGATGAGCTTGGAAGATGGGATGGCGCAAGAGTATCGACGCATGTTGCGTCCCACACTAAAGGCCTACCCATCTTCCAAGGAAACAAAGACATGCCGTCCGGTCTCTTGCCATCGTCGCGTGCCAAGCCATTGGGTTCTAAAACAGCTGGGACGCCGACGGTGACAAGAGCTCGTCGGATAATGTCGTTTATATTTGCGTGCCGTGCAAAACGGCCCGCACTTCGGCTGCATGACAGGCCGTGGTGACCGAGGTTGTTGACAGCTTCACCGCAGTGACAGCGATGAGGAGAACAGCAAGCGGCACCAAGGCGTAAAGAAACAGCGAGGCGGAAGGTTGTGTCGTCGAACAATGTGCCTATGCTCGACGACGGTAGTGCGTGAAGCCAAAGACCCGACTCCCACTCACCCACAGCCCGCAGGCGCGCACGCTCAGCAGTAGTAGCAGATGTGTTCAGCAGATTGCTCTGAACTACTCTGCAGAGCGGCTCGTCCCACCGTCTCTGGGAAAATGGATGGTCGGGTTCTTCAGTATTCGGGCAAGCGAGTTTCCAAGCATCGATAGCCTCATTAAAACAGTATAGGTATACAGTAAGTGCTGTATATTCAGTTTCCTTACTTATAAGTTAAGTTAGTCATTTAAAGAAATATATATTATTAATTCTATTCTGCAGCCAACTTCATCATGTCATTTTTTTAGGACATCGTGCGCGCGCAGGTCATGAATTCACTCTCATCCAAACGCGCTAAAAGAAGTATAACTTCAAAAAGTGTGTGTGTACTTATTACGCACGTAAGAAGTTATTATACTTCTTTGGCGTATAAAACTAAAATGTTGACTAGCTAACTTCAGGGTGTCGGTTTTTCGTGACGGTGTGCCCGCGCATCGTAAAAATTTACTCTCATCATTTTTTCCTAACGCGTCAAAAGAAGTATAACTTCAAAAATTGTTCGGAGTCTTTTTCCGTTCTGTTAGTCATCATTAAAATCAAAATCAAAATATTTTATTTCACATAGGCCCAGATGGGCACTTATAAAACGTCGACAAAAAGGTGCACGGTTCGGTTGGTTGTTTCCTATGGAGAAGAACCAGCAAGAAACTCCATGGTCATCTCCCAAGTCACCCCTTTTTTAGTCTTTGGACCCTCAACGAAGGCGAGAGGCACTTGTCCTTCCCTCGTCCTTGTGTTTTTCTGTAAGGACCATACCTTAGAACCTTCTAGTTACGGAGATATTCGAGGTTTGACCTCGAATATCTTCAAACTTTTGAAGTGAAAACTTCTTTAGGCGCGTTGGGCAGTTTTGAGATGGGGAAAAACAATTAAACTCGCGACACCGTTAAACGACCTCTTTTTCGTTGCAGAGTTAGCCGTATTGCTACATATTACAAGCCCAAAAAAAATAAAGTGTATAAGTAAAATACTTATGCAAAAATGTTTTCTAAAAATAATCCAGAAACCTGAAAAAAAAAAAATCACTTCTGTCGGCACTCCCGGATGGTGATTTTTTGAACAGAAAACTTCTTTAGCGGCGATGTGCACTTTTTGGGACGGGTAAAAATTGTTAAACTCGCGTCAGATCGAATCGGCGGCGCAGGGCGCTTGCGCAAGTGTGCGTGTAATTTAAGCTGATGGCGGTGTTTCAAGTTTTATTTCTACGGCAGCGACATCTTTCGTTCTTGCAGAAGTTATTGAAATTTCTGATATTTAAGCTAGATGGCGTTGTTTCAAGATTTCACTTCTGTCGGCACTCCCGGAGTGCAACCCGTCTTTTTTTTAAATACTTACTTGTTTAATGACCACCCTCATCTCTATTCTCCCTCAGATGCTGGAGACAGCGGAGACCCTTCGCCCACAAGTAGGCACAGACATACAGAAACACCTACTCGGAGTCATCCGCCGACGCTCCAACAACGTGGGAGCTTCGGCGCTGTTCGTCGATACGCCGGCTGGCAGCGTGCTGCCTCTACACGGTAGGATATAGGGCTTCATCAAAATCAACATATTTTATTTCACATAAGCCTAGATGATATTCATGATTGTAATTCTGTAACTACATACGTGTTACTAGCCGAACTCATTTTTCTTCAACATACAACCTGACACTGACCTGCAAATTACAAAAAACGTAACAATATTTGAATTTTGGGGGCTACCCTGACGCAACCACATTAAATGGAGCGACTGCCACTGTATCTGAACCCGTCGTCGAGGAGGACTACTCCAAAACCCTTGAATTCTAAAGGTCGTGAAGTTGAAACCATGGGAGCTCTTCAGAGTTTCTTGAAGACTAAATACCTTTAGTTTTTTATTACAGATGTGGACGAGTGCTCATCACCAGATCTGAATGACTGTCACCAGCTGGCATCCTGCACTAACACTTGGGGAGGATTCAGGTCTGTGGCATTTTAATAATTACAGATAGTCTAAATCAAACCTGCTTAACCCTAGGCGGGGTACTATGTGGTCCGCCGACGCATTTGAATTACCCCACAAAAAGTGGTCAACTACCATAGTCTTTTGAGAACAGATTTCAGGATCAAAAAAAACACGTGGTAGAAGTGAAACCTTCAAAAATTTTGGCTTCAAGATAAACACTGTATAATGCTTTCTATCTCATTTTCTCCCACGTTAAATCTTATGAATTTATGTGTCTGTCTCTTTTTACTGTCCCTTTTCGTTTCATCGACTTTCAAATCACAACGATGCTAAAGAAGTTTTCGATTCAAAAAATTGTTGCTTTTTATAAACCCATTCTCACTAAGTAAGTCAATGGTGCCGATTCCCTTGTTTACAAACTAAACCAAATTTAAGTTCAGTGCATCTTTTTCTTTCTATTTCATTATGAAAAGGACAAAAGATAAATTTTAGTTAAGCCCTGTCAAATTAACCAGCGCCTGACACAAGTTTAGACGTGATTAAAAAGTTGACTACTAAAATTGCATCGAATTACGTTAGGTGCTGACTAATTAGACAGGACTAAACTAATATTTATCTTCTGTCTTTTTCATAATGAAATAGAAAGAAAAAGATGCACTCAACTTAAATTTAGTTTAGTTTGTGAACAAGGGAATCGGCACCAATATCCAGCAAATCATGAGCCTACATTTGAAAACACCTGATAAGGTTTATAGATTTAGTTTTATTGTTAAGTGGTCTACATGATGTTAATGGACTAGTAAAGCAAAATGATCTTAAGCATTCTTTTTAGGGTTCCGTACCCAAAGGACCTAAGACTCCGCTGTCCGTCTGGCTGTCTGTCACCAGGCTGTATCTCATGAACCATGATAGCTAGACAGTTGAAATTTTCACAGATGATGTATTTCTGTTGCCGCTATAACAATTAAAATATAAATTATTTAATAATTAAAGGAGCTTCCACACAAGAAACGCGAACCATAACCCGAAAAAAAATGAAGAAATACATCACCTGTGAAAATTTCAACTGTCTAGCTATTACGGTTCATGAGATACAGCCTGGTGACAGACACCCAGAAACGTGTTTTTTTCGGTTTACGGTACGGAAACCTTCGTGCGGGAGTCCGACTCGCATTTGACCAGTTAATGCTTCACTTAAATTTGTACGGTTCCCCCAGAGAATGTTTACCACCGGATTTTATGAATTCTCTACCAAAACTCCTATCTCTCCTACCAGATGCCAGTGCCCCGAGTCGACCCTGGACGCGTCCACCTCACCCCTCAAGGCAGGCAGAGAATGCAAATCTTGTGCATCATCCCACTGTAACGACAGAGGCGCCTGCAAGTACGCGAATGGACAGCCTTACTGCAGGTATGTGATACACCTGCCAGGGCTGCGGGACTGTCCGAAAGAGATACCGCGGCCCTGGAACACACAGGGCAAGGAAGGAACATGGATGGGTTTTAGTCAGTACAAGTCTGACACTCCCTTCTGCTCTGCCCAGAGCGGGAGGAGTCATTTGATGATTTCCCATCCGAAAAAAAAAGATATGTGATCTGCCTACCTTTTCCCAACTATGTAGGGGTCGGCTTCCAGTCTGACCAGATGCAGCTGAACACCTCCTCCTTTCGGAAGTCGGTGAAAAACCCAATAACACTTTGCCAAAGCTGGAATCCTACTTCACTATCACTGTCGCTCCATATTATAAAACAAAGTCCTCCGCCGCGTCTGTCTGTCTGTGCGCGATAAAATCAAAAACTACTGCACCGATGATTTGATGATGATTTTTATGATGTTTTCACCAATGGATAGAGTGGTTCTTGAGGAAGGTTTTAGTATATAATTTGTTAAGTTTTTTTTTAAGGAACGGGATCAAAATTTCATGATTACTTTTAGTCGCGATAACCGACATCCACGCGGGCGAAGCCGCGGAAACAGCTAGTAATATTATAAATGCGAAAGTTTCTGGGGATGGATGTTTTTTTTACTCTTTCACGCAAAAACTACTGCAAGGATTTGGATGAAATTGCACACAGAAAGTTTAAAACCTGGAAGGACATTTAGGATACTTTTTATCCCGGTTCTATGATCCTGTGGGACGGTACCGAACACCACGCGGACAAAACCGCGGGCATAAGCTAGTCATTAATATAAAATAAAATAAAAAAAGCCTTTTATTTCTTGCAATTACAGCGTTTAAAGTAATACAAATAGAAAAAAGTAATTATTTAATCTATACACATAAATAAAATTGGAGTGTCTGTTTGTAATATTAAAATAACCGCTTTTTACTAAGTGCATATGGATGTATACACAGTACATAATACCAAAACAACATTTTTTACAATTTTTGTCTGTCTGTGTGTTTGTTCCGGCTAATCTCTGAAATGGCTGGACCGATTTTGACGGGACTTTCACTGGCAGACAGCTGATGTAACAAGGAGTAACTTAGGTTACTTTTATTTTAGATGAATAATTACGGATCCGTGCAAAAAAAAAAAAAAACCCTTGAAATTGGTAACAAAATTCGATTCAAATAGGGAAGAGCTTATAATAATAGGGATTTTTTAATAATAATTTCTCGCGAACGAAGGTCGCGGGTAACAGCTAGTTTTGTATAAAATCTTAGTAGAAAAAAATAAAATAAAAATTTTTATGCAAGAACCCCTCCTCAGGCGAAGGTGAAGGCCTCCTCTAAAGACTTCTTAAGTCATTAATAAAGTGTGTAAACAGACTCTTAACGAAGCCGAAAGGCACTTGTTCTCCCCGTCATCGCGATCATTTTTTTGTTCTAGACCATACCTGGGAACCTTCTAGTTATGGAGATATTGGGGGTCAAAGTTCCAACTTTTTCACAAGTTTTTTTTTTAATACACGTTTTGAATGTAAGATTTTTACTTTAAACACCTCCAGGACCCCCTCACTATTCAATCCATCCATCAGCACAATGTTTTGTGTGCGTTACATTGAGTCCTACTGTAAAACGTGATTATTCAGCCCAAAAAAAAAGTCGTTTCCCAGCACGAATTTTTGCATAAAGTTACTTAGTTTGATGTACATAATGCTTGGTTGACGGCTTCGTGAAGAGTCTGTTTACAACCTGTATATGAATGTTTAATTTATTTCTCCCCAGCTGTTCATCAGGCTACTACGGCTCAACTTGCGAAGTGGACGGTGAGGTGGTGGGCGTGGCTGTGGGAGCATCCCTTCTAGCTGCGCTGGTCATAGCCATCACCCTTGCCGCTCTTATGTCTTGGAGGTAAGGTCTAATTTAGATGCCAGGGCTGCGGGACTGTTCGAAAGAGATACCGCGGCCCTGGAACACAAAGTGCAAGGAAGGAACATGGATGGGTTTTAGTCAGTACAAGTCTGTCACTCCCTTCCGCTCCGCCCAGAGCGGGAGAAGTCATTTGATGATTTCCCATCCGAAAAAAAAGGTCTAATTTTGATCATTATTCACGCAAAGTCGTGGTCGGTTGTGCCAGGCTCGCAGGCTACTGACTACTCGATTAACCGTAACGAAAGATCTACAAATCATAGCTAGGATCACCTGTTTTAAGTGTTATCTAAAGAATGCCGGGGTCTATAGGCGCCTAGGGGTCACTGGTAACGGTTGAATCCACAAAGTGTAACATAATAAACGCAAGCCCTCTCGTGTGGAGTCTCAGACCATGAAACTGAACAAGTTTTGTTCTATGACTTTTGGAAATTCATTACTTTTTTTTTAGTTTTACCATACAATGTTGATCAGCTACAATGTTGACTGCCTCGTTGGTGGAGTGGTCGCAAACGCGACTGCTGAGCACGAGGTCCTGGATTCGATTCCCAGGTCGGGCAAAGTGTTGTGAGGTTTTTCCATCAGGAATTTCTCAGTAGCAGCCACGGAGTCTGGATTTGTGCCCGGTTGATGGCAATAGGCTCGCCCCCTATTACATGGGACTTAAAACATAACTGGCGAAATGTGGGTGTACTATTAAGTACACCTCTGCCTAATCCTACGGGGATTACAGGCGTGATGTTATGTTTATGTTTATGTTATGTTGATCAGCTAATCGCGTCAGTTCCTACACAAAGTCCAATTTTTTTTTTAACAAAAGTTGACCAGTTTTTTGGTCCGAGAGACCACACGGGAGGTATTGCGTTTATTACGTTACACCTTGTATACATTTCTTATACCATAATTGGATCAGAATCTATTCTAAATCAACAAAGACTGCAATATAATAAAAGTTATTTGGCTCTTGTCGAGACTGTCAGGGATAGATTTTTTTTTGGTTAAAAAATCTGTTGTTACTTACTAACAGTTTACGTAATGCAGTTTTACAGTGTGAAACAGCTGTTCTTTGAAGTAAAACTCACGTCAAACCTGTCAGTCAAACTCACTCTTTACGCAAGCTTGACTTGGGGAGTAAGCTGGTGAATGCGTTACGAAAGCGTTACGACGCGTTCGGGCGAGGCGAACGGAACAGATAGATGGAGTTAAAGAAGTTTTATTTCAGTCGTGTGGTCTAAAGCACATTCGTTTTTTTTAAATAATCGATGAAATTTTCTGTGTGGTCCAGAATCAAGTACTAACAGTTTGATGTAAATGTTCCACAAGCATAGGGGCAAACTAATTGATTACCATGTGAAGTTATTGTGGAAGCTCCAGAAGATTGTAATAATATCTTTGCATTGTATAGACTCAATATCTTAGTATTATATAATTGCATAGCACATGTGTGAGTACTATGTACTGTAAAGCTACCATTTACATTTGGTTATCTTTCATTGACTTGAATTTACCCTGGTGGGTGAGAGAATGTCATGCTCACTCAAATGTCTCGCTGATGGTGGCGGGTGTGTCGGGTCATTTAGCTCCCTTCAATATGGTTGAGCTGAATGGGGCTGATCCATGCGTCATGTTCGTGAACTGGCGCTGTCAGTTGGGACTGGTCATCTCTAGGCTGTCATGGTTTATTTTAACTACTTACTTTGTTTTTAAATTGTTGATATAATATTTTACTCTGGACGCTCTTAACGTGCACGTATTTCTACATCGTTCTCACATATGTATAATCTCAATATGAATGATGTAACCAAGATTTTGTACAATATTTTGATTGAAAAGAGTGTCCATGGAGTTTCTTGCCCATTCTTCTCCATAGAGATCTACGCTTTGGAATGGGCAACTACAGTACTTTCACAAGTTATTATGCCTTGTGTCTGTGACTGTAGCTTAGCCTAATTTGTTTTTCTGACATTCAAAAGTGCCTGTAATGCTCTAATTGAAATAAATGCTTTTGAGTTTGAGTTCTTTACGCCGTATAAAGTGTGTAAACGGACTCTTAACGAAGCCGAAAGGCACTTGTTTTCCCCGTCATTGCGATCATTTTTGAAGTTATACTTCTTTTAGCGCGTTTGGATGAGAGTGAATTAATGACCTGCGCGCGCACGATGTCCCAAAAAAATGACATGATGAAGTTGGCTGCAGAATAGAATTAATAATATATATTTCTTTAAATGACTAACTTAACTTATAAGTAAGGAAACTGAATATACAGTACTTACTGTATACCTATACTGTTTTGATTGATTTTAACATTTTTCTTCGATATTTACTGCAGTTTTGTTTTTTAAAATTTTTCTTCAGACGCCAGAGAAGTATAACTTCTAACGCGTGTACATAAGTACACACACATCTTTGTTTCGTTCTAGACCATACCTGGGAAAAGTTCAAAGTTCCAACTTTTCCACAAGTTATTTTTTAAACATGTTTTTAATGAAAGATTTTTACTTTAAACACCTCCAGGACCCCCTTACTATTCATTCCATCGATCCGCACGTGATTTTTCAGCCTAAAAAAGAAAGTCGTTTCCTAGCACAATTTTTTGCAAAAAGTTACTTAGTTTGATGTACATAATGCTTGGTTGACGGCTTCGTGAAGAGTGTGTTTACACCCTGTATTCTCCTCCGCAGTCGCAAGTGGTCCCGGGAGCAGAAGGCGGCGGGTATGGGCTCTCCTATCTTCAACTACATGGCCGCCAACACTATCAAGACACCACCTGTCGGACAACCACCATATCAGGTAAATACCCTTTTAACTCGGTCAAAATCGACATTGAGTCTTGCATAAATTCCCAAGAACATTAGGGATACCATTTTAATGAAATTGTGAAAAGTCCCCATCGATCCAAAACAAAATATGCGAGGTCAAAGTTCGCAAAAATGGGTTTTTTGTTTTTTTTTTAGCGGAACGGTTCGTTTTATGAGAAAAATAACTCAGACAAAAATTGTAGATCATTAATTATCCATAAAAATTGTCCTTACACTTTTTTCCCTGAGATTCACCGTTTCTGAGATAAAACGACTGGAAGGATTTATCGTAAAGGGCTGCGGGACTGTTCGAAAGAGATACCGCGGCCCTGGAACACAAAGGGCTAGGAAGGAACATGGATGGGTTTTAGTCAGTACAAGTCTGACACTCCCTTCCGCTCTGCCCGGAGTGGGAGAAGTCATTTGATGATCCGTAAACCGTTGTTAAGACCGTTTAGAAGATGAGCAGACGAGATAAAGAAGGCAGTAGGCAGAACAAATATATGGACAAGGACAGCAAAGGACCGGACAAGTTGGAGAGAGTTGGAGCAGGCCTTTATTATTTATTAGGCCTATTTTATTTATTTTACTATTAAAGATTTCCAGGACAGCCATGGCAACTCTGGGCAGAGCGGAAGGGAGTGTCAGACTTGTTCTGACTAAAACACATCCATGTTCCTTCCTTGCCCTTTGTGTTACAGGGCCGTGGTATCTCTTTCGAACAGCCCGCAGCCCTGGCAGGGTTGTTCCCATCCCTTGGAAATCTTTAAATAGATTTAAATGGACACAAGTTGGCTGAAGCAAGGAAAACCTTATTCATGTGGAGATTCATAGATGACACTGCCCTGGAGTGTAATAATTGTGGTGTTGCCCCACAAACGATGGGACACTTAATATCGTGTCCTGCCTGTGCTGTTGTTTGCACATCACAGGAGCTGATGGACGCTACTGAACATTCCAAACTCTTCGCCAAATTTAGGGCTGACTCCCACGCTAAGAACACGCTGACTCACATGCTTGGAAAATTTTAATTCGGTATAGCGCATTACCAGTGATCGGAGTAGGTAGATTGGTTTTTGGTACTTGTATCATAAATGTTCACAGAAAGAATAACATGGATAAGTTATTTTCCCGGAAGTAATTCCGGTATTTCCGGATCCAATTAAATATTTTTAATGTTGGTAGTGATATTATTACTACTCAATTCATTTAAAGGAAAGTACCACCGGTTAGTGATCCATGATGCTTTACTCTGATTGGTTGGGTTGTGTCAAATCGTGACTGGGTAACATTAAAAAAAAAATATGAACAATATAATATTGCTCATTTTAATACAATTCCTACCTAAGTGGGAGGAATGTCCATAAATCTGTCAAATGTAGAACCTGTCATATGTAGAATCTGTCAAATGAAGACGATGATGTCAAAAGTAGAATCTGTCCAATGTAGATATTAATATATACGTTTCGGATCAATGGACCCAATTCAATCTACCCACTCCGATCTCTGCTTATTACGCTTTCCAAATATTCTGCTAATTATTAAAATCTTTTATTTCTAGGTGACGCTGGAGGAACGAATGCGGTGGGCCCAAATAGCCGAAGCTATGGCACAAGCTAGTCATTATGCGGTGAGTCCAAAAAAAACCCAAAAGTAGGAATGAATGAATGATACATTTATTTGCAAGATTACAGGTAACATAAGTTCTTAAGGTAAATTAAGAAAAAAAAAGAAAATAAGAAAAAAAAAGTGTGTGTGTGTACTTATGTACACGCGTTAGAAGTTATGCTTCTTTAAAAAAAAAATATCTGTCGCCTTATCTCAGCCAGTAGTAGATTAAAAATAAAAAACCTAGGCTTGTCAATATCTGACACTAAGCTAACTTCAGGGTGTATGTTGACTAGCTAACTTCATACTGTTAATTTTGTGTCACAGATGCGCGCGCATCTTAAAATTTCACTCTCATCATTTTTTCATAACGCGCCTAAAGAAGTATAACTTCAAAAAAGAAAGGAAAAGCAAAAGGGAAAGAAAGGAAAGGGAGGTAAAGGGAATTAAGAAATATTTTTATATGTTCAAATACTTAAAATACTTATTACCACTAAATACTAACCTGACTACCTCGTTGGTCTAGCGGTCACAATCGTAACTGCTGAACATGAGGTCCTGGATTTGATTCCCGGGTCGGGCAAATTGGTATAGGGTTTTTCCATCAGGAATTTCCCAGGTTGCTGGCAATAGGCTCGCCCCCTATGCCATGGGACTTAAACATGACTGTCAAAATGTGAGGGTGTACTATTAGGTACATATCTGCCTTACCATTCAGGGATTATAGGACTGATGTTATGTATAATGTTTCTCTCTATCTATAAACGTATTTTCTTTGTATAACCTTATTATCATCTGCCTAGCCTTTTCCCAACTATGTTGGGGTCGGCTTCCAGTCTAACCGGATGCAGCCGAATACCATTTCACATGGAGCGAACGCCTATCTGACCTCCACAACCCAGTTAGTACTGGGTAAAACGATACCTCTTGGTAAGACTAGTTGTCAGACTTTTTGGGCCACTGACTACCTAACGACTGTCAAAGATCTTCTAATGACAGCCGGGACCAACGGCTTAACGTGCTTTCCGAGGCACGGAGGAAATTTGGTATGTAATGGGTGGTCACCCATCCACAGACCAACCTAGGCAAGCACGGCCTAACCTAAAGATCGACCCGAGCGGCTGTTATTATTTGGCCACTAAAATTGAAGAATGTTTCTACATAGTTGGATTCTTCATTCATTAACAATATATTTGTTTCTTATCTAGCCGGATGGAGCACAAATGGCGACTCGTCCATCATCAGCCATGTTCGGTGGATACCCCACGCTGCCGCCAGTGCCGTTACCCAGGTAATTATTCAAATCACTCCTGAGCGAGTGCAACGTCGGGTACCAGTAAAAAATTGAAATCACACATCGTCTGACTGTATTTTATGGTCTATACAATGTATGTGTTGTAGGTATTGTTGAAATTCACAGATGTATTGTTGAAAGTCAGAAATGTATTGTTGGAATTCCCAGATGTATTGTTGAAAGTCAGAAATGTATTGTTGAAATTCACAGATGTATTGTTGAAAGTCAGAAATGTATTGTTGAAACTCACAGATGAATTGTTGAATGACAAAGATGTGTTGTTGAAACTGTGGAAAGTTACAGATGTATTGTTGCATGTGTCGAGAGCCACAGGCGTGTTGTTGAAACTGTTGAAAGTGACCGATGTATTGTCGAAACATACGGATATATAGTTGAAACTCACAGATGTATCGTTGAAATATCGAATATTTCATGAAAAAGTCATTCAATAGGGTTAAAAGAAATTACAGGGTTATATTGATTATTTTCATGATTGTAATTCTGTAACTACATACGTGTTACTGGCGCGACTCATTTTTCATCAACGTACAACCTGACACTGACCTGCAAATTGCAAAAAACGTAAGAAAATTTGAATTTCGCGGGCTACCCTGACGTACCCACCTTAAACTACGAAATGTTGCTCGTGTCAATGCCAAATCATGATTGTCAAATGTGACATTGACATCGTATTTAATTGAATGACTTTTTGTAAGATCGGATACGTTCACGAAAATTAGAGGTTGTGTTGAAGACTTGTAGGGTGCGTTCCGAATACCATAATAAAGTTGACTCTTGACTACTTTTATAATTATTATTGATTATGCGATCGTTATTTTATTTCATAGTGTGTTCATTCCCTCTCATAGAGTGGAGGCCTGTGTCCCAGCAGTGGGAACATTAAAAGGCTGATGATGATTTTATTTCATAGTGTGTTCATTGTCATTACTTGTTGTTACGCTGTTATTGGAACGAAGTTCCTTATCGCGCGTTGTGAAAGGGGGCTAGACGGAAAAAATTCTCACGAAAAGTTGTCACGACACTTTTTGCTATAGTAAGCTATTGTAAGCTGTGCGGCGTCGCATGTTTCTCTGTCTGTCTCTCTCTCTCTCTTATAGAAAGCAAGCCAGATATTTTCATTTCTATTTCGCATTGAACAGTGTGGTGTCGCGACATCTGTCTGTCTATCTGTCTGTCTGTCTATCTGTCTGTCTATCTGTCTGTCTATCTGTCTGTCTATCTGTCTGTCTATCTGTTTGTCTATCTGTCTGTCTATCTGTCTGTCTGTTTATCTGTCTGTCTATCTGTCTGTCTATCTGTCTGTCTATCTGTCTGTCTATCTGTCTGTCTATATATTATAATAACTTAAAAAAAAGGAAATTCGTTCCATCCGGGTGTCCCTTGACACCTCTCAAGTTTTTTTTAAAATGATGATGTTAGCCGGCGGGTGGTGCAGAGATGCAAACGCCGTACTAGATTCTCGTTTAATTTTAATTTTATGTTCAAAAGGATGGGCATGCACGGCGGCCATCACAACGGCACCTTGAACACTGTAGCATCCAGAGCAAATACTGCGGCATCACACCACAACTTATACGGTACGTACTGACGTTTTTATGTACAGACACCAGCACGTCAACCTACCCGAATCTGTCAGATTTTCCCAACCAACCTTGAACTTAATGTCATAGAGATAAAGTTGAAAATCTAGTAAAGAAATCTATCTGTACATTGCATTCGCGCAACGACTACTTCTTTCGTAAATATGTTTGTCTTTCTATACATTGTCACCTTGTTTTTATATTATTGTAATTGTTTTATCATTTAAATTTAATTGTGCTTCTGTGTGTTGTGCTATGTCTTTTGTGTGTACTGAATAAATGTTTTATTTATTTATTTAACTGCCTTAAACTATCATTACCAGTGGTCGGAGTAGGTAGAGCTGTTTGGGGTGAATGACCGCAAACATTGATGTTAACATTGATATGCCTCTGAAATCCCGGGATTTTGAAATTGTCTATTGATTTAAGTGAGTTAATATGGGTAAGTGGGCAGTTATGAGCAGGTAGTAGGTGAGCACCCAAACAGTATATACTTACTTATATACACACACAGGGATCCTGGAATGTTTTTAGAGGTAGCTTCGTGAAATATGAATTAATCAAGTAAAACTGTTAGAAACAATCAGGGATTCCGGGAAATATTTGGCATATCCATGTTATGTTCGCGCATCGGGGGGGGGGGGTCTTTGCATTGCTTATTTTTGATGACATGGGGGATGGACGGGTCTGGATGGTGATTACGTCAGTACTATTTTTGTTACTTTTTCGGATTTCCTACAAAATTTTGCCAGTTTCGGTTTCAACACATATGGCAAACCTATTTCCAAGCCTATTCCTTAATTCTAGACTCTGCTGCTCATGAATCAATCAAGAAACCAGAACACATAAAAAAATGCACGTGCCGATGTTTATGTAAGCATGGGTTAGAGGTTTGCTTACTTTTGCTGACGAGGGAGAAGGGGGGGGGGTTAATAATTACAATAAATCTGCTTACGTAATACTTAAACGACCCCTAAGAGAAGGCTAGACCCAACGGTGGATAAAGCCGGGCTGAAGATAATGCTCTCATAAACGGTGAAGGAAAACATCGTGAGGAAACCGGCATGTCCTAGAACCAAAAATTCGAAGACATGTGACATCTACCAATCCGCACTGGGCCTGCGTGGTGGATTATAGCCCATTCCCTCTCATAGAGAGGAGGCCTGTGTCCCAGCAGTGGGAACATTATAGGCTGATGATGATGGTGAGGATAATGACGAGGAGAATAAGCTTAATAAAAAATATACCATATTTCTCTGTGCAGGCTACACAAACCACATGGCAACAGAATCCACCAGCTCCGAAGCATCATCTCACGTACAAGAGCGAGCTGATCTGTTGGTGCCGCGACCTAAGTCTAGATCTAGGAGTATGCATGTAAGTAGACCATAATTATGAAAATGATGGAAAAGCCAGGTACAGTACATCTTTTGTGTACAAAGTACAAACTAACGCTAACTAACTAACTTGACGGCACGGTTGGCGCGCAGTGGCTGAGCGATTGACTGCTGCGCTGCGTGTCGCGGGTTCGATCCCCGCACGGAACAAATATATGTATGGCCTACAGGTAGTTGTTCCGGGTCTGGCTGTTTGTGTATGTGAGTTTAAATGTTTGTAAACGCACCCACGATACAGGAGAAATTCCTAGTGTGGGGCAACGTTTTAAAAAAAAAAACTCCTATTTAATTCCTACTCTAATTAATGACATCCCAACTAAAATTTAATCAGAAATAACAAATATAGTAACTATATGAATATAAATACAATCAATACTTTGACTCTCTCTGAAAATGCATCACCTGTTTAAATTTCATTTTCAACACACTTGCTCATAAAATGGCTCTAATTTCACCGCAATAAGGCACGTAATGACACCTGTAATCAAACTGTGACTTTTTCATTGCTATTATTCACAAGTGAGTTATAGGGTTTTTATTTATTTTATTGGTTGAGTTGCTTTGTTCTTAAAAAAGTTTCGATACAAAAAACAATCGTGTTCAATAGTACAAATAAACTTTTATCAACACAATTGCGCATAAAATAGCTCTAATTTCACCGCAATAAGGCACGTAATGACACCTGTAATCAAACTGTGACTTTTTCATTGCTATTATTCACAAGTGAGTTATAGGGTTTTTATTTATTTTATTGGTTGAGTTGCTTTGTTCTTAAAAAAGTTTCGATACAAAAAAGATCGTGTTTAATAGTACAAATAATCTATCTGATATAATTAATATAATTTTACTAACTGCACGCTTTACTAACTAATTGTTTTTCTAAATAAACTTCTTCTAATTTTATTTAGTATCTAGTAAATAAAATTATTTTTTAGTATTATTTTCTTCACAAGTGTGTTGAAAAACGTCGTATGATACACGTGTGTATTGATGATTACCGTCCTCGGCTCTCTTAAGATCCTCACCTAACGGCTCGGGTCTCAATAGCGCCTCAGCGGTAATCACCAACATTACATACTTGTACCATAATGTACTATTACGACGCGATGTCTGACCCGCGCCGTCGTTGTTTTTGTTATCTTTCTTATTCATTATGAACGAACTACCTTACAATTTTGTTATAAACTATTTATGTGTTAACCTTAAATTAACAATGTTTATTTGCTATTTAAGTGTTTCAACATCCGGACAAACCTATTGAGGTTTTCGTGATGTTTCTGTTTATTTTTTTGTTTTGTTATCTAATTAATAAAAATAAAATTTTAGGGTGAAGAATCACGTTTTACGGTAGGACTCATTGTAACGCAATCAATTTAGTGTGTTGATGGATGCATTAAATAAAATTGACCTTAATAACAAACAAAAAAAAGTAAAAAGTTATAACGCATCAGTGCCGATGTTTATTTAGAATGTATACGTTGTAACTTGTAATAAAATATGCATTAGGTTTATGCGCTATGGGTCCCAGACCAACACCTGCGTCTAATAAATATTAAAGTATAACCTACTAGCGGACGTCACTTGGTTTCACCCGCGTAGTTCCCGTTCCCGTGGGAGTACGGGGATAAAATATAGCCTATGTTACTCGCTGATAATGTAGCTATCCATTGCTGAAAGAATTTTTCAAATCGGTCCAGTACTTTTTATGTTTATTCGTTACTTACAAAAAAATACAAATCTTTCCTCTTTATAATATTAAGTATAGATACATGATTCGTGTCAGATTTGTGTCTATTAACACCTGTAATACCAGATAAATTCTTACAAATTTATTTATACATAATTTATCTTTCAGAACCAAAACGGAATATACTATGACGTTGAATACGAAAACGCCCCCGACGGGATCTACGGCACAAAGGGGATCCCCCTTTCGACCTACACAGTGAGCAGGGGACCCCCCTTCTATAGGACATAGTATTTGTAAGTATCGTTGGCCTAACTTCAAATGTACTGTGAAAAATGGTGCGTGAACTTTAAGCAAATGTAGCTTGAAAAGTTGCAAAAAATGTGGCTTTGAAAGTATTTTACAAGATTTTTATTATTTGGTGAATAAAGTGGAACCGTAAAAAGTTGCAAAAACTTTGTTATTAGGAGAAACAAGGGACAAGATTAAGAGATAAGAAAAAAACATTTAAGTGTAGCTTGAACGATTAACTGCGGCTTGAAAATTTGCAAAAATTGTTGCTTTAAAAAAGGTGAAATTCTACAAATACATGTATATTATTTGGAATTGGAAAATTATTTAATTTGGAGAAACGGTTGTTTTTGATTAAATTATATTTTGTCATATTTAATTTGAATGCTTGAGATTAATATTCTATATTAATTTAATAAATTATTACCTAATGCTATTTTAAGGTAAAAAAAAACCACAAATCATTGCATTTATAACACTGAAATGTGATTTATTAATACATGTTTAAAAAAGTATGCCGCAGCATTTATGAAAAAGTATTTTTTTTTTATTATTTGAAATGAAAAAGTACTAAAATTATAAAATAAACTTCGTATTGTACATAAGACTGCTTTCAACGAATATGTTATTGCATCATTATTTTCTCCATTAATTATTGTGATTTTTATTAATTTTAGTTTTAAGATACAGAATCATTAGGTATATTGAATTATTTCCACTTTTGTACCTTTTTAAACTTGTCAAATTATAAGCAAGGTCATAAAAAACATTTCTGATTATTTACAAAATCTCTACTAGTACAATTTTTAATTAAATTGTAGTTTCAGTACGACTTCTAAACGCACGAAATTATAATGAATTTTAAAATCACTAATCACACATAACCACATAACATTTTTTCCAGCAATTCTCGAGATAAAACTGAACATCCGAAATAAAATTGAGGTTTTTAAAAAACTTTATCGAAATGTGTTAAGTAATTTTCGAGATGCAACTGGCAATACGTACACACAAATCTTAATTTAGATATCTGCTGATATGAGACGCATGAAACTATTGTTAGGTATTGAAATAGTGGAGATAATACAATAATAATCTTGTATATTATGATCCAATCTCTCCATATAATAGTTGTCCCGAAAATCGAGGCATTAAAGATTATTATGGTCAAATTGGTTCATGTCTACAGGGTGTCCTTTTCATTGTAAATAATAATGTTAAGTAAATAATAAGAGAGATTTTATAAAAAAATATATTTAGTCAATATTTCGCTTAAATATCCGTTAAAATAGTATACACCTGAATTACAGTCTATTTTCAATTTTTTACGGGCCATCGATACAATTATTGTAAATAATTTAAAACTGTCAGACTTTTTGTTTAAAATCTGAAATCTTTTTTTTTTGTAGTTAATAAAATAATTTCCAAAAATGCATTGAAAATAATTCAGCAAATTGTCTCAGGTTAAGATAGAAGCGCCAGGGTAACCTGCGAAATTATTATTTTTTCTTCAAATTTTCATTCAATTGGGGTTTTAATAGTAAATTTTTAATTACAATTCTGTAAAAAAGTGTTACGGACGCAAATCATATTTTGATTAACATACACCCCGATATTTACCTGCAAATTGAAACACTGAAACCTAAGAAAAAATAAATTTCGCGGGCTACCCTGGCGCTTTTGCTTTAACTCCAGGATATTGTTAATAGTCATGAAAAATCACAATTAACTAGAATTAAAAATGTCTATAGGGATAAGATCCAGAAGGAAGGTATACAGCATGTATTAGAGCGATGTGGTCATATTTTGTTTCTAATATTCATCATCATCATCATCTGCTCAGCCTTTTCCCAACTATGTCTTGGTCGGCTTCCAGTCTAACGATGCATTTGAATACCAGAATTTTACATGGAGCGACTGCCTATCTGAACTCCACAACCCAGTTAGTACTGGGTGATAGGATACAATATCGGGCCACTGAATACCTGTAACGATAGCCGATTTTTGTTTCACGATTACGATACTGGTCACATTAGGACCCTGTATGGAGAAGCTGGTGGCTAAATAATAACAGCCGCTCGGGTCTTCGCTTGCCTAGGTTGGTCCGTGGATGGGTACCGAGTTTCCTCCGTGCTTCGGAAAGCACGTTATGCTGTTGGTCCCGGCTGTAATTTATAGATCTTTGACGGTTGTTACAGGTAGATTGATCAGTGGCTCGAAAGTCTTTTCGATGATGATGGCTACGAATCTATAATATTGGTCATAATGGAGAATATAGTTTAGTGATATTTTCTGAATCACACACTTAAATATGACCACAACTTTCTGTAACACGCTGTATACAATTGAAAAGTTATTTAAAATAATAAGAAATTCAAGAAAAGCCGCGATTTATTAAAAAAAAAACATAGTTTTATTGTATTTAAAAATTAATTAAAGAATAGTCATATTTAATATTAATAAAATGTAAGTCTATATTTTTTTATGTAACATTTTGAGGGCAAAGTAAAATCAGCCAGGCAAAGTGGCTGGGTAAAGTTGACAACGATATGTCCAAATATTTTTTTTATGAAATTTATTGAAGAAATCCTGTTATATTTTTGTACTGAACATTTTATATATTATTATGTAAATTATAGTAACTTAAACAACGATCTTTTTGTTTTATTTTTTAAAAGAAAGCCTGCTAAATCTTTTTCCTACCTCACAATATGGAGGTATTCATCATTCTCCTGCCCTTATCTCAATTCATTTAAGGTCGGCGCAGCATGTCTTCTTCTTCCATACTCCTCTATTACTCGTCATCTCATCAGACACCTCCTTGCTAGCCACATCATCCTTCACACAGTCCGTCCATCGTTTCTCTGGTCTTCCTCTACTCTTATACCCATCCACATTCATACTCAAAACTTTCCTCACGACATTTTCCTTATTCCGCCGCATCACATATAACCAAACCAACCGATCAGCACACAACTTTTCAGTTACCTCTCCTCAATCGTGAATTCAACTAAGCATTAAGCCATTAAGCCAGCAGGGAGCAGCGGTGGCCCAGTGGTAGCGACCCTGAGTTACGAACAGTAAGTCGTGGGTTCGAACCCAGGCAGGCGCATTACTTTGTGTAATTTATTTCATCACCACTGCTCTCAAAAACGGTGAAGGAAAACATCGTGAGGAAACCGGCATGTCCTAGAACAGAAAATTCGAAGACATGTGACATCTACCAATCCGCACTGGGCCCGCGTGGTGGATTATAGCCCATTCCTTCTCATAGAGAGGAGGCCTGTGTCCCAGCAGTGGGAACATTATAGGCTTTACGAAGTCCACTAATTCTGTACATCAAACTAAGTAACTCAACACAAAAATTAGGGCTAAAAGATATTTTTTGGGGTTTTGATGGATGCATTGAATAGTACAAGGGTCATGGAGCTATTTAAAGTAATTTTTTTATTAAAAAAACTTCTGGAAAAAAAACGTGCACGTATTTCTACATCGTTCTCAAATGATGTAACCAAGACTTTGTAACAATATATTGATGGAAAAGAGTGTCCATGGAGTTTCTTGCCCATTCTTCTCCATAGACATCTACGCTTTGGAATGGGCTACTACAGTACTTTCACAAGTTATTATGCCTTGTGTCTGTGACTGTAGCTTAGCCTTCTTAGTTTTTCTGACATTCAAAAGTGCCTGTAATGTGTCTAATTGAAATAAATGCTTTTGAGTTTGAGTTTGGAAACTTTTTAAAATATACTTTTGGTGTTCTCTCTCATGACATGCACATCACGCCCGACGCCCTACCTACTCAGCTGTCCGTGCTAGCAGAAGGTCAACATCTGCTTGGTTTTTTCCAATCAGGTTAGGGTCGACTTCCAGTCTAACCGGATGCAACTGAATCCGTTAGTATCAGGTAATCTCAGACCAAATAAAAAACCAAGACAGCACTGCGAATAATTCAGTGAAGCATGCGCAAAACTACGCCTCGCTCTGTGCATACACGCTCACACGCACACATTTACATCAAACTACAACAAAACTACGCTCAAAAACTAAGCTCACAGTGCACACATGTTTACAAAACCGGCTTCACGTCACTGTTGACAGTGCTGTGTCTTAGTTTTTTATTTGGTCTGAGCAGGTAATACGGTATCCTTTCTTAAGACTGGCTGTCAGTTACGGACCACTGACTACCTGTAACGACTGTCAAAGATCTACAATTGACAGCCAAGACCAACGACTTAACGTGCTTTCTGAGGCACGGCGGAAACTCGGTATGTAATGGATGGTCACCCATCCACAGACCAACCTAGGCAAGCGCGGCTTAACCTAAAGATCGACCCGTGCGGCTGTCACAATTTAGCCTCGAGCTCCTTTATTCCTTCTAAATTTTCAAGCTTTTCGAAATGTTTTCATCGTTCAAAACCATGTGAGAAGCAAAAACATGAGTTTTTTCATGAAATCCAAAAAGTTGAAGACCTTTTCTATACAGAACTAATATGAATCATGATTGAAAAGTCAATAAAAAAACTCACATGTTGTCGGTGAAGGTCTAACACAATCATCTGCCTAGCCTTTTCCCAACTATGTTGTTGGGGTCGGCTTCTAGTCTAACCGGATGCAGCTGAATATTAGTATTTTACATGGAGCGACTGGCTATCTAACCTCCACAATCAGCATATTATGTTCCCACTGCTGGGACATAGGCCTCCTCTCTATGAGAGGGAACGGGCTATAATCCACCACGCGGGCCCAGAGCGGATTGGTAGATGTCACATGTCTTCGAATTTTTGGTTCTAGGACATGCCGGTTTTCCTTCACCGTTTTAGAGAGCAGTGGTGGTGAAATAAATTACACAAAGTAATGCGCCTGCCTGGGTTCGAACCTACGACTCACTGTTCGTAAGTCGGGGTCGCTACCACTGGGCCACCGCTGCTCTCATCCTACAACCCAGTTAGTACTGGGCAATACGATACCCCTTGGTAAGACTGGTTGTCAGTCTTTCTCTGTCTTTTTCTTGTTTTTGACTTTGTCTGTCTTTTTTTAAAGTTCTAACACAATGTATGTCAAAAATAGCAATTTTACCGGAGAGTGAAAAAACTGCGTTAATTATACAGTAACGGTATAAAACCATTTTTTAATTTGTGTTTACTTCAAATTAGATAGAGAGTGGCTGGTTTCTGATAAGCTGAAACCACGCCGCTTCTAATTCTCTAGAAAACAGCAACAGTCTCTAAACCGAAAAAAAATACTTACACGGTGTTGTAGAACTCAACGACGATGTTCAAAATTCAACAATTTTTTTAATATTTTATTACAAGAAAGTGTCAAAACAGGTTCATAAATAATGTTTTCATCCCAATTACCACTCCAATGGTATACGACGATATACGAGTATATTGACACTTTAATGGTCAACTATGACTTGGATTTGACTACCGTTAAAAACATGCCGTAACGATGAACTAACTGTATTCTACGACTACGCATGCATGTTTGAACACGTGCCAGAAATATGCATTGATAAAACAAACATTACACTGCAGATATTGTACAAACTCAACCCAAAAGCATTTATTTCAATTAGACGATTACTCTGGCACTTTTGAATGTCAGAAAAACAAAGAAGGCTAAACTACAGTCACAGAGGCAAGGCATAATAACTTGTGAAAGTACTGTAGTTGCCCGTTCCAAAGGCTAGATCTCTATGGAGAAGAATGGGCAAGAAACTCCATGGACACTCTTTTCAATCAAAATATTGTAACAAAATCTTGGTTACATTATTCATGTTGAGAGTATACATATGTGAGAACCATGTAGAAATATGTGCACGTTAAGAGCGTCCAGCGTAAAAAATTATATCAACTAATTAAAAACAAAGTAAATAGTTAAAATAAACCGTGGCAGCCTAGAGATGACCAGTCCCAACTGACAGCGCCCGTTCAAGAACATGACGCATGGATCAGCCCCATGCACCTCAACCATATTGAAGGAAGCTAAATGACCCGACACACCCGCCACCATCAGCGAGACATTTGAGTGAGCATGACATTCTCTCACCCACCAGGGTAAATTCAAGTCAATGAAAGATAACTAAATGTAAATGGTAGCTTTACAGTACATAGTACTCACACATGTGCTAAGAGATTGAATCTATACAATGCAAAGGTATTATTAGTACTGCCCCACAATCGGGTAATAATGACAACTTATTGCGAGGTGCAGCTGAATCAGCGTCAGGTATCAGCCGTCAAAGATCTACTAATGACAGCCGTGACGAACAGCTTAACGTGATTTCCGAGGCATGAAGGAAGCTCGGTAGGTATTGGGTGGTTAACCTAAAGATCGACACGAGCGAATGTCATTATTGGGGATAAATATAATGACCACCAAAAATAACTTTGTGACCACTAACATCTATCACCTAAAATATCAATTGATCACCAAATTTAGTAAATGAGCACCAAATTTTAATGAGGTTGTTGATGACAAACTAGTTTTGCCTAGGCTGACTTGGGGCACCCCGACACGGATAGGTTAGGTTAGAAGGCCCCGCCATACCCTTCGTGGTTATTTTTTAATAAACCATTCAGAAGTAGGAGCCCCGCGTCGACCGGGTCTCTCTCGACTCGGATGCAAGAGCATATCAGTTCAATTTCTGGTGGTCATTAACTATTTTTGGTTCTAATTTCACGCTAAAATGGGGAGCTAATTTTGGTGATCATTTACTAATTTTGGCAATTAAAAGTGATTTTTTTGCTGTTGCATTTTACTAAATCTGGTTGTTAAACATAAGCCGTTATTATTAAGCCACGAGCTCCTCGGACTTGGGACTTTCAACGTAGTCTATATCTATACTAATCTTTAATTCTATACTCTATACTAATCTTGTATGTATATTATAAAAAATGAATCGCCGAAATGTATGTACGCGCATAACTTCCGAACGACTGCACCAAATTGGATGATTCTTTTTTATGTGTTCCTTATTGTCAGGGCAAGGTTTGTATATAAGAAAATTTAGGTAGGTAGTAGGTAGGTAATTAGTAGGTAGGTAGTAGTTCAATTGGAATTCAATATTCATAGTTGACAGGACAACGTCTGTCGGGTCAGCTAGTATTATAAAAAGGAAAGATTTGTATTTTTGTATGTAACGAACAAACTTAAAAACTACTGGACCGATTTGAAAAATTCTTTCAGCAATGAATAGCTACATTATTAGCGAGTAACATAGGCTAAATTTTATCCCCGTACTCCCACAGGAACGGGAACTACGCGGGTGAAACCGCGTGACGTCCGCTAGTCTCTAATGAAAATGTCTTTACTGACGTCGGCCACCACTTTCCACCGACCCGTCGTTCTATTTGCCAACCTATTACAAGAAAAAAAGCTTACTTATCTAGTAGTTATAATACGCAAACACACTTACTCACAAAAACAACGTTTTTCGTTCATTTTTAGGATTCCGTACCCAAAGGGCCAGCGGGATCCTATTATGGCACTTAAAATTTTCACAAAGTGTGTGTAACTATTTCTTTATTAACTTTCTCATATAAAGGGTGTTAAAAAGACTCTTAACGAAGCCGAAAAGCACTTGTTCTCGCCGTCATTGCTATCATTTTTTTTGTTCTTGACATATCTAGGAAGTTCTAGGAACCTTCTAGTTACGGAGATATTGGGGGTCAAAGTTCCAACTTCTTCACGAGTTCCTTTTTTTTATGCATGTTTTTAATATTTTTTTTTTACTTAAGACACCTTCACGACCTCCGTACTGTTCAATCCATCCACCAGCACAATGTTTTGAAAGCATTACATTAAGTCCTACCGTAAATTATTGATTTTTTACCCAAAAAAAAAAGTTGTTTCCCAGCAATAATTTTCACGTGTGTACGTTCCCAACAATAAGTTACTTAGTATGATGTACAGAATGCTTGGTTGACGGGTTCGTGAAGAGTCTGCTTACACCCCGTATACATTATTTATTATGCAGACATAAAATAAAAATATATACTCTACATGTCAAAAAGTTAGTCCGCATCGCTGTCAACGGGGAAAGTGCCCAGAAGTCGGAGTGGCAGCATTAACACATTGTATGACAATGCTGATTCGTTGGTCGAGAAATAGGCCAGCTCTTTTTTTTTTTTCGCATGGCAAATCATCAAATGACTTCTCCCGCTTTGGGCAGAGCGGAAGGGAGTGTCAGACTTGTACTGACTAAAACCCATCCATGTTCCTTCCTTGCCCTTTGTGTTCCAGGGCCGCGGTATCTCTTTCGAACAGTCCCGCAGCCCAAATAGGCCAGGTCACGAAAAGAGTCGACCAACCGTTTGGCGATATCCCAGTTTGGAGACCACTTGGACCCCATGGCCCCAGTGTTATAACTCCAAATGACTAAAACACTAAATTAAAAACTTTTATTTCAAACTACAGTCCTTGGTTTAGAATTTTAGACTATGGTAGCTTTAACAAAAGATCTATACTTAGAGAATCGTTTCTTCTGACTGTCTTTAAAAGCACAGCCCAAACCACTGGACGGAACGAGCTAGAATTTGGCATACAGGAAGATATCATGACGTACTAAACGCTGTTGAGAAAAGATTTTAGAAAATTCAACCCCTAACCGGGTGAACTAAGGGTTGAAAGTTTGTATAAAAAAGTGTGTGTGTGCTTATTACGCACGTAAGAAGTTATACTTCTTTGGCGTATAAAACTAAATGTTGACTAGCTTACTTCAGGGTGTATGTTGACTAGCTAACTTCAGGGTGTCGGTTTTTCGTGACGATGTGCGCGCGCATCGTAAAAATTTACTCTCATTATTTTTCCCTAACGCGCCAAAAGAAGTATAACTTTAAAAATTCGTCACAACGCCAAACTGGTGTGGGTCGACTATTCAACTTATAAAATTAAAGAGTGTCCCCATACAAAAGAAATTGACATTAATTGACTGCCTCGTTGGTCTAGTGTCCGTGCGACTGTTGAGCATGAGGGTTCGATTCCCGGATCGGGCAAAGTTGTAAAGTAGTCTGGAAGTAGCAACCACGAAGTCTGGATTGATGCCCGGTTGATGACAATAGGCTCGTCTGCTATTACATGGGACTTAAACATTACTGGTTAAATATGAGAGTACTATTAGGTACATCTACACCTCTGCCTAAGCCTTGTGTGATTACAGGCGTGATGTTGTGTTATGTAACGAGAAATCTTTTTAAATATTGTGTGGTCGACTCGAACTTGGCCGGTTTTTAATATTCGACAGCGCAGTCCGTTGCCCTTTTGCGTAATATTTGTGTTGGACCAACATTGAGGAAATGTTTGGAGATACTTGAAGATTCGTTGACTTCTATGATTGGATAGTACCAGTCATTGTATGTGAGATAGCTGAGCAGTTTAATAGGCTGGCTAGGGATAAGGAAGCTTTTTATTTTTAACTAGCTGATACCCGCGGCTTCGCCTGCGTGGATGTCGGTTATCGCGACCAAAAGTAATCATGAAATTTTGATCCCGTTCCCGCAACCAGTGGGAACCTATTCCAGGGATAAAAAGTACTAGACTATGTCTTATTCCAGGCTATAATTATATCCCTGTATCTCAGCCAGATCAGTTCATCCGTTAGAGCCTGATTGAATAACAAACATCCAAACATCCAAGGGTCAACGATTGCATCAAGCGAAGCGAGGCGCTTGAATTTTATTCTCGCGTTCGTATTTTTTTGCGAGTACTCCTAAGATATTCGTTTAAATTATATGGTGTAAATACAAATATCAAAACTATCATCGAGAACCACTTTATCCATTGGTGAAAACAGCATGAAAATCGGTGCAGTAGTTTTTGAGTTTATCGCGAACAGACAGACAGACGCGGCGGAGGACTTTTGTTTTATAATATGTAGTGATTTAATTAAAATACTTTTTATTTTTACTAACTACCACCTTCACGCTTAAAGAGCCGTAAAAGCTTTTTAAGACATACGACCTCCTTAGTAGACGGTGACAGACGAGAGATGCGAACTGTGGGGAAACAAACATCCCATCCCTCAACATTTCATCAACCCGGAAGAACACCTGCTGCCCGGATACGAACTGCAGTGGCCAATCTGGAAATACCTTAAGGTGGTTGCGTCAGGGTAGCCCGCCAAATTCACATTTTCTTACGTTTTTTTGTAATTTGCAGGTCAGTGTCAGGTTGTACGTTGACGAAAAATGAGTCGCGCCAGTAACACGTAAGTAGTTACAGAATCACAATCATGAAAATCATCAATATAACCCTGTAAGTTCATTTAACCCTATTAAATGACTTTTTCATGAAATATTCATTGAATAGCGCTGACGAATTCGTGAAGATTCCGTTTACACCCTAAACGGAATCTTCACGAATTCGTCAGCCAAGCATTCAGCTGTTCATCAAACTAAGTAACTTTACGCAAAAAATATTGCAGACTTTTTTTTTGGGGTAAAAATCACGTTTTACGGTAGGACTCAAAGACCCCTTTAGGGGTCTTGTAGGTGTCTAAAGTGAAAATCTTACACTAAAAACATGTATTAAAAAAAAATGTGAAAAAGTTGGAACTTTGACCCCCAATATCTCCGTAACTAGAAGTTTCTCAGGTATGGTCTAGAAGAAAAAAAAGATCGCAATGACAGAGAGACCAAGTGCCTTTTGGCTTCGTTAAGAGTTTTTTTACGCCCTTTAGGTGTGACGTCCTTTTTGTCGTATTCTTCTCAACAAATCCTGTTGCGCCTCGTTGGTCGAGTGGTCGCAAGCGCGACTGCTGAGTACGAGGTCCTGGGTTCGATTCCCAGGTCAGGCAAAGTGCTATTTTGTTTTTCCATCCAGTATCTCAGAAGCAGCCACGGAGTCTGGGTTTGTGCCCGGTTGATGGCAATAGGCTCGCCGCCTATTACATGGGACATAAACATAACTGGCGAAATGTGGGTGTACGATTAGGTACACCTCTGTCTAACCCTGCGGGGATTACAGGCGTGATGTTATGTTATGTTAAATCCTGTTAATTGGTCCCCTTATCATGGAGGTGTATTAAAAATAAATAGTCCGCCACTTGCTAACCATGCATTGTCGTCAATCTTGACGTGTATTGCAAAATCGGCTGGGGATAACTGTTTTAAAAGTCAGTTGCAACTTTTAACCAAAACAAACATATATACTCGTTTGTACAGACAGCACATCAAGCTACCCGAAACTGTCAAAATTTCCCAATCAACCTTGAACCTAATGGTTTAGCGATAAACTCGAAAATCTACTGTAGAAATTTGACAGTCTGTAATAGCTTAATGTGCTGGCGTCTGTACATTGCAAGTTAAACAAAAGCTTGTTAAAATTGGTAATTTTAGATAGTGTTCCTCACCGGAGAGAGTTTAGATACGAATATACCTAAGTGTACACCTACTAAAGTCCTTAAACCAAAAACTCCTTCAATAATGACCAATAGGTACATTAAAATAATCTATTTACCTCCTCAGGCCTCTGACCTCTGATAATATTTACTGTTATATAAAAAAGGCATCCATTACTTTCGGGGATTACAACAAACGGACATACCATCATAGAAAAAATATGAGAGATGTAATTTATCATAGAAACTCGTTTGTGACGAATATTATTAAAAGTCGTAAAGATTAAAGCTTTTGAACGCTGACCATACTATTATCAAAGCTATTTCCGCCTCCAAGTAGTGTTGGAGGGGAAAACTTTACGGTTGTTGCAGCGACTGACCGATTGACTGCTGCGCTGTGTGTCACGGGTTCGATTCTCACACGGAACAAATATTTGTACGGCCTACAGGTAGTTGTTCCGGGTCTAGCTGTTTGTATATGTGAGTTTAAATGTTTGTAAACGCACCTACGATACAGGAGAAATTCCTAGTGTGGGGCAACTCTTTTTTTCCAAAATGCACCTACGATACAGGAGAAAGGCTTAGTGTGGGGTAAAGTTTTTTTTTGAGGGCGTTGCTGCGGCTGCCTCCCTTCTGCAGCGCGTCGGGGATGTTCGCCAATGTGCTCGTTGACTGTTTTTATGCCACTATGCGCAGGAGGGCAGCCTCGACAGTGGGCAGAGTGAGGAGCCGCAGCCACGGTCTCCTCGCCGTCGTTACCGACAGGTTAGACGGGCCTTTCATGCGGCATTGCTTGGCCCTACATGCACCCATGTTTCTCTACATGTCCGTTTCTGTACACCTGACAACGTATATGCAAAATGTCAGGATGATCGGTTCTGGGTTCAGGTGTGAAAAGGTAACAAACGAACAACACAAACTTACTTTCGCATTTATAATATTAGTTAGGATTTATGCATTAGAATTATATCAAAGCAATAAAATTATTGGTGGCAAATATTTTTATTTTCCTGATACTGATGACTATTAAGTCATCAGTATCAGGAAAAATCGCCCCCTACACTGATTTAACGCATACATGGAAAGAGTAACCATGGAGTTTCTTGCCGGTTTTTTTTAAATCTTTATTTACTTAGGGACATTTATAATCGCAATGCGTATGTCAGTCCCATCGTAACCTAAATACACATTGTTCATATCTGGGCCATGAACCTGAACAGACTCTTCGCATCATCACTGTTTGGTTGAGCCAGAATTTTATGAAACATGCCTACTTCAAGTATGGAATGTGTCCAGATCTGAGTCTATGAGCGGTAACAACTAATTTTCGACTTAAATTAATGTTTATAAACCAGGGCACATGAAAAGGCTGACCCTGCATGGTTTTATACCAGATTCCTTTATCTAATGAGCGCTTGTCAAAATATTCTTTCCAATCATCATAACACTTCTTTCTTGCCGGTTCTTCTCCATAGAAAACGACCAACCCGAACTGTGCACCTATATGTCGACATTTTATAAGTGTCCACCTAGGCTAATGTGAAATAAAATATTTTGATTTTCGGTTTTGATTGATCAAGGTCTGAGTAGGTACGATTTCTACGATCACGTGTGACACATGGTAGTAGTAGGAACAGTGGTTTTTTAGTCGTTTAATAGTCCGACATAACCCTTCGCTCGCACCAGACAGAGAGTATCCATGATTACCACCATATCCATGACCCACGCTACAAATAACATGTGTGCAATTCACACGTGACAGAAGTGACCCCTTCAAAAATTTTGACTTCAAGATAAACACTGTATAATGCTTCCTATCTCATTTTTTCCCACGTTAAATCTTATGAATTTATGTGTCTGTCTCTTTTTACTGTCGCTTTTTCGTTTCATCGACTTTCAAATCACAACGATGCTAAAGAAGTTTTCACTTCAAAAAAGAGAGAGATGTACACACCACAAATAGCGCTTAAGCCAATTAAATTTATTTCTAACTCCAATGACGTAACAATCATCTTTAATTTGAGGCCACCGTTAACCTAAACCAGTTTGATCAATATTAAGCTTTCCGATATCAATTAACTTGATAAAAAATGTTTGTTGATCGTGACTCGACGATTTGAACCTCCACTAAGTTGTTGAGTTCAAGTTCAATATCGATAACTTGTTGCAACTTAGCTTCAAGCCTGTTTTTAGTGAATGGTAAGGCAGAGCTACATTTCCAGTATAACTTGGCCTCGCTTTGTATATATTTCCTGAACAATGAGCGTTCCGCATAAACTGGTTTTGGGATCCGTACCCGTAAAACGGGTCCCTATTATTAAGACTCCGCTTTCCGTCCGTCCGTCGGTCACCAGGCTATATCTCATGAACCGTGATAGCTAGACCGTTGAAATTGTCACAGATGATGTATTTCTGTTGGCACTTTAACAACAAATACTAAAAACAGAATAAAATAAATATTTAAGGGGGCTCCTATACAACAATATATATTTTTGCTCGATATTACGGCGACAGGTGGACGCTTGAAATATTCACAGAATATTTATTTATGTAATAGTACTTTAAAAATAAATAATTAATGAAAATAAATATTTAAGGGGGCTACCCTGACATACAACAGACTATGATTTTTTGCCGTATTTATAGATAATGGTACGGAACCCTTCGTGCGGGACTCCGACTCTCACTTAACCGGTTTTTTTATAGCTTGATTGGTTGTCGTGGGTACCTTCGCCAGTTATGTTTAAGTGCTTCGTTGATCTAGTAGCTGCAAACATGAACGTGAGCTGGGCATGAGTTCCTGAGTTCGATTCCCTGGTTGGGTACAGTGTTATTTTGTTTTCCAACCACGAGTTTCTCAGACGAGGAGGGACGGAGGGTTAATTCCCGGTTGATGGCATTAACTTCACCCACAATTCATGGGACTTGAACATATCTTAAACATGATTACCTCATTGGTGTAGTGTTTGCAAGCGCGACTGCTGAGCATGAGGTCTTGGGTTCGATTCCCAGGTCAGGCAAACTGTTATTGGGTTTTCCCATCAGGAATTTCTCGGTTGATGACAATAGGCTCGGCCCTATTACATCTGGGTATACTAGGTATAGGGATTAGGTAAATCTCTACCTACCTATGGAAACAAAAAGGGGTGAGCCTATTATCATCAACCGGGTTCAAATACCGACTCCTTATGTCCATACTGGTTCCCCAATGAAAGTTCCATTTGTATTTTTATACTTAACGCTCAGTAAGTAAATAGAAACTGGCGTTTAAAGGTGTCTTGACCTCTTATTGTTTAAACAGTAGTTACCCATCTAATTTTGACCGCAGTAGTGCTGCTTAACCTTGAACATCCATTGAACTTAAGCTTAGCCTAGCTCTACCCTAGCCCTAGCCTGCTTTTTTTTCATTTAAGCCCTTTAAAGATTGGTAAGTAAAATTACCAAATAATTAATAAATAATTAAATATTAAATATTGATTATTTATTATTTATTGTTTTTTTTTTTTTATTAATTTAATAATTAAATATTGTTAATTATTTATTATTGTATTATTATTAATTTCGAGCGGAAGGGAGTGTCAGACTTGTGCTGACTAAAACCCATCCATGTTCCTTCCTTGCCCTTTGAGTTCCAGGGCCGCGGTATCTCTTTCCAACAATCAGCCCTGGATATCACTGGTGTCTTAGATAAACTTTGGAAGGATACCCATTCATCACCTGCATAGCCTTTTCTTAATTATGTTGGGCTTGGCTTGTTAAATACCGGTATTTTTACTCCTGTGCACCAGAATCAACAGTGGCGATCACCAGAAAAGCGCCGAGACAATGAAGCTCGACTAAATCCCAGAGAATCAATGTAACTGTCTTGGATCCCACAACGAAATTAATCAGAAAAGAATAGCGGAGGAGTAGGAAGAACATTATTTCCACTTCCCTCCATATCAGCAGGAGACAGACTCTTCACGAAGCCAACAACCAAGCATTATGTACATCAAACTAAGTAACTTTACGCAAAAAATATTGCTGGGAAACGACTTTTTATTGGGGTGAAAAATCACTTTTTACGGTAGGACTCAACGTAACGAATTCAAAACATTGTGCTGATGGATGATTTGAATAGTACGGGGGTCGTGAAGGTGTCTTAAGTAAAAAAAATACATTAGAAACATGTATTAAAAATAAAACTTGTGAAAAAGTTGAAACTTTGACCCCCATTATCTCCGTAACTAGAAGGTTCCCAGGTATGGTCTAGAACGAAAAAATGAACGCAATGACAAGGAGAACCAGTGCCTTTCGGCTCCGTTAAGAGTCTTTTTACACCCTTTATTACATGGAGAGACTGCCTATCTGACCTCCACAACCCAGTCGATAAGTTTGACGGAACATAATGTAAAACTCCCACAGCTGGGACACAGGTTTCCTCTTTATGGGCAGTGATTAAACACGCGGACCGTTTGTAGGTTTGTGGATGTCACATGTCGACGATTTTTTTTATTCTAAGACGTATGCTGACTTTCTCACGATGTAGTGGTGGCACCAGGATTGTTGTGCCAATCTAAGTGAAGAGTGACTGCCTCGTTGTCTAGTGCGACTTCTAAGTGTGAGGTCCTGGGTTCGATTCCCTGGTCGGGCAAATTGTTACGGGGTTTTTCCATCAGGAATTTCTCAGTAGCAGCCACGGATACTGGATTTGTGGCCGGTTGATGGCAATAGGCTCGCCTCCTATTACACACATAACTGGAGAAATGTGGATGTACTAAAAGATACACCAGATTCAAAGAATACAGCTTCTCTTAAAGTTGGGAGTCTTATAAAACATCTTCTTGTGTGGGATGAACGAAGGCATTTTGTTTTTCTTTCAATGTTAGAATATGCACTTGTGTATAAACCTATATGCATAGGTAAGTATTGGAGAAAGATTCGGGTGAGCGACCAGTGCGGCCGAAGCTATGAAAGGTTCCCTTTGCTGTGTGAGTAAATACAGAGTGTAAACAGATGCTTAACGAAGTCGTCAACCAATCTTTATGTACATCAAACTAAGTAAATTTACGCAAAAATTATTGCTGGGAAACGACTTTTTTTTGGGGTGAAAAATCACGTTTTACGGTAGGACTCAATGTAAAGCATTGAAAACATTGTGCTGGTGGATGGATTGAATAATACGGGGATCGTGAAGGTGTCTTAAGTAAAAAACTACATTAAAACTTGTATTTAAAAAATAAACTTTGACCCTCAATATCTCCGTAACTAGGTTCCCAGGTATGGTCTAGAAAAAAAAAAATCGAAATGACGGAGAGAACAAGTGCTTTTCAGCTTTTTTAAGAGTCTACAATTAAACGTGATTTTGTAACATTAAAAAAAAGTCGTTTCCCAGCAATAATTTTTGCGTAAAGTTACTTAGTTTGATGTACAGAATGCTTGGTCAACGGCTTCGTTAAGGGTCTTTTTATGTCCTGTATTATTTGCTTGATTCCCATCCTAATATGTTAAGCATCATCATCATCATTCTCTTGCCCTTGTCCCAATTCATTTGGGCTTGGTTTCTCTATAACTCGTCACCTCATCAGTCATTTTCTTTCTTGCCATAATATCATGGTTCACACCATCCATCGTTTCTTTGGACTTCCTCCACTCTTATAGATTTATACCCACCCTTCTATCTTAAGAGGAAATGTGGATGGTCTTTTTTCCGTACAAACACTCTCGCCTGTTTTCTTTTTGGGTTAAGACTTTAAAGCTAAGATTTTTTACATTTAAATAAATATCAACCTCTTCTATGTCCCTATGTTTTCCATTTTGATGATACATAATCCGTATAAGCACTAGAACCTTTGCAAAATGCTCAAAATTGCTATTTAGATCGCCTGTCAACAGAGGCCTAGTGTACATATTTGACAACTATTAATGAAAAACGAAAAACATAGGGACACAGTATATATCCTTATTATTCAGTTATCTTTTAAATTGCTCGAATATTGGAGGGGGAAATAGCCGAGAGCCAAACCTCGAATTTATGACTTTTTACTATAGTTGTCCTTATTGCTCCAATGTCAAAATCACGCTCGCAAGACAACAGTGATAGTTTTTTCAAACCTAATTGTTGTTACCTCTTAAAGTTTTAAAATAGCATACCTTATTGTACGCGACAGCCCTTCGTGTCGCAATCTCTTCGTGTAGCGGTCATCTCAGTTCTCTATATAAGCCGCTGCGTTGCATAATCTCCACACTTCCGCAAATACGCCGCTGGACCTCACACGTACGTACCTATTTGGAGTTTTTTTCTCTTTAATTTTACATATTTTTAGAAGCATAGTTGTGTGGTCAAGTTCTGAAATTTACCGATTTCCTTTGTTTTGTTTTTTGATTTATTAATGACTAGCTTATTCCTGCAGCTTTGTTCGGTAATTGACCCACGGGATTGTAATACCGAGATAAAAAGTATCCTATGTGTTAATGCAGGTTATAAATTATCTATAGGTATGCCAAATTTCATCCAAAGCCGGTCAGTAGTTTTCGCGTGAAAGAGCTAACACCCATTCATCCATTCTCACAAACTTTAACATTTTTATCATTTGTAGGATAGTAGCACTAGCTAGTGCCCGCGGCTTCGCTCACGGTACTATGTATTCTATCAGAACCATACTTTAATGGGAAGTCATAGTATACTCGGAATATTCTGTATAACATCGGTCGTTTTGTCAATTTCATCTAAAATTTTTAAGTACCTCTTTAGTAAATCTAAATCATCATACATCTAAAGCTAAACAGTAGTAATTACTCATGTACTAATTAAAGTAAATTAACTTGAATTAAGCCGCACTTGCCTTGGTAAGTCTGTGGATGGGTGACCACCCATTACATTTAGTTTCCTCCGTGCCTCGGAAAGCACGTTAAACCGTTGTCCCGGATGTCATTTCTAGAGCTTTGACAGTCGTTACGGGTAGTCAATTTCCCCGAAAGTCTGACAACCAGTCTTACCAAGGGGTATCGTATCACCCAGTGCTAACGTACGTATATATATATTTTTTTGAAGTGAAAACTTCTTTAGCATCGTTGTGATTGAAAGTCGATGAAACGAAAAAACGACACTAAAAAGAGACACATAAATTCATACGATTTAACGTGGGAGAAAATGAGATAGGAAGCATTATACAGTGTTTATCTTGAAGCCAAAATTTATGAAGGTCACTTCTACCACGTGTGAATTGCACACGTTTTTTTTTAATGGCGTCTCGCATGTCAACCTATGAGGCTTGCTTCTGCTTAAGCAGCCTATCCTGGCCTTGAGGGTTAGGCCTGAAGCTAGGGGGAGGAAGGGTATCAGTTCTTGTTTCTGCATTAGCATGTGGCGCCATGGGGTAACACCCGAAAGTGACAAAGTTTCTGCGTTTTCCATCCATTTTTGCGCGTTTGTATGAAGTTTTCTAGCTCTTGAGTGAGATGTTACCTATTCATCTGTTAGTCAAAAGTGTTAAGAAGTTCTTTAGATTCCAAGCGTTGTAAATCTATCTACAACTAATCAACACAATCAATCAACAATCAATACTTACAATCTATCTATCTATACAAAGTACTATTGGAATTTTCCAGTAGGAATTTTTCATTAACAGTCGGGACTTTGGATCTGTGTGCGGTTGATGGCAATAGGCTCGCCCCCCTAATAAGAGGGTCTTAAATTGTGAGTGTATAGTTCACTTCTATCTAACCCTTTGAGGATATGAAGGCGTAATGTTATGTAAATCTGCAATTTTCTAACCATAACATAACATAACATAACATCACGCCTGTAATTAGGTAGAACCCGAAGGATTAGATAGAGGTGTACCTAATAGTATACTCGCAATTCGCCAGTAATGTTTAAGGTCGATGTAATAGGGGGCGAGCCTATTGCCATCAACGGCACAATTCCTTATGGAAAACTCATTAACACTTTGCCCGACTTGGGAATCGAACCCACGACCTCATGCTCTGTAGTTGCGCTTGCGACCACTCGAACAACGTGGTAGTGATTTTCGAACCATGATAACAGAACATAGTTGTAACAGTGATATAATATTAGATCTCAATATCATCCCGAATTCGTGTCACCGAATATAGACGAAGATATCAGATTTTTATTGGGTTTTTGTTTTTGCTTTTAATATGAAATTCAAATTTGATGCAAATAAAGGGTATAAAAAGACTCTTAACGAAGCCGAAAGGCACTTGTTCTCCCCGCCATTGCGATCATTTTTTTTGTTCTAGACCATAACTGGGAACCTTCTAGTTACGGAGGTATTGGGGGTCAAAGTTCCAACTTTTTCACAAGTTTTTTTTAAATACATGTTTTTATTGTATTTTTTTTACTAAAGACACCTTCACGACCCCCGTACTATTCAATCCATCCATCAGCACAACGTTTTGAGTGCGTTACATTGAGTCCTACCGTAAAACGTGATTTTTCATCCCAAAAAAAAAGTCGTTGCCCAGCAATATTTTTTACGTAAAGTTACTTAGTTTGGTGTACATAATGCTTGGTTGACGGCTTCGTAAAGAGTCGATTTATACCCTGTATGTTGTATTTTTTGTCTGCATTCATCAAATTGTAGACTGCCAAGTCATACGTCTCAAATTCGAACCCAAGACACGCAACCCTGATTTTTCGGATTCATGTGCGTATTGTATAAATATCACTTGCTTCGGTGAAGGAAAACATCGTGAGGAAACCAGCATGCCTGAGGAATATTTCTCGACGGCATGTAAAGCCAAATCAGAGGCCCATGGGCGGCATAAAAACTCTGTCACCAGGTTAGGCACTAACTCAATACTGAATCTTTATTAGCATTCCACAATGTGTACTTAGGTTGTAAGTTAAAATAAATTGTGATCATTATGGACCCTGTTGGGCACAGCAAAAAACAAATATAGTAGGAGAGAGGAAGCTTTAAATAGCCAAATACCAATATCCAAACTAAGTCCAATAATATAATATTATGGATTATTTACACCTACATAAGATTCTTTATATTTTATCGCTTAAATATTCGTGTATACTATAATAGTATTTTTTTGTTAAAAATAACCACACGATAAAGAAAGAAAACCCCATTTATATAGCCATAAATATACACTGCCTCGTTGGTCGAGTGGTCGCAAGCGCGACTGCTGAGCATGAGGTCCTGGGTTCGATTCCCAGGTCGGGTTATTGGTATTGGGGTTTTCCATCAGGAATTTCTCAGTAGCAGCCACGGAGTCTGGATTTGTGCCCGGTTGATGGCAATAGGCTCGCCCCCTATTACGTGGGACTTAAACATAACTGGCGAAATGTGGGCGTACTATTAGGTACCTCTCTGCCTAACCCTACGGGGATTACAGGCGTGATGTTATGTTATGTGTGTTATAAATATACAACGTGTAACGGAAAGGGGGTCTAAAAGCCGAAAGGGGGTCACACAACTCGTCATTTTGAACAACTTTTGGAAATTGGTGAAAAAAAAATTCTAATCCCCATACTAAAAAGTCACGTGACCAACAAAGATTATATGGAGAAGCAAATTTTTTTTTCGCGAATTTTCCAAAGTCGTAGAACAAAAGTTGTTCAGAATGACGAGTTGTGGGTCACACAACTCGTCATTCTGAACAACTTTTGTTCCTTTCGGCTTAAAATACCCTTTCCGTTCACGTTGTATAATCATCTTTTACACAGTCCATCTATCGTTTCTTTGGTCTTTACTCTTATAGCTATGCACATTCATATTCAAAACTTTCCCCACGAGATTTTCCTCATTTCTCCGCACATTCCGTGTGAGTTAATTTCCAAACAACCTTTCAGTTATCGCTGCCATTTTCCAATTTTCTCTAGTATGCTCTTAATCTCGCGGTTGATCCCGGCTGTCATTTGTAGATCTTTGACAGTCGTTACAGTTAGTCAGTGGTCCGAAAGTCTGACAGCCAGCCTTACCAAGAACCGACCGAATTACCGAGAAGTAATTGTGTTGTGTAGGTCAGATAGGCCAGTCGTTCTATGTGAAATACTGGTATTTAGCTGCATCCGGTTAGACTGGAAGCCGATCCTCACAGATGGCAATAGGCTAGGCAGATGACCATGCTCATGCATTTTCTAGTCTTCAGAAGCAATTTTCACCGATGATTTTTGATGAAAGTTCCTAAAAAAAACTTACCTGACTAAGCTACAAAAATAATAGTCTCTTTATTAAGAACTTGCTGTGCCCCGTATTATAAAAATATGACAAACCTACTTAAATCGGATTTTGTTAACAATATCAAGGGTTTTAATGTTTTTGCATGGAACCCTATAGTCATTTTTCTAAAATAAAAGTATGTTCCTCCTTATAACATCAGAAATCTGCTAGTAAAAGTCCTGTTAAAATTGGACCAGCCGTTTCGGAGATTAGCCGAAACAAACAGAAAGACAGACAGACAAAAATTTAAATAAACACTGTTTTAAGCTTTCACGGCTTACAGCTAAACTTATAAGTATTATCACTTATAAAGGGTGTAAAAAGAACTTAACGAAGCCGAAAGGCATTTGTTCTCTCGTCATTGCAATATGTTTTTTGTTCTAGACCATACCTGGGAACCTTCTAGTTACGGAGATGTTGGGGGTCAAAGTTCCAACTTTTTCACAAGTTTTTTTTTTTTTAATACATGTTTTTAATGTATTTTTTTACTAATGACACCTTCACGACCCCCGTACTATTCAATCCATCCATTAATTAGCACAATGTTTTGAATGCGTTACATTGAGTCCTACCGTAAAACGTGATTTTTCACCCAAAAAATAAAAGTCGTTTCCCAGCATTAATTTTTACGTAAAGTAACTTAGTTTGATGTACATAATGCTGGGTTGACGGCTTCGTGACGAGTCTGTTTACACCCTGTATGCGTTCAGTAAAAACTGATATTTTGAAATTATAAACAGATACTTCAAATTTATTAATCTTTGTTTATATTGGACGTAACTAATTTTATACATCGTTCGAACCATAACCGAAGCTTTTAACGTGAGGTTAAATCTAACCTCTATCTTGAACTGTCATCTCCAACTACATATCCCGCTAGCCTTTAGTTCAAAACATATAAAACTTTATAGATTTCTAAATTGTATGCGGTATTGTGTGGAAACGTGCCTAACTGTGAGTTTGGAGAACTGTTACGTGACACTATGGTGGTAAACTTTCAGCCTAGGTTGAATTTTAGTCATAGATTGAGTTGAGCTTTAAAGATCTTTTTGTGTTAAGTTATTACTAACGGTTGTCCGCGATGCGTTTGCGTGGATATTTGTTGAGAGTGAGATAAAAAAAAACATGTGTGCAATTCACTCGTGGTAGTAGTGAAACCTTCAAAAATGTTGGCTTCAAGATAAACGCTGTATAATGCTTCCTATCTCATTTTCTCCTACGTTCAATCTTATGAATTTATGTGTTTACTGTCACTTTTTCGTTTCATCTACTTTCAAATCACAACGATGCTAAAGAAGTTTTCACTTCAAAAAAAGTCATTTCGTGGGTAAAATGTCATATAAAATGTTTTCGCAGTGCAGAGATAGACGCGGAAACACTTCGCATGCTATTTTCCAAAGGTGTCTTGTAAACTTCGTGAGTTATGTCTAAGTCCATGTAATACCAGTCTTATTGCCATCAACCGGACATAACCTCAAATTCCAGACTATTACTAGGAAATTCTTGACGTTCAAAACTTTTCTAACACTTTGTTGGAAATGGGAATCGAACCTTCATACTAATCATCATCTGCCTAGCCTTTTCACATTCCAGTTAGTACTGGGTGATACAAACCCACATACAAATAAGGCAAGGCATACATATTATTAATAGTTAATACCAGTGGCGAAGGTTCCATAAAACTCGATTCCTACCGGCTTCCCTTTGAAAAATGGCACAGTCAGTAGTCTACAGGGTGTAAACGGACTCATCACGAAGCCGTCAACCAAGCATTATGTACACCAAACTAAGTAACTTTCCTCAAAAAATATTTCCGGGAAACGACTTTTTTTTTGGGGTGAAAAATCACGTTTTACGGTAGGAGTCAATGTAACGCATTCAAAACATTGTGCTGATGGATGGATTGAATAGTACGGAGGTCGTGAAGGTGTCTTAAGTAAAAAAATACATTGAAAACATGTATTTAAAAAAAAAAACTTGTGAAAAAGTTGGTACTTTGACCCCCAATATCTCCGTAACTAGAAGGTTCCCAGGTATGGTCTAGAACAAAAAAATGATCGCAATGACGGGGAGAGCAAGTGCCTTTCGGCTTCGTTAAGGGTCTTTTTACACTCTCTATAGACAAAAAATATAATCACATGAAAGACATGTACTCCAGCTTACCCTTCGCTTTTGGTTAATAACCCTACTTTTAGACAGATTTATGGTTGTTTCTGTTTCGTGATTTTATTTGAACCTACTTATTTAGATTTTTATGTTGACGATATTATTAACTAAAATATATATCTTATGTAAATTAACGTCTGGTATGTCTATTTTGTAAAACGAGTTCGTTATTTAACTAGAAGGAGTTTCCTCAAGATATTAATACATAAAATAGTGACTTATCTGAACTAGATAAGCTTAAATCTAAACAAATAAATAATATTGAAGTGTTTGGTTTAAATTTCAAACTCACGTTTTTTTAACTGAATGCATAATATGAAAGATACATAACTATAAAACTATTTCTTTTTAAATTTGTCTGTCTGTTTGTTTCGGCTAATTCCGAAACGGCTGGACCGATTTTTACTGGCCAGATAGCTAATGTTATAAAGAGTAACTTAGGCTACTTTTTATTAATCCGATTCAAATAGGAAAACTTTCCATCCCCATGTTCAATAGAAAGCTGAAACTTTGGTTATTGGATATTGCTTTTATGACATTAGAGAATAATATATGGAATATTGTAAGAAACGAAGAACTACTTAACTTACTTATAAGTACTTAATTTTGACATTGATTTTAAAGATTACCATTGGTGCCGATTCCTTTGTTTACAAACTAAACCAAATTTAAGTTCAGTGCATCTTTTTCTTTCTATTTGCTTAAAAAAAGGATAGAAGATAAATTTTAGTTTAGTCCTGTCAAATTAACCAGCGCCTGACATAAGTTTAGACGTGATTAAAAAGTTAACTACTAAAATTACATCAAATTACGTCAGGTGCTGACTAATTTGACAGGACTAAACTAATATTTATCTTCTGTCCTTTTCATAATGAAATTGAAAGAAAAAGATGCACTCAACTTAAATTTAGTTTAGTTTGTGAACAAGGGAATCGGCACCATTACCTATAATTACGATTACCTATAATTATAATAATATTAATTCATATTGGACCTATACAAACCATAGAATAATAGGGTATGTGACAGGAAGTCAAAATAGTTACTTTTTTATGAACTGTCAAAACGCAAAATGTGTACCTACGTGATTTGTATGAAATAGCACGTTGTGACGTCATACTTATTTGGGATCAAATGTAATACTTATTATCAGTAAATCCAATTACAATTATATTGTCCCCCAATATTTAATTTCTGTACGGTGATGGTAGTTTTTAAGATGAGTGGCCTTATTTCTACGTATTTTTATATTTTATTTTTGACCTTGTCAACTAGCCTATTGTACTTGTTTAATTTTAAGAGTGACAGCTAGCAAATATTTGTACACCATAAGTTGTGGTAGAATGTTAAGGACTTAAACAAACCCTTAACACCATACTTCTGATTCTGAAAGTAATATTTTAAGAATAATTATACGCGGTAAACTAAATAGAAAAGTCTTACGAGGCATTTGTTCTCCCTGATATTGCGGTAATTCATTTGGTCTGAAGTATACCTGTAAAACCTTCTAGTTACGGAGATTTTGGAGGTCAAAGTTCCAACTTACCCACAACTTTTTTTTAAATACAACTTTTTAATTTCATAACTTTACTTTAAATACCTCCACGAACCCTGTAATATACAATACATCAATCAGCACAATGTCTAGGGTGCGTTACATTGAATCCTACCGTAAACCGTGACTTAGGGCTGCGGGTATGTTCGAAAGAGATATCGCGGCCCTGGAACACAAAGGGTAAGGAAGGAACATGGATGGGTTTTAGTCAGTACAAGTTTAACACTCCCTTCCGCTCCGCCCAGAGCGGAAGTAGTCATTTGATGATTCCCCGTACGAAAAAAACCATTACTATTAAAAACCGTGACTATTCACCCTAATAAAAAGTACTTTTTCAGCCATATTTTTTTACGTAATGTTACATAACAGAATGCTTGGTTGACAGCTTCGTGAAGAGTCCGTTTACACCTCGTATAGACACCTTTTTTTTTTTTTTCGGCTGGGAAATCATTAAATGACGTCTCCCGCTCTGGGCGGAGCGGAACGGAGTGTCAGACTTGTACTGACTAAAACCCATACATTTTCCTTCCTTGCCCTTTGTGTTCCAGAGCCGCGGTATCTCTTTCGAACAGTCCCGCAGCCTTGTATAGACACCTACGAGTCTTATCAACTAATAACAGTTAGTTTTATTAACATATGCGACTTATTAGTTAATCTTCTATGAATGACGTCTAGTGTAATCTCCCAGTGGGAACCTTTTTTTGCCTTCATAACCACTAATCAAAGCCGGTTCTCTAAACGGTAAAGTTGTAAGCGACGAGGTTGCTCAACGCACTATAATCAATATACTGTTAATCTGACGCAACACTAAACTGACCGTTACGTTTAAAATGTATGTTTTAATGTCATTCTCGAATTACGAAATGTAGGAAATTAATATTGTTGAACTGCCTCAGTGGTCTAGTGGTCACAAGCGCGACTGCTAAGCATGAAATCTTAGGTTCGATTTCGTCGTAATCCAGATAAACAAGAGCAGCAAGCGTGCTCCACCCTAGGCCGGTTGTTAGACTTTTTGGGTCACTGGCTACCTAACGACTGTCAAAGATCTACAATTGACAGCCGGGACCAACAGCTTAACGTGCTTTCCAAAGCAAGAGAGAGACTCGGTATGTAGTTTGTGGTCACCCATCCACAGACCAACTTAGGTAAGCACGGCTTAACCTAAAGATCGATCCGAGGAGGCTGTTATTATTTAGCCAATAGTTTTTACGTTAAAGAGTAACAAATATACATACATTCTCACAAACTTTTGCATTTATAATCGTAATAAGATTAGCCAGGTTGCATACGTGTGGCGCAAAAGTTTATGTTGAAAGCGCACCACGAAAACGATACAGAAAAATGTAATGTTAAACTTACACTCTTACGGGATATATCCCATTATTATTCATTATTGTGAGCTCTAACAACGTTTATAAAGTCATGGAGAACCCATACACGATTGCCATAAGGCTTTTAAAGCCAATTCAAATAAACTACAGTTAGAAAACCAATAACTAATAAGTTCAACAACCTACCAACCGGTTGGCTCCATGATTCTAATCACACACGTCATGGTGGAAAATGCATGTCAGCTAGAAATAGCACCCATATATGTATACTTTAATAACGTACTATTTGCAGTGCTAGCGTGCTTCTTATAACCATAGAAATGTTTGCTGTGACAGTTTCCTGTTTTTTGTTACTTTAGAGGGGAGCAGCGGCGACCCCGACATACGAACAGTAAGTCGTGGGTTCGAACCCAGGCAGGCGCATTACTTTGTGTAATTTATTTGATCACCACTGCTCTCAAAATCGGTGAAGGAAAACATCGTGAGGAAACCGGCATGTCCTAGAACCAAAAATTCGAAGACATGTGACACCTACCAATCCGCACTGGGCCCGCGTGGTAGATTATAGCGATTATATGTGTCCCAGCGGTGGGAACATTATAGGCTGATGATGAGGCATTTGGCTGCAATTCGCCTGATTTGCAGTGATGATGCGGCCTTACCAAGGGGTGTCGTATTACCCAGTACTAACTGGGTTGTGGAGGTCAGATAAGCAGTCGCTCCATGTAAAATACTGGTATTCAGCTGCATCCAGTTAGACTGGAAGCCGACCCCAGCATAGTTGGGAAAAGGCTAGGCAGTTGAACGTAAAAACTGGTGAACGCATTTGGATGAAATTTGCCACACAGACCTTCTATACCTTGGGTTCACACATTGGATACTTCTTACTCAATAGTACAATCCCTTGGGTCAATTACTGAACTCCAAGCGGGCAAAGCCGTGGGTATGAGTTAGTAGGTAATTTCGATTCAACATCGGCTAAAAATGACCATACAAACTTTCATTCCGTTATAAGAATAATGTTTTTAATTAAGTAAAATAAAATCCACTTTTAAAATCCCCCGAATGTCATGTACACATTACGGTAAATTTAAACGATCTTGTTTTTTAATGAGTTTAGGTTCATCTCGCTGTTTTAATTGTGACCAAATGACGTTGAAGTTAAGTAGGAATTTGTTACAGTTATTTTATGGAAATTCGAATCACTACATATTATAAAATAAGCCCTCCGCCGCGTCTGACTGTCTGTTTGCGATAAACTCAAAAACTACTTTACCGATTTTCACCAATGGATTGAGTGGTTCTCGAGGAAGGTTTTAGTAAATAATTTGTCAAGTTTTTGTATACATTGGCTAAAATATGATGATATTTGTTGGAGGTGTCGGAAAAAAATAAGCCGTCTGGAAGCTTTCAACGAAAACGCTGCCTAAACCCTTTGTGATATAACTAAATGATGTATGATGGAAAAGTCCACGATGGTACATACTATATCCATCTTAATACTTTAAAAATGGGCAGATCAATATTTCAACATTACTTCTGGTTGCGATACCCCACATCCACGCGGGCGAAGCGGCGAGCATCAGCTAGTTGTATGAAAAAAGTTACTAGTTTGAGCTTTTGATCCTAAATCTCTGTATCTACAGAAAACACAGGTGTCTATTTTTGGACTGCGGGACTGTTCGAAAGAGATACCGCGGTCCTGGAACATAAAGGGCAAGGAAGGAACATGGATGGGTTTTAGTCAGAACAAGTCTGACACTCCCTTCCGCTCTGCCCGGAGCGGGAGAAGTCATTTGATGATTTCCCATCCGTAAAAAAAAGGTGTCTATTATGGGGAAACCGTTAAAAGCTCATTATAGATGACGCGACCATAGCTAGGTCAATGTGACCAATGAGGACAAGCTAATTTTAATATAAAGTGACATTATTTCCTTTATTTATTTTTACATATATTATTTACATTTTTAAATATTCAAATATAAAATAAAACAATATTAAAAAAAAACATTTAAAAATATAAAAAAGTAGCCCATTAGCATTGGGAACAGGGTCCGAGCTACCGGTGGTCAGGGCTCTTGAGAGAAGAACCTCCTGACAATACGCGCCGTGTCCAGAAGTACAGCTTTCTGAATCAAGCCCTTGATCCAGCTGCCAAGCGAGAGCCTCCTTAGATATTGGTCGAGGCTACTGGCTATTAAGCCATTGTTTGACAATAATTACATTATTATTATTATTATATAGATAATATAGATTTTAAATAATAACGATGTTTGGAACCAGCTATGCTAGCACCATTAGTTTCTGCTCAGTTGCCATCCTCATTAATTCACCATAATATACTTATCTGTTTGTATAATACTTGGGTGTCGTTTTACCCAGTACTAACTGGGTTGTGGAGGTCAGACAGGCAGTCGCTCCATGTGAAATACTGGTATTCAGTTGCATCTGGTTAGAGTGAAAGCTGACCCCAACATAGGAAAAGGCTAGGGAGATTATGACTTATTAGTATTTTATCTTTGTTCCAGTAAATCCAAGATGGCGTTCCACAGGCTGCTCCGTGTACTACTTATATGCGCTGTCAGTTATTGCAGCGCTTCTATAGTAGACGACGGGCAAAATTATAGAAGTAAGTCCACTTGTCTGACCGTTGAGGAGACATCAATACAACCTTCTAAGTTCATTTAACCCCATTGAATCCTGCCAGGGCTGCGGGACTGTTTAAAGGAGATACCGCGGCCCTGGACCTCAAAGGGCAAGGAAGGAACATCGATGGGTTCTAGTCAGTTCAAGTCTGACACTCCCTTCCGCTCTGCCCAGAGCGGGAGAAGTCATTTGACAATTTCCTATCCGAAAAAAAAAACCCCATTGAAAGACTTTTTCATTAAATAGTAATTGAATGGAGTTACTTAAATGAACTTAAAGGGTTGTAATGAGTGATTTTAATTCTGTAACTGCTTACTGTTACTTGCGAGACTCATTTTTCATTAACATACTTACAACCTGACACTGACCTGCAAATTACAAGAAACGTTAGAAAATTTGAATTTTGGTCGGTTACCCTGAGAGCTTACACCTGAAAAAAAACTTGTTACGTTGATGAAGTTGGAACTTTGACCCCCAATATCTCCGTAACAAGAAGGTTCCCAGGTACGGTCAAGAACAAAAAAATCGCAATGACGGGGAGAACAAGTGCCTTTCGGATTATTTATGGGTCTATTTACACCCATTATCAGGGGACTTAGCTACCGCCGTATCAGCCGTATCAATGATACGGGGCCCCCGAGTAACAAGGGCCCTAATGAGGAAAAACATCACAAAATTCTTCTCACAACTAAAACTAATGATTTTCTCCTCTTTTTGGCCTAAGCCGCACAGAGGTTCAAAGGGCCCACAAAAAATTGACACTAGGACTAGCTACGACACTACCCATTATTAATGTTATGTTTCTTTCCTAGCCGGCCGTCAGTCCCCAGGCAGTATCTTCACGGTGGGCAATGGCGAGCAATGTCTGGGCAACGACAGGTCTAGCGGCGGTGTGTGCCTGTCCAGGAATCAGTGTAACACGCAGGGGGGCAAAGCTATCGGCTTCTGTGGGGTCTTCGCCACTTGCTGTTCTTGTAAGTATAAGAAACCCGACAAAAAACAAACAACACAACACATAACGGAGGATCACTGCTGCGACAACCCATGAGTAATTGCACAACAGCGACCCACATAAACACAGTCCAGGCGACTTGCAATCATGCTTAGGATACTTTTGGTGCTGCCCCACACCCTGCGCACCAGGGAAGCGCACCTGTTACGCATTGTTGCGTAAAAACAATCCAAATGCGCATCTGCGAACATCCCCGACGCACTACAGAAGCGGGGCAGCCCTGGTTTTCTCACAATGTTTTGCTTCGGTGAAGGAAAACATCGTGAGAAAACCAGCATGCCTGAGATATGTATCTCGGTGGCATAAAAACTAAGTTACGCACGTTAAAGATGACAAAGAAATACTTACTAGAATACTTAGAATACTTATTCTTCTTAGCGTGTCGATGGCAATCTATATTGTGTCGGCCCAGAACTGAGCTACTAGTTTGGCGCTGTCGGTAGCGCCATCAGTTCCCGTAGTGAACAAACAACAGGACATGCAGGACACCATATTAAGTGCCCCATTGTTTGGAACAGCACCACATTTACACTCTAGGGCAGAGTCATTAATGAATCTCCACCTGAGCAGGTTTTCAGAAGAATACTAGAAACCCTTTTCTCTTCCAGTAAACGCCTGCGACGTCCGCACCAACACGAAGGTAGCAGTCTTCATCAACCCTCCCCTGAACAGAGAGTCATCCGGCCTGGAGTGCTCCTACAACGTTGAGATCAACAACAACAACGTCTGTCAGATGAGGATTGACTTCGAGACCTTCAACCTTGCTCCACCTACAACTGTAAGTGTAATCTTCTTCTTATTTTTAAAGTGTAAGTGTTTTGTGTGTAGTGTGTATAGTGTTTAGTGTGTGTGTAGTGAGTGTGATTGAGTGTGATTGAGTGTGTGCTTAGTGTGTGTTGTGTTGTGTATGTGTGTGTGTGTGTGTGTATCTTTCCTTTGCAATCTGCGGGAGTGATTTCTTAAAAAGGGATGGAAGCCGGGGATTGCGCGCTATTTGATTTGACCAATTTGCGCGCGCGGTGGTATCGTTGGTCGTCAGTACTGTTGGTACCGAGCCATTTGTAGTTGAAGTGCCTTTAAAATTCCTTTGTACGGGAACCAGTGTCGCTAAAGTCGCAGATTTAAAGATTAAAATGTACATTGTGTGCACGGGAAACGATTATATTAATAAATATTGGTTACAAATTATAAATGCAACTTTAGCCGAAAAGTTTATTTATTGTTGTTCAAAATTAAGTCCTATTACAACTTTTTATTAAAATATTATTTTTTTGCATGTCAAAGTCATTAAAGAAATTTTTTATCTGACATTCAAATTCGAGCAATCAAGAACGAGTTCAAATATTCCACACTAGAGGGCGCTGTAACCAAATTACTTTTACTTGCTTATTACGAAGGTGAGATGTCGATGGTATGTACTCATCATATGCGACTACTGCAAGGCTCGCTCGTTTTTTTTTTTTTAATTATCATATACATGTGTTGCTGGGGAGTTCTTCTTCTCAGCTTAAACCCCAAGAAGAATACTATTGGTGTTTGTCTCCTGGTCGTTTTCTGCCATGGTGACCAATCTATGCGGGGACAAGCCATCGACGTGGGAGTCATTACAGTACACAAGTGTGTGATAACACATGTGCATTTTATGGTTTTGACTAAGCTTTTAAGCTTTTGTTTGTAAGCGGGGACCCACTAGGGCACAACACTAAGGTCTAAATCTCATTAGAAGGTAATACCTGTGTGCCACTGTCTTTCCAACTACCATGTACATCTATGTAAAAACTGCGGTTAGAGTAGATTCCTCTAAGGCATATTAAGCCCCTAACTTCCCTTTGAAAGTTTAAAAAAAGACAATGTCGACGTTTTTTGAAGTGAAAACTTCTCTAGCGGCGTTGTGCACTTTTTGGGTAAAAACTGTTAAACTCTTGTCAGATCGTCAGATCGAATCGGCGGCGCAGGGCGCTTGCGTGAGTGTGCGTGTAGTTTAAACTAGATGGCGTTGTTTCAAGTTTTTTTCTACGGCAGCGACATCGTCCGTTCTTGCAGAAAGCTATTGAAATTTCTGATATTTAAGCTTTGCTTTGCTTCAAGTTTTTACATCACTTTTCTATATTCCTTTACTAAAATTAGTGACGCTTCCAGGTGGACCCTGTCGAGAACGTGACTCAACGTCCAGGCTACACCTGCAGGAATGACATTTTCCAAGTGACCAACCTCCAAGCCAACTCCGACTTCATGCCGCCTCTCTGTGGAGACAACAATGGGCAGCATAGTGAGTACTCTGTCCCTATCACCCTTAACCACGAGCTTCACGGTCACCACTACGAGATATCGCTTGACGCAAATTGCAACGTCAGAGGTCGTGAACAAGGCCTTCCTACGGTTTTAAAAATGACTTTTTACACGTCGTAGGAAGACTGATTTTCGTAATGCCATTGTTACCACTGATAAAGCCTGGAAGCCGACCCCAATAAGATCTGCCTAGCCTTTTCTCAAGTATGTTGGGGTCGGCTTCCAATCTAACCGGATGCAGCTGAATACTAGTATTTTAAATGGAGCGACGGCCAATCTGACCTCCACAACCCAGTTAGTCTTGGGTAATACGATACCCCTTGGTTAGACTGGTTGTCAGACTTTTTTGGGCAACTGACTACCTAACGACAGTCAAAGATCTTTAAATGACAGCTGGTAAAGGCTAGGCAGATGATGATGATTATTATCACTGATACAGTGTGATTGACAGCACCAAATAGTACGGAGACACCGCGGTGGCTGCTGCCAGAGACGGGCAATAGGAGCAATTTCCAATTTCCATATCTCAAGCTCTACACTATTCCTTTAATCAATGTGTTCTCATCTCCGCAGTATACGTCCGCGTGAACGCCTCAACGAACAGCCGCTCCATTCGCATCAATTTCAAGATCGCAGACCGCAACTCGCAGCCGAACCTGCCCCAGGCGACGTGGAAGATCAAGGTCACGCAGTTAGAGTGTTTCAATACTCTTGGGTAAGTCAACGTGACACAGCTTCTATCTAGTAGGAAATATGAAGTAGATACTGAACTAACGTCAGGGATATTGAGCGCGTGCTGTTGAATTTCAGAGTTTGGACGATAAATCGAACGTTGGAAATCCGATTGCGCACTAAATTTCCTTACGGCATTTCAGTGTTCCACCGTCGATATGTAAATCCCCCGAAACTACGTATGAATGAGGGGCTTGTTCAAATGGCTCAAACGTGCCTACCTGCTGCTACGATTAAACACGTTATCCACGTTGGTGTATTGCGGCCTACTTCCTCTATCAGAAAGGAGTCCCGTATCCCTGAGTGGGAACTTTTAGGTTGATTATTCTTAAGTCAAAGTCATATCTTTATGGTTGTCACTTACTTTTTTTTATTAGCCTGTTTGAGTATCCCACTGCTGGGCAAAGGCCTCCCCTTTCTTCTTCAAAACCATTCTCTCCGCACAAGACGTACGATATTTGGCCATGTTCACCTCGCAAATGAATCAAATCGCACCATCTCTCACTGTCTCACTTACTTAATATTTTTTGTCCTCAGTAAATTCCGTGACGGTTTTCTCGAAGCCATCACGGTCGCTCTGCCATCAACACCGTTCAGTTCCTCAGCGGACAGGGACGAGTACCTTATTGGTAAGTAAGCTTTTTTTAAAACTTCCAACGTGACCTTTCATAGTGAACTGTGCTTTTCTAAGTATTTTTGTAGTTGACTGTATCTAGAAGAAAACTTGTTTAGGTACAATTTTGAGCAAATCACAGCGACAAAGTCGCCAAACAGTAATGACAGAACTGGTTTCTACGTCACTATGATCATGGCAATGTGGAATCATCAGGGAGGTCTTTATCCAATTGGAGGCCCTGGGCACTTGAGAATATTGGGGCCCTTGTAGGATGCAAGAGCGAGCGAAGCGAGCTCAATTTTTTTCACCCGACCTCGGATAGGTTATGTTTTCTCGTGACAGTCCATACAAAAATAATGCGTGTTTTTTAGCAGTGGAGAACTAATTATTTGATTTAAAATAAAACACAGAAACATAATACACAATCATATTTTTGTTATCCATGAAATTGGTTTAATATGCGACGATATATAAATATGGTTTCGGTCATATGCCACCGCGGCTGGCACAAACATCGGCCAAAAACTTTATTTCGGCAATAATGCATTGAATGTTGGCTTCCTATTACTCAATTGTTTCCAATTTCATCGAAGGTTCAAATATGATGATGGTCAGAATTTTACAGTCAGCGGTGAGCAGTACAAAGACATGACAATTAACTTTTCGTGCCTCAATTGCAAAGCATTAATCTACAGACATGCGGTTTCAAAGGACCAAGTCTGGGATCCATAGGTCAAAATGGAATAAATGCACATGTCCATGTTTTTCCGCTTGACTTCCGAAGGATCCTTTGATAAGCTCCTTTATGGCAAAAAATTTTAATGGCAAGAATGAAAGCCAACCCCGGGAAATGGCTTGACAGATATTGATGAAGTATGTCTAACAGACTTAATAATTCATTTGTATTCCCTTCAGCACCCCCTGGCTGTCTCCAATACTACCCTGACCGCAGTGGTTCCTTTGAATCGTTTAACTACAACAGAGGAGCGGGGCCGTATATAGGTAACATGAAATATTCCACGTGCTTCAAGAAGAGCCCTGATGTTTGTGGTATCAAGTAAGTTCCTAATATATATATATAATAATTAAATTAATAATTCCTAATAATTTTGTATCTTTTCCTTCTACCTTTGTTACTACCTAAGTGCAGATTCACTGGAAGAACTGTTAATTTTGTTGTTTCATTAAAACAACTTAGAATAACCGGATAAAAAGAACATCCATCAGCTATTTTTACTTCATTTTTACATCATTCCGCAGGCAAAAAAAAAGATGCCGCCGTTACGGCACTCCGCCATCGTTGTATCGGTGCGCTATAAGTAAATTTTGATAGACGTGGGGAAACTTTGTAATTGCATTCAAGGCGGAATTCACACCCCAGATGCAGGCGAGGTTGTTAAGGAGCCGTAAACTGCGATGTATTTTTTATTTTGTGTGCAATAAAGAATAAGAATGAAATTTAACAAGAAGCAATGTCTTACAGCACATGCATAGAAAACCGCAAATAATTATGTAGTTAAACAACAAAGCCTACAAATTTATATGGAACTCTCAGTGCGCAAGTCCAACTCGCACTCGACCGGAAATTATCGATCGATTATTGTCGATCTTTAGGTTAGGCCGTGCTTGCCTAGGTTGGCCTGTGGATGGGTGACCACCCATTACATACCAAGTTTCCTCCGTGCCTTGGAAAGGACGTTAAGCCGTTGGTCCCGGCTGTCATTTGAAGATCTTTGACAGTAGCCCAAAAAAGTCTGACAACCAGTCTAACCAAGGGGTATCGTATTACCCAGTACTAACTGGGTTGTGGAGGTCAGATAGGCAGTCGCTCCATGTAAAATACTGGTATTCAGCTGCATCCGGTTAGACTGGAAGCCGACCCCAACATAGTTGGGAAAAGGCTAGGCAGATGATGAATAAGGAAATTATTTACTTTCCCAGGTTCACCCCAGCGAGTTTCAACCTAGCCTACCGCAGTGAAGACAACCTATACCTTGACACGGACTGCCAAGTGAACCCGGTGACCCGAGGATCATCGCAGTCTGAGGACTACTTATTTATCCCTGAAGCGGAGACCGCTGAAGGGTTGAGGGGATCCAAGTTCTGTGGGGGCAGTGCTCAGAATCAGATTATTGCTTGTGAGTATTTCAAAAATCTTTGGTTAGGTCGTTGAGGAGTAGCTTCTGCTTGCGATGTCGCGTCGAAGAAACTTGTCCTATAGCACTTTATAATTAAAAAAAGTGTAGCTTTACACCAGTGAAAGGTTTTTTGAAATTAAATGAGTAGTTTCGAAGATTACTTCGTACATCCTAACTCACAAGCTTGCCGCACGAGGTGATCTTCAAGGTTAAGCATCAAATGTCGTCCGTGGTTGGATGACTACCCAGCTCCATTACGGGGTAACATAATAAATGCAGGACCTCACGTGTGGTGTCTCAGACCAAGAAACTAAACAACTCATCTTTTAGTTTTACCATACATCTTGATCTGCTGATCGCGAGTCGCGCCAGTTCCTATAGAAAATCCTTTTGGTTTGGGATTGGGAGTTTTATGGTCCAAGAGACCACACGGGAGGTCTTATGGTTATTATGTTACACTCAGACCTGTCCGTGCCTCAGAAAGCATCACAAGCCGTAGGTCCCGGCAATCATTACTAGATCTTTGACAGTCGTTACGATTTATACATAAAATCTGTGAATCTGTGAGTGGACTTTTATTATGATGATGCTGATACTTATTCTGTTTTTTCTTTCACAGCAACACCACCTGGACCCCTTTACGTGCATTTCCGTTCTGACAATTTAATGACAGACGGATTTCCTGAAGAAGGTTACAGAATCAACTATAACGTATTGAATAACTGTTTCAATAGAAAGTAGGTATTTATTAAAGTTATTGGAATGCAGCTGTTATTGAAAGAAACTATTCGTTTTTAAAAGTAGCATTGCAGGAGGAAAAAATAGAGAGATTATTGTTTTTTAACTGTTTTAAGATTGCCAGTAGGTAAGAATTCATATTTTGTTAGTAGATTTCAAAATTATTATTTTTTTATGGAAAAACGGTAGATTTTCGAGTTTTTTTGTTTGTTTCTTTTTGTTGTTCTCTCAATAGGTTTTTTTTTAAAATAGTGTCCTAAGTAAAGGCTATTAATACTCGATTGTAAGAAAATAATGTTTCCAAACATCTTCTAGTTGTTTTAAAACAATTTGAGAGATCTTTGTGTTAATAAATTGACTGCTTCAATTCAAGATGGCTGAAAATGTATCGCTAGAGGCGCTGGTGTTCATCTTAAGCAGTGAATTTGTTAACTTTTTTTCATTAATTTTCGTGAGAAACCGTGGTGCTTTTAACTATTATAATTAAGTAATTTTAAGAGAAATGCATTTATCAATTTAATTTATTAATCGAGGGCATTTAATTTGCATTTATAGGGTTAATAAATGTTTGATACAAATCGTGTTTTTTTAAACCTGTAGAATACTACTTGTTTTTGGAAATGTCATGTGTTTTCGGACTTTTATAGTCGAACAAGTCTGGTTAACTCCCACCATTAAGAAAGTTAATCAAAATGGACGTCTAAAAGAACGAGTTATCTCAAATCATAGCTCATAATAAGCATCATTCATACCATTGTGACAAATACCATATTCTAGGTAGGGCCAATTGAAACTGTAGGAATTCCTGTATATAGTCGAACATTCGACTACTTTAGTCATTGATTTTTAAAGCAGATTATGTTGACACCATATTAATCTGAGTACCTACCAGTAATATTTATATGTATCAAAATAAGGCCGTCTTAGTCCTAAAATCAAATAAGAACTGTGAGTAACTTTTATTATCTCTTTACAAATTATAAACTATTGAGGTATACAGTTTAAACTCTTAATAACGAATTTTAAGGGACCGAGTATTTTTATTCGTTATCGTTGTTTTCGTTATAGGGAGGGCAGAGAAAAAATAAACCAAATTTAATCGATTTTCTATTATTTATTTATTTATTTATTTATTGTTTAAACAGTTACTTGCCGCACTTACAGTTTGCACCAAAGCGTGCAGCAAGCCAACAGCATAGCATACTAGCTAACTAAACTTAACTACTACCACTAAACAATTTTATGCAATAATTTAGCATAGCTTTACTGCCACTCATAAACATATCTAGATCCGGCTCCTGAGCAATCAGGGCGTTAAGTAAATTCATCGCCTGGGATGTGGGCGCATATCGTGCTGTTTGGGTACGCACAGGGGGAGCAGCGAACAGGCCTCGCGAGATGATCTTCTATGATGTACAATGTAATCTAAGAATAATGGTACACGTGTCAAAGCAATTAACAATAACAAAAGCGGTTGTTTATGGCCTAGGTGTCTTTCTTAGTTTCGGCACGTCAAAAGGTTAGTTTTCGAGGCTGATTATAAGAACAATTGCATTGTTAAACATGTGTTGAGGTCTAAATATGCAAATATTTCTTCGTTATAGAGAATGGCGGTTGCGTTATAAAGAGTGAATTAATGTATGGGTTTTGTGGTAAACCAACCAAATTGAACTAATTTCTATGTTATGCAGAGTTTTTCGTTATAACGAACGACGTTATAAAGAGTTTACACTGTATTTCAATTGTTTTGGTCTAACGTTCAGATTCCATATAAAATTGCCCATGGTTTATAAAAATGTTAACTGCGACATCTATGGTGGAATAGCAAAACTACAATGAAAGCGCCATCTATGAGGCAATAGTAAAACGATTAGCATGCTTATAAACAGGCCAACCAACTTTGGAAAAAGTTTTGGAAAATAATCACAGATGGCGCTGTTTTAAAAGTATGGTGACTCAATTTACAAACATGATTGTAATTAAATATCTAATCAAATGGCCGTATCCTTACATCATAATTTTCTTACCTGTCCTATTACTAAGCAGTTTTTTTCGATTTCATAATCATTTAAGTACAGCAGCGGAGCTCAATGCTAATTAAAAACAGTAGCACGGGTCGATCTCCAAGGTAAAGCCACGCTACGCCACAATAGTGTCGATAAGTTCCCTTTTTGAGGAGTGGCTAGAGAGGCGCCACGGCACCCTCACCTTCCGCCTGACGCAGGTCCTCACCGGACACGGTTGTTCCGGGAGGTTCCTGCACCGAATCGGGCGGGAAGAAACGCCCGGGTGTTATCACTGTGAGGATCGCCCTGAGGACACGGTGGAGCACACGGTGGAGGTCTACCCCTTGGCGCGAGCACTGCCGTGTCCTCGCACCGGCGATCGGCGGCGGCGACCTATCGTGTCCGGCCCTGATTCAATCCTTGGTCCGGAGCGAGATGGAATGGGACGGCGTCACCTTCTTCTGCGAAGCAATCATGCTAGCGAAGGAGGTGGCGGAGCGTGAGAGGGAGAGATCCTCCCGTCCCAGCCGCCGCGGGAGACGCCCCGGGCGTCGGGCGTCACGTGGTGGCGTCCGGGCACCGTAGATGAAGACCTGTCGACGGTGAGTAATGGGCTAGCTCGCCGTCCATCCTTCTTTTGACGACAGGCCGTGTTTACGGCGCGTTCGTGTTCCTCAAAGAGATGTCAGCAAACAGGGAGGGGCCAGCAAGGGCCGATGCTTGCCAGGGCTGCGGGACTGTTCGAAGGAGATACCGCGGCGCTGGAACATAAAGGGCAAAGACGGAACACGCATGACAAGTCTGACACTCCCTTACGCTCTGCCCAGAGCGGGAGAAGTAATTTGATGATTTCCCATCCGAAAAAAAAAATTAAAAGCCACGCTTACCAAGGTCGGTCCGTGGATGCGTGAACCATTTTCACTGTTCGTGGACCATCCTTTACATAGCAAGTTTCGTCCGTACTTCGGAAAGCACGCTATAAGCCGTTGCATGGCCTGTCATTTGTAGATCTTTGACAGTCGTAGTCAAATGGCCCGAAAGTCTGACAACAAGTCTTACTAAGAGGTATCGTATCACCCAGTACTAGCTGGGTTATAGAGGTCAGATAGGTAGTTGCTATAGCTACATGTAAAATACTAGCTGCATCCGGTTAGACTGGAAGCAGACCCCAACATAGTTGGGAAAAGGCAGGCAAATGATGATGCAAGTACCAACAGTAAGTGCTGCAAAGTTCTTTTAGTGGTTAAATGGTATTCAGGAGGTCGCTGTTCCGATTCTGGCCACACATCAACAGATCCTTGTACAGCTATGTCTTGGATGTTGTCACTGGCTAACGGTAAAGGAAATATATTTATTTTATCATTTTATGGTGAAGAACATACCATATCGTCACGCCTGTAACTGTAATCCCCGAAGGGTGAGGCAGAGGTGCACCACAGAACACAATTACACATTTCACCAGTTATGTTTAAGTCCCATATAATAGGGGCGAGCCTATTGCCATCTACCAGGCATAAAACCAAACTTCGTGGCTGCTACTGGAAAGTCCTCGTTAGCACGTTAACTGCCATGTCAGGCACCGGTGACTGACAGACTCACTATCTGTTCAGGCCATGTCAGGCACCGGTGACTGACACCGAATCATCAATTTCAACTGATCGCAGTGCGCCACCTGGCACGTAGTTTTTTTTTCCGCTTTTTTATCCAAATAAAGAAAAGGGAACACTTTTTTATACATAACTATTGAACATAAACCAAGAATCAATACGTAAGAAAGGAAATTTGGATGGTAAAGAAAATATACCTTGGCAGTTAAAGTGTTAAAAAAACTTAATAACACTTTGCCCTAACTGGGAATCGAAACCGGGACCTAATACTCAGCAGTCGCGAATGCGATCATCAGCCCAGTATAAAAGTCTAAACATTCCCATCTTCAAAACAAAATCCGTCGTTGTACCTCTAAGCACAATAGCAACCTATCTACCGACCCCCAAAGCGCGAGTAAGCGTGAAGAAAGCGAGCTAGCACTAATACAAGTCTGCGGCCACTCTTAAGCACTAGGATTGAAAAGAAACATTATATCTAGAAATGCATATTTTAATCCCAAATTATTACTGCGGGGTATCTTTGTAGAGCTGATATTACCAGACTTTTTATTTGGCGGCAAAGTCAAGCCGGCTCACCGTTTCTCATGATTTCAGCCGAAAGACGTCCACTGCTGGACATAGGCCTCTCCCAAGTGTCGCCACATTGACCGTTCCCGTGCCTCGCATCCAGAGGATCCCCACAGCCTTCACCAGGTCATCGGTCCACCTAGTAGGAGGCCTTCCAACGCAACATCTTCCGGTTCGCAGTCGCCATTCCAGAACTTTTCGGCCCCATCGGCCATCCGTTCTGCGAGCAATGTGCCCTGCTCACTGCGTCTTAAGTTTAGCAATCCTTTGGGCTGATGCTGATGGGAACCGAACCCGAATGGGTTCCACCGTATTTGATGGGAACTGATTTAGCCCCCCATATTGACACGTATGGCATACCAGGGCCATTTCTTCCCCTCATTCTAAGGCAAATATGAAAATCGTCATATTAAAAAGTATTAGTTTCCATGCAAACTTTCATTAAAAATCCTTCCTTCCATATTTTATAAGGAACATTCTTTTGCGAATTTCATGCTTCTAACTTGACCCAGTGGCTTAGACTGTGCGGTGTCTGGCAGTGAATTGAAGATTTTTGTTACCAACGTGTGAGGTTCTATTAAAACAGAGCACAAACGCTGCTTGCTGAGAAAAATGAGTATGGTCGCTAGATCTTCTTCGATAAAGTACTTCGCAGATCACAACTCAATGGATTATTTTGAGATTGACAATTGAACTCTTGCCAGTTAATCTTGTGTCAGGTTTTGTGTAAAATCAAGTAAGTTGAAGGTGGAAGGCGAAGGTTGCGGGGATCCACTGGATGCGAGTGGCACGGGACCGCCAATGTGGTGACGCTTGGGGGAGGCAATGTCCAGCAGTGGACGTCTTTCGGCTGAAATGATGATGATGATGATGAAGTAAGTTCTGCTTGATAGTTTAATCACAACTGTACCCCATTGTAGTACCTAACAATCAAGGTATTTGTAGGAAATTTACAACCCATGACTTCATGGTGCGAAATCTTACTTCCTTCTTAAATGCGAAAGTTTGTAAGGATGTATGGATGTCTTGAAATTTGGCAAACAGATAGTTTATAACCTAGATTAACACATAGGATACTTTTTGTCCCGGTAGTATAATCCTATGGGACAATTATCGAACTCCACACGGACGAAGCCGCAGGGCAAAGCTAGTCATAAATAAATTGGCATTGAAACAGCAAATGTTTTAGATTGTGGCGTGATACTGAGAATTTGGGATCCAATCCAGGATCCCACGCTTAGAAGAACTGCTTCTGCGAGTGCTAGGACCAGACAAGACTTTGCGGTATCATGCACTCCGCTCAATCACGCGCCGGTACTCAGCGTTACAGCTACTTGCCACTCAGTGCGCAATAACACTGGATTTGTATGTACCTGTCGCTGGCAAAGTTGGTACACTAGGAAATGTTTGAAATGTCTGGGATTAGGAGACTTTGCAGGGAAGTTAATAATACTAATAAGTAATATGCAGCCCATGGCTTAATTGCCAAGAGCCTCGACCACCACCTGAGGAGGCTCTCGTTAGGTAGCTGGCTCAAGGGCTTGATTCAGAAAGCGGTACTCCTGGTCACGGCTCGTATTGTTAGGAGGTTCCTCTCTCTGGAGCCCTAACCACCGGTAGCTTGGACCCTGTTCCCGATACCCGGTGGGCTGTTATTATTTATATTTTAAATGTGTTTTTTTTTTTAATATATTTTAAGAAATATGTAAAAATATAAAAAATGTGTAAAGAAAAATGAATAAACGGCTAATAAGTTAATAATTAATATACTTGTTGGCCTAGTGGTTGCAAGTGCGCTTGACATGAGATCCCCGAGCAGTGTTATTGAGTTTTTCCTTCAGGAATGTCTGAGTAGCAGCCACAGAGTCTGGATTTGTGCCCAGTTGATGGTAACAGACTCGCCCCCTATTACATGGGACTTAAACATAACTGGTGAAATGTAGGTGTACTATTACATCTCTGCCTTACTCCTCGGGGATTACTTTCATAAAATGATTTAGAGGTTTAGTACAGAATACATTTGAGCTATTAATAATGGGTATCCTCGACCAAAAACAAGAAACCAGGTTAACACCCGGTCCTTCTAAAAAAATAGGGCCATGACGAAGTAATTAGAGGGTTCTTAGGTATGGTCTAGATTTTAGAACCTTGATTCTAGATTGTGGTACGCCTCTGGCTAACCCTTCGGGGATTACAGGCGTGACGATATGGTATGTTCTTTTTCACCATAAAATTATAAAATAATCTAAAGGGTGTAAAAAGACTTACGAAGCCGAAAGGCATTGGTTCTAAAATCTAGACCATACCTAAGAACCTTCTAATTACGGAGATATTGGAGTTCAAAGTTACATACAACTTTTTTTTTTAATACTAGCTTACTAATACTAGCTACCTGCTTACTATTTAATGCATCCATCAGCACAACGTTTTAAGTTACATTGAGTCTTACCGTAAAACGTAATTTTTCTCTTAAAAATAAATTTAAAATTTCCCAGCAATCATTTTTGCGTAGAGTTGAGTTGAGTCGCGCAGAGAGATGAGATACAGCCCGCTGACAAATAGACGTACAGCGGAAGCTTAGTAATAGAGTTCCGTTGGTTAACCCTAGAAATACCTTCTCATCCCAGCCATTCCCAACATCCCCCAATTCCCAACTTCCCCCGCCACATATCCAGTATTACTGCTCATGATCCCCCATTATTGAGAATGCACGAGTTGCCGTACTATTGGATAGCCGGCTCCCATTCAATACCACAATAGCCTGATATGAATGAATGAATTTATGAGAGTGAATGTAAACGAAACGCATCGGTTTGCTGAAGTTTTTTATTCAAGATTTGAATGAGAGCTAGATTTTTGTTAGATTGCTAGAAATCTATGTACTAGTAAATATGTATACAGTGTGTAAACAGATTCTTCACGAAGCCGTCAACCAAGCATTCTGTACAGCAAACTAAGTATAACTTTACGCAAAAATTATTGCTGGGAAACCACTTTTTTTTTGGGATGAAAAATCACGTTAATTTGCGGTAGAACTCAATGTAACGCATTCAAAACATTGTGCTGATGGATGGATTGAATAGTACGGCGGTCGTGAAGGTGTCATAAAGTAAAAAAAATACATTAAAAACATGTTTAAAAAAGAAAACTTGTGAAGAAGTTGGAACTTTGACCCCCAATATCTCCGTAACTAGAAGGTTCCCAGGTATGGTCTAGAACAAAAAAATGATCGCAATGACGGGGAGAACAAGTGCCTTTCGGCTTCGTTAAGAGTCTGTTTACACCCTTTATTACTTTAAACAAGAGGAGTAAGTAGGTACTATGTTTAAATCATCACCATCATTAATATACTATGACTCTAAAGAGTCAGAGAGAGATATCTAAAGATATACATACGGGGCAGAAGGCACACCGACGCGAAAACGGTTCAGTACATCATTCTGAGCCCGCCCCCCTCAGATAGAATTTTTACATCGGTTATTAAAAAAAACCAGCTGTTCCATACATTTTGACGGTGAAGGAGTTGCACTTTTGTAGGAAACAACAAGATTTTTTTTTAATAACCGATGAAAAATTTCCATGTGGCATGTGGCTCAGAATCTGAATCTATTATATAGGGTGACTGGTAATTAGTAACCGATAGTTAAACAAGTGATTGTACTCATGATAACAAACAACATTCCCAAAGAAAAAAAAAATTTAAACACTCATTCACCTTAAAAAAAAAACACTTATCACAATAACAAAGCAGCCGTATGAAATTCGCGCGTGTGTGCCTTCGACCTATCATTACTATAGTCTCATGCAACAGTGGGTACGCAGAGCACCCATGCAGCTAGCTAGTTATCGGTGTACGTAAGCAGTGTAACTACAAGTTTCGATTGTTGCTAAATTAAAAGTTAAAAAAAATGATGTTACTTTGGGAAAGTTGTTTGTTATCATAAGTATCGGTCACTAATTACCAGTCACCCTATATACCAAGTTTCCTCCGTGCCTCGGAAGCACGTTAAGGTGGGTGCCTCAGGGTAGCCCGCCAAATTAAAATTTTCTTACGTTTTTTTGTAATTTGCAGGTCAGTGTCAGGTTGAACTGTAAATATAATTATCATGAAAAAGTCATTCAATAGGGTTAAATGAACTTACAGGGTTATATTGATGATTTTCATGATTGTGATTCTGTAACTCATACGTGTTACTGGCGCGACTCATTTTTCATCAACATACAACCTTATAATGACCTGCAAATTGCAAAAAACGTAAATTTGCTTACGTTTTTTCAGGGTAGCCCTGACGCAACCACCTTAAGCAGTTGGTCCCGGCTGTCATTTGTAAATCTTTAAGAGTCATTTGTAAATCGTTACAGGTAACCGCAGTGGCCCGACAATCTACCAACCAGTCTTACTAAGGGGGTATTCTATTACCTAATAATTGGGTTGTGGAGGTCAGATAGGCAGTCGCCCCATGTAAAATACTGGTATTCAGCTGCATCCGATTAGATTGGAAGCCGACCCCAACATACTTGAGAAAAGGCTAGGCAGATCTTATTGGGGTCGAAAATCAACCCATGCTAGACAGGTGATAATAAATTTAGCAGTAACTATGAGTATTTAAAGACTAGCATAACACAATCATGTCGTTCCATAGTTTCTGAATCTCTAGACTGCCTCGTTGGTCCAGTGGTCGCAAGCGCGACTGCTGAGCATGAGGTCCTGGGTTCGATTCCCAGGTCGGGCAAAGTGTTATTGGGTTTTTCCGTCGGGAATTTCTTAGTAGCAGCCACGGAGTCTGAATTTGTCTCCAGTTGATGGCAATAGGCTCGCCCCCTATTACATGGGATTTAAACATAACTGGCGAAATGTGGGAACTGGGAGTACTATTAGGTACACCTCTGTCTTACCCTACGGGGATTACAGGCGTAATGTTAAGTTATTAATCCCTACAAGTTTTTGGGCTAAGAAGGCAGGTTAGGAAGTGGAGCATAGTTTGTGACACAGCTTTACAAACACACACCATCATCATCATCATTTCAGCCGAAAGACGTCCACTGCTGGACATAGGCCTCCCTCAAGTGTCGCCACATTGACCGGTCCCGTGCGACTCGCATCCAGCGGATCCCCGCAACCTTCACCAGGTTATCGGTTCACCTAGTGGGAGGTCTTCCAACGCAACGTCTTCCGGTTCGCGGTCGCCACTTCAGAACTTTTCGGCCCCATCGGCCATCCATTCCGCGAGCCCTGCCCATTGCCACTTAAGTTTGGAAATTCTTCGGGCTACGTCGGTAACTTTGGTTCTCTTGCGGACCGCTTGCAACGACACAACGCTGCTGTTTAAATACTTCTGCTGATCTTTTAATACTATTTGGGTAATATTGAACAGCCCCCTATTGCCAACATTATCCGACCGCCATAACTTCCTTGCAGCTCTGTAGCATCCACATAAGTTGCCATAAGATTTCACATGAGATTAAACTTAATAGCACAGCAACCTGGCAGTCATGTTATATCTATTGCTCTATGTGATATGTTGTAGTTAAAGCCACATCTGAATTTAGGTATTGACAACAAAGGTAGCTGTCACAGTGACAACATTCCGCGGGTTACATAACTTGAAGAGGTTGCGTTTTGTAAGCAACGTCGCTAATAGCCGTCAAATATACAGGGTGTAAACAGACTCTTCACTAAGCCGTCAACCAAGCATTATGTTACATATTAAACTAAATAAGTTTACGCAATAATTAGTGCAGGGAAACGACTTTTATTTTTGGGCTGAAAAATCACGTTTTACGGTAGGACTCAATGTAACGCGTTACAACTCTTACAAATCTTGTATTAAAAACATGTATTTTAAAAAAAAAAAACTTGTGAAAAAGTTATTTTATTTATTAATTATTTATTTATTTTTATCACCTTAAACTATCATTACAGGGTTTACCCTGATGCGACAGCTAAAAACTTAAACTAATACTTAACCTAAACTATACACTTACAAACGAAATTAGAGAAGATTTAAATCTAAAAACATTATTAAAATATTACATTATTTAAAAAAAACACACATAGCATAACATAATTAACATAAACATATTACAAAAATATAAAATTAGATATTATTTTGCCTGTAACACAATATAAATAGTAATACCCTTGCGAATTCACTAAAACAACATGTAAACACATCAATCTGAGTTTGAAGATCGTTGATGGTACGGATAGCTCTAGTAAGGGGTGCCTTGGCCAGTAGGTTAGTTCTGGCTGTAGGTACCAGTAGCAGTGGCGGGCTGCGCCGCCTCCACACGTAGCGAGTTGACACTTTGCCCCCAATATCTCCGTAACTAGAAGGTTCCCAGGTATGGTCTAGAACAAAAAAATGATCGCAATGACGGGGAGAACAAGTGCCTTTCGGCTTCGTTTAGAGTCTTTTTACACCCTTTATTGAGGTTCTGATTATTTTATCAGTATTACTGAATATAATTAAGAGTGATCGCAAGCGCGACTGCTGAGCATGAGGTCCTGGGTTTGATTCCCGGATCGGGCAAAGTGTTATTGAGTTTTTCCATCAAAAATTTCTCAGTAGCGGCCACGGAGTCTTAATCTGTGCCCGGTTGATGGCAATAGGCTAGCCCCTTATTACATGGAAATTTATCATAACTGACGAATTAATTTGGGTGTACTATTAGGTACACCTCTGCCTAACCCTTAGGTGTAAAGTTATGATAGTTAGCATCCACTGAAATATTAAATATAAACAGTCAGGAGGTCTATTCATTTTTGCAGGACCCGAGTGATATTGCAATAGGCAACAGCTTAACTAGTCTTCTAAAACTACAGACCTGGAAATCAAACCCGCTACTCCCATCAAAAACATACCTTCCTTACACCGTGCCGACGCATACAGACGTGCCAAATTAGGCGATACACACACAGGTGACAAAAAAACTCTTTTGACTTTCAGTTCATGTAGAATACGCTTAAATAGTTAGAATTTAAAGATGGGTTGTTTTAGTACATGTATGTATTGTTTTAGTACATATATTTCATCACCATTGCTCTCAAAACGGTGAAGGAAAACATCGTGAGGAAACAGCCATGTTTTTTTTTTTTACTGGCCTGCTCTGACCCCCTCCTGGGCAAAGGCCTCCCTCCAGTCCTTCCATCTCGTGAACCCGCGCGTCCTCCTTCTAGTTCGGACGGAACTTATCCAGTGACACAGTGAGGCGGGCTCGCGGCAGGCGACGAAGGAGATGGCCAAATGAACTGGATAAGTTCCGTCCGAATTGGAAGGTATGTCTTAGAACGAAAAAAATGAAGACATGAGTCATTACATGCCGTTAAAAAATATCTCTCAAGCATGCTCGTTGCCTCACAATGTTTTCCTCCATCGAAGCAAGTGATAATTATACAATACGCACATGAATCCGAAAAATCAGAGGTGCTTGTCTTGGGTTCGAACTCGAGACCTTATGACTTGGCAGTTCGACGGTCACACCATTAGGCTACCACAACCCGGACTGGACCGTCGTGATGGACCGCCCATTCCCTCTCATAGAGAGGAGGTCTTTATCCCAGCTGTGGGATCATTATAGGCCGATTATGCTTGGCACTACGTTACAGCTTTTAAACCTGGCAAATGGCCAATATAACTTAACCTAATGTCGTATTAAGTACTTTCTAAGTTAATGTAACCCAGTTTAGTGCAAAAGGCCTCATTTCTGCAGAGAAACGAACGAAGGATTCATCATCTGCTTGACCTTAGGGTCAGCTTCCAGTCTACCAGTATTTTACATGAAGCGACTGCCTATCTGACCTGCACAACCCAGTTAGTACTGGTGACCCAGTAAGACTGGTTCTCAGACTTTCAGGCCATTGACTACCTGTAACGACTGTCAAAGATCTACAAATGACAGCCGGGACTAACAGCTTAACGTGCTTTTCGAGGCACGGAGGAAACTCGGTATGTAATGGTCACCCATCTATGGACCAACCTCAGCAAGCACGGCTTTACTTTGAAGGTCGACCCGTACGGCTGTTAATGTTGAGCCACGAGTTCTTTCGAGAAAGTTAATGTGTGGTGTTGTTCCATAGCCATGGTCCATGCCGCTGGTGGTAGCTTGTTACCCAGGAAATGGAGGTGGCGGTCGGAAATCTCCAAGTTTTTGGAAACAAGTGGTCGGATGGGAAATGATAAAATGACTCCTCTCGCACTGGGTGTAGCGGACGGGAGTGTCAGACTTGTACTGACTAAAACCTATCCATGTTCCTTCCTTGCCCTTTGTGTTCCAGGGCCGCGGTATCTCTTTCGAACAGACCCGCAGCCCAAGGCACAGTCAGACTCTCATCATCAGCTGCCTGTCCTTTCCCAACTATTTGGCGTCCGTGAATACCAGTATTTTACATGAAGCGACTACCTATCTGACCTTCACAATCACTGGTTCAGAGTAATACGACACCCCTTGGTAAGACTGGCTGTCTTACTTACATAGGTACTTTGTTTATGTTTAATTAATGGTCTAAATAAATATCGTACCAAAAACTTTTCCTGAACTTTTTCCATCTTACCCGCGAAGCGACATTTCAGGGGGTCGATTTCACCAAAACTTGGTGACATTTACTTAACCAGCGGTTTAAACACAAGTGTAGAATAATTGCCAGTAATGATATGTTTCGCTAGTCTACCCTAGTAGTAACTTAAAATCATTTATATTCAAACCTGAAGGAAAACATACTTAAATTTACTTATAGATTTTTCTTTTATTGTATCCAGAAAATCTATCTAACGGGCTTAAACAGTTTTTCATATAGGGCATTAAAAGTTCAGTAAATTATTATTTGATTAGAAGCTTGCTTCAGTAATCAATTGCTTTTAAAAAACCTATCATTAGAAAAATAACTATCAATATCCATTCAATGCATGTTCGTTTCAAATCCATACCAAACACTTACCGAACACAACCAAATCTCACCTTACCTAAACCCTTGTTAACTACAGTCAACCACGCATTGACTACAGCAACTAACGGCCGTCTAACTGCCGTCAGCATGGTGCCAACGGCCGGCTCAGGTGTTGGTTAATACACTTTGAGTGACTCGTCCTTTCTCTGGTTAACGCCGCTTTTACAGTTTATACATATTTATATACACTTTCCTTATAATTATACAGGTTTATGTTTATAGGTAAAATACGTAGTTCGTTATTTTTACTGAGTGATCGCGGTCATTAGGACAATACAATACCATTCTCAATGACTCCCAATTGCAATGAAGAACTATTAAGTGAACATATACAGAACTGAATAAATAGTTCTTTAAAATAGGCTAAAAGTACCAGGCTCACAGAAATCAAAGGTAGTTCCAATTCCAATGTATGAACTAAAAAATATCAAGTATTTAACTTCGGACGCTTTGAAAAAAAAAATATTTTTACTTTTAATTTTAGCAACGGAACAAGAGTGTTTGTAGACAGGGTAAAGTGTAAAAATATGGAAAAAAATATTACTTTTTTATTTTGAAATAGTGAATGAAAATATTTTGCGAACGCGCCCCGTAGTTGAGAGGTCGAGGGCTAGTGTTGGGACACGGTGTCGATAAAAATATTTTTTTCTAGCCGTTACAGCATTCTGTAAATCAAACTGGCACTCTACGCAAAAATTATTGCTGGGAAACTGTGCTGATGGATGCATTTAACAGTTAGTTACAACATTTTATTTAAAATATTTATTTTTTAATATATTACATTTAAAAACTTGAACAAAAAAATACTTGTAAGTTGTTGGAAATTTGACCTCCAATATCTCCGTAACTAGAACGTTCACACGTACGGTTCTGAACAAAAAAAACCATTTCAGTTTCGTTAAAACTCTTTTTACACCCTGTATTATAGTAGACTAGCTAATGCCCGCGGTTACGCTCGCGTAACTGTCCCACGGGACCATACTACCAAGATAAAATGTATCTTATATGTTAATCCAGGTTATAAACTATTTAAATTTTGTCCAAATCCGTTAAGTAGTTTTCGCTAGAAAGAGTAATAAACATCCATCCACCTATCCATCCTTACATACTTTCGCATTTATGATATTTACTTAGCTTAATACTCGCGGTGTCGCCCGCGTGGAGTTCGATAATTGTCCCACGAGAACATACTATCGGGATAAAAAGTATTCCATGTGTTAATTCAGGTTATAAACTATCTGTGTTCCAAATTTCATCTAAATCCGTTCTGTAGTTTTTGCGTGAAAGAGAAACAAACATCCATACATACAAAATTTCGCATTTATAATACAGTAGTCACAAAAATTAAGGAATAAAAAAAAATCCAAATTTTTGGGTGATTTTCAACAAGCTGTAACTCCGAGGAAAATGGTCGTACAGAAAAAATAAAAAAAAGCAAATTGTAGCTCTAAGTGTCTAGTTTTCAGATATGACATGAAAAAGTGTATTTATATAATTATAGCAGATTTAGGTTTTTTATTAATTTAAATATCGATACGGCCTCACCACTAGACTCTAATATGGAATGAATGCCGAAAGTTTGCATATTTGTATATTTTCCGGCGGAAACCTTTTATACTATTACTGTTCCTGTGAAATACTTCATCTCCATAGTACTGAGTAGTACTCCAGCGTTTCATTTTGCATTTTGTTGCAGTAAGTCATATGGAAGCGTTATTTTTTTCTAAAGGTTAGGCAGAACTGTGTTATATGATGTTTTTTTCTGCTTATTCATATAACATCATCACGCCTGTAATCCCCAAAGGGTTAGACCGAGGTGTACCTAATAGTACACCGATATTTTGCCAGTTATGTTTAAGTTCCATGTAATAGGGCTTATTGCCATCAACCGGGCACAAATCCAGACTCCGTGGCTGCTACTGAGAAATTCCTGATGGAAAAACCCAATAATTCTTTGCCCGACCTGGGAATCAAACACAGGACCTTATGCTCAGCAGTCGCGTTTGCGGCCACAAGACCTACAACAGTAGGCAGTCTGCTTATTCAACTGGTCAAATGCGATTACAAATTTGGCAAATTTTTTGTTAAAAAAAGGGTAAGATCTTTTAAAAATGTCACCATACATACATAAACTCACGCTATTTTCCCATGGGGCTAGGTAGAAACAACAGAACGCCACCTGCTCACGCACTACACGCACGCCGGTTGCGAGCACCTGAACTTTTTGAAGAACCTCACCAATAAGGTTTGAAAATAAAATTATTATAAAAATAAATATTTTATAAAAAAAAAATTAAACTTTACTTTAAGTAAATACTTTCATGACCCCTGTACTATTAAATGCTTCCATCAGCATTATCATGTCACCAGTCATGTTATAAATATTTTAATTAGTGAATTAATGTATAGTAAATCTTTATTAGGTTAAACTAACTAAATACATTGATAATTAAAAACTATTAAACTAAAATAAATAAACTAACAACAAACTATAAAAGGGCATCGATAAACTCCTCCTCAACGCTGTCAGATGGTAATGTGCCCAAGAGACTGGCGGCGTTGCCACGTTGTATGGCAACACTTAGTCTCTGGCCAAAGTAAAAGACAGCCCTTGGGTCACGGGAAGCGTCAACTAGGCGTTTCGAAATTTTAATTTGTAGAAAGATCACTAACTGATGAAATGTGGGTGTACTTACTGGCAGATAACATTGTCTAAGAATATTTATGTTTTCTCTGTAAGTGAATTTGTAATTCTTTTGAGAACTAAATATCTTTAACCGTATGTTCCTTCCTTGCCCTTTGTGTTCCAGGGCCGCGGTATCTCTTTCGAACTCCCGCAGCCCCCGGGAAGTATCCTTAGGTGTTGCCTCCCTTGTGAAATCGCAAAATATGCGACTTAAACGGTCATATCTTTAGATCGCGTTGACTTACAAGTTTGATTTTTTCACTGCTCTAAGGTGTAACAGACCTGAGTACTTATATGATATTATTTCAGTTTCATACAGAGAGCTTGGAATCCGCGGTAACTTGCTCAGATGGTTCGAGTCTTACCTTAGGAATCGGTCTCAAATTGTTACATTGGGCGGCGCAAGGTCTAACTGCGTAACCATACCATCTGGTGTGCCACAGGGCTCAATTTTGGCACCTCTTTTATACTCTGCCTACCTTTACGATATAGGAGCACATGTTCTTGACGCAAGGTTCCTGATGTACGCCGACGACACCAAGATTTTTATGACTATAAGAAACACATCTGACTGTGAGAAGCTACAAAATGACCTGATTAGATTATCTAATTACTATATTATCAATAGAATCAATGTGAACGTAAGCAAATGTCAGACTATAACCTTTACAAGGAAGAAAAATTTATTAGTTATAACTACAATCTTAGTGGTGGCAATGTAGTGCGGTGCAGTCTTATTAGGGATCTTGGTGTCGTCCTTGACTCAAAACTTCTGTTTTCGGAGCATGTGTCCTGTATCGTCGGCAAGGCATACAAAACCCTGGGATTTATTATGCGTACATGTAAATTGTTTACTGATATAAATTGCATCAAGGTACTTTATTTTGCGTACATACGCAGTATTTTAGAATATTGCAGTAATATCTGGAATCCGCACTACTTGGTTTATATACAACAGATAGAATCAATACAATCTAAATTTGTTAAATACATTAACTATCGCAGTGGTTTCAGATCTACAGATTATCTGCTATCATGTAAACATCATAATATGCTGCCACTCGAGAACAGACGTATGATTCTGGACATGCTATTTCTTTATAATATCTGTAGTGGACATATTGACAGTACTGTTTTAAATAATTTAGTTACAAGATTGAGTGCTCCGTCTCGACGGACTAGGCACACGCAGTTATTCGAAGTACCGCACAGTGGTACAAACTACGCTAAAAACTCAGTCATTGGTAGGACGCTAAGTAATTATAACAAAAAATTCTCTCATCTCGATATATTTGATACTAAAAAAGGTTTATTCAGGAAACAACTTATAACGTCAGTATGTGATGAACTGACAAATACATCTAAACCAAATAAATAGGGTTGTACAGAAGGTATACAGACAGACAATCACCACACACACACACACACACACACACACCGCTATAACATACCCACACACCCACTTTAACTCCTCAGGCACACACGCTCTCACATGCTGTATTCTTAGCTATGTATAGTTAGTAAATTGTAAATCCTTAATTGGCTGTAGGATAAGTTAAATAGTTTAGGTTAATATTGTAAAGAGCTGTGGATTTTGTAATAAATAAATAAATAAATAAATAAATAAATACCTCTACGCTTTCCTGAGTAAAAATTTCTTGACAGACAGACGAACAACAAAATGATCCTATAAGGGTTTCGTTATGGCCGACTGAGGTACGGAACCCTATAAAAATGCCAGAATATAGCAAAAATCATGTTTGATTTTTTTTTCATAAAATCTTAAAAATATTTAACAGATAAGTATGAGTATATATCAATAGTTATGTCACTACACAATATTACGTTAGGGATGCTCCTCTTGCTTGACAATGCCTGACTGAACGGAAGGCTCTAATTGGTACAGCCCGCAGCGTTTGGAGGTCGGAGGTCGGATGGGAGGCGCAGAATAACGAATACATTGCGATGTCATAACTTATAATGATTTTAGTTTGTGAAAAATATTTTTTAAAGAAAAATATGTTTTTTCTTGTAAGTTGGTTACTTTGGAGTTTGAAGTCTGGGTTTACAATAATATGTCTAGCTTTTCAGTTTAGAAAATATTTTATTTTGCTGTTGTTGAGGAGCTTGTGGCTAAATAACAGCCGCTCGGATCGAACTTCAGGTTACGCCGCGCTTGTCTAGGTTGGTCTGTGGATGGGTGACCACGCATTACATACCGAGTTGCGGTATCGTATAGCTCAGTACTGTACTGGGTTGTGGAGGTCAGATAGGCTCCATGTAAAATACTGTTGTTTAACTGCATCCGGTTATACTGGAAGCCAACCCCGACATAGTTTGGAAAGGATTAGGCAGATGATGATTATTGTTATAGACCATACCTGGGAACCTTCTAGTTACGGAGATATTGGGGGTCAAAATTCCAACTTTTTCACAACTTTTTTTTTTTAATACATGTTTTACTTTAAACACCTCCAGGACCCCCTTACTATTCAATCCATTCATCAGCACAATGTGTTGAGTGCGTTACATTGAGTCCTACTGTAAAACGTGATTTTTAGCCCAAAAAAGAAAGTCGTTTCCCAGCACAAATTTTTGCGCAAAGTTACTTAGTTTGATGTACTTACATAATGCTCGGTTGACGGCTTCGTGAAGAGTCGGTTTACACCCTGTATATGTAATAGAGTACTCATTGTTGAGGAGCCAAATAAAATAAATAAAATCAATTGTTTAATGAGCCCCCACGCGATTCGGCTTCCAGTCTAACCGGATTCAGCTGAATACCATTATTTTTCATGGAGCGACTGCCTATCTGACCTCCACAATCCAGTTAGTATACCTACTGGTTTATATGATACCCCTTGGTAAGACTGGTTTGTCAGACTTGACTTGACTTGACTTTATCTGACTACCTGTAACAAATACGACTGTAACGTGTACGACTGTGAAAGATCTACAAATGACAGCCGGGACCAACGGCTTAACGTGGTCACCGATCCATAGACCAACCCAGGCAAGGCAGCCAGATGATGATAAGATGCCATAATTTGTTCAATTGTAATGCTACCCTTCGCCATTTTGTGTTCTGTCTGTCAAAGTGTTGCGTATGTCTTACCGTCTGAAAAATATTTTTTTTGAATATTTATAATTATACCTACATTTATTTTGTAGATACACAGGAGATATACCACGTTGTGTTTGTAAATATTGTGTACTGAAATATTTCACAAAAATCTAGAGAGTTTCATTTAAAGATTTTAGATAGAAATGCCATTACAAGAAATGTTAGAAAAAAAAATGTTATGTGTGTGTTATGTGTTGATGTGTTGTTTTATGTGTATGTTGTATATGTTGTTGTTGTATGAAGAAATGTGGGTATATGAGCTGTTCAGGCCGCTACGTGCCGGTCGGGCAAAAATCGATATTAATCGCGATTCCCCCATAGATTTCGTATAAAAAGCTAGATCACCTACATAACTTTTTTTTGGCACAAGCAGACTGTTCAGAAACCCTAACAACACAAAGCCAAGTAAGTTATTAGGACATGCCAAGCTTTTAGGCATGTATGACAGTACTTTTACTCAAAATCTACATAGCCTTTTCCCAAGAAAGACTTCCGGGCCACTGACTACATTTCGACGGCAGCAAAGAACAAACGGCTATCTACAAAATCACTAGTTTCCAGGAGAGCGTTTTTAACTCGAAACTGTAATAACTTCTACAAGATCAAAGTTCTTCAATTTGTAATAGATAATAAAAAAAAAAATCATTAAAAAAATTATACCTCGGATAGAATAAAGAATTCTGAATTCAATTATGTTAAGAAGTGAATTATGCAAAAAATGCAGTTGTCTTTTTGTTGTTTGCTGTCATCTATTTATTTTCAGGCTACTTTGGCTCATAGATACCTTACGAACATACATATGATTATAATATAAATTGTGTTAGTACATAAAACCTTAAAACTAACGACCTATCTGTAAATACTGTCAAAGATCTACAAATGACTGCCGAGACTAATGGCTTAACGTGCTTTCCGAGGCACGGAGGAAACTCGGTATGTATCGGGTGGTACCCATCCACAGACCAACCTAGGCAAGCGCGGTTTAACCTGAAGATTGATTCGAGCGGCTGTTACTATTATTATTTTGCCACGAGCTCGTACTTATATATACTACTAGCACTCCGCCCGCGACTTCGTCCGCGTGGATTTCGAAAATAGACCCTATACGAGTACGTATTACTCTCTAATATTACATACATACATACATACATAAACTCACGCCCTTTTCCCATGGGGGTAGGCAGAAACCACAGAACGCCACCTGCTACGATCCTTACATACTCCTTTTGCCTCGTCCACGTTCATACATCTGGTCATACACGCACGCCGGTTGCGAGTACTACGCACCTGACCTTTCTGAAGAACCTCACCAATGAGGTCAGCGTATGTTCTTCTAGGGCGTCCCCTCCCGGCGTTGCCACTCACATCTGCCTTGTAAATACCTTTTGTTAGTCGCCTTTCACTCATCCTCTCCACATGACCAAACCATCTAAGCATACTTTTTTCAATTTTTGTTACTACATCTTCTTTTAAGCCTTCTTCGCTAATATTGTAGCTTTCTATAGGTGAAATAATTTTATTAAATTTGAGTTAGATAGGTACCTCACTAAATTAAATAGGTATTTAATTTAAAGCTTCTCTGTATACAATTTTTGAGGCTGTTTTATTTTCCGGTAACAAATAATCTGGTTTTCGGGTGATGTAACTCGTGATAAGCCAACATAATTCACAACATCAGGTCAATGCCAACAAAAGAGAATGTTTCTCCCAGGGACTTGTTAATGGTCAGGGCAAATGATGTTTTTACGGGAAACATAGTCGCTTGGAAGTCATTGGAATTCGCAGGATCTGCGCCAACTGGCCAGCTCCTCGTCCGATGAGAATGGTGACAACAATTAAGTATCTTTTAAATATTTGATTAGTAGGCTTGTGCCATTGCATAGGTAAGGTGTTCGCCCCGTCAATCGTACGTGTGCTTTTATTTCTATGGGTTTGGTGAGAACCAATGGGGTACCCTGATCGTTCTGTTATGGTTTGTGTTACCATGACAACAGTAAAACAACTCTCATAGGTTAAGAATTAATCCAATTAAGATTATGTGGGTGTGGTTATTTAGTACTAGCACTTCGCCCGCGACTTCGTCCGCAAAAATTGTGTTAGCTCGGCTAATATGCATGATATAAATATAATTTATAGCCTATAGCACCTACGAATAATGTGTCTTTCTACCAGTGATTTATTTTTAAATTGGATCACAAGTTCCGGAGATTACCCTCTACTTACGAACTTACAAACAAATTTTACCTCTTTATAATATTAGTGTAAATGAAAGCAGCCAATCAATGAGTTAAAATAGATTTAAAAATGTCAAGCTTTTTGTAGGATCTGATGTACATTATTTATAAACTACAAATATACCTAAACTAATAATAAAACTATGTACAAGACGTACCTATCAACTTGAGAAAAAAACCCAGGCGTAAAAAAATTCGTCCAAATTGCAGTCAATAGGAAAAGTGCCCCGCACGCTGGCAGCATTGCCACGTTGGATGGCAATGCTGATTCTTTGGCCAAAAAAAAGGCCAGGTCTATGGTCACCTGCAGAGTCCAACAACTGCTTGGCTTATCCCGCAATACTAGGAGTGCACTCGGATCCCATGGTATAGTGGTTCAACCCCAAACGGCTCAAACACATAACTACCAATTAAGTTATTGTATTTGGACCGTTTGAGGGGTTCAGTACCAGCAGCAGCATTTTCAGTTCTAATTGGTTCAAACCAAAAGAATAGTTCACAAAGATTTCTTAAAAGACAAGACGATGGCATTCCAATTGGCATTAATGAAGAACTTCTATACAAACTTTCACCCCTTAAAAGGATGATTTTTCAAAATTCCTTGATCATTGTTTATCTTTTTTAACTCTCATCCAAATCTCATGGGATTGGGTGGATCACGTCAGCCGCATGCACGATGACCGCTGGCCAAAAGTCTCCACAAGATGGTTGCCGGAAGACGGACGGCGCTGCCGAGGCCGACCCAGAAAAAGACGGCGAGACGATCTGGACGCGTACCGCGAGGGCTGGTTCGAGGAGGCACGGGAAAAGAGCACGTGGAAGGAATTGGGGGAGGCCTTTGTTTGCCCAGCAGTGGGACAGTACAGGTTGTTGAAAAAAAAAAAGTGTGTGTGTGTACTTATGTACACGCGTTAGAAGTTATACTTCTTTTTAAAAAAAATATCTGTCGCCTTATCTCAGCCAGCAGTAGATTAAAAATAAAAAAACCTAGGCTTGTCAATATCTGACACTAAGCTAACTTCAGGGTGTATGTTCACTAGCTAACTTCATGCTGTTAAATTTAGGTGTCGGTGTGCGCGCGCATCGTAAAAAATTACTCTCATCATTTTTCCCTAACGCGCCATAAGAAGTATAACTTCAAAAATTGTCATGTTCCTAGAGCCAAGCTGTGTATTGTAACATAGCATAAGACCACACCTCTTATGACCGAATGGTTAGGCAGAGGTGTACGCCCAAATTTCGCCGGTTATGTTTAAGTCTCATGTCAAAGGAGGAAAACCTATTGCCATCAACCGGGCACAAATCCAGACCTCGTAGGTGCCAATGAAAATTTCCTTATGGCAAAACCTAATAACACTTTTGACCGACCCGGGAATCGAACCTGGGAACTCATGCTCAGCAGGTGCGCTTGCGATCACTAGACCAACGAGGCAGTAAGATTTTCAATAAATTGATTTTAAAAACTACACCCGTGTCTTTTACAAAGGGATGTTTCAACCAAAACCGCTACAAAACACTAGTTTACTCCAAAACAGGTTTGTCCACTATAGGACTGCAATAACTCGTCCCCTACGGCCGAAGCCCATTAAATTGACAACCAATTAAAGTGTGAACCCATGTAATTGAATTTAATTGATATTATCATTGGTTTGTCCTGAGGCTTAGCACTTAATGAATGTGTCGTTTGATGCGAAATTTAATTAATTATAAAAGTGCTGTTGGGGGTCATAATTTTTGGTGGAGATTGGTCACCTATTCTGATACATTTCTTTAATGATTTCATTTTAACTTGTAATGAAGAATATTTATTGCATACTATAACATCACGATAGAGAGCAGCGGTGGCCCAGTGGTATCGACCCCGACTTAAGAACAGTAAGTCGTGGGTTCGAACCCAGGCAGGCGCATTACTTTGTGTAATTTATTTCATCACCACTGCTCTCAAAAACGGTGAAGGAAAACATCGTGAGGAAACCGGCATGTCCTAGAACCAAAAATTCGAAGACATGTGACATCTACCAATCCGCACTGGGCCCGCGTGGTGGATTATAGCCCATTCCCTCTCAAAGAGAGGAGGCCTGTGTCCCAGCAGTGGGAACATTTATAGGCTGATGATGATGATAACATCACGCTTGTAATACCTGAACGGTTAGACGGATAAGATCATACATACATACATAAACTCACGCCCTTTTCCCATGGGGGTAGGCGTAAACCACAGAACGCCACCTGCTACGATCCTTACATACTCTTTTTGCCTCGTCCACGTTCATACATCTGGTCATACAGGCACGCCACGAATCACGATCGTGAAAATCATCAATACAACCCTCTAAGTTCATGTAATCCTATTCAATGAATATTTCATGAAAAAGTCATTCAATAAGGTTAAAATAACTTTCAGGGTTATACTGATGTAATTCATGATTGTGATTCTATAACTAGATACGTTTCATCAATGACAATGACCTGCAAATTGCAAAAAACGTAAGAAAATTTGAATTTCGCGGGCTACCCTGACGCAACCACCTTAAGGGTCAACTCACACCGAAAGAGCGGCAAAGGGCAGCGAAGCGAAGCGCAGTTTCAGTGTCATATGAATTTTAACTTTATTTTCAATACTATAATACTTATTATCGCGCGGATGCCCGCGGCGCCCCGCGGGTTTTCCGGCGAATTTCATAAACGGGGGGCAGTGTGACTGCGCGAGAAGTCGCGGGAAGTCCCGAGAATGCTCGAGCAGTCGCGAGCGGCCGCTGGCAATATCCCGCCCCATGGCCTCTTCCTCTTCTTCTTCAATTATATATGCAATACTAATTAAATCCAAAAGGGGAATTTTTAACTGCACCTCTATTTAGAAATTTAAGCAAACAAAATTTCTCCACTAATAACCTACTGCGTAAAACAAAAATACTGATTTGCACACAAATTACTTAATATTACAACTGAATTGGTCACCAAATTTTGTCGAGTTTCGGACTGCAAGTCGAAGTCGCGGTGTTGAACGATCTGCGACGATAGGGAACTTAGGCAACCCGAGGTTAGGTTAGTTTGGTTCCTTTAAACCCTTTAAACAGAAATAGAAGTCCCGCGCAGCGAGGCTTCGTCGAGTTTCCACACTAAAATAGAGATTTAATTTTGGTGATCATTTACTATTTTTGGTGATCATTTACTAAATCTGGTGGTTAGTTTTAGATTTACTATTAGTTAACAGATAGTCATTCAGTAAAACAGTTAAGCTTTAGATCGAACAGTATAGTATAATTGATTTATTTGATGACATTGAAATTTAGTGTGCAATTCAGTTTTTTTGGTGGTAATTTCGAATATTTTGATTGAAAAAAGGGGATTTACAGTTAAAGTATTAAATACCACCCAATCCAAAATACCCATTTTCACTGCTTAAAAACAAGTTTCCTCGAGTTTAGTTGAAAGTGAACTGCGCATAGGAGAGCGACCCGTGAATTCATCGCGGGCGGGTTCGAGAAGGCTCGCGGAGTCCCGCGACTTCTCGATCATTCCAGCGATTTCTCGAGCAGTCGCGGGAATCTGCGCGCCTTCTCTACCGAGCGGGTCGCTGCGCTTCGCTGCGCTTCGCTGCTCTTCGCCGCTCTTTCGGTGTGAGTTGACCCTAATGCTTCCAAAGATTCATCATTCATTAAGGTAGCTTCAGTGTTGCGTTGTGCAGTTTCGGTTACCGTCGTCTTCATAAATGGTGTAAAAAGACTCATAACGAAGCCGAAAGGTACTTGTTCTCCCCGTCATTGCGTTTTTTTTTTGCTTTAGACCATACCTGGGAACCTTCTAGTTACGGAGATATTGGGGGTCAAAGTTCCAACTTCTTCACAAGTTTTTTTTTCAAAACATGTTTTTAATGTATTTTTTTTTTACTTTATGACACTTTCACGACCGCCGTACTATTCAATCCATCCATCAGCACAGAGTTTTGAATGCGTTACATTGAGTCCTACCGTAAAACGTGATTTTTCACCCCAAAACAAAAAGTCGTTTCCCAGCAATAATTTTTGCGTAAAGTTACTTAATTTGATGTACAGAATGCTTGGTTGACGGCTTCGTTTCGAGTCCGCTTACACAGATATTGTACAAACGCCAGTACAGCAAGCAATAAAATCTGTCAAAATTCTTTATTAGATTTTTGACTTTATGGCTAAAGCATTAGGTTCAAGGTTGATTGGGAAAATTTGGCAGTATTGGGTAGCTCGATGTGCTGGTGTCTATACCTTTACGTATTCTGTGAGCTACTTAATATGTCATAGATATGTACAGACGCCAGCACATCAAGCTCCTACAATCTGTCAAATTTCTTTAATATATTTCAACTTTATCTCTGAAGTATTAGGTTCAAGGTTGGTTGAGAAAATCTGACAGTTTCGGGTAGGTTGACCTGCTGGCGTCTGTACCTCTTCAGAAAAATATGGGTATGAAATAAAACAAACGATTCTTTACTAAGGTATAGATTTATTTATTTAATACTAGTTTATGCCCGCGGAAAGGCTTAACCCCTTGGTAAGACTGGATGTCAGACTTTCGGGTCACTGACTACTTGTAACGATTGTCAAAGATCTACAAATGACAGCCGGAACCACCGGCTTAACGTGCCTTCCGAGGCACGGAGGAAACTCTAAAGGGTGTAAACAGACTCTTAACGTAGCCGAAAAGCACTTGGTCTCCCCGTCATTGCCATCATTTTTTTGTTCGAGACCATACCTGGGAAACTTCTATTTACGGAGATATTGGGGGTCAAAGTTCCAACTTTTTCACAAGTTATTTTTTTAATATGTATATGTTTTTAAATTTAAACACTTCCAGGACCCCCTTACTATTCAATGTATCCATCAGAACAATGTTTTGAGTGCGCTTCATTGAATTCTACTGTAAAAAGTGCTTTTTCAGCCCAAAAAAAAATCCTTTCCCAGCACTAATTTTTGCGTAAAGTTACTTAGTTTGATGTACAGAATGCTTGGTTGACGGCTTCGTGAGGAGTCTGTTTACAACCTGTATAATGGGTGGTTACCCATCCGTAGGCCAACCTAAGCAAACGCGGCTTAACCTGAAGATTAATCCGAGTGGCTGTTATTATTTAACTACGAGCTCCTCAAAGACATTATGAATAGCAGTTTTCTACCAAAGACAATTAAGTATGCATATTTTCTACCAATCCCTACGGAATAAAATCATGGCGTTATAAAGTAACCACACCCACTTAAATGTAATTGGATAAAAACAAAACCCATGGGGACAGTGTTCTGGTTGTCATGGCAACAGAAACCATAACAAATTTTGGAGTTTCCCATTGGTTCCTTCCTATGTCATCGTATGACAAGCCTTTTCCCAAGTATGTCGGGGTCTGTAGTTACAGCTTGCTATAAAAGGTGAAAAAAGACTCTTAACGAAACCGAAAGGCACTTGTTCTCTCCGTCATTGCGATTATTTTTTTTGTTCTAGACCATACCTAGGAAACTTCTAGTTACGGAGATATTCGGGATCGAAGTTGCAACTTTTTCACAAGTATTTTTTAAATACATGTTTTTTAATGTATTTTACTGCCGTACTATTCAATCAATCCATCAGCATAATGTTTTGATTGTGTTACATTGAGTCCTACCGTAAAACGTGATATTTCACCCCAAAAAAAAATAAGTCGTTTTCCAGCAATAATTTTTGCGTAAAGTTACTTAGGTTGATGTACATAATGCTTGGTTGACGGCTTCGTGAAGAGTTAGTTTACACCCAGTATAATGAATAAAAATTAGCATATACCACATAACACGCTTTGAGTTCGGGAAGAGTCCGTTACACCCTGTGTCTATGGATACCTAAAAATGCTTTAAAATACTTGTATTTTCGATTAAAAATCTACGTATTTAGTTACGTTTACACCGCACGCTCTTACTAGCGCCTCTGAACTCCTAAGCCCCGTTCGGGACCTCAGTCGATGCCAACTGCGTCATTGGTTTTCTTCGCCGTCCCATCGCTCTGCAAGATGCGTCGTAGTGTCACTTGGCATTTGGCAAGCTCTAAAAATCTTCATTCATTTGTTTTTCTGCTGTCGCCATGGCAACACGCGTCATGTCAGTTTAGCGAGTACCTCGTGGCTAAGATGGCGTTTGTTTATGTATGGTTGTAATGCTGGGGGCTAAACGATACTGCTTCTTTTCGATATGAAGACTATGATATGAAATAAAAATGTATGCCCGCGGTAAGTGACGGTGAGCGAGTGTCCCTCGGTATTGTCCTTGCGTGGGACGTAGAATCCTATGACACGATCCCACTGACTGGCGCGATGTGATGGTCCGGAACAGTGTGTCTGATTCCAATACGCCTGCCTATTTCGCAAGAACGTAATTTTTTCTATACTTATACTTTATAGGTATGATCTATTACTTCTTAAGGTTTCAGGAATGACTAAGCTATAGCGGTATCTCTTTCGAACAGTCCCGCAGCCTTGGGGTACAAGTGTACACCCTGCCTTACCCTTCGAGGAAATAATTGTTTTATTTTAACCTTGAAATTCTGTCTATATTATCTAAGGATCATGATTTTAAGAGCAATTAGGAGTTACCTACTAACATCAGAGACGGTTGTCCTGTAATCGTGTCATGTAGAGTGTGCCGATTCCTTTGACAAACTAGTTTAACAACGATTGGTTGCATTGTAACCAAAGATATTAAAAAAGCTTATAGAGCGGACATTGTGAATATTTTCGTACAAAGATTTTGATCCCGAACATTTTCGATTTTGACACACAAATACTACCTGAGACTTGACAAGTTCCAGGGCCGCGGGACTGTTCGAAAGAGATACCGCGGCCCTGAAACACAAAGAGCAAGGAAGGAACATGGATATGTTTTAGTCAGTACAAGTCTGACACTCCCTTCCGCTCTGCCCAGAGCGGGAGAAGTCATTTGATGATTTCCCATCCAAAAAAAAAGGCCTGACAAGTTGGTGTATGACACTAGAAAGAGCGATTTGTTACTAAGTGGTAACAAGTATTGGATTACAATTTTCTTCGTCTTATCCCTTATATTTGAATGTCTTTGATTGTTACAAACCATGGGTTGTATAGCTACAGGACAATGAGGCTAATAGAAATTAAAAAAAAATCGATTTTATAATTATGAAGCCTTTATTTGTATAAAAAACATGTTACAGATTCACAAAGGGCATATACAATTATAAACAAAAAAAACTTACAAATAAACACAAGATACACAAGATTTGCAGTTAGAACTTTGAAACCACTTCAGAAATCTATACAAATTAAGGTTTATTTAATATTTATTTTATCACTTATGTACACACAAGAGAGAACGTAAGGAAACATCATAACTAAAAGTACAAAGGCACAGCGTATTTCAAAAGAAATTTCCACAAGCAGGCCTGCTAGAGGAAAAATTTAAAAATAAATGTAGAATATAAATTTAAATATAAATGTAGAATGGAAGGGAATAATATGTCTAGTATGAATGTCATAACCTAAATATTAAATAAAGGGTGTAAACAGACTCTTAACGAAGCCGAAAGGCACTTGTTTTCCCCGTCATTGCGATCATTTTTTTGTTCTAGACCATACCTGGGAACCTTCTAGTTACGGAGATCTTGGGGGTCAAAGTTCGAACTTTTTCACAACTTTTTTTTTAAATACATGTTTTTAATGTATTTTTTTTACTTAAGACACCTTCACGACCTCCGTACTATTCAATCCATCCATCAGCACAATGTTTTGAGTGCGTTACATTGAGTCCTACTGTAAAACGTGATTTATCACCTCAAAAAAAAGTCGTTTTCCAGCATTAATTTTTGCGTAAAGTTACTTAGTTTGATGTACATATTGCTTGGTTAATGGCTTCGTGAAGAGTCTGTTTACAGCCTGTATAAATACACTCACCTAGAAATTTAGAATGGTTCAGAATGTTATACTGAGTACGTGGTAACGGTTATACCGTCGGTGGAAGGGACCACCTTGTATAATAACATATATATTTATAATTAATAATACCGCTAAAATATATAAACAGATATTTATATATAATATTGAAATATTCACTACCTATTAAGAGGAAAGGTAATGTTCCTTTGATCTATTTTTGGAAATCGAAATCTTTACTGCTTTTTATGTTAATAGAAAGACTTAATTAAAACGTCGAGTAATAGTATTAATGCTATTAAACCAACGGAACTGAATAAGAATAAGAATCATTTATTTGAATAAGATACAGGTGTTACCAGTTGTGATAATTGGTGGTTTAGGCACAAACCATATTTTGCCTTTTTAGGGCATGCAAATATAAGTTTAAGTACATTATTATGTAATGCGTATATAAGTGAAATATAACAAATATTTCCATAAGCTAATTTAAAGTAGGTAAAATAATAATAGTAAAATAAAAAAAAGAGTTTGTTTGTTTGATAGCGCTAATCTCTGTAAGTACCAGATAGTTTTGAAAAATATCTTAGTATTTGATAGCCCAATTATTATTCTTGAGCCGATCATAACAGAATCTTCATTATGTACAGAATTTAAGTTTACCTACTTAAACAAAGTTGGTACCAATAGAAAAGATTCCGCTGACAAAATAGGAATGGTTTACCTTTTTACGACGACAGAAAAGGTGGAACCAATAATAACGACACATAAAGATTACATAATCTGAAAAAGACACATACACAACAAAATAATAGTACTGTGGCGAATCATATTTATTATCTATGGGTCCCACTAGGGTTTAATTTGTACACAGCTGACAACACCAACGAGCAGACTCTTTGGTGAGATACAACGTCACACACACTATACAGGGTGTAAACAGACTCTTCACGAAGCCGTTAACCAAGCATTATGTACATCATACTAAGTAACTTTACGCAAAAATTAGTGACGACTTTTTTTTTTGGGGTGAAAAATCACGTTTTACAGTAGGACTCAATGTAACGCACTCAAAACATTGTGCTGGTGAATGGATTGAATAGTAAGGGGGTCCTGGACTAGTTTAAAGTAAAAATCTTTCATTAAAAACATGTATTTAAAAAAAAACTTGTGAAAAAGTTGGAACTTTGACCCCCAATATCTCCGTAACTAGATGGTTCCCAGGTATGGTCTAGAACAAAAAAAATGATCGCAATGATGGGGAGAACAAGTGCCTTTCGGCTTCGTTAAGAGTCTGTTTACACCCTTTATACCGGCACGGGGAACTAAGGTTATTGTATCGGTCCGCTACAAGTACTGTAATAATTATCATTATTATGTCTAGAATTTATCAAAGTTGCTGTTCCTGATGTACACGAATTATTGAATAATTATAGAAAAGATACAACCACGGAACCGGCGTTTCATTGAAAGAAACGGCGCAGGCAAGCGCCTTAAGTATGTAGGAAAAGTTTTCTTCAGTTCTTCAAGCCTTGTGATGACATTGTAAAGGACATGCCCTTATCAGTTCTCCGTCCAGTAGTATAACGCACACGGGCAAGAAGAATGACAAGGGCACGACACAGTACACTTTTCTTTTCATTTCTAGTCCTTCTGTGTGTTTCTTTCTTCATAAAAAAAAAAATAAAACAAAATAAACGATAGTACATGTGCCGCCATCTCTTGGCGAGTAGCAAATGACTTTTAGTTTTGTGAAAAGACGCAAGATGGCGTGCTTTTCAATTACTGCATCCCAAGTGTGAACAAGGTGTGAATTTGTCACAGAGTAAAACAACTCGGAGGGAAAAAACTCGGACAGAAGAACACGGAGAGAATTCAATTCCTGTGGAACTGAATTCTTTCCGGATTCTTGATTCTTGTCCTAGAGTGACTGGAGGCCTAAAGAAAGATTTAAAAGTAAGTAAATACTTATATGTCACAATTGATTATTTATCTATTTATTTATATGGCACTTCAACGACTTACTCACTAAAACATACATAAACATAAATCACTATGTTCCTTCTAAACATTTTCTTCAATACAATCATAATTATAAAGTTAAGAGGGCTTTCACAAAATTAAAGAATTCAGTTTAGGTAAATTAGACGGCATGCGGCAATGGATGCGCAAGTGTGCATCTAGCGAGGTATACTACGCACACATGCAAACAGCTATGCCTCGGGTTCCAGGAACAAACCAAAATGACCAAACAAGCTAAGGACCGGCCGTTCCGAGATTTATATTGATTTTTAGCATTGCATAAAACAATTGTTTTCAAGTAGTATTTTATTTTTAAATGGTTTTGCAAGCAAGGTAAGATAGTAACCTTACTTATTAAATATTTTTTCTTTGAATTTGGATTATATCTTCATAGATAAAAAATATCATTTTGGATGAAAAAAGGTCAGTATCTTTCTGTTTTACGGATTTTTTTTTTGTGTATTTCTGTATGAAACATAAAAAATTGATTAAAGCATTCCAAAGTACATCACTCAATTGTACCATAGACATTTTTATATAATATAATATTTTATATGTTTTATGTTACAAAGCATCAAATATGCCCAAAAGTAGGATTTTATGAAACATCCTTTGCAAAGACAAGGTTTTTACTCATGTACGTAAACAAATTGAAATATTTGTTTAAAACATTCCCGAGAATAATAATCAAACTTTCTCGGGCATATTTTTTTTTTATATCTGTGGCCATAATTATATAAACCATAATCACACATCAAAAATCGAGTAAAACGCTCAAATACAAGAAAAAAATGTGATAGCCCTCTAAAGCTAAAATTATGATTTTACACAAATCAAAATTCACTCAAAAACTTAATTATTTACTAATAAACAGCTGAGTACCTGCAACAAAAGAACAGACGATTAATTATAACAAAAAGAAAATGGCTGCCATCTAAAGTAGCGCCAAAACGTGGCACCTATTGTACTTACAACCATCTTTTAATTAAATTTGTCAAAAAAACGCTGTGTTTTTTCTCGTTTTCTCTTTAGTATTTTAACAGGCATCATTATGCGTATTATAAAGGTATTGTGTGTTGTTCTTTATGATATCTTGGTAGGTCAATTGTGAGTTTACTCTGGACTGAGAGCCATTTTGCATTTCGCTCTCCATTTTTGAGCTAGTTTTTATTTAGATATATACTAGGGGAACTATAGTTTGCTTTGTTATACCCGAAGATCAAGACATAGCATTCTGTCAGTGTGAACGATGATGGGAATGTCAAATAAGTATGTATTAAATTGATGTTAGCTTATGTCTGATTAGCTTATGTATGGTGAAGTCATTGTAGGAATACAAAATGTTTGAAAGCGGTTGTCACTAGTGTAGACTGGACTAGATGAATGTTGCCAGTCCATACTGTAGTATATCCGGCGACATTTGAAGCCGATCTCATCATAATTGAAAAAAAGGCTAGGCAGATGACGATAATGTTGAAAGATGTTAGTCAATCGACACACAACACATCCTATCTACAGTTTATCGAAAATATACCTAAACAGCATCATTTACCTAGCCTTTTCCCAACTATGTTGGGGTCGGCTTCCAGTCTAACCGGATGCAGCTGAATACCAGTATTTTATACGGAGCGACTGCCTGTCTGACCTCCACAAACCAGTTAGTACTGGGTAATACGAAACCCCTTGGTAAGACTGGTTGCCAGACTTTTTGGGCCACTGACTACGTAACGACTGTCAAAGATCTACAAATGACACCCGGGACCGACCGCTTAACGTGCTTTCCGAGGCACGGACGAAACTCGGTATGTAATATGTGGTCACCCATCCATAGACCAACCTAGGCAAGCACGGCTGAACCTAAAGATCGACCCGATCAGCTGTTATTATATAGCCACGAGCTCCTCAAAATATACCTAAACGCAACTCAATAAAGTCTTATCCAGACCTCATAAACTAAACTTAAAGCCACAAATAACATTTTTACTACATTCCAATTTAGAACAGAATCGTTTAACCGTTACTTCGGGGACACAGCCGGCACAATTTATAAAAATAAAATCACTCGACTATGTTTAGCAGAGGGGGTGTGGAGGGGGTGAAATTTTTCATGTTCCGTGTCATTGGAGACCCCTTGGGGTCTGTTCCTGGCATGTTGCAGACGATGGGAATCAAGATTAGGATCTCGGTTCTTGGATTTATCTTGTTAATTGATAGGATAGTTACTTGAGGGTTTTTATTGTGGATGTAATAGGCTAGTTTCCGATGTTCTTTTTTTATTTGATTGTTTGTAATGGAATCTGAAAAGATTGAAAGTGTTGGCTTATTGAGATTTAATGTTAATAAGGTAGGTTTGTACGACTAAGAGTATAGAAAACCACTCTTTAATATTGGATTAAGATACTGTGAATGCCATTTACTTCAATACTATAAATATGATGACAGCATCATTTTGGTGATTTCATATCTTTATAGCAGATACATTGGTTGTAAATTTATAGAAAAATATTGGTTACATGCCAAAAATGAATCGGAGAACTCCGGTTACCAATATCTACACTAACCGTTAAAATGAAGCTTCCAATACACAATTTTTATCTCACTTATTTTTTGCAAAAAACATCTAACCCTCGCCTAGCCAGAAAAAAGCAAAAAAATCAATTGGAACATTCGCGTAACATGCTACGAGTGGTCGATTAGACCCCAGATTAACGCTCCACCGGAGTGGTCACCGGCTACTGGTCGTAAATCTAAGCGTGGTCCATTTGACCAGCCATCCAAGCCTCACGCCAATTTTAACTTGGTTTTTGAGGGTTAAAGAATTAGAGGCGGTTTGTGGACGCGATAAATTGATTTGTTATGATTTTTTTGAGAAAGATCGTAAGTTTTCTTGTTTTAAGATTATATGACGGTAAGTTACTTAACTAAGCTTTGTTAATCAGTTTCGAACGATCTAGCCAGATGCATTTTAAAAGCAGTATTTGCTGCTGAATAACAGGCACAAAACCAGCTCATTAAAAAGTGCTGCAATAGGTGGAATACTTTAACACTTTAGCATTATTTACAGTCTCGCGTAAGTGGTAAGACTCTAGAAGTGAAATTATAATCCTAAGATTTATTTCCTTAAGCCTAGGTTTAAATTAAAAACACGCAGTCTAGCTACAACATGTTTTATGAGCCAAATACCTGAATATCATTAGCAAGTCTTCTTAATTACTAAAAACACTTCCTCAAACTTCTTAAACCGTTAACAAAACATCCAAAGACACTTTCCTTCTTCACTAACAGCCAAATATTTTACAGTCCCAATTGGGCGCCATTAACAAAAGTTGATAGATAACTAAACCCTTGTCAGTTTCTGACTGGGAATTGAATTCTGAACCTCTCGCGCCCCTTCCCATCACTCACGGCCGCAGTGCCGTTCAAAATTACTATAGTTCGGTTATGAACGCTCAGAACGATTAATGAATTTAGACAACGTTTACAAGCTAAAATGAAAGGCGCAAAATTAGTTGGGAGATCTCTCCTGTCTAACTATGATTCGGGGATATTTCGATTTTGGGATGGTGGTCTGCGATATTAGGTTAGTGTGTGAGAACTAAGTTTAGCAGTTTAGTTTAGCGTTAGAAACAAAAAGGATTATTAATTATAATCCGTATATGAATGCCCTATCTACTATAGTAGATGAAATTACATCAAATTTTGAAAATCTTTTTTTGCTTTTGAAATTACATCATCATTTGTCTGCAGCCTGTGTCTGTTTCCTGATAGATATTTTTTTCTAGCTGTGAGTCTATCAATAATTTGACAAAAGTTTACCAGTTCAGATTAGCGAAAGCATGTCATGTAAGACATTAAATTACTCATAATAATCAGACTTAGAACCCATGTTCCAAATATCACTGCCAATTTTTCTTTGAACACCGAAATCATTCAATAAAAATCTCTACCGTACTTTTTCTCTAAAAAAATATAATATTATCACGACAATTAATAACATAAGGTAGTTAGCAGTGACAGAAAACTCATAAGAGGTCGTTATTAAGCCCCCGAATGACCCAAACGGGGGTCGTTACAGACATTATTGGGGCGAAACAGCACTAAATCAATTTTTAATTCGTCCCGCAGTTTGTACACTTATTATTAATTTAGTAACTCTTTTAAACTTAATGGAGGTACTCTATAATATGAGAGCAAATTGTTGTAGGTATAAATTTTTTGAACTGGTGCAGACGCCAGCACATCAAGCTACCCGAAACTGTCAGATTTTCCCAATCAACCTTGAACCTAAACCTTTGACATTAATGTCGAAAATCTATTTAAGAAATCTGACAGATTGTAGTAGCTTGATGTGCTGGCGTCTGTACATTTGAGTATGGAAACCTACCGTTTTTTTTTACCGTGTTTTTGCCATTCTTCATTCATTCATGTGAGTAAGCTTGCTTACTTAGAGAACATTTTTACGTGTTGTTATTAAATTGTCCATTACAATTTCGATACAGAATGATATCGTGGTAACGCTGACTGTGAGATTTCTTTTAACGTTTCTACTTCTGCCAATTTAATTGGTAGTTATGTGTTTGAGCCGTTTGGGGTTAAAACACTAGGGCCAGGGGTCAGAGTGCCCACGTAGTGTTTCGGGAAATCGCCAAGCGGTTGGTCGACTCTTCACGTGACTAGAGGGCGGGCCTATTTTTTGGCCAAAGAATCAGCATTGCCATCCAACTTGGTAATGCTGCCAGCCTTCTGGGCATTTTACTTGTTGACGGCGAAGTGGACAAATTTTTTGACGCCCTTTAACCTTTTTTTTTACCAATATAGATTAATTTTAGTTTGTAAATAATAATCATCATCATCATCATCAGCCTATAATGTTCCCACTGCTGGGACACAGGCCAGGCTGTCTGGGCACAGGTTGTCAATAATGTAAAGATTTAATTAAACTTATAGGCTTACCACTTTCTAAATGTAACACAGAACATTTTATACGTTCAGAAATAATAGGTATTTAGGTACTTCATTATTTCTTCGCTAAACGACCCAGTAATAATGCGTAGTTGGTGTAAAAGGATCTTCTTCCCTTTTAACTTCGCTATTGTAATATTAATTAGCAGCCTCTTTACATAACACAGTCACAATCTTAATAGCTGTCATTTTGACTAGTCCAAAAATTGTTCAGCCATTGTGTTCAGCTCTATTTTTGAAGTGAAAACTTCTTTAGTTCGTTGTGATTTGAAAGTCGGTGAAACAAAAAAGCGACAGTAAAAAGAGACGGACACATAAATTCATACGATTTAACGTGGAAGAAAATTAGATAGGAAGCTTTATACAGTGTTTATCTTGAAGCCAACATTTTTGAAGGTTTCACTTCTACCACGTGTGAATTGCACACGTTTTTTTTAACATAGGTTCGGCATTGTGTACAGTCGAACAAGACGATAGAGACTGACTCTTAATGATTAAAGCTTTATAAAATAAAATTGCAAAAAAAATGTCAGTGTACGCACGACCGCTGATCAAGCTATACAAAACTAGTTTTTGCATCTCGTTTCGGATTCTCGTTTCGGATCTCTCATTGTATAGAAAATATATGTATATAAAGCGATGCCACGTTATACTGGAAACTCAAACCAAATAAAAAACCAAGACATAGCACTGCGAACAATACATTGCAGCATGCGCAAAACCACGCCTCGCTCTGTACATACACGCTCACACGCACACATTTACATCAAACTACAATTAAACTACGCTCAAAAACTCAGCTCACAGTGCACACATGGTTACAAAACCGGCTTCACGTCACTGTTGACAGTGCTGTGTCTTAGTTTTTTATTCGGTATGTGACTGGAAATGCAAAGCTTGATGTGCCACCGTGTGTACTAGGATTGAGAATATTTCCGTGTGTGTACCAAATAGCTTGTTTGACCGTACATTTTATTCGTCTCTGTTTTAGACAAATATATCAACGAAATTGATACGTTTTTGAACTGTCAGTATAAAAGCTATTTCGATAGCTTGCGAGTTATACAATACAGTTATTGGTTTTTGTAGTAACGTGTGGCACTTTGTTCGCTTTTCATTTGGTTGATATTTGTTAAATTGTATGTATGTACTAGAAATGAAAACAGTTTATTTCTAAATTGAAATCACTCAGGTAACACGCATACAGAAAGTTACAGGTATTTCCAACAGTACAGATTATATTGTATGTAATTCAGCTACCGTGAAAAGGAAGAAACGGCTATAAAAAGACTAAACTATGTTTGCGAAAGATACATAAATATAACCTCTCATAATTATCTAACCCACTCAGCTTAAGCTAAAGTAAACGCCATAATCATAAAAAATATTTAATCGCATACAAACTAGAGCCATCTATTGTCGAGTAGCACACAACATTAGCTAGTCCACTCACCGACAGATGGTGCTGCACTCAATAAATACCCATTACGCACTGTCCACAATGTTTGGTATGGACAACAGAATACTGTAGAATAATTTTTGTCTTTTTAATTTATTATGTGTTTACTCTTAATTATGTGAATGATTAATCGACCAGCTATTAACTTACTTATAATGACAAAATCTTTATCCTTTTTTTTGCGTTTGGCTATTTGTACAATTTTTATCAGATTAAAGCTTTAGGACGTAGAATATCATTATTCACGGTCATACTATCTTTTTCACTGTTACTGTTACTCTCGATATCATCAGTCTATAATGTTCCCACTGCTGGGACACAGGCCTCCTCTCTATGAGAAGAGGCGTTATTCTCGATACCGTTTTTACAAATTAAATAAAGCCTGTATTGACCACACGAGCCTGGCAGTAAGGTATCAGTAATACACTCACATTTCGTCATTAAAAATGTTTAAGTTAAGTCCCTTTTACGTAAGTTGCCAAAATTTACACCAAACCCGGCACAAACCTTTTGATTGCAATCTCAATTGATTTCAACAACCAATTCCAATTGCAACTCCATATCCAAATCAAACATCAAGCCGAAACCCTAGACCTACCATCTCTACCCACCCCCTCATCCCACTATAACGACGTCCAGCTTGTTCTGCTGACCGTACATAGCCATAAACAAACATGTCTGCGCCACTCCGTATTGCACAAGGCAGATACCAATTGATGTGTCCAAACCCTTTTGTGACAATCGACCGGATGAATTTGAACCCTAAGACTTGTGACAAAAGGATTAATTTCCGTTGTGGGGTTGTGTGGTATATAATGTGAGTTTACATCTCCAGAACTGCTGGCACAATTGTTATGAGGTTGTCGGTATTGTGTAGATATGATGCGGTTGTAATTTTGAAGGTTATGGCGTAGTTTGTCATTGGGGGGTTATTTGTTATTATTATTGAGTGGCATATAATCTACTATCCGTAAATGTGGTTGGCTTAGGGCCTGGTTCATGAAAAGAAGGATATGGGTGGGTCCACACTATTAACATAACATGTTATAACCTAGAACCAAAAATTCGAAGACATGTGACATCTACCAATCCGCACTGGGCCCGCGTGGTGGATTATAGCCCATTCCCTCTCATAGAGAGGAGGCTTGTGTCCCAGCAGTGGGAACATTATAGGCTGATGATGATGTTATAAAACATGTAATTTAACAATTTAGAGACGTTATCAATGTTGTATGATTTTGACGTGTTACATAGCAAAAGTTTAGTAAAATGTTACTTAATCTGGACGCTTCCTAAGTATTGTCTACGGTAGTTCGTGTAAATCGACAGAAAAATGGTATTTGAAGAACTCAGACCAATTCAAAAACTAAGACACAGCACTGTCAACAGTGACGTGAAGCCGGTTTTGTAAACATGTGTGCACTGTGAGCTTAGTTTTTGAGCGTAGTTTAATTGTATTTTGATGCAAATGTGTGCGTGTGAATGTGTATGCACAGAGCGAGGCGTGGTTTTGCGCATGGTTCACTTTTTTGTTCGCAGTGCTATGTCTTGGTTTTTTATTTGGCCTGAGTTGAAGAAGTGAGTCAAAAAGGTTGTACGTAATCGTGAATACCTGATCAGATTACTCGCCATGGTATTTAAGATAATGTGATTACCAAAATGTCTAAGTTTAAGTTTTTCCCAATGCATAAAATTGTATGTATTTTTAAAACTAAAAAGTCATGGATTTTTGGACTACCTAATGTCTTGAAACAGTACAGAACGTCAATAAATCCGCTATCTTTCTTTTTTTAGTATTATATCAGTTAAGTCATTAACCTCATAATAAAAGTCATTTTTAAAGACATAAAATTAATGTTAACTTAATCGGTGCCAAACTCAAAGATCTATAAATAAATATCACCATTTAATGATTCCTGATTCTTACCATTAATGATGTCATAAAAATCTTCAAATGATTACACGAAAAGCGATAAAATTTACTTGTAAGTGTCATAAAGCACTCTTAATGATGTTTCAACTTGGATAAACGGCATAATAAATATCATTTACCAAATAAATTTGATTTATGTAGTAACGATAATTTATTTTAAATTAAAGTATGAGCCATGATTCGAAGGGCAATGGTGTTATGGCATATTTGTTTACTTTTTTTTTGTAACGATTGTGGCAATCTTAAGAAGAAATTATCATTACAGTCTGTTAGGTCGATTCATAAGTTATTAATAATTATTTATTTGTTTTTGAAATTGTAGTAAAATTAATAAGAACTTGTGCCTTGAATTTGATATAATTATTAAACTATTCCTTACCCTATAAACGGAGTATTTAATCTAGTTAATAAATAAAGCCAAATTTACAAAGCTTAAAATACCTATCATGAGTGAGATCAAACTCTAGTGTCAATTCTTTAATAAAACTCTCACTATAAAACTACCTGACAAACAAAATCCATTACTAAACTCAACTGACAACAGTATGAACCACTAAAAAATTCATACACACTCAATTCTAAAAACAAAAATATTCCCGCCAAACTACCAACCTAACAACACTAGCACAGATAAAATAAATAAAAGCCCACGAGAAAAAGTTAACCTAACTCTGTCTATACTTCATTAAGGCGGGCACAAAAGCCCGTTACCTTGTTGCTGAATATTTTACAAGTCATTCCGGACGAAACGTTAGTAATTTTGATGATATATCCCGCTAAGGGAGCATGATATGATGCGTTCTATGTACTAAAATATGCATGGGGTTAGTATTGACGTCTTGTCGATTGTGTACAGCGGCATCTGTTGGGGAGTACGGGAAGCTGCTGTTTCGCTACTCTACGTTAGATGGTGTTAGTGTTAATGATTTAGTAGTTGCGAAATTGAGGTTTTGATTTGTTGTTTAGTTGATAAATTGGACTGCTACGAGTCTGATTGAAGTATTGCATTATTTGAAGAATAATAGGTATGGCTTTCAGGTTATAAGCGCTATGTGTTCAATTTTGCACATAGTAAAACTTTTTTGATACATTTTATAAACCGAGGCCGCATAAAAATTAATAAAAGCGAAGCGCACACACGCACCGAATATCAATCACGTCTCCATTGTATAACATTGCGCTCAGCAAACCTCATTAACGTTTAAACACACAATTCCATCCAATTACATCATCGCGTCATCAATAATAAAATTTTAGTTCCCTTACTCCCCGCTGCGAGCGCCACGTAATCTCATTACGGAGGAGACAGATATTATACAACCGATGCAGATGGATGAAAGAACTAAAACGGATGGAGGGTCGCTGAAAAAGCATTTTCATTCGCTAAAATCAGTGCCGTGATAAAAAAACTCGATATAGAAACATGAAAGGCATCTCTGCTTCCATCGTCGATTGTTAGAAGAAAAATTTTACGAATTTTTTTAAACCTCGGAATGGTTTTTGAAACAAAAGATTCCCCTGTTATCTGTTTTTCATTGTTTTTTTGAGTTCACTCGCTCGCTGATATTTTCAGAGCGTGTTTCGCGTAGATTTTTGGATTATAGTGCGGAAATTTCATTACTTTTGGGCTTGAGATCGCTACCTGCCTGATTGCGTTACCTATGTAAAGCTTGCACACGTGAATATTAATTTAACTAGCCAAATAGATAAGTAAAAACATTTGTGGTTGCGTAACTTTTACATGGAAGGATAATGCAGATTTTCTCCTTAGCAAACGTCCAATTAAGAACCGTACACTTAGTTTATGATGTTTTGCAAGTATATGTGAAATAAATTATAGCAAATTCGTATGGCTATCAATAATCATTAGTTTGTATTTTTGTACAACGAAATTGAGTTTTGAATTTTATTATAGATATACTCCGCATGAAAACAGTAGAATCTAATAAAAAAGATTAAAGATACTAAGAAACCATCAGAAGAAAATGTATCCCCATGTCACAGTGACGCGTAAAACCAAAATGGCAAAACTCCCAATTTTGTCCCAAAACAAGTGACAATCACATCCCAAGGAAACTTTAAAACCTAACCTCCAACAAAAAATCTAAACACAAATAAGCTCCCGACATAAGGGTCTTTGTGTACTGTTTGTCGTAATTAGCAGGGGTGTATCGTTACCGCAGTAATGTGTTGGCACCTGAGCCCAACTGATTAAGCCGACCACGAGAATTACGAGCGGCTTATACTATGTGTTTTGAAGCTTAAGGTGTTTAGTAAGTGATTTAAATAGGTAGCTAGGACTTAGGAGGATGTATTGTTGCTTTTTTGTGTATTTTTGGAGTGGCTTTTTTATCTGGTTTTGCGAAAATAAGGACGTTAGCAGATTATATTATGAGCGGGTTTGTCAAGAGTGCCTTTGGACGCAGATACAATACGGTATGAATGATTTCAGATATTTGTCGATGAAATGGCTGCAGAAAAAGGGTATGAAGGGAGGAGAGTACGTTAGAACTATGCCAACGACAGTGTTCAGCCATCAGTGTGCCATTATTCAACAATGTCCATGGAGCAGATGGATGATGAATGGATAACAATTTCCTTTGAAAACACTTTGGAAGTCTGCAATAATGTAAGTTTTATCAGAATAGGTACCACAAATTTACAGTAAAGAAGGTATCCTCAAAACTGACTTCACCATTTATCTCCGCACCAGAAAAAAAGCCCAAATCCAAACACGACTAACCTACTTCTGCTGGAGCAGTTGATAACGACTCCACAGCAAGCGAGTGTATTAAATTTTATGTTATTTACACAGGACAACATGATTACGGTCGAAGGCGTGAACAAACAAAACTTGGGATAGCGGGGGGTGGATGGGGGTGACAATAGAGGGTACAGGTAGCCGTGTCGCTTACAATGTAAGCTTGGGGTCTGGTTACTTGACAATACTGGAATTTGTTGGTCATTTTGGGGGGAGCAGATGGAGGGAATTGTGTGTGATGCTTTGATGTAACTTGGGTGCTGGTTATGTCAGAAATGTCTGTAATAGACTAATTTGGATTTTAGATTTTTACTTGTAGAAGAATAAGGTTGGTAGGTTATTATGAATTCTGCGCATTAAGTAAATGCATTCGCCTTCTGTCTCGTGGAATATTGAGTTAGGTTCCGAGGTCGGGATAGTTTGTATCTTTTCTTTCGATGCAAACTAGATTTGAAACTTAGCAAGATTCAGAAGCGAGCCCTCCAATGCCTGTATTATGCTACAAACAACCATTTCGTAAGGTCTTCTGAAAAATACGTATTTCGTCTTTGAAAGACGACACCTACCACAAATATGAAAACCAATTCAAATGAACACAGTCGCGGTCTGCAAAAAATACGGTTTCCTAACTTCAAAATTTTATTGTGTGAATCCCCCATTAAGGTTGGCCCTCATTCCGTGTTGATTTCAAAATGCCTCGGGCATGGCGTTTAGGGTGAAACCGTTATAATTGAGTGTGTACATTCACGCCTAAGGTTAAATAGGGGTTAGCAGGGAATAATTGATTGTCATCTTTGCCTGGGACTTATTGTATGATTGGGAAGCTGGTGAGCTGAAGATATTCTAAGTAATGATTTTACGTCCTGCACACAAGGGGTAGTCTGTAGCCAGAAAGAAATCTAGTTCAAGAGGCACATCATTATATCATCTAAATATACCATGAAATGTCTGTTACAGAATTGTTAAATAACGGATACTGTTTATTTATTTATTTATTTAAAACTCATGTTAGTCTGCGTCATCCCACTGCTGGGCAAACACCTCTCCCCATGACTTCCAGTTGTTTCGATCCAGGGCTAATGTGGGCCACTGGTCGTTGGTGAGGTCTGCCGCGACGCCTAAATAACAAACATATAAAATAAAATTGAGAAAACTTGTTAAATATTATTGCCGAGTTAAAGCAGTTTCTCATCTTTCCGAAAGCTAAGAATCTTTAACAGCCTCAATTTATTTTCACCATCATTGCTTCTAGTTTGCTGCTAAATATGAATATACCGAGTTACCGACCAGCCCCCTGGGTGTCGTTAGGTATGAACTAGGGGTTACACCGAGTGGATAGACAGCACAATTATTAATGAAACACATCAAACTACGTAAACCTGGTTTAGATTGTACAACCTCTGTATGAATTTTGATGGTTCAGTGAGATATAACTTTAGGCAATGACAGAAAAACAAGCGACTGCTAACGCCATCTAGTGACAGAAGTTGAAACTAAATATTGTGTAGCTTTAGACATTGCGAAAATATTCACCATTCATGAAGTGGTTATCAAAATCGAAGATTAAAATCGTTAATAAGTTTTAATACATAAACTTGAACAATTGCAACCCTCTGATTTTAATTATTGGACTATAAGCCTGAGAGTCGAAAAAATTAAGTAATCGCTTCAAATAGGGGTCCTGCCCGCATTTTAAAGTGGATGGAGTGTTTGATTGCGTTAGTAACGTTGAGCTTATGATGAGTCATACAAAGGGGCAGTTGGGCAGTTGTGCTCAGTAAACTGCAAAATTGATTTCTATAAGGGTCTTCCTTGTAAAGTCTCCACACGATGGTACACGGACGGCGCGCCGCCCAAGGCCAAGAAAAAGGCGGCGAGGCGATCTGGACGCGTACCGCGAGGGCTGGTTCGAGGAGGCACGTGAAAAGAGCTCGTGGAAGGAATAGTGTGAGGCCCATGCCCTGCAGGGGGCAGTAAAGGCTGTTGAAAAAAAAATAAGGGTCAATGATGGCGCTACTCGCCGATAGATGGCGCTTCGTGTTTCCCATCCCAATTTAAAAGAAACTAATCAGATAATTCCGTTCCTGTGGGAGTTTAATATAAAAACCGATAACATAATTAAACCGTTTATACAAAAAAGCCAACATTGGTTTCATTAAAATATTACGAAGCGCTAAGCAAAAAAGTTGCCGCCACTCCCTACTAGATGGCGTTAGCGGCGCGCTAATTTCCCATCAGACTTCTCAGTCGAGTGGAAGTGTTTAATTAATTCATTACGCTGCGTCTCGGCCCGAGGGGGGTAGGTAGAGGGGGTAGGGCTCGCAGTATTTATGTGAATAATGTATAAATCTTTATACATTATTCACATAAGTTTTTGATAGACACACAACATGGTTGTTACACAATCTGACGGTAATTTTAACGTTTCAAAATGTGTGTGACATGTTTCATTTTGAAACGTAAAATTCGTCATTTAAATGTTTGAAAATGTATATCATTCCAACATTGATTTTAATAAAATGTCCTGTATTTTAATTAATAATATTTTAGTTTGATAGCATTGAATATTTTGCCTGTTTTTCAGTGAAGTTTGCCTTATAAAGAAACTAGTCAATCCTGAATCCTTCATTACTATAAAACCAACATACACTACCCCCATTTTCATCAAAACAATTACTGCATTATTTGCTACAGAACAACAGCCAATATTTGTGAAAACAAACCAAATATCAGGGGAGGTACAAATAATTGATACCTAACTATAGGTGTACAGTATACCTCTAATTTTGCAGGTAAACTACGATATATTGGTTTAAACGTAAAATAAACGAAGCTTGATAACGTTTTAACCAATCACCGTATATATTATTTATACAGGTGATTGGTTAAAAGTGGGCATTACTCGTAAGAGAGTGAAGAGCTCAAAAATAAGAACAACTTTTATTACGGTAATAACTATCAAATACAATATTAGTAAGTTTTATAAGATTGAAAAAAAAAACTATGTTTCTACCTTTCCTAAACCCCAGTCTGCAATCTAACAAACATCTGTGCTCACCCCAAAGAAACACAAGCGTAATATTGTCGTTATGTAGAAGTATAAAAGTGGACATTGACCTAAAATTGACACAACGCTATAAGGTCGTCCCTCTGACAGGCGTGGCAATCGTGGATCTAGCAAGAATGGAAGATCCAATTCTAATTATCAAGTACGTAGTGAGTCATTTCGCAAGATTTATGAATACTGGTACAATCTGTCCTGTCCTATGTCTATATTGCCCATGTCATCACTATCACTAAATATTATAAAACAAAGTCCTTCGCCGCGTCTGTCTGTCTGTTCGCGATTAACTCAAAAACTACTGCACCGATTTATGCTGTTTTCACCAATGGATAGAGTGGTTCTCGAGGATGGTTTTCACATGTGTAAGTCCCATGTAATAGGGAGCGAGCCTATTGCTATCAACCGGGCACAAATCCAGACTGCTTGGCTGCTACTGAGAAATTCCTGAAGGAAAAACCCAATAGCACTTTGCCCAACCCTAAAATCAAACCCAGGACCTCATGTTCAACAGCTGCGCTTGCGACTACTGGGCCAACGAATCTGTCTACATTTACTTAGCTATCATTCATATCATTCATAATGTGTGTGATTTTAATCTACGTATAATATGGTCATGATTTTCTTGAAATCTACAAGAGAATTAAACTGATGGTATATCAAAATTTTTGGCTTTTCAATATGTAACATAATAAAAATGTTACCTAATTTCAAGAGCGCTTTGAATTTGAAAGATAATCTTTCTGTAACTTTAATGGCAACTCATTTGGAATAGTGCCATTTCTAGTGTTTCTACATCTTTGACTAAATGGATACGTACCAAATAAAAGGTAAAAGACAGGAAATAGCAATTTTGTTAGCTTATGAAGTACCTATAGCTTGCTATATTTTCCAGGGAGCTTATACGTACTATATTAATTCCATGACATTGACAGAACGTTATGACATCTGTCATTAGTGACGTTCTAAAGTCAAAATGTTAAGTTGTAAATGTAATTTTTGTCAAAGCTTCGCTTTCAAACATTAAGGTGGTTGCGTCAGGATAGCCAGTGAACTTCAAATTTTCTTACGTTTTTGCGATTTGCAGATCATTATCAGGTTGTGTGTTGATGAAAAATGAGTCGCGCCAGTAACACGTATCTAATTACAGAATAATAATCATGAAAATCATCAATACAACCCTCTAAGCTCCCGTAACCTTATTCAATTAATATTGAATTAATGTTTCATGAAAAAGTCATTCAATAGGATTAAATGAACTTACAGGGTTATATTGATGATTTTCATTATCGGTATCCTATAACTACATACGTGTTACTGGCGCGACTCACTTTTCATCAACATTATCATAATCATCATCAGCCTATAATGTTCCCACTGCTGGGACACAGGCCTCCTCTCTATGAGAGGGATTGGGCTATAATACACCACGCGGGCCCAGTGCAGATTGGTAGATGTCACATGTCTTCGAATTTTTGGTTCTAGGACATGCCGGTTTCCTCACGATTTTTTCCTTCACCGTTTTTGGTGGTGAAATAAATTACACAAAGTAATGCGCCTGCGTTCGAACCCACGACTTACTGTTCGTAAGTCGGGGTCGCTACCACTGGGCCACCGCTGCTCTCATCAACATACAACCTGAAAATAATCTGCAAATTGCAAAAAACGTAAGTCAATTTGAATTTCGCGGGCTACCATGACGCAACCACCTACAAATCATCGCACTTTTCAGAATTATTGTTGATTGCAGTATGTTACTATTAGCAGTCGTTGTTCCCAATTTTGTCGGCATCACCATCTAGTCCTCGTCGCCAAGTATGCCTAGTTTATTTCTGCTTCCAGTCTAACCGGATGCAGCTGAACACAAGTACGTCACAAGGAGTGACTGCCTATCTGACCTCCACAACACAGCTACCCGGTAATACGATACCCCTTCGCTTGGCTTTTAAGACAACCACGAGGGATTTGGTTCTGGATATAATAGAAATATTGTTTTAATACTTACAAAGGCTGAAACCATTTTTGTAACTGGATATTATCTTCAAAAAGTCGAAGCTGGCAAACATCTGGAAAGAATGAAAATACTTTTATGAATAAACAGTTTTTACAAGAATAAGTAAGTATACACCGTGATTTTTTAGTCGTCTGGCGAAGGTGGTCCACTCAATGTATCCGACATAAAATACCTTTATGCGTGTTTTTTTACCATTTATTAAGATAATAGGTACAATGAAAAATAAATAATACATTAGAATTATGAAACATACTGTTAAAAATGTTTACGTATCAAACAGTAGAACATACTTAACCATCGCACGAGTCGAGTAGATAGATAGATCTTCGCTCGAAACAGAATGTTCCAACTACGATATGCATCATGCTTCATAATAATTAATAATATATATATATTTTTTTATCTCTTAAATACCATTTTTTTTGCTATGAATGTATAAGTAGTCATTGGATACATGAAGAGGGCTACCGTTGACAGACGACTAAAAAGTCACGGTGTATGAGGTCTAAAGTCTAAGCGGATCCTTTACGAAGCCGTCAACAAAGCATTCTGTACATCAAACTAAGTAACTCTATGCAAAAATGATTGCTGGGAAATGACTTTTATTTTTGGGGTTAAAATTACGGTAGGACTGAATGATTACACACTATTTGAAGTAAACTTAAAACATTAAAAACTTGCATTTAAAAAACACTCTTGTGAAAATGTAGGAACTTTGACCCCCAATATCTCCGTAACTAGAAGTTCCCCAGGTATGGTCTAGAACAAAAAAATGATCACAATGACGGGGAGAACCAGTGCCCTTCGTTAAGGGTACTTTTACAACCAATAATATATTTTTTTAGATGTTAAATTATGTTTTCATTATTATTTTTCGGTCAATACCTGGTGGTTGGTAAGTCAACTTTCTTACGTCATAAAATTTGAAATACCCTTTTTTTTCGGATGGGAAATCATCAAATGACTTCTCCCGCTCTGGGCAGAGCGGAAGGGAGTGACAGACTTGTACTGACTAAAACCCATCCATGTTCCTTCCTTGCCCTTTGGCAGGCATCGGCCCTTGCAGACCCCTCCCTGTTTGCTAACATCTCTTTGAGGCGCGCGTGGAACACGAACGCGTCGTCAAATTTGAAATACCCTTCAACACATCCTAAAAGATTAACAGTAATATACAGGTCCGATATTATAATACAAAAACCACAGAATTTAGTTTCAAACTGTGTTTGGAACGTTTGTAATAAGTAGGTAACACGTATTTAAATTTCAATTCATGTGATGTCAAATGTCAAACGCTTGCAAGTACGTCATCGCTTGTATAATATGTTCCTTTATGTACTACCAAGAATGTTTTACTCTGTTCTAAGTATTATTTAAAGAATTTAGGTTAACATAACATAACATCACGGCTGTAATTCCCGAAAGATTTAGGTAGAGATGTACCTTGTACACCCACATTTCGATAGTTATGTTTAAATAGGATGTAATAATAGGTGGTGAGCCTATTGCCAGCAACCGGGCATAAATCCCGACTCCGTGACTGTTATTGAGAAATTCCTGATGGAACAACCCAAGAACAATTTGCCCCACCTGAGAATCGAACAGTCGTGTTCAGCAGTTGCGATTGCAACTAATACTCCAACGAGGCAGGTGCTATTAAGTCATAAGTCATTTATTCATTTGTACATAGGTACAAAAATATATGTAGTTTTTATAGAAAATTAAAAGTGCGCTATGTTAATCCAGAAGGCGTACAAAATATTCATTATTATTGATATTAAAAAATACAAAATTGATTGCATAATTACATTAATGGAATGCATAAAGTATTCATTGATTTTCTTAAAAATAATAAACAAAAAACAAACTATTATTAATATTATTTCCTTTAATTATTTTTATACATATTCGGTTACATTTTTAAATATTAAAAAAAAACATTTAAAAATATAAAAAATAGTAGCCCACCGGTATCGGAAATAGGGTCCAAGCTAACGGCGGTCAGGGCTCCAGAGAGAGGAACCTCCTAACGATACGAGCCGTGTCCAGGAGTACCGCTTTCTGAATCAAGCCCTTGATCCAGCTGCCTAACGAGAGCCTCCTCAGGTGTTGGTCGAGGCTCTTGGCAATAAAGCCATGGGCTGATAAGACAATTATATTATATTATATTATATTATTAATTATTATTACATTTCGCAAAACAGAAAAGAGGAGTTGAGCTTTTTGTAAACCAGTCCGTGGAAGCCAGTTTGATCATGACTAACCTTTTCCAAACGATGTTGGGGTCGGCTTCCAGTCTAACCGGATGCAGCTGTATGCCAGCATTTTACATGAAGCGGCTGCCTATCTGATCTCCATAACCCGGTAACTGAGTGGTTAAGGTGGTTGTGTATGTGTAGCCCGCGAAATTCAAATTTTCTTACGTTTTTTGCAATTTGCAGGTCAATGTCAGGTTGTATGTTGATGAAAAATGAGTCGCGCCAGTAACACGTATGTAGTTACAGAATCACATGAAAATCGTTAATATAACCCTGTAAGTCCATTTAACCCTATTGAATGACTTTTTCATGAAATATTTATTGAATAGGGTTACGTGAAATTAGAGGTTTGTTATGAATTCATGATTGTGATTCTGTAACTACATACGTGTTACAGGCGCGACTCGTTTTTCATCAACGTACAACCTGACACTGACCTGCAAATTACAAAAAAAACGTAAGAAAATTTGAATTTCGCGGGCTACCCTGACGCTTCTAACTTAAGAGCGATTGCTCTTACTAAGAGTTATTTTGACAGTTTGTTGTCAGGCCATTAGGAATAATGAATTCCCATAATGTTATTGATGAATGATTATAGATTTTAAAGTAAGTATCTATCTATGTTAAGTAAGTATCAATCTATGTATGGTGGGAACAAATCCTACTGTATACCAATAAGAATTCATGTCAGTCTTTCAAATAATTTTGATAAGAATCATTGAAAAAAAACGGAAATATTTTTTGTATACGTGTGTCGGAATATGGGACGAAATTATAATAAGGGTGACCATGTTTGGAGGCTGAATAAAATGTCTTCAATGTATAAATTAGTGTAGTAATTGACTAAAAGAGAACCCAGAGTTAAAACTAGTATATTATGGAAAACTAGCTATTACTCGCGGCGTCATTCGCGTTGATTTAGAATTTGACAATTAATATTCAGGTTGCACTTGTGGCGCCATCTATTACCATAAGAACATTATTGTTGTTTTCCTCGGGCACAGTACTTTTTTTTCGGGATGAAAGGTCTGTCCGTTTTTGGACGCCTAACAATGTATATGAAAATTTTCAGGATGATCGGTTCAGTGGTTTAGGCGTGAAAAGATAACAAACAAACTTAATTTTGCTTTTATAATATTATAGTTAGGATTAGATTAAGAGGACTACCAAAGAAGCGATGGATGGACTGTGTGAAGGATGATATGGCTAGAAAGGAGGTGACTGCTGAGATGACGAGAAATAGAGAAGTATGGAAGAAGAAGACATGCTGCGCCGACCCCAAATTAATTGGGATAAGGGCAGGAGAATCATGAAGATAATGGTGATGGTGATGATGATGACTTGCATTGTGAAATTTAATGCCAAAATTAAATCCCCTGGTACTATATCAAGTGTGAAAATGTTTTTCGAAATTAGATTTATATTATTTTATAACTGTACTGTCGAATCAAGTCCTATAATATACTTCGGGAATCTTTTACCATTATATCTACCAGTAGCGAAGGGTCATTTTTCGTAAGAGGTAAGCCGGAGTATATATCTTTAATGTGATTGTATTATTTGTCTATAGAATACTGACTGTGCCATTTTTCAAAGGGAAGCCGGTAGGATTACAGTTCTATGGAACCTTCGCCACCTATTTCAACACTACTGTCATACGTTTATGGTTCGAAATATTCGTATTTAATTCTGTTAAATATTGAAGTGATTATCTGTTCAATTTTATTAGGTTATGATATAGAACAAAGCTACACCGTAAAACCTAACATTGTTTTGGAATCGGTCAAATATGTATTCTGATTCAGTCAATCAGTCTTGCCTTTTCCCAATCATATTGGGGGTCATCTTCCAGTCTACCAGAATTTTACATGGATTGACTGCCTATTTGACCCCCACTTTTGAATTTCGATTCAATCTCCAAATTCTTTCATTCACATAATATATGGTTACACCACTTATTAACGAATCAGGACAACACACAACACTAGCATTGAACCAAACAACAGAGTCTTTATCAACAACGTTCCATATTCGAATTTAAATTTCAAATCTCGAACGCGACCGTTACGATTCCGATCTCAAAATAAACGTTCAAAAGTTAGCTTTGATTTTTTATTTTGAAATTTCGAACTATACGTGTTCGTTTTTTTTGTTGAATTTTAACTGTTTTTTTTACAGACTTAAAAAAAACTTTGATTTGCATGTGTATACGGCTATACATGTATTCTTCCTTTTGAGGACCAGATATAAAGATTACTTCTATTTAAGTCATTTCATTGATCATTTTGTTACGTATTCAGGGACATAGAATTATTTGTATTGTGTATACAAGTTCAATAATCTATTTTTTCCATAGAGAATGAAGATTTAAAGGATGTTGGCAAAGTAGGTGTTAGTTAGGAAATAACGCACTGATTATTTCCTTCGCCTGTCTAGTTCCTATTGCTTTTTTATTTCCGCTGTGTTGTAGGCAGTGTTTACCTTTTAGATAACCAAAAGTATGTACCTATAACTATACTACTACCATGTTCTACCATGTTCTCTACTATGTTTGATTTAGTTTGATTTTATTGTATTTTATTTAGTTTTATGTTGTCTGTAATTTATATCAATTTATGTGTGGCAATGGGTGTTATTTACCTGCAATAAATGAATTATTATTATTTTATAACATAATTAACAGGCGAGGTTGTCAAATCTACGCTTCGCTGAGGACATGATACTCTTCTCTTCATGAGCTTCGGAACTGTAAGAAATACTATAGTAACTTAGCAATGCCAGCCTTTTTTTTTTCGGATGTGAAATCATCAAATGACTTCTCCCGCTCTGGGCAGAGCGGAAGGGAGTGTCAGACTTGTACTGACTAAAACCCGTCCATGTTCCTTCCTTGCCACTCTACACAATAATCATGTGAATTTTGAAGACTAAGCCAACATACTCGTGACCAATAGCTAACCGATATTCGTGCACTAAAACTGAGAGAAAATTTACTACGTCCAGGAACTGGATGACAAAATATTTAACTACACACAAACAGAACAGTAAATACCTACTTTTTATCACGCAATTTTCGCAACTAATAGTTAGGCCGTTAAGTACATTTTTTTAACATCCAAAGCCAGTCCCTCTACGTGCGTCAGCCACGGGAACAAGCCCGATTGGTCTCATCCGCTGACAAATTGAAGTTCCACGGATGTCCGCCATTGCTCTCTGTATTTAAAACATTACAATTCAATCGTCTATGGGTCTTTTAACGGTCGATTTTTGGTCTGTGGTCGGAGATTGGCATTTGAATTTTGAAAACTAATTTAACTTTAAATACTGGAAGCCGACCTCAACATAGTTGGGAAAAGGCTAGGGAGCTTATACGATGAGGAATTTATGTTCACTAATATGTTTTTTTTTATGGATTTCATAAATGTCTCGAAGTCATTTAAATATAATAGTCACTATACTATCAACACAAATCTCAAAATAACGATTCATACCACCCAAAACATTGAGGTACTTCATAAAGAAAAAGCATAATTATAAAGTAACATCTGTACCCAAGTATTAAACTTAATGAACAAAGAAATATGGCAAATAATCTTATGGAAAGTTACAAATCGCCATTATTAGTCAGTGAGCAGTCGCCATCTTTCATTTGACTTTTAAAATAAACAGGGCGGTGTGAGTTATTTCACTTATTAATCTTAAATTGGAATTATTGAACTGATTTTGCGAAGAATTTTAGCTGTGGGCCGTGAAAGGCTCAGTCGAAGTTCATCACGACAAGGAAAGAAGATAATCCAATACAGTCCAAATCAAATATACAGTCGACAGCACATCAAGCTACTCAAAACTGTTAAATTTTCCTAATCAACCTTGTACCTAATTCTTCAGCAATAATGACGAGCATCTATTAAAGAAATTTGTCAGATTGTAATAGCTCAGTATGCTGGCGTCTGTACAGATTACTGTTTGACAATACTGGCAGTTCTTTTTTCAATAAAAATAACTTAATTGTATTCCACATTTCCAGGACAGGGATTGTTGGGTACCTACCTACGCGCATGTGTTGTTACAGCAAATATATAACTTAATAATTTTATTATTTTATGTTCGCAAATTTTTATGTCAAACTTATCAACAAAACACACTGCTTCTATGAACGACTTTGAACTAGTACCTCACCTATATTTTATGAAAATAAATGAGTCTTAAATTCTTAATACTTGAAAGCTATACAACGGTTTGTAGGTAAGCTTTAGGAGTTTGGAATAACCCTTCAAAAACCATACAATATTAAAAAAACAAATCAAACAATACCAATTACTTACCACGCAAACTGTTGACAATAGCTTTTTAAAAAAGAACACATTCGAAAAATTTGAATCTTGAATGCGGCATCCATTTTGAAAATGAAGTACCTTGAGTTTTTTTTTTAATTAAAAAGGTCGTTTCCACTTTATGATTCCGCTTTGTCATTGGTTCTTATTTATTCTTTTTTCTCGCTTTTTTGGAGTATATTTAAAGAAGCAGTAATTATAAGAATTTTTAGGTTAGGTATGTTTGAAGAGGTCTGTCTGTCTGTGCTTTGACGGGGGTCGGGCTGCCTCGAGTAGCTAGTGAAAATAGTTATTGTTGCTTCTTTTTAATTTAAAATTTGTGTGCTTATTGCTTATGTTTTAGATCCTTTCTAAAGGCTAAAGGTGGCTCAGGCTACAAAGCTTTCAGGTTGTGACAATATTCTGCATTGATAGATATTATCTACCGACTATTGATATTTAACGTTATTTTGAACATTATTTTGACAAGTTCAAAATTGTCGTAGCCGTTATAATTATAAGAGAAGGTATAAAATCTGTTTAAAAAAAAAACAAATTGACGTTTAGATGACAGGGCGCTAATCTCTTTTGCTTTTTTAATACTTTTATTTAAATTTTCGAACATCATTACAGTTCCCGCGTGAGTTTATTTAGATTTTTATTTAATTATTATTCAAAGCGACCATTTTATTTGTTGTATGGGTCGGAATGGAAGCCGTTATCAGGTCGAGGTCAGTCCCTTGCTATCTTGTACCGACTTCCGTTGTACATATTTTGTAATATTGAAACTTTTTGTAGCCGGATGGGCGGTTTTTTGCGGCTACACGTTATTTTTTTTATTCGTGGAATTTGTCGGGTTAGGAGAATGTATGATTCAAAGGGCATTGTGACTTGTGTTATATTTTTTTTATTTTGTATGAATTGGACGATTTAGAAAAACATAGGTACATATAAAAAAATAAATAAAATAAAATAAATAAATAAATGAAATAGATAAATGATATGTAAATATATAAAGGTATTGAATGGCATAATATTCAATGATTACATGACAAATAAAAATGTAAAATCATCCTAAAATCAGCTACTGTCCAAAAAAACCCTAAACTAATGCTTAAAAATACAATCCAACAAGGCGGAATCGCTTCGGTTAGATTGCCGCCATATTTGTCTGTACGTCGGTAACAGAATCAAGATTTGAAATTGGAATCAATGGCGGTCTGAGATAAATTGTAAGGCAATGCTAGTGGCAGCTTGTAGACTGATATTTTATAGTTTTTGAACGGTTTTTAGTTATTTCTGATGTTATTTTATTTTTGAGAATATTGACTGAAATATCTATTAATTTAATTTGGTAAGTAACATACGAATGGAGTAAGTCCTTTTTAAAAATGGTGAGCTTTTGTTTTTGTAGAAAACATGGTAGATTTGGTTCTTACAAAAACATATCAACAGTGGATATTGAATCACCATATAAAAACTATATGCTAATGCAGATACCTAGACACCTTCAAGAAAAAAAATATGCGCCGAATACGATTGAATGAATAACAGAATAAGGTCAAAACTCATACATTTTTATTCATCTCGAATTCGTTCGTATAAATATAAAAAAAAAAAACATTTAGAAGTACTATCTTAGCTTGTTTAAAGATAGAATGGAATTTAAATAAAGAACATTGTTTTAGTTTTCTGAATTTTAAAGGTTTGCTTTAGGTACACACGGCGACAGATCAAGGTATACTTTTCCAGTATAACCTGACCACGCTTTGTGTGAGCTTACCGTACAGTGAGAGATCAACATACACTGGTTCTGAATAGCTGGATTGGTTGTCGTGCTTACATCATTTGGAGTAAAATCGACTCAATTTAGTATATAATAAACTAGCTGGTGCCCGCGGCTTCGCCCGCGTCTACGTCGGTTATCGCGATCATGAAATTTTTATCCCGTTCCCGCAACAAAAACTTGACATATCCGATTCGAAAACCTTCCTCGAGAACCAATCTAGCCGTTGGTTATGTAGTGATAGTGAATAGTAGGTAAAATGTTGAAAAGGAAAAACCTTTTTGCAGACAGAACCTCTTTACACAAGTACATACCTAGTAATCAGAACTTATCAATGAATTCATGGAACAGTACTTACGAAGTTTCCCGAGTTCTAAGATATGTATTTGAAAATCTATTTCACTCTCTATTAGTTAGTATTTATCTATGAGTCCCAGAACCTTAAGATTAAAATCTAACTCTTAAAACTAAAACTGAATAAATAAATAAATCCAGACAGCAAGCAAACGGTATCATCATTTGCATCATTTGCTTGCCTTTTTCCAACTATATTGGGGTCGCCTTCCAGTCTTACCGGATGCACCGGTATTTTACATGGAGCGACTGCTTATCTGACTTCCTCAACCCAGCTACTGTTACGAAAACCGTGTCAACTATACAAAAAAAAATAAAAAAAAAACGCAATGGTAAATACTTCAACAATTGGCTCACAGTCACTCAATTCCCTATCCACTTAAAAAAAAAAAAACAAAAAGCCCCAAACTGCCAATAGAGTACGTTCCCGCCGAAACGCGTTCCATTTCCAAATTATTTCAAACATGGCGGCCGTAACAAGGCGAATGGGCAAACAACAAATTGACCCCAATTTTCTGGTTAATGGCTCTCGAAACGGGACATTGTCGTATGACATTGATATACGTTGCTGAATTCGGGTAGGTTTTAGTGTAGGTATTGTTCATATATGGATATTTTGAAAGGAAAACTTCTTTAGCATCGTTGTGATTTGAAAGTAGATGAAACGAAAAAGTGACAGTAAAAAGAGACCGACACATAAATTTATAAGATTTAACGTGAGATAGGAAGCATTTGCACACCTTTTTTTTTAAATAGGTAATCAATGGACGAGAAAAAAAAATGACAATCACCATTTAATTTAATAAAAGAACGTTACTATTTTTACTTAGCAACAGTTACTTAAAGTAATAATACACTTTTGTATTTCCCTATATCCTTATTGTATGTTTTCAGGATAAAACTAACCAAAATGGCACCATTAAAATAATAACATAACACCAAAAAAATTATATAATTTTTGTGTAAAATAGGTACGGAATTTAATCCATTTCTGATAATCAACAAAACATGATTAATATAACCAAAATCCCAAATCCGATTAGAAATTTTCGCATTCACAAAATTATTATGGACAATGGATTATGTGGAAAAGGTAGTATTATATCAGTTAGGGGATGATTTTGAAAAAAACTGTAATCATCATCATCGTCTGCCTAGCCTTTTCCCAACTATGTTGGGGTCGGCTTCCAGTCTAACCGGATGCAGCTGAATACCAGTATTTTACATGGAGCGACTGCCTATCTGACCTCCTCAACCCAGTTACTACTGGGAAATACGATACCCCTTGGTAAGACTGGTTGTCAGACTTTTTGGGCCACTGACTACTTTAACGACTGTCAAAGATCTTCAAGTGACAGCCGGGACCAACGGCTTAACGTGCTTTCCGAGGCACGGAGGAAACTCGGTATGTAATGGGTGGTCACCCATCCACAGACCAACCTAGGCAAGCACGGCTTAACCTAAAGATTGACCCGAGCGGCTGTTATTGTTTACCCACGAGCTCCTGAAAAAAACTGTAATATGCGTATCTAATAATTTTAACTGAACTAAAGACTTTTGCTTGACGGAGAGTGGACTAAGGTACTTGTCTGTGCCGGCTATTAATATATCTGAGACTGAGAGTAACGATGAAGGAAAACATCGTGAGGAAACCGGCATGTCCTAGAACCAAAAATTCGAAAACATGTGACATCTACTAATCCGCCCAGGGCCCGCGTGGTGGATTATAGCCCATTCCCTCTCATAGAGAGGAGGCCTGTGTCCCAGCAGTGGGAACATTATAGGCTGATGATGATGATGACGATGAATTAAATGGTTATTTAATCTTGCATTGATCAGGAAAAGGACAAGCTAAATAAGTAAAACTATTCTGCTAATGAGTTTTCATGTCCATCAATTTGTCCAAGAAGGTTTTGACTAACCGTGTAAATAGCCAATCTTGGTCTATCAGAAAGGGAATTAATTACCTAGTACATAGTTTAAATACGCAATGAAGACTACCCTTTGTAAATGTAAAAAGCTAATAAACAAGTCGCTTGAAACCAAGCAGCTGACAGACAATTTCCCTAAAAACCTACAAAAAACGTTACAATAGTACACCAACATCCAGTTTGACGCAATGACATTATTGCCAGACAGCAAAAAAAAAATACTAATAATAATTTTTGCACATGGCAACCCCCGAAATGCCGTTACCAAAGAGGTCTGTACCATTGTTGGTTTTAACAATAAAATCCTAACTATTGTGTAGGGTGCAGCTGGAGTAGGTATATTGTGTGTTTGCAAAACCGACCCTATATTGTATTTCGATCAGGACTTAGGGCAGGCTGCAAAAACAGACTTTTAAAATTCGCGAACTGGTTTGAATTTAGACAAATTGTGTTCATTAGACGGTAAAAGAACATAGTGAGGGAACCGACATGTCCTAGAACCAAGAATTTGAAGATATATTCTATTGATGACATTCACCAACACGCTCTAGGCATTGGTGGTATATTGCGGTTCTATAACTTATGGAGAGGAGCCTTGTGTCCAAGTGGGAACAATATAAGCTGAGCAGAAGATGATGAAAGATTGTATAGCGTATTTTAAACATGATTGGATGTGCTCTTAACCTAAGCTAACATTTATCTGGAAACGTCCCTTGCTTTTTCGCCCAAGAACAAAGCCTATTAAATATATAAAAAAACTACCTGCCTATATCACTATGTTGTCACCGTATTAGGCCAGGGAGTGTGTGTTTCATTGTATGCAACAAACTCTAAGTCAGCACATTCTGTAGTCAAAACTAAGCGATAAAGGACTGTTTTATAAAGTGTCAAATCTCAATCAGTCAGCTTTGATTAACTAACTGTTTATTGTAAAAGCTAATGACATAAACTTTAAGTTACTGTTGGTATGAAAGTAACGGTTAAATTCAATGTGAATATCAACGGTCAAATAGTAATTTCCCACCAATAGCACATGTCAAACTCAAATGACAGCTGTCAAAAATGCATTCAATAACAAAACAGTATTTTTTTTAACAGAACATCGTTAGATTTTAAAAATAAATCTACCTTAACAGATACGTTTTTCAAAAACCCTTTCTCCAACCTCTGTATAAAAGTTCATTGAAAGTCTATAAACATCTATGGTCATTTTATTAATAGCAGTATCCTTAACTTTCATAGTTTACAAACCGATCTGAATTAACTATTCCAATCGTCATAATTTGGGCTTAATATATCCCTCATTTTTTCTCTGGAATTTACAAATCGGCGAACTTTGCACCCAGCATTATCTGACTGCCTTTTCTAAGTTGGGGTTGGTTTCCAGTCTAACCAGATGCAGCTGAATACCATTATTTTACATAGAGCGACTGCCTATCTGACCTACACAACCCAGTTAGTACTGGGTAATACGATCCGATCCCTTTGGCAACGTTGTATCGAAAACGTCTATAAAAGTCTTCCAAAGGCAAAGCCACAAAGAGTGGGTTTCCCACTTGCAGCCAAAAAATACTTTTAAGAGCTCTTATTTGGGCTTAGACTACAAAAAAAAGGTATTCAGATTTGTCAAAGGATGTCCAAGTTTTTTAGGTGAAACTTTTTTGTATATCACCAAGAACGACTCAATTTTCGTATATACTGGTTGATACCTTTGTCGTAAAGTGTTGAGATGTATGGGTTCTAATCTATAAGAGATAAGTTAGGAATGGCGAAAGAAACGTTTGATAGTTTATGAAATACCATAACATCACAGGGGGGCCTAAGGGTGAGGCAGAGGTGTACCTACCATCCCAGGGGGAGGGGGGGAGGGGGTCTGGAGTACCCACAACACGATGTGAAAAAGCACCTACGTTCCCAACTGGGGTACCCAATTGATGCAGCCCACCGTACATCCAACTTTTGCCAGTTATGTTTTAATTCCATGTTAAAGGGGGCAAGCCTATTGCAATCAACTGGGCACAGATCCAGGCTCCGTGGCTGCTATTAAGAAATTCCTGATGGAAAAATCCAATATCAATTTCCTCGGCCCGGAAATCGAACTCAGGATCTGCAAGGTGCAGGTGCTTGCAATCACTGGACTAACGAGGCTGAAATATGTTTGAAGTCACATATAATAAAGGGCGAGCCAATCTACGACAATGTTAATCGTATTTGGTTAAAGTATACAGAAGTCACACAGAAGCTATTAGAATTAGGTGTAAATTACTAGAATTTTGAAGTGAAACTTCTAATGCGACTTCCAACAAGGTTGGGTTAATCGTTTAACGCTACCATGGAGGGGGTATGAAAGCACTGTTGCGTTAAACGTTCAACGCTCCTGGGGAGGGGGAATAGAAAGAGACAGAGCGAGAATGAACGCGTGGCACTCGAACGCATACGCGTAGTATACCTGTTTTCATTTTCACATTACGAAGTTTCACTTCTTCCGCGCGGAGGGACTCAACACTATTTTTTATATATTTATTCAACAATTTGGTTCGAAGTGATAAGTGGATTATAATTATTGTGTAACATTAACAAATGAATGAATGAATGTTGCTTGTTCAATGATAAAGCCGAAATAGATAAAGAAAATATTAGTTTCGTTGTATACATACATAAACTCACGCCTGTTTCCCTTGGGGGTAGGCAGAAACCACAGAACGCCACCTGCTTCGATGCTTACATACTCCTTTTGCCTCGTCCACGTTCATACATCTGGTCATAAACGCACGCCGGTTGCGAGTACTACGCACCTGACTTTTCTGAAGAACCTCACCAATAAGGTTAGCGTATGTACTTCTAGGGCGTCCCCTGCCGGCGTTGCTACTCACATCTGCCTTGTACACCTATTGTTTTACAAGGTATTTGGTCTACAGAATAATGAACTACGCAATAAAATAGTATTCTCAGAGACCATCATATAAGCTGTTTAGCCTTTCCCTAACTATACTGGCTTCCAGCCTAATCGGATGCAGCTGAAAGCCAGTATTTTGCAAGGAGCAGAATCCTAATAGGATAATAATTATAATTTAAGTACGTTACAATTCGTAAAATGTTCACAAAGTCAGCGACAGTTCGTAATATTAGCCGTGTATGTGACCATTTCAAGAATTTTAACGAGATTCATTTTATTTAAATCGGCAATTGTAGACCACCTCTACTGGGTAAAATACGAATTATACTTACTAACATGTTTTAGAAAAATATCTTGTGCAATCAACTCATACTTATGGATGAAACTATATCGCGATTGAATTGCAATGTCGTTCGCCGTGCTATTCTTAGAACATTTTATTGATTTTAATGGCGTCGATGATTTTATTTGTATGCTGCTATGTCTTTTAAAGTAAACTACAGATGAAATCTTCGTAATGTTAACTTTTTGTTAGAAATTTCATCAAAAGATTTTTTTTTATGACTTTTGACAGTGTGTTGAAGATGACATTTCTTTTATTTTGCTCGAGTTTCAAGCAAAAGTCATAAAAAAGGTGCAGCTTGATTCTTTTGGTTTTGGACTGACATTATAAGATAAAAAGATGAAATGAACTGTGGAAATTACAAGAGTGTAGCCGTTTGTTCTGATTTTGTGAAAAACTAAAAGATCCGTGTAGATCTAACACCTAAACTATGATGAAAATTTTCGTTAAATCATGTAAACCTTTTGTAAAAGTCATAAAAGACAGCTGTGTTCTTTTTCCAAAGTTTGACAGATGAAAAAAAATGTCTTTTTTTTTTTCACAAATCAAAGATAAACAATCGTTTTCACATATTTAAGTAGTTTTTTTTCACTCACGTTTGGAGCGATGGACATAAAAGAAAAAGCCTCTTTTTTGCCCTCGTTTTGGATAGAGCTGCCCTGTCCGTAGTTCGGCTTGTATCTAACATTGGCTAATATCATTTAGTTATCGGTGTATTTTGTTATCACTGGGCGAAGGCCAACGCTTATCTGTCAAACGTGGCTTTGTATAATTTTATCTTGTATTTGATATTATATTACTTATATTCAATTTTAGGCTAACATTTCGTAGTAATTTCGGTTTACATAACATTACATTACGCCTGTTATCTTCAGAGGGATAGGCAGGAGTGTGTCTATTGTTAGGTATAACATAATAATATGTGTGTTCTAACTCAACTCATAATCGAAAGAATTTATTTCAATTAGACCATTACAGGCACTTTTGAATGTCAGAAAAACAAAGAACGCTAAGCTACCGTCACAGACACAAGGCATAATAACTTGTGAAAGTACTGTAGTTGCCCATTCCAAAGCGTAGATCTCTATGGAGAAGAATGGGCAAGAAACAACCATGGTCACACTTTTCAATCAAATAATTGTTACAAAATCTTGGTTACATCATTCATGTTGATATTATACATAATATGTGAGAACGATGTAGAAATGCGTGCACGTTAAGAGCGTCCAGAGTAAAAGATTAGAACAACAATTTTAAAACAAAGTAAGTAGTTAAAATAAACCGTGGCAGCTTAGAGATGACTAGACCCAACTGGAGTTTCTGCTGTAGTTTCAGAGTTCATACGATTTTAATAGAGTTTATCACACGGTTTTTTTTTTTTTTGTTAATCACACTACATTTTGTCATCCTCTTTTGTACTTTACCACTTTTTAAATTGAAACTACATTGTATAAACTTTTTAACTGTCACATAGACAAATAGACCTCATAGCAATAACCCTGACATTCTGGTGATAGATCGATTGGAGCGTCGCGCAATGATTATTAATATAACAGTCCTCCATGACGGGAACCTCGTGAAAGCAGAGAAAGATAAGCAGTTCAAGTATCTAGATCTGGCTTGCGAGGTTGTCGACATGTGGAATGTGAGTACAGCAGTCATTGTGCCGATAGTCGTGTCAGCCAATGGCTTAATAGCCAGTAGCCTCGACCAACATCTAAGGAGGCTCTCGCTTGGCAGCTGGATCAAGGGCTTGATTCAGAAAGCAGTACTTCTGGACACGGCGCGTATTGTTAGGAGGTTCTTCTCTCAAGAGTCCTGACCACCGGTAGCTCGGACCCTGTTCCCAATGCTGGTAGGCTACTATTTTTTATATTTTTAAATGTTTCTTTATGTTGTTTTATATTCAAATATTTAAAAATGTGATACGTATGTATATAATTAAATAAAGGAATAATAATGAGAATAGCATAATTAGCATGTAATGTTCCCACGGCTGGGATACAGGTCTCTCTTCAACAAGAGGAAGATAGGACGTGAAGATGTAATTTAAAACTTAGACTGATAAAGAAATTGTACGTTTCTTAAGCCTACCCAAGTTATGTTTGCATAGGTAAATCAATAACAACAAATTCCTACATCCTATTCCGAATAAACTCAAATAAAATGTGTTCAGCAGTTTCAGAGTTCAACACTCACAAACCAACACATGTTGTCGTGAGGTCATTGTTTTAAAAACGTTATTAAACTACTAGGAATGTCAAGTAGTTATAAAAAATCTTTAAATTGTAATGGCAGCTGTGAATGACGTAACCGGGCGCCATCTTGGTCTAGTACTTATGTCATCAGAGTTGCCATATTTTCTCATGGCTTTTAATATAAACAGATGTAGCTGAATATAAATAATTTAACATGAAACGATTGATATTTAAGAGCCCTCTTACATTTCGGCGTTACGCTAATTTTACAATTTTTCTAAAAAGGCATAATAATTAAAATGTATTCTATTATTATCAAAGTATAGGATATTTGTGAGATGAATAAAATTGTTGGTCATCTATGTATATTTTCGAGCTGTTTGAAGTTGAAACTCTGGGGCCGTGGGGTCCGAGTGCTCATAGCCAATTGCGCATAGGACATTTCGAAATGCCTAGTTACGCTGCCCGTGTCCCAAGGGCTGGCTTTTACCTTGGCCAGAGGCTAATTGTTGCCATACAACGTGGCAACGCCGCAAGTCTCTTGGGCACATTACCAGCTGACAGCGTTGAGGAGGAGTTTTTCAAGGCCCTTTTATAGTTTGTTGATAGTTTATTTAATAGTTTTAATTGTAAATGCTAGTAATAGTTAGTTTATAATAAGAAATCTATTTAATTATTAATATTATAAATACAATTTATTCAGTTTAATGTGCTGGATTAAAATACCCGCCGCCCTGATATCTTTAGAAGCGTGATGCTCTGTCGATCAGTATTTTCTTCCCCTAGTACGCAGTTATTGATCCTAGCATACAGACTGAGGTTTAAGTCATAAGATGTAGCGATTTAGACATATTGATAAGCTCTATGAAAAAAAACCTTTGTTTTTTTTCTATAACAATCTCGGGTATTCGGGATTTTCTGGGACAGCTATAAATTTTACCTTTATAACTCAGGTAACTAGCTTTTTTTTATTATTATTATCTTGCAATCAGTTTAACAACTATGAGCAGATGATTTGTATGAGAAGCTGACGGGTTAGAGTTTGTTCCTCATCAGGATCAACTGTCAGTTATATAACATCCCACTACAAGTTATCTAGCCGTAAAATGTTGCGTCTTTTGAATCTGCTGACACAATCCGGTATTGTCAGTTGTGCGGCCAATTGGTTGGGGTGTCTCTCCAATCTGGACTTGTATTTTTGTAAACACAATTTTATTTCTGTTTTGACTGTGTTCATGTCATGGTGTTCGTGAACTTCCGTATTCTTTATAAACCAAGGAGTATTAGCTATTTGTTTGAGTGTGATGTTCTGAGTTCTTTGAATAATCTTGATGTTAGTTTAGGTAATTACCTTGTGTAGCTTTAATTGTACATACATATTGTAAAAGGTTTTTTGCTCATACTATGATAACCTTTTTGATTTGTAGTTGAAAGCGACATTCTCTTAACACTTGCACCATACCAGGGTGTGGTCATTCAAAACTCCATAGGCCGAAACACTTACGATAAATTGGAGTAACATTTACTTCATTTAGACAATGATTTTGCTAAAAATTTACAGTACAGGCCCTCAATATATTATTGAAATTGATCGATGGAATATTTGGTAATTATTTGTAGATTATACTCACTTTAGTTGCCAGGGAAAGTATAGACGCCGCCAAGACATCAAGCTACTACAATTTTTCAAATTTCTTGAATTTTATTTTTATTTAATTTTAGTTTATTTATTCAGGGACAATAATAATAATAATTGAATTGATTGATTTTCAACTCAATTTTAAAGCATCAGGTTCAAGGTTGACTGGGAAAATTTGGCAGTTTCGGGTAGCTTAATGTGCTGGCGTTTCTACCATCTGTCTTGGCTTACCCCATGTTGGGGTCCGTCCAATCTAACGGGATGCAGCTGAATACCAGTATTTTACATGGAGCAACTGCCTATCTGACCTCCAAAACATTGTACTTCATTGCGATCATTTTTTTGTTCAAGACCATACCTGAAGTCACGGAGATATTGGGGGTCAAAGTTCCAACTTTTTCTTTCTAATACATGTTTTTAATGTTTACTTTAAACCCCTCCAGGACCCCCTTACTATTCAATCCATCTATCAGCATAATGTTTTGAGTGCGTTACATTGAGTCCTACTAAAAAACGTGACTTTTCAGCCCAAAAAAAAGGCGTTTCCCAGCACTAATTTTTGCGTAAATTGACGGCTTCGTGAAGAATCTGTTTACACCTTGTATAGTGTTTTAACTACGGAGAAGTGGCGGAACAAACTCCCTGGCAATAATTATGTCTGTTAAGATCTGTAATCTGATTTTATTACCAGTAGTTAGTATCATCATTCTCCTGCCCTTACCCCAATTCATTTGAGGTCGGCGCAGCATGTCTTCTTCTTCCATACTTCTCTATTACTCGTCAATCACTGGTCATCCCATGAGTCACCTCCTTTCTTGCCATATCATTCTAACAGTCCATCCATATCCAATCGATTCTTTACTACCAGCTATACATGTCAAAATATAAAAATTGTACGATTTTTTCCAAATATAATATTCATTCTTACTTATTACACATAAAATAACCAATACAAAGTATAGAGTAAACTCTTAAAAAATTCTCTAAACAAAATAGTTTGAGCATGATTTTGAATAAGAGAAGGATATGGTCCTTTTGTGGGGCTCACAATAGACCCGGATGTTGTATGGTACAGCTGCTGGTAGGATGGTGACAAGATGTGCGGTGACCACGCTTTAGAGTGAACGCAGGACAGTTTTTTTTTTTTGCTGGGTGTGAGTTCGCGTTTGATTTTTGATAAGTCTGTGAATACATATTTCTTTGATATTGTTGTTTTGTCAATTTTAAATGACACATCAATTTTTAGAGATGAGTTTGTGTTAATGTTAGTTTGATAAATATATAATTTCTTTGATTTAGTTACTCAAACCCGACTAAATATTTGTTAAGAAAATCTATGTTTGAAATAAAATTAAGTAGATTTCAGTCACTGTGATGGTGAAATATTAGAAATTTACAAACACAGCTGATGTTAGCTCACCATTAAAAAAATAACAAAACAGATAACAGAAATGTTTCAACTCCACAATCGTCCCGTTACCTTTTATGCAAGCTAAACACATACCACTGCTAGCCAACGAGAATGGCGACGTTGATTCACACATTGATTCAGCCCCAGCTGTCTCTTATCTCACATAATACCGCGAAACAACTATCTAATAGTAATAGGTACTTAGTAAACAATTTGCACTGATACATTATCAAGAATTATGTAATAGACTAGATTAAAGTGTAATTTGCGTGATGATAGAGTTAAATCGTACGAAGAGGCGACGAAGTATCATAATGTTCATAGCATAGTATTTTCCTCAATATGTTGGGGTCAGCCTTCAGTCTAAATTAGTGATCCCCAAACTATTTTGGGCAAAAGACTGCTTTTCCAAAATGAACTGATACCTCAGACCCCCATAGACAAATTACTTTAAAAATCCTATCTTTAGTTTTTTTCCTATTGATACAAAATACCTACCAATTTATAAACTTTGCGGTTGGTTAAGTGAGTAAACTTGACATCATTTTCTCATCAAAATTTAACAAAATAAATTGACATAAAATTCAGTAATTATACGAACTTGTGAACGTTTATCGACATGAGTTTTTTATAAGTACAACAATGATACTTCCTACTAATATACAGTATCTTGAAAGTTTCAAATAAGAACTGTGTGTTAGTTAACAGGGGTTGATTTTTAGACTTTGTCGACCCCCAAAGTCAGTTTTCGTTTATGTCGACCCCTGGAAAACCCCGTTCCTTGGTCTAAATAGATAATGCTGATTATCAGTATTAGAAGTACCGCCTAGTAGTAGATATTTACTGTTTTTTTTTTAACACTAATACGAATAGCTAAAACAGATAAACTGTTTTTTCTGAATATATCAGTCCTATTCATCTTAAAATTCTCGTGTTTAATGCTTCAATTCTTATAATAAAATAAAATCCAACGAAACTGCTACCCATGCCGTAAGTGGCAGCTCTTCCAAAAAACTAAAACCCACAGTAGGTTTGCAAATTACAACACATTACAAAAAACCACCACATTTTTCAAAACTGACCACGTTCCTCGAAATTAAAAACCCATGGCCACCTTAGCGAACTAAAATAAACTCGTGCGCACATCTGCCGTACACGTGGTCGTACAAAGGCATGGGGGCTACAGGACCATGGGAAACGAGCTTAATTGGTTCAGTGCAGATTCCATGGGGTTGGCAAGACTGGACCAAAACTGTGTACAAATTGTTTTCCCATTGATTTTGTTATTGTAATGTCATTTTGACCGTTGAAATTGAATGAGTGGTTAGGAAATAGTGAATTTATAGCAGATAAGGGAGAAATTGACAGATTATTGGAATTGATGGGAGGGGTCAATTGTCATTAGGTCTTTGTAGGAGAGGAGACATTTGCTCCGGAAAAGTAACAGGCTTGAATACTTCAAAAATTAGGTAATGTCATGCAATATTTTTGACTTTTTAAAAGGATTTTGTGAAAGAACTATCTCAAAGTATTCTCTTTAAATAGTAGCTTAAAACTATTGGGTTTGTTCTCGCTAGTAGTCACTTAATCAAAATATATATCTATCTGCCATGTTTAAATTCAAAAATAAATTATTAAAAGGAATCCATCCTTTCGTAGAATAAGTCAAGAAGGATTTGCAAAAGAAACCACCATTCGACATTCAATCGCCACGTGCCAACAAAAATGGCGGGAAAACACGTGTAACGGCCAAATACAATTCGCAATAAAAAAAATAATGAACCAAATAAGTTTTTAGTTCAATGAAACGTTAATGAGCGATAAAAATACGGGCATACCAGTTCCCTTATCAGCCGGGGCCATAGGCCATACGATAAATAATAAGTATTATAGTAATATTGAGTGCAAACTACAGTTTTTAATTATTTACTTAGAACTCTGGTAAGGCATTTGTGACTGTGACTGCAGCGTCGCTTTTCTTTTGTTTTTCTGATATTCAAAAGTGCCTGTAATGGTCTAATTGAAATAAATGCTTCAAGTTTGATTTTGGAATGTAAAGTCCGTTACAAATACGGAAATAATGTCATTAAGGTATTTGACTTGGAAATAACAAAATCTTTCTTTTTCTTTTAGATATTTCATAAGTTCTTTATGTTTCTACTAGCACTTCACCCGCGACTTCGTCCACAAAAAATGTGATAGCTCGGCTAAAAAGCATGATATAAATATAATTTATAGCCTATAGCACCCACGAATAATGTAGCTTTCTGCCAGTGAATGAATTTTTAGAAATGGATCATTAGTTACTAAGATTACCTACATACAAACAAATTTTACCTTTTAATAATATTAGCATAGATAGATTATTATTCTAACTGAACATTTTATATTACCGTCCCTCCCTCTCAAAAAGTGTAGGCCAAACAAAAACACTATCATCAATGATTCACTCAGTACATAATACATTTACTCTTCCACAATTTTCGCTCGCATCCCTACACTGAGAAACACACGCTACCATCACGTCCTCGTCTCGTCCCGGCCCCGTCACGTCCCCGTCTCGCCCCGTTCCCGTCAGCATACTCCACATGCCTCCTTTGAAATTAAACATTCAACTATTCCGTATAACACAGGGGTGAAAGGGCTCTAAATTAAAAAAGTACATATTAGGGTCACAACGCTCTCATATTTTTGGTGGATTCTCTCGAAATTAGTAATTATTATGTATGAGGGTAGTTTGATAGGTAGTTGGTTTAATTTAGTTAATGTGATGGGTTTGTTAATTAAGTAGTAAGTTCGATTTGTTAAATAGAGATGGTTGAACTTAATACCAGGTTTGAAACTTAAAGATCGTTAACAGAATAAAATAGTGTCAACCGTAATACGTAAAATAACATCAGGCCTGCAGTTACCGAAGGGTAAGGCAAGACAGAGGTATACTTTAATGACAGAAGTCCTAAGTAACAGGGAGGGTGAATTTATTGCCACCAACAGGAAAGAAATCCAGACTATAAGCTACTGTGAAATTCCTGAAGAAAAATCCCAATAATACTATCTCCGACCTGAATCGAAATCAAGATCTTACAGTCAACAGTAGCGCTTACGATCGCTAGACTACCGAGACAGTCAAGCAATCTAAAGTAATACAAGTTTTGGTAGTAGAGTAACTTATCAGGCTTTCAGAAAATCAAAGGAAAGTAACAATCTTGTAGTAAGTAATAGTCTAGCAAGTAAGAATGATAACCATAATTATATTGCAGCCATCAATTTTATACATATTCAAACGTATCCCTCTTCAGCAAAGACATTCCAGACAAGAAAACAAATTAACGCATCTGACTCTAATTCAAAGGAATGTCGACCTTAAACAGTTGATACAGATTGTAATACTATAGACACAATATCATATATCACATAGAGTACAATATCGAATGACAAGGAAGGATGGGCAGCGACTATGAGGCGCCATTCTCAGAAATTAGACGACGAATCAGCGTTATTAAGCCTTTGAGTACTTATTTATTGTGGACTTGAAGGATTGTTTGGAGTTGGAGGGAATCGGAAAAGAAATGTGTGATTAGAGCGTGCAGAAAGATAGATGGGGACTCTTTCTAGAGGCTTTGATAGGGATCAAAGACGTCAGAGGGTCTAAACAAAGTGCGAAAACGACGATGAAGAAATCGCAAATGTATTGGATTGACTTAGGTTACCGAAAAGCTCATGTCCATACTGTTGAAAGCAGTTAAAGAAATAGGATTTTTTTTGAAAGTGATGAACTTGTCTACACTTTCTACTTAACATCCATATAAGGAGATGTGCTTTGCCTTTGTGAGTACTTAGGTATGTCAGTCTATGGCAAAATCAGAAATTCAGCCAATCATCAACTTTTGAAATTCAAACTAGAAATTTCAACTGTCAAGTTTGGCGTAGTAACTGATGAAGAGGACTGTAACAGTGATAGAATCCATACTAGAGTAAAAAGAGGTGCTAAAACCAAGTTTCTGTTTTAAATCAATATTTCTAGTTCAATAGCTAAGCTAACTAGTACTACTACAGTTGACTTACACCTTCAGAAATTGCAAAAAAAAATCCTTCTTCATAAGTTAAGAGCCTTTATAATGAGCTAGTCAATCTGACAGTCCTTTCCGAAGCTCATTCTTAATGCCTCATGGGAATAAACCAAAGCGCACGCACTAGACATGATTAAGCTCGAAACACGCGACTACAATAAAAATTGACTGAGAATACCAATTGCTATTACAATGGTATAAATTGTATTAATGTTAGGGTATTAAGATATAGAGACACATGACTTGGACGTGGTAGTTGCTCTCAATTTGGTATGTATGGAACTATGAGATGATAATTCAGCAATTGTAATGATGGAGAATGTGAAACTATTGACTCCAAATTAATTAGGATAAGGGCTGGAGAATTATAATTAAGTGATGTCGCGAGGTGGATTATAGCCCATTTCCTCTAATAGAGAGGAGGCCTGTGTCCCAGCTGTGGGAACATCATAGGCTGATGATGATGATGTCCTGTAAGTTTATAGATGCGATTCTTAAGCACATGGTTCTGATTTCAAGAGATTTATATGAGGATACGCTTGGAGGAGCTCGTGGCTAAGTAATAACTGCCGCCCGGGGTACTACAGGGGCACAGACCTCCATTATGAGTAGAAGACGGCCATAATTCACCATGCGGGTTCAGTATGGATTGGAGGATGTCTCATCTTTAACAGACCAACACAAATTGATAGTGCTAACAACCTATGAAGTAGTTTCGTTCATGTAGTAGGTATCTGCGTTGATATTGAATGCGTAAGCCATTCATCAATGCTTCATTTGCTGAAATACTAGTCGAAAATATTAAAGTCTGCCTCACAGCCTGGCCTCACCTATACGCAATGCAAGCGTGAAGATGATAGAACTACTACCGTATTAAATAGAGCTCTTTTACGTCCAATTTATAGCGATGTATCACGCTTAGCAAGGCGTGGAGAATATTACTATCGCCATATAGTGGGGGCATGGTCTTGAAATTGTTGGTCAGTGTTTCAATTAATTAACGAACAAAGTAATAAAAATATTAACGTATCTGCTGAAATAATTTATGTGTTATATAGTGTGTTTTCTGGAGAACATTTTGGTGTATTTAGATTGTATAAAACGTCTCAGTTACAGCAGTTTTTCAGTAACTCAAAAAATATCGTCACCCATCTTTCAGAAATAATCATAATCAAAAATTATTCTACCAAAAATGTTAATGTTCAGAGTTAAACGTTAAAGTAGGTAAATAATGCTACAAAAATGTAACAACAGGCAACAGGAAAACTATTAAAATGACTAACCAGTCAATTACTATAATTAGGAAATGTCCTAGATACAACGAATGCACGGTTATACTACACAAAAAATCTGAAACAAGCGCCCGGCAACAGCACGTAAACGTTTCTAAAAGAATTACAAACAAAATAAAAACTATTTTCGAAACATTACTCACCGTTCCACTATTATTACAGGCACAAACGGTAAACACTAACGTCTGAAAAAGTAAAGAAAAAAAAAACACTATTCGCCCGCCATTTTGAAAAGGAATACGTCAAAAACTGACACACGCGCGCGAAATGGGCTCTAACGTTCTAATTTTTGAAAAAAATATGTCATTTATGTTAAAATATTTGAGAGGAACGAGCGTCCGATGTCGACGGAGAGCAAAAGCGTACTGAAATGTAATTTGGATGAAGCACTGAATGACTATCAGAAATAGTTGAAGGGAGGAATTGGCTGTCATTTGTGTTGGCAGCGCTTTCATCGCTTGTGACAGCAGTGCGATTCAATTTAATTTTTACTCAGATTTTTTAATTTTGGGGCTGAATTTTTAAAAGTTTGTTCGTTTTGGGTTCTAAATATGTCTGAACGGTTGCTGTAAAAAGGTGGGACTGTTTTAAGTGAATTTTAGTTTCCAATTTCAAAGATGTTTCCTTGCTATTCAGCTTAAAATCAATACATGAACCGGTGGTTTATCTGTTGAAACATTCATAGGTCGTACAGACATTGATTCCCCAAGGTTCGCTAAGACCCTTTAGTTTGACAAAGGTTTAACACACAATTTAGGGGCAAGCCTATCACTATTAATTAGATACCTACCTATTGATTATACCCTACTTGAAGTTCCTAAATACTTTACCTTGAGATACTAACACAAATGCGTATACGTTGCCGAAGAAACGAGAAATAAAATGGAAAAAAAATATTGTAATAGTAGTAAAGCGCTTTTTTAAATTAAAGCGATGTATGGATGTAGTGTCGCTGATACGGCCGACCAATCACGAAGCGTCGCGCGATTTACAGCGATTCTTAAAGTTTTGAGTCGCAATTTATATTGTACTACAATACTACTTGTAAATACTCAAACTTAGACGCATGTGGTTATATTATATACACAGGAATATCTTAAGTTGAAGAAATATTCTATGATCATTGTTCTAATTATTTTAGACGGAGATGACAGTAATATTCATTTAAAATATCGTCTGTCTGTCTCTATTGTCTGTCCTTAACTATATTTAGGTCAACTTCCAGTCGAACTGGATGCAGTTGAATACATACCAGACAGTATTTCACAGGGAATATTTTTCTAGTTGGTAAAAATACTGTATTTCTATAAAAAATAATATTATTGCTTTTTATATCACCTAGTATTGAAACCGGATATTAGGACGACAATCAATGAGCAGCAGTATTTACTAAAACAATATGTTTCTCGAAGACGTCATAGGTCCATAAGTACCCTTCAAGTACCCTTTTCAAAGCGTGGGGGTTATTGCATCATCCCTCTTTATAACGTAGTAGAGGCATCCATATGGCGTATTTATATATATCATTGTATATAGTATAAGACAATTAGGTATCATCTGAACATAAAATTATGAAAATGAAGTCAACATTTTTCGTGTCTCTGTCATTTTGATGTCAAAGTCAAAGTCAAAGTATTTTATTTGTTGAACACAGGTAATATGGTACATGGTATAAAATTTGTGTTGTATCACTATGTTTTGCCTTGCAAGGCGTATAAATTAGGCGTAAAAAAACTACAAACTAAACTGACGATACTGACGTTACCTAACTACTGTTGATGCGGTTTTCATCGTTATTTTGAGCACTTATTTTGAAAGTTCTATAATTATATCGGTAGAGTAAAGATTGATTTATGATACCCTGACATGTTAGTAGATCGCACTTGTATTTGAATTATAGTTTTTTTTTATAAAAATAAATAACTGCATTGTCAAATAAACTTTCACCCCCTCTCATAAAAAAACACGACAAACAACCCCAAAATTCTTAACCTCAAACCTTCCTTTATGACATATAACGTTTACTCCAACAGCAAAATTTTTGACATAACCTAAAAAATGCTCAAGTTACAACATCAAAGTGAGTATTTTAATAAAAATGAACTTCTCAACATGTGTTTAAAAGAACAATTTTAACGTTGTGCGGTATTTGTCATACAATTTTGTACCTTTGTTGAGTTGTAAAGGGGGCTAGCGGGTTGAAATTTGCAGCTGCTCTCTGGACAGTGGGGGTATTATTATTTGGTCGAGTGTTGCTAAGCGGGGTTTGAATGGGCAGTGATTTTTGTATGCCAATTTTGATTTATTGCGACTTTACGGTATAATGTTTATTTTTATTTTATACAAGTGGGCTCTTCAATTGTGTTGAGATAAATGCCGTAAAATAGGGTATGTACTTTATCGGTCTGGATAGTACAAAGTTTGATGGTCAGAAAATATCGGTATGTATTACGAGAACGACTGTCCAGCAGCTGCTTGTATAAAGAAACCCAACCACTTCGGAAGTGCCGACAGAAGTGACTTTTTTTTCAAGATTCTGGATTATTTTTAGAAAATATTTTTGCATAAGCCTTTTACTTATACATTTGACTATACACTGTATTTTTTGGGCTACTAATATGTAGTAATACGGCTAACTCTGCAACGAAAAAGAGGTCGTTTAACGGTGTCGCGAGTTCAATTGCTTTTCCCCATCTCAAACATGCCCAACGTGCTTAAAGAAGTTTTCACTTCAAAAATCTTATTCAAGTACTTAACTAAAAATCTACATCTTTGTCATCACATTAGAAACAGTCTAGTAGATACAGAAAATCATGCCTGTAGTCCCAGAAGGGTTAAGCAGAGGTCTACCTAATATACACCCACTTCGCCAGTTATGTTTAAGTCCCATGTAATAGGGGGCGAGTCTATGGCCATCAACCGGGCACAAATCCAGACTCCGTGGCTGCTATTGAGAAATTCCTGATGGAAATACCCAATAGCACTTTGCCCGACCTGGGAATCGAACCCAGGACCTCATGCTCAGCAGTCGTCCTTGCGACCACTAGACCAAAGAGGCATTTTACGTGACATGTAACTTATTTGTGCATTTCTAACAAACAGATAGGCTATCGTAATAATACCAGCCTCTTTATTGCTAGGAAACGACATTTTGTTTTTGGGGTCAATCACGTTTTACTGTAGGAGTCACTGTAACGCAGTCAAAACATTGTGCTGATGGATTGATTGAAAAGTACGGGGGTTGAGAAGGTGTCTTAAGTAAAAAAAAATACATCAAAACATGTATATAAAAAAAAAACTCGTAAAATAGTTGGAAGTTTGACCCCTAATATCTCCATAACTAGAAGGTTCCCAGGTATGGTCTAGAAAAAAAAAAATGATTGCAATGACGTGACGGGGAGAACAAGTGCCTTTCGGCTTCTTCTAGAGTAACTTGAGCAATATTATGATTAATATCTTAGTTAGTAGATGGATTATAACCCGCTATGTCGTAAAAAAGAAAGGAAAAGCAGACTAAGCCAGGCTTTACAATTTTTTTTCCATAAAAACTTTAAAAGAAAAAAAGCCGCGATAGCCAATAGGCGGTCGAGAAAAAAGTCCTTTTCCATGTTCTTGTACAGAGTTGAGTGTCTTCCAATGTTGCCAACTTTCAGAACAGTTAGGCTTTACGTACTTTTTTGCGGGTTGAAAGCAACTCTCTAGTAATGGGTTGAACCAATTGGGGGTGAAACTTTCTTAAGGGGTTGAAATTTTTAAACACAAAAAAAATATTGAAGTTTTTTTTTCTTGTGTTGTGAATTTTGGTCTTAAAAGTTTTTTTTAGGGATTCTTTTTGTGTACCAACACAAGAAGTCATGCTTTTGTTAATGTCTTTGTGAAATTGTGAGGAAATAAGTAAAATCCTTTGTTATAAAGAAACGTAATTCTGCTGTGCTATGTGGGTTTTGAACTCGAAATTAACACCCCTAAACAGTGAAATTACGTCACTCTGGTTTTTCGTGCAAAAAGAAATGAATAATTTAGTTTAAAATTATTATTACTTAGTACCAGTTCGCCCGCGACTTCGTCCGCAAAAGTTGTGATAGCTCGGCTAATATGCATGTTCTAAATATAATTTATAACCAATATCACTCACGAGTAATGTACCTCCTAACCTTTCTATCAAATAAAAATTTTGGAAATTAGTTCCAGATTTGTTTCTACATATAAACAAATACCTCTTTATTCCATAATTATAGATTCTGTTTTATGTACGTAATTCAGTCATTCTGTTATAGATTACACCTATTCCATGCAACATCTACCTAGGGTCAGCTTCCAGTCCTAGCGGATGTAGCTGAATATCTTTATTTTACACTAGCACCCGCGGCTTCGCCCGCGTGGATGTCGGTTATCGCGAACCAAAGTAAGAGATAGACATATGGCATCGTGGACACCATACATCATATTGTTATATCTCAAAGGGTTTAGGCAGCGGCAGCGGTTTCGTTGAAAGCTCCCAGACGGCTTATTTTTTTCCGACACCTCCAACAAATACCATTATATTTAGCCAATATACAAAAAAATGACAAATTATATACTAAAACCTTCCTCGAGAACCACTCTATCCATTGGTGAAAACAATATGAAAATCGGTGCAGTAGTTTTTTGAAAATCGGTGCAGTTACTGGGTGATACGATATCCTTTGGTAAGACGTTTTTAGTTTAAGGTTGCTTTACCCTGAGGAAGTCTACACTTCGCAGTGAGTGCCTAACCTGGTGTCCGAGTTTTTATGCCGCCCATGGGCCTCTGACTTGGCTTTACATGCCGTCAAAAAACATCTTTTTCTTACGATATTTTCCTTTACCGAAGCAAGTAATAATTATGCAATACGCACATGAATTCGATGAATGTCAGGTGCGTGCCTTGAGAGCAAGGCTGCCATTGACGATTTTGATTATAATCCTAGTGCTTTTATATTGATAAGGTACTTATATATTTCTGCATATTACTCTGTCAATTACATATATCCAATTGGTAAGTACAATCGAGGACACTCCCACCCCTGCCAGGGCTGCGGGACTGTTCTAAAGAGATACCGCCGCCCTGGAACACAAAAGGCAAGGAAGGAACATGGATGGGTTTTAGTCAGTACAAATCTGACACTCCCTTCCGCTCTGCCCAGAGCGGGAGAAGTCATTTGATGATTTGCAATCCGTAAAAAAAAGAAAAGGACACTAGCCTGTTCACCTACGCTCATTTTTGCTTGCACTCACGCGCGCGAAGCGCTCTCTAGCAGGGCGGGGCGCCTCCGCATGATTCAAGCGATAATTTTTAGAACTGATCAGGCGGAAAAGGTCGCGATTGTACATACCAAAACCTACTAATAAAATTCTTATTTTCCCCACAGTACCACAAAAAAAAGACCTTTCAGCTAAAATATCCTAAACACCACTCCATAGTACTACAAATTCCCATCTCTAAGCCATTAAATTACATTAAAAAAGCAATATTTCCGTCTGGCAACACACGTAGGACACGGTAAAGCAAATACAATGTTTGCTGGAAAGCTACCTCGTAATTATGCTCTTGGGCTGTAAAATGGGGTGTGGCTATGTTGATAGAACGAGCGGGTAGCGGATTAAAAACTGAGAATATTTATGAAAACTAGATTTTTTTATTTCTTGCTGAATTCGTAACGACTCAACTACTATTTCTATTAGAAAACTATTGAAGATTTTAAAGCGGATTGACATAAGCTTTTCGGCAGCTAATGTCAGTCTGCATTGGACTTTTCGAATAGTTCTGGAGTGGCAACCATTGCGTTGGAAGGCCTCCCATTAGGTGAACCAATGACCTGGTGAAGATTGCGGGGATTTCAACAAAGACATACTACTATTTTTCTAGATCATTGACAGCTATTTGTTTAGTGGTGGGTTTAATGGTAACGGTGAGTCGTGAGTTTACTTAGTATAAATAATTTCATTTGTCTCGTTCGTGGTCGATTACGGCTCAGAGCCCACCTTAATTGATAGAGAAGAGGCCTGAGTCACGGCAGTAGGAATATTATCTTGGCCAATTATTAACAGTGCACGTTCTTTGAATGTAAAATATACATTGAATGTTGTTAGCAACAACTAAGTGAAAACTAAATATTTTTAAGCAATGTCTTAGTGCTTAATGTCCTCTTTAAACAAACTGATTTTACGTACTTAACCCTGCATAAAATTCCTATGCACTTTTACAGTATTAAACATGTATTTTCTCGCTGTCCGCTCCGCTCATCACTAAGTCCGCAGCCCGCGACCTACATACCATGGTATGATCTTTTAACGCCACGCTTTGTCTTTCTGCAAATGTGTTCAGCGGCTTTAATAAGGCATAATGTATGCTTGTGACGTAACAATGATGACGTCATAGTGTAAGGTGAGTAGGAGAGGCAGTCTAAATGTTTGATAGCGTAGAATGAAATAATAGGATAAATATTTTTGCATCTTTGGTCTAGGGCTTACATTAGACCAAAGTAACTTATTCAATCGTAACTTGAAAACTCCTAGGTTTTAGGCTTGCCTAACCTGGTGTCAGAGTTTTAATGCCGCCCATGGGCCTTTGACTTGGCTTTACATGCCGTCGAGAAGTGTCTCTCAGGCATGCTGGTTTCCTACCGATGTTTTCCTTCAATGAAACAAGTGATAATTATTGCTCAAACTCAAGTACTGTCAGAAAGCTGGCTTGCTTAGGCTATCGTTCTAACCAGTAACTGAGTTGTGGAGGTCAGATAGGCTGTCGCTTCATGTAAAATATTGGTAATCAGCTGCAATTGGTTAGATTAGAAGCCGATTCTATATATGTAGTTGGGAAAAGGAGCTCGACAGATCGATTTTCAGTTCGAAACCTGACCAGTTGTTTAACAAAATGTAAAGATTTTTAATAAGCATCTTTTAACTGTAAATGATCTAAGAAAAAATCCTGACTCAGTAGGTGTTTTCATTAAAGGAAAGGTGAAAAAAAAGTATTTTCTCCAAGTAATAACTAAAGGATATTGTGGTTATAAAATCGTATAATATTAAAAAGTTTCGTATTTTTCTTCCTCATTTTTCATTTTTTGTTGATGAATTTATTTTTAGACAAATATTTGATTATTAGTCGAAGAACTCGTGGCAAAATAATATCAGCCGCTTTGGTCGATCTTTAGCTTAAGCCGTGCTTGCCTAGGTTGGTCTGTGGATGGGTAACCCCCCATTATATACCGAGTTTCCTCCGTGCCTCGGAAAGCACGCTAAGCCGTTGGTCCTGGCAGTCATTTGCACATCTTTGACCGTCGTTACAGGTAGTCAGTGGCCCAAAAAGTCTGACAACCAGTCTTACCAAGAGGTATCGTATTACCCAGTATTATCTGGGTTGTGGAGGTCAGATAGGCAGTCGCTCCATGTAAAATACTGGTATTCAGCTGCATTCGGTTAGACTGGAAGCCGACCCCAACATAGTTGGGAAAAGGATAGGCAGATGATGATTTGATTATGAGCCGACCCCATTTCCTGGGTGTTATCTAATGTTAACTTTTTTTTTAATTCGTATTTTGGTTATTGTTATTCTGGTCAACCAATCATGAGAGAAAATATTACTGATAGAAAATTTTGTGAAAAAATAGCATTGTTTAGACACAAAACTTTGTTTCTTCCCCAAAAATTGCCTACAACGGAACGTAAACGATGCATAAAGAGTATGTAACTGTCCTGTTCTGGATCCTTGGGAAAAAGGCGTCAAGTTATGTCTGTTTAATGATTATTAAAGAAAAATGATCCTACCAGGTCGGAGCTGACCACAGTTTCACTTTAAAGATCTACTCTACCGTCTGGTTAGTGCCTAACCTGGTGTCAGAGATTTTATGCCGCCCATGGGCCTCTGACTTGGCTTTACATACCGTCGAGAAATATCTCTCAGGCATGCTGGTTTCCTCATATTTTCCTTCAACGAGGCAAGTGATAATTATAAAATACCAGACAATTCAGAGTTCTTGGTTTCGAATTTGAGATCTATAAATTGGCAGTTCGACGTTCACACTGAGATCTACTGATGCACATGATTTTTATGTAGCCACCAACATCTTCAAGTCAGTAGTCAAAAAGTAAACACCTATGTAACCCCCCTCAAATACTTAAGGCCAACGATATCTATAAAAACAGATGTAATTGGAAAGCCCTTTACGATAATTATTATATGGGCTCTGTGGGGGGGCTATATAATTTTATGTATATGTAAGTAAACAGATGTAAAAATTAAGTACATTGTACTATTTAAGTTCCCTTTTATGTACGACTAGTTCTGTTGTTTTATAGAATTGTTCTGTGTGCGTGGCGAATTATGCTTGTTTCTTCTCCGAAACTCAGAATAATCGAAAGTACAATGAGGATACTGAGGACAATGAGGACACAGAAGACCATGAGGAGTCATTTCCAGACAGTTGTCATGTATTTTATGTGAACCAGCGATAGCCTGTGAACAGCGGTGGCCCAGTGGTAGCGACCCCGCCTTTCGAACAGTAAGTCGTGGGTTCGAACCCAGGCAGGCGCATTACTATGTGTAATTTATTTCATCACCACTGCTCTTCAAAACGGTTAAGGAAATCATTGTGAGGAAACCGGCATGTCCCAGAACCAAAAATTCGAAGACATGTGACATCTACCAATTCGCACTGGGCCCGCGTGGTGGATTATAGCCCATTCCCTCTCATAGAGAGGAGGCCTGGGTCCCAGCAGTGGGCACATTATAGGCTACCGCTCGGTAGTCTAGTGTTGTGACCGTCGGATTGCCAAGTAATAGGTCTCGAGTTCGAACCCAACACACGCACCTCGGATTTTTCTGTCTCATGTGTTTTGTACAACTATCATTTACTTCGGCGAAGGAAATCATGGTGAGGAAACCAAACCAGCGTGCCTAAAAGATATTTCTCTTCTTAAAAAACGCAAATAGTTTTTTTTTTTCAAAACGTATTCCACAAGTTTGAGAACCACTATCTTTTCTACAGTACCGCTTATCAACACATTGACATATATTATGACGAAATCTAACAGACATCTGTGTGCGTCTGATAGTACAATTAATTCTGATAACTTACAATAGTTATTAATATTAATGTGGGCCTGTAATTGTCGCGATGGTAAGGCAGAGGCTGCTTTTGTGGGCCACCCACCAATGGCAACCAATGGTATAGCTAGGTCCAGGCATCGCTATTGGTTGAAAGTATGTTATGTTAATTTAATTTTATATTTCATTGAATAACGTAACAATGAAATACGACCCAAGTACCATAAAAGGCTGTATAAAAGCTGTATTTGAGTTAATTTTTATTTTTAAAGCAGCAAATTTAAATTATAATGTGGGCTGTATAAGCGGTTATACAGCCCACATTATAAAGCTTTTTGCATTAGTAGAGTATATAAGCTGTAGAATAATACAGAAGCTGTATTGGAGCTGCTATTTGGTGTAAGGATCGAGCTGCTATTAATGGGCTGCGGAACTGTTCGAAAGGGATACCGCGGCCCTGGAACACAAAGGGCAAGGAAGGAACATGGATGGGTTTTAGTCAGTACAAGTCTGACACTCCCTTCCGCTTTGCCCAGAGAAGACATTTGATGATTTCACATCCGAAAAAAAACGGGTAGAGGCGTAGCGGCCGCTCACCACGCTTCCTCATTGTGTATTGAAGACTAGCTCCTCGCTTTGTCCATAGCATATATCAGCCTATATCGTACCCATAGCTGGGACACAGGCCTCCTCTCTATGAGAGGTAATGGGTTATAATCCACCGCGCGGGCCCAGTGTGGGTTGGTAGATGTCTTTTTGAGTATTTTGTTCTAGGACATGCTGGTTTCCTCACGATTTTTTCCTTCACCGTTTTGAGAGGAGTGAGGATGAAATAGGGGGTGAAAATGTTTTGCAGTGTCCATGGGGGGTGAAACATCAAATATGAATGGGGGTGAAAAGAGAAAATATTTTTTTGTCTACTTATTGTCTTTATGATTACTTTTTAGTAAAAAGTAACATATTTCGACAAAAAAAAACATTTTTATGAAATATTATGAATTCCATTAAAAAACTTATCTAAATTAAAGATGGCGTCCCTGCAATAAAATATACCTAAACACTTGCCTAAAGGGTACGGAAACGACTCGATAACGGTACGACTACTACAAGAGTCCGGTACAAACCGGATGTGACGTAATACTGAGGTAGGTAAATGTTGCCAGATTATAAAATGTTTGCACAGATAATGTTTGGCTATTATGCCAGAGGTAGAATGTACCCTTTTCTAAGTATGTATGTACATAGGTACCTACATAAACTCACGCCGATTTCGTGTGGGGGTAGGTAGAAACTATACGGGACCTACTCCAGTCCTAATATTATATCTAATAATAATTAATTTGAGTTTTTATTTTTACAAACCTAAAACGTAGTTTTGATAATTATTAATAAATAAACTAAACTGTGTACTCTTTTGCCTTCGTCAACGTTTGAAATTCCTGATGGAAAAACCCAGTAACAAGTTGCCCGACTCGGGAATCGAACTTAGGACCTCAAGCTCACCAGTCGCAATAATAATTTTTTTATTTAATTATTTCATTCAAAGTATATATATAGGTTATGGTGGCTTTCTTTTAACATTACGATTACATTTGTCTATATTTTAACAGTTAATACCTAAAAAAACATTTCTTCAAACTAGTACAAATTCTAGCACCTTTTTTTTTTCGGATGGGGAATCGTCAAATGACTTCTCCCGCTCTGGGCAGAGCGGAAGGGAGTGTCAGACTTGTACTGACTAAAACTCATCCATGTTCCTTCCTTGCCCTTTGTGTTCCAGGGCCGCGGTATCTCTTTCGAACAGTCCCGCAGACCTGGAAGGAAATTCTAGCACCTGAGTCCGCTAATCGTCTTTTACCCTTTATCAAAATTATCTCTTTTTGCCTCACAACCTCCAACATTTCAGAGCCTACATTCCAATTTTTATTTTTGCAAAAAAACTGTAATTCTTCCGCAGAAAAAAAAACCTCAGTGCATAGTAAATAATAAATTGGACTCACCTAGCCGCATGATCTCCAGTGGGCAGCTTCTGTAAATAAAAAGGGGTTGTTAGTAACCCTTATGTGAAACGGGGTGAATATTACTGCTGGGATATCTCCTGACTAAGATAAAATTTTGTGTAATGTTTGAGTTGTTTCCTGGTTTTAAATATTGATGTGGAGTTTAGCTTTGATTATTTTTTAACAATGGATTAAAAAATTGTTAGGCACCAATTTATTACAAAAAAGGTTTTATAAAAATTACTCATACTTAAGCAATTTTAATAAGTACTTGATGAAATACACTAATTCTTAGCATAACGATGGGATATTTTATTTTTACCCAAAATTTTGCTACAATACACTTTAAAAAGATCACTGAACAAAAGATATTTCAGTATAAAAATACAGTCTTGCGAACTTAAAGAGGAGTGAAGTTACGAAAAGATAGTTTCCATATTTCTATACAGGTAGACAAATAAAATCGAAAATCGTGCAATGATTACACTGATACAGGCAGCTTCCCCGTCAAAACAGTACAACTGCTATCCTTGCTAATCCATTCTTAAAACCTCTTAACATTGTAACACATAATTACCAACACAATCATGTAAAACCTCATCCCATTGTCCGAACAACCCACCTACATCTCTACCCCCACACATCCGCTTTTCACCCCTTTATTTACCCAATTTCACCCCCCTTTTAACCCGAAAACCTCATTATCTTTATACCTCAAACATTTAAAACGACCACATAAAAACGCATGGACGCCCTACATCCAGTTGCGGTCAGTGGAAACCCGGTAAAACCCGGTAATAACCGGTTTGTACCGCTTCGGTCTGGTTCAAACCGGACTTCAATGGTACTTTGATGTTGGAGCGCTGCTAATTTTCAATTTTGCGAACTTTATAGTATCAAACGTTGGAGATTAGTATTGCGGTTCGCTGGACTGTGTTTTTTGTTGTTATAAGCGGTGTGATATTTGTGTAGATGGGTATATGAGCAGAGGAAGACCAAAGAAACCATGGATAGACTGAAGGATGATATGGCAAGAAAGGAGATGTCTGTTGAGAAAACTAGTAATAGAAAAGTATGGAAGAAGAAGACATGCTGCGCCGACCACAAATAAATTGGTATAAGGGCAAGATAATGAAGATAAGAGGTGTGGTCTTTTTATATTTATGTGGATACTAATATTCTAGTGACAATATCAGGTTGTATCTTATTTTTGAATACCAACCAGTTGATGAAGATACATAACACAATAGGGTAGTTTACCAAACTAATTAGTCCGTCAGATAGATTTCAAAAAAATATTGGACATGTATTTTTTCTTTTTTCACGTAAACAAAAAATGAAGACGATACCATGCGTCGAAAACTCGTGTGACGTCACAATGTCAGTACACTTTTACCGGCAAAGTGACGCCACGAGCCCTCGCTCGTGATCTTTGATGCGTTTTATCTTCGTCAGTTTTTATCTATTTGATAAAACAAAAAAAAAGTATTCAATATTTTTCGATAATCTAACTGACGGACTGAATAGAATCTTTTTTTTTTACTTAGGAAACATCCTTATTGTTTGGTAGTAGTAGTTAGTTTATTTCGTATTAGGTTGTGCAGTTGGGTAGCTGCAGGCTTTAGTCTTAACTGTAAGTGCAGCAAGTATCTATTTAAATAAATGAAGGCCTATGTGGTCTATTCATAAATCCTAGATCATCTATTGTAGGTACCGCGTTTCCGGAAACATTTATACTAACTTTCACTTTGTACTGTTTCAAAAAAACCCTCTTAACAAACAACTAGCATTAGTCGTACACTAAATGAGGTTAAGTTTTTCAAAATGTTTTCTTATATTGTAAACTAGCGACCCGCACCGGCTTTGCACGGTGGCTATGTAGATATAAACCTTCCTCTTGAATCACTCTATCTATTGTTGAAAACTGCATTAAAATCCGTTGCGTAGTTTAAAAGATCTAAGCATACATAGGGACAGAAAGCGGGAAGCGACTTTGTTTTATACTAGTGATTCTGATAATCATAAAAATATTATCTAATAAAGCATACAATCACGACCTCATCACTCAATATCCACACCTAGATATCTGAACATGTTCCTACAGCTGGGACACAGGCTTCCCCAAACCCACCTTAAGATCAGTTCCCACAACGATAAAAAGGTAAATAAATTAAAAATCCCGCAGACCAACTTCAGGTGACAACAAAAGGCCCTAATCAACTAAATTCAAACTCAAACTTACAATCCTAAACCGGCTGGAACCAGTTAAAACCGCTTAACGAACGGCGAACAAGCCGGCCATCTTTTTTTTTCTATTTTTTGCGAAATCACCCCCCTTTTTGCGAAATCTGTCGCCAATTACGGGACGTTTTCGCGAAACTTTAATTAATAACTGCAAATTTTCAAGGAGTTTCATGTTTACAAAATGGCGGCACCTGTAATTGGTAGTTTTGTGTTACTCGATTGAAATTTTAGTATTGTTAGTGACGAACTTTGAGGAGCGGGCAGCGGAGTTTGAAGAGTGGGTTTCCGAGTGACATTTTTATTTAATTTAAACGAATTTAGTAAAAAAGTATGTCTTTTTTTTTGTTTGGGGTTGTATATTGAACAACCCCTTTTCATCCTTAAGATTCTATTAAATAATATTTATAATACAACCGGTATTGTTTCCGTTCTTGAATAAAGAAATCAGACGTGATGAAAACTCATTACATAGGTACTTAAAAACTAAATAGAAAATATATTTTTTTGCTAAGGACGGACTGACCAATGGCTACCAACTATCATAACCGAATACCAAAAATAGTAACAATGTGTTAGTTATTTACTATTTCGACCGATAACCCATCAGGGGGCGTAGCTCAGATGGTAGAGCGCTCGCTTAGCATGCGAGAGGTACCGGGATCGATACCCGGCGCCTCCAAACATATATTTTGTTGGTTTTCATTTTCTAGATTTTAAAATAGGCAAGCGAGTTCACTGGGTTGGAAATAACATCTAAACGCGTATTCTTGTAATCTTTCGCGGTATGCACTTTGCAAGCGAAGTTATTCACGTGGAAGCTGATAATGTATTCAAGAAAATGTTTTTAGAGTTTTTGCTATTCGACAATAGATGGCGGTATATTAAAGTGCAGTTTGTGTTGGTATCTTCGTGCACTTTATTTATTTCAACAAAAGAGACAACGAAAATGCAGAAATATTATTTTAGATTTAAACTGAATCACAATCGTAGTTCTGGATATTATTTTAAACTCAGTCTTTCTTGGTATAATAGAGCGTTAGTCTATTCTAACATAGGAGTTTCTTGCCCATTCTTCTCCATAGAGATCTATGCGCTTTGGAATGGGCACCTAGTACTTTCACAAGTTATTATGTCTTGTGTCTGTGATTGTAGCTTAGCTTTCTTTGTTTTTCTGACATTCAAAAGTGCCTATAATGGTCTAATTGAAATAAATGCTTTTAAGTTTGAATACCTACTTAGATAATGTTACAACTGGCAATAGAGAAACGTGAAAATTACAAATAGGTTATAACTTAGACCATATTTTATCATTTTTGTCTAACTTCTTTCTTTCTTTGATAAATAATCAGAAAACTTATCCCAAAATTCTGCGATTCGATACCGGGAACCTACAAAAAGATTTTTAACAAATTATTGCCAAGAAAAAAGTGGCATTTCAAAATGGCTTCACTAGATTACCCACCATAGAGCGCGATTGACAGTAAATTTTCTATCAGTTTTGGCGGAAAATCTGATATTTGACGCGCTAATTTCGTTAGTGAACATTGATTATGTAGATTCTTTGGTACGCTTGTGATTTTTAAATGATACTATGTTGTTTTGAGGTGAAATTAGTGATTCTTTTGTACGGTAACTATGTATCGTTTTCCAAAACGTTTCCTGATGGTAATAACAAAACATTCATGTATTCCGAGTAGGACTATTAATTTCACTGACTTTTCAGATTGAGAATGTTCTTTTGAGGTTTGTGAGAAGATTTTCCTTCTTATACGCACCTAACAATGAATCTTTAAATCTTTGAAAGAAATTTAACAAGAAATGTGTAATAAGAATTAGAAGAGTTTACTAACTTAGTCCCGCTCAAGACAATTGTTTGATTATTGTTGTTTCCTTTCCATTCGATAGTAAATGCTTTTTCGTTTACTCTCAGACCAAATAAAAAACCAAGACATAGCACTGTGAACAATTCAGTGAAGCATGCGCAAAACCACGCCTCGCTCTGTGCACACACGCTCACACGCACACATTTACATCAAACTACAATTAAACTTCGCTCAAAAACTAAGCTCACAGTACACACATGTTTACGAAACCGGCTTCACGTCACTGTTGACATTGCTGTGTCTTAGTTTCTTTTTTGGTCTGAGCGTTTACTGAATAAAATGAACCTTCATTTAGTTCTTGTAGTTCCATAAGCTCACAAAAAACATTCACAGGTAAGTTCTGTCAAACAGAAACTAACCAAAATAATCTCCGACCACACATCACGACAAACAGAATCAGAAACCACAACAGAATCCTAAAACAGACCACAAATCTGATTTTTGCTATCTCAACACCACCACAATGTTCCAACCAATGCTGCCAACCTAAGTATTAAAGGAAAACTTTAATCAACTGTTGCCAAACTTGTAAACTTAGACGTCTAAAGCATCTATATACATTATTATAGCATAATTTCAAAGTTTTGGCCTAAACGGGTACGCCAAGTATGCCATTGAGAATAGTTGGCAGCAGAATTTGTGTACAACGCCATCTAGCGGGGGATAGCGCGAATAGCTTTGTTCGAAGAATGTACTTTGATTTATTGTAGGTAAAAATATTTGGTGGGCAATTTGGCGAATAATTTCGGGTTGGAATGGCCGCATTGATTGTTTGGGGTAATTTGTTGATATTTCTGCCAGGAAGTAAATGCTTGAGAAATTGCAAACATTGATTTTAGATGAATTTTAGTGGCATCTGATTGATTCAGATGCCACTAAAATTCAACTAAAACCAAATACGGTGTTTATTTTATACTTAGTTTCGTCTTTTACAAAGTAACGATTACTTTCGTTCGTCACTGTCGTTAGCTTGTCAAAACAGCACATTTTAAGGTCGTGAAATTATCAAAAAAAGTTGACTATTTGACTATATCGATAAAAATATTATCGTTAAAAATATTTATCATGTTATCCTCTGTTCTAATTCGTGTTTTACAATAACATTCTTTTTGAAAATATAGTATTTATTCATATTAAAAAAAATATATATTATAACATAAACCAGAAAATACTGATTTCTGACATGGGAATATTTGACATTAAACGACATTTAAATGTCATAGTTTTAACAATGGCAAATTCGGTAATAGGGTTGACGCCATTTTGAAAATGCCATGGTGGCCTTTGTATAGCTTTATGGGAATTTAATGGGGTGTTTACGTATAAAGCCTGTACTAATAATATAATCGTAAGTTAGCAGTGAAGATGGGATTTGTTTGAATATGGATAAAATAACTAAAATGACATCTAATGTAATCAAAACTGCTAATGACATCATAGAATTATATCAAGAATATTATTTCCCTTCATTTGTGCAATGACAGGAAAAATTGAGCGCTTTCCCTTTTGATTTCCACAATTTTTTGTTTGTATTTTGGTGTAGGTCTTATCTAATAAGAAAATTTAATGTCTTTGCATGTAATTAAAAAAAACAATAATATCTTGGGACAACCAACACACCGCCATCTGATCCCAAACTAGGCAGAGCCTGTACTATGGCAACCAGACAACTGATAAACATACTTATATATTTCTAAATACATACATATTATAGATAAATTATACACCCAGATACAGGACAAATAATCGTACTCATCGCACAAAGATTTGTCCTGTGTGGGAATCGAACCCACGACCTCCGTCCTAGCAGTCAGGGTCACTAACCACTAGACCAACAGGCCAATCAAAATCAATTGGTCTTCTTTACGTCAATAAAATACATTTCCTGACTTTTTACTGAATTTGATCCTCATTTAAGGTAAAATGCTTGCCATCTGAAACTTTAAAATTGACTAGCGGACGTCACGCGGTTTCACACGCGTAGTTCCCATTCCCGTGGGACTACGGGGATAAAATATAGCCTATGTTACTCGCTGATAATGTAGCTATCCATTGCTGAAAGAACTTTTCAAATCGGTCCAGTGGTTTTAAGTTTATTCGTTACATACAAAAATACAAATCTTTCCTCTTTATAATATTATTATAGTATATAGAAGTATAGATGAGATCTAGGTGGCAAAAGGCACATCTATGCATTCTCGTTTTGGCAATTCAGGCGTGATGTTATGTTCAAACTCTCACAAACAGATCACTGCTATATGTTTGTGTTTGCTCTGGACATGGCCTAACCAACCACAGACGCAAAAAAAACATCATTAAATTCACATCAACTGACATATCAATCATCGGCCATAGATTAAAAAATATCAACAGAGAAAAAAAACAGATAGGACACAACACAATCATAAAAATGTTCTTCACAAACATTTTGTCGACAAAGACATTTTTCTGTGTGCTGGATTTTTTAATACTTTTTTTACGTTTTTTTATATACAATACGCTTATCTTTTAATCGCCTGTTGTATTTTTCATTTACCTGGAGTTCAAAAGGGGCCATGCTATTGTGTTGCCCTGTAATTTGGCAAAGGGAAAACCTTCTCCTCGTCTTTTATTCCGCCTAAGAATTTTTGCAGAAACTGTGCGCTTTAAAAATGTGTTTTTTAAGTTTTTATAGCGTTGTTTTGGTAATGGGTTGGTGCTTACGGTTTTTAGTTGCAGTTAGTTGTTAGATTATGGTCTTTTAAAACATTGTTGGTTGACGTGCCTTTTGGAAAGAGGTCGTTTCTTAATTTGGTATGTAAACTTATTTATTTATTTATGTACACACAACATTCTTAACAGGACAATTACATTAACATAGATGAACACAAAGGTACTGCTTATTTCATTAGAAATCTGTTCCAGCAGACCTGCGAGAGGAAAGTTGGATTAAAAATGTAGTCATACTTACTTAAGTTTATAAACCTACCACAGGTTAAAGTTCATTTTTCTCATCTTTAGCTAGTATTAACCATGGTTTGAGGTTAGGTGTGATCTTTTAAGTCATTTTTTTCTGAATCTAATCCAGGTGTCTAGTTGACGCTTCCCGTGACCAAAGGGCTGGCTTTTACCTTGGCCAGAAGCTAAGTGTTGCCATACAACGTGGCAACGCCGCTAGTCTCTTGGGCATATTACATAAGCGTTGAGGAGGAGTTTTCGATACCCTTTTATAGTTTGTTGTATCCAGGTTTATTTCTATCTTTACAGATTTTTTATATTGGATCTTTGTAATTTTTTGTGTAGTTATTACTTAACCTGGTGTCAGAGTTTTTATACTGCCCATGGGCCTCTGCCTTGGCTTTACAAGCCGTCGCGTAATATTCCCAGGCATGCTGGTTTCCTCACGATGTGTGTAGATGAGTGTTACTTAATGCATCCTGGTCATATTTTACCATGGTATAAGGTATTCTCTAGTACAGACGCCAGTACATCAAGCTACACGAATCTGTTAAATTTTCCCATTCAAAGTTGAACCTAATACTTTAGCGATAAGGTTGAAAATCTATTTAAAAAAATTAACATATTGTAGTAGTATGACGTACTGGAGTCTGTACCTAGTTCTTGCCGATAACTACTAAAGAATTCAGTCTAAAACTATGTTACTGGAAGTCTTTTCGCAGTAACCATTTCACCTGAACCTACAAAATTAATCTACACTCCTAAACTCTTAAAATAACGCCATATTAACCAATCATAACTCTGCCATATTCGCCGCTAATTCGCCAAATCAGGATGCGAATGTTGCCAACATAAATAATATGGTAACGTTCCCCTCTCTAAAGAGACGCACACTGGCCCACTGTGTATACGAGTGGGTACACACACTGGCCCAGTGTCTACGTGTGTGCACAGGAATGTGCATGGCGTATGAAGGGGAGCTGGAGCGTAGGGATGCGATCGTGTTGTCGATGTTTTGTGTGTCGGTTTATTTTAGGAAAGTCGATTTTTGATAATTATGTTGGTATTTGGTTGGAAGACTGTTTCGGAGTAATTATAATTATCATAAAATTATCTCAAAATATAATTAAAAGTGTACTTTAGTTATCTTTTTGAAATAATTCAACCAGGATCGATGTCTTTTAACTGTAATAATCACGGTGGTTTTTTTATAAACAGTATTAAAATATCTAAGAACTTGGCTTGACACGGCGAGCAGCACCGTGTGTAATATTACACGAACCATTTGGAGCCTTGTTATTTCGTTGTCCAATTTATGGCAATAGGCTCACCCTATCTTACATATGACTTGAATATAATCTTGCATAAATATAGGAGTATTTACTACTCTGCCTAACCCTTTACTGATTACGAGCGTGTCGTCACATTATTAAAAACAACCAACCATATTTAAAAAGCAAGTAAATTTAAACACAGAATATTAGCGAGATGAAAAGTCAATTGTCAAAACCTTAATTGACAGCCAAGAGCGGGTAGGTATATAAAATGAACGAATTGAATTAAGAACACCCCTTTTCGCCAGTCGGCTATTTGCTTTTGTACAAGTATTTTGAATTTTATTGAATGTGAAATCTAGATGGTTTCTTGATGTTGTAGAAGATGTTTTCGGGTATCGCTGTTTCCTGTTTCAGTTTTAGGTTTTCGGTTTATTTTAGGTTACTGGTTTTTAGGTAATAACTAAGTTTTATTCAAAAACACGCGTAAAACGTCACTCGCGTGATTCTTTGGAATTGAAAACTGTTAAAAAGATATTTTTAAAGTCTTTTGGGCTAAGACTGTGATTCTAATTCATCTGCAGAGAATTTAGCAGCATAAACGTAATAGTTTTTAATGATCCCATTGCTGGGAAACACCGACAAAGATGTACTTTTGTGAGTTTCAATTTATGGTCCTAGAACATTGTGGTTTTGTCAGAAATGAGGACATCCGCAAGAGAACCAAGGTTACCGACGTAGCCCGAAAAATTGCCAAAATGAAGTGGCAGTGGGCAAGGTGTGATCATATTTCATAGTGTGGTGCAGACCATCAAACTGAACAACTTTCTCTATAGGATCACCATCAAAATCGCAATACATTTAGGTCGAGAAGGTATTGAAGTTTTGTACTGAACAGCTGATATTTTTTTCGCGATTTCAATCTTGTTGTTTCCTACAAAAGTGTTACGGTCGAAATGTATGGAAAAGCTATATTTTTTTTTTAATATGTTCAATTTCTATGTGCGGAGGTTCAGAATGATGTTCTGAATACCTGGTAATCGTTTGTGTGTCGTTGTTCCTTCCACCCTGTATAGCAGTTGAATGGGAAACACAAAATCTGATTGATAAGCAGACGTTATTCAATCAGTCCATCCAAAGTCACCTTACCTACCTCAAGATTTTGATTTTACCCAAAAATACTTAGCCATAGCCCATCCCCCTTCCTAATTCGTTTACCACCTCACCACTCAAAATTTTGTCACTTAAAACACCCATAAGACGTTGGTCCTCCTACTTCATTGCCCTTAAGAAAATCGAATTTGATTTCGCTAGCCGGCGCCTAACGCTATACTTTTCAATTAAATTATTTTAAGTGAGGGAAGGTCCATCAAGTCAGGTAATAACTTGAAAATTACTAATAGGTAAGTGAAAATTAAGGGGTTGTGGAGGTCAGATTGGCATTCGCTCCATGTAAGTGGTATACGGTTACACTAGAAGCCGACCACGGCATAGTTGGGAAAAGACTTAGTAGATGATTAGGTGTAAATTAATAAGAAATGGGAATTAGCAGTCAGCTGTGAAACTGAAAAATATTGTTGATTCAAGCGTAGTTCTGATCATGTTATTATTGAACTTTGAGATGAATGAAAATGTATTGCATGAAGGGGAGATGAGCATGTTGAGGTGAACGTGTGCAGAGACAAGAATGGATAAAGTAAGGAATGAGTGCGCCAGTTACAGAAAAGTTGAAAGGGAATCAACTGTCTTGGTATGGACATGTAATGAGGAGGGACAAATCGCATGTGTCTAAAAGAGTGATGAATATAAATGTTGATGGATCGAGAGGGAGAGGAAGACTAAAGAAACGATGGATGGTTTGTTTGTGGAAAAAAGTGTAAATGATTGCGTGAAGGTTGACAAGGGAGAATGGAAGAAAAAAATCGTGTTGCGCTGTCCCCAGAATGATTGTTGAACTTTGAGGGTGTTGGGAGGAGGTTTCTTTGTAAGTAAGAGGCCCTAAATATATGGCAAGTTGTTGCAGAAGAGTGACAATCTCTTCAAATATTAAAGTTGAAGCTATGCCAATCAATACAATGCTACTCTTTCCAGAATAGGTGTAGGTATTTATGACTCTGCTTATTCTTATTTATAGATTTCTTTTTATACTTATACTACGGGTAATTTAGAGGCATATCTACCAATTACTGTCAATAAAAACTATTATTCCCAAAAGGAAAACCCTTTGATTAAAATAACACAGTTAAATAACATCCAACTTGTGCGCAAGATTGATTTTCTGTTCGACACAAATATTTGTAAGTCCACAGATATTTGATTAGAATTTGATCGTACAAACTGGATTTCTGCCAGACTTCCATTGATATATATTTTGAGTGAAATAGCAGCTACGATCCAGGGAAATGTAGGTTTTCCCTCAATAAGGTTAGAGGGCAAAATGGCTTAGAAATACTTTAGAAATGCTTAATTTTCAAGCCTGGAATCGTTGATATTTTCATGACAGAGTTAGGATTTTTTAAGATTTGACGCAAATGATCTGTAAAAGAACTTACGAGAAGAAGACCAAGGAAACGATCGATTTATTGTGTGAGGAATGATATGAAAGAAAAAGGAGATGATAGTGTAACATAGCTCAAAGAATAAGTAAGCTGAAGTGGCAATAGGCCGGTCATATTAGCCGTAGAACCGACGACCATTTGAGTAGACGTGTTCTTAAGTGGAGACCGCGAATCGGCAAAGGTAAGACGGGACGCCCTCAGGCTCGGTGGAGTGACGATCTTCACAGGGTAGCTGGTAGCAAGTGGATAAGAATTGCTGAGGATCGAGTTGAGTGGCGTGTGATTGAGGAGGCCTACGTCCAGCAGTGAACTGCTATAGGCTGGTGATGATGATGATGATAGTGTGATGGTTAACAGAGGTGGAAGAAAAAAGGTTTGCGCTGATACCAAGTAACTTAGGACATGGGTAGAAAGGTGATGATGGTCTATAAAAGTACTATACTGTATTTACCCACATTTTAAGAACCTTACTTCCTTCCCTGAAAGCTTAGAATCTATCAGCGATGAAGATAATGGAAATCATCATCATTTGCCTAGCCTTTTCCCAATTACATAATTATGTTGGAGTCGGCTTGAAGATAATGAAAAATGAAATTAAAAATTATTTTTTATTTAGTGATTGAAGTTTCCTTTTAGGGGTCTAAAAGCTGGGCTGCGGGACTGTTCGAAAGAGATACCGCGGCCCTGGAACACAAAGGGCAAGGAAGGAACATGGATGGGTTTTAGTCAGTACAAGTCTGACACTCCCTTCCGCTCTGCCCAGAGCGGGAGAAGTCATTTGATGATTTCCCATCCGTAAAAAAAAGGGTCTAAAGGCTTTGTTAAGAGACTTATAAACATTAACAAACTTGCCCTTTTGCTCCTTTTTTTTTAAGTCAAAAATGTTTGGGACTTACCTAAGCTATCAGAAAGCTCATTTCAATCTTATTGAAAGTCACAATTGTTAGTTGTTTCTAGGTTCTCAAGTTTTACTCCACATTTGTTTGTGGTTATTTTGCTCTTAAATTCAGTTCAATCGATTTTATACCTAAGCTACAAACATCGATACTTACCCAACTATCACACTCTGTAGACTTTTAATGACTACAAATCAACCAAAATCACAAAAACAATCACAGGAAGGATCTATAAATGTTTGATCGGTAATTTAAAAAAAAAATCTAGTAACCTAAATTCCTTTTTTTTTTTTTAAATAACCGGCGAAAAATTTCTATGTGGCGTGGTTTAGAATGATATACTGAATTCGTGGTAGCCGTTTAAGTGTCAGTGTCCCTTGCACTCCATAATATTTTGTAAAGATTCCTATAAGTTCAAATTACAAAATACCCAGCACTAAAAGGACATAACCAAGGAACAATCATGAAATACTTAAAACTGCAAATAACAGTGCTCTTAAAGATAAAAACAAACTAAGGTAAAGAATAAATAAAATGTAGGTAAGTGATATTAAAACAACTGCGGTTGAATAAAAACGAGAACAAATCCCGGCTCCAGTTGGAAGTAGATTAGTATTTTCTCGTAAGAACAGAAGAGTGCAATAAAGTAAAGTGAAATTTATGGGGTATTCCACAAAGCGCAACTGTTCTTAAGCGCAACCAGCTAAGCGCAACTAAACTATTCCTCGAAGCGCAACCATTTGAAAAACTAATGGTTGCGCTTCGAGGAATAATTTAGTTGCGCTTTGAGGAATACCCCAAATTTATTTACATAGATTGTAGGTACCTACATAAGGTGGTATTTTTAGTGCAATTTGCTTGTATACAGGAAAAGTCGATATATTTTATTTCTGGCCTACATGGGTGGTTGTTTTGGCATTTTAGTTTAGTAACATTCTTATTTTGGGCAGTTCGTATAAAAACATAACTTTAATGTAGTATATTCAGGTAATGGAACTCTTTTTGGTTTAGCTTTTGTGCTTTTTGTTTCAGTACCTATTCTTGCTGTTGAAAGATACAAAACATTTTTTTTTTTAATGTCTTGAGACTATTTTTTACGACTTTCTAATTGCGTCTTTTATCTACCTTTTAAAACTGCAGGGAGTCGCTGGATGCAGGTGGTATTGGACCGGAGACGTTTGACATCGATTGGAGAGGCCTATGTTCAACAGTGGATAGGAACGGATTGAAATGATGATGATGATGATGATATACCTTTTTCATTACTTAGAATTGTGATCTATTTCTTCACTAACAGAAAATATCTTGATATTCCCTTATACCAGCTACTATACACAATTCAACCTTGTTTAAACTTGCTATCGTACGTTTGGAGATATTTCTGTTGCAATCGTAAACTGGCAAGCAATGGGTAAGTTACTACATAACGCCTGTAATCCTAGAAGGGTTAGGCAGAGGTGTACCTAATAGTACATCCACAATTCACCAGTTATATTTAAGTCCTATGTAATAGGAGACGAGCCTATTGCCATCAACTGGGCACAGGATTTAGACTCCATGGCGAGAAATTCCAGATGAAAAACCTAATAACACTTTGCTCGACCCGAGAATCGAACCCAGGACCTCAAGCACAGCAGTCGTGCTGGCGACCAATACACCAACAAGACAAGTTACTAAACGTCAAAAATCTCTTCCGAACTTCAACAAATCATTATTAAGCACTTATCACTACAAACTGCCAGTCATTATTTATGAATTGAGCCTAACTATGAAATTAATTATCCTAATAATTGTTTCAAGGAGGTCCACACCACTTAGACCTGCCAGCCGCCTTGATTTATACATCAAATAAGTTAGTCTTCAGATTTTGCCAGTTCTAGGCTAAAATTAGACCTATTATTGAGACGTGAAAGACTGTTTTCAAATACGTCAAGACCTATCAATTAGTGTTTTCTATTTACCAGAAGAGATTTACCGAGTATTGTATTATCCAGTGCTAGCTGGGTTGTGGAGGTCAGATAGGCAGTCGCTCCATGTAAAATACTGGTATTCAGCTGCATTAAGTTAGACTGGAAGCCGACCCCAACATAGTTGGGAAAAGGCTAGGCTGGTGATACTGACCTGAACAGATTTCCCATCAGCAAAAAATACGGACTTTCTTTTTCTTATATTTAGCCTCATTAGGAAAGTAATTTTCAAAATTGTCCTTGCTTTGATTCTTCGTTGTTGATATTCTGAACTCATTTGAAAAAAAAAAACGTGTGCAATTCATACGTGGTAGAAGTGAAACCTTCAAAAATGTTAGCTTCAAGTTAAACACTGTATAATGCTTACTATCTCATTTTCTCCCACGTTAAATATTATGAATTTATGTGTCTGTTTCTTTTTACTGACGCTTTTTTGTTTCATCGACTTTCAAATCACAACGATGGTAAAGAAGTTTTCACTTAAAAAAAATGCTTCTAGTCTTGAGAGTGGCTTATACTGTACGCCAAAAACAAAAGCACTACGGACTTATAGACATTGTCAGAACAACGACACGACATTTATTCAGAGAACAGTTATTTTTATAATTATGTTAAATACAAAGGAACAATCCTAGTCTCGTTATACGACAATTATTTACCAGCCTTCGTAATCAATAAAAATCAACGATAAAAATATAAATTACGTTATAATTTTATCGACATCGCCCCGGCCCCATCACTAGCCGGGCACAGACGTCCCTATCGATCCAGCATCCGTGAGGTACCTCTACACTATCGGTCGATGACCCCGTGACCCATTCTGAGTATTATAACGTCTCTTAAATGTTGAATACAGGCAGAAAATACTTGTAATTCAAAGTATGTACAAAAGGCACTTGAACAAAAAAGAAAGAAATTTTATTTTCTAACCAAAAAATTCGTGTTGACTTAACAACCTCCTTTTTTTCGTTGATTCAAAAGAGTACGTTATATTCTATGTCAAAACTGACAGCTGCCAATGTCACATTTTTTTTTTATTTTAACCCCGAAGCCTAATTAATATTACATGTAGCATAAAACCATGTCGAAAAGCAGGTGTACTTCTGCCCACACTAGCACAGAATACAGGCTTGATGATAAGTTATTTTTGGTCCCTATATTCTGGGCAATGCTTTAATACGTAAGGCTATTTTAGGAACATAGCCAGTCTGACCTCTGCGACCTTTTGGCGGAGTATGATCAGTGCTTATTGCTCAATTTGGGTTGTGGAGGTCAGATAACAGACGTTTACACTAAATTATGGTATCCTGGTGCATCTGGTTAGACTGGTAGACGTCTTTTGAGAAAGACGACATAAATTTATAATTGACTAGCGGACGTAACGCGGTTTCACCGGCATAGTTCCCGTTTCCGTGGGAGTACGGGGATAAAATATAGCCTAGGTTACTTGCTGATAATGTAGCTATCCATTGCTGAAAGAATTTTTCAAATCAGCCCCGTAGTTTTTAAGTTTATTCCTTACATACAAAAATACAAAATCTTTCCTCTTTATAATTTTAGTATAGATATAAATTTATTGATTTGAGCAGTGATAGCCTAATGGTGTGACCATCGGACTGCCAAGTCATAGGTCTCGAGTTCGAACCCAAGGCACGAACCTCTGTTTTTCGGAGTCATGTGCGTATTGTATGATTATTTACTTGCTTCGGTAAAGGAAAAACTTCCCCCGTTTTTGTAACATTTTTCATTGATGCTCCGCTCCTATTAGTTGTAGAGTGATGTTATATAGCCTATAGCTTTCCCCTATAAATGGGCTATCCAACATTAAAAGAATCTTTCAATTCGAACCAGTAGTTCTTGAGATTAGCGTGTTCAACCAAACAACTCTACAGCTTAATAATTTTAGTAAAGATTTAATTCTTTCCAAGTCCTGAGTCAACGAACTACTTTCATAACGACTATTACCAAAACTGTGAGAACACTTCCATATCTCTGCCAACCCTCTCTTAAAACACAAGCTATATATAGCAAGGGGGACGCAATAGCCAGTTATTCAATAACCATCAATCTACGGGCGTTTTACATAAAATATTCCATGAGAATCTATTGGTATTACCATATAAAATAATCTTACTTTTTTCCTGTTTATTTTGTGGCGGAAATTTTTATTTACTTTCACAATGAAAGAGGAGCTCGAGGCTAAGTAATAACAGCCGCTCGGGTCGATCTTTAGGTTAAGGCGTCCTTGCCTAGGTTGGTCTGTGGATGGGTGACCACCCATTACATACCGAGTTTCCTCCGTGCCTCGGAAAGCACGTTAAGCCATTCGTCCCGGCTGTCATTTGTAGATCTTTGACAGTCGTTGCAGGTAGTCAGTGGCCCCAAAAAAGTCTGAGAACCCAGAGGAAGTCAAAGTTGCACAAACTACAAAAAAAAACGTGTTGGCCGACACACGGGCGTTAAACCATCAAATAAAAGTGCCTCTGTGAAGAGAAGAAAACTCAGCACCCACGTGGGTCGTCTGCTCAGACTGTCCTGGAGTCAGCGTGGCATCCAAGAAGATCCCAAGTAAGTCCCATTCTCCTTCATATAACCGATCCGTTTTAAACCCATTCGCTCATGCTGTGTCGCCCAATATCGCATCACAAAAACATAGTTTTCCTCAAAAGTTATATACCCGCGTATGGTCCTTCGTATGCCGCTATCCCAACTTACACCATAAGTTTTTGGTTTGGTCTAAGTTGTGGAGGTCAGATAGGCAGTCGCACCATGTAAAATACTGGTATTCAGCTGCATCCGGTTAGACTGGAAGCCGACCCCAATATAGTTGGGAAAAGGCAGGTAGAAGATAAATAAAAGAGGAGTAAGGGATTATGTTGAGAGGATGGTCAATGCGACTTTGGTTAAGTACTTACAAGCGCGACTGCTGAACATGAGGGCCTAAGTTCGATGCCTAGGTCGGCCAAAGTGTTTGACAACAGGACTTTCTCAGTAGCAGCCACTGGTTCTGGATTTGTATCCGGTTGATGGCCATAGGGTCGTCCCCTAATACATGACAAAACTTAACATAACTGGCGAAATGTGGGTGTACTAAACGCGACTGCTGAGCATGAGGTCTTGGGTTCGATTCCCAGGTCGCGCAAAGTGTTATTGGGTTTTGACGACAGGACTTTCTCAGTAGCAGCTGTGGATTTTGTAATTGTGCGCGGTTGATGGCAATAGGCATAACTGATACATGGTACATTAACTATCATAACTGGCGAAACATAAGTAAGTATGAATAAAGGGTGTAAACAGACTCTTAACGAAGCCGAAAGGCACTTGTTCTCCCCGTCATTGCGATCATTTTTATGTTCTAGACCATACCTGGGAACCTTCTAGTTACGGAGATATTGGGGGTCAAAGTTCCAACTTTTTCACAAGTTTTTTTTTAAATACATGTTTTTATAATGTAGGATTTTTACTTTAAACACCTCCAGGACCTCCTTGCTATTCAATCCATCCATCAGCACAATGTTTTGAGTGCTTAACATTGAGTCCTACTGTAAAACGTGATTTTTCAACCCAAAAAAAAAGTCGTTTCCCAGCACAAATTTTTGCTTAAAGTTACTTAGTTTGATGTACATAATGCTAGGTTGACGGCTTCGTGAAGAGTCTGTTTACACCCTGTATAATAATCAACACAATTTTGCACAACATACTGTCGAGTTCTGGGCTATGAATAAGGCACTTTAATATGGATACTGGGTACTTTAGGAGGTTAGGTACTTGAGTACCTTCATACTAATTAAATCCAACTATTTCAAGAGGACATGAGTTGTTTGAAAGCAATTTAGTCAGTTCAGGAGTAGATGGATGTTTTAGCTCGTCGACTAAGATTCAAACCTCGCATCTGTAATCTCCGATAGGGTTAGACAGAGATGTACTGCTGCTCCTATTATCCTTACTTATAATAATATAAGCGCGTTTGTATGTATGGATGTTTGTTACTCTTACACGCAAAAACTATTGAATGGATTTGTATGAAATTTGGAACACAGATAGTTTGTAACCTGGACTTTTTATCCAGATAGTATGTTCTCGTGGGGCCATTATCGAACTCCACGCGGGCTACACTGCAGGCATAAGTTCCTTTCGGACATCCATTCCCTTGCTTCATTGAAATAAATCTTTTGACTTGTCTTTTATTTTAATTGCAGTGTTAGATACTCGTGTTAGGTGTTCATTGCAGCCGGGGCTGCGGGACGGTTCGAGAGAGATACAGCGGTCACAAAGGGCAAGGAAGGAACATGGATGGGTTTTAGTCAGTACAAGTCTGACACTCCCTTCCGCTCCGCCCAGAGCGGGAGCAGTCGTTTGATGATGTCCCATTCGAAACAAAAAGGGTTAAACCGCGATTGCTTTGGTTATCTTTGATAGTCGTTATAATACTCAGTGTCCTGAAAGTCTGACAACCAGTTTTACCAAGAGGTATCGTATTACCCAGCACTAACTGGGTTGTGGAGGTCAGATTAAAATACTGGTATTCAGCTGCATCTAGTTTAACTCGAAGCCGACCTCAACATAGTTGGAAAAAGGCAGATGAGTGTTAGATACTGCAAAGGTAGCATAAGCATATTTAGCCTAAAACGTTCCCACTGTTGGGACAGAGGCCTCCTCTTTTATGAGAGGGACAAAAAAAAGGTGGGTAGTTCACCTATTTTTCAGCAAAAGTCGGGTAGGTACTAAATATACCTTTATCGATGAGATGTTCTATTGGGCCTTGGGCGTCGGATAGAATGTAGCATAAATGTATATAAGTATAAAGTTGCCTTAGCATAACTTTATCCTTTTGAAATATTACTTAAGTTGCTTCTAACGACACCGGTCTGTATTGAAAACGATGTTTCTTATTCATAGTCCGGAACTCGACGGAATGTAGGACATTATGTCCCTCGTTCTGATCTATGTACCTATAATATTTTTATATTATGATTGCATAATGGTTTTATTAGAATTGCCGTAAAACCTGCTGATTTGTCTTGTATTATTTATTAAATAGAAGAAAAGCTGCTGCTATATTTCATTATATATCTTAAACTTTGATTAAGTACAAAGTGAAATACACCATTGATAATTGCTGTGTGTAATTGATTAAATGATATATGTATATCTAAGTATTTTTTTTTTTTACTTATTACTAAATATGTTTAGCGAAAAATGTATAGAGGAATTTTCTTTGCAAGTAGCCCTATGTCTAAAAAATAGACTAAAGACCCAGACTGATATTCGGCCTAGGGGTTCTATTCATAGTCCAGACAACCCATTTAGGTACAACAAGAGCTTTGGTCGATATTTCTATTCTAAATCAAGAATAGAATGACCGCCTTTTCGACAAGGTGATTTAAACAAATTATTCTCAGACTATTTCAAAAGGCCATTCATTTTGTACATTGATACTTTTGAAATGTCGAGGCTGGGTCATTGATAATTATTAATTGTATTATTTTTGGGTTCTGAGTTTGTGCCTCTAAATTGATATTTTGCCAAAGCCTCCATGATTTCAATTTTGAAAGGTTTTAAGCTAAAAATATTCTTTGCATTTGAAAAGCTCTGAGAGTCATTATTGAGAAACCCAATCTTATTCATTAGGATTTTTAATACTGAAGCATGTTTTATAAAAAAAACATCAATTGGTTCCGGTAATTATTGCAACCTTGGTAACCTTAGGTTAAATAGCTTACCTTTGCCCTTGCTTGCCTTTGGTTAATATCGAGCTTGACTCAATTGCTTGGTTTTTTAAATGCCCCAAATGTATATTTGTAAGGAAAAGTTAAGAAAATGACTCATTTTCTTGACTAGAAAATAATTATGTCAATCAAACCACGTGGTTGACTGTAGTAATTTCTACCTAAACCATCTTATTGTTAAAGAAAAGCTTAATAAGTTAAAACCGATCAAATCAGATCATATTAAAGAATTGTTAAGAGCAGTTAGAAATTCTGAAAGCCAGTCTTACCATGAGGTATCTTATTACCGAGTACCTAGGTTGAAAAGACAGATAGGCAGTCGTGCCATTAAAATACTGATATTCAGCTGCCACTGGTAAGACTTAAAACCGACCCCAACAGAGTTGGAAGACGATAAGGCCGAAGATACTATTTCTCTTTTAATGAATCTCCGATACAAAATATGAAGGCCTTCATATTACCTGAAGTCAACTGAAGTCTAACTATCCGAACCAGTTCGAATATAAATCGATCATACCCTAAGCTTGAACGACAAACTTAGAAAACTATGAGTTCCCGCCCAGGACTTGAATTATTGGTTTCATTAAGTCTGCTCGGAAACTTATTACTTGTCCTATTGCCTAGACACGGAGGCCTAACTTGTAATATTGCCGCTATTTCGCCGAGAAATATTTTTACCTATGGTATTTTTCTGTACGAAGTAGAAATTGGAAGAAACGAGGAGAATACCGAATTTCAGGAAAGGTAAAATGTTTCAGAAAACGCCTTCAAGCTTAATCGCTGGTAAAATGCCTTCAAACGAAGCCTTTGTGTCATTTAAAGTACAAATCTAAGCACGTATACAAATCATGGTGACTCATACATCACGCGTGTAGTTAATTTCCTGTCACCCGAAACGTTAATAGACTGACAACTTGTTAAGTAATGGCCGCCACAGTGCGAGCAATCTACCAAGTTACCGTTGGCGCGAGAATACAGACTCCATTGTACATCCCCTCCATTTAGCAAAATATGGACGCCGTCAGTACTGCTTGTAGTCGAAATAGTTGCAAGCCTAAAAGCCTATATTATCACCTTCAGTCTATCCTTTAAACGGAAAGACAGGCGGCCTAATTTCCGATCAGGATCAGCGCAAAAATCGTAGCAAGATTTAATATTAATTCTCCAACCCCATAAGACTCACAAAAGCAGCAAGTAACAAGAACCTTTCAAAGTATAATAAACCTTAATTTCTTCAGAATAAAGTCGGGTTTTGTACGAGTACTCGGAGAGGTGTAGATGCTATTTTTACTCCCCTCGCATCTGCACCGAAATCGATAATCATTGCACGTGTTTTAAAATAATGTAGCTTCTACCTCAAGAGTCGTAGTTTTAAGATAAACACCAGAATCTCTGAAACAAACATAAGGATTAGTGCACTTACCTTTAATGACCAGCTTGGCAGCTTCCACCAACCACAGGAAAAAACAGAAATGAAAAAATAAAACAAAATAAAAATGAGGAAAAAAACAGAATTTAATGATGCGATAATATAACAAACAAAACGTGGGTAAAGGAAGACGGAAGAAGAAAATATAGGAAATTAAAATTTTGCGAAATATCGGGAAATGAAAAGAAAAACGCGATACGCGCGCCTTTGACGAAGGTAGTGGCGCTCTGGAGCAAAGCCTTCGGGGGCACGTTTATATACCCAGCCGCGGGTGCAAGAGGTAAGGGGGCAGCGGCCATCTTTGCTGTTGCCATGGCAACGAGGAGATGGCCTATTACGGGAGGGTGGCGCAGATTAGGCGTACGATCAGCACCCAAAGCTTATGAGATGATATTAAAAAAAGAATTTAATTCCTGTTTGACAATAAATTAATTTGAGTTAATCCATGTGATTTAATTAGTGAGATTTTTGGGTATTTTTTCATTTTTCTCCGTTTTGTTAATTATTTTGCCCTGGTTAGCAAATATTCTTATTTAGGTGAAAGTTTGATTAAATTAGGTTAAGCAGTTCCCGAGATTAGTCTTTATAAACGGGGTAATCTTGGAAAAATGAGGAAGTTCTGTCGTTATTTGAATTAAAACATTATTTACGCTGTGGTTTTCTTTTAATTATAACGAAAAATATTCAATATTTTCTTATTTTTAGACCCATGCTGGGCGCCAAGTCATTTTTCTTCCTTTCTGCTAATTAAGTTATATTTTTGCATATATTTTAGAGTAATTATTTACGTAACATTGTTCTGTATGGTGTCGGACGTAAAGAATAGCACCATCCCATACCTTCCCGTGCGTGTCGTAAGATGCGACTAAGGGACTTAGCAGAGAATGGGCAGCAGCGTTCTCTGTGCTTTTGTAACAACCGTACTGCGATCGCCAACCCGCCTGCCAAGCGTGGCGATTATGGCAAAACCCTTCCTTTCAGGGAGGCCTATATCCAGCAGTGGACGTCTTTTGGCTGTAATGATGATTATGATGATTTACATAAAATACATTAATAGACTCGTTCGTGACTCGAGTCTCGATCTGCGCAGAATAACCCCTATCAATTAAAGGGACACTTGAATATATATTTTTATTTCAGTACACTGTCTTTTCAAAACATTTCCCGTCTGTCACTGCAAGGTATCTTATTACTTAAATTAAATCAAATTTTAATGTCTTTGTAACTTGTTGGGCGCCAACATTACTCATCAACAACAGAATACAGCCTATAGCGTTTCCACAGAGGCTTAGGCACTTTTGGTGCCTGTATAGACCAAATTACAAAGCAATGCTGAATATTTATAATTCTAAAACGGTAAAGTTTGTAAGTTTAAACTAGTCATTCGATATTTTGATAGAAATCAACATCATTACTGAGTGTTATTTATTTTACTGGTACTTAACTTCCCGTTGAACTGTCAAAATTAAAGGCGTTGACATTTTAAGAGTGCTGAGTAACCTACAAAGGAGAAAACTATTCTCCTAAGAGAGTGCCGTACACTATTTTTTTTACGAAAACCAACCGTAAGAAACACCTTTTTTTTTTACGGATGGGAAATCATCAAATGACTTCTCCCGCTCTGGGCAGAGCGGAATCCCAGTGTCAGACTTGTACTGACTTAAACCCATCCATGTTCCTTCCTTGCCCTTTGTGTTCCAGAGCCGCGGTATCTCTTTCGAACAGCCCGCAGCCCTGGCAGGCATCGGCCCTTGCGAGCCCCTCCCTGTTTACTGACATCTCTTTGAGGCGCGCGTGGAACACGAACGCGCCGTCTACACGGCACCGTAAGAAACCCCTAAATGGGTTGTTGATAATGATCTCAACATCTAAATTATTGAAGTAATGAGAAGTACGATTTATCTAAAGATATTAACAAAATCATCATAATCACTCGTTACAAAATTAATTAAGGCATAAAATATGATTTTTTTGCTGCCACTACCCTTCGCTACGTCCGTTTCAACCCTCCGTTCACTCACACAAATAAAAATCTGCACACAACTCTACACTCCGCACTATAAATACGGCACACCAACTCAGAAAATGTTGCTTTCCAACTAGAAACACAGATGGCGTTGTTCTCAAGAAAAGCAAAGGAACGCCCGATGCTGTGTTTCACAGTGTCTCTCCGTGTTTCAGTCAAAATGCTCTATTGTTTCACACACAGAATGCTATATCGACAAATATTGCTGTCTCTTTCGCCACTATACAGTTATATGCTCCGTCTCGCTCGGTTGCACAGCGGTTGACAGATGTAAATTTGCAGGAAAAAAATTGATTTGCGTCTCGTCATTGCAATTAAATTTTTGATAAAAATGATTTTGTTGACTTTTGGTTATTTTTTGTTTGGTTTTTAAGGTTTTAGAAACTTTGAATTACTATTATTGGTACCTATGGTACACGTGTGTCTGTATTCATTTCGCGTTCTGTGAATTTCCTTTTTCAATAGCGAAGCGAAACGATACACCTATTTCAGTCGTCTACAACCTTAAATATTTTAGCAATGTTATTCCTTGATGTCTTTGCCAAATTAAATATTAACTCTACAGCTTTAAGTATAAAGTCGAATTTGAGTTGCACGTGCCAATTTTTGTAGCATTGTAACTTTCTGCCCGCGCTGAATATTTTATTACGGTTTTAGTTTGTGCTATTCGATTGTAGATGGCGCTAGTGTAAGGCTTGATTATTTTATTCCTATATTTTGCTCTAAACACGTGTATAAAATCAGTCTAGTACGTTTTAATATTCTGAATGCAGTATTAAATATGTTTCTATGCTAAAACAGCATATGCATCAGTACCGAGGATTATTTTAGGTTCTGCTATTCGATACTAGATGTCGCTAGTTATGTTCGCATTTCTTTTTATGTTTTACTAAATTAATATAGTCAAATCTCGATTATTAATAAATAAACAATATATATGGTTAAGCAACCACTCATTGTCACAATTATAAGTCTCACTAGTTAGTCTAACAGATAAAGGTAACGTATTACCCGATGAATTTTTAGTTTTAGGTACCTACTCATGTCAAGGATGTTTGAATGTACTTACTTGTAACCATGGTAGAATTAATAATGATTGATAACATCTACCATAAAAATCCAGCTCGTCGATTTTATAATAGACTAGGTCGACATCCTACCTGACCATCGGTAACAGTGTTTTTAATTGGGTTAATTATACAAACAAAACTGTGTTTTTCTGGGTAATACGAAATCCCGACTGGAGCTCAGATAGGCAGTCGCTCCATGTAAGATAATGGTATTCAGCTGCATCCGGTTAGACTGGAAGCCGACCCCAACATATTTGGGAAAAGGCGAAACAGACGATGATGATGCCATGCCATGCCATGATGCCATGTCCATTTTAAAACGGACACAGTATAACAGAACGCGCTGAAATATCGCGCTGAAAATTGTTGCATTCTCGGTTCGTCTGGTTAAATTCTTCAATGTTACTGATTGAATATCGAAAACAAAAAGTATTTTATGAGAATGTTATTACTCTGATTGTGTTTTGTTTCGTAATAAAATCGGAATTAAACGATGCATGAATATTTTTTGTGTCACTAACAAGGAGGTACAAAATTAATGTGTTTCATTTTCTGGCAGCTATACAAGGTGTAACCGGACTCTTCACGGAGCCGTCAACCAAGCATTCTGTATATCAAACTAAGGGGTAATTCGTACCACTTGATAAGTCTGGTTGTCAGACTTTCAGGCTACCTGACTACCTGTAACAACTGTCATAGATCTACAATTGACAGCCGGGACCAACGGCTTAACGTGCTTTTCGAGGCACGGAGGAAACTTGGTACAGAACGACCTTGGCAAGCGAGGCCTAACCTTGAAGATCAACCCGATCAAAGAATCGAACACAGTATAGCCACTTTATTCCAATTAGAAACAATATTCCATCATCATTCTCGTTCATCCTCTTGCCCTTATCCCAATTCATTAGTGGTCGGCGCAGCATGTCTTCTTCTTCCATACTTCTCTGTTACTCATCATCTCATCAGTCACCTCCTTTCTTGCCATATTATCCTTCACACAATCCATTAATCGTTTCTTTGGTTTTCCTCTACTCTTACCTATATCCATCCACATTCATACGCAGAAACAATATTTCAATTGTTAAAAAAACTCAGAAAATACTTAAAAAAACAAACAGATCTGATGCTCGCATCAGTTTTTCAACAATGTGTTCATTACCAACGTTCTCAGGACTCATAAACACTTGAAGCACATAACTCCAGGCTTGGCAGCCATTTTGAATTTTTCCTGCATTTCCACATACAGGTGGATATTAAAAAACTTAAGCGTGTGTTGTTGCAATTGGGGTTCCGTATTGAAATTCAAATTGGTGAAATTTTTCGGTGATAAATTGCCAGCCTGCAAAAAGCTAGAAAATACTACTACTTTTGAAAATAATGGTAGTTTACATTACCGTAAACAGTTTTCTAAACAACCTTTCCGTCGATAATCAATAGACACTTCTAGCTTTAAAATGTACATTTTTAGCACTAGTCCGTGTGATGTAAACAGACTCTTAACGAAGCCGAAAGGCACTTGTTCTCCCCACTTTTTCGTTCTAGACCATACCTGGGAACCTTCTAGTTACGGAGATATTGGGGGTCAAAGTTCCAACTTTTTCGCAAGTTTTTTTTTTAAATACATGTTTTTAATGTAACATTTTTACTTTAAACACCTCCAGGTCCCCCTAACTATTCAATCCATTCATCAGCACACACATGTTTTCAGTGCGTTACATTGAATACTACTGTAAAACGTGATTTTTCAGCCCAAAAAATAAGTCGTTTCCCAGCAACTCAACGCAAAAATTATTGAAAGAAAAGAAAGAAAAAGTATTTATTGATTTCACAACAGGACACATGAGATACACTTAAAATTAGGACATAATTATAAAAAATATTATAATTTATTATATTAATTTATTTATTATTCATAATTTTTTTTTTTTTTTTATTATTATTTATTATTGCTGACAAACGACTTTTTTTTTGGGGTGAAAAATCACGTTTTAAGGTACTTAGGACTAAAACTAAAACGATCTAAATATTGTGGTAATGGATGCATTTAATAGTATGGGTGTTCTGGAGGTAATAAAAGAACTTTAAAAAATTAGTTTTTTTTTTTAAATTTGTGGAAATAAAGAATTTTGTCCCCCGATATCTCCGTACAAAAACAGAACACAACAAAAAAGAACAAAAAAAATATCGTAATAACGGACAGAACTTGTTCTGTCCGTTATTACGATATTTTTTTTGTGTCTTTCGGCTTCGTTATGGCTATTTTTTACACAAATTAGATTCTATAGAAAAAAAAATATGTTTGCTATAGTTTTATTTTTCAGAGATACAAAAGGGGAATACGTTTCGTTTTTTCGGATGGGAAATCATCAAATGACTTCTCCCGCTCTGGGCAGAGCGGAAGGGAGTATCAGACTTGTACTGACTACACCCATCCATGTTCCTTCTTAGCCCTTTGTGTTCCAGGGCCGCGGTATCTCTTTCGAACAGTCTCGCAGCCCTGGCAGGCCCGTGTGGGCTTCTCCCTGTTTGCTGACATCTCTTAATTACAAATGCTAGTGCTGTGAGCCATTGCTACAAGCCTCCCTACGAGCCTGTGCTACGAGCCTGTGCTACGAGGTTGTGCTACGAGCTTGTGCTACGAGCAAGTGCTACGAGCAACTGCAATTAACCTCTGCTTCGAGTCTCAGTTACGACTTTGCCGCCGCTCTGTTTTAGGCTGTTCTTGGAACTAGCACTAGAAGTCCTTAGAAAAATATTCCTTAGAAAAACAATGTAAAAATCATTTAAAAATATAATAATCTAGCTTTTTCCCGCGGCTTCGCTTGCGTTAATTTAGAATCGGACAGTCAATTCGGGTCGTACTCTGCTTGTAATTCAATCATGATTCGAACGACACGTGGTTAATGTTGTTTTCGTCGGGAACAGTACATTTTTTCGGGATGAAAGGTACTTCTATGCCCGTTTCTGTACATCTGACAATGTATATGCAAAATTTCAGGATGATCGGTTCAGTGGTTTAGGCGTGAAAAGGTAACAAACAAACTTACTTTCGCATCTCTGACAAAAAAGTCCTCTGCCGCGTCTGTCTGTCTGTTCGCGATAAACTCAAAAACGACTGCACCGATATTTATGCTGTTTTCACCAATGGATAGAGTGGTTCTCGAGGAAGGTTTTAGTAAACAATTTGTCAAGTTTTTGTTGCGGGAACGGGATCTAAATTTCATGATTACTTTTGGTCGTGATAACCGACATCCACGCGGGCGAAGCCGCGGGCATCAGCTAGTAATAGTATAATAATAGGTATTGGAAACAGGGTCCAAGCTACAGGACTTCAGAGAGAGAAACCAAGAAAGCTATTTTTCTTCAGATTGTCTTTTAAAATTTAAGAGATAACCTTAATGTCCGAGGTACACCAACTAATAACCACGGTACACCAGTGTACAGCGTCACACATTTTACGGCACACTGTACTAAACAGTTTGTAAGATCCATTGTACAATAAGTCCAACTCACGCTTGACCACACATGAAATAAAGTCCACAAACTCATAACAGAGATTACTAAAAACAAGCCGAAATAAAAAACCCGGATAGGCTTAATATACCACTGTGAAGAGTTTAATGAAAAAAAGGCACGGAATAGTTTTGTGAAATTCACTGTTATTTTAGAGGCCCCGCACATTGAGCCACTAGTGGCGACCACATTAAAACGACTAGTAGCCGCCACAAGTTGCGGACGCGTTTCTCCATACATTTTGTATAGCATCGGCGCACACCGAGCGTTTGAGTGGCCGCGTCCGAGCCACAACCGCGTTTTGTTGTTCGACTCGCGCGCAGACACGGCCACTGTCTGGTAACACTTGAACAACTGCCGCAAGTGGCAGCCACTGAAGGCCGCATCCAACCACCAGTGGCTGCCACTGGTGGCGGCGTGTAGTGGTCTGACTGAACTACTGGTGGTCGCGTTTAGTAGCGGTGAATAGTGGCTCAATGTGTGGTGGCTCTTACCCAACGTTGGAACATGGGAGGTTTTCAATGGAAATTTATTTTTTTTCTGTAAATAGTTGGTGTTGATTTACGGCCCACATAGATACAGGGTGTAAACAGACTCTTCACGAAGCCGTCAACCAAGCATTATGTACCTCAAACTAAGTAACGTTACGCAAAAATTATTACCGGGAAACGACATTTTTGTGAAAAAATCACGTTTTAGTGTAGGACTCAATATAACGCATTCAGAACATTGTGCTGATTGATGGATTAAATAGTGCGGGGGTCATGAAGGTGTCTTAAGTAAAAAATTACATTAAAAGCACATATTAAAAAAAAAAACTTGTGAAAAAGTTGAAACTTTGACCCCCAATATCTTCGTAACTAGAAGGTTCCCAGGTATGATATAGAGCAAAAAAATGATCGCAATGACGGGGAGAACAAGTGCCTTTCGGCTTCGTTAAGAGTCTTTTTACATCCTTTATTTTACTACTGTTCTCAACCTGTTAGTTTTTGTTTTATAAAGTGAATATTATTGTATTTATACGGATATCAAAATAATGTAATAATGTCGGGCAAAGTGTTGTGGGGTTTTTCCATCAGGAATTTCTCAGTAGCAGCCACGGAGTCTGGATTTGTGCCCGGTTGATGGCAATAGGCTCGCCCCCTATTACATGGGACTTAAAAAACATAACTGGCGAAATGTTTGTGTACCATTAGGTACACCTCTGCCTAACCCTACGGGGATTACAGGCGTGATGTTATGTTATGTTATCAAAATAATGGTGCGAACTTATTAGTGATGTTCTTCAGAAAAAGTCAGGTGTTCAGTACTCACAACTGACGTGTGTCCTTATGAACGTGGGTTAAGTAAAATATGTATTGGGAAAGATTTCGAAAAAAGTTTATGTACCTTTGCAATGGGCCTCATCAGAAGGTTTAAAGTCACCCATAGGGCAATGGAGAGGGCTATGCTCGGAGTTTCCTTGCGTGATCATATCAGAAATGGGGACATCCGCAAGTGAACCAAAGCTACCGACGTAGCCCGAAGAATTGCCAAACTTAAGTGGCAGTGGGCAGGGCACATTGCTAGCAGAACAGATGGCCGATGGGGCCGAAAAGTTTTGGAGTGGTGACCGCAAACCGGAAGACGTTGCGGTGGAAGGCTTTCCACTAGGTGGGCCGATGACCTGGTGAAGGTTGCGGGGATCTGCTGGATGCGAGTCGCACGGGACCGGTCAATGTGGTGACACTTAGGGGAGGCCTATGTCCAGCCGTGGACGTCTTTCGGCTGAAATGATGATGATGAATGATGATGACCTTTGTATTGATTTGACCTTGTATTATGAAATTCAATTAATATTTTTTTCTAAAAATTAACTGCCCATACAAAACACACCCTTACCAAGCCAGTTATTTTCAATTTTCTAACTTAACAACAACAATGCACTAAACTGCTGCTGACCGTACGCGCTACAGTTATCGTTTTGTGTCTAACCGTACCTCCGCCTGTTAATGAACATTTTTGTGCATACTTTTGTGTACAGGGGAAGGCGAGACTGGATCCAGCAGTAAAATAAACTTTTTCATAACATCACGCCTGTAATCCCCGTAGGGTTAGGCAGAGGTGTACCTAATAGTACACCTACATTTCGCCAATTATGTTTGTCCCATAGAATAGGGGGCGAGCCTATTGCCATCAACCGGGCACAAATACAGAATCCGTGGCTGCTACTGAGAAATTCCTGATAGAAAAACCCAATAGCACTTTGCCCGACCTGGTAATCGAACCCAGGACCTCATGCTCAGCAGTCGCGCTTGCGACCACTCGACCAACGAGGCGGTCAAATAAACATTTTCGTTTTGTTTTTTTTTTACCAGAGTTAATTATTGTGAGAATAGGAAACCAAAGGATTTTGTATCACCCACTTACTGGGTTCGGGAGGTAAGGCTAGATATCGTCATTTACCAAGTCTCCCAAATAGTCTCCCCAAATATATTGGGGGTCGACTTCCAGTCAAACTGGATGCAGCTGAACCAGTATTTTACATGAAGTGAATGCCTATCTGACCTCCACAAATGAAGTAGTACTGGGTAATACGGTACCCTTCGGTGAGACTGTTTGTCAAACTTTCGGGCCACTGACTACTTGTACCGGCTGTCAAAGATCTACAAATGACAGCCAGGAACAATGAATTAACGTGCTTTCCGAAGTACGGAAGAAATTCGGTATGTAATGGGTGGTTACCCATCCACGGATCAACCTAGGCAAGCTCGGTTTACCTGAAGATCGACCCGATCGGCTGTTATTATTTAGCCACGAACTTACGAAATAAAACTACTTAATTATACATTTTACTTTATTTTTATACATTACGCATTCAAATTATTACTGAAACTAAACATAAGCCTTTCGGTTTAAACAATTTTACTTTCATCCAGGGAAAAAATAAAAATCAATCATGACTTACTACAAAAAAAAATCTACATAAAAAATAAATTAGAAAAAAAAACTCTGCTGTAAAAAAATACAAATAATCCACATTCCCATGCGCCTGTACCTCATAATGAAGTACTCAACTCATTTGTCTGTTCGTCTGCAGCTAAATCAGTTGTTCAGCGCATTTAACTAAATGACTTGGAAATATTCTCGTTACTGTCTAATACCACCTTTGCAGGCAAAACAATATTACTCATGTATGCTTTTTATTCTATTTTTGTTTTAAAAAGTCTGGCAATTCCAGCTAACGTGTCTACATTCATATAATGTTCGTGTGTTTGTAACACTCACAATTTATACACACTCTTACGAATCAGGATTACAGGAACAATATTATAAATTATTTGGAAATAGCATTGACACAAAGAAATGATGGATGGATTGTGTAAGGAATGATATGAAAGAGAAAGGAGTAAATGATGCCGTGACGTCTGACAGGGGAGAATGGAAGAAGAAAACGTGTTGCGCCGAACCCAAGTTAAATGGGATAAGGGCAGGAAGATGATAAATCTGGAATTAGCATATGGTGTCTTCTAAAAAACGGAGAAATGACGAATTGACAATCACAGAGGTAGAATGATTTTAAGCATGGTCTCAAGGGACTTGTCCCGCTGCCAACGACAAAGCGATTAGCTGTCTGGCTATAGATTTTCTCGCTCAAAAATCGTACAAACGCTGCAAATGCCGTGTCAGTAAATGGGATAGACTTACATAATTATGTTAAAAGTTGATCGCTTGCTGTCAGCGCTAACTCCATCAATAAAACTAATCGTTTTCGGTTGATGACTTGACTTGCTTTTAACTAATCATCAGCGCGGCGCCTAAATCAATCTAAACCCTTTCCACATAGGAATTATTCATCAGTAATTTTGAAAAGAATTAGCTGTTCCATTTATTTTTTAAACTTTTGTGTAAAGCCTTTTTTTTAATATCCGTTGAAAAATTGTATGTCTATGTAAACATGTATAATTATGTGAACAAACAAAGGTTCTCGATGGTTATCAGACAATGACAAACGACAAAACTAAATCAGCAATAATGAACCCAATGCAGCAGTGAATAAGGCGGGTGCTGTTGTACCAACAAGCGAGGAACAGGAGCAGGCTTGTGAAGAACGGGATCCACATCATGAAGCTCATGTAGGACTGTAGGGTGCAGTAGTTGGGGTCCTGACCGCACAGCTTGGCGAGATTTCCATCAGGAACTGTTAAATAAAAATAAAAAAACCATTTGAATTTTCGAAAATGAGAACTAAGTTTGGCAAAAAAAAGGAGTACAATTGTACAACAAGATACCTTTTTTTTTGGATGGGAAATCACCAAATGGCTTCTCCCGCTCTGGGCAGAGCGGAAGGGAGTGTCAGACTTGTACTGACTTAAACCCATCCATGTTCTTTCCTTGCCCTTTGTGTTCCAGAGCCGCGGTATCTCTTTCGAACAGCCCGCAGCCCACAATAAGATACCCTCATGTATTAAAAAAGTACACTCACTCAATGCGTTCAAAACTCTATTAGCTGACTAATTGATCACAAATAACTCCTTTACTAAAATCTGAATTCATTGGATGTGTGTATCATATCATAATATAAAAATTACCTCCATGACGTCTGTGACAAACTTTAAATGTAATTTATTTTAAGATTATTCTCATGTAAGTGACTTTGTGACTTTTTTGAGTCTTTAAACCTAATTATAAATCGAAATTCGCACTTTTAAGTCGTCGAAATATAGCTCCACGGTTCGAGTTGCTCGTTTCCTATGCTGCCTAGCCTTTTTCGGACTATGTTAGGGTCGATTTCCAGTCTAACTAACAGGATGCAGCTGAATACCAGTATTTATATGGAGCGAGTGCCTATCTGACCACCACAACTCAATCAGCACTGGGTAATGCGATCCCCCTTTTTTTTTCGGATGGGAAATCATCAAATGTCTTCTCCCGCTCTGGGCAGAGCGGAAGGGAGTGTCAGACTTGTACTGACTAAAACCCATCCATGTTCCTTCCTTGCCCTTTGTGTTCCAGGGCCGTGGTATCTCTTTCGAACAGTCCCGCAGTCCTGGTGGACATCGGCCCTTGGGGGCCAATGCCTTGATAAGACTAGTTGTCCGACTTTCGGGCCAATAACTACCTGTAACGACTGACAGAGACCTACAATTGACCGCCGGGACCAACGGTTTAACGTGCTTTACGAGGCACAGGGGAAATTCAGTATGTAATGGTTGCGCACCCATCCACGGACCTACCCAGGCAAATGCGGTTTAACCTGAAGATCAAGCCCAGTGGCTGTTATTATTTAGCTACAAGCTCCGGAACACATGGGACATTGAAATATGAAAATCTTACCTGTAAAAGCATATCTTTTGTTGGCAATACCAAATATGAATGAAATCACAATACAACAGCTTGAAAGGACTATATTATAGGTCCTCCAGGAAGGTATATGATGTATAAATTTATCTGTTTTGGCCATTTTTAAGGTATTAGGAACAACCTTCTACAAATGGCCTCTAGATAATGGCTCTACAAGAGATTTTTATATTTTTAAATATTTTATTCGTGTTAGCTTCTTGTTTACTTAAAGATTTTGACAAAGCATTGACAGAATGATTTTTCTAAATATTAAAAAAAAACTCGATACGGAGTTTCGGCAGCTATGCATAGTTAGTACTTATTAGTTCCACGATAAATACAAGGTGTAAACAGACTCTTCACGAAGCCGTCAACCAAGCATTATGTACATCAAACTAAGAAACTTTATGCAAAAATTAGTGCTGGGACACGACTTTTTTTTTTGGGCTGATAAATCACGTTTCACAGTACGACTCAATGTAACGCACTCAAAACATTGTGCTGATGGATGGATTGAATAGTAAGGGGTTCCTGGAGGTGTTTAAAGTAAAAGCCTTACATTAAAACATGTATTTTAAAAAAAACTTTGTAAAAAAGGTTGTAATTTTGACCCCCAATATCTACGTAACTAGAAGGTTCTCAGGTATGGTCTAGAACAAAAAAAATATCGCAATGACGGGCAAAACAAGTGCCTTTCAGCTTCGTTAAGAGTCTGTTTACACCCTTTAGATAGTTGTGCAAATGGCTGTATAATGGTCGGGTATTATTTAAGTCGACACACAAAGAAGAACTTCTACGATTGATCTCATTTTGAACCATAATCACTCACCCCTCTCCCCTCCCCCCTCTCTCCTCTCTTCTCTCTTATACGTAACATAACATAACATCACGTCTGTAATCCCGGAAGGGTTAGGTAGAGGTGTATCTAATACGACACCCACACTTCGCCAGTTATGTTCAAGTTCCATGTAATAGGGGGCGAGCCTATTGCCATCAACTGGGCACAAATGTATGCAGACTCCGTGGCTACATTACGGGAAGCTACATTATACCCGTGTGTCATAGGCTACATTTAAAACGTTCCCGTGCGATAGTTTTAAGTTTTTTGTACAGAACCCTAATCCTTTTTCTAAAATAAACGTAAGTAGGTAGTTTCCAGTTTTTTTTAGTACTCCAAACTAGGTTGGTCCCATAGAAGTTTTGACCAGTATTAGAAACAGGATCGATTGTTATCAATAAAATGTTTTGTGTAAAATTACCATTTTCTTGCTAACTTTACATTTCCATTTCCATTTTTTTCTTCTCATTTTTTACTTTTGGCGCGTTCGGGAAAAATGATGAGAGTAAATTTTATGATGCGCGCGCACACCGTCACGATAAACCGACACCCTGAAGTTAGCTAGTCAACAAGCACCCTGAAGTTAGCTAGTCAACATTTTAGTTTTATACGCCCAAGAAGTATAACTTCTTACGTGCGTAATAACTACACACACACTTTTTTTTAAATGTGTAAATGGGTATCATGTGTCACGAAAAATTATGGACACCTACCCCGTTGAAAGTTTTTACTCTGTATGTACAGACGCCAGCAGGTCAACTTACCCGAAACTGTCAGATTTTCCCAACAAACCTTGAACCTAATGCTGTAGAGATAAATTTGAAAATCTATTAAAGAAATTTGACAGATTGTGTAGCTTGAGCTGGCGTCTGTACATTACTTAATTAATTTTTCACTGACTTATAATCTTTCCTTGTTCACAGCCAAACACTTCAGCTACAAACGAATACAAAAGCCAACATTTGCCTCCTCCTGGTGATGTCTTCCTTAATGTGGTTTCTATTCATCACCAACTTCATTTCACTCGTCACCATTTTAGCCAAAAGTTTCCTGGGTGTGAACTGGTTCATCATCATGGCCACTATCAATATGATTCTGACAGCTGTGACTGGGGTGTACTTCCTAATAACCTGTACAATATTCGATAACCGTTGTTTAGCACATTCTGAAACTAGTGATGTGCCAGACGTGCGTTATCTCTGTTTTTTTTTTATTTTGTTTATTTCTTTGATTTTTTTTTTTTGTAGCATTCACTCACACACACATAATAACCCACTCGCACACACACTCGTACAATAAACCACTCACTTACATCACACAAATGCACTCCTTTATAATTTAATTTTAGTTTTAATCCTTATCTTTAATTTTTGAATATATTTTTTTTGTTTTTATATTTTCTTTTCTCTTTTAGTTTTGTTTTCAATTGCATACACTTTATTGTTAAGTGGATGAGCGGAGTCACCTAACACATGCGTCTTGTTGCTTAAAACATGATCTCCAATTCACGCTTGTTAAGACTCATGTAATTGAAATAAACATTTTTTTTTTATTATTTATATTGGGTCTGTTTGTATTTATTTTGTTTAAATTCAGAAAAGAAGACATATTTTCGTTTCTTTTTTTATTTGTAACCGTCTTTAAACTGACGTGGTCAGAAAACTGAAAACGGTATAACGCAAAACATGGTAAATATCCCGATTTCTGTGTTATTAACACTAGCACTTCGTCCGCGACTTCGTCAGCAAAAATTGTGATAGCTCGGCTAATATAAGTAATAGCACCAGTGAAAACAAATTTTAATTCGATCATTTCGGATGTTACCCTCTACATACAAACTTACAAACATTTTACCTCTTCATAATATTAGTGCAGACTAGCTTTTGTCCGCGGCTTTCCATTTTTATGGTCTGAAATAAGGTTTATAACACTCCGGAATAATGTACCTAACTTCTTATCAGTAAAAGATTTTTTGGAATCGGATTAGAGGTTCCTTAGATTACTCGCTACGTCTAAACTTACAAACTGTACTAGAGTATTTGGTTGTCACCACGTATAAGTAAATTCACGCTTAAAAAGACCTTAGTCCACAACAAACAAAAAAAAACTTGAAACTTCATAAAAAAACCAAAAACGTCAAAATCATTGTCAATCAAAATCTTCAAGAAACGATACAAAAAGTAAACTATGTTAAAAAATGTAAAAAAAATATCACCCAACAATTTCCAATAGTCAATAATACTACGTCGGAAGAATTTCCCGAGAAATTTTGTCCTCGGCTTTTGTACTAGACTGTGATGTTAAAAGTCAGTTACAATGTGCAAGATACTGCCTATTTTTCGAGGACTTTGGAGGACTTACAACTTTATGTTATCAATAGCTTGTATAATAGTCTCAGGCCTGTTTGGTCCTGTGGTTAACTTAGCTTATTACGTTGCTGGTAAGTTGTTACAATCAATTTCTTATGCTTACATTTTTCTAACCTATACCAGCTGTAAACGGACTCTTCGCGAAGCCGTTAACCTAGCATTTTGTATATATTTAAGTCCTATGTAATCGTGGGCGAGCCTATTGCCATCAACCGGGAAATTACGTGGCTGCTACTGAGAAATTCAGGATAGAAACACCCAATAACACTTTGCCCGATCTGGGAATAGAACCCAGGACCTCATGCTCAGTAGACCAGCGACCACCAGACCAACGAGGCAGTCTGTCGAGGCGAAGTTTATTTATAGGATATGCGCCGTTTTCTTAACGATGTTTTCCTGCAGTGTAATGGTTATAAGCCAAAGTATACAAATTAAAACGGCTACTGCGAAGCTACGTCCTAGAAGTCGTAAGACAGGGCCATTAAGAATAGTTAGGATTCTGTGTTACCTGGTTCCTCGAACAGTTCATGTACGTGAGATACGCACTCGACGTCCATTTGCTACCAGCGTCTGTAAATCCAACGCTGGCTCGCGTTCACTACTTCATCGTGTGGTTGAGACATACAACAATTGGTTCCATTAAATCGACATACTTTTTCTAAGTAAAAATGCGTTTAAGAAGCAAATCCAAGGAACCCTAAAGGACCATCAAAACACTGTATAATTTTGATATTATAATAACTACGTTTTTCCTTGAATAAATTAGAATATTCGTTTGTAAAAACAATGTTAAACAAAATCCAAATTCTATTACAGGTCCCGAAGGCGATCTAGCAATGCTATGTTACAACCAACCGTCTTACTGCGTCCTACTCACCTACATTCACTACCTAATGTGGTTGCTCTTCTCTGCCAGCCTTCTTTTGTTTTTCGCTTGCTGGTTCAACAGCATCTGCCTCGTCCATTGCTCCATGGGTCTCATCATCCTGAACATTGCCTTATCCCTGACCCTATTCACAAGGTATTTGGTCTATTGTACTTTTTTTAATAACAAGTGCTTGAGTGAAAGACATAGCGATGTCTACGTAGTTACCAATTTGTTCCTTTTAAATTTGTTGTATGTACTGTTCCTTGTTACGATATTGTTCTTTATTGGTGAATATAAGTCGGGCTTGCTCAAGCGATATATTGGGTTTGTTTTATTTTGAACTTTTTGTACAGATGCCTGCACATCACGCTTCCCGAAACTGTCAATTTACCCAATCAATCTTGAACCTAAAGATGTAGTAGTTTGATGTGTTGCCGTCTGTATAAATAATCAATGTTTAATGTATCTGTACAATATTATATAATTTATAACAAAGTAGTATCGGCATGCGATGCGGAGGAATTAAGAAAATGCTGTGAGGAAAGTTTTGAGCATGAATGTGGATGGGTATAAGAGTAGAGAAAGACCAAAAAATTGATGGATGGATTTGGAAATTCCTTGCCATTACATGGCAAGGAATTTGGCAGATGTCTGATGAGATGACGAGTAAAACATGCTGCGCTGACCTCAAATAAATTGGGATAAGGACAGGAGAATGATAATGAATAATTAAGTACTATTTTCCATTAACTAAGCATGTAATGGTCATTCATCCTCGAAGGGACCTTAGCAAGCGTATATGGCTTTACCTTGGAGCGACACACGCAGCCCTTATTGTGCAAAGCCAGGAGTCACTCGTTGTACTAGGTAAATATAAGTATGAAGAGGGGAACGGTAACGCCGCGCCGGGACGATAATTATGCCTCAGAAGGACATGACGTTGGTGATGTTCTCCAGAAAGGTCAACGGCGTGCATGTATGACCGAACGAAGTAAAAGGAGGAAGAATGTAAGGATCGGAACAGGTAACGTCCTGTAGTTCCTGCCTACCTCTTAGGCCTCAGGCACGAGGTCAGCGGAGCGGGGTGCGGCGCGGCAGCGCTGTACCCGGTCTCGAAGCCAGCGGGCGGACCGCGCGGCGCTAAAGCGGCGTAGTGTTGTGTTACGAGAAATTAGTATCTTTGTTCGTGAACGAAATTTAAGAATAAAAATTTTAAGAATGATTTATTTAAAGAAAGTATTATAACAAAAAGTGTACATTTAGGCGCAGTAGTATTATTAATAAACAATGGTATAATTAGTACTTAAAAATAAACTACAACTAAACGAATTAAATATATTTTAGTTATAGTTCCGACGGCACGGTTGGCGTAGTGGTTGAGCGATTGACTGCTGCGCCGCGTGTCGCGGGTTCGATCCCCGCACGGAACAAATATTTGTTTGGCCTACAGATAATTGTTCCGGGTCTGGCTGTTTGTGTATGTGAGTTAAAATGTTTTTGAACGCACCCACGATACAGGAGAAATTCCTAGTGTGGAGCATCGCTCGTACGCCGCTTGCTGCCCGCTCCCCGCGCCGCTGCCTTCGCTGACTTCGTACCCGAGGCCTTATAGGAAAAATGACGATGGTAAGACTGTTTGTCAGACTTTCGGGTCATAGACAGCTTGTAACGACCGTCAAAGACCTACAAATGACAGCCGGGATCAACGGCTTAACGTGTTTCCCGAGGTACGGAGGAAATCTAGTAATGTATTGGGTTGTCACCCATCCACGAACCAACCTAGACAAGCGCCGCTTACTCTGAAGATGGACCCGAGCGGCTGTTATTATTTAGCCACGAGCTCTTGTGTGTTTATGTGTGAAAGTATAGGTATAAAATGCTTTGTATCGCGCAGGGGAGAGCGGTGTATCAAAAATATTGGCATGTAGCCAATTCCTCTATTGCTGCAAACGACATTCAATTTTCCGAAGTTAACGGTTTGATGAATATCATTTAGTTACCGTAATTTGATATAGGCAGGAGTTGTTGGTTTATTGTAGTAAAATATTTTATTTTGCTTTGAAGAGGTAACTTTAGTTATAATTGACAACCGGGACCAACGGCTTCGTGCTATCCGAGGCACGGAGAAACTCGATATATAACGGGTGGCCACCCATTCACGGACCAACCTAGGCAAGCACTATTTGAAAACTTCCTGCCCTTTATCAATTTATTGACCCTTTGTCAATATCATTCAATCAAACATCGTGAGGAAACCAGCATGCCTGACAGATATTTCTCGACGGTTTGTAAAGCCAAGTCAGAAGCCCATGGGCGGCATAAAAACGCTGTCACCAGGTTAGGCACTAACCACACGATAAATAAGAAAGAAGTTTTCATAGATTACTAGCTGACCCGCGCAACTAACTAACTATCTTTCGAAAGAGATACCCTGGAACACAAAGGGCAAGGAAGGAACGTGGATGGGTTTTAGTCAGTACAAGTCTGACACTCCCTTCCGCTCTGCCCAGAGCGGGAGAAGTCATTTGATGATTTCCCATCCGTAAAAAAAAAAAGCTATCCCATCTTTCAAGTTGGATTTAACTACACACGGTGTGCAAATTTGATTAAAATCGGTTTAGGAGTTTAGGAGTCCATCGTGGACAAACAACGTGACACGTAATTTATATATATTAAGAAGATATAGAAACCTACTGCATCCGGTTAGACTGGAAGCCGACCCCAACATAGTTGGGAAAAGGCTAGGCAGATGATGATGATGATGACATAGAAACCAGCTGTGTCATCCTGTCTCTGCGACAAATAAATAATTTTCTTTCTTTCTTTCTGTGGCGCTGCGGTCAAGCAATGCGTTGCCGCTACGTTCACTCTCGGAACTGTTCTTTTATTTAAAGTCCCTTCGTTTCCAAACAAAATCTTAGACTTCAAACCAATAAAAGCTGTACAAAACATGGACGCGGTCCAGTCAGGTGTCGTCACAAAATAGTGTGGACCACAAACAGCTCGGACAAACTAATAAAATAGTTTATTGCGACCACCTGTGTGTTTAGGATTGGGCTGGTCAGACTGAATTTAGTGTTGCTGTCTAAGATTTTGAAAGTAAATTCAAAAGGGGATAAATAAATCACCACCAAAAATAACTTTGCGACCACTAGCATCTATCACCCAAAATATCAATTGATCACCAAATTTAGTAAATGAGCACCAAATTTTAATGAGGTGGTTGATGACAAACTAGTTTTGCCTGGGCTGTCTTGGGGCACCCCGACACGGGGCTCCATCGACTCGGATGCAGAGCATAACAGTTCAATTTCTGGTAGTCATTAACTATTTTTGGTTCTAATTTCACGCTAACATGGAGATCTAATTTTGGTGATCATTTCCTAATTTTGGCAATCAAAATTGATTTTTTTGCCGTTACATTTTACTAAATCTGGTGGTTGGTCAAACAAAAGCCAATTCAAAATGTTATTCTATAACTTGTTCGTCTTTTCACGGTATAAAACAAAATCGCTCCCGCTCTGTTTTTACGCTTAGATCTTTTAAACTACGCGACGGATTTCAATGCAGTTTTCAGCAATTGACAGAGTGATTCAAGAGGAAGGTTTATAAGTACGTTACTATCTAAATTGCACCCGTGCGAAGTTAAAAGTAAAGTACGCCTGTAATCCCCGCAGGGTAAGGCAGAGGTGTCCCAAGATACATAACATTACAACAGTTATGTAAAAACCCCCATGTAATAGGGGGCGAGCTTATTGCAATCAATTGGTCACAAACCCAAACTCTGGTTCAGCTACTGAAAAATTCCTGATGGAAAAACTCAATAACACTTTGTCCGACCTGGGAAACGAACCCAGGACCTCATGCTCATCGGTATTTGCCCATATTATTTTGTCGTGGTGACCCAGAACATTGATTTTTATACACCTAATAGGGACTATAGACCTCAGTATCTGGTATGAATTCCAACTTGTTAGGTCCACCCGTTCCTGAGAAAATCGGTGGTGACACACGGGCATATGGACCGACGGACAAGAGAGTGATCTTATAAGGGTTCCTTTTTTTACCTTTTGAGGTACGGAACTCTAAAACGACAAAAAAAAAATCCTGAGAAAAATTCCGTTGGAATATGACTCAAGTCTATGGTCTCAAGTATAATGTAAGTTTGCGAAGGGCTTTCCCTTACACCCTGTATATCTACTTATATGTACATTATTCGTTGTATTGTCAACAGAACAGCGCTGTGGACAAAACAATGGCTTCTGTTCACTATAGACAGGTGGAAATTGAATCCACGATGTTTTACTTCGCGTTTTGAGTTTGATGACTGTGGAGTTGGGATATTTGATAGTTGATTGGCCTGTTGGTCTAGTGGTTAGTGACCCTGACTGCTAGGACGGAGGTCGTGGGTTCGATTCCCACACAGGACAAATCTTTGTGCGATGAGTAGGATTATTTGTTCTGTATCTGGGTGTAAATTTATCTATAATAAGTATGTATTTAGAAATATATAAGTATGTTTATCAGTTGTCTGGTTGCTTGCGTAGTTTGGGATCAGATGGCGGTGTGTTGGTTGTCCCAAGATATTATTATTATTATTTTGGAATAGTGCAACATACATACATACATGCATCAACTACGGCGTAAGCGCTGGTAGTGCGTAGCACTTTAAAAACTTAACCTAATACCGAATCATCCAAATAATCTGTCTTATATATAAAAATCTCGTGTCACGGTGTTTGTGGTCACACTCCTTCTGTCTTTCTTTTCTTTTCTTTTTTTAAAAAATGTTGCCCCACACTAGGAATTTCTCAATTCTAGGATTTCCTCCAAAACGGCTCGACCAATATTTATGAATTTTTTTAAGTATATTTAGTAGGTATGAGAATAGGTCGTAAAGATCATAATTATAAATAAATTACGGTGCGACAGCACCGTAATTTATATGGCAGAACAACGTTTGCGGGGTCAGCTAATAAAAGTATACAGGGTGTAAACGGACTCTTCACGATGCCGTTAACAAACTACATTTGATTTGGGGTTATAAATCACGTTTTACAGTAGGACTCAATATAACGCATTCAAAACATTGATGGATGGATTGAATAGTACGGGGGTCGTGAAGGTGCCTTAAGTAAAAAATACACATTAAAACATGTATTAAAAAAAAAACATGTGAAAAAACTGGAACTTTGACCCCCAATATCTTCGTAACTAGACGGTTCCCAGGTACGGTCTAGAACAAAAAAATGATCGCAATGACGAGGAGAACAAGTGCCTTTCGGCTTCGTTAAGAGTCTTTTTACACCCTTTATTTTGCTTAACTCCATGCTTTTACCAACCACCCCAGCCGACGCTAACTTTAAAACAATAAGTTTAAAATAACTGATTCACTTGGCGGGTACCGTTCAACTATTAACTAAGAGTATTATCACGCTATTGTAGTAAGGTGGTGGGTTGAATTCAATCTGTTGGTGTATTGCATATGGTTTGGAATTGAGTTTGGAAAGTTACTGTTTGCAATTTGATTTATATGCAGTTGAGCAATATCGTTGGTCTAGTGGTCGCAAGCGCGACTGCTGAGCATGAGTTCCTGGGTTCGATTCCCGGGTCGGGCAAAGTGTTATTGGATTTTTCCATCAGGAATTTCTCAATAGCAGCTACGGAGTCTGGATTTGTGCCCGGTTGATGGAAATAGGCTCGCCCCCTATTACATGGGACTTAAAAACATAACTGGTGAAATGTGGGTGTAGTATTTGGTTCACTTCTGCCTAACCCTTCGGGGATTACAGGCGTGATGTTATGTTATGTTATACTAGGAGGAAGGGACACCGAAATAAAACAGTTAAGTACATCATTCTGAACCGACGAAAAAACCACCACATAGAAACTACAAAACCATTTTTAGGGTTCCGTACCCAAAGAGTAAAAACGGGACCCTATTACTTAGACTCCACTGACCGTCCGTCTGTATCTCATGAACCGTGATAGCTAGACAGTTGAAATTTTCACAGATGATGTACATATTTCTTTTGCCGCTATAACAACAAATAATGAAAATATAAATGACTTAATAATTTAAATAAAAAAACACGTGTTTTTTCGGTTTATGGTACGGGTTTCTTGTATGGGAGCTCCCTTTAACTATTAAATAATTTATACATTTTTTTATAGCGGCAACAGATATACATCATCTGTGAAAATTTCAACTGTCTAGCTATTACGGTTCATGAGATACAGCCTGGTGACAGTCAGCCAGAAACATGTTTTTTTTCGGTTTATGGTACGGAACCCTTCGTGCGCGAGTCCGACTTGCACTTGGCTAATTTTTTTATTTGCGTTCACTTCAAAGACACCTTGCTTCTGATTAGCTGAAACAACGCGTTTTCCGATTCATTAACAATCGGCATAAAAATGTTAAAACTGGCAAAATTTTCTAACGAGGTGTGAACTTCAAAGACGATAAATTATCTAATTTCTGACTTTTTTTTCGGATGGGAAATCATCAAATGACTTCGCTCGCTCTGGGCAGAGCGGAAGGGAGTGTCAGACTTGTACTGACTAAAACCCATCCATGTTCCTTCCTTGCCCTTTGTGTTCAACTTCTGCCTCACATCAGCTTTATCAAACACAAATAGCACATAGATATGACCTACATACACCCTTACCTTCAAAACGTTAATTTAAAACATGTCCTCGTATCTGAACAAGATGTAACATGTTATCAACAATAGGAGTCTCTATTTCCGACGTTTGGTCGTACCGTAGCGTTTTGTGGGCGGTACTAAGGGTTCTGTCAAGTTTGGAGTGAAACGTGAGTTGTGTACGAGTTTAAGTTACAGTTAAATTCGTGATTATAATGCTGGATTATTTAAGACATGAAAGCACGTTGCGTCGTTGTTTCTGATGGATGATTTCCGAGTTTCCTCCGTGCCTCGGAAAACACGTTAAGCTGTTTGTCTCGGCTGTCATTTGTAGATCTTTGACAGTCGTTACGTAGTCAGTGGCCCAAAAGTCTGACAACCAGTCTTACCAAGGGGTATTGTATTACCCAGTACTAACTGGGTTGTGGAGGTCAGACTGGCAGTCGCTCCATGTAAAATACTGGTATTCAGCTGCATCCGGTTAGACTGGAAGCCGACCCCAATATAGTTGGGAAAAGGCTAGGCAGATGATGATGATGAATGCTGGATTATTTAAATTCAAAGATGAAAAGAGCTTTAATCATAAATCCCCTTTTACATTGGACTTTTATACCTTACTGGCTAAATGTAGGTGTACTATTAGGTAGGTAGCCCGTTACCTAGCTCTTCGGAGATTACATCCCTGACTGACATAACGATACCCCAAGGAATGGTTATTAAGTTGACTATGTGTTAGTACGTGATCTGAAGACTATTTAGAGTGAGCTTCATTACAATAGTTTAAAAAAACGATTGCCACTTACTATTTAATAAACTAACGCCATGTTAAAGTTACCATTTTAGTCGTAAAAGTTTTGAAGTGACACCTAAAAGTATACTGCGATACTGGTTTAACCAACTTAGAAAGTGTACTCATGATAAATATATAACAGTATTTCAACCTATTCAAGGCGGTGGTATAGCGAATTTTAAAATATACCAAATTAAATACACGAATCTTGAGTAAATTAAGAAAACAATAGAAAATCAACCATTTTCAATATCACGAAAATAATAAAAGTTTCATTACATGAATCTATCATCGAGTTCCACTAGTACCGCCCCTTCCTGGCGATATCACAGCGCTTCCTGTACACCCGGTTTTGTTTCATCCCTGTTTACACCCCCACACGTTCGAATGTGACCAAGTATTGTTAAACACACCCCCTGTAAGATCGGAGAGAGAGTATGGGAAGATGTGTCATGGTGTCTGTCAAAATTATTGTTAACACGTATTTTGTTAGTTAAATTGTTTGATGAGAAAACTTTTTGGTGTTGATTTGGTTTAAGTTTTGTTGTTTAAAAGATTTCATAACATAACATCACGCCTGTAATCCTTGTAGGGTCAGGCAGAGGTATACCTAATAGTAAACCCACGTTTCGCCAGTTATGTGCAAGGCCCATGTAATAGGGGGTGAGCCTATTGCCATCAGCCGGGCACAAATCGAGACTCCGTGGCTGCTACTGAGAAATTCCTGATGGAAAAACCCAGTAGCACTTTGCCCGACCTGGGAATCGAACCCAGGACCTCATGCTCAGCAGTCGCGCTTGGGACCACTAGAGCAACGAGGCAGTCTTAAAGGTTTCATATCAGTCAGTTGTCATTAATATGCTTGCCTTTTCGCAATTACGTTGATGTCGGTTTTCGGTCTTAACCGTTGCAGGTGAATGTACACACACACATAAATCACAAATCATCAAACAAAAATCAAATAAAGTCATTATATAGGGTGACTGGTAATTAGTAACCGATACTTAAACACGTGATTGTACTCATGATAACAAACAACTTATCCAAAGAAATATTAAAACAAAAAAGTTCCCAGGTATCTGGGAATCTTTTTCAGATTTTTCGGCCCAAAAAAAAAGTCGTTTCTGCGTTTTTTTTTGCGTAAAGTTATTAAGTTTGATGTACATAATGCTTGGTTGACGCCTTCGTGAAGAGTCTGTTTACACCCTGTATATATAGATACGTCAGTGAGATTTTGACGTCAAATCATATTATTTATACACTCTTCTTTGGCATGTTTCAACCGATTTCTTTGGATATATTCGCTGGACTAATTTAAACTTCTAATGAGAGAAAGGCTCATCTGTTACGCTAAGTGGAACAGCTTATTTTTGCTGCTGGGCAAAGTCCTCCCCCATATCTTTCCTGGTACTCTTTTCGTGCGATACCTCGAACCAGCCATCCCAGTTTGCGTCTAGGTCATCTTTCCACCTCATTTCTAAGCCGACTTTGGTGACGGCATCCATCCTCATTGCGTGGAGACTTTTGCCCAGCGGTCCTTATGAATGTACCTTACATGATCCGCCAAATTCCATTTAAGCCTCATTACTGAAATAAAATCATCATCAAAATTTATCCATATCCAATAACCAGAGGTTACAAGAGTATTTTCAAACAAACGAACAAAACCACGTGATAATTTCCGCATCGCCCACAGCCGGCGACACGTCCGTTCACAACAAAAGTCTGCAGCGGAATGCCGCTATCAGTTCGAAATTCAAATTTAACGGTTGACCGGAAATGCGGTGTCGGACGCTTCCGGCGGGCAAGTCCATTGTCGCGTTTAGATTTCGAATTTGTGCTGTGATGTAGGGGTAGTTCTGTTATTCAGATGAATGAAGATGGTGTATATTTAGATGAACGCTGGACCACGGATGGTAGATAAAATTGTTATGTGTACGAACTATTAGTTTGGGAAAATACGGTCAAGGTTATATTATTATGGGATAATTTTTTCTATTAATAAAGCATGAAGCATGTGATAAATTGACTGAAACTTGACTTTTACTGACTTTTGATTGGAAGATGTAGTGACAAAAATTGAAAAGAGTATTAGCTTAGGTTTGGTCATGAGGAGAAGATGAGTGAAAGGTGGCTCACAACAGGTATTAGAAGACATTTATAAAGAAAGAAAAAATATTGATTTTTCGCAGGGACATAATTTGAAAAATATTTATACATTAAAAAGGTCGGAACAAAAAAAAAACATGTGTGCAATTCACACGTGGTAGAAGAACCTTCAAAAATTTTGGCTTCAAGATAAACACTGTATCATAAAGCTTCCTATCTCATTTTCTCCCACGTTAAATCTTATGAATTTATGTGTCTGTCTCTTTTTACTGTCGCTTTTTCGTTTCATCGAATTTCAAATCACAACGATGCTAAACTTGGACGTCGAACTGCGAGAAGCAGGTGATGATGATGTTGGTGTGGTATCGCCGGGAGGGGACGCCCTAGACATACATTGACCTTATTAGGGATGCTCTTCAGAAAGATCCGGTGCATAGTACTCGCAACCGGCGCGGCGTGCGTGTATGTCCGGATGTACGAATGTGGACGAGGCAAAAGAAGTTTGTAAGGACCGTAGCAGGTTGGCTGCGGGACTGTTCGAAAAAGATACCGCGGCACTGGAACACAAAAGGCAAGGAAGGAACATGGATGGGTTTTAGTACAAGTCTGACACTCCCTTCCGGTCTGCACAGAGCAAGTCATTTGATGATTTCCCATGCGAAAAAAAAAGGACCGTAGCAGGTGGCGTTCTGTGGTTTCTGCCTACCCCCATGGAAAAAAGGCGAGACTTTATGGAGGTATGTATGACAAAACAAGTCGTGAGCTAAAATCGGGCATTAAATTTCTCATCAGCAAAGGGATTTGAATTTAATGGACGCCATTTCAACTTTTTTTTCAAATTTGCGGCCTCACATATCACCTACATTATTCAATCATCATCTTCATCAGCCTATAATGCTCCCACTGCTGGGACACAGGCCTCCTCTCTATGAGAGGGATTGGGCTATAAACCACCACGCGGGCCCAGTGCGGATTGGTAGATGTCACATGTCTTCGAATTTTTGGTTCTAGGACATGCTGGTTTCCCCCACGATGTTTTCCTTCACCATTTTTGGGAGCAGTGGTGATGAAATAAATTACACAAAGTAATGCGCCTGCCTGGGTTCGAACCCCCGACTTACTGTTCGTAAGTCGGCGTCGCTACCACTGGGCCACCGCGGCTCCCAGCATTATTCAATAGCTGGTACCAATACAAAAAAGTTTTGTATAGGTTTTGTGCGTGGCACCAAAGTTGAAAAAAAAAAATCGCGGAAGTTAGGTCGGCCAGGCGTCATACAAAAATCTTCCAAGCCCTTTTGCAACAGTAGTTTTCTCTTTATCTTTGAAATACCATTTCATTAACTTAACTGTCTAGTTATAGAGAATTCAAAATCTTTAAAGGGTTCAGATAATCTTGCATTGAAATCTAATAATAATAGCCAATAACATTTAATTTCTAAAACATTATAACCTCTTTACATCAGTCTATGATAGGGTTATGCGTTCCCGCCAAATCGACCTGTCACTTTTGACAGATGACAGCAGTTTTCGCGCTAAACGGTGTTGGAAAATGGCGGGTGCGTGCTTTATCTCAGAATCGGGAATTGTTTTCATTGTATTACGGGAAATATTTCTTGCCACACTCTGTTCAGTTGTACAACGTGCTAAATAGTACTAACCATAAAACCATCTATTTATTTTTCAATTTTTACTTGTTTGTACATTAGCAAAATACACATAAAATATAAATAAAATGACCATCATGTACCTAGCCTTTTGCCAACTATTTTGGTTGCAAAAAGATCTGTAGTTTTTATAATATCGAATCGCATGTGACTAAAAGAGTGTTGAATATAAATGTTGATGGATGGAGAGGGAGAGGAAGCACAAAAGAAAAGATGGATGGATTGTGTGAGGAATGATATGAAAGAAAAAGGAGTACATGATAGCGTGATGGTTGACAGAGAATGGAAGAAAAAAAAAAATGTGTGTGTACCAGAGTACACAGGTAAGAAGTGAAACTTCTTTACGACATATCATTTTTCTACTATTTGCAACTTCACGAAAATGGGGTAGATAAGCCTTAAGCCTTAAGAAAAACAATTTTTTCCGTATTAAATTAAAGCTATTTTATTATTATAGACATGCATACAATTAATGAGTAATTTATTTTATCATTGTTCTTATTATAATATCATTGCTATTGTTGTATTTCATCAATAATGATACATTATATTCTTTACGTCACTATACTAAACTTTGATAAAAGGAGCTCGTGACTAAACAATAACAGCCGCTCGGGTCGATCTTTAGGTTAAGCCGTGCTTGCCTAGGTTGGTCTGTGGGTGGGTGACCACCCATTACATACCGAGTTTCCTCCGTGCCTCGGAAAGCACGTTAAGCCGTTGGTCCCGGCTGTCATTTGAAGATCTTTGACAGTCGTTAAAGTAGTCAGTGGCCCAAAAAGTCTGACAACCAGTCTTACCAAGGGGTATCGTATTTCCCAGTAGTAACTGGGTTGTGGAGGTCAGATAGGCAGTCGCTCCATGTAAAATACTGGTATTCAGCTGCATCCAGTTAGACTGGAAGCCGACCCCAACAGTAGTTGGGAAAAGGCTAGGCAGATGATGACTAAACTTTGATAAAAAAAGCAACATGGCACGTAACCGAAAAACGTGACGATATGTCAAAAAAAAATCTCCCATACGTCGATAAAGAAGTTTCACTTCAAAAATGTGTTGCGCCAACCCCAAGTAAAATGCTACAAGGTCAGCAATATGAGATCATCTTTCAGTCAGTCAAATAACTATATTGTAAAAATAACAAAATCAATATTATCAATATTCTGGCAACATTTTCAGTGCAATGGAAACACACCCAATAATCCAGACACACACAATACGTTAAGATTCAATTTTAAAATGTAAAAGAAAATTGCTTTTCTACTAGTTTGAAACCATAACAGATAATGATATGTACCTATACACGGTGATTTTCACATATTCTTGAATAGAATCTTTCGCAGACATCTTTGTTATGAAGCTGGTTTCATTCCTGTTATCTTATAGAAGCAAGAACTACACAGAATGAATTTTTACATTTGTTGAAACACTGAGCCGAGTGCCCAGCTTGTGTTTTGAGATATCGCCAAGGGGTTGGTCGACTCTTCACGTGCCCAGAAGGCTGGCTTTTTTTGGCCAAACGTGGCAATGTTGCCAGCCTTTTGGACATTTTTCTACTATTTTGACTCACTATTTTGATACCTGTATATATTTTTTTATAAATTGATATAGAACCTATTTGTTATTTGTAAGTAATGTACTGAATTCAAATAAATAAACTAAAGTAAAATATTGATTCTCCTCATAGAAGCGTCTGCGAGCTCTGTGCCTACCAAGAAATGCTGAAATGTCCCTACCACTATCACCAGCGACCTGGACAGCTCTTCCATTTGCCTCACTCAAGTCCTGGAGGGTACAGGTCGGCAGGAGATAATATGCGGCATTTTCTGCCGAGATGGATCGATTATACCTACCCCCAAAACGAATCTAAACATACCCAAAACCACAATCAACATAAACTCAAGAAAAAACTTCCAAATATAACATAAAAAAAAACAGCAATAAAAGAAAAAGTACTTATACCAACAAAAAAAACAAATACACATATTTCTAAATGAGTAAGTAAGAAACAAAACACTGGCTAAAGAGTGTATAATGTAAGTATAAAAATTAATATAAAAGTGTAAGGGACCTATTAAATATTCCGGTAGCGACAAATAATTGGTATTTTATACAGATCTCTGGGGGTACGCCAGTTGTAAGTGTAGTTTAGGTTAGGGTGGATACGACAACGTTTTATTAAAGTGAAAACTTCTTTAGCGGCGTTGTGCACTTTTTGGGATGGCTAAAAACTATTAAACTCGCGTCAGATCGCAGGGCGCTTTCGCGAGTGTACGTCTAGTTTAAGCTAGATGGCGTTGTTTCAAGTTTTTTTTTCTATGGCTGCGGCATCTTTCGATCTTGCAGAAAGCTATTGAAATTTCTGATATTTAAGTTAGATGGCGTTGTTTTAAGTTTTCACTTTTACCGGCACTCTCGGAGAGCAACCCGTTGTTTTTATTGTTGAGACGGTTCTAAGACCGAAAACTGATAAAAGGAATGGCAGAACGGCTTAGATTTCTTTCTTAGGATTAACAATAAATAGCACAGAAACGGGATGGGTGGAAAGTCAGGTCCTAAGTTCGAACCTAAGACGCGCACCTCTGATTTTTCGAATTTTTGTGCGTATTGTATAATTATCACTTGCTTGGGTGGAGGAAAACATCGTGAGGAAACTAGCATGCCTGAGAGATATTTCTCGACGGCATGTAAAACCAAGTCAGAGGCCCATGGGCGGCATAAAAACTCTGACACCAGGTTAGGCACTAACCACACGATAAAGAGAAGAAGTCTAGTTTGCTGTTTTCGGCTTCTTGGATTCAGTCTATCTCCGTCTTAAGCCAAAAGGGTTCAAGAGTTGACATAATTTGTCTAAAAAGCAAAATAAATCCTTATCCGATCCTTACTTTACGATGATTTTTAAATCTTTGAGCAACGTGCTTTATTTTTCTTGAAACTGTATATTTTGGCCAACTTTTGATTTGGGATGTCCACCCTAATCCTATCGCCCTCATATTTTTAACCCCCGCTTACTCGAGCGCGGCTTACAGTGGAGTCTGACAAACAGACACAAATACAACCGTTTTTCTTATTAGTTTGGTGTTACTTGTTGCTTTTATTTTCGTTTTTAGAGGACGGAGTTGTTTGTCTGGATGTATTAGTGTTTTTATTCCAATATTGGTGTAGGAGACTGAAAGGAAGACGCTGACTTGTGTGCTCTTGGACTGTGTCAGTTAGTGTTTCAAAAGGAAATCGAGAATAAGGACTAAAATTTATATCTTTTTACACTTGCAGATTGTGGGTTGATTTTAATCAAAATCATACAGCGCTCTTCGCGTCCAATACAATAACGCATTCAGGGTACTGATGGGGTTGCCCCGATACTGCAGCGCATCAGGGATGTTTGCTGAAGCTCACGTGGACTGTTTTTACACGGTGATGCAGAAACGGTGCGCATCCTTGGTTGGTAGGGTACGGGGCAGCGCCAACAGCATCCTATCTATGATAGCAAGCAGGCTTGATTGTGAGTTTGTGAACTATTGCTGCAAAGTTTCGGCTGGGCCTGTTACCTTGCAGCAGTGATGTCACAACCTGGTTCTGTTTTTGGTTTTGTTTTTGTCTTTGCTAGTGTTTTTTTTTTTCTCTAATTTGTATGTATTTGCGCTATCTGTTGGATCATTTAGAAAAAAATTACTTGACACAATCCAGAATCTATGTGAATAGTATAAATATGTCTTTGTCTTTAGTGTTCCTTAGTGGCTGTAATTTAAGTGTAATTTATCTCATGCAATTGTCTATTCTGTCCGACTTTGACAAAGACAATGTTGATGATACTTCATCAACATTGTCTTTGTTTTTTGTGTATCTGTGGAGAACATTGTTGGTTGCACATTTGTATAAATCTATAAATTCAATTTTGTATAATATATAATGTGTAATTGTTGGTTCTTCCAAATAAATAAAATATAATAAAATAGTGTATAACATAGTTTGTAAGTACATTGTTACTAACACTATGTGTCTTGTTGTTGATGTAATGATGATGTTAATTTAATTTTATGTATTGTGTATTGTTTCGATTATAATTATCTGAATCAAATGAATTAATAATAATATAATACAGGTCTACCATAATTATGTACATATACGGTTACGGAGGTCGTTGGCTAAATAATAACAGCCGTTCGGTTCAATCTTCAGGTTAAGCTGCACTTGCCTAGGTTGGTCCGTGGATGGGTGACCACCCATTATATACCGAGTTTCATCCGTGCCTCAGAAAGCACGTAAAGCCGTCATGTGCTAAATAGGCTTGCGTTTGGCCACAATTCGCCTTTTTTTTTTTTACGGACGGAACATCATCAAATGATTTCTCCCGCTCTGGGCAGAGCGGAAGGGAGCGTCAGACTTGCACTGACTAAAACCCATCCATGTTCCTTCCTTGCCCTTTGTGTTCCAGGGCCGCGGTATCTCTTTCGAACAGTCCCGCAGCGGCCACAATTCGCCTGATATGAAGTGATGGTGCGGCCTAGGGTGGAGCACGCTTGCCTAGAAGAAACCGATTCACTGGAACTTCGAAGAGATCTAGGTTATAATGATCAGGGAACAGAGAAGCTGGCAGTGAAGTCCAGAGGCTAGTGGTTCGCTCAGTAAATGTGGAAGCATAGCGCTTTGTTCGGGTTCGTGGAACTTCAAGCGTTTAGTGGTGATGCTTCGTGGAATCTCTGCTCATCCGATGTTAGAATGGGGATGGGGCAATCAGATTGTGTAATTCCAAAACAAATAAATAAAGTAAAAGCCTATCATTCTATACAAATCTTTTGAATAATTTACTTTAGTTTATTCATTAATAATTAACAAAAATGTATGACCAGATGTATGAACGTGGACGAGGCAAAAGGAGTATGTAAGGATCGTAGCAGGTGGCGTTCTGTGGTTTCTGCCTACCCCCATGGGAAAAGGGCGTGAGTTTATGTATGTATGTATGTAATTAACAAAAATTACAAGTCAGATTTGGAATCAAAAAAAGTTAAAACACAAATCATACATTAAAAACATAAAGAGACTCATCAAACACAAACTATCAAATTAAAAAAAAAAAAAACATTAAGAACAGACAATAACACTCTCACTGCCAGCAATATATAGTATGGTTCCAGTTCAGCAAGCCATGGAGTCCGCCGGCGGGCGCCAACAAATCTGTTGTGGTAGGCCGTCACTTAAAATGAAAAAATATTACAGCAGGCCATGGGGTCCGCCAGTGGCTAGTTAATAATGCTTTGAGCACGCCGTGGGATCCGCTGTGACCCCCTAAATTCAAACAGATTTTTGTAGTACTGGCCTGCTAATAAGGAAAAAAGTATGTCTAGTATTGGCATGCGCATACAGTGAGCTACATGTTGAAAAAAAAATCAAGTCAATCAGAGCAAAAATAACATTTCTGTATGGCGGGGAAAAAAATTAAAGAACTAAAAATTATATTGACGAATCTTTATTGTTATAACAGAAAAACTTACAATGAGAAAAATTAAATTAAATTTTGCTGTGTTTATTGGCAAAACAAGATGCGCAAATACTGGGATTCGTTGGGCAAGTGAGGCATACAGTACTTGTTTTTTTCGTGAGTTTCTTGGCCTCTACGCTTGATTTTCCTTCTTGTCGTAAACTTTCATAGCAGTGTATACACTTGCGGCGTATTAGTCGATTGCGATGGTTAGTCAGGGGGTTCTTTCCGAACTCATGTTTGGTTCCGACAGGATTGGTAGCACGTCGCTGTTGTAAGTCCATCAACTGTATGCATAGGTTCTCTCGAAATTTCGTAATTGTATAAGTTTTTGTTGTAAGTCTTTTACGAGACTTGTATATCAAGTAGGCGTTTACGACAGACGTAGTTAGGAGTAATTCAATTGCCAGTTTTTGAAACCAACGTACGTTTCTTCCTGAAGGATTACAGTAACTGCCCATCTGATCAGAAAAGTCAATCGTACTTTTGTGTTTGTTGTATTCGGCAATTACTGATGGTTTCAAAGCTGTTTTTCGCCTATTACGCTTGCTCCGGACTTTCACAAATCCAACTGAATGTTTGGTTGATAACGCCAGAACATCTCTCTTGTCTTTCCACTTTAAAACCAAAATTCCGTCATCATTTTCTTTTGCTATCATCTCACCTTTTTGCAACTTTGTGGAAACAATGTCTTTCGGTAAACCTTTTCGAGTTTTTCTAATTGTGCCAATCAAATGCGTAGACCGATTTAAAAGCGACTTAGCTAAGTCCACGCTTGTATAAAAATTATCGGTAACAATAGTTCGGCCCGCATCTAAGTATCTTTCGCTAAGTTTCATAACCGCTTCTTTAGACAAATTTTGTCCAGGCGTCGTTTTTTTACCTTCATATACTATCAGATCATGTACATAACCATTTTCATCACATATTTTGAACAGTTTTATCCCATACTTGTGCCTCTTTCCAGGAATATATTGCATGAAAACAATCCTGCCACGGAAGGCAACCATTGTCTCATCTACAGTTAGATATTCTCCAGGTGTGTTATAATTCTGAAACTTTTTTGTTATCAAGTCAACCAGACCTTTTACTCGGATAAGTCTGTCAGCGCCAGGTGTCGAGTGAAAATATGTATCCTCAAAATGCCAGCACCGCAGCAACAATTCAAAGCGATTTCGGCTCATTACTGATCCAGCCACGGGATTTTTGTATAATAAATTCTGACTCCAGTAATCAGATATCTTAGGCAGTTTTTTTATACCCATCCATATCATCAGACCAAGGAATTTCTTCATTTCATTTTGATCACAATCCGTCCAATTCTGCATCCTACTTGATCGTCTCAAAACTGTCATTATTTTCGTTTTATTCGCATAACAGTTAGTCATAGTCACCATCAGGTTCATTATTTCGTCGTCCACAAACAAAGAATAGTAATCCAGTTCGGTCTCACACGTGTAGGGAATATTTTTTATACCAGATGTAAAAGCCAAAGGGAATTGTTTTTTACGAGAACCAGTTGGTGGATTCCAATCACTACCTACCAACTGTTGTACAGGGCGGTCATTTTGATGAAAATTCTGCGCAGTGACATCTTCGTCGGCGTTTTCACTATCGGTGTATTCATCAATATCGGTACTACAACTAGATTCCGACAAAGGCACGTAATCAGGATCATAGTCCGAGTCGTCCGACATGTGTTACACACTATAAAATAATATTCTGTGCAACAAAATTGCCTCTAATTCCGAAAGTTGCGAAAGCGCGGGAAAACGACGTATACAGCGAGCCAAGGGGGCGGCCGGCGGGCAACTGACAATTACTATAGCTGGCGTCACAGGCAAATTCTAGAAAATTACAAGTGGCGTAACGGACAAAATGTTTTGGGGGCGGCTGGCGACACCCACGGCCTGCTGTTAATGTTTCTTTAAAATAAAAACGGCCCTTTGCACTCAAAAACTTGGGGCCCGCTAGCGGATCCCATGGCAGTGAGAGTGATAAACACATACACAATAATCACATTAAATAACCTAAAACTATTCTTTAAGGTCATATAAAGCCTGGTCGGTTTATTATCCAAACTAGTTGTGCCCGCGCGGCTTTACTCACGTGACCGCGTATTCTTTTGGCACTGTCAAAGTTTATGAACGAAAGCAAAATATAGATGCAACTTTTAATATATCCTGGATCCTAACGGTTAATATCCTTAAAGAAACCTTTCAACTTTGAGACACTTTACATTTTTTTTTACATTTTACCTTACAACATTTACATTTTTTCCAAAAAAATACTTATTTTTTTTGGACAAAGTAATACACACAAACGATGGAAACAAGTAAACTGTGTTGACGCTTGAATTTAGTATTAGTTTTCCAAATACTATAAGCAGAACCATAGCCCAAAACTAGTGCTACCCCATAACTATTCGATATTAAACGTAGTTATAAAAATTGTAATAACTATAAAGTTAACTGTAATGTCCTGTAAGACGATTAGCATACTAATTGACTGAAACTTTTTATTGGTAGTTAAAGAATTTGAAATTTAAATTATTTTTAAAGTGTTGTGTTAAGTTTTTTGTAAGTTTATTGAAGGAGAATGGCATGGTAGTTGAATTTTAATAGTTTTCGTGAGAAAAATACACTAAGGAGTCTGTTGTTTAGAGTTTGTTGATGTTTTTAACTGACTTCAAAAAAGGAGGAGGTTCTCAATTCTGTTGTATTTGATTGTTTATTTTTGTTACTCTGTCATTTTTGAACAGATTTGAAAAAGTATTTTGTTTGTGTGAAAGGCTATACTTGATTGGTCCCATAGAAATATCATCAAAATCGGTTCAGTAGTTTGGTTTTTTTTTCTTGGCCTATGTTGACATGATGGTACTTAATAACTTCTAGTTACAATGTTAAATTGACTAACAATTATTGTTTGATAATTTTTGTGGTAAACTACAATGCTAAGTAAAACTAAAAGGGTAAAATAAAATATAAAACCTTTTGCAAAAAAAAATGTTTCATTACTTTACTGTAATGCCTTTCAAGCTAGCGAAATTGAGCTACTTTATAACAAAATTTAACATGAGTTTGCATCATCATACCTCGATTTAATACCTATCCATCGTACACAATCAACACTTTTCGGGATTTGAATGAGGTGGCAAACAAAACAAATAAAAAAATATTATTTTTTAAGGAAATTTCGAAACGCCTAGTTGACGCTTCCCGTAATCCAAGGGCTGGCTTTTACCTTGGCCAGAGGCTAAGTGTTGCCATACAACGTGGCAACGCCGCCAGTCTCTTGGGCACATTACCATCTGACAGCGTTGAGAAGGAGTTTTTCGATGCTCTTTTATAGTTTGTTGTTAGTTTATTTATTTTAGTTTAATAGTTTTTAATAAATAAATAAAAAATCTGATTTCATTGAAATGAAATAAAAAGTAGTCTGTGAGTGCTCAAATCGTCGTGAATGTCTACGTAATGCAGACAGACTCGTATACGATGGAAAGTAAAGAATTTCCTTGCTTCAAGATTATGCCTATCAAATTTTTCATCAACTGAAAAACGAACATGCAATATTATAAGATTAGTGCTGTTGCTGAATGAAACACTAACGTTTTTTGATTACGACTACCATGTCATCATCATCTGCCTAGCCTTTTCCCAACTACGTTGGGGTCGGCTTCCAGTCTAACCGGATGCAGCTGAATACCAGTAATTCTACATGGAGCGACTGCCTATCTGACCTCCACAACCCAGTTAGTACTGGGTAATACGATACCCCTTGGTTAGACTGGTTGTCAGACTTTTTTTGGGCCACTGACTACCTAACGACTGTCAAAGATCTTCAAAGACAGCCGGGACCAACGGTTTAACGTGCTTTCAGAGGCACGGAGGAAACTCGGTATGTAATGGGTGGTCACCCATCCACAGACCAACCTAGGCAAGCACGGCTTAACCTAAAGATCGACCCGAGCGGTTATTATTTAGCCACGAGCTCCTATAGATTACGACGACCATGTATATGCGCAAAAAAGTATTATTGCTTTTTTTTTTAATGTAGCCCCTCTTTATAAATTCCTCCTGTGTAAAACACAGGAACTCAGCAAAATTAAGTACGGTGGTGGTATCTTCTATCCGGTCAAAAATGTCTGCAAGAGGCTTTGTCCATCGAATTAGGTAAGTACAGTATTCTAAAACGGGTCCATCTTCTTCCTGCTCTTTTCCCATGCCGCGCAAATTGTTTTTTCCCCCATTGTCCCCTGTAAACCGTCACACAATCATCATCATTTCAGCCGAAAGACGTCCACTGCTGGACATAGGCCTCCCCCAAGTGTCGCCACATTGACCGGTCCCGTGCAACTCGTATCCAGCGAATCCCCGCAACCTTCACCAGGTCATCGGTCCAACTAGTGGGAGGCCTTCCAACGCAACGTCTTCCGGTTCGCGGTCGCCACTCCAGAACTTTACGGCCTCATCAGCCATCCGTTCTGCGAGCAATGTGCCCTGCCCACTGCCACTTAAGTTTGGCAATTCTTCGGGCTACGTCGGTAACCTTGGTTCTCTTGCGGATGTCCTCATTTCTGATTCGATCACGCAAGGAAACTCCGAGCATAGCCCTATCCATTGCCCTTAGTCACACAATCATTTACTCCTTTTTCTTTCATATCATTCCTCACACAATCCATCCATCGTTTCCTTGGTCTTCCTTTCCCTCCACATTTATATTCATCGCTGTTTTAGTCACATGCAATTCTTCCTCATCACATGCCCATACCAAAACGGTCGATTCTCTTCCAAATCTTCTGTAACTGGAGCAACTTTCAAACTTTTTTCTACTTACTACACCGCTGCTCGGACAAGAATGTATCCATTTTTTGGCCCAGTGGTAGCGACCCCTACTTACGAACAGTAAGTCGTGGGTTCGAACCCAGGCAGGCGCATTACTTCGTGTAATTTATTTCATCACCACTGCTCTCAAAAACGGTGAAGGAACATAAACATAATGGACCTGCCATGATGTGTTTTTTTTTTCTTTTAATATCTTTCTGTCTGTTCTCCAAATAGATGTATTTTACGTACTGTTTGGTTGGTGGTAGTTCGTAAACGTCTCCCTATCGATACATTTAACGGCCTCGCATGCATTTTATTGCAGCCAGGACCGTCGTAAAACTAGGACTATTTCATGCATTTCTTATAATTTTCTATAAAACTTTTAGACGGTTTTCTATATTAACTATGTTATTTTCTTACACATTTTTTTTACCTTTAACAAAGCCGAAAGTTACTTCTCCCCGTCATTGCGATCATTTTTCTATTCTAGGCTATACCTGGGAACCTTCTAGTTACGGATATTGGTCTCAAAATTCCAACTTTTTCACAAGTTTTTTTTTCAATACACGTTTTTAATGTTGTACCTATTAATACGTCCACAACGCGCGTACTTTTTCACAAGTTTTTCAGTACTAAATTTTACTGTAGTATAACTTTACTTTAAATGACCTGTTGGTCTAGTGGTTAGTGACCCTGACTGCTAGGACGGAGGTCGTGGGTTCGATTCCCACACAGGACAAATCTTTGTGCGATGAGTACGATTATTTGTTCTGTTTCTGGGTGTGTTATTTATCTATAATATGTATGTATTTAGAAATATATAAGTATGTTTATCAGTTGTCTGGTTGCCATAGTACAGGCTCTGCCTAGTTTGGGATCAGATGGCAGTGTGTTGGTTGTCCCAAGATATTATTATAATATCTCCATGACGAGTTAAACTATTCAATGCAACCATCAGAACATTTTTTTGAGTGCGTTACATAGTGTTTTACTGTAAAATGCGATTGTTCACCCCAAATAAAAAGTCGTTTTTCAGTAATATTTTTTTGCTTAGAGTTACTTGGTTTGATGTACAGAATGCTTGGTTGAAGGCTTTGTGAAGAGTCTGTTTATACCTTGTAGTTTCTTGTTCCGAGTCCATTGAATTCTATCAGATCTGAGAGACCTGCGACGCATCTGAGCATAATTATGTATCTTCTTCATCGTGTGGTTAGTACCTAACCTGGTGTCAGAGTTTTTATGCCACCCATGAGCCTCTAACTTGGCTTTACATGCCGTCGAGAAATATCTCTTACGCATGCTGGTTTCCTCAAGATGTTTTCCTTCACTGAAGTAAATTATAATTATACAATACGCACATCAATCCGAAAAATTAGAGGTGCGTGTCTTGGGTTCGAACTCGAGACCTATAACTTGGCAGTCCGACGATCATACCACTAGGCTATCACTGTTATTATGTATGTCTTAATTAAATCTTGAAGAAAAAAGAATTCCAAATAATCTCCGAAGAATTGCCAAACTTAAGTGGCAGTGGGCAGGGCACATTGCTCGCAGAACGAATGGCCGATGGGGCCGAAAAGTTCTGGAATGGCGACCGCGAACCGGAAGACGTTGCGTTGGAAGGCCTCCCACTAGGTGGACCGATGACCTGGTGAAGGTTGCGGGGATACATTGGATGCGCGTCGCACGGGACCGGTCAATGTGGCGACACTTGGGGGAGGCCTATGTCCAGCAGTGGACGTCTGTCGGCTGAAATGATGATGATGAATTAAATCTTCACACTATTTACAAACTAAAATTAATCTATATCAGTAAAAAAATATGTACAAGTAAAACAAAAAGGTTAGAGGGCGTCAAAACATTCGTCCACGGCGCTGTCAACAGGTTTGTCTTTGCATGATTTTTGTTTTACATGAGAGTATAATAAAAAAAATATCGCTGGTGGTGGAACAATATGTTCTTCGATAAGAGTATATTATTTCCTTACTAGCTGGTGCCCCATTATTATAAGCACTTCCCACTTCAGCTTCGCACTTCTTTATTTTGTTACCAATTTCAAGGGTTTTTTTCTTGCACGGAACCCTAATTACTTATCTAAAATAAACGTAGCCTAAGTTACTCCTTGTTACACCAGCTATCTGCCAGTGAAAGTCCTGTCAAAATCGGTCCTGCCATTTCAGCGATTAGCCGGAACAAACAGACAGACAGACAGACAAAAATTGTTATATGTACCGTGTCACAACCAAATGCCCTTAGTAAAAAGCGGTTCTTTTAATATTACAAACAGACACTCCAATTTAATTTTTCTGTACAGATGTATAGATATGGATGTATAGACAAGTATTTAATACCATTTTTTACCAAAAAAAAAAGAAACATTCCAATCCACCACCAATTTCTAAAACCCTATAACCCTGCCAATCCATTTCCTCTCCAGCTATACCAGAAAAAATATGACACAACCTTACCCCCTGAGGTGAGGTCGTAATGATAAATCCTGGAGCCCGGGGCAATAAAATGTACTACTTGGTAGAATCAAACATTCATGGTAGCGGCTACGAGAATATTGATTTTTGTGTTACATTTTAGCGGCCAATGAGGTGACGGTGGAACGCCTACTGAGAACTGTCGTGGAGGGATGAAGGAGATGAGCAGAGGTGGGAGTGTAGGGTAAGGAGTTTGAAGCCAAGGTTGTGCGAAAAAATTCAGGTAGAAACTAAAACCCAACTCCGACAAAAACAGCTCCTAAAATGTATAAACAAGCCATTGCTGACTCTGGTTTAAGAAAACCGAAAAAACTGACATCAAATGGCCTGTTTGCATGCAATTACAATATACCTATTTGCAATATACAGGGTGTAAACAGACTCTTCACGAAGCCGTCAACCCAGCATTATGTACATCAAAATAAGTAACTTTACGCAAAAATTAGTGCTGGGAAACGACTTTTTTTTTGGGCTGACAAATCACGTTTTACAATAGGACTCAATGTAACGGACTCAAAACATTGTGCTGATGGACGGATTGATGGTGAAGGGGGTCCTGGAGGTGTTTAAAGTAAAAATCTTACATTAAATACATGTTTAAAAAAAAAAACCTTGTGGAAAAGTTGGAACTTTGACCCCCAATATCTCTGTAACTAGAAGGTTCCCAGGTATGGTCTAGAACAAAAAAATGATCGCAATGACGAGTAGAACAAGTGCCTTTCGGCTTCGTTAAGAGTCTGTTTACACCCTTTAGATCGTAGGGTAAAGCACAGAATAAACACGGGATGGATGAAATGGCGGCAGGTCACGGGAACAATCTGCGACTCCCGCAGTCTCCTTAAGCTTAAGGGGAAGATTTATAAAACAATGGTTAGACCTGCTGGCTCGTGGCTTAATAATAACAGCCGCTCGGGTCGATCTTTAGGTTAAGCCGTGCTTGCCTAGGTTGGTCTGTGGATAGGTGACCACCCATTACATACCGAGTTTCCTCCGTGCCTCGGAAAGCACGTTAAGCCGTTGGTCCCGGCTAACATTTGTAGATCTTTGACAGTCGTTAGTGGCCCAAAAACAGTCTGACAACCAGTCTTACCAAGGGGTATCGTATAACCCAGTACTAACTGGTTTGTGGAGGTCAGATAGGCAGTCGCTCCATGTAAAATACTGGTATTCAGCTGCATCCGGTTAGACTGGAAGCCGACCACATCATAGTTGGGAAAAAGCTAAGCAGATGATGGTTAGACCTGCTGTCTTGTAGGGACAGAATGTTGGCTCACAAAAGGGATGAATGAAAGGCATTTGCATGTGGCTGAGATGAGAACGCTAAGGGGGATGTGCGGTGTCACGCGAATGGATAAAATAAGAAATGAGTATATAAAAGGAATTTAAATTGGCGCCGGTGACTGAAAAGTTGTGTGGTAATCGCTTGTCCCGGTATGGGCATGTGATGCGGAGGAATGAGGAAAATGTCGTGAGGAAAGTTTTGAGTATGAATGTGGATGGGTATAAAAGTAGAGGACGACCAAAGAAACGATGGATGGACTGTGTGAAGGATGATATGGTTAGCAAGGAGGTGTCTGATGAGATGACGAGTAATAGAGAAGTATGGAAGAAGAAGACATGCTGCGCCGACCACAAATGAATTGGGATAAGGGCAAGAGAATGATGATGGTGATGATCAAAGCCAAACGCTGGCTTTGAAGCAAGCAGCTTTTGTCGTGAGGAAACTAGACAGCTTGCGTTTTTTTTTCGGATGGGAGATCATCAAATGACTTCTCCCGCTCTGCCAGAGCGGAAGGGAGTGTCAGACTTGTACTGACTAAAACCCATCTATGTTCCTTCCTTGCCCTTTGTGTTCCAGGGCCGCGGTATCTCTTTCGAACAGTCCCGCAGCCCTAGACAGCATGCCTGAAAGATATTTCTCAACGGCATGTATAGTCAAGTCAAAGGCCCATGAGAGGCATCAAAGATGTGTCACCAGGTTAGGCACTAAACGCACGATACAGAAGACTGTCCGATCGATTTACCCCACTGTCCTTGCCCACTATGCTTGCCTGCTTCGCTAACCACTTGACTAGTAAATCAGGCTATTCGCGAAATTGTCCAGAGTCAGTCAGAGCTTTATTATTGATCCCCAAAACCGTCGTGAAAAAATTTCCCATATTTCAAGTCACCCAAGAAAATACCACATCAAACTTCTTCGAACATCTTGCACATTTCCCAACACGCCCAGTTACCGCCCCGCCCACTTTGGGCGTGGTCTAAACACGGAAAAGACCAACTATACATAGGATGAGTACATAGGCTGTCAGGCCAGTTTCCTTTGTCTATAAAACAGTCAGTTTTAAAAAGTTTCCTGGCAGCCATTTTAGTTCTGATATCGAGTTGGGACCGTCTTTTTTATTGATTTGTCTTTGCAGGTGTCTATGCTGTGAATAGGATTTTTCTACGTGTTCTACTGCAGTGAAAAACCTCGACCAACGTTTTTTGTTCTCTCTGCATGTGTAAATGCAGAGAAAAAACACACGTTCAATCAAAAAAAAAATCAAAATCATTTATTTCGGATAACTAGGATCCATAACGGTAGGTGACAAACACATAAAATTATGATTACCACATAAAATTATGATTACCAAAAACGAACAAAAATACTAACAATGTTGACAATTAATTACAAAAATTGCCATCACAGCTCGACGGTTTTGATTTTTTCCGTTGGCCCCACCAGTGCGGGGCCATGGCACTGGGGTCATCGAGAATACACCAGGTTTCTTGAGGCTGTTTTCCTTTCACGAAAATCATCGGTGAATCATCAAAAATCTGCTGTTTCATACTTACATTTTGACCGTGTAGGTTCTGGTGTAGGTACTGGTTGGTTTTGTAGGAATCATCAGACTTTTTTTTAATAACCCATGAAATGTTTGTGCGTCGATGTTCTTTCCACCCTGTATGAGAAATACTGGATGGAAGTGTTGGAAGACCTTTATTTTTGTCAAAGCGTTAGTTTTCTCTCCAAGTCAAGAAGGATCTGTTATAATATTATGTCATCTTTAGCAGAGGTTTGTACTCCTTGGTTGTGATGTTATTCACAAACAAGAGAATAAAAGGAAGAGGGGTGTGTTTGTCCAGCTGTATGACAATACAGGCTACACAGATAGTTATCTAGTACAACGACACGTACTACACTGTTTTATGAAGCTGGCTAAGGACGTCACGCGAAACTATGGCGTGGCGATTCGGATGGCGCTACTAGATAGACTTTTTGTTTAAATTAAGTAGGCTGCCAGCTCGTGTACTGGTTGGTATTCTACAGTACCTACACAATATGCCACTATACTACCAACTTTTTAAAACTGGTTCATTTATTTAAATTGTATTTACCTCTAATTGACAGTTCAAAACAGAAGTTAGCCATACATAATCTACAGCATTGGGATTTCTCACGATGTTTCCGTCACCGAAACAGGTGATAAAATCAGAGGTGCGTGTCTTGGGTTCAAACTTGGGACCTATGACTTCAGTCCGACAGTATTACTGCTTCCAATCGCTTCACATCGTGAGGAAACCAGCATGCCTGAGAGATATTTCTCAACGGCATGTAAAGCCAAGTCAGAGGCCCATGGGCGGCATAAAAACTCCGACACTAGTTTAGTCACTAACCACACGATAAAGAAAGAAACATTGGCATTGCTAGTTCTGTCGGCAGATACATACACCAATAGTTATCTAAATTATATTATATTTATATTATATTTAGGAATTTCTCAGTAGCAGCCACGGAGTCTGGATTTGTGCCCGGTTGATGGCAATAGGCTCGCCCTCTATTACATGGGACAAACATAACTGGCGAAATGTGGGTGTACTATTAGGTACACCTCTGCCTAACCCTACGGAGGTCACAGGCATGATGATATGTTATGTTATTATATTTATATAATTTATATAATATTATTATAAAGAGGTAAGATTTGATTTTTTGTTTGTTTGTTACGATTTAAGTCAAAAAATACTGGACCGATTTCAAAATTCTTTCACCAATGAAAAGCTACATTATCAGCAAATAACCTAAGCTATATTTTATCCCCGTATTCTCACGAGAACGGGAACTACGCGGGTGAAACCGGAGGGTGCTGCTAGTGAAGGCTGCTGGTATATTTTCCTTGGCAAGGCGATATGGTATCACGGTAAACACTATGCACTAGGTATCAGGTTGGCCGTCGGTATTTCGTTGCGAAACAGCTGACAAAATACTCAAAAAAATTAAAAACATACTAAAATTAATCTAAATTAAACAGTTTGGACAAGCAAACTATTTTTTTTTTCGTTGAAAAGTAGGTACCTCCAAAAATCTCTACCATACATTTCGTCCATTTTTTCATCCAGCCAATTTTCCTACAATTTCATCCAAACACATCCCTCCATGCAGCACACCCTGAACATTACTGCACTATGTTTACGACTAGCCACAGAGGGGTGGGCAGGCGGGCAGTCAATGTTAATATTTTATATGTCTGCCAACGACTTTTATAGTCCAAGACTTGAGGTGAGACAATTGGTGCTGCCACCCCTGTGTGGTTTTGGCAGTTTGGTATTCGGTGTTTTTACCCTTGTTTCGTTTTTTAAGAGTAACGTAAATCGACGAATGTATTGACTTTTTTCAGGTTTAATTAATAGTGTACAAACCCAAGTTCATATTTACATAAAATAATGACAGATTTCTGGTATAATATGTGAAAATAATCGAATACAGGTAACAAAATAAAATACACATTTGAACCTAGAAGACCTTGCTTTTTGTTTTTTTTTTTGGCGGGAATCATCAAATGACTCTTCCCGCTCTGGGCAGAATGGAAGGGAGTGTCAGACTTGTACTGACTAAAACCCATCCATGTTCCTTCCTTGCCTTTGTGTTCCAGGGCCGCGGTATCTCTTTCGAACATTCCCGCAGCCCTGGCTGGGAGGGAGCCTAGAAAACCCTTCGAGGAAGACACGCATTATACAGGGTGTAAACAGACTCTTCACGAAGCCGTCAACCAAGCATTATGTACATCAAACTAAGTAACTTTACGCAAAAATTTGTGCTGGGAAATGACTTTTTTTTTTGGGCTGGAAAAATCACGTTTTGCATTAGGACTCAATGTAACGCACTCTAATCATTCTGCTGATCGATGGATTGAATAGTAAGGGGGTCCTGGAGGTGTTTAAAGTAAAAATCTTACATTAAAAACATGTATTTAAAAAAAAAAACCTTGTGAAAAAGTTGGAACTTTGACCCCCAATATCTCCGTAACTAGAAGGTTCCCAGGTATGATCTAGAACAAAAAATGACCGCAATGACAGGGAGAACAAGTGTCTTTCAGCTTCTTTAAGAGTCTGTTTACAGCCTTTATTTTGTCATTGTCAATTACTTAAACTCAAGTAATTTCTTCAACATTACAATACAGGGTGAATTTTTCAAGTAGCCAAATCCGAAACTATGAGGAATAGCGAAAAATACTCAAAGGAGTCTCGAGCCCCATTTTGACGGAAACTAAAACTGCATCATTAGATTTTTGAAAAATAATATTACTAGCCAGGAATCGAACCCATTGATTTGGGAAAAAAATATACACACTGTATTATTACACCATTCAATAGTGTCGCTAATAGAGATCAAATTCTGGGAAGTAATGACATGCGCTAAACTAAAGGAAATAGTTCAATTTTGATAAAATATTTAACAGTTAGAAGTAATCAACAAAACATCGAACAAAATCATTCGCGCCATGTCATTTGTAAATTCGTATTTCAATTGTTTACGATTTGTTTTCTTTTACTGTGACCTTGAGCCGCGAAAAGTCAACAAAATTGATATTAGGTGTCTTTAATCAAGGGAATTATTTAAAAACATACAATTTTACATTTTTCTTAATTTTGCCGTATGTCATTACTTTCCAGAATTTGATCCTTATTAGCGACACTATTGAATGGTGTCATAATCATAATACAACGTGTTTTTTGTCGTCAAAATCGGGCTTGACACCGGTATTTATGAACGTTACTCAGTGCGCGCGGACGCACAGTGTCCCAAAAACCTATTCATAAACTAGGGAGGGACAAACGACGCTATGCGCTCATTATAATGAACGCACAGATATGTCAGTCAGTCAACCTGAGTGAAGTTGCTTCACAACGTTAACCAATCACAGCGCCCCATTCAATGCTATGTGTCCGCACAGCAAAGAGTCGTTCTTGAATACCAGTGTGAGACTCCTTTATGCAGTTTTCGCTATTCCTCTTAATTTCAGATTTGGCCACCCACGCCCACTTGAAAAATTCACCCTGTTTAATAAATACGGGTGTACGAATTCTAACCTTTGACAGTTTTATCTTTCTATTTCTTCAAGTAATTACTAAACTTCAGAATAAAAATCGTATCATAAATGATTACTTTTACTCAAGTTACCGCTTTGACTTATTTATAGATACTTAGTAATTAAATTTTACTGCTAACTAATAAAAGGTAATAACATTTAAATTCTTATCGATCCAGAGAACTCAAATAAAGAAATCTACGCCTTCTTAATAATTCCATTTTCATCTCTTCATAGAACTGTTTTAAACAAGAGGATTACTGTTCCCTACCCTCAATTGTTTTACAGTAAAAGTTTCAGGCCCCATGTGTTTTCAGGATTCAGTTATGAAAACATAATATAACTTTTACAACTTTTTGTATTGCACGGAGTAAGAAGATTACTTGGGTTCCGCCTGGTAGGAAGGATTTATTATTGAGGTTTTAGTACGCTGGTTTGATTGTGATTTTATTTAATTACTGGTGTATTTTTTAGAAAAGACTTCATATTCTGTGTTTTATTTATTTTTACACATATTATTTACATTTTTAAATATATAAATATAAAAAAATATAAAAAAACCAGCCCACCAGCATTGGTGTCAACAGGGTCCGAGCTACCGGTGGTCAGGGCTCTTGAGAGAGGAACCTCCTACCGATACGCGCCGTGTCCAGAAGTACTGCTTTCTGGATCAAGCCCTTGATCCAGCTGCTAAGCGAGAGCCTCCTCAGATGTTGTTCGAGGCTATTGGCTATTAAGCCATTGGCTGACACGACTATCGGCACAATGACTGCTGTACTCACATCCCACATGTTGACAACCTCGCGAGCCAGAATTAGATACTTGAACTGCTTATCTTTTTCTGCTTTCACGAGGTTCTCGTCATGCGGGACTGTAATATCAACAATCATTGTTTTATTATTATTAAAATGTTTCCAAGCCGACTACATTGAGACTATAAAGGGTGTAAACAGACTCTTAACGAAGCCGAAAGGCACTTGTCCTCCCCGTCATTGCGATTATTTTTTTGTTCTAGACCATACCTGGGAACCTTCTAGTTATGGAGATATTGGGGGTCAAAGTTCCAACTATTTCACAAGTTTTTTTTTAATACATGCTTTTAATGTAAGATTTTAACTTTAAACACCTCCAGGACCCCCTTACTATTCAATCCATACATCAGCACAATGTTTTGAGTGCGTTACATTGAGTCCTACTGGAAAATGTGATTTCTCAGCCCAAAAAAAAAAGTTGTTTCCCAGCACAAATTTTTGCGTAAAGTTACTTAGTTTGATGTACATAATGCTTGGTTGACGGCTTCGTGAAGTCTGTTTACACCCTGTATACTAAAACAAAATTAAGCCTTTGTAATTAGTAAAGCAATATTTTTACAAAATTGGATAGTATACATTTTAGTTAGTTATTCTGCAAGCTGTGCTTATCCCACGTATAATATTAAATAAAATCTATCCGTTTCAGAGTGACGTATCGGTTTTAGATCTGTATAAAACGATTGGGAGTAACATTGGCTTACATACAGGCAATTTAATATAATTATATAAATTAGATTATTTTGGGAGAAAATTATAATATGATCAATTTATATAATTTCTGGTAGTGATTAAAGCTTTATCAGCATCTTTTTTCGATTCCTTGTTAGAGGTAGCAGGGTCAGAAATCAACTAATTGCCAGATCACCGATCAACCATGCATTCTGTACATCAAACTGAGTAAACGAAATAATGATTGTTGGGAAACGACCTTTTTTGGGTGAAAAATCACGTTTTACAGTAGGACTCAATGTAACTCATTCAACACTGTGCTGATGGATGCATTAAATAGTACAGGGATTGTGGAGGTATTTAAAGTAAAGTTATAATATTAAAAACTTGTGTTTGAAATAAAACTTGTGAAAAAGTTGGAACTTTGACCCCCACCCAATATCTCCGTAACTAGAAGGTTCCTAGGTATAGTCTAGAACAAAAAAAAATCGCAATTATGGGGAAAACAAGTGCCGTTCGGCTTCGTTAACTCTTTTTACACCTTTTATATTTAGTATAGTTAGTTTAGTTTAGTAGACGTCATAGCACAAACGGTTATCAATATAACATTCTGAACCACATAGAAATTTTTCAACGGTAATTTAAAAAAAAAACCAGCTGTTCCAAACATTTTGAGCGTGTAGGTATTACACTTTTGAAGGAAACAGCTGATTAAAAAATAATACTAACTAAACTGTTTGTGCTTCGATGTACAGTCAACAAAACAGATAAGTATCCAGGGTCGAAAGATATATGTAATTGATTTTTTCTTAAAAACCGATCGATGTTTTCGAATGAAATGAAAATGTAATGAAGAAAACTAAACAATTAGTTAAATTAATTCAATTTCATTTGAAAATGTGCAACAGTTTCTAAAAAAACTGCAACTATATCTAACGACCATGCATACTTATCTATTTTATTGACTGTACCTTCCACCCTGTATATTTTGAACCGCAACACAACACATTTGCTTGAAGACCGTAAGTCAGTATGTCGGTATGTACTTTCCTGTACAAATTATCCAAACAACTTATCCACTTTTTGACCCGAAAATACAACACCTTCACAGAAAACCCCGCATTTTCGTCTAGATATTCAATAAAAAATCATCCTAAAAACTCATGTAAGCTGTACCTTAGTTCACCTTAGATTCTTGTCACGTCCGCTCACCGCTTCCTACCAGACATACCGGTATGTATACATACATATACAAGGTATATGTATTCATGTATATGTACACTTAGCAACGGAGCCGAATGTACGGATCGCATCAAATTTAAATATACATGCGGGATATACGTGCTCGCTCATTATTTGTGTACAGGCTGTTGTTTAAATTGTTGATCAAAAATGTTTTGCGCCTGTTTTAAAAGTAAAACTTAACTAACATTCTATTCATAAATGTATTTTAGGTAAGGTAATTCTGTACATTTTAACAAACTACAAATAGAATTAAAAAAAAATATATATATTTTATTTGAAATTGTCCACAAATATTTTTGTTGATTTGGCAATCCAGAAACGAGAGGCTTATTCTTCAATCAGTTTGGGTCAGCTTCCAGTCTCACCGGACGTGGCTGAATCATTTTACATGGAGTGACAATAACTAAGGTCTTATTTGTTGTTTTTAAAATATTATTTTACCCTTAAAACAGTGTTGCCAAATTAGCGAAATCCCAACAACAAAACACATAACAATATTCTGTCTTGTTCAATGTAGCACACCTCGTCCACATTCATATATAGACCAGGGTCGATAATTTTTTAACGAAAAAAAATAATAGTAGGATGAAACCCATTAGAAAAGGAGGAGAATATTATAAAAATGAAAGGAAAAATAATTTACGGGCGATCTGAGGTCGGGAAGGGGATGGGGGTGAGTTTTTAAGGGCAAAAAACGGTTTTTCTCGATTTCCGGCAAAACTAAAAGTCCTATGGAAAAAAGTCAAATGGCAAAGTTGTAGGTAATAAAAAGATCTAAAACTTTTGTACTTACACTTTTTTCACATAACCTCAAAATTTATGTGAAATATTCAAAAAACCAAGTTTTTGGTTTTTTATTTTTATCTTTTACAATTTTGTTTTTCTTTTCACGAAATTTGGTGAAAACTTACCTTTTTATGTCCCAAATACGCTGTAATTTATTTGATTAGAAATATTTATTTTTTCACCTTATTTTGAATTAATATCGAAAAAGCACCTTAATTTTCAATCGAAAATTCACCCGTCAAAATATCAGTTTTTTTCAAAAAGTTGGTATGTTTTCTGTTTGTTAAAATCTCTACTTCCCGATGGTGAAAAAAAATATATATGTTACTATAGTAAATCTTCTCAGAAAATGCAAAACAGATTCATCCATACTGATAATCTGAAAAGACAAAATCGAATTAATAATGCCTTCACAATTTTATCGTGAGTAGGTATACCCCCATGAAAAATAATATAAAAAAATAAATGATGAGCACTCTCTGTTGACGTATAAAAATTGAAGATCTGGAACACTGTATTTCTACCAAAGGGTATCGTATTACCCCGAACTAACTGGGTTGTGGAGGGCAGATAGACAGTCGTTCCATGTAAAATACTGGTATTCAGGTGCATCTAGTTGTACTGGAAGCCGAACCCAACATCACTACATATTATAACATAATGTTCTCCGCCGCGTCTATCTGTCTGTTCGCGATAAACTCAAAAATTACTGCACTGATTTTCATGTTGATTTCTTAAATAGATAGAGTGGTTCTCGAGGAAATGTTTAGTATATAGTTTGTCAGGTTTTTGTTTTTGACAGATTGGCTAAAATATAATGATATTTGTTGGAGGTGTTGGAAAAAAATAAGCCGTCTGGGGGAGCTTTCAACGAAAACGCTGCCCTTTAAGATATAACAAAATGACGAATGGCAGAATTGTATATCTTATATAGGTCTACAAAAAAATCCGCGATGGCTTATGTCTATCTCTTAAGGATAATACCTATACTATATCCATTTTAATACTTTGAAAATGGGCAAACTAGGTTTCCATGAGTTGAGGAAATGGGATCATCATGATTACTTTTGGTCGCGATAACCGACATCCACGCAGGCGAAGCCGCGGGCATCAGCTAGTACCGAATAAGGTCCGAAATTACTGGACCAATTTTGGCAATTTTTCACCTATTGACAGCTAAATTACAAGGAATTAACATAGCCGAGCTATCACATTTTTTGCGGACGAAGTGCTAGTTGAATACAAAATGACTGCAATACTTTTCGTAAAACTTCGAAAAAATTGCGTGGCCAAAACTATTTAACTTAGAATCTCACTAATGAACTTTAAATAACAATGAACGAGCCTTCAATTTCAAACTCATTATCATTATTAAGCCATAACTTACTCACTTAAAAGCTTTCTCAAAAAAATAAGACTTTTTAAACTATTAAAAAACATCACTCTATAGCTAGTAGGGTTGTGAGTTTGTATCGAAAGTAACCAACCTGGTAAGTGCTGTATTTTGTACGAAAATTATAGCATTGGAATTGTGTAGTGATGGGGAAAGGCTAGGATAAAGTTTATCGATATCGATGATTTTTTTTTAATGTTGTTTTGGAGGGATGGTAAGTAAAGATATTTAACTGTTTTTCCTAAACAAATATATTATTTGTCTTACAGACCAAGTGAATTAGAGAATATATAAATATAAAAGAGTAATTTTGCTTCCAAAGATTATTTATTTATTTTTATTGAAATAATTTCTTTTATACCTGTGGTCAAACTTTTACTCCAAAATAGCCATTACCTTTTTCAGATAGAACTTTAACAATGGTCAGAAAAGAACAATAAACGACATACAAAATTTCATTTTCATTCTTATTATACTGTTTTAAAAATACCAACACGTTACGAAAAAATTCATTTTTCGTCGTTTCATGTTTCGTCGATAAAATTCATTCCCATAACTACCCTAATAGTCGCACCAAAGTGCAGTCTCGACGCGACGTCATAATGTCGATAATATACAGCACTAATTATCGTATACAAGTCGTCGCATATCGATAATGTGTTTAAGTTACATCACTATTTAGTCTGGATACCTCAAGGTGCATTTCGGGACTAATGCATAAATAAATGCCATGCTATGTTTATTGAAATAATATCAAGCATGTTTATTCCGAAGGGGTAGACTGGGTGCATAGTGCACTTACATTTTACCAGATGTTTACGTCTCTTGTAACAAAATGATCTAGGTATTGCCATCTGGGAATAAAACCAGACTAAAATGGAATGCTTTGAGTAAATAATAAAAAAATATCTAATACTAATGTGTGAATCTCACTTTGTTTTCTCTATTAATTAATACTTGACGTAAGTAGGTACCTCGATGACCGCAATTTTGTCCGTTTAAACTTACATTATGCATTCCGTTAAAGGCTGTAATTTATGCCTGCCAGGGCTGCGGGACTGTTCGAAAGAGATACCGCGGCCCTGGAACACAAAGTGCAAGGAAGGAACATGGATGGGTTTTAGTCAGTACAAGTCTGACACTCCCTTCCGCCAGAGCGGGAGAAGTCATTAAAATTTGATGATTTCCCAACCAAAAAAAAAAGGCTGTAGTTTATAAATTACAATCAGACACTTAAATTTTGTATATATATAAAATATTAGGTATTATTATACTGTAGGCAGTTTGACATAAAGGGTGTAAACAGACTTTTACGAAGCCGAAAGGCACTTTTTCTCCCCGTCATAGCGATCATTTTTTTGCTCTAGACCTTACCTGGGAACCTTCTAGTAGCGGAGATATTAGGGGTCAAAGTTCCAACTTTTTAACAAGTTTTTTTTAAATACTTGTTTTTAATGTAGGATTTTTACTTTAAATATCTCCAGGACCCCCTTACTATTCAATTCATCCATCAGCACAATGTTTTGAGTGCGTTACATTGAGTCCTACTGTAAAACGTGATTATTCAGCCCAAAAAAACGGCATTTCCCAGCACTCATTTTTGCGTAGAGTTACTTAGTTTGATGTACATATAATGCTTGGATGACGGCTGCGTGAAGAGTCTATTTACATTCTGTATAATGTTGATACCTATGTTTAACAAATAAATGATTCTAAAAACACATTGTATTTCAGCACTAGAATGTGTTTTAAAACTATAAAACAATATTAATTTCAATGCAGCATAAAACCACTTAACTTATTATCAAAAAGAAGAACGCTAGAGTATCCACATTGAACGAATTCCCCGGGACACGGCGTAATGTTCCCGAGATCGCGTGGGAACAAACTATAAACATTTATCAAGTACGCTTAGTGTGGGGTGACAATGTCTTAAAGACGGGAGTGGGAGAATCCTGTGCGAGGACGGGATGTGTTTTGTGATTATATCGGAAGTAATTATGGTTGGACTGGCGTGCACTGGTTGAAACATCTTTAAGTTCATGATACAATTTCAAAATTAAACAAGTAGCTAACCGAATTGATTCATGATTTAATTGATAGTGAAACAATATTCCATGGAGGACCTCAGTACAATGCTCAATGACCTCAGTAGAGCTTCCAAAAGAGTGGGTCTTAAAATGAATATGTACAAAATCAAGGTCATGTTGAATGCCCATGTAACACCCACTCCTATCAAGATCGGAGATTCTACAATCGAAGTTGTAGACGCTTATGTCTACCTGGGACAAACGGTCCAGTTAGGTAGGTCTAACTTCGAGAAAAAGGTCAATCGTCGAATCCGACTCGGCTGGGCAGTGTTCGGGACGTTGCGTGGTATCTTCTCGTCCAACTTACCGCAGTGTCTCAAGACGAAAGTCTATGACCAGTGTTTGTTGCCAGTGATTACATACGGGACCGAAACGTAGTTGCTCACAATGGGCCTCATCAGAAGGCTTAAAATCACCCAAAGGGCAATGGGGAGAGCTATGCTCGGAGTTTCCTTGCGTGATCGAATCAGAAACGAGGACATCCGCAAGAGAACCAAGGTTACCGACGTAGCCCGAAGAATTGCCAAACTTAAGTGGCAGTGGGCAGGGCACACTCGCAGAACAGATGGCCGATGGGGCTGTAAAGTTCTGAAGTGGCGACTGCGAACCGGAAGACGTTGCGTTGGAAGGCCTCCCACTAGGTGGACCGATGACCTGATGAAGGTTGCAGGGATCCGCTGGATGCGAGTCGCACGGGACCGGTCAAAGTGGTGACACTTGGGGGAGGCCTATGTCCAGCAGTGGACGTCTTTCGGCTGAAATGATGATGATGGTGATGATGAAACAATAATCTGAAATAATAGTGGTTTAGGACATAGTAATTTTTACTCGGTAAGTTTTAACGCGCCGCAGGTAAAAGCTAGTGTTTTTTAAATATCATCATCATCAGCCTATAATGTCCCCACTGCTGGGACACAGGCCTCCTCTCTATGAGAGCGAATGGGCTATAATCCACCACTAAATATACTTTATGTAATTTTGACAGTCGAGTTGATAGGGAATCGCCTGTAATATGCATGTGATGAGGAGGAACGAATCGCATGTGACTAATAGGGTCATGAATAAAGGGTGTAAACAGACTCTTAACGAAGCCGAAAGGCACTTGCTCTCCCCGTCATTGCGATCATTTTTTTGTTCTAGACCATACTTGGGAACTTTCTAGTTACAAAGATATTGGGGGTCAAAGTTTCAACTTTTTCACAAGTTTTTTTTTAAATAAATCTTTTTAATGTAAGATTTTTATTTTAAACACCTCCAGGACCCCCTTACTATGCAATCCATCCATCAGCACAATGTTTTGAGTGCGTTACATTGAGTCCTACTGTAAAACGTGATTTTTCAGCCCAAAAAAGAAACTCGTTTCCCAGCACTAATTTTTGCGTAAAGTTACTTAGTTTGATGTACAGAATGCTTGGTTGACGGCTTCGTGAAGAGTCTGTTTACACCCTGTATTAATGTTGATGGATGGAGAGGGAGAGACATTGTGTAAGGAATGATATGTAAGAAAAAGGAGTCTCCTAACACAGGCTTTTTTGCTTAAAAGGAGGCTCCAATCACTAGTTGTTAAGTTTACTTGTAAAACAAATAAAACATTTTTCATTTTTTTCATTTTTCATGATAGCGTGACGGTTGACAGAGGAGAATGGAAGAAGAAAACGTGTTGCAAATATGGTGCAAAGGCAGGAATATATACGTATAATGATGATGTAATTTTGTCAGTATTATAATTCACTATCCATGCTTTTGGCACTTTTATCCTCCCTTTTTTTTCGGATGTGTAATCATCAAATGACTTCTCCCACTCTGGGCAGAGCGAAAAGGAGTGTCAGACTGGTACTGACTAAAACCCATCCATGTTCCTTCCTTGCCCTTTGTGTTCTAGGGCCGCGGTATCTCTTTCGAACCGTCCCGCAGCTCGAACAGTCCCGCAGCACCGTTGACCTTCCTAGCTTGCCGTTTTTGAAAAATATAACATGTAATGGGTGACTTTTGCGTACTTAGAAGTACGCAAAAGTCTCCGCTTCGCCCCAAAAGCGTGGCCCCTCTATTTAACGTGCAATGAAACCGTTCGAAGGGTAGTTAAGTTCACAAAATGGCGCGTAACCGCCCGTCAACTGAATTACTTTCACATTCCTGGTTTAAAACATTTACAAACGTTACAAGACGAAGTAACATGAAACATAACGCCTGCAATCCCTGAAGAGTTAGACAGAGTTGTACTTAGCTGTACACCCACATTTCGCCAGTTATTTTTAAGTCCAATGTAGGAGGGGCGAGCCTATTGTCAGACTCCGAGGCTGCTACTGTGAAATTCCTGATGGAACACCCTAATATATTTTGCCCGACCTGAGCATCAAACCTAAAATCTCATGCTCAGCACTAAAGCATAAGACCAACGAGGCAATGTTTTTATCTATGTCTATACTAATATTATAAAGCATTGCCATTCAACGTGGCAATGCTGCCAGTCCTCTGGGCATGTTTCCGGATGACAGCGATGCGGAGGAGGACTTTCACGCCTAAGTGTCCTATTGTTGTCGTTGTATATATGTAGGTACTTACTTTTAGTCATCCCCCTGTTTTTAGCAATATTATAAAGAGGAAAGATTTGTATTTTCGTATGTAACGTATAAACTTAAAAACTACTGGAGCGATTTCAAAAAATCTTTCTGCAATGGTTAGCTACATTAATAGCGAGTAACATAGGCTATATTTTATCCCCGTACTCCCACGGGAACGGGAACTACTCGGGTGAAACCGCGTGACGTCTGCTAGTATTTTATATTTCACAACGTTTTGTTGAAGTTAACAAAAGCTGTAGTATACTGTTTTTCTTTTGGGGGTCTGTTCTTCATATAGGATAACATCCCTCATGTATTCCTAAAAATAGTAATCAGAGAAGTAATTATAGGGTGACTGGTAATAGGGTAGTTGACCAAAAAACTCTAATTAGTCCGTCAGATAGATTTTCCAAAAAATATTGGACATATACTTTTTTTTCTCGTAAACTAAAAATGAGGACGATGCAGTGCGTCGAAAACTCGTGTGACGTCACATTTCGGTACTTTTTTTAGCGGAAAGTGACGTCACAAGCCCCTACTCATGAACTTTGATGCGTTTTGTCTTCGTTATTTTTATTGATTTGATAAAACAAAAAATACGTATCCAATATTTTTCGATAATCTAACTGACGGACCAAATAGAATTATATTTTTTTTACTCAGGAAATATCCCTATTAGTGACCGATAATTAAACACGTGATTGTACTCATGATAAAAAACAACTTTCCCAAAAAAACATTTTTTTTTTAATACTCCTTCACTTTTATCACAATAACGCGCGTGCGCCTGTGACCTATCATTACTATCGTACCGTGCTACACTGGGTAGGCATAGCACCCGTGCAGCTAGTTAGTTATCGGTGTACGTAAGCATGTTTAGATTTAGCAATTCACACGTGGTAGCAGTAAAATCTTCAAATATGTTGACTTCAAGATAAACACTGTATAATGCTTCCTATCTCATTTTCTCCCACGTTAAATCTTATGAATTTATGTGTCTGTCTCTTTACTGTCGCTTTTTCGTTTCATCGACTTTCAAATCACGAGGATGCTAAAGAAGTTTTCACTTCAAAAGTATAAAAAAAATATGTGTGTGTACCAGAGCACACAGGTAAGAAGTGAAACTTCTTTACGACATATCATTTTTCTACTATTTGCAACTTCACGAAAATGGGGTAGATAAGGCTTAAGCCTTAAGAAAAACATTTTTTTCCGTATTAAATTAAAGCTATTTTATTATTATAGACATGCATACAATTAATGAGTAATTTATTTTATCATTGTTCTTATTATAATATCATTGCTATTGTTGTATTTCATCAATAATGATACATTATATTCTTTACGTCACTATACTAAACTTTGATAAAAAAAAGCAACATGGCGCGTAACCGAAAAACGGGACGATTTTTTTTTTTAAATTTCTCCCATACGTCGATAAAGAAGTTTGACTTCAAAAAATGATTATATTTGAAAGTTGTTTGTTATCATGAGTGCAATCACGTGTATAAGTATCGGTCACTAATTGCCAATCACCCTGTATGTAGTACACCCACATTTCGCCAGTTATGTTTAACACGTTAACTGCCAAGGTATATTTTCTGTACCATCCAAATTTCCTTTCTTACGTATTGATTCTTGGTAGTTATGTTTAAAAAAGTGCTCCCTTTTCTTTATTTGGATAAAAAAACGTTAAAAAAAACTACGTGCCAGGTGGCGCACTGCGGTCAGTGGAATTTGATGCTTCGGTGTCAGTCACCGGTGCCTGACATGGTCTGAACAAATAGTGAGTCAGTCAGGCACCGGTGCCTGACATGACAGTTAACGTGTTAAGTTCCATGTTATGTGGCGAGTCTATTATCATCAACCGGGCACAAATACAGCCTCCGTTGCTGCTACTGACAAATTCCTGAAAGAAAAACCTAACAACACTTTACCCGAATCGGGAATCGAACCCAGGACCTCATACTCAGCAGTCGTACTTGCGAGTACTCGACCAACGAGGCAGTCCAAAACCAGATTTCTTGATATTAAAACTCAGATTTCTTTTTAACTAACTACAATAAACTTTTTAATCTAACTCACAGACGATTACTAGTTAATAATACAGAGTGTGCCTGCATTTTATTACCGAAACATACAGGGTGGTCCGCGAAATGTAATATTTAGTTGTAGACGAATGCTTTTATGTTATTGCAGTTGCTTTTATTTATTATAAAACTGCATTTTATTGCAGTTTCTGTTGGAAATGTATTAGTTTGTTACTTGACGTTTAAGTTGTAACTTGCTGATGTCCCTTGGGCTGTAAAGGGGCCAGTAGATTTGTACGGTGAGATTGAAAACTTCGATAAAAGCAAAAAAAAAAGCGACTTTTTTTGGAAGTTGGATATCTTTTTTGCAAATTTTTTTTTATTTTATTTGTCAAGTATCAATTTTACATTGAAACTAGAAGTTATTAGCACATTATCCACATAGACGAAGAAGAAAATAAGAAAATATCTCCTTAAGTAGAAGGTTCCAAGGTATGGTCTATAATAAAAAAAATGATTGCAATGACGGGGAGAACGAGTGCTTTTCGGCTTCGTTAAGAGTCTTTCTTCGGGTCGGTCCACCGACATGCAAAGAAGGTATAGTTTTCGCAATCTTTTCCACTTTTTAACCGACTTTCTTCAAAAAGGAGGAAGTTCTCAATTCGGTTGTATTTTTTTTATTTTTTTTGTATCGCGTTGCGATGCAATCGCACAAATGTGTGTAGTCCCTAAGATACAAGGTATTACTAATGGATAGAATTTTTCTCAGGCTTGGTTCTACTGCGTTTGTATATGTCTAACAAGAAAATTGATAGTTTTATAGTAGCAATGTTTTTAGACTATTACAGAGGGATTGGGCTCTCAAGGGGTTTTAGAATGCCAGGGCTGCGGGACTGTTCGAAAGAGATACCGCGGCCCTGGAACACAAAGGGCAAGGAAGGAACATGGATGGGTTTTAGTCAGTACAAGTCCACACACACACTCCCTTCCGCTCTGCCCAGAGCGGGAGAAGTCATTTGATGATTTCCCATCCGAAAAAAAAGGGGTTTTAGAAAGGTAGATAATTTTGAAAAATACTCAAGCTCAAATGTATGGAAGGAGTATGTTAGGATCGTTGCAGGTGACGCTGTGTAGTATCTACCTAACCCCCAACCCCAAGGAAAAAAAGAGTGGGCTTATGCATTTATTTATTTAATTAAGTAAGCTTAACTCGTGGCTAAGTAATACCAGCTGCTCGGTTCGATCTTCAGGTTAAGCCGCGCTTGCCAAGGTTGGTCCGTGGATGGGTGACCACCTATTACATACTGAGTTTCCTCGAGATGCAGTGGGAAGTACATGGAATACAGGTCAATTCTATTTCTGGTTAAAGGGAGTGGGCCCAATGCAGGTTGGTGAATGTCACGTGTCTTCGAAGTTTTGGTCCTAGGTTTCCTCACGATGTTATTGTTCGCCGTTCACCGATTTAACAAAGTACCTAAAAGTTGAGCTTATGACTGATTCACTGCTCAGGGTCAATCAACGGACAGCCAGCCGCTTATTGTTCGACTACAGACACAGCCTAAGAAAAATAAATGTAAGCTGTCCACGCCGACTACTGGCACCACCTATTGTCGAGGCGCACTGATCCTGGTGCGGCGCGGGCGCAGCAACGGACGACATCTGCAGGCGAAGGGAAGATACTCCACGCTACTGGCCGCATCAGCCGACCGGCGACACAATCTTCAGTTCATTCAGTCATTCAATCTCATTCTTAAGTTCAGTCAACGACGGCTGTCACATCTATAAAAGCCCTAGCATTGTATAGAATCCTCCTTTAAAGCCCGGTTAAGCAGTCAACAACCTCCCTATAATAGGTTGAACTGCGAGATGCCCTTCACAAAAAAATAGAATCCTCCCCATTCCGTCCTCGCCGACGAGGCCCGTCGCGAAACCGTCCCGTGCCCTCCCCGACCCTTGCTCGAGTCAGTCCGCGCAGCTGAGCCTGTAGTTTTATACCAGCCCCTAAAAAATATCACTCAGATCCAGCCTGTCCCTTTGCTGTCCTCTCCCAGCGACGCCCTAAGCCGAGGCCCGTACCCCACAGGGGGTGATAGCGCGTAGTCGCTTAGGTTATAATTTAGTTTGTAAGTTGCTCTGTCTGGACGCCTTAATTACGAGGCATCCACAGAAAAGCCCGGTTAAGCAGTAGACAATACCTCCCTAGGTGGAACTGCGAGATGCCCTACATAAAAAAAAAAATGTGTGGCACTCGGAGACTGCCGCGGTAAAGCTATTGCATAGCATTTTTTATCAACTTATGTAATTATAATTATTTATTCACTTTCGTAGTGTCAGATATTGACAAGCCTAGGTTATTATTCCCGCTGGAGCTAGGTTAGGTTGTATAGGTAAAACCTATACAACGTAACCTCCTAGCTCCAGCGGTAGATTAAAAATAATAATAACCTAGGCTTGTCAATATCTGACACTACGTGTTAGGCACTAGGTGTTAGGTTATTTTCGTTACGGAATTTTTGGATTCAGTCTCCACGCTCAAGGCCCGCGATAGAAGCTATGCAATAGCTTAAAATAGAATCCTCCCTTTTTTCTTTGCTTCAACACTCGTCCATCACCTTCGACATACCGCCATGGCCAGTGCGGAATAACCAAAAACTGTAACGAAGCTTTAATAATATATTCATGTAACCATCCACGTTGCTTCATTTTCTCCGGGAACAGACCTCATCCTGCGCATAAGCAAATAGAGAAAAACAACAAAAAACACTTATAATCCATAATTTTATTTTCACTTTCCTCATTGTTCGCATAAATCCTACAAATAAACTCTACTATAAATAATGTGTCACTAAAAAACGAATATTTTAAACATGTACAAAGTCACCATCAGTATTTTGAACAAAATAATCTAGTAGAGAATCTCCTTTTATAAATCGTTTGAACAGATATACACAATCTTAGTTTTCGTTTATCCTCACCTTTTAAAAACTCATAATTATGAACAACTTTTGCTATGGAATAAATTCTGACATTGTGGACCTATAAATCGATGAATGTCGGCTGCACGCACGGAAAAGTTAAAAAAGTTCCGCCTGAGCCGAGCGTGCAAGCGAAAGCGCGGATCAAGCGATAGAGGGTTAGGCTAATAAAAAGTCAGCTGTTCCCTGCATTTTGATCCTTTAAGCAATGTTGTGTCCTGTGTGTCCTTTTGTTTATTCATAACAGGAACTGATGGACGCTCGAGGCGCCAAACAAGTGGCTCAGTTCTGGGCCTACACAATTTATATTGCCATCAATAAGCTACGAAGAAGAAGTAAAAGAAATGTCTATTTTCCCGATTTAAGGGTCGATCCATTAGTAAAAGTTGTTCAAAACTATGAGTTCTATGCCCAGAGGTTTAGGGTTAAACAAAACTAAGCTTGTATTGCTGCATGGTTATTTTGGCGATTGATTGACATTATCCGGAGGACGCTGTTGGTAAACATTTGTAAAATCTTGTGGAAATTGTGTTGAAAAATGGCGGTGTTAGTGTCTATTAAGGCCATCCGCCAAAATAATCATACAGCACTATACACGTTGTGTTTAATGTCTTCGTTTATTGTGTACAGTAACTAGCACCAACATGTAAACACATAAAAACTTTTAAGAGTGTTTTGCTCCCACTGTTCTGATTCAAATTTCATATTTTTACGAACATAGTATTTTAGAACTCATACTTTTATGAAAAAGTCCCTATCTCGAAGTTGCAATCGTTGTTTCTCGCGAAAATAGTTTTTTTTGCCAATTCTGGGTTAAGCTCGCCATTGTACATAAGCTATACTATTGCAATTTGTATGTATATTTTTAATTTGTGTGCAATAAAATAAGCCTAAATTTAAGAAAGTGTATACATGTTGGCGCTCGTCACTGTACTTCTAAAACAAGTTGTCAAGACTAATTGTATACAAAACTTGTCAAAAACACGAACGAAATTGTAAAAAAAAGATCTGTAAAGTTTCAATACATGTGATTAGAACATGTTTTCGACAAGTCTTTCACAAAACTTGTCGGGGACAAGTATCACCATCTAGTTTGTAAACGCGGAAAAGTTTTATAAGATGCATAGTCACGTAAACAATGGAAACAAAATTGACCGTCTTTTGTCTTCTATTGCAATGAGCTTGAAACATAAGCAAATAGTCGTCAACCCTGCAACATTTCAAGTCGCCAACATGTTGCGCAGCTCAAAAACATGTTACATAACTTTGTTTCCCAACAAATTCGGTGCTACGCAATCAATGCTGTATCTTTGCTGTGCTAGTTCTAAAAGTACTGAACTCGTTTTTCTTATGAATAGGGTCCCTCTTGGCAGTGGAAAATTTTTTAGCCTCAGCTACAGCTTTATAATACACATCTTTTAGATTTCTCTTCGACAATTCGTGTTGTAAATGTTCATTATGGTTTAGTTCTCCGTTTTCATTTCCTTTCTTGTTCATCATTATATCTGTGACTTGGGCTTCGTCGTTATAAGCTGCTGTAGTTCTAGTGTGTTTTCTACCGAAGTTTTTGAAGAATTTCCGAGGTTTCCTTCTTGGTCTTAGCTTCGTTGTTTGCTCTGACAATATGTAAATGTTTCGTTTTTTTCTATCATGTTTATCGAAAAACTGTAAAAGGGAATGGGAAGTTTAATGAACATAACTTTACGCTTGTCATTTCCCAAGGGTTATGCAGAAGCTTACCTAACAGTACACCCACATTTGGTAAGTTATGTTTTAAATTCCATGTAACAGAGGGCGAGCCTATTGCCATACTGAGCACAAATCCAGACGCCGTGACAGACACATGATATTCCGCCGATGATTCCGCAGATTATAAAGAAGTGCCCCTAATTAGAACACCGACGAATCGCCGTCGAGGTAGAGGCAGCAAAGGTCGGTCGACGTACTGATCTTGTTTGCGAGGTAAACATGTCCAAAGATCTTACATCATGGAGGGGTTTGGAAGGAGAAAAGAGAAACGTTTGTCCAGCAGTGGCAAATAACAAAAGATTATAAAAGACTTAAGAATACTTACTGCAAAAAGATCATAAGCCGATAGCTGCTTATTCAGGAACACTAGCTGTTTTTCCAGATAACCTTTTACGCCTGTCATTTTACTCTGAAAAATCGTAAAACATAAGTTATGGAATCAGGCGTTACGTTTCGGAAATCCAGGACATTAAATGTTATGCCCCACCAAAGGGCATCTTCAGAAGATGTTGACTCGACGACCGCTTGGGCCAAAATTAATCTCGTCCTGAGGATGCCCCGCAGTGGCGTGGAACATGTGTTGAGTGTAGGTTTGGGTGCATGACATGCTATTATAACTGGTGTTATTGCATGTGCATATTTTAGCAGGGCGGTGCTGCATCCTGCATCCAAGCCTGGATCTTTTTCGTGAAAGAAGAAGGGTCACGACCCATAGAAAATTTACCCAGGCCCGACACAAAAGGAACGTATCTCAGTTATTTTGTAATATTAAATATAACAGAAATAAATTCACACTATTCTGAATATCAGTGGCTAACACCTCCATAATTATTGCCGTTTGATTTTGTTCAGGCAAAACATTTTGAAATATTTTTTTTTTATGAATAGTAATTGTATGTATTTAAAATGATGCCAATTTAGATAAAAACACTAAAAATAGACAGTCATCAACCTTTTAGCTAAAATATTTCTAGTGGAACACTATACAGGGTGATTTTTAGAGTTAATTAGGGTTCAGAGTTTGTCAAATTAGCTCTGAACTCTTTTTTTAAATGTTCGTGGATGGTAAGATCCGAAACTAAGAAGAATAGAGTAAAAAAATTACAGGAGTCTCGAGCCCGATTTTGATAAAAAAGTAGAACTGCATTACTAGATTTATGAAAAAGGGGTATTGAAAAAATCCCCTGAACAAAAACATAGGGCAACATTTTAATAAAAAAAAAATATATTTTAGCTATATTTAAAATAACAAAAAAACTGAGATATGTCTCTTTCGTGTCGGATCTGGGTCACAAATGACCGTTCTTCTTAACACTAAATATTTTACATAACATTTAAGCATTTTAAGGTCAAATAATATCTCCCAGCCTTTTCCAAACTATGTTGGGGTCGGCTTCCAGTCTAACTGAATGCAGCTGAACGCCAATTGGTAAGAAGGTCCAGAAAGGTTTACAGCTAGCATATTCAGCATGAAGACTGATAACCTACTCGAGGTTGGGCATGATGTGCCTGCCAGGGCTACGGGACTATTCGAAAGAGACACCGCGTCCCTGGAACACAAAGGGCAAGGAAGGAAAATGGATGGGTTTTAGTCAGTGCAAGTCTTTTTTTTTTTTTACGGATGGGAAATCATCAAATGACTTCTCCCGCTCTGGGTAGAGCGGAAGGGAGTGTCAGACTTGTACTGACTAAAACCCATCCATGTTCCTTCCTTGCCCTTTGTGTTCCAGGGCCGCGGTATCTCTTTCGAACAGCCCGCAGCCGTCAGTGCAAGTCTGACACTCCATTCCGCTCTGCCCAGAATGGGAGAAGTCATTTGAAGATTTCACATCAAAAAAAAAAGTTGGGCATGATGAGCGAACGCCAAAAGTATTTTTGAAAAGTTTCAGATACGAGCCTATGGTCTTTCAGAAATCGAAATAGATCCAAAAACTAACAACGGTATATCCAGCAACATTGATTTTCATCTCATCGCAGAGGGCCTTTTTTTTCGGATGGAAAATCATCAATGACTCCTCCCGCGGAAGCCGGAGCGGAAGGGAGTGTTAGACTTGTACTGACTAAAACCCATCCATATTCCTTCCTTGCCCTTTGTGTTCCAGGGCCGCGGTATCTCTTTCGAACCGTCCCGCAGCCTATCGTAAAGGGCCTGAACCAAAAAGACGTAAAACAAGCCAAACTTGCCAAAGATATTGGGAGCTTTATTTTATAACACTAAACTTAAAACGTGCACGTATTTCTACATCGTTCTCACAGTTATGTATAATCTTAACATGAATGATGTAACCAAGATTTTGTAACAATATTTTTGATTGAAAAGAGTGTCAATGGAGTTTCTTGCCCATTCTTCTCCACAGAGATCTACGCTTTAAAATGGGCAACTACAGTATTTTCACAAGTTATTTTGCCTTGTGTCTGTGACTGTAACTTAGTCTTCTTTGCTTTTCTGACATTCAAAAGTGCCTGTTATGGTCTAATTGAAATAAATGCTTTTGAGTTTGAGTTTGACTTGCTTACCTTCTCATCATCCGGCATGTCATCAAACTCCTCCAACAGATCTTGGACGGAGTGGATAGTATCCAAGTAGTGAGTTCTGTCTCCAGGTGATATGATTACCTGTTTTTCTCCGGGTTTCGCTCCATTCGGGAAGTCAACCTTGTCTGGGAAAACAACGTTGGATACTGGGGGTTTCTATGACGTAAGCAGTTGTAATCCCAGGGTGGGAAAGAGACAGAGCTATACAGGTCGTCTAGCGCTATCTCTTTCTCAGACTGGAATGATGTTTGCTTTAAGACGTCATGGTTGTTCTCAACACAGGTAGGTTACTATACAGCATATAAAACAGATGTGGTTATATTTAAGGATGTGGCATGGTCCGTCAAATAAACTGAGCAACCTGGACTGTGGTATAGTTAGGCCTACTAGAGCCCTGTATCAAAATTGTTTGAGAGCCCTACGAAAACAAGTGCGGCGAAAACAAAAAAAGAAATATTAAAACAGCATCTTGACTTGCATCGCTTAAGCTGTCATTGATTTTACTATAATAAGCAAAGTGGGACAGAAAATTTGGTAACCATGATCATGGTTCGCACAGAAAACTCAGACTCGCACTCGAAAATCCAGAAAAGCAAGCTCGAAAAGTTCTATCTTTCTGGACCGCGACGAGTCAAGTCGAGCCCAGCGAACTCGAAATGTTGAAGCTATCTAGACTGCAATTAGTGAAATATTTATTATTTAATCATAACGGGCCTCTTATCAATAACAATTTAAGGTTATTGGAAGATTTTGTCATTTTTTTCTTCTACACGTCCCATCGGGGCCCTGGTTACTTAGGGGCACCATATCATTGATACGGCTGATACGGCGGTAGCTACGCCTCTGCCATGGGACCAACATCAGCTGCCCCGACGTCATCATCATCATCATTCACAGCCCGGCTTTATCTACTGCTGGTTATAGATAGGCCCCTCTTCGCATGTGCCAAGCTCCACGTTCCTCATCCAGGATACCCCATACGGATGGCTGATGGGGCCTTAAAGTTCTAGAGTCGCGACCGCGAACCGGAAGACGTTGCGTTGGAAGGCCTCCTAATAGATGGACCGATGACCTGGTAAAGGTTGTGGGGATCCGCTGGATGTGAGTCGCACAGGAGCGGTCAATGTGGCGACACTTGGAGGAAGCCTGTGTCCAGCAGTGGACGTCTTTCGGCTGAAATGATGATGATGATGACCCATACAAAGTTTTTATCCTTCTCGAGCCAAATGTGCGGGACCACTGATTTATTTACGGAATTATGATGGTGGCTCATGAAGTCAAGATGAGCGTTTTGCAGTTTGATGTTCTCTACGACATCCTTAAATATGACTAAATTTTTCTGATTCATGTCACAATAAATAAATTTAAAAAACCTGATAGAAAAACCGAATAACACTCTGCCTCACTTGGGAATGGGACCCAGGACCAAGCTCAGCAGTTGCGCTCATATGTATTACTATGTACCTATTTATATAAATAAATTTATTTGAATAAAACGGTATTTTCTTTATTTATTTTTGACGTGATAACGTCTTATAAATCGATGAATGCCGGCTGCACGCACGAAAAAGTCACGTTCTGCCTGAGCCGAGCATGCAAGCGAGAGTGAGCAATAGAGAAGCACGATCGCCCTAAGCGTTTGGCTTGTGACGCATCTGTGTATTGAAGTGAAACTTCTAATGCGACTTCCAACAAGGTTGCGTTAAACGTTTAACGCTACCATGGACGGGGTATGAAAGCACTGTTGCGTTAAACGTTCTACGCTCCAGGGGAGGGGGAATAGAAAGAGACAAAGCGAGAGTGAATGCTCGCGCGTAATATACCTGTTTTAATTTCCACATTACGAAGTTTCACTTCTTCCGCGCGGAGGGACTCTACGCACTATTTTTTTTGTCATTTTTGTGTAATGATTGATGGATAATGGTACGGAACCAGTCGTGCGCGAGTCCGACTCGCACTTGGCCATTTTTTCTTTACCTTCCGGTCTATCTCGCATTTCATCATCGTCTATCATTTCATCGTCTTCCTGGCTAGCACCCTTGAATAGAAGTTCGGCTTGCTCGACTGGTTGTTTCTCAGTGTTTTCTGTCTCTTCTTTGGTGTTAGTCAGCCATTTCAGGAAGTTCTGGAGGTCTGGTGGTAGTTCTGAGATACGGAGAGAAAAATGGGGATTTTTGAGAATGCATCGGCGTGGCTTTTTGCATTAACAGTACGATTGTCGCAGAGGCTGAATGATTGACTGCTGTGCTGCGTTCACGAGTTTGAGAGTTAAATAGACTCTTCACGAAGCCGTCAACCAAGCATTCTATACAAGTGTACGTTATACTAAGTTACTTTATGCAAAAATTATTGCTGGGAAACGACTTTTTTTTTAAAGTGTAACATCACGTTTTACGGTAGGACTCACTGTGACGCATTCAAAACATTGTGCTGATGGATGCCTAGCCTTTTTCAAACTATGTTGGGGTCGGCTTCCAGTCTAATTGGATGCAGCTGAATACCAGTATTTTATATGGAGCGACTGCATATCTGACCCCAACAACCCAGTTAGTACTGGGTAATAAGATACCACTTGGTAAGACTTGCCAAACTGTCAGCTACTGACTGCTGTAATGACTATCAAAGATCGACAGATGACAGACGGCTTAACGTGCTTGCCGAGGCACGGAGGAAATTCGGTATGTGATAGATACAGAGATATAGGTTAGGATTTAATCATAAATCCTATTCTATGATCCGGTTAGACCAGAAGCCTACCGTAACATAGTTGGGAAAAGGCTGAGCAGATGATGATGTATTCCTAAGGCTCCTGAGAGATAACCGAGACGAAGTATAATCTCAACATGAAGGATGTAATCAAGATTTTGTAACTATTATTTAATTAAAAAGAGTGCCCATTGAGTTTCTTACCCATTATTCTCCATAGAGATCTACGCTTTGGAATGGGCAACTGCAGTACTTTCACAAGTTATTATGCCTTGTGTCTGTGACTATAGCTTAGCGTTCTTTGTTTTTCTGACATTCAAAAGTGCCTTGGTCTAATTGAAATAAATGCTTTTGAGTTTGAGTTTGGGTTTGAAGCTCCGGGTGATAGTGGTAGTTATAAAACAAGCTTACTAGTGCAGGTTTTCTGCTGGACCTGATAGTCTACCAGGTCTGTCAGAAGACGCACCAATTGCTGCATCAGAGCACTAGCTATGGATGTCTGTTTGGATTCCTCATCACTGAGTCCTGGAAAACAAGCAGAACTGTTTATCCCTGTTCGGATGGCGATGATAATTCAGTTTGTAATGTTCCCTTTGCTGGGAAACAAGCCTCTCCTTCGTGAGAGGGAGACTGACGTAATCGAACACGTGGATCTAGCAAGGATTGATACCGGTTTCCTTAAGATATTTTCCTTCACCGTTTTGAGAGCAGGAGAAATGAAGTACACGGCACTGGAATAGGATTAAAATAATAGTGCTTTGATGGCAGGCCACGTAACCCTAATCCTTTTCCTAAAATAAAAGTAGCCTAAGTTAATCCTTATAACATCAGCTATCTGCTAATAAAAGTCCCGTCAAAATCGGTCCAGCTGTTTCGGAGATTAGCCGGAACAAACAGATTGACAGATATTAAGAAAAAAAATTATAGGTACGGTATTTACTTTCATATGCAGTAAAAAGCTGTAATTTTGAAATTACAAACAGATACTTCCATTTTATTTATTTGTATAGATTAAATACCGTTTTTCTTTAAACTATGATCCAAATTGCCCATATTTTTCGTCTCTTGCACGGCCTTAGCTGCTTTCTTGCATACCTCCCTCATGTTGAGCGACAGTGCAGCGAATAATGACTTCTGGTCTACATCCGGATAGTCCTCCTGGAAGAAAATTGCTAAAAGCCTGTGCTCAAGGACGTCACTCAAAGATTCACTTTAATTGAAGATTTGAGGTGAGGGAGAGCCTTTTTTTTTCGGATGGGAAATCATTAAGTGACTTCTCCCGCTCTGAAAGGAGCGGAAGGGAGTGTCGGACATGTACTGACTAAAACCATCCATGTTCCTTCCTTGCCCTTTGTGTTCCAGGGCCGCGGTATCTCTTTCAAACAGTCCCGCAGCCCAGGTGAGGCAGAGCCTTAAGGTTGAATTTGGATGTGAGAACCAAGAACAGATAAAAAAACTCACCTCTATTTCATCTCTACCCTCCTTCTCTCTCACAACAGGGCGGTTATAAACTCTGTTGTCATGTGTTTCCTGGTAGTCTACCAAACTGAACAAAAAGAACAAATCATTAGTCTTCTTGATGTACCTTTACCGGTCTACTGCTTGGGTTGAACCACTCCTCTGGTAGAACTGAATCACCCTTTTCCATGTTAATATCCGGGAATGCTACTACACCCGGCAGCATTAACGATGCGATGCGAAAAAGAGCGTGCTATTGGCACGCTCTTTTTCTCGCTCTAGCAAATGTTTGCCAGACGGTGCCTGCATGGAGTGGGCACCGTCTGAGTTAAGCTTGAACATCAACGAAAAGATTCAGCTGAGGAGTAGGGGCGTGCGCATTACTTCTCTATAGAAAACCACTTCCGAATTCATTATGTCCTTTGGAACAAGAACTCGATCAGACAGACACGTAACGAGACTTTTTTGAGCTTACGACCGACCTATCTTACCAGAGTGCAGCATATTATGTAAGTCAGATAGGCAGTCTTTCCATGTCACGTATTGATCCGCTATTTCGCACCAGTGTCAAGCATGAATGTAGTACCTAATTTCTAACGTGCTGTACCATGAGCAGCATCCGATTAAACTGAAGGTCGATACCAACATCATCATCATCATTTCAGCCCGTTCCTTTCCACTGCTGAACATAGGCGATTTCCAACGTGTCCGGTCTAATGCCACCTGCATCCAGCGACTTTCTGCAGTTTTTACAAGGTCGTCCATCTAGCAGATGGCCGTCCCACACTGCGCTTTCCAATGCGTGGTCTCCATTCTGGTATCTGTTTGCCCCATCGATCGTCCAAACTTCGCGCTATGTGGCCTGCCCATACCAACATCAAAGCTAAGTAAATGACGAAATACTTTACCCAAAATCGTCATCATTTCCCATGGATCTCGGAACCCGTTCCTTAATCTCTATGTCATCTGAGTGAATACTGGCTGCATCGGAATGTGGATTGATCTTTCGAGCAAACTTCCTTATTTTATTTTGTACCCATCTGCCTGAAAGGTAAAGAGCATTAATTTGAGTGTTCCAGACCGCTTTAATCTGGTCAAGCATCATAGCCTGGTCCACCACCGTCAAGACTACTTCGGTGAGTGTGCCCAAGAGCTCCATGAGCTTTTTCCACCATCTCTCTTCTTCCATCGGGATCCCAGACACACTGCAGGTTATCAGTCACACCTTATCGATGTTCCACACATTCGCACGAAGCGTTTTGCTACATCTTTTACTATGGAGTCGTCAGACAATCATCCAAGGAGTTGAATTCCCTGCCCGCGTCAGTGTTCCCAAGTTCATATGACCCAAATCTATTTAGGTCGCGAGATAATAAGCTTATTTTGGGTCAGCTCGTTCCATTGTCGACCTCAACTCTGTCCTCAGGGCAAGATTTCGGTCAAGAGTGGACCCATATTAAAAAGAAGCTTGCCAAAGACGTGAGAGGTATTGACGCTTATGCAGAAGACCAAAACTTTGATAAGCACAAGTAGTGCTAACGAGAAGTTTCCCGTTACCCTTTCAGGAGTGCGGATAGGTTACAGGTGGGGGTGATCACCTGCATCCAGTTAGACTAGAACCCAACCCCAATATAGCTGGAAATCACATACCTGATCTTTTAAGAAAATTTTTCTTCTTAACATCTTGTTTGTCAACTCCATCATCTATTTTACCCTTCATATAATTATCCATTTTATCTGTTTGTATACCATACTCATCATCATATATATCATTCCAGAAGATCAAATTACTATCGTCAGCATTTCTTTTGACTATTGCTTTGAAATTTTTCTTTATGTCTTGTTTGGGTGGAGAAATATGTTTCTTAAATTTGCTATTAGTTGTAGTTGTTATATTTCGGCGGCCGGTAACTACTACTGAGGTTGATGAAGTTACGTTAGAAACTGTAGAAATAAATTGGTTAATATTATCATGGCGGGTGGTTTGTAACAAACACGGGGATACCAATGTGGTTTTATCAAAGACATACATTCGTACTTACTCAGCAGTTCTTGCTCAGACATCCCTGATCAACTCTGAAGGGAAACGTCTTCCTGGCCTTGTCCCATTATATTTGGGGTCGATACAACACGTTTTCTTCTTCCATTCTCCCCTGTCAGATATCATTACTCCTTTCTCTTTCATATCATTCCTCACACAAATCATCACATTTTCATAAGCCTTCCTCTCCCTTTCCATCCGTCGACATTCATGCCCATTATTCATGTTTATCAACTCTGAAGGAAACATCCGTAATCCCTAGACTTCGGTCAGAATTTTCTGAAATCACCAACCTGCATTGAGCAAGCGTGGTGATCGAGGTCATTCCTTGTCTGTCTAAGAAGTGGAGTTTGCTTGACCTTCGAGACATTACATGCAACAAAACTCCTTTTCTCGAAGACATGACGTGATATCTACCAACCTGCACTGGGCCCGCGTGGTGGATTATCGCCTTTTCCCTCTCAGAGAGGGGAGGCCTGTTTCCCAGTAGTGGGAACATTAAAATGCTGCTTATGCTAAGAGGATGGATGCTTGCTTCGGAGGATATGAAAACCAAATGAAATTATCCGGAATTGAACTGAAGTAATTAACTTGGAACTGTCTCGTTGGTCAAGTGGTCACAAGCGCGACTAAGTATGAGGTCCTGGGTTTGATTCCCAGGTAAGGCCAAAGTGTTTGGGTTTTTCCATCAGGAATTTCTCTGTAGCAGCCAGGGAGTCTGGATGATGGCAATAGGCTCGCCCCCTATTACATGGGACTTAAACATAAATAGCGAAATGTGGGTGTACTATAATGGGTACACCGTCTGTGACCTCCATCTATCCCTTCGCGGATTACAGGTTAGGTTAGTGTTGACTGGGACTTTAGAGGTCATCGCTCACGTAAAAGCATCGCTCCTGATTCGCATCACCTCATTGACTCCTTTTCAACCAGGTGATAACCCACCGTAAGCAGGTATCCAGATCACACACTGACCTTGTGTAATGTATACCTACTTTGCAGAATGGAGTTCCGTAAAAAAACTCTTGAGCCGTTGTGGTGATGCTGTTCCCCTGCAGTTTTTACACGTATGTCTTGACATTTAAGAGGTAAAAGATATCAGTGAAAAATCAAGAGGTAACATACCTACCATTACCATCGACAGCAGTAGCACTTTCAGTAACATTGTCAATATTATCAATGGTAAGTAATTGGACATCAGTAACGTTAACGGTACCATCTTCAATGGAGAGAAGGACCCTAGATCTATGACCTATGTTCTCAATCATGTCGGAGTCGTACATCGGGTAGGCAGCGTCAGTCGTAGTGATCATGTTTTCCACTGAATTGTTGCTGTTAAGCGTTAGTAACATGTCCGAGAGAACGGAACTGAAAAGAAATTTCAACTTGTTATTATTGGATAAGAGTGATTTTACAGTGCTCTATAAGTGTGATCGCTGTTATACAGGGTGTAAACAGACTCTTCACGAAGCCGTCAACCAAGCATTATGGACATCAAACTAAGTAACTTTACGCAAAAATTAGTGCTGGGAAACGACTTTTTTTTTGGGTTGAAAAATCACGTTTTACGGTAGGACTCAATGTAACGCACTCAAAACATTGTGCTGATGGATGGATTGAATAGTACGGGGGTCCTGAAGGTGTTTAAAGTAAAAATCTTACATTAAAAACATGTTTAAAAAAAAAAAAACTTGTGAAAAAGTTGGAACTTTGACCCGAAATATCTCCGTAACTAGAAGGTTCCCAGGTATGGTCAAGAACAAAAGAATGATCGCAATGACGGGGAGAACAAATGCATTTTGGCTTCGTTAAGAGTCTGTTTACACCCTTTATAAGTACCAAGAATATTGCTAGTATGACCGGACATTGTAGATTAGCCAAAAATAGCACTGTACATTGGTAAGTAGAAAAAGGGAACGAAAGCCTTTGCCCTGCAGTAAGACAGCGCTGTCTAATAACAGACAATAATAATGATAATCCGTCAACATATTAGCCGAAAGACATCCACCAATCTAGAAGAAAATCTCTATAGACGGTTAGACCTTCAAAAATATGTAGCCACCTTCTATTTGACTCCACATCCCCCACATGATCTGACTACGTCTGTGAGGGAAGCTTGCATAGTAGAATTTTTGACCGATTTGGCCGATGGGCTAAACAGTTCTGGAGTGGCGACCGCGAACTGGAAAACGTTGCGTTGGAAGGCCTCCCACTAGGTGGACTGATGACCTGGTGAAGGTTGCGGGGATCCACTGGATGCGAGACGCACGGGTCCGGTCAATGTGGCCTATGTCCAGCAGTGGACGTCTTTCGGCTGAAATGATGATGATGACGGTTTGAAGAAAAGTCGTACTATCGACTGGTTCTGTACGCAGTTCTCACATCCAGGGCAGTCAAACTACATCATCAGCACATATCAATTTCCCAACTATTAGCTCAATAAGTATTTTACATGGAGTGACTGCTTATTTGACCTCCACAACCAATTCACTAGGTAAACGTATGTTGTCACTTACGGGACATCATCCGTGATTATTGTTTATTTTGAGTTCGTTGTAAACCGTGAATTAATCTTAAAATACTGTTTGAATTCACTAAGTAGAACCTCAGTTGAGGATTTAAAGAAATATCACTTACCCAGAAGTCTTTCTCGGTTTAACCATTTTCCCACATTCAAGGGCTTTAAACCAATCACCGACGACAGCGAAAAAATCACTGAGTGTCATATTATCGCCTACTTCTAGACTATAGTTAGCAGCGCGATTACTTTGAGCTGTAGAATTTAAGGCAGATATATTTCTGTTTTCTGATTTTAGATCGATAGAAGAAATTGGAGGTAGTAAAGATTTGCTACCAGAAGAACTAACGGAAACGTCAGTTACTTTGGTAGCTTCATCTATTTTCTGTTCAGCCTTTTGAGCTAATTTAGAGTCTTTTTCTGTAGACATTCTGGTCGTTGATACATCAGACCAAGTTGGGGTGACTTCAGGCTCCCTTTTCAACCTTCTTTTTGTGGACCCTTTTTGAAAAAGTTCTTCAGAATAATAAGAATTCGTTTCTGTCACTTGCGGATCTATTGTTGAATCAGTAAATATATCCAGCTGGTTATAAGCGTTCGGGTAGTTCATATTATCATTCATCATCATGAGTTCATCTTTAAAATTCATTACAAGAGGAACATCGAACATAAGATTAAAATTTTGCTGTCCAAATTCAGGGTCTTTTACTGACATAAGTATTTTTCCTAAGAAATTTTCGGGTACTCCACCCGAGTTATCGACTTTCATTAAGCTTTTATTAATGGTGAATAATGGGGGAGGAATTTCGGGTTCACTAATTGAAGCATCTGTTGGTTCTTTCATTTGGTCGGACTCTTTATTAGTTTTCGCAGGCGTTTCAATGTTTTCTTCAGGCACACTCTTAGGATGATAAGTTTGTGGAGTACTATAGATTTTAATATTCCTCAACTTAGCTCCTTCAATGTATTTTTTTAATGCTATTGATGCATTACTTTGCTTACTCAAGGATTTGTCATCAATTTTATCAATTCTACTTGTGATATTTTCTGTATTAGCACCTCGATATCCAGTAGACTCCTTGTTATCACGAGCTTCGCTTAAACTTTTGAATTTAGTTGATAGTAAGCGTCTATTTCCTCTGGTCATAGCGAGGATTACTCCATTTTCTTCATCGTCTAGTCCTCCAAGACCTTTGAAAGCTGTTGTAGTTTCAGTTGTAAGTTCATTTGCTTTTGTACTATAAACAAGTCCAAGGTTTGGACAGGTCGACATTAAGGAAGAATGAATACAGTGCGGACCGGGGGTATTTTTATTTAGTTTTGCCAGTGTTTGTATTCTACTTTGTGGCCTAGGTTTTATCTTGATATGTTTAGAGACTATTTTCATTATTTGTATGTTGTTCTCAGCGTCATCTCTTGATTGGGTTGTAGGGTGAAATTCAAATCTGATACCTTCTGGTTCTTGACTCAAAGCTTCCTTACTCCCGGTCTGTGCTGGTAGCAATAATTATTATGAACGTTATAAAGATATTGTACATACATACATAGATCTAATTAAATTATTTAGCGATACTCCGCAGACATGATAAAACGACAAAAAGATTGGATTATTTTTCATACGAGTGAAATATCAGTTCAAATCATTTTATATTTCACACTTCAATTTTATTTATCTGTATGGATGTATAGATTGACACCTCATTTAAATATTGGGTCAAAAGTTTAGACTCGGTGGCACATATACAACGTGTAACGGAAAGCGTATAGTAAGCCAAAAGGGGGTCACACAACTATCATTCTGAACAACTTTTGTTCTACGACTTTGTAAAATTCGCGAAAAAAAAACTTGCTTCTCCATACAAACTTTGTCACGTGACTTTTTAGGGGAGTAGAATTTTTTTTTCACGAATTTACAAAAGTCTTAGAACAAAAGTAGTTCAGAATGAAAAGTTGTGTGACCCCCTTTTGGCTTACTATACGCTTTCCGTTACACGTTGTATATAATTATGTAATCCAACAAATACAGGCTGCAGTTCTGCAGTCTCGTAAAATTCAAGGAGGTAACGAAGCTAATGATTGCTGACCCGAATCAATAAAAAAATCGGTATGTTTTTTTTTTCTTATTTTGGGAATTCGGTAAGTATGAACCACCGTGGCGGCGCCCCGCACATACCGTCGACACTCACGCACACAGCAACATCTCGCGCGATAAAGTACTACGGGTGATTCTGTTTGCTTTGTTAAAATTACTTTTCCATTTATTATAAAATACAAAAAACAAAAACATTAAAAAAAATTAAACAAACAATTTAACAATTTAAATTTAAACAATTCAAAAACCACCTCTAATAATATTATTGACTAGATACCGTAATTTAAATTAATCATTTATGTCTTCCGGACATCCGCAAGAGAACCAAGGTTACCGACGTAGCCCGAAGAATTGCCAAACTTAAGTAGCAGTGGGCAGGGCACATTGCTCGTAGAATGGCGACCGCGAACCGGAAGACGTTGCGTTGGAAAGCCTCCCTAGACTAGGAGGACCGATGACCTGGTGAAGGTTGCGCGGATCCGCTGGATGCGAGTCGCACGGGACCGGTCAATGTGGCGACACTTTGGAGAGGCCTATGTCCAGCAGTAGACGTCTTTCGGCTTAAATGATGATGATGATTTATGTCTTTTGTAACAACCTCCTGAATTTTGACGAGGATGCGAAATTGCACCTTGTATACGTACATTCATACATTTTTTACTACCCTATATCGTGTCGCACGTCTGGGTAAAGGCCTCCACTTTCTCTTTCATACCTCCCTATCCTGTGTATATAAATATAAAACTACTCAAAGACAAGAAATGAAGCCAAAACAGTGAGTTACAACAAAATCTTATAATAAAACGTATAAAACAACAAATTATTATCAAGTCACCTCCAATATCCAAACGATATCCAGTAAGTTCGAAAAGAAAAAGCAAAATGGATTAGTAGTGGAATTAGGATTTGCAATAAGAGAAAAAGAAAATTACTGTGGAAATACCGGTTATTACCAAATAAGCAAAATAAAACAAACTTTAATAATCTTTCAAATTGGTTGAAGAAAGTTATAAATCTCACGCAGAGAGCCCATAATAATCGTTTTATACATTCAGCTCAGAATCTGTGTAAAGCAACATGGAAAATAATAAATAAAAATAAGAATATGCATAATTTACAAGGCGAAACCATAACAAAAATCAAATCAAATGACAAAATCTTAACTAATCCTTTTGAAATAGCACAAGCTTTTAACGATTACTTTGTAGATCAAGTGAAACCAGTTAATAATTTAGACATTAATAAAAATACACATAAAATAAGCAGTAGAACTACTTCCATATTTATGTCACCTACAATAACACAAGAAATTCACCAAATTACTATGTCGCTAAAGAATGCGTCTAGCACTGGGTATGACGATATAAGTACAAATATTGTTAGACGGGTATCCATAATAATTGCTCCTGTGCTGAGTCATCTTATTAATATGTGCATATGCGATGGTTACTTTCCAGAAGAATTAAAAATAACAATTATAAAACTTCTCTTCAAGAAAGACAACAAAGAAGAAATGTACTGCTACAGACCTATAACGTTAGTACCGATTTTTTTTTTAAATATTCGAGAAAGCAATATATTATCAACTTACTTCATACTTTGAAAAAAATTGCCTATTCATTGATAACCAGAAAGGTTTTAGAAAAAATCGATCTATTGATATGGCCATCTACGATTTCTTAAATTTGGTTAGCAGCAGAGTTTTTAGAAGAAAACATGTTGCGCCGACCCCAAATAGAATGGGATAAGGGCAGGAAGATGATGATGATGGTTAGCAGCAGAGTGAATAAGAGGCTACCAACTCTAGCTCTTTTTAAGGACATGTCAAATGCTTTTGATCGCGTAGACCATAAATTACTGATACATAAACTTAACGCATACGGAATAAGAGGAAATCTATCAAAATTAATAGAATCTTATCTTTGTGGTTGGCAACAAATAACGACAGTTAATATAATGTCTAAAAAAAAAACGAAGTAACATAAAACTAGCCAGAGAACGGTAAATTATGGAGTACCACAAGGTAGTGTATTCGGGCCGCCCCTATTTATTGTTTATATTAACGACTTTCCGACAGCATCATCATATCCTATGACAATGTTTGCAGATGACAGTACTTTACTTTTTAATAGTGATGAGGTAAGCACATTAGAGGCTGATATTAATTCTACCTTACTATTAGTTGTGAATTGGCTACAAAATAATAATTTGGCTATAAATTTTGATAAAACAATATTAATGAAATTTCAACAAAGAATAAATTACAACCTGGACTTAAATATTAAATACAAGGACAACATTATTAATGAGGTAAATGTGACTAAATTTCTTGGTCTTATGTTTAGTCCAAGAAATTTAGTCACATTTTTGTGAAAACACTTTAAAATGGAATTCACATAAATTATTGACAAAGTATGCAGTAAGCTAAATCAACATTCCTATGCTTTGCACATGTTAAGTAAGATGGCCAATAGAGCAAGAGTCTCAACGGCGTATCATGGTCTAGTAGCTTCAACATTGAGATACGGAATTATATTTTAGGGCAATGCCACGGGTAAAAATATGGTATTTAAGTGCCAAAAAGGTGCAAAAGAGCTGTATGTAATTTGCAGACAACAGACAGCTGCAAACCGTTTTTTTTTAAATACGAAGATATTAACTACGCCGTCGTTGTACAGACGCCAGCACATCAAGCTACTACAATCTGTCAGATTTCTTTACTAGATTTTCAACTTTATCTCTATGATATTAAGTTCAAGGTTGGTTGGGAAAATCTGACAGATTCGGGTAGGTTGACGTGCTGGCGTCTGTACATCTATGAAACGTGTATGTTCGTCCAAAATAATTTACATAAATTTGCTCGAGTAACTAGTCAGCGCCGTTGTGATCTGCTACAAACAGTTGGATCTAGTACTGCACTATACAAAACAGTATTTTTGTAATGGCTCCAAAGTTCTATAATAAATTACCAAAATGTATAAGAAGTGAAGATAATGTTCGCAAATTCAAAATTTGCATTTATTTCTAATAGATAAGACTTATTACTCTAAGACTTCTTAAATGATAAAATATGAAATTACTAGCCTTTTATATAATTTACCATTGACATGCATGTAAAAATAAACTATAATTGATTAATTATTTATGAATAATATATCGTTACATTCACATTTTTTACTCGAACTTGTCTTTGTATTGTAACACACTTATTCCCAAAAAAACTAATATTTGTACACCAATTTCATTGGTAGGATATAGAGCTCCACTAAAATGTATCCATAAGACCTTTATTGTAATACCTGTGTTCACAAATAAAGATTGATTTGATTTGATTTGATTTGTGTGATCTTTAGCCAAGCCATCTCTGGGTACCTCACCATTACCTCTTAATTTGTGTCGGCTGTTTCTTCTCGGAGTAGTCAGGTACGAAACACCGGCCCCGTCTAGTTTTTAAAAAATTGCGTGTAAAAATGTTTGTTTGAGGCCTTTGCCCAGCAGTGGGACAGTATAGGCTAATTAAAAAAAAAGTATTTCTAAAAACCTATTTGCGAAATAAACATCATTTACTAAGTTAACCCTACAAACATGATCCGACCATCACGCCACCTTCGCCGCGGTGGACCTCGACAGCACTGTCCTTTTTTTTTCGGATGAGAAATCATCAAATGACTTCTCCCGCTCTGGGCAGAGCAGAAGGGAGTGTCAGACTTGTACTGACTAAAACCCATCCATGTTCCTTCCTTGCCCTTTGTGTTCCAGGGCCGCGGTATCTCTTTCGAACAGTCCCGCAGCCGACGGCACTGTCCTTCCACAGGCATCCAGTGTATGATGATTTTTGCGCATCTCTACGGCTGCAACCATACGACGTGGCTTACCCACTCCCACTTCAGTCTGGCTGTTTTTTCTCCAACATCAATTCCTGGAGTCAAGGGGCGCAGAGTGGTGTTTCTAACGCAATCTAATCGCTTCACACTTATACGCTCCATTCCTCGCTGACAAATCTTGAGTTTGGACTTCTGTTGTTTATTAACTGACCAAGAAGTCTTTGAAGAAGTTTGGACTTGACTTTCGACTTCTTTGTCTAGCCTGTCCATCCTCAAGACTTGCTGTGCTCAGATCTTAGAAATTTCTTCGAGTTCTGAAACTGATTTGGAGAATAACACGATGTCATCAGCAAAGCGGAGGTTGTTAGATATTGGCCGCTGATATCTCGTGACTACCACGAATCGGGCAGCTTGTTAAAAACCTCTTGCAGTGCGCTTGTGACCAGACCAGCCTTGGTGAGAGTGGAACAAGGTTTTTCCATGTTAAAATTTGGACCACGAATGTACCACTTGGTGTTCACAGAGTTACTTCGATAGATAATGTCAATGAGGTCAATGTAAGGGGTACATTTTGAGATTCTAAGGCATGTTAATGACTGAATGATGGTGTATACTGTCGATCCATCAGATAGGCAGTCTAATACCAGTATTTTGCATGAAGCGTCTGCCTATGTGACCTCTACAACTAAGTTCGTATCGAGTAATACGGTATCTCTTGGTAAGACTGATTGTCAGAATTCCGAGCCGATACCTCTAACGACTGTCAAAGACCTACAAATAACAGCCGGGACCAATGACTTAACGTCCTTCCCGAGGCACAAAAAAAACTCGGTATGTAATGGGTGGTCACCAGTCCACGGACCAACCTAGCCAAGTGCGGCTTAACGTGGAGATCGACCCGAGCGGCTGTTATTATTTAGACTCGAGCTTCTCCTAATGAGCTTGCTGTAGTCGGGTCAAAAATAAAAAGAAACAAACCTTTCCAGGATATTTGAAGATCTTTTTCGGTTGCCTCATTTATTGAAGAATCGCCTCTCGTCACCATTGGGGCTCTACCTTTAACAATATAAACATATTTTAATTCAGCATATTAATGAAATGTAACTGTCATATGCATAGCTACTTCTAGACGTCATTATTTATAAAAAGCCATATACGGTTTAAACGCTTAATACCTTAGCTTTAAATTAGTACCATAATCATCTACATTTATTCAGTGGTTTCCAAATGAATGCTACGAATGAATGAAAATGGAAGCGCCAGGGAAGGTTTAGAGAAGAACTGAGAGTAGAAGTAGAACTTAGATGTGTATTGATGATTTTTATAAATATGTATGTGTAAAGCCATACTTTATACAACCTGACACTAACCTGCAAATTGCTAAAACTTTTGAATTTCGCAGGCTACCCTTTTTTTCTTTTTTTTTTCGGATGGGAAATCGTCAAATGACTTCTACCGCTCTGGGCAGAGCGGAAGGGAGTGTCAGACTTGTACTGACTAAAACACATCCATGTTCTTTCCTTGCCCTTTGTGTTCCAGGGCCGCAGTATCCCTTTCGAAGAGTCCCGCAACCCTGGCAGGCATCGGCCCTTGCGGGGCCCCTCCATGTTTGCTGACATCTCTATGAGGCACACGTGCCGTCAACACGGCCTCAAAAGACGGACGGACGGCGAGCTAGTCCATTACTCACCGTCTACAGGACTTGCAGGCTACCCTGGCGCTTTCAACTTAACAATGTGTGGTTGCTAGGTTACGATCAAATCCCTTTCATAGAGAGGAGTCCAGTGTCCCAGTAATGGGAACATAGACAGATTAACTACGACCTGGTTAAGGGTCCTTTTTGCTACCAATTTGACTAGAAAAGCATCGAAAATACCTCTTTTTAGCCTCTCAACCAGACCAGCTTTGAAAACATTTGCGTCTGCCAACAATTTAATCTTATGATTAGGAGCAGTATGAACTGTTGGAGACTCTTTGTCATTTCTAGATTCTTTCTTTCCATCTAGGACTCCATAGTCACTGTATGCTTGTGCCTGTTGTACTAAGGTATTATATTTGTTTGCTAAATAATCTTCGACGTATTCAACGTCAGACAGATCTCTGACTTTTCTTTGAGCTTCTACGAGGTCTTGGCTTTCGAATGTTGGTTTCGGGATATCCATTTGCTGTGTAAAAAAATATTATTAGACCAGGGTCGATAATTTTTAAAACCAAAAAAAAATAATAGTAGGATGAAACCCATTAGAAAAGGAGGGGAATATTATAAACATAAAAGGAAAAATAATTTACGGGCGATCTGAGGTCGGAAAGGGGATGGGGGTGAGTTTTTAAGAGTAAAAAACGGTTTTTCTCTATTTCCGGCAAAACTAAAAGTTCTATCGAAAAAAGTCAAATGGCAAAGTTGTAGGTAATAAAAAGATCTAAAACTTTTGTATTTACACTTTTTTTACATAACCTCAAAATTTATGTGAAAAATTAAAAAAACCAAGTTTTTGGTATTTTTTTTTTCTTTTAATTTTTTTTTTTTTAACGAAATTTGGTGAAAGCTTACCTTTTTATGTCCCAAATACGCTGTAATTTATTCGATTGAAAATATTTATTTTTCACCTTATTTTGAATTAATATCGAAAAAGCACCCTAATTTTCAACCGAAAATTCACCCGTCAAAATATCAGCTTTTTTCAAAAAGTTGGTATGTTTTCTGTTCTTGAAATTACTTTCCGATGGTGAAAAAAAAAAATATGTTACTATAGTAAATCATCTACAATATTTGGAGAAAGTTGTCGAATCTTTTTTAAATTATATGCGTAGATGCCTATTTATAACTATTTTAAGATCTTTTGGTCCTTTTAAATCAGTTAAATTCATATAATCATGACATTTATTTTCTCAAACCAGGTTCTGGAAATGTAAAAGACCTATTTTTCACGTCTAATGGTTTCAAACATGAGTCCTTAAGAAACATTGTTGCATTTCTGCATTGTTTTTCTGGTTGCGATACAACATCTGGATTTGCCGGAAAAGGAAAAAAAAGTATCGACAATTCATTATTAGCCGTTAAAAATTTGTCAAATTTGGCCAATGTTTTTTATAAGAAAGATGCAAGTAAAGAAGAAACAAAAACATGGGTTACAATTAATCAAATATATAAATGTAAAAATGAAAAAATTACACTGAATCAATTAAGGTTTCAAAAATATCAATAATTGGCAAAAATTAAATCATCTTTCGTTTTGGCCAACCCACAGAAGGAGCAGCAGAACAACATTGTTACAGGGCATATTATCAGCTTCAAACTTGGTTGGGTGGGTAACGAACTAACAGCAACAGATTGAGGCTGGAAGCAATATCAACGTGGAATTATGCCCAAATTTACACAAAAGGAATTAATTCCGGAAATATTGCTCAAAACTATTTGCTGCAGCTGTGAAACTGGATGTAACAGTTTAAAATGTGGTTGCCGAAAACATGGTTTAAAATGCACAAATTTATGTTCAAATTGTCATGGTTCTGAAAATTGCTCCAATATTGAAGAAGAAACCGTTTTTTACCCTTAAAAACTCACCCCCATCCCCTTCCCGACCTCAGATCGCCCGTAAATTATTTTTTCTTTCATTTTTATAATATTCCCCTCCTTTTCTAATGGGTTGCATCCTACTATTTTTTTTTTCACTTTTTATTATTTTTAAAGGCTTCTACCCTGGTCTATATCGTTTGTCTACCCCCCTTGTTAGATTATTTTAATAGACAGATATTTAGCTTTAGTGACTAAAAAATAAATATTTGTGAATGGAGAGGGAAAGGAAAACATAGGAAGAAATACAGAGAAGGAATACAGAGTGTAAACGGAGCCTTTACGAAGCCGTCATCCAAGCGACGCACAAATTCAACAATTTTTTTTTTCGAGGTTGCCAAACTACGATTTGCAATAGGACTTATAAGGTCCCGTAGTAGTTGGCACCTTACACTTGCAGTTTAAGTAAGAGGTGAAGTAAGTAAGTTCTTGGAGTTAGGTGAGTTGACGTAAACACACACAGATTTGGTAACAGTAAAAGTTTATTAGAGTACCGATCACAACAAAGTAAGAGTAGGTTGGATGCTAATCCGTGGTGTTCGCGTCAGTATGTAATTTGTCAACTCACTTAAAATTATATTAAACATTGCTTTAAATACGTAAGAGAAAAGTAGGTTGCTGCGTTTGCAGCCTGACGGTATGTACGTAAACCGTACAGGACTCAATCTCTCAAAACATTGTGCAGATGTCATGCAGTACTGGGGTCATGAAGGTATTTGAAGTAAAGTGACAACATTAAAAACTTGCAAAAGCCTGTTACCAAGTTGGAACTATGACTAGAACAGAAAAAAAATATCACATTGTGACGAGGAGAGCAAGTGCCTTTCGTCTTCGTTAAGAGTTCTTTTTACAGCCATTAGATATAGACAAAGAATGAAAAGAAAATGTATTTCGCCGACCCTGAATAACATGGGTTAAGGGCAGGAAAATGATTCAGATGCTTATATTTGTCCTAATTATGTTTGGGTTCAGCTTAAAGCTTTCCGAGGCACGGGTTAGTACACCGCCAAATTGCAGACCCCGGTCTCTCAGAAATTCTTAATGGAAAAAGCCAATAACACATTTCCCTGACCTGGAAATCGAACCCAGGACCCTATGCTCAATAGTCGTTTTTTTCGACCATGAGACCTACCTAAGGATAGATAGGACTCTGGCCATTTTATCTCGGTTTGCATGCTGTTTCATCACTAGCCGATGACGTAAATAGTATACCAGTTTCCGAACCTTATTTGTAATCATAGAGTTGACCTCATCTGGGTAGAGTGGCATGGCACCCTTCCAGTTAGGATTGAGAATTCCTTGAGGTGGATTCAGCGGTTTGAATTTGATTGCATTTGATTGTACCTTTGGGTTCTGTGAAAGAAAAAGCGATCAATAAAGCTAAGAAAAACTCCGATTACGAGAGACGAGACGTGAGGAGGGAAAATGCCATAAACCACCAATAGAATCTCTTTATTTACACACATCTCGTCTCCAATTATCTTTAATGGAAAATATTGACCAGAGAAGAGAGAAGATGTCTCATGTTTGTATAGGCCCAGCAGGTAGCAGCGCACGGCGGAGACGAGAAGAGCAGTGTGCGGCAGTCGCTAAACTAGACATTAGTGGCTTGTATATACATATTTATTTCTAAATAAAACGTTGCCCCACGTGCGTTCACAAACATTTAAACTCACATACACAAACAACCAGACCCGGAACACCTATCTGTAGCCCATACAAATATTTGTTCCGTGCGAGGATCGAACCCGCGACACGCAGCGCAGCAGTCAATCGCTCAGCCACTGCGCCAACCGTGCCGCCGCTGCTCTGGTCTAGCAAATACACCAACCACAACGACCTACGCGTTCAATACAGGGTGTAAGGGTAAACACCGTTATCCTTGAAACCAGTGGTTTGGTTTCATGAATAGAATGTAAAATCAATGAAAAATGATACCGTTTTTCTAAGAAAATCTACTATTTCCCACAAGATCATTACACACTAATGCGCGCGGGCAACAACTGATGGCCAAGAATATTTGTCTTTCAATATTTTTTTTGCATTCGCTATATCTAGTTGTAGATCGCTGCAGAACAGCATCTACCTAGCTTTTCAAATCAAATCTAATCTGTGACTGCCTATCTAATCTCCACAACCCTGTTAGAACAGGGTTATACGATACCCCTTGGTAAGATTGGTTGTCAGAGTTTCGGGCCACTGACTACCTGTAACGACCGTCAAACATCTACAAATAATAGCTGAGACTAACGGCTGAACAGAACAGGTGGACCATTAATTCAGTTATAAAGAATAATCTTACATACATTTTTTTCTGCTTCACTGTCCCTTCTTTTTCTCTGCTCAGGTTTATCCATTTCATTATGATTCGCGGTTTCATCTGTCAGCACCTCTTTAAAATCTTCATAACCAAGGTTATCCTCCTCTTCAACTGCTTTAATCTGCATCAGCCTCCGTTGGTTAGGAATTCTCTCTTTCAATGGGATCATCAAACCGTGAAAGTCACCTGATGCCTTGGTTATTCTCTGGATGTCTGGATTCCTGTAAAGGTTGATGTTTTTATTTTAACCGTCGTCATCATCATCATCAGCCTATAATGTTCCCACTGCTGAGACACAGGCCTCCTCTCTATGAGAGGGATTGGGCTATAATCCACCACGCGGGCCCAGTGCGGATTGGTAGATGTCACATGTCTTCGAAATTTTGGTTCTAGAACATGCCGGTTTCCTCACGATGTTTTCCTTTACCGTTTTTGAGAGCAGTGGTGATGAAATAAATTACACAAAGTAATTGCGCCTGCCTGAGTTCGAACCCACGACTTACTGTCGGGGTCGCTACCACTGGGCCACCGGTGCTCTCAATTTATTAATTTATTTTAATACAACTAATTAACGAAGATTTAAATCGATATGCACAGTCACTTACACATTTTACAGAAACCGTAGACTTGAGTATTTGATATTAATTTCAACTTGATACCTTTACGTGTTTGTAAAAAAAAGGGTCTTGCTTGACAGACAGACAGACAGACAGACGTACAACTACGTACAACTAAGGGTCCTATAAGAATTCCTTTTTGATTTTGAGGTACGGGACCCTCAAAATAAACAAATACTTACATGATAGTCGAAACGCTCAGCAGAATTTCAAAATCATTAGTACTGGGTGTCACTATCTTTTTCTTCTCCTTTCCAATCATTTTTAATTTATGATTCAGGAAGACTCTGTCGAATGGAGTAGTGGACTCAGGGGACAATATCTTGAAAAGATCAGGTGGACCACTAGCATCAAAATCATTCAGAGCATCTTTAATATCTTCTGATTTGTCTTCCTTTGCAATTTTTAATTTTTGTTTTGGTTTCGGGATCTGGTCCACTAATTGATCAGTGCCAAGAACATTGACATTTTTGTGAGGTTTTGGATGCTTACAATGTTTATTTAGTCTCTCTTGTTTAAATAAATCATCTAGACCAAAAGGATCTGTCATGATTTCTGGCAGGTTTTTATTTAAAAACTTGTCTAGTAGTATGTCTAATCTTTGGCTGTTTTTATAAAATGGGTGCATCATTTGTTTTTCATGAGTATGAGTCCCTGCAGGTGCATGCTGGCATTTTTTGACTGGGATTCTTTTCTTTCCCGTTGGCTTGTATTGAACTAATAATTTCTTTTTCTCTATTATAAATCCAGTAGGTTCGTCAGAGTCATTGCCGAACCTTTTCAATCTAGTTTTGTTTCCAAAATTTTTTGGTCCACCAGTTTCATTGGATTGGTGTTTTCCAAAAAGTGACCTTCTTGGTCTTAGAAAACGGTGTTTTTTTGGAGAGTGGTAGAGTTTTAGTGACCTTCTCGATCTTTCTGGTGATTTTAGAATGTCGTCTTCCATGTAAGGTGAACTAGAATCGCTGATCTTTTTTAAAGATTTGATTTTGGCGTCTGTTTGTACCAGTTTCTTGTAGAAATCTGGAAATAATAATGTGTTTACAACAAATCAAGACGGTTTATTTCGTCAATTACCGCCAGCTGGCTTTTTTATAAAATGGCACTTTTATTTTGCTTTTCATATCTGCCAAGTGCCATCAATTTATATTTGTTAGCACCATTACATTTAAATATAAACCATGATAACGAAACCATGTGGGTCACTGCAAGTACAGCAAACTTTGATGAGGGTATACTGATGGAGACAGCGGAGGATCTTTGTGCGACTCCATCTGCTGTTTGAGGGACCTGTCTGCACCCACTGCTAACAGAGAGATATCAACAAGCTTGGTTGACGGCTTCGTGAAGAGTCTGTTTACACCCTGTACTTATGTTGCTATAAAATATCAGAAAAATAATGTCTCAGAAACAAAAATATCTGTGGCTACTTCATAGATACCTCGTAATTTTCCACTGGTATCTATGTTGTTCAAATTCTTGTCTGAATCCAAAACGTTCGATAAATCGACGTCAGTTAGTATTTTGTGATCACCCTCGTCCACAGAGTTCTGAAAAGATAACTGTCTATTCTGTAAATAAGTCTTTGCAAATACTTATAAGTGTTAAAATAAAATATTTTAGAAACTGGATGAGGTCGGTGTTAGCTATCTAACTCAAAAATCAAAATATTTTATTTCACATAGGCTAAAATGGGCACTTATAAAACGTCGACAAAAAGGTGCACGGTTCGGTTGGTTGTTTTCTATGGAGAAGAACCGGCAAAAAACTACGGACGGCTGGTTCGGCTAGAAAGAGTAACCTCTTTTCAAATCATTTGGTATTACAATATTATCAGGTTACAGCATTAGTACTCAAGTATGGGGAAACAGCGTAGGCCTATAAAAAGTTAACAAGCATCTGAGAATCTACTGCTCGGAGAAGAAACACCAAAAGTGATGGACTCGCGGTCTCTTTTAGGGAGCAGCTATGCTCAGCAGTGGAAGCCCCGACTTACGAGCAGTAAGTCGTGGGTTCGAACCTAGGCAGGCGCATTACTTTGTGTAATTTAGAAGGAGGAATCTTGCATGTCTAGAACCAAAAAAATCGAACATATGTGACATCTACCAACCCGCACTGGACCCGCGTGGTGGATTATAGCCCATTCCCTTTCATAAAGAGGAGGCCTGTGTCCCAGCAGTGGGAACATTATAGGCTGATCATGCAGTCTCAGTCATATGAAGGAATTGATTGGATTTATTTCGAGGAAAGACATGACACAGATTTGATTGAATTGTCAAGTCTGTGCGCGAAATTCTCAGTAAAACATAACATCACGCCTGTTATCCCCGAAGGGTTAGACAGAGGTATACCTAAAAGTTCTTACGTCCACATTTCGCCAGTTATGTTTAAGTCGAATGTAATAGAGGGTAGGCCTATTGCCATGGACCGGGCACAAATTCAGGTTCCGTGGCAGCTATTTGGATGATAATGCATGGTTGGCTAAGTGACATCAATCCAAATCCAATATCAGTTAAAAGGGTTTACTGGCTGAGAGGAATACGAAAGAAAAATGACGTTACACCTAATGATATATAAACTATAGATACGTTACCCGCGCTCTGTAGTGGCAACATCAATGCCAGGTAATTGCCCCGAGTCCCTTTAGTCGCGTACCAACCAGCGCCGCGGCTGTACGTGATACTAAATTAACTTGTGTGAACAAGTTCCTCACAAACCAAAAAAAAAAATGCCACCCTGTGTTTTTAGGAAATGTAAAAATTATACTGCAACAGTTAAAGATAAAAAGTATCATTTCATGTGTAAGTATCAAGAAAAATGTATTTTATTTTTTTCGATGCATTCTAAAGGCGACCGGTGCCTGAGGTAAGTGACGTTCCGTACGTACAAGATGGACCACGTAACTAAAGAAATATATTTATCTCTCTCTAACAACAGGAATTCCGTAGATGACACTTCCTTCATCATTCTTTCTCTTTCTTCTTGCGTCTAAGTACCTATCTAGCTACCGATAAGTTTTACGCTGTTTTCGAGTACCGTGATGTTCATGCACGACGCGTGTATTTATAATACGTCATTGGTTACACCTATATTTTAATAATGTTTTTTTTTACAATATGCTTGTTTTTTTGACAAGTCAACAAAAACACAACACAGATATAACACAACACAAAGGTGAAAATAAGGACGATGATGATGGCCGCCATTAAAGCTAAGAACAAATACCCATTTAAAACATCATAACACTTAAAAAACTTCGCCACAAATTCACTTCACTAATTTATAAGATCGGTCAAATTAACCCTTTAAAGGCGTCCGCCATTAGCACTCTAAAAGGGGTACTTTGCGATATTAACCCTTAACAATAAATATGTCGGGGTATATTTAAAAGTGCCCAGGTGGTGCGCGGGACAGTTTGAGTTACGGTTTCGTTTATAGGCGGCTGTGGGGTTAACTAACTGAGTTGTGGTATGGAGTATTGAATAAATGGAGGTTTCATACTCATGTGGTTATAAATTTAGGTAGCCTACAGGGTCTTACTAAAAAGCTCTTTTAATGCAGAGACAGACACACATTAATTGATCACCAAATTGTTTTATTAGATTTAAGAACGTGTGGCTTTATAGCCAAGTATTACGACAATGGTTTCACCAAATAGACGATGAACTTTTTCTATCTATTTTTTTTTTGTTTATAATATTTTTCAATACTTATTATGTAATTAAGGAAAAAACGCATTTATTTTCGGAGACACTTAAAAAAAATGTATTGTTTTTAGCTATTATCTATTCTAATGTTCTAATCAACGGATTGGTGGATTACCCACAGCCTTCCTATTCCCCACCAGTTGAAACGTTATAGGCCAGGGATGGCGAACCAATAGCACGCGTGCCATGTTGATGGCACGCAATACAATATTTTGGGCACACCACCGATCAAATACGTTTTAATTTTAGTTCAAAATAACTAGGTTCAGCATAATTACACTAAAAGTAACCTCTTATAAAAAGGTACAACCCTAATATAAGTAATTTGTCATTTAATCTGCAACAACAGAAGTCACACTACTCTCATCATCATCTCATCTCGTAACATTGTATTGTATAACGGGCTGGTGTCCGCAACTCCACGTCCAATGCGCGTATTTTGCGTGCGGAAAAATACGTTATACGTAAACATTTATCAAAATTCAGTGCAAAATGTGTAAATTAAGAGTTTTTAGTTGATAGTAGTATTATTTGCCCAATAATCACAAGTCAAAACTATTTGATGGCACGTCTATGGCCTCATTAAACATTTCTTTGAAAAACAAAATGGCACATTGATTCATAAAGCTTCGCCACCCCTGTTATAGGCTGTCTACTAGGATGCTATACACTGGTAAAAATGACCCTTTCAGGAATAATATTACTTAGTTATAAACACTCCATTTTTAACTACTCAGTGGCTTATACTGACTTACTTTTAAAAGGCAATTTGCGTCGCGACAGTTCTGAGTAATTTAAAATAAGAATAGTATTGTAGTTCGGCTTATTTGCTCGATCTAGATCGGTACCTAGTTACTACAGTTTAGGAACTTGGGTACACAGACACACATTTTTACAAAAAATCACACGTGTAATTCTCGAAGGGTTCGGCAGAGGTTTGTGTGTAATAGTCCCACATTTCGACAGCGATTCTGTTTAAGTACCGTGTAATAGGGGCGAATCTATTGCTATCAATCGGGCCCAAATCCAGACTACGTGGCTGCTGCTGAGAAATTCCTGATAGAAAAACCTAAGAACTTTTTGCCCGACCTGGGAAGCAAACTGCAGGATCATGCTCAGTAGTCGCGCTTGCAAATACTAGACCAACGAGGCAGACAGACAGACAGACATTTTTATGAAAAAAAAACTTTTTTCATGGACGAAACAGGCGGACGTGTGTGTCTAGTAAGGAAAAGCGTAAATTTTATTTTCGGAAGTCTACGATATTGACGTTTACAAAAAACGGGGTAAAAATACTTCTAAATGTAGCAATTATCAAACATTAAGGTGGTTTTCCACGTTGATGCGTTTGATATCCACCAATCATATTCATCATTGGTGCACGTAGCTTAGGACTGGTGGAAACGCATTCAACTAAGATATGTTTTTTTATATAGAAGGATGCGTGCTATGGATGGTCTCGAGTGGTGTAGCTATGTGCGCCCTCGCCGCTTCCCTACTGTCGCATAGTTTGAGCTGCGCATCTCCTACGCGGAGCTACTTTGCGGCGGCGGCGCATCTTCATAGCACATCTTACTCGCACCGCTAGTATCAGTGGAAACGGTCACATAGTTTCACAGCTTAGCTATCACATCCTCGCAGCATAGCGGCATAGCATATCTCTGGTGGAAAAGCTCCCTTACACTTTTTTTACTAACATAGGCCTTTTTACATCAAAAACCGCTCAACGTATTTAAAACACCACTCTGTGCATCATTCTCAATCCCGTGCCCTTATTCCAATTTGTTTAGGATCCACGCAGCATGTCTTCTTCCTCCATAATACTTCTCTATTACTCGTCATCTCAGCAGTCACCTCCTTTCTAGCCATATCATCCTTCACACAGTCCATCCATCGTCTCTTTGGTGACGACTACCTACTCTTATAACCATACTCACTCTGAGTATTTTGTCTTCAAATGAGTGACAGGAACAAAATAAGGGTTAAATTTATGTGATAAATCGAGAGGAGCTCGTAGCAAAATAATAACAGCCGCTCGGGTCGATCTTTAGGTTAAGCCGTGCTTGTCTAGGTTGCTCTGTGAATGAGTGACCACCTATTACATACCGAGTTTCCTCCGTGCCTCGGAAAGCACGTTAAGCCGTTGGTCCCGGCTGTCATTTGTAGATCTTTGACAGTCATTAAGTATAGTCAGTGGCCCAAAAACAGTCTGACAACCAGTCTTACCAAGGGGTATCGTATTACCCAATACTAACTTGGTTGTGGAGGTCAGATAGGCAGTCGTCCTATGCAAAATACTGGTGCTGCATCCGGTTAAGACTGGAAGCCGACCCCAACATAGTTGGGAAAAGGCTAGGCAGATGATGATGAGAGTCTACACGATTCCACATGCTCTTAAAATTACAAACAAACAAAAACTTTATTTAATTAAAACAGAACCAAACACAAAATCACAATAAACAATATATTTATTACTGTTCCCAAGAACCCGGAAACGAGAACACGTCGCCGAACTCCAACACATACAATTATAATTACTTAATTAGTAATCAATGAAGTAAACCTAAGTAATTGATGAACATTATGCACGCTGACCCGAAACTTTGTCAAGTTTAACTTAAAACACGCTTGAAATTAACTTGGGTATTAATACTTGTGTGGATTTTGTTAAGGGGGAGTTGTTTCTTGGTTGGTTAAAAGCAAAACATGTATGAAGGTCGAATGTAAATGAATGAATGAATGTAATGAATTTCTTCTTCATTCGTATCGTATCGATGGTACAACTTATCCAATTTCTCGGACCCAGTAGATGACTGATGTTTTTAATTCCTCTTATTTGTAGGTGTGAGTGACCCTAGACACTTTGAAAACTCCAGCAATTCGGCCATAACATTTTTCTCGACCCGCGAATCGAACCCAGGACCTCATGTTCAGCAGTCACACTTGCGACCACTGGACCAACGAAGTAGTCAAGACAGTCCATTGAAATAGAAGCAAAAGAAGTATTTTAGGATCTTAGCATTTTATCTACTTACTTTCTGTCTACATACGCGGGACAAGTGGGACGTGTGTATGTGTGTGAGCACTGAAATAATCCCTACAATTGCCGCTGCGGCTCTAAGCAAATGCTCACTCTGGTTAGTCGTCAACCACATTACCAATCTAGCATACCCTCCTTTACGCAGACACAAAAGATCACGTCGGTGTCACCAGTTTAGGGATATGAAAAGGAGGGTGTAAACTACTTCATCCCCCATAGAAAGGATCTTTCGACCAGACGGGTGTTGTGATTTTTCTATACGGTCTAAGTCGTGGATAACTTCAATAGCGCGATTCAGAATTTTGATGTTAGTTCTGCGTTTGTTGTCATAGATGGCGCTGTAGTACTATGCCGCTACAAAGAAGAAAATTAAAGACAAATGAGAAGTATCTATTTTCAATTCGGTAACATCGTTTAACTCTTCATTTCGATCCCCAATACCATTTTGCTTCAGGCGATTGGCGAGATGTTTATTGAGGTACTTATTGTTTTGCTTCTAATTTTGACTGCCTCGTTGGTCGAGTGGTCGCAAGCGCGACTGCTGAACATGAGGTCCTGGGTTCGACGTCCAGGTCGGGCAATGTGCTATTGGGTTTTTCCATCAGGATTTTTTCAGTAACAGCCACGGAGTTTGGATTTGTGCCCGGTTGATGGCAATACGCTCGCGTCCTATTATATGGGACTTACAAACATAACTGGCGAAATGTGGGTGTACAATTAGGTACACCTCTGCCTAACCCTACGGGGATTACAGGCGTGTTGTTATGTTATGTGTAGTTTCATAATAACATGATAGTTGCTCTCCAAGAACATAGCGCAAAAGATCTAAAACACAAAACAATCTAAACGAACAGCCTCCCCTTAACAAATCTCCTATTTTAACCGGTCATTACGAACATGTGACGGGCGCCGAGCTAAATCATGCTGCAACTCGCTCTAACACTGAAGAACAGAGCGAGAGGGAAGCTAACGAAGTAACATATTGAGTGAGTTAATGTTTTGTCGCTTTTCTTGCGACAGTTTGGGGTAGGGTAGCAGTGTGAGCGGGAAAAGTAAATGGAAAATTTAGGTGAAGTACAAGGCAACGTAATATCATTCAGCGCCCAAAACTATCAAGGACCCAATTATTTCGTTAACATCATCATCTGCCTAGCCTTTTCCCAACTACATACAGGGTGTAAAAGACTCTCAATGAAGCCGAAAGGCACTTATTCTCCACGTTATTGCGATCATTTTTTTGTTCTAGACCATACCTGGAAACCTTCCAGTTACGGAGATATTGGGGGTCAAAGTTCCAACTTCTTCGCAAGTTTTTTTTAAATAAATGTTTTTAATGTATTTTTTTATTTAAGACACCTTCACGACCCCCGAACTATTCAATCCATCCATGAGCACAAGGTTTGAGTGCGTTACATTGAGTCCTGCAGTAAAACGTGCTTTTTCAACCCCAAAAAAAAAAGTCGTTTCCCAGCAATAATTTTTGCGTAAAGTTACTTAGTTTGATTTACATAATGCTTGGTTAATGGCTTCGTGAAGAATCTGTTTCCACCCCGTATATTGGGGTCTGCTTCGAGTCTAACCGGATGCAGCTGAATACCAATATTTTACATGGAGCGATTGCCTATCTGACCCGGTTGATAAGAGTGGTTGTCAGACTTTCGGGCCATTACCTGTAACGACTGTCAAATATCCATGACATGACATAAATGAGAGCCGGGACCAACGGTTTAACGTGTTGAAAGAACGAAAATACATAATCATTTATCACAGGACACTGAGGACGCAGACAACTTGTCAAATAAGATGTACAATGTCCCTTTGGAAACCTTTCATACGCGAGTCCGACTCGCACTATGCCGGTTTTTTTGTTGTTTCTATCGCTAAGTTACATAATTATGATTCTTGTCTATTACCTTTTCCTTGTCACATATTTAAAAGCAGTGCAGTATTTTGTTAAAATAAAACAGCTTGATAAGTAAAAATCACTGCATTTCCTTTAAAATAACTTCATAACTTATTCAAGAAAATGTCTTCACAAAATAACGATTGTTTGTGAATTAATTTGTTTTCTTATGATGACGAACCGGGACTTCTTGTATGGAAAAAAATTTGGTGACCAACCGGGCATAAGTCTGTTTGATTGGGTAAGAAGTAATGCCAATATGTCACAGTGTTAGTGCATGAGAATATTTTGTTCCCAAAGAGTCACACTCTTCACTTGGCGTGTGATCCGTTGGGAATAAACACAAAAAGTTGTCCTATCGAGTATCAGTGTGACTGGTTGGGATTTTTATTCACAATTTTTCCCAACGAGTCAAACTGTGACATGTTACAGTGTAACTCGTTGGGAACAATCGCAAAATAAACACTGGAACCACACCTCGCCAAAAACATTCCGAATCCTTTCACCATACGACTGTTTACAACTTTGTTCATATTTAAACAAAAATAATTATTAAAAACAAATTATCAAAATAAATACATGACACATTTATACTAATCAATACTTACCCTAAAAAATTAACAAATGAAGTAAGTAATAAGTTCAATAACCTTTGTATTAGAGCATTTTTATGATAAATACAATCTTGTAATCATTAAAACAGATTTATTTTAACAAGGCAAGAAGAAAAATTATTGTTGTTTGTGTGCATCATTGATTTGAGAATTTTCCTCGCATTATTTGAGAAATGTACTATACAAGCCTTGGGCACAACTAGGCATTGATGGACTTACGTTTGTGTGCCTCGGCTTCGCTTCGGCCCACATTTACAGTATGATTCCGAACTCGGCAACAAGCAGCAGTGCTGCCCAGCAGTGCTGCCTGCCGCGCTGATTCCGAGCAATCGAGTAGTGTCGCTCTGTTCGTGGTGATTTACATGTCAACATTCACGTATGTGCTCTTGCTGCGGCGGCAGACACGTCACTACTGGTCTGTCGCGGCGGTAGGGTGACACTGACGCGCAGCAGTGCTGCCGCTACATTGCTGCCGCGACATTGCTGCCTAGCTCGGAATGTAATCTCATATAAGCTTATAGACATTGTATGGGGACCAGTAGTGTCGCGGCAGCACTGCTGCGTGCAGGGTGGTTCGGAATCATACCTTTACAGGTTGGTCCATCAATGCCTCTGTTGCGGGCCGCTGCAGTAATGTACTATTGATGTACAGAATGCTTGGTTGACGGCTTCGTTAAGAGTCTGTTTACAATTGTATTACTGCTCAAGACAGTACTTATTAAAAAACTACTGATTCACCACCCATAAACACCTCTTCATTATACTAAACTAGCTGTTGCCCGCGACCTTCGTTCGCGTGAAATTATTATAAAAAATCCTCATTATTATAAGCACTTCCTTATTTGAATCGAATTTTTTTACCAATTTCAAAGGTTTTTTTTTTTGCACCGAGCCCTAATAATTTATCTAAAATAAAAGTAGCCTAAGTTACTCCTTGTTTAATCAACTATCTGCCAGTGAAAATCGTCCCGATCAAAATCGGTCCAGCCATTTCAGAGATTAACCGGAACAAACAGACACACAAAAATTGTAAAAAATGTTCTTTTGGTATATGTACCGTGTATACATCCATATGCACTTAGTAAAAAGCTGTTATTTTAATATTACAAATAGATACTCCAATTTTATTTATCTGTATAGACTATAGATGTATAGATTGACATCACCGGAAGCTTACACATAGTGAAAGACAATATCTACATAACGGTACTTACACACAATCCCACCTGGCATTTGGTAAATTATGAAGGTGTAATTACACTGTCTTATGAATGGCATATCTATCAGTCCCATGCTGTAATTATGTAGGACCCATAAAATAGAGACTTAGAAACAAGGGGGAATCAATTTATTTTGTTTAATTATGTTCAAGGGGTACACAGTTACAGAAGGAGTGCGTTCTTTTAAGTAATGCGTTTCAGGTATACTATTTTGTAGGTAGCGAAATTCATAAGTTATTTCCTCTTGCGGTTAGTTTTTTAAAACAAATGCATTAAGTATTAAAATGACATACGAACGTAAGTTGTCTCGACATCTTGTAAAAATTAAACTCTTATTACTATAACCGACTTTCCAAAAGGAGGTTCTGTGTTCTTGTGTATTTTCTTTTATTGTTATGCAACCATAACTTAGTTGTTTATGAACCGACTTTGATGATTTTTAGTGTATATGGAATATCTCCAAATTGGTTATATTGAAATGTGGGGATAATCTGCTAAAGGGTTCTGATGAAGAGTGGAACTCCTCAACGGTGCGGAATAATTGTACCGTGTTTAAAGATATTTGATATCGGTAAAGTTTGCAAAACCATTCCAACATTGACCATCAAATGAAATAACTTAAAATGGAAAATATACAAATAAAAATAGTTTGTTTGTTTGTTAAATTGGTGCTACTCACCGACTTCGGAAACTAAGGGTATTTTTGTAAAAAAGTTTTTGAAAGGAATAATAAACTACTACTTTAAATTTACAATACCCAGTGAAAGTAATACCAAAACTATCTACCTAGTCAGAGTTAGGAATATATCTGGATTTTTCTCATCACCGTAACAACAAGAAAATTTTTAATCTACGAGGTGCCTCAGGGATCCCATTGTCCGCCTCAGACAGACGGACTTGTAGCCCTTTGTGGCTTTTTATTATATATATACATATCTACGTGTGTGTGAGTGGGTAGTTTAGATAATGTAGGCGTGGGTCAGTTTATTTTGCTTCAAGTGTACGAATAAGTGTTTTGTGTGAGCAAGTTGCAGGATTCGGTGAAGGACACACAAATAATAATGGTGGACGAGATTCTTTGCAATCCTCAATCAAAGTATTGATTTCCTGCGGGACTGTTCGAAAAAGATACCGCGGTCCTGGAACACAAAGGGCAAGGAAGGAACATGGATGGGTTAAAGTCAGTACACGTCAGACACCGCCTTCCGCTCTGCCCAGAGCGGGAACAGTCATTTGATGATTTCCCATGCGAAAAAAAAAGGTATTGATTTCAAGTAGGCCAGTTAAAAATACTTATTTGAATTATCGAAACAAAGACAGCCGATTCTTTTAATTTGCGCTGCGCAATTGCATTTGAGTTTTGCATTTGTAGGTACTTGACGTTCGTTGGCACTTTCCGAATAATGATGTACAATTGAATAAAATTTGAGAGCAGCGGTGGCCCAGTGGTAGCGACCCTGACTTACGAGCAGTAAGTCGTGGGTTCAAACCCAGGCAGGCGCATTACTTTTTGTAATTTATTTCATAACCACTGCTCTCAAAAACGGTGAAGGAAAACAATCTGAGGAAACCGGCATGTCCTAGAACCAAAAACTCGAAGACAGGTGACATCTACCAATCCACACTGGGCCCGCGTGGTGGATTATAGCCCATTCCCTCTCATAGAGAGGAGCCCTGTGTCCCAGCAGTGGGAACATTATAGGCTGATGATGATGATGAATAAAATTACTTTAGAGTATTCTTTATTATGTACACCATGCGTCTGAGAAGGACAGCGCCGTCGAGGTCGACCTCGGTGAAGGTGGCGTGAAGATCTGATTGTATTTGCGAGGCTAACATGAACGGAGATCGCACAGAATAGAGGTATGGAAGGAGAAAGGGGAGGCCTTTGCCCAACTGTGGGACACCATGTACTCAATACAAAAAAAAAATGTGTGCAATTCACACGTGGTAGAAGTGAAACCTTCAAAAATTTTGGCTTCAAGATAAACACTGTATAATGCTTCCTATCTCATTTTCTCCCACGTTAAATCTTATGAATTTATGTGTCTGTCTCTTTTTACTGTCGCTTTTTCGTTTCATCGACTTTCAGATAACAACGATGCTAAAAAAGTTTTCTGTTCAAAAAAATGTACCCCATACTTTCAATTTACATAAAAGAAAACATTACTCAAGCAGTTTTATAGTAGTGGTTATTTTTGCTGCTTTTTGGGACAAGCCTGCACACTGTTAAAAGCAACACAACTCCTATAAGCCAGAATCAGCAGTGGCGAACGCCAGAAAAGCGCCGACACAGTGAAGCTCGATGAAGTCCCGGAGAAACAATTACTCATATCAGGTATATATTCACAACCAGAGATGTTATGGATATGATATTTCGGATCTGGATACGGATATGGATATAGGAACAAAAAACAAAAAAAAAACAATCAAATTATATCGGTTTCGGATACGGTTACGGATATATCCGAAACAAACTGATAATCCGAAATACATACTATTGCGGATTATCAGTTTGTTTCGGATATAATAAAAAACTAACTAGTTATGAAAGAGGTTATGTTATGATTAAAAATAACAAACAAACTGCAAGATTCACGTAATGCGCGAGCGGTGAAACAAAAGCCTGTCGAAACATGTCGTTTTATTTAGACTCAGCCCTTATACGAAACTATCCGAAACATGTGAAACGGATACGGTTATGGTTACGGATATATTTTTATTGCGGATATCCGATAGTTTCGGTTACGGTTACGGAGCTCCATAAGATCCCTGTTCACAACATAACTATAATTAGGTCACATCATTAGCATTTTTTTTCCCTTATCCCAATTAATTTGTGGTCGGCGCAGCATGTCTTCTTCTTTCATACTTCTCTATTACTCGCCATCTCATCAGTCACCTCCTTTTTAGCCATATCATCCTTCACACAGTCCATCCATCATTTTTTTTGTCTTCCTCTACTCTTAAACCTATCCACATTTATACTCAAAACTTTCCTCCGACATTTTCCTCATTCCTCCGCATCACATGCCCATACCACGATAACCGATTACCACACAAGTTTTCAGTCACCGGCGCCACTTTCAGACTTCTTTTTCAAGTAAGCCAAGTACAGCAAGCTATTACAATCTATCAAATTTCTATAATCGATTTTTAATTTTATCTCTAAAGCATTAGGTTCAAAGTAGGTTGGGAAAATATGACTGTTTCGGGTAGCTTGACCTGCTGGCGTCTGAACTACATTACATTACATTACACATCATCAACATCTTCCTGCCTTTGTCTCATGTTACTTGGGGTCGGCGCAACACGTTACATTACATATTATATACCCCCCACATTTTTACCCCTATAGTCCTTGCCTCCCTTATCAAACTCTACAGGACATTTCTGGCTACCCTCTGTTAGCGCAAGTATTTAGTAGTACAACAAACCTTTTAAAGGTACACTGAAAAGCGTCTGCTACCGAAACGACTGTGCGAGTGTTTATTTTTTTGATTTTAGTTGTAATGTCGCGGTTTGGGAGCCAGTCGACTGTTTTTGAATCCTTATGTTACTTATAAAAAAATACTAGCTGTGAGTTCACTTCGCTCACGTGACTGAGTATTCTTTTGGTATTATAAGGGAATACATTCGCAAGTGAACCAAGGTTACCGACGTAGAACGAAGAATTGCACAAACTTAAGTGGCAGTAGGTAGGGCACATTGCTCGCAGAACGAATGGCCGATGGGGCTGTAAAGTTTTGGAGTGGCGACCGTGAACCGGAAGACGTTGCGTTGGAAGGCCTTCCACTAGGTGGAACGATGACCTGGTGAAGGTTGCGGGGATCCGCTGGATGCGAGGTGCACGGGACCGGTTAATGTGGCGACACTTGGGGGAGGCCTATGTTCGGCAGTGGACGTTCTTCGGCTGAAATGATGATACGATATGCGAAAGTAAACTCGTTGTAAATTCCTTCCATTCTCCTAACTAGAAAAGTCTATAGAAAGCTGTCCAAACCGATCCCAGTTGACTTACTAAGTGTAATTTTCCTGCGGTTTTATTGTAAGATTTTAAGCGAGTGCTTCATTAATAATTGTCAAAATCATCTATGAGAAGGCACTGTATAACTGTGATTGAAAATGCTATTCATTTTCTGTTTAATAATCATTATTCATTAATTATTAATTCATCACTATTAATTTTTTATCATTAATTTTCATTCACTTTTTCTATGTACTGTCATTTTCTCTAGAACTAGAAAAAACACATGTTGTGCAATTTCTTTTTGTTATATTAAATGGGATTATACTCTAGGCCCCAACCTTATTTTTTGTGAATTCTATCAATCTATTTAAAAAAAAATTGTTTGTCTGTAAAGTTTACGGGCGATAGTTTAACGTGACAACGTCATAAAATCGAGTAGAAGAGAGAAATTATCTATACAACCTAACCTCCTAGCTCCCTCCTAAATAATAACCTAGGCTTGTCAATATCTGACACTACGAAAGTAGCGCATGCGTACAATGAGCGTAACGGGACACTTTATTAGACGTTGTCACGTCAAAAATCATACATTTGAAATAATCAATTTGAAACTGAAAGATGAAATAACAAAAGTCCGCCCTACCTCCTAGTCTATAGTATATTGTCGCGAATGCAAGTTGAACCCAGTTCGGACGACATTTTTTATACCTCGCCAGACCCTTTGTGCGGCGCGTAATGATAGTCTGATGTTTGCCATTGTTGCCTCCTGGTCTATAAGTATTCTAGAAATGATATAGACTCTCAGATTGGTCCTGACGACGTGGAACACTATTGTAGGTTATTTTGATAGTTGTGTTGATGGTGGAGCATCTTTTTGAGAATTCTAATAGAAATCATTATTATAAAGTACGTTCTGTAGTTTTAAAGTTAATGCTTTCACTTATTACGATACAATTCACACTGATATAAAGGGTGTAATACACCCTTAATGAAGTCAAAAAGTTCTTGTAACCCTATTCAATGAATATTTCATGAAAAAGTCATTCAATGGGGTTAAATAAACTTAGAGGGTTGTATTGATTTTCATGATTGCGATTCTGTAACTACACACGTGTTACTAGCGCGACTCAATATACAACCTGACACTGAACTGCAAATTGCAAAAAACGTAAGAAAATTTGAATTTCGCGGGCTACTCGTACGCTTCCACTTTATAAGATTTTAAGCTATTGCATAGCTTCTATCGCGGGCCTTGAGCGTGGAGACCGAATCCAGAAATTCCGTAACGAAAATAACCCAGGCTTGTCAATATCTGACACTACGAAAGTGAATAAATAATTATAATTACATAAGTTGATAAAAAATGCTATGCAATAGCTTTACCGCGGCAGTCTCCGAGTGCCACACGTCTTTTTTTTTCCGAAGGCCACCCACTGGTCCTCTATAAATTTTATTATCTTAGCTTGAGTAGTTCGTGAGTTAGCTCCTTTAATACGTATTGTGTCCTTAGCCTATGTTGACGACATGATGGTTTCTTAATAAATTTTTGTTACAATTAAAATTAATTCATGACAATGATAAAAAAAAGCACTTAAAAGTCTTAAAAGATGATGAATTGTCCATACAAACGTAATACCTAAATCATTTTTAGTTTGAGCATTGTTCCACCTTATTATGCTGTTATTCGGAACAAGACAGTATTTACCTAGGTTTTTTTTTGCATAATACTTACCTAAAATGAATTGTAAACAAATTGAATTTCTCACATTTTTACAGTATAAATAAGATAAAAATGAAAAATTTAGAAAAGCATTGAGTTTTCAGTCATCATTTTTAGTATTACGGCACACATTCAAATTAATCACAAATGTTCAATGGCAATATGAATGAATGATAAAATTATAGAATAGTAGCTAGGTAAACACTATTAACACAAGCTCCCGCGCGGCTTCGCAATGCGCCGGGAAGTGTGAAACAGATACAACAATATTTCGACGGATTTTTCCATCGCTTCGAATTGCAATTTCGAGCGGCCTCCGCAGGTCTCTTAATAAATTTTTGTCACAATTAAAATTGATTCATTACAATAATATGTACTAATAAAAAATTGCAAAATCAAAATCACTAAAAACTCAAATATTTTTTTAAAGTCAGTGGCAAAAAAGTCAATGAAACAAATGAAGTCACCGACTGACACTTAACTTACAATCTAACCACCCATCCCTAAACTTAACTTTTCAATATAACGCTCCACCCCTCTATAAAGACAAATAAATCTAAACAAAGACAAAAAAAAGAGTTAGTATCGTCTAGCGACTACAAATCATTTAAGGCCTCTTCCACACGGGACGTACGGTCTTAAGGTGTCGCGAGCGAGCATGATTTGTGGCCGCCCTTAGAGATACAGGCTGTTACAAGTTGAAAAGTTTTCTTAATTGGATTTGTGGGACGTGATTTAATCATTTATAGTTTTTTGTGATGCTAGTTGTGCAGCATGGAACTTGGATTTGTGACTGGTTGATGGTAATAGGCTCGCCCAATTTCATGGGACGAGGACTAACATGTATTAGCAAAGTTGTAATAGTGATTTTCTCCTACCGTTGTGATTGTAGAATCCATACTTACCTACTTACATACTATTTACTTACAATATTATAAATGCGAAAGTAAGTTTGTTTGTTTGTCACCTTTTCACACCTAAACCACTGAACCGATCGTCCTGATTTTTGCCATGTCAGGTGTATAAAACCAGACATAGGATAGTCATAGTCTATTTCATCCCGAAAAAAAGTACTGTTCCCGAGGAAAACAACAATAACGTTCTTATGATAAGTCTTTGGAATTATGATTGAATTATATTATTAAAAAGAGAGTACAACCCGAATTGATTGTCAAATTCGAAATTAACGCGAGCGAAGCCCCGGGCAAAAGCTAGTTACAATATTGCTAATTTTATGGTTACAATGGTGGTTAAGAATTGTAATTTAATTTTCTTTAAGAACATAGTATTTCGAAACCCAGACTATAATAAAATAGGAATTATTTCAAAGTTGCAAACTTTATTTGGGGAGCTTGCTTTTGAAAATAGTGGGGAAAAGGCTAATTCGTCTAGTTTATTTCCATATTGTTTTTTTCAAAGAAACTATGAATGGTTTGTGCGAGCGATGAGATTACGAGTTATAACGGAGTATAGAAGAGGAAGAAATAAATTGGGATGAAATCATTATTTTACATGAAACGACTACCAGACAGACAGTCAGATAGACCTTGACAACCCATTTACTGGGTAATACGATAACCCTTAATGAGTCTGGCTTTTTATGCAAATATATTTAAACAACAACCTGTATACACTTAAGATGTCTACCAATTGACTCTCCTGGCTTGAAGCATAATGTACTGATATTTATCACATATAAGAGGGTAGCTTTCAATCCTACCAACCAACTCAATACTACCCAGATTTTGGACCCAACCTTATTGGCCACAAGATATGGTTCAATTTCGCTTAAAAAAAACGTTCAAAACAGACAACACAATTTTGAACTTTGTGTTTTGAAAAATAAAATCGGGTTTAATTGTGAGTTTTTCAGTGAACTGAAAACCTAAGTTGGTAATATTTATCAATGGGATTTCAAAGTGAATTTTGCATAGATTCTTATAAGTCTAAAATGTGTTTCCCATGGTGTGTCGTGTTATGATATTTTATGGTTTTATAAGTGTTTTTAGAGGTACAAGTGAATTATGGGTTTTTCAAGTTTTTTTTTTCTTCTGTATGGGGTGTGCCTTTGGTTTGCCTCGGGATGAGAATATAGATCATTTAATTTTGTCTCATGGGTGTCGTAAATAGCTATTTTGGATTAAGTATATTATGAGAATAGGCAGCCTTCATATCTGCCAAAAAGAAAAGTCTATTTAATCCAATTTAAATGACTCGGTAATTAAAATAATATAAGCATTATTTTAAGAAGTAACAGGAGTGATTTACTAAATGTCTTGCATAATATTTTGAGTGCGTTACATTGAGTCATACCGGAAAACCACCAAATTTAACACCTCAAAAAAAAAATCTCGTGGCCAAGCAATAATTTTTTCGTAGAGTTACTTAATTTCATCTACAGAATGCTTGATTGACGGCTTCGTGAAGAATCCGTTTACATCCTGAAGAAGAACCTACCCACAAAAAAAAGTGTGTGTTTACTTATTACGCACGTAAGAAATTATACCTCTCTGGCGTATAAAACTAAAATTTTGACTAGCTAACTTCAGGGTGTATGTTGACTAGCTAACTTCAGGGTGTATGTTGACGGGCTGCGGGCTGTTCGAAAGAGATACCGCGGCCCTGGAACACAAAGGGCAAGGAAGGAACATGGATGGGTTTTGGTCAGTACAAGACTCCCTTCCGCTCTGCCCAGAGCGGGAGAAGTCATTTGATGATTTCCCATCCGTAAAAAAAAAGAAACAAAAAGGTGTATGTCGACTAGCTAACTTCAGGGCGTCGGTTTTTTCGAGACGGTGGGCGCGCGCGCATCCTAAAAATTTACTCTCATCATTTTTCCTTAACGCACCAAAAGAAGTATAACTTCAAAAATAAACCTAGATATCCGTAGCACATCGAAAAGTAGACACAACATTTCAAAACGCTGTCGTCCAGTCAAACACTACAAAGACGGAGCTAGGTAATATTTTAAAGGCTTCAAATGAGTCTGGCGACTAATACATCACGCAGACAAAGCGGAGGGGGCCGGCAGATATAATGCGGAGAAGAATGATCTGTACTGACGAGGAAAAAACAATGAGCTTGTGCGGGTAGTCGGGGTAAAGAGGAGTGGCGTAAAACTGGTATTTTTTTGACGCAATAAAATTTATGAATTTTATGATAAGATAAGATAGTTTTTATCCGTCCAAAACATGAGTATACACACACATGGCATAATGTAAGATGTTGTATTGTATATAACGGGCTGGTGTCCGCAACTCCACGTCTAAGCGCGTATTTTGCGTGCGGGTTTTAAGATGGTAGCTACACCAAATTATATCGGAGTCATGTTTTGTCATGATAAGTAAGAAAGAAAAACTTTTTAAACTTATTTATTTTATTTTCACTTCACAAAAGGAGCAGTTTTTAAGATAGTTTTCAGTTCGGCGGTGGGAGAAATAAGGAAATTGTCGTAAGTAAAAGTTTTCAGTATGAATGTGGAAGGCAATAAGAGTAAGGGTAGACCTAAAAATTTATGGATGGATTGTGTGAAAGCAATTTCCTCAAAGCAAAGTAAATATACAGGGTGTAAACTGACTCTTCACGTAGCCGTCAACCAAGCATCCTCTACATCAAACTAAGTAACTTTACGCAAAAATTATTGCTGGGAAACGACTTTTTTTTTTGGGGTGAAAAATTACGTTTTGCGGTAAGACTCAAAACATTGTGCTGATGAATGGATTGAATAGTAAGAGTGTCCTGGAGGTGTTTCCAGTAAAAATCTTACATTTAAAACATGTGTTTAAAAAAAAACTTGTGAAAAAGTTGGAACTTTGACCCCCAATATCTCCGTAACTAGAAGGTTTCCAGATATGGTCTAGAACAAAAAAATGATCGCAATGACGGGGAGAATAAATGCTTTTCGGCTTCGTTAAGAGTCTGTTTACACCCTTTATTATGATAAACTCCGTGCCAATAATTGGAATTTCTAGTTTAAAGGTACTTTAAAATAATTTTTCGGCAGCAACAGTTTGTTTTAATTAACCGTAAACTTAAAAATATGAGGATAAAGACTGTTTATAAGGTACAATTTATCGTAAAAAAACTTTACAATATATGAGTATAAATAAAACTATTTTATTATAACACTGAAAAAATAAAACGCATTGCAAAAAAACCCACTCACTTTTAGTAATTAAAAAAAAAACAATGACCAATACAAAACATACCAATTACACCAGCCCGGCGTCGCCACCCTTCGTCAAGGGATGATATTACAACGACTGTTCATCGAAGGGAGAGTTATACAACGATTTGTAGGTCAAACTTAATATAGAATAATCATCATCATCATCTTTTCAGCCGAAAGGCGTCCACTGCTGGACATAGGCCTCCCCCAAGTGTCGCCACAATGACAATATAGAATAATATGTTAAATTAAATCTGGGGTAAAATCTACCCTAGAGTGACCTTATTTTTGTTATTTTAATGTAATCAAGGTTCTATTCAATATTGCTTAATTGATTTTTAAAAAATCTGTTTGTGTAATAATAATGAAGTCCATGTTCATTTTTACCCGACTACGGCGAAGCCAAAAGGAAGGGTTATGATTTTAGCAGGTTATGTATGTATGTTTGTATTTACGTATGCACCTTGTTTGAACTGTCAAGTGTCACTAGTGTCAGTTATGTCACTGTCAATTTGGCGGTCAAGCGTTTTTTATTGCCTGGTACCGTAATACCCGCTGGCGTTTGAGTGGACCGTAGCGCCTAAACTACTCATCCGATTTTGATAAATAAGGTATCAATCGATCCGTTATTATAGCTCGGGTAACATAGGCTACATTTAAATCGACTTTAACAATAGGAAGAGTCGATTTTACCATGTAAACCCCGAATTTAATTAGAGCGTGATTTTTGGTTGAACACAAACACTTCTTTATTTTTCTTTTTATAAATGTTAGTAAACAAAAAGTTACAGGTGAAGTTAATAAAAGCGTGCTAAAAAGACACCAAGAACAAAGAATATAGTATTTGGAAAAACAGGCAAGGCATCGTAATCTAGTATTTTTTGGGCTGCAAGAAGGTCAAAAATCCTAATCCAATTTGGATTAGGATTTTTGAATTTGGATGAGAAAAATGCTTTCGAAAACTGCCGTGAAACATAACCATTATCAGTCTATAATTTCCCCACGGCTTGCATCTAATCCTTCAGTCTGTGAGACAGAGTGGGCTACTATTCAAACTGACACATGTCTTCGAATTTTTGGTTGCAGGACATGCCAGTTCCCACACAATGCTTTCCTTCACTAATTTCACATTTTTTTAGAAACACTGTCCCGCGCTAGGAGTTTCTCCTGTATCGTGGATGCGTATAAAGAAATTTAAACTCACAAATAGCCAGACCCGGAACCTGTAGGCCATATAAATATTTGTTTCGTGCGGGAATTTAAACGACGACACGCAGCGTGGCAGCCAATCGCTCAGCCAGAGTGATGAAAAAATATACACAAAGAAAAGTGCCTTCTGGGTTCGATCCAACGAGTCGAAAATTCCTAACAAACAATATCTTTTCGTCACCAAAAATCCTACCAAACTAAAAAACCTACTGATTGAGAAAAATGCTTCCCAAAACTGCCATGAAACGCGTGTTATTTATTTACTGGCAACACTTTGGGGAATTCTGAAGGTGTTGCTATTGAAAATAATGGCTGGTTTCAAGAGTTAAGGCGGTTTTCTTTGGTGACAGATTAGTACGTTAGTTTTTTTTGGTGTTTTTGAGTCAGGTTGACTCGCGATTTCCTCATCGACTTTCTACTTAGGTATCGATTTTGCGATAAAAATAGGAACAAAGGTATGTAATTCGGTTTGTTTCGAAATATTCTCGTCAAAATAATGTTTAAAATCTTTTAAGCAAACCAAGTTATGACTTCATTTCTAACCCAAAGTACAGAGCTATGTAAACATAAGTCGATAAGTCATAGACCTCATTTAAAATAAATAAATTGAGAAAAAAAAATCACTCACCAGCTCACGGAAGCTCGGTCCAAAATCTGTTAAAAAGAAAAGTTATTACAATCAATAAGAATGTGCATAGAAGTTAAAAAGAATGGAAGTAAATAAATATATATTTTGGGAGAGGACAAAAAACACTTATAGGTGTAGATTGACAGCCTCGTTGGTCTAGTGGACGCAAGCGCGGCTGCTCAGCAGGAGATTCTGAGTTCGAATTCCGCGTCGGACAAATTGATTTTGGGTTTTTCCATCAGGAATTCTCAGTAGCAGCAACGGAGACTGGATTTGTAACCTCCGAAGGGTTAAACAAAGGTGTACCTAATAGTACACCCACATTTTGCCAGTTATGTTTAAATCCCATGTAACTGGAGGCAAGCCTAAAGCCATCAACCGGGCACAAATCCAAACATCGCCCGCGGTTGCTTCTGAGAAACACCTGATGGAAAAACCCAATAACACGTTGCAAGTTATGTAGTAATCAGTCATGTGTTTGAGGTTGTAGGTACCCGCCTGGCAGGGCTGCGGGACATGGATGGGTTTTAGTCAGTACAAGTCTGACACCCCCTTCCGCTCTGCCCAGAGCGGGACTTGATGATTTCACATCCAAAAAAAGGTTGTAGATACTTAATAAAAGTAGCAAAAATGCACACCTATTCCGCTCGCTCCATGGATATTAATATTTCCATCATCATAGCGCTTGCTGTGAACAAAAGAGTCCATTAATCTTCACACCACACATCGGCCACACAACATCATCATCATCATCAGCCTATAATGTTCCCACTGCTGGGACACAGGCCTCCTCTCTATGAGAGGGAATGGGCTATAATCCACCACGCGGGCTCAGTGCGGATTGATAGATGTCACATGTCTTCGAATTTTTGGTTCTAGGACATGCCGGTTTCCTCACGATGTTTTCCTTCACCGTTTTTGAGAGCAGTGGTGATGAAATAAATTACACAAAGTAATGAGCTTGCCTGGGTTCGACCCCACGACTTTACTGTTCGTAAGTCGGGGTCGCTACCACTGGGCCACCGCTGCTCTCGACCACATAACATTACAGCATTCTAAACTTGAAGTGTCTTGAAGTTCTAACTTGTTTTCATCTGAGCCTATAAAGCACAAAGATCACTGGTTCTACTTTTATTTGATTGAGATTTGAAACGGTATCTTGATTGGAGTTATGAAACGTGATGTAATAAGCGTGGGTGGCGTCCTGTAATTTCTGCCCACCCTTTTGGGGAAAAAACCGGAATTTATGTATAGGTATATGTATAAAGCATGTAAACAGACTCTTAACGAAGCCGAAAGCCACTTGTTCTCTCCATCATTGCGATCATTTTTTTGTTCTAAACCATACCCGGGAACCTTCTAGTTACGGAGATATTGGGGGTCAAAGTTCCAACTTTTTCAGAAGTTTTTTTTTAAATACATGTTTTCAATGTATTGATTTTTACTTTAAACACCTCCAAGACCCCCTTACTATCCAAAACATCCATCAGCATAATGTTTAGAGTGCGTTACATTAAGTCCTACTGTAAAACGTGATTTTTAGCCCAAAAAAAAAGTCGTTTCCCAGCACTAATTTTTGCGTAAAGTTACTTAGTTTTGATGTACATAATGCTTGGTTGACGGCTTCGTGAAGAGTCTGTTTACACCCTGTATATGAATGTATGTATGATACTCACTCATTAGTCTTCCTAAACTCATCGACTCCAACGAACCCTTTCTCCAACTTCTTATTATTGAGCATTTCAATTTTCCTCTTCAATCTCTCACTATCAGCTACGTTGAATTTACACTCCTTGCATTTCGGAGGACAAGTTGTAGTAGTGGTGGTCTTCTTGCAAGGACAAGGACACTCTTCGGGCGCGCTCTTGAAGACCACCAGAAAGGCCACTACGATGGATATGGTGAAGAGCAGGAGGAGGCATCCGATGCAGGCGTACTCTGAGCTGACGATCTTTTTGAGGCTGTGGTACAAGTGAGGTTGTTTATAATGTTTCATTTTAAATACCTACATTATTATACAGGGTGTTTGGTACAGACGCCAGCGGGTCAACCTACCCTTAACTGTCAGATTTTCCCAACCAACCTTGAACCTAATGCTATAGAGATAAAGTAGAAAATCAATTAAAGAAAGGAGAACGCTCATTTGTGACCCATGCCCGATACGAAAGACACATATCTCAGTTTTTTTGTTATTTAAAATACAGCTAAAATATTTTTTTTTTGTATTCAAAATTAATGGCTAACACCAAAATTTTGCCTTATGTTTTTGTTCAGGGGATTTTTTTAATACCCCTTTTTCAAAAATCGAATGATGCAGTTCTAGTTTTTATTCAAATCGGGCTCGAGACTTCTTTGAGTATTTTACTCTATTCCTCATAGTTTCGGATTTGGCCATCCACGCCCACTTAAAAAATCACCCTGTATAGTGTTCCATTAGAAATTATTTTTGTGTTTTTATCTAAATTGGCGTCATTTTAAATATATATAATAACTATTCATTAAAAAAAAATATTTCAATGTGTTTACCCTGAACAAAATCAAACGGCAATATGGAGGACTGGAGGTTAGCCACTGATATTCGGAATAGTGTTAATTTATTTCTGTTATATTTAATATTATAAAATAACTGAGATACGTTCCTTTTGTGTCGGGCCTGGGTAAATTTTCTATGGGTCGTGACCGTTCTTCTTTGACAGATTGTAGTAGTTAGACGTGCTGGCGTCTGTACTCGTACATCGTTTACCAAATTGAAGCCAAAAAAGGGGTCATTTGCGGTCTCTTCAGCTCCAATAACTCATCCTATGACCCCACGGATTTTTTCCTTCATTTTTTATTTGAAAAATCGCCACATTTCGCCTGTTATGTTTAAGTCCCATGTAATAGGGGGCGAGCCTATTGCCATCAACCGGGCTTAAATCCAAACTCCGTGACTTCTACTTAATAATGAAATTCCAGATGGAAAAAGCCAATACCACTATGCCAGACCCGGGAATCGAACCCAGGACCTCATGCTCAGCAGTCGAGTTTGCGACCACTAGACCAACGAAGCAGTCTTTTTCACAGAAAGTATTCATCTTTCTGACCCATTCTAATTGGGGTCGACGCAACGTTTTCTTCTTCCATTCACTGTCAAACGTCTGGAGTCCTTCCTCTTTCATATCATTCCTCACATTTTTTTTCACAGAAAGTATAATAAAATAAACTCACGCGCAAGAAACACAAGAGCAGGTGTCCTCCGACTTCCTCGCTGGCTGCGCAGGGCAGTTCTGCTGCGAAACAAACGTCTAAAACAAACCGCCACAAATCGGTCACCATTGAATTGTACGTAAACTGTTTATTTTTTTCTAAGTTTAATCAAATAAATGGACAAGGTCACTTACCCAGAACCACCAACTGTCTTTCTTTTCATTTTGATAAGGCTGTAACAATAATAAAAACATAAATATGTCAGGTTATTACGATTTAGACCGTTCTCCACCAAAGATGTGCTATGTCGCTTTGCTGCGAAGATGTGATAGCTAAGCTGTGAAACTATGTGACCGTTTTCACTGATACTAAGCTATGTAGCGGTGCAAGTAAGATGTGCTATGAAGATGCGCCGCCGCAAAGTAGCTGCGCGAGGAAGATGCGCAGCTCGAGGTATGCGATGTATCGATAGTAGGAAAGCGGCGAGGGCGACCATCCATAGCACGCATATTTTAGTTGAATCCGTTTCCACCAGTGCTAAACTATGTGCACCATTGCAATGAATATGATTGGTGGATATAAAACGCATCCTTAGCAACGTAGCATAGCACATCTCTGGTGGAAAAGCTCCCTTAGGCTCGTAAGTCATGTGGGCGGTTGGGTTTCTTGCAATGAAAATACTCTGGGTGCGATACACTGTCTCTATTAAACTAACTAATTACTTGAAATTACACTTTAACACAATAACACGGGGCATAAATGAATCGGGTACAGTTCCAGGACGTCTCAACTCCGCTGCGATCAGACTCTCAATGTCGTTCTCACCCCGAGATGAAAACATCAGGGCTCTGTAGAAGCACGCTGTGGTGTTGGTAGACTTGTCAGTAGGTCGCGTGACGTCACCACCGGCGTGCTTGCGATTCATTCCATGTCCGTACTAACGACCTGATCCGACAAATACTACATCACGTCTATTTTTGGCGAAGGTTAATTGGCTTCAAATGTCCCCAATGCTGGGACACAGTAGTTCCACCACGTGGCCCAATGTAGGGATGTGTCATGCTTTCGATTTGTTGGCGCTAGTTCATGCCGGTTTCCTAACGATGTAGGTATTTCTCCACAGCTTTGAGAGCAGTGGTGATGAAACAAATTAGACAATGAATGTGCCTGCTTGGTTCGAACCTTCGAACCAGCGACCCTATACCGATCCTAGGTCGCAATTCTTAACACTGAGCCATCACTAGTCACTCACTCCTATAGAAAGGATGTAAACAAACTCTTAACGAAACTGAAAGGCACTTGTTTTTCCTATCATTTCGATCATTTTTTTGTTCTAGACCATAACTGTGAACCTTCTAGTTACGGAGATATTGGGGGTCAAAGATTCAACTTTTTCACAAGTTTTTTTTTATAATATATGTTTTTAATGTAAGATTTTTACTTTAACAACTTCCAAGACCCCCTTACTATTCAATCCATCCGTCATCACAATGTTTTGAGTGCGTTACATTGAGCCCTACTGTAAAACGTGAATTTTCAGCCCATAAAAAAGGTCGTTTCCCAGCACTAATTTTTGCGTAAAGGTACTTAGTTTGATGTACATAATGCTTGGTTGACGGCTTCGTGAAGAGTCTGTTTACACCCTGCATAAAAAGGGTCAGTGCAGCATGTCTTCTTCCATAGATTTCTATTAAACCTGCTTTCTAGCTACATCATCTTTGACACAGTCCATCCATCGTTTCCGTGGTCTTCCCTATTTTGAGTTTGCAGTTTTAATTAAAACAACTTATTGTATGGTGGTACGTGGTGCTATGTGGTACTGTATGGTGTCGGACGTAAAGAATAGCAGCACCCCATATCTTCCCGTGGGTGTCGTGAGAGGCGGCTAAGGGACTTACCAAAGAATGGGCAGCAGCGTTCTCTGTGCTTTTGTAACAACCGTACTTCGATCACCAACCCGCCTGCTAAGCATGAATGACGCTGATCCATGAGTCATGTTCGTGAACGGGAGCTATCAGTTGGGACTGGTCATCTCTTAGCTGTCACGGTTTTTTTTAAATTAAGTACTTTATTTTTAAATTGTTGATTTATTCTTTTACTCTGGACGCTGTTCAACCTCAACATGAATGATGTAACCAAGATTTTGTAATAATATTTTTGATCGAAATGAGTGTCCATGGAGTTCCTTGCCCATTCTTCTCCATAGAGATCTACGCTTTGGAATAGGCAACTACAGTACTTTCACAAGTTATTATGCCTTGTGTCTGTGACTGTAGCTTAGCCTTATTTGTTTTTCCGACATTCAAAAGTGCCTGTAAGGGTCTAATTGAAATAAATGCTTTTGAGTTTTGAGTTTGAAGCGTGGCAATTATGGCAAAACGGCCTATGTCCATCAGTGGATGTCTTTTGGTTGAAATGATGATGACACACTTACCATGCTCTGACTCCTAGCTTTATTATGGAACTCAGCCCTCTGTTCCGTGGAGGATATTTTGTAGGGACCTCCTCTCTTACGATGCTCCGAATTGTTGCTCGAGTCACAGGATCTCTGCTAATGGGCATTTATTAGGTTAGATGAGAAAGTTTGTGAGGATGGATGAATGTGTGAATGGATTTATGGATGGAAGTATCGATGGATGTAGGATGGATGGATGTTTGTTACCCATCGCGAGGGCCCAGTGGTTGTTAGATGTCACATGTCTTCGAATTGGTTCTAGGACATGCCGCTTTCAAGTAAAATATACTGAACGGATTTGAATGAAATTTAACACAGATTATATTAAATAATCTGGATTTTTCATACTAAAAAAAAGTCCCTTCCCAGCAATATTTTTTGCGCAGTTGTGTTACTTAGTTTGATGAACAGAACGCTTGGTTGACGGTTTCGTGAAGGGCCATTTAAACCCTGTACAATGAGGGCTATCGCGCATGAATTCGCCGCTAGAGGCGTTCGTGTAGAGTAAGGTCTTCCAAAATGTCAGATTTCATAGCGTTTCGCGCGTTGCGTGATTTTTATCACGTACTTTAACTAATATTCATGATTCTGGTCGAGATTGAGCCATTCCTGATTAATTATAATAATAATAATAATAGACTTTTATTTCGGACCATAGAATCCATAGAGTGTTAGTAAAATTAACAAAAAGCTTATCACCTAGTGTTAGTACCCATCACCCTTTGCACAAACTGTTTAATTATAGGAGAGTTGTAACTCTCCCCTACCGTTCTCAGGATGCTGTTGTGACTGTCTCTCACTCTTCTCAACAGCGAAACTGTTTTTTTTGCGCAAGATGGCGTGAAAACCATCAGTGCGAGCTTGCGCAAACATCTCCGAGGCACTACAGTATCGAGGCAGTCTCAAGAGCATCCTGAAAGCATTATTGTACTGTACGCGCAATACATCTAACGATTTTTTGGTGTAACTGACCCAGACTGCCCGTGTACATACTCTGACAGTAAGCCTTAAACAGCGTAATCTTGACTAGGTCAGTACACCGAGCAAATCTACGGGCCAGCATATTGCTTCGAACCGCCAGAGCCCTCCGCTCCCTCTCAATGATTATGACTTGAAGATTTTAGGTAGCAACTTAGGATCTTATTTTTTAGTACTTGGAGGTAGAATGATGTTTAAATGTTTAATGCTTGTTAATGTTAGGAAGTTTAGACTATGTTGTATACGAAATGAAATAAACTTTTAATGAAGTTATTTGTACTTTAAAGTATTAAATAAAATTAATGACAGGACCCTACTCAACAGTGGCACCATCTGGTGAGCTTAAAAATGATAGCCCCCATTAAAATGATATGATAACTTAGAGACTCACTCGATCAGCTTTGTTCTTGGACACGGAATACTGTCGTCTCTTCTTTTCTTCTCTTGGCTCATTTAGGAGATTCCTTTTTTCTGGATCACTGTAAAACACTTCTATTCAGATGTTTTGTTGGTAAATGAAACCTTACCTATCAATCCTAACTTCCTAACTTTATAATATTATAAATGCGAAAGTAAGTTTGTTTGTTACCTTTTAACGCCTAAACCACTGAACCGATCATCCTGAAATTTTGCATATACGTTGTCAGGCGTAAAGAATCGGACTTATGCTACCTTTCATCCCGAAAAAAAAGTACTGTTCCCGAGGAAAACAACAATAACGTTCGTATGATAACAGATGGCGCTGCCTGTCTCTCGAATCACGATTGAATTTTATTATTATAGAAAAAAACTGTAGTAGTGTGTTCAGAGTTTAATTGTGAAATTCTAAATTAATGCGAGCGAAGACGCGGGCAAAAGCTAGTAATTTATAAATGTGAAAACTACTGTGGTTTGTCTGCCACCTTGTCGCATCTGATATAGGTAATTGTCGAACGTATAGATCAAGATCTTAGTGGTTTAGACATAGAGTACTTTTAATCCTAGTAGTACATTTCTATGGGATAATTTGCTACATCCACTCGAGCGTAGCTTTGGGCAAACACTAGTATTTTTTTTTAAAGATAGTGTTGGCCCACACTAGGATTTTTTTCTTGAATTTGTACTATGTTGCTGTGATACTTTTTGTACTATGTTGCTGTATTACTTTTTGTACTATGTTGCTGTAGTACTTTTTGTACTATGTTGCTGTGGCGCTTTTTGTAGTACCAAACTGTCAGATCCGGATCATCCGCTACCTGTGGGCCATAAAAAGTCTACGTAAAGCAACTTACTCTCGTTCCCTTGTCATGATTTCTTTAAATATCTTCAACAGCGGTGACTGTGTTCCTTTATCGATCTTTGCATGGCTGAAACAAACCTGTATTTGATGAATATTTTCTGCTTCTTTAAAAAAAACATAACTCGAACAAAGTGTTTTTTCGTATAAAAATTCCAGGAGATGACCAGTCTTGCATGGATCAGCACCATTCAGTTCAACCATTTTGAAGGGAAGTAAATGATCCGTCAAACGCGGCACCATCAGCGATATATTTGAGTGAGCATGCCATTCTCTCGACCACCAGGGCACATAGAATGGAAGTCGTTTCCAGTAAATGGAAGCTTTACAGTACATAGTACATACACATGGACTATATGCCAAGGCTATCTCGTGCTTTAATTATTATCAGCTTTGGTTTGTGAAGAAGAAAACTACTTAAAAGGATACAAATGTAAAGTACCGCGAAAGGTATACATCCAGAAATTCTGCGAAATGCAACCCATGTGTCGTTAATCACCGAGCCATTTCCAGTCATGTTGTGACATGGTGGGTCCATGTCACAACATGACTCCAATGATCACAAATCAGCAACCAACTTGCAACATGGACATCTTGTCATGACTCTTTGTTGAAATTCACTGCTAGCTGAGAACTGCAGCTGACATCGTCACAATGGATGAATCGCTGCACGACATGCAGCAGATGCTGGATGGTCTAGTTGATTCTTCAATATACATTGATCTCAGGGTGAACTTGGCCAAAACCCAGGTATTTTCAACGAACACGTCACTTAGGATCGATTATCGTCAATGGCGATCCTCCCGAGGTTGTTCGAGAATAAGTTTACCTCGGGCAAACTCTGTAGTTTGGTAAGAACAACTTTGAGAGGGAAGCTAACAGAAGAATCTAGCCAGGCTGGACAGCATTTACGAAGCTTTGTCAGGTTTTCTCGTCCCGTATTCCACAGAGCCTAAAAACTAAGGTCTTCAATCAGTGCGTCCTGCGTTTATGACTTACTGGGCCGAAACGTGGACACTCACGGTACGGTTGGTCCAAAAATTTAAGATAATTCAGCGAGCTGTGGAATACGCTATGCTTGGAGTCTCTCTGAAAGATCGCATCCTGAACGAGGTAATCCGAAAGAGAATCAGGGTTGTTGACATAGCTCACAGAATAAGGAAGCTGAAGTTGCAATGTGCCAGCCATATTAGCCATAAAACCGATGACCGTTCGTGTAGACGTGTTCTTGAGTGGAGACAGCGAATCGGCAAGCGTAAGGTGGGACGCCCTCAGGTTTGGTGGAGTGGCGGACTTCGCAGGGTGGCTGGTAGCAATTGGATGAGAGTTGCCAAGAATCAAGTGGCGTGCGATTGAAGAGGCCAATATCCAGCTGTGGAATGTTGTAGGCTGATGATGATGATAATGACTGAAAGCTGTCAAAATATAGACTTGCTGTGTTTCTGTCATATTTTTGACAAAGTAAATGCAAATGTAAACTAACACAAGTAAGCTTACTAGCATCAGGTCTTATTATTTACTATTCATCTGTGTTATATGCGAGGTTAAGTAGAGTAGATATAGTACCAAAATCTACAGCCATTACATTAACAGCAATAATGCCATCTATAACAATTTCAATCACTTTCACAGTATCAAAACTCACCATACGACATATATTTTCGTAGACTCTTTATTTCGTAAAAAAATCTAAAACGTTTACCTCGGTTCTCCCTGATTTGATTTACAGAAAAATTCTTACCTGTTTTCGCTTATTCCCATATTCGTTATGACATTTGAAAGCTTCTTTTTTATGCTGTAAAATGGCATTTTGTTGGCAAAGAGTATTTGTTTCAGCAAAAGAGTTTCAATATCTGTAGTTGAATGCAGACTTCAAAAGCAGCTATTAGTGGCAACCACAGGTGGAGGCGCCCCATAAAGGACACCCTAGATGGACGTACGCTGGGCTGCATCAATTGGGTACCCCAGTTGGGAAAGTAGGTGCTTTCAAGAGGGGTACCACATCGTGACGCTGACGTACATAGATATGCTCTTCTAGAGCAACATATACAATAAGGTCAGTGTACACTGGCCTTACTAATTAGAACTCGCAGCCGGCGTACATGTATGAATGGATGTATAAATGTGGATGAAGGAAAAGTAGTACGTACGGATCGAGTTCGTGGCGTTCTGTAGTTATATACTGCCTACCCCAATGGGAAAAACGGCGTGAGTTTATGTGTTTAACTTGAAAATTCCAGTACTCAAAATTGCCACCCTACTGAAAAATTTTTCAGTACACAAAAGTGCCAGTAAAGTCGTCAGCAATTGAAATAACGAAATTTCAAGAAAGAGAAGTCTCGAGCCATATCTTACTTTTTAGTACAACTTCAGTCCTGGTAAGGCTATGACCTTAGAATGAGCGGAAGCGGAACGAAGTTAAGAGGCGTGCATGTGCAGCTCGGTGGTAGGATAGTACTCATGATGGCTATGCGTGAGTCTGCCCCTTTTTTTTTCGGATGGGAATCCACAAATGACTCCTCCCGATCTGGGCAAAGCGAAAGGGAGTGACAGACTTGTACTGACTAAAACCCATCCACCTTCCTTCCTTGTTCTTCGTGTCCCAGGGCCGCGGTGTCTCTTTCGAACAGTCCCGCAGCCCTGGATGTGTGTCTGCCCCTGAAGTCGTCGTGAACAGGGCGGTACTCCTGTTTCAGATTTTAAAGCATTGGTAGACTTCTATGCTAGGAGCTCATGCCTAATAATAACAGCCACTCGGGTCGATCTTTAGGTTAAGCCGTGCTTGCCTAGGTTGGTCCGTGGATGGATAACCACCCATTACATACTGAGTTACCTCCGTGCCTTGGAAAGCATTAAGCCGTTCGTTGCGGCTGTCATTTTTAGATCTTTGACCGTCGTTTCAGGAAGTGGGCGGAAAGTCTGACAAGCAGCCTTAGCAAGGGGTATCGTATTACCAGTACTAACTGGGTTGTGGAGGTCAGATAGGCAGTCGCTCCATGTAAAATAGTGGTATTCAGCTGCATTCAGTTAGACTGGAACCCGACCCAACGCTACAGTACCGTGGCAGTCCCAAAAGCATCCTGAACGAGTTAATATATATATATATATATATATTTTTTTTTTTTAAAACGTTGCCCCACACTAGGAATTTCTCCTGTATAGTGGGAGCGTTTACAAACATTTAAACTCACATAACACAAACAGTCAGACCCGGAACAACTACTTCTAGGCCATACAAATATTTGTTCCGTGCGGGAATCGAACCAGCGACACGCAGCGCAGCAGTCCATCACTCAGCCACTGCACCAACCGCGTCATCATATTGACCAAATTGAGCGCTGGACCTGGTAAGCTCTTCGCGTGTATGACACCCACAGCCCGCTCTCGCCCCACCCAAAACCACAACCTCAAAAAACCATCCCCTCCAATTTGTACATGTTTACCGCTCATACATCAAAAACTAAGTACGCAAGTTATAAAAACGTGTTTTTTAAGATCACTCAAGAATATTGCCCGGTACCTACACTTTATGGGGGTTGGGCAATAAAAGTATATTTGATATGTTGCGTTTGCCCGTCAAAATAATTGCTCGAAGGATGTATTAGTGGGCCCTGGGGGAGTGTAATGTCAATTTGAAGAGTTTAAGAGGAATTTATTGGGATATATCCTGGTACTTAACTCTTAGTTGTGGTAGAGATATTCTGAAGAAGTTCGTCCGGGGTAGTACCACTGTTGTACATATTTTGGAAGTCAAGCAGCCATGCTGTTTTTCAGTTTATAGGATATCTGTGCCGATCTTAACAAGGTACAAGAGATACTTCAGCTTTGTCCTTTTTTTCGGATGGGAAATCATCAAATGACTCCTCCCGCTCTGGGCGGAGCGGAAGGGATTGTCAGACTTGTACTGACTAAAACCCATCCATGTTCCTTCCTTGCCCTTTGTGTTCCAGGGCCGCGGTATCTCCTTCGAACAGTCCCGCAGCCCTGGTCAGCTTTGTCTCTGGGGTAGTAAATCGGCACAGTAACACAATATAAAAATCAATTACAAAGTGTTATAAAGTCTCCACACGCTGGTTGTTGGAAGACGGACGGCGCCGCCGAGGCCGGCCCAGAAAAAGGCGGCGAGATGATCTGGACGCGTACCGCGAGGGCTGGTTCTAGGAGGCATGTGCAAAAAGCACGTGGAAGGAATTGGGTGAGGCCTTTACCCAGCAATGGGATATAACAGGTTGTTGAAAAAAAAAAATGTAGCGTGTACATTTCTTCTTAATCAATCAACTCAAAATATCGCAGTCCATACTGCTGGACAGAGGACTCTCACTAGATGGCTCACATTCACCGTGTAGTCCGGCTTCGACATCCATCTCAGCCACCATTTTGAAGTCGTCTGTCCACCTTACTTGGGTGATTTTCTACGCTACGCATTTGTGCCCGTTCAATAGTAACTGCTTCGGCCTCCATCGGACTTCAACACAACGACATGTGCGTGTACTATATACATTCTCTGCCTACAGATGCAGTCATCAATATCATATCAGCCCGTTGCTGTCCACTGCTGAACATAGGCCTCCCCAATCGATATCCAACGTGTCCGGTCCAAAGCCACCTGCATCTATGGACTCCCTGCAGTTTTAACAAGGTCGTCGGTACGTCTGGCCGTCCCACGCTGCTCTTTGCAATGCGTGGTCTCCACTCCAGTATCTGTTTGCCCCATCGGCCGTCCGATCTTCGCACTATGTGGCCTGCCTATTGCCACTTTAGCTTGCTTACCCGCTGGGCTATGTCGAGACCTTGGTTCGTCTACGGATTTCCTCGTTTTGTATTCTATCACGTAGAGAAACGCCGAGCATAGCTCTTTCCATAGCCCACTGTGCGACTTTGAGCTTCTGTATCAGACCTATTGTGAGAGACCACGTTTCAGATCCGTAAGTCATCACTGGTAACACACATTGGTTATAAATCCTACTTTTGAGGCACTGAGGTATTTTGGACTAGGTGCAGTAATACTATATAATATTATAGTAACAGAACGTCAAGACTGGTCACAGTGTTCTGGACCCAAGGGCCAAGCTTCTTCCCAATTATGTTGGGGTGTCTACCAAACTAACAGGATGCATCTGAATACCATAGTTTAACGTGAAGCGACCACCAATCTGGCTACCACACACGAACGAATACTAGTCCAAACTGTCATCAATGCAGCCAAAAAAAACAGGGTAGCAACACCAATCTTCATCCCGAGCTTCGTAATACCTGTCTACTTCAATTTTTTTTCTCTAGAATTTCGGAGATATCCGCATTGCTAGGGGCGTAGTGTGGTGGCTAGGGGTGGCCCCCGCTGAATGTAAATGTGACCCGTTGATAAATAAAGAAAGAGGTTAAACTGTTAGAGGTGGGATACGTAAACATCGTCTTGTTGAGGGTTGCCACGGGAGATGGGATTTTTTTTTCTTTCTATAGTTTTTTTTTTGTTTTGAAATTGACATACGTTAGTGCTGCAGAGATTTTCGGCACTTTAATGACATTGACAGTGATTTACAGTGACAAGATGGCGTCGATAGCTCCTATTAAGCATAATAATAACCATCTCATAATTTGTTCCTATAATCATAACATAACATAACATAACGCCTGTAATCCCCACATTTTGCCAGTTATGTTTTAAGTCCCATGTAATAGGGGGCGAGCCTATTGCCAGCAACCGTGCACAAATCCAGTCCAACTCCGTGGCTGCTACTGAAGAATTCCTGATGGATAAACCCAATAAACAGGAAAATATTTTCCTATAATCATAGTTTGTAATAAGGTCTTTCAAAACATTGTTTATGTGTAGCTATAGATCATCATCATCAGCCTTTTTTAATGTTCCCACTGCTGGGACACAGGCCTCCTCTCTATGAGAGGGAATGGGCTATAATCCACCAGGCGGGCCCAGTGCAGATTGGTAGATGTCACATGTCTTCGATTTTTTGGTTCTAGGACATGCCGGTTTCGTCACGATGTTTTCCTTCACCGTTTTTGAGAGCAGTGGTGATGAAATAAATTACACAAAGTAATGCGCCTGCCTGGGTTCGAACCCACGACTTACTGTTCGTAAGTCGGGGTCGCTACCACTGGGCCACCGCTGCTCTCTCTCTGTAGCTATAGATAATATATGTTTATTTATGAAAAACTTCTGCAGTAGAGAGATGGCCTGAAACACAGGTTTAAATAAATCTAGAGAGTCGCTACATTACTTTCACGAATTTTATTTTTTGCAACTTTGATCTTAGATGAAATGCCATACCATAGTTTTATACAGTTAATTGTAAAACTATTAGATGATGGTATATATTTTTTTTTTATTTTAACTATATTTTTTTTTTATGTAACACATTCAGACACAATTTATTGTCACTGAAAAATTAAATGAAAAAAAAATTAAATGTACACTTTTTGTAAACATTATTTTTTGATTAAGAGAGATTAAGATCTCTCAGGGTTTTATCCCAGCAGTGGGGACAACAAAGGCCCCCTATATATTATTTCTATTCTATATGCTCCAGCAGTAGTTCATTTTTAGAGTTGTGTATCCAAAGGGTAAAAATGGGACCCTTTTATTAAGACTCCACTGTCCATCTGTCTGTCTGGCTGTCTCATAAACCATGATAGCTAGACAGTTGAAATTTTCACAGAAGATGTATTTCTGTTGCCACTATAACAATAAATACTAAAAACAGAATAAAATAAATATTTAAGGGAGCTCCCATGCAACAAACGTGATTATTGGCCGTTTTTTTTATTATTATGGACAACTACGGAACCCTACATTGTGCATGGCCCGACATGCACTTGGCCAGTTCTTTTACGCTACCCACCTATTCCAAATTCAAATTAACAAAAATATTCCTGAGACAATTTCTCCCATAACTTAGAAGCAATAAATTATCTAATTATCTACCAACATGCGACAAACTATTCCGGAAATTTTGGATAAGTATCTATTTATTGATTTATTTAGGATCTCCAACAAAGGATGTACACAAACACAAGAAATAAATAATCAGCGACAAAAGTATCACGTAGGTGTAATCCTTCACTTACAGGAGACCACAGCATGCACAATAAAATGAATAACTAAGCTAACAAATCTCAAATAGGTACAAAATATTCCATTAGTTTTGTCTTCAGTGGCAACCCTGTCAGCTAATATGTGAGTGACAGATGGTCATAAATTACATACGTCACTAGATGTGTCCCGGGCGACGGGATCAAATGTTACAACTGTGGGTGAGTGGTTCCGTATCTTTTTATTTTTGTTTCAGGTTGAATATCTACGTAAACCTGAAGATTGATGTTTGTGATTTAAAAATGATTTTTTAGATTCAGTTTATTTTTACTAGCCTCTATGGCCACACACAGTATACTAAAATATCAGCTCGTGTTGATATAAGTACGACAATGATGTTGAAAGAGCGGAGCCTTCTATATATACAGGCATTGTTTGCCTAAATGGGGGCTCCAAACACATTAAAATGTAATGTATTATCTAATTGACACAATAAACAAAAAAAAAAAGTAAAAAACAAAAAAATATATTAAAAAAAAATATATATATAAAAAAAAAAAAAAAACAAAGTGTTGGGCAGTTCTCACAGTCGTGACCTTCGAGCTTCTAAAAACCTACTCCTTCAAATTCCCTCTCACCGTACTGGTTTCATGTCCTCTTCTTACGCTATCTCAACAATTAGACTCTGGAATGCGCTACCCCTTGACATTAAAAAAGCTGAAAGCAAAATGGCTTTCAAAAGGGCAGTTCGGAAGTTTTATTTAAAGTCTGATTAAATTCCTTACTATCTAGTCATCACTGGAGACATGGTAATTATTATAAGGTTTCTCGTATTTCAGGCTATTTGTATGTATTATAATATATATTAGTTTATTATATCTTTATATGTATGTATTAGTAAGTATCCGTTTATGTGTATCACTACTATTTGCAAAATGGTATTTTGTTTATTTGTTGTTTTTGTACTCTACCACAATGCTGTCCTATTTGACCCAAAGGTTGACTGGTAGAGAATGCCTTGTGGCATTAAGTCCGCCTATGTACCACTCTTGTACATGAAGTTTAAATAAATAAATAAATAAACTATTTTGCTTATGCCATGCAATGCTTAGACTGTATTGGGCTAGTTTCTAACAAAAAACAAGAAAATAATCGAAATAAACATCGTGTTGAAACCTGGACTTAATTCTAATACGGTGATCATGCATTCTCTATATGAGAAGTATAGTAATAGGGTAGTTGTATATAAAAGTATTGTTATTTATGTTTTGTAAACTACCCACAGTTTAATTTAAAAAAAAGAAAAACCCATTCTGGAAGTTTATCATTACTAGAATAACTAGTTTACTTACTCGTAATAATAGATTGAGTAGTTACCAATGTTCTACTGTATTTATACAGGGTGTAAACAGACTCTTCACGAAGACTTCAACCAAGCATTATGTACATCAAACTAAGTAACTTTACGCATAAATTAGTGCTGGGAAACGACTCTTTTTTCGGGCTAGAAAATCACGTTTCACAGTAGGACTCAATGTGACGCACTCAAAACTTTGTGCTGATAAATGTATGGAATAGTAAGGCGGTCCTGGAGGTGTTTTTAGTAAAAGTCTTACATTAAAAACGTGTATTTAAAAAAAAACTTGTGAAAAAGTTGGAACTTTGACCCCCAATATCTCCGTAACTAGAAGTTTCCCAGGTATGGTGTAGAACAAAAAAATGATCGCAGTGATGGGGAGAACAAGTGCCTTTCGGCTTCGTTAAGAGTCTGTTTACACCCTGTATAAGTTGACCTACTGTGAGACAATGGTGCCGATTCCCTTGTTCACAAACTAAACTAAATTTAAGTTGAGCGCATCTTTTTCTTTCTATTTCAATATGAAAAGGACAGAAGATAAATATTAGTTTAGCCCTGTCAAATTAGTCAGCACCTGACGTAATTTGATGTAATTTTAGTTGTCAACTTTTTTATCACGTCTAAACTTGTGTCAGGCGCTGGTTAATTTGACAGGACTAAACTAAAATTTATCTTCTGTCCTTTTCTTAATGAAATAGAAAGAAAAAGATGCACTGAACTTAAATTTGGTTTAGTTTGTAAACAAGGGAATCGGCACCATTGTGTAGTAACCGAGTTTTTGCAGAATATTCACAATTTTTATGTTTTCTCTCAGAAATTAAGGCTCCTTGATCATCTCACTCAAAATACGAACACTGCCAATAATGTCCTTAAATCTCCACCATATTTTAAACCATTACTACTTCCTTTTCACAGAAAAAAAAAAATAAAATACAAAGGTTTAGTTATCGCACGTTTCACTACGGAACCCAGCATCTCAACGCGACACGAAGTAAGGTAAACAGGTTTATGAAGGTCTCGTCCCGCGGGCCACATTTAAGGGCGCCGGGCCCCGTGCCCATAACTGGTGCGCTCACCCTACGTTAATGATGTTCGATGTTCGATACATGTGTAATTTGTATTACTGATTCTTTGGCTTTGGCGTTGAATAGGTGCACTCTCCTTGTGATGCAATTTATAATGTGAAAAAAATATATCAGAGGAATTGTATGAAATAAACTAAGATTGAAATTTAATTATTTATAGACCATATACGCACGAACATTATAATTTATTTTATTTATTTAAGCCTTTATTTGCCTTAACATTACATTTCTTATAATACTCGTAGAATTCATTTAACAGTACATACCTTACATTTTATTAAACATTATTATATTTAAAAGATACCATTTATATTATCTAACAGTAGTAGGTATACATGCATTTAATTTAATTAAAATTTATCTTATTACATTTATTCTTATTCTTTATTGCCCACAAAAAAGAGACTTACACACAAAATTATGATAAATAGCTTATGTACAAAGGCGAACTTAACCCAGAATTGGGTTTTCTTACAGCAAACCTAAATTCGATTTAGATTTTTTACAATTCTTACTTTTTCAAAATATAAAGTTTTTTTTTTAAGAACACTAACATTATAAATAAATAAAAAAGTACCTACGCAACACATTAGATACAAACTTCATGTAAGCCGGACAAATAAAGGTAAATAATTAAATAAAAATAGATACCATACTGATTCGTTCGTTGGTCCAGTGGTCGCAATTGCAGTTGCTGAGCATACGGTCCCGATTCCCGGGTCAGGCATAGTGTTATTGGGTTTTTCCATCAAGAATTTCTCAAAAGCAGCCACGGAGTCTAGACTTGCGCCCGGTGTATGGTAATAGGCTCGCCCCTTATTATATGGGACTTAAAAACAACTGGCGCAATGTGGGTGTTCTATTAGATACAACTCTGCCTAAACTTTCAGTGATTACAGGCGTGATGTTATGTTATGTCCCAAACATCTAGCCACGTATAAATTGTATGGTCCCATTAAAATAAATGGACAAATTTTAACACAGCGTTCAGTACGTCTAACCAAAGATATCCAAGCAAAAAAAAACACTGATTAAAGAGATTTTATTTTGACCTAAAATAATAAATTGCCGGTATTTTTAGTGCATTTTCGTTAGCTGCAGCTGTTTTTTTTTCTTGTAATCTATCTAATGCGTTTCTTATTTTTTTAACCATTGTCCTTATTTGGTCTGAATGATTACTAAAAGTTTGTCCATCTATTTTAATTGGACCTTATATAACGTCCGAATTATACCAACAGGAATTCCCACAAAAGAGCATGCCACAAAAATCTTCAACGCCATTCAATTACCCACAACATGTGATACCAATAAGCCAGGATATTCCAGAGTATTCCAGGGTACGCCAGGGTACGCCAAGGTATGGCGGTGTACAGCCAATCAATCCCGCTGTTACGGGCTACTCGTAAAGTCACCCAAAGCGGGAATACATGCTATTAGCTGATCTGTGGTCTAAGGCATAAGCGAGAGCGATGTTGAGTAAAAATATGGAAACAAACTTCAAAATTTTATTATCGCTTCTCAAGCGTGACAAATATACTTATATTATAGAGAGGTAGTTTGTAAGTTTGTACGTAGGGGGTAATCTTCAGAAATAATGATCTAATAAAAATAAACACTGGTAGAAAGTTACATCATTCGTAGGTGCTACAAATTATATTTATATCAGGCATATTAGCTGAGCTACCACAATATTTGCGAACGAAGTCGCGGCTGAAGTGCTAGTTACGAGTATGATACTGGAGCTTAAAATTACGGCAGTTAGATAAGTTTGTGAGAAACTGGTGTAGGAAAACCTGTATAGCAGAATCCTTTCCAAAAAATGAGTGTAGATTTTATCTTTAAACGAGCAATTTTTATATATATATGAATATATGTATATATAATCTGAATCCCGGAAACGGCTCCAACGATATTCATGAAATTTTGTACGCAAGGGGTTTCGGGGGCAATAAATCGATCTAGCTAGGTTCCATTTTTAGAAAACATCAAAGAAGAAAAAAAAAACGAGCTAAGCTCGGTTATCCAGGTACTGTAATCATAATCTGCGCAGTCTTTTCCCGACTATGTTAGAGTCAGCTTCCAGTCTAACCGGATGCAGCTGAATACCAGATTTTCCATGAAAAGCCCCTAAACAATATTATTTAAAAGTAGCAATCTAATAAAGGTGCTACGCCGTAGCATCGTTAGAATACGCAGGCCTACGTCGTAGCAAGTTCAGTGATGCCTTTTCAATTTCCATAGTAATTGGACAAGAATACAGGGTATTTGGTGCATTGTTTGCCAAATCGAACGTGCCGAAAGAAGGGGTCATTTGCTATCAGTTCAGCCCCAATAACTCATCCTTGACCAATTTGGCCAAAAATGTACCAAACGCCCTGTATAAAGGATATATTATTTCTTTAATTTAAGGCCTGTGGGAGATGTCAGTAAACAGGGAGGGGCCCGCAAGGGCCGATGCCTGCCAGGGCTGCGGGCTGTTCGAAAGAGATACCGCGGCCCTGGAACACAATGGGCAAGGAAGGAACATGGATGGGTTTTAGTCAGTACAAGTCTGACACTCCCTTCCGCTCTGCCCAGAGCGGGAGAAGTCATTTGATGATTTCCCATCCGTAAAAAAAAAAAAGGCCTGTGGGAATCAATATGACGCAGTAGTGAAACAACAGTATAAAATTGTGGCATTTTAATTATTCCAAACACCTTGTGCCAAATTCTACCAAATTATGCCTGCTGAACTTTTAGTCAGAGCTATATTTTCAAAGAATCAGTTAGTATCCAACTACGGGTTTCCTGATGTAATACCGATACCGCTACCGCTCGTGACAGATACCGCCGCACCCTATTGAGGTATCGATGGATACCGCGAGAGGCGCCGTGGTATTTTTACGGTTGTTAGCTTTTTATGGTGTCATCCATAGTCACATTGCGGTGTATTGGCCACTGCAAGTTTTAACAAGAGATTTGTTTTAAAGTATTTTTTTTTTTTAATAAAACCACTGTGTGTGGAGATTGTCTTAGCTGTGAGTCGGCCAGTACGCATAGAATATTACAAATGTGAAAGTACCTCTGTCCTAGTAGCCCAGTTATTTATGAAAAAGTATCAGTTACCAATGACAACAGAAATGTTAGTCTTAAAATTCAGTATTTTAGAAAAAACTTGAGAAAATAGAAAATAGGAAATTTTCGAAACAAAACAATGAACAAAATATAAACAACCAATTTGGCGTTTAATGGATGCACGCAGGTCACACTATTACAGGCGACAAAATTCGATTTCAAGTTATTCAAAACGAAAAAAAAATATCGCGAGCATCAAATTTTTTTTTTAGTTTTCTTCTCCACTCCCATAGCAACTCAAAAAAAAAACATTAATCTCCAACCACTAATAACTTCTTTGAATCTTTTTGTCTAATTACACTGAACGGATTTTTAAGTAATTTAACATACAACTATAACCTGGGATAGGAGATAGGATACTCTTATTCTGGTAGTACGTTTCCGTGGGAAAATTTCCGGCATTAAACGCGGGTAAAGCAAGCTAGTAATAAGTTTTAATAATTTTGAAAGTACCTGATATGTAAATAAAAAATCGTATATCAATAAAAAAAGTTCTCTTAAAATAATGAAAACAAAAAGCCAACATCACGCGGTGTTCCCAGGCGGTCACCCATCCAAGTACTGACCGCGCCCGATGTTGCTTAACTGCGGTGATCGGACGAGCACCGGTGTATTCAACGTAGTATGGACGTACTATCAGACATTTGCCTAAGGGAATCTTTTGAGAATTACAGGCGTGATGTTAAATTTTGGTTTAACGCATGAGTCCAACCATCAATTATGTACCAATACAAGAATAATCAAAGAAATCTGTTAACTTTGCAAACAATAATCATTGCTGAATAAAACCTCCTCTTTTTTACTTCAGTCGGTTAAACTCAACGGCCAATCCTCCACCCAGACTATACCAAAAACATCTACTAATACTATTTGACATGACAACATGTAACAACATGTTTACAACTCTGCTTACTCCGTTATTACATAGGATTTGTTATATCTTATGTTATTACTTGAGACGAGAGCTCGCGAGGAGGTTACATTGAAAGAGGTAGAAAAATGGCTTAGGTGTAAGTAATGATATTAGCCTTGTTTTTTTTTCGGATGGGAAATCATCAAATGACTTTTCCCGTTCTGGGCAGAGCGGAAGGGAGTGTCAGACTTGTACTGACTAAAACCCATCCATGTTTCTTCATTGCCCTTTGTGTTCCAGGGCCGCGGTATCTCTTTCGAACAGTCCGGCAGCCCTGGCGGGAATGATATTAGCCTGTATTCCGATAAAAGAGTAGGTAGTTCTCTAAAATATCATATCACCAGTTCATCGGTCCACCTAGTGGGAGGCATCTAACGCAACGTCTTCTGGTTCACGGTCGCCACTCCAGAACTTTTCGGCAGCATCGGCCATCCGTTCTACCAATGTTCGCTGCCCACTGCTATTTAAGTTTGGCAATTCTTCAGGCTACGTCGGGAACCTTGATTCTCTTGCGGCTTGAAGGCTTAAAGCCTTCTGATGAGGGCCATTGTGAGCGACCACGTCGATGACATTTACCTCTAGTATCAGTTTTATTGGACTGCCTTTTTAGTCGAGTGGTCGCAAGCGCGACTTCTGAGCATTAGGTTCTGGGTTCGATTTCTGGGTTGGGCAAATTGTTATTGGGTTTTAATTTCTCAGTAGCAGCCACGGAGACTGGATCTGTGTCCGGTCGATGGCAATAGGCTCGCCATTACATGGAACTAACGACATTACTGGCGAAATGTGGGTGTACTAATGGGTACATCTCTGCCTAACCCTTCGGGAATTACAGGCGTGATGTTATGTTATGTCTAAAACTAATAGAGTACAGCAGCTATGATATCAGGCTCAGCAGATACTTAACAAAAAAAAAACATGTGTGCAATTCACACGTGGTAGAAGTGAAACCATCAAAAATTTTGGCTTCAAGATAAACACTGTATAATGCTTCCTATCTCATTTTCTCCCACGTTAAATCTTATGAATTTATGTGTCTGTCTCTATTTACAGTCGCTTTTTCGTTTTATCGACTTTCAAATCACAACGATGCTAAAGAAGTTTTCACTTCAAAACTCCAAAATATTGAATGTCACTCTGTCTCCCACCATCACCAAAACAGCTGCACCACTTGAGATTCAGTTTGAATTCATTACTAAATACTATAACGTTACTTTAAACTTTATCCCTGGGGGTGTTCGTGAGGGTATTATCGCATCCTCTTTTCATCCCCGTCATCTGAGCAGTCACGGAGTGATTGTGTTGGGGAGGGACGGACGGTGCTATGTGAGAGGGAGGCAAGAAAATAAAACAGTTTTTATTTAATTTTAATTATTTATTATTGATAACTGACATTAACATCACGCCTGTAATCCCCGAAGGGTTAGTCAGAAGTATACCTAATACACCCACATGTCGCTGTGTTGTTGTTGATTTATTAATGATACTGGTGCCGATTCCCTTGATCGACGTGATTAAAAAGTTGACTACCAAAATTACATCAAATTACGTCAGGTGCTGACTAATTTGACAGGACTAAATTAATATTTATGTTCTGTCGTTTTCTTAATGACATAGAAAGAAAAATATGCACTCAACTTAAATTTAGTTTAGTTTGTGAACAAAGGAATCAGCACCATTATTTAATAAATCATCGCCAAGGGAGGCCTAGAAAACGTTGGCATGACGACCAAGAAGCGTTTGTTTATTATTATTATAAGCCTATATTGTCCCACTGCAGGGCAAAGGCCTCCCTTCCCTCCGGCCAACTGCGAGTTGGACTCGCGCACCGAGGGTTCCGTATAAACTTGTGGGTATTTTGTTATTTAACTACATTTTTACGGTTTTCTGTTTTTCATTCATATCCTGTAAGACTTTGATTCTTGCAAAATTTCATGATTCTAGATCAGCGGGAAGTACCCCATAAATTTTGATTTTTGAGTGTCGAAACGTTTTTTGCGACATAAACGGCCGTTCGGAGCCTTTTTACGTTAACTTTGTTTGATTTTTTCACAGTTTCAAGGCACTGTAGACTTAAGTATATGAAATTTTAATTTCAACTGGAGACCACTACGCGTTCCCGAGATAAAGGGTCATGACAGACAGACGGATAACGAAGTAATCTTATATACATATTTCCATAGATAGTATATTAATATCCTGCATCGGTGGCTAGTCTCGGTTGAGGTAGTGTAGTCCCCCACCGCCCGTGCCCTTACTGGTGGGGTTAGCGAGAGTTGATTAAAATAAATAAAAATTGTTCCCGCTGGCCACACCGCGCCGTCCCTACTGGTGGGGCCGGTGGGATTTGATTAAAATAATTAAAAATTGTTCCCATTGGCCACACCGCGCCGATCTTACTGGTGCGACAAGCGGGATTTGATTAAAATAATTAAATTTGTTCCCGTTGGCCCCACCGTTTTTTAAATTGAGATTAACCGCCATGACCCGTTTTCAGTCATGGCGTCATGAGCATTATCACTATTAGAGGTTATTATCAGTCGATTTATTTCAGTCCCATCTCACCAACAATTAAATGATAAATGGCTTAAAGTATAACAAAACAAATCGAGATTGATAAGTGGGTATTTCTACATTTCAGAAGTCCGATCTACTAATTACAACTGATAGCAAATCTTGCATGACAGGTAATGGATCTTGCATGTTTTTTTTATTAAATTATATTATTATATCTTATTATATTATTATATCTTATTTCCTGTTGTTTGCGTATTACAGTAGAATGTTACTCGTATCTGTTAAGTAATATTGTAGACAACAAGATACTTATCTTGTTAGGTTTTTGGATTGAAAAAACACATGTCGGATTATCAGGATTTATACCGTTACACTCTGAAATCGTGTAGGCAGAAGATGGTTAATTGCCAAAAACCTCGACCAATACCTAAGGAGGCTCTCGTTAGGCAGCTGGATCAAGGGCTTGATTCAGAAAGCGGTGCTCCTGGATACGGCTCGTATTGTTAAGAGGTTCGACTCTCTGGAGCCCTGATCACCGGTATCTATTTTTTTTTTATAATTTTTTTTTTTTTTTATGTTGTTTTATATTCAAATATTTTAAAATGTTAAGAATATGTCTATAAATAAAAAAGAAATGACAGCAAAGAAGTTTTACTGAAAAAAAAAATGCTTGAAATAAAATCACATTCTGCATAAACCCATCCTAACAATAGCGGTGAGAAATCCAAAGCTTTTAAATTCCATTTAGCGCATTACGACGTGGTGTTGTACTGTAAATATATTGTAAACATCACGTCACGGCACCTGGGGCTGGCTGGTATTGAAAATACTGCAAAATATACGATAAAACCATGGCAAAATGCATGTATTTCCTAAAGTATTTCACGTGCAGGGTCATCATAGGCCTGCGGGACTGTTCGAAAGAGATACCGCGGCCCTGGAACACAAAAGGCAAGGAAAGAACATAGATGGGTTTTAGTCAGTACAAGTCGGACACTCTCTTCCGATCCGCCCAGAGCGGGAGTAGCCATTTGATAAATTTTCATCCAAAAAAAAAAGTGTCATCATAGCCGCCATCTTGAGCCGACGGCAATTACAGCTTTATCAGCCAGCACATTAAGGTACTCATCATCATCATCATCAGCCTATAATTTTCCCACTGCTGGGTCACAGGCCTCCTCTCTTATGAGAAGGAATGGGCTATAATCCACCACGCGGGCCCAGTGTGGATTGGTAGATGTCACATGTCTTCGAATTTTTGGTTCTAGGACATGCCGGTTTCCCCACGATGTTTTCCTTCACCGTTTTTGAGAGCAGTGGTGATGAAATAAATTACACAAAGTAATGCGCCTGCCTGGTTTCGAACCCACGACTTACTGTTCGTAAGTCGGGGTCGCTATCACTGGGCCACCGCTGCTTTCCAAGGTACTACAGTCTGTCAATTTTTTTTGGTAGATTTTCAACTTTATCACTTAAGCAGGTTCAAGGTTGATTTGGAAAATTTGACAGTTTTCAATCTGTCAAATTTCTTTAATAGATTTATCTTTATTAGGATAAACTAACTATATACATTGATAATTGAAAACTATTAAACTAAAATAGATAAACTAACAACAAACTATAAAAGGGCATCGAAAAACTCCTCCTCAACGCTGTCAGATGGTAACGTGCCCAAGAGACTGGCGGCGTTGCCACGTTGTATGGCAACACTTAGCCTCTGGCCAAAGTAAAAGCCAGCCCTTGGGTCACGGGAAGCGTCAACTAGGCGTTTCGAAATTTCCTTAAATAGGCTATGAGCACTCGAACCCCACGGCCCTAGAGTTTCAACCCCAAACGGCTCGAAAATATAGTTACCACACAGGTTTCTATATTTACGCCGCTTGAGGTTCTATGCAGCTGCAGCGGCAGCACCAGCACAGCACGATGAGCTTGGAAGATGGGATGGCGCAAGAGTATCGACGCATGTTGCGTCCCACACTAAAGGCCTATCCATCTTCCAAGGAAACAAAGACATGCTGTCCGGTCTCTTGCCATCGTCGCGTGCCAAGCCATTGGGTTCTAAAACAGCTGGGACGCCAACGGTGACAAGAGCTCGTCGGATAATGTCGTTTATATTTGCGTGCCGTGCAAAACGGCCCGCACTTCGGAATTTATTACTTTATTGCTAAAGCATTAGGTTCAAGATCTATTGAGAAAATATGCCAATTTTGAGTAGTTTGATGTGCTGGCGTCTGTACTTACATAGTGACGGATTGCCTCGTTGGTCTAGTGGTCGCAAGCGCGACTGCTGAGCGTGGGGTCCTGGATTTCATCAGAGGTCGAGCATTTATTATTCAGTTTTTCTGGATTAGGAATTTCTCAGTAGCAGCCACGGAGTCTCGATTTGAGCTCGGTTGATGGCAATAGCCTCTCCCCCTATTACATGCGACTTAAACATAACTGGCAAAATGTGGGTGTACTATTAATATTATAAAGTGGTAGTTTGTAAGTTTGTATGTAGGGGGTAATATCCGGAACCTATGATCCAATTCTAAAAATTCTTGCACTGGCAGAAAGCTATACTATTCGCGGTTGCTATAGGCTATACATTACATTTATATCATGTATATTAGCTGAGCTATCACAATTTTTGCGGACGAAGTCGCGGGTATAGTGCTAGTAAGCTATATAGCTCTGCCTAACTAACATTGAGCAAAATTTCTATATTATTAACATAACATAACATCACGCCAGTAATCCCCGTAGGGTTAGGCAGAGGTGTACCTAATAGTACACCCACATTTCGCCAGCTATGTTTAAGTCCCATTTAACAGGGGGCGAGCCTATTGCCATCATTCGGGCACAAATCCAGACTCCGTGACTGTTACTGAGAAATTCCTGATGGAAAAACCCAATAGCACTTTGCCCAACCTGGGAATCGGACCGGGGACCTCATGCTCAGCAGTCGCACTTGCGACCACTCGACCAACGAGGCAGTCAAACTCAAAAGCATTTATTTCAATTAGACCATTACAGGCACTTTTGAATGTCAGAAAAACAAATTAGGCTAAGCTACAGTCACAGACACAAGGCATAATAACTTGTGAAAGTACTGTAGTTGCCCATTCCAAAGTGTAGATCTCTATGGAGAAGAATGGGCAAGAAACTCCATGGACACTCTTTTCAATCAAAATATTGTTACAAAATCTTGGTTACATCATTCATATTGAGATTATACATATATGTGAGAACGATGTAGAAATACGTGCACGTTAAGAGCGTCCAGAGTAAAATATTATATCAACAATTTAAAAACAAAGTAAGTAGTTAAAATAAACCGTGGCAGCTTTGAGATGACCAGTCCCAACCGACAGCGCCCGTTCACGAGCATGACGCATGAATCAGCCCCATTCAGCTCAACCATATTGAAGGAAGCTAAATGACCCGACACACCCGCCACCATCAGCGAGACATTTTAGTGAGTATGACATTCTCTCACCCACCAGGGTAAATTCAAGTCAATGAAAGATAACCAAATGTAAATGGTAGCTTTACAGTACATAGTACTCACACATGTGCTATGCAATTATATAATACTAAGATATTGAGTCTATACAATGCAAAGATATTATTACAATCTTCTGCAGCTTCCACAATAACTTCACATGGTAATCAATTAGTTTGCCCCTATGGTTGTGGAGCAGGACCAGCATTGAGCCAAGCATTTTTATCATCAATGTAATCCCCCAACTTATAATATGCTTGCCTACATAGTGTGCGTTTTATACAAGATTTAAATTTCGTCTCATTTAGTTTTAGAATGTGGGGAGGTATTTTATTGTAACATTTTAAACAGTACCCCATAAAAGACGAGTCTACTTTAACTAGCCTAAAACCTGGCTGTACTAGTTGGTCCCTGTTTCTGGTACTATAGTGGTGCCTGTCACCTCTTTTACTAAATAAATGCAGATTTTTCCTAACGTACATGATGTTTTCATAGATGTATTGACAAGGTACTGTCATGATGTTAATTTCTTTGAACAGTTCTCTTAGAGAATCACGCCTACGTAGATCATATAAGGCTCTGATAGCTCTTTTCTGCAGAATAAATATAGACTCGATGTCTGCAGCCCGTCCCCATAGTAAAATACCGTATGACATAATACTATGAAAATAACTAAAATAGACTAGCCTCGCGGTATCTACATCAGTAAATTGACGGATTTTTCTAACAGCATATGCTGCTGAACTCAGGCGTCCTGCAAGAGATGTTATATGCGGACCCCATTGTAGCCTTGAGTCGAGCGTGATCCCCAGAAAAACAGTATCTTCGACGAATTCTAGTTTCTCTTGATTCAATACTATGTCACTAACTATACTTTTGACATTCGGTAGAGCAAATCTTATGCATTTCGTTTTTTTCCCATTTAATACTAAATTATTCGCGGTGAACCAATCATGGACCTGCAGTAGGGCGTTATTTACGTCGTCAAGATTTGTGGCACGTCTGTTTATCTTAAATATTAAAGAGGTATCGTCAGCAAACAACACCATTTGTGGTTGGTTTTTAAATAAATGGGGTAGATCATTTATATAAACTAAAAAGAGGAAAGGACCTAATATTGAACCTTGCGGTACACCCATACTTACTTTTAAACCCATTGAATTGACACCATTTATGTGTACTTGCTGATGTCTATCGTTCAAATACGATTTCACTAAACTAATCGCAAGTTTCCCTAAACCGTAATGTTCGAGTTTAAAGAGTAGGGTTTCGTGGTTTACGCAATCAAATGCTTTCGAGAGGTCACAAAAGATTCCTATGGCATCTTGTGCCTCTTCCCACGCAGTAAATATGTGTTTTAATAAGGTAACACCGGCGTCAGTCGTACAACGTCCTTTGGTGAAACCATACTGCTTCTCATGTAAGATTTTATTGGTGTTAAAGTGGTTGAGCATTTGATTAAGCATAACCTTTTCAAAGACCTTGCTGAAAACCGGCAACACGGATACGGGTCTATAGTTATTGGTGTCTTTTCTGTCCCCGGATTTGAAAAGTGGTATTACTTTACTGTATTTCATAAGGTCCGGGAAGACTCCTTGGTCCACACACAAATTAAATATTAAGGCTAAGTACGGTGCAATAGTCTCAATAATAGCTTGACAAACTTTAACCGACATTCCCCATAGATCCTCGGTTAATTTGATTTTGATTTCCTTAAAAGCTTTAATGACTGCTATGGGGTTTACATGCTTAAATTGAAACTCAACCGGACAGGCCGGAACGTTCGCTCTTAATAACTCAATAGAAAGCAAGGGTGAGGAATTTAAGGTTTCAGTAGTTTTAAGTGGGATACTAGTGAAGAAGTCTACAAATTCTTGAGCAACTTCGTTTTTAGTGCTTAGAAGACCACGAGAAGTCTCTAGTGTGATATCATTATTATATTTTTTATTTCTATTAGTCTCACTGTTGATAATTTTCCAAACCGTCTTTATTTTATTATCGGCGGATTTAATCTTGTTGCTAATGAATAAGGCTTTAGCTACCTTACAAGTGATTTTAAAAATTTTTGAGTAAGTTGCAACATATTTATTAAAAGTTTCCGAGTTGATGTAAGGCTTAAGGCCGTACAGCTCAAACAATCGCTCCCTACTTTTCCTAATACCCTTAGTTGCCCAGTCACTGAAGATAAACTTGGGGCAAATAGTTTTACTTTTCATTTTTAGTGTATTGTTGAACTCTGTGTTAACTACCGAAAAAAATTCCTCATAAAATTGATTAACATTTTCAATAATATGGCCCGGAATGCCTAAATTACTAACTAGGTTATCATTAAATTTATTCAAATTGCTGGGTGTTACTTGTCTAGATTTTATCTGAATTTTTTGTAATGGTGTGTAGGACTCAAAAATAACGGTCTGACCACTGTGATCAGAAGGCAGGTAATTTACAATGGATTTATCTAAGTAGTCGCAGCAACAAAATACATTATCAATACATGTAGCAGTATTTGTAGTAACTCGAGTTGGTTCCGAAAACACGTTTAACAAATTAAATGATTTAAAAAGATGTAAGAATCTACTGCTATCTGATTTTTTGTCTAAAATATTAACATTAAAATCACCACAGATAACTAGTGATTTGTTACCAATTGCAAGTTTTGCTAAAGCATCTTCCATTACTGACTCAAATATTGAGTAGTTTTGATAATTTGGGGGTCTGTAAACGCACACTATTACATGCTTATCGAGCTCAACACAAGACAGCTCAATATTATGTTCAACCGATAGATCAACAATATCACTACGAGTCTTAAATTTAATACAATTTTTAACTAAGATTAATGAACCCCCACGAATCTTAGTTTTGCGGTTAAAGCAACTTCCCACACTGTAATTTGCGTAATTAATTAACATTTCATAGTCTTTTAACCAATGTTCAGTAAAACAAACAATTTCAAACTTTGTTTTTTCTAAAAACAATTCAATCTCTAGTTGCTTTGAGGAGAAACCTTGAATATTTTGGTGAAATAACTGCATAGAATTCTGCTTAGCCCCTTTTTTACATTTAGCTATTTGAGAGCAACTAGAGCAAGAAGGGACATCGTTGTTGATAAGTTTAACTAAGTTGCCACTCGTACCTTCTATTGTCTTATTGACTAGTTTAAATCTAAGGTAATATTTGTATAATTACAATTAGTATAATTACTAATTAAAGTAGAACTATTTACAAAAAACGGTGACATACCACTTATGTCTGAGTTTATAATAAAAGCTAATAGCCGAGCTATTTGACGTCTAAAACTAATAGGCAGGTACGCATTATTCCTCGTTGACTTCAATTTCTGAACGAAACTGTTGGTGTCGAAAAATGACAACTTGTCACTATAGTGACTCGCTAATAATTGCATGCGATCGTTTAAATTATGGATAAAATGATTTTGCCTGCTTGACAACTTCTCAAAGTATGGAAAGGCACAAAGAATTATTTTCTTACAATTTAGTTTTAACAGTTGAGTGACATTGTCAGTTATATCATCAATTTTAACATTCGAACTGTTACCCACAAGTACAGTTATAATGGCATTAGGATTTAATTCCTTCCGAGTTATGGATGAGATTATCTGGTTGTAAGAAGCCTGAGGTGTACAATAATTTTGCGAAGAATGACTCAGATTATAACTAAATAATTGTCCAATTCCTTTTCCTAGGCTATCTGAAAACATAATGGAGTAGCAACAGTGTGTATGACAACAAAGCGGAGAACTACTTTCTGTTTGTCCTACCTGTGATGAACCTTGTACGATGTCTGGTGAATTTTGAATGGGGATACAGTCCCGAGCACTTCCTAACTGGGTCCGGTCCTCCGTTTCCTTAGGTAGGAGAGTGTCAGGGGTCGATGCCCTTTGTGACGTACATTGAGTGTTGTTGAAGGTCATCATGTCTACACCGTCTGCATTATTATTACACCTATTGACTAACTCATTTGCAGCAAGGATATGTTCCTTAATTTGTTTTTGAGAGCTCACATACTTTGAATAACATGACTGTAATTGACGCTCTAGTACTTGAATTTCTGACTGTAAGTTTTGAGTGTCTATTTCATAAAAATTCTTGCTGTCTTCTAATTTAATTTGATAATTATTTAACTTTTTTATAAGAAAAACACGTTCTTTTCTTAGTTTAATATTGTTGGAACTATGTTTTTGTTGTTTCTTAAATTTATTGCATTTTCTGATAATTCTATTTAGTTTTGCATATTTTTTAATTTTATTTTGGCTTACTTTATAACTGCTACTATTATATTTCAGAATAGAACCTTCAGTTAGATCTATTGTATTTAAAGAATGTGGGTTGCAGTTTGAATCCAATAACTGACTATATAGGTGATCTGTTTCCCTAATCTGAGTACATTCTCTTTCTTTCTGAAACTTAATAATTTGTTTGTTAGCATGAAGCAGCTCATCTTCTAAGTCCCTAACCTTACATAAAGCCTCCTCATACAAGTTACTGCAGTTGATGAAACCATCTGTGACCACCCGCAGTTTGTCCCGTTCATCAACAACGTCCATGTATTGTTGATGCAGGTCCACTAGCTCCCGTTTCAAGCTTGAAAGTATATGATAGACAGTCTATATGATAGATCTATAATATTGTATTATTTTAATCTCATTGTGTTTTTTATGCATCATATTGTTCAGTGAGACACAAACAATAGGCTAGTTGACAAGGTCAAAAATAAAATATAAAAATACGTAGAAATAAGGCCACTCATCTTAAAAACTACCATCACCGTACAGAAATTAAATATTGGGGGACAATATTATTGTAAAATTGGATTTACTGATAATAAGTATTACATTTGATCCCAAATAAGTATGACGTCACAACGTGCTATTTCATACAAATCACGTACACATTTTGCGTTTTGACAGTTCATAAAAAAGTAACTATTTTGACTTCCTGTCACATACCCTATTCTGTAATAAAGCATATATACTATCTTAGGTAGTGTAAAATAATTGGGTCAGGTATTATTAAGTTAATGCAGGTGAGTATGAGAACGGTTTCTCTAACATCACGATGCAATTTAGACATAACATAACATCACGCCGGTAATCCCCGAAGTGTTAGGCAGAAGTGTACCTAATAGTAGTACACCCACATTGCGCCAGTTATGTTTTTAAGCACTATGGACTGTGTTCCTTTTAAGACATTTTGGCTAATAGTGTTTTTTTTTTAAAGTTTAAAGGAGATTTTAATGTGTGTCAAAATTGGAGTCTTGGAGAACGGTGGCTTTTTTTATTTGGCTTATTTTTAAGTAATAAGTGACCTCGTACAACAATCCTTTTTTGCTATTCTGTGAGTCACGCTCTGAACCGAGAAGTATGGCAGCAGAAATAAAGATGATTATAGCATAACATCACGCCTGTAATCCCATAGGGTTAGGCAGAAGTGTACTTAATATACGGGGTGTAAACAGACTCTTCACGAAGCCGTTAACTAAGCATTCTGTACATCAAACTAAGTAACTTTACGCAAAAATTAGTGCTGGGAAACGACTTTTTTTTTTTGGCTGAAAGATCACGTTTTACAGTAGGGCTCAATGTAACGCACTCAAAACATTGTGCGGATAGATGGAGTGAATAGTAAGGAGGTCTTGGAGGTGTTTGAAGTAAAAATCTTACATTAAAAACATGTATTTTGAAAAAAAACTTGTGAAAAAGTTGGAACTTTGACCCCCAATATCTCCGTAACTAGAAGGTTCCCAGGTATGGTCTAGAACAAAAAAATGATCGCAATGATGGGGAGTACGAGTGCCTTTCGGCTTCGTTAAGAGTCTGTTTACACCCTTTATAGTAAGAAAGAAAGAAACCACAGCACAGCGCTGGTTTTCAGTGGTCACCCGTGAAAAAACGTGCGGAAGCCAATACAGTATAAATACGTAACGTTACATGAGTAAAAACAAAAATAAAACAAACAGTTCTTAGACTAGGTATAAAACAACATAAGATTTAAAATAAACATTACAAAAAAAATAATAATAAAAGGCATGTCTGCCGGCTAAACAAAACAAACATAAATACATTTTTAAGACATGACTTTTTGTCTCACACACCCACATTTCGCCAGTTATGTTTAAGTCCCATGTAATAGTGGGCGAGCCTATTGCCAATCGGGCACAAATCCAGATATTTTTTTATACCGTTCCCGCAACTAAACCTTAACAAATTATTTACTAAAACCACTTTATCGATTGGTGAAAACAGCATAAAAATCGGTGCAGTAGTTTTTGAATTTATCGCGAACAGACAGACAGACGCGGCGGAGGACTTTGTTTTATAATATGTAGTGATAGTGATTGCCTATATTTTTATGTAACTACTCGTAGTGCCGTGTCGTGTCGTGTCGTGTCGTGTCGTGTCGTGTATCGCACTCGTCGTCGTATCTAACCATATCTAAAGTGTGTAAACAGACTCTTAACGAAGCCGAAAGGCACTTATTCTCCCCGTCATTGGGATCATTTTTTTGCTCTAGACCATACCTGGGAACCTTCTAGTTACGGAGATATTGGGGGTCAAAGTTCCGCATTTTTTACAAGTTTTTTTCCAAATACATGTTTTTAATGTAAGATTTTTACTTTAAACACCTCCAGGACCCCCTTACTATTCAATCCATCCATTAGCACAATGTTTTGAGTGCGTTACATTGAGTCCTACGGTAAAACGTTATTGTTCAGCCCAAAAAAAAAAGTCGTTTCCCAGCACTAATTTTTGCGTAAAGTTACTTAGTTTGCTGTACATAATGCTTGGTTGATGGTTTCGTGAAGAGTCTGTTTACACCCTGTATATCCATACATATCTATACACATAAATAAAATTGGAGTGTCTGTTTGTAATATTAAAATAACCGCTTTTTACTAAGTGCATATGGATGTATACACGGTAAATATACCAAAACAACATTTCTTTTTAATGTTTGTCTGTCTGTCTGTTCGTTCCGGCTAATCTCTGAAATGGCTCGACTGATTTTGACGGGACTTTCACTGGCAGATAGCTGATGTAACAAGGAGTAACTTAGGCTACTTTTATTTTAGATAAATAATTAGGGTTCCGTGCAAAAAAAATAAAACCCTTGAAATTAGTAACAAAATTCCATTCAAATAGAGAAGTGCTTATAATCATCATCATCATCAGCCTATAATGTAAATAATTTTACGCGAACGAAGTTTGCGGGCAATAGCTAGTTTTATCATAAATGCAGAATTTTATGCCTAAACGGAAGGTACGAGTGCCTGTAAGATTGGCCTCCTAGAGATTAGGTCAAGTTATCCGGAATAGTAAATGTAACAATAAGATTAAGGTAACAGCTTGACTCTGATTGTACATCTAACTGACTTCTGAATTTGAACCTCTTTTACTGAATAATGGGTTTAATTATTAGCTTTGTTAGATGTTCTAGATTTTATTGTATTATTCCAGCATGCAGGTATTTTTGCCCTTCTTATGGTGGTGTAGAAAATGTTTTAATTTGTTTTACTAATCATGAAAAATTTTAGGTTTTTGATCTCGAGTGGTCACAGCGTTAGCCGCCATCTTGATTTGAAGGGGCCAAAATTTTGTTCTTTTTTACATAATGCTCTTGTTACTTTGTATCAATAAAACGTACAGAATAAAAACAAATACAATTTCTTTTTGAAATTTTATTTTCTTGTCTCATAGATATTTCACTTCACTACATATTATAAAACAAAGTCCTCCGCCGCGTCTGTCTGTCTGTTCGCGATAAACTCAAAAACTACTGCGCTGATTTTCATGCTGTTTTCACCAATGGATAGAGTGGTTCTCGAGG